>JBAMNC010000262.1:47500-1417500 GCA_037902135.1 Cetoscarus ocellatus
ATCACAGCATTTCAATGTCAACAAATGTTAGATTCTGATCAGCTAATTGTAGTTAGGAAGTGGTTGACGAGTGGTTAATTTTAGATTTCTTGTACACCTGTGTGAAAATGTAAAGGATACTGGAGTTTGGTTGGGGTGGTGGGACGGCTCGCAGGTATGGAGTGGGCTCGACATAGCAGGTAGAGGATGGCATCCTCCACACCAACACCTGCCCAGTATGCAAACTGTAGACCATCCTGGGCAAGATGCACCTGGGGTCTGAGGAGGCTGAGGAAGAGCCGCTTCAAAGCTTGCTTTTGAAAAGCACATTTTCTGTTCATCGGTGGTAGCTACTATTTACTATTTCATTGGTTTTGTGATAGCTATCTTATAAAAAGCATACATTTTGTGCTTTTTTATATATAAGTGTGAATATTTGACACTGCACAGAAAAAAATGCCAAAAAATCACTGTTACTGCCCATTGATATATCCCTGGTGTAACTATTAAAAAAACTACTTCGGATGTAATTAAAGAAAAATTCATTTTTCCATTTTTAATTTTCATCTGAAGACATGATATCAAGGCCAAAACCTGGCATTTACAGGGATAAAATCTTTAGAAACTCAATAGAAAGAGATGACAAAAATCAGGTCAGATGTTGGCGAAAAAAATTAGGTCAATAAAAGCAGATTATAATATTAACGTTCGATATTTTTATAGCTTGCTGTTGTTGTTGCATGTTTTATTGTAAATTGTGTATGTAGTGACTTTTTAAGGCACGTGTACCACCTAGGTGTGACCTACGTGTGGCACATCAATTTTATTTAGTATGTAGATAAAATGAAAGGTACAAAATAATCTCAAACGGTTACATGTGATACATAAGCTATTTTGCATGTGTATGAATATGCTGGGCCTTGAGGTTTTTATTTTGATCTTTGATATGCCTTGGCCAAAAAAGGTTGTGAAGCACTGCTACAGAGCAGGTCACACTATAATTTGTTCAGATTTATATAAGCATATAAAGTGCAGGATACATTTTTTAAATAGTCGGGCTGAAAATTCGTTGATCTCTGGACTAGTGACTCTCGTGAAGGAAATGGGCGTACAGTCTGCTCTAAATTGGTCAGCTGTCTGAGGTGTGTAAATATTACGTCACATCTTCCGCCTATAATACATGCAGCGGTCATCCCGGGTCATTAGTGAAGGAGTTGTGGGAGGAAAAGCTTCTCCTGTTCCTCTCTGCTGTTCTCTGTTGTGTCGCAATCCTCACAGAAGACCACCATGATGAAAACTTTCCTCCTTCTGGCGTCTCTTCTCTTTCTCTCTGTTTCTGCAGAAGGAAGCTGTAAGTAACAATCCTTCCTCTGACTGCACTGAAAAATCCACCATATGTAGTATTCTGTACCTGCAGGAAAAGACCTCATGTACTTTTAATTTATCTGACTGACTTTGGCTACAGTTTATATGTAATGTGAAAGTTTTTTAATCGTCTGTCCAGTGTTACCATTACTTTACGTAACAAAGGCTTGTCATATCGAACTATGTCTTGGTTAACCTTTTACCCAAAGAGTGGTTACAGGCTGAAATCATGTCCAGAGGTGGATATACATTGCAACAGGCACAAGATGGAGGAGTATGTAGCTAAATCCAGGCCAAAATTGTTGTAATCTGTAAATTAAACATTGAAAAAAATAAAACTTGAAACTGAAATTTCAATGTTTGTTCTTGATTAAACAAAACACTAAATTGAATTTAATAAAAGTGTTTTTTTTTTTCAGTGTAAATATACTTATATACTTACTTATACTTATATACTATTTTAGTAAAGTTTTTCCATTTTTCAAAGTATCCTTACACAACTTAAAATTAATACCTCACAACCATGGACCTGAATTGACCATGGGTTTTGTAAACACTTTGAGTCTGGTCTGGAGACTGAAATTTCAATGTTTGTTCTTGATTTAAAAAAAAAAAAACCAAAACAATAAACAAAAAAAAACATGAAATTGAATTAAAATTATTGTATTTTTTTCCAGTTCAATTTTTCTTGAAATTTAGCTCTGTGATTATTTTAATAAAATATTTTATTTCTATTTTCAAAGTGTCCTGATAAGGTTTTAATTTAATATCTAACGACCATGGATCTGAAATGACCATGGGTTTTGTTAACTTTCTGAGTCTGGTCTTACAAAATCCTGTTTCAATGAAGTTGGGTGTTGTGTAAAATGTCAGTAAAAACATACTAGAATGATTGGTGAATCTCTTTCGAGATATATTCCATTGGATACAAACTGCTATCCAAGCAACATCTTTTTCAGGACCATCCTTACTTATTTCAGAAAGACAATGCCATGCCACATTCTGCATGTGTTACAACAACATGACTTCATTGTAAAATAGTGCAGATACTAGACTGGGCTGCATGTCTCTCATTGAAAATGTGTGGCACATGATAAAGCCCAAGAAAACTACAACAAAGACCCTGGAGTGTTGAGCAATTGAAGTCGTACATCGAGCAAGAATGGAAAAGAATTTCACCTACAAAACCTCAATAAGTAGTGTCCTCAGTTCCCAAACACTTGCCGAGTGTTATTAAAGGAAATATGATGTAACACAGTGGTAAACATGTCCCTGTCCCTGTTTCTTTGGAAGGTGTTGCAGGTATTAAATTCAAAATGAGTGAATATTAAATATTTGCCAAAAATTAATCAAGTTCATCAGTTTGAACATTAAATAGCTTGTCTTTGTAGTATATTCAATTGAATATATGTCAAAAAGGATTTGCAAATCAGGTGTATTGTTTTCATTTCTGTTTTACACATCATCCCAACTTCATTGGAATTGAGATTGTACATTGAGTCTATATTCAGCAAAGACAAATCTGATTTTAGTCCCTTTGTCTCTGCCTGGATGAATACATCTCTGGATGTATGTAAGTGTATATACAAATATATTGATGGTATGCATTTGTATTTATGCATATACATGTGTATCTATAAAATGAAGAGTATGACTTTAGCCTGCTCTACTGTAAAGTGCCTTGAGATAACACTATGTGCTATACAAATAGAGATTGATTGATTGCCAAAAAAAAAGACATTGGCTACATCACTGGTTCACAAAACTTTATTTTTGAAGCCCCCCTTAAGAAGTGTTGCGCTCCACCGAGACCTACATGACAAAAACTAATACATTGCTTACTAAATTAACAGCACTCTGATTTCATTCATAAAATCCCAAAAGAATGGGCCATGTTCTTACCAAAAGAGCTTTGAAGACAGTATGCAGTAAGTGTGTCATCTCTGTTTCTGCCTACAGCATATTAAATCCTTAATTTGACAAACTCAAAGCTGACAGAGACTCAGGCCTCTCTGGTGACTCCTGTCAGGGGGCCTTGACCCAGGAGCTACATCGCACAGGAAGTCTACTACCTATTCTATAAAGCAAGGTTACTGATTTCAAAATATATGACAGTTTACAAAGATCATTTTTAGAGCTATCAACACTAATCAGCAACTCATTGAACCAGACTGAAGGGCCATATAGCCCTTCACAAGAGCCACTGTGTGTGTCTGTATTCAACATGACGTGTTCAGTCATGTTATTTGAGTCTGTGTAGAAGTCATCCATCTGATCCTCACAGGCCACTCCCACTGTCACCGTATATCCAGTTATGCAACTCACACCCTAAGGTTTTTGTCAGACTATAACTGCTTACCTGTTATTACACCCAACAAGAAAAGGCAGAAAGAGAGACTTAAAAGTCTGTTAGGCTCTGGAACAAAGCAGTGATTTCAGTAATCCCTAAAGAGGGAAAGGACAAGCTCAAATGTGGATTATACAGACCAATCTCTGTGTTGAATGATGACTATAAATTATATACAGCAATTCTTGCTAAAAGACTAGAAGTAATCTTTCCTAAGCTAATACATAATGACCAGACTGGATTCATCTCACAGAGACGTACTGCTGATAGAATCAAACTTTCATTGCATATCCTACATCATATCCAGCAGAACAATCTTGAAGCTATCTTAGTCAGTCTAGAAGCCAGGAAAGCATTTGGTTCAGTGAGTTGGCCTTTCCCATATGAGGTATTGGAAAGATTTGGTATTCACAGAAATTTTGTTCAGATAATTCATACATTATATTGTAAACCATCAGCTCAGATAAAAATAAATGGACATCTCTCAGAAACCATCTACTAGAGTGGGGAACAAGACAGGGTTGCCCTGTCTCAACACTGTTGTTTGCATTATAAACAGAGCCTCTTGCACAGTGGATAAGTCAGACAGAGGCTATTAACGGAATACATACTAAGGGAGTAGTCCACAACGTTGCGCTGTATGCAGATGATGTTTTGATTTTTTTAAAGTGAAACATCCAACTTAATCCTAGAATTAATGACCCTCCTTAAAAAGTTTGGTAGGTGTGCAGGATAGAAATTAAATGTACAAAAACACAAGTGTTGACTTTCAACTATGTTACCCCCAAACACATGAAAGAGCAACTACACTTCGACTGGGATCGAGAGTCAATGAAATATTTAGGAATATGCTTACCAAAAATAACCTCAACTCTGGCAGGAATAAATTACGGCCCTCTATTAATAAGAATTAAAGATGACAAACAGATGAAATTCAATTTCCCTCCTTGGCCTTAGTCGAAGAACTGACTCAGTATAAATGAATCTTTTTATGCTTCAGGTGCTCCTTTTGGAAATGACCTCAAAACAGTTCTCTGAGTTGGAAAAAATGATTTCTAGATTCATTTGGCAGGGGAGAAAATCAAGGGTTGAATTTAAAACCCTTCAACTCCCAAGGGAGGAAGGTAAGATGGCACTTCCACAGTTTAAAGACTATTTTTTGCAGCCCAAATCAAGCCCTTATTTAACCCGAGTAACCCAACCTTTAACAGCAGGTGGAAAGAGATGGAATTATCTGTCATGACTGATCCCCCCAGTTCCTGCAGTATTAGCTTATAAAAACCTGGGAAGATTCATAGACAATGTACAAAACCTATGGACTAATGCCCAATCAAAATATGGAATACCATAATAAGAGAATATAAATTAGATCATAAATTACATCAATACAATGGTGTGCTTATGATCACAGTTTCAAGCCTAATGTGCTGTATTGTAGATTTAAAACCTGGACTTCTAAAGGAATAACAACATTTTATTTTCTGACAGAAAAGGGACAGTTTAAAGATTTTGAAAAGCTGAGGAAAGAGTACCACCTTGAACACTCTGACTTTTATAGATATCTTGAGGTATGCAATTATTTTGAACATAACATTAGAAATGAAACAGGTATCATCAACCCTGTGTTGGGATTGTTTATCAGTGCTTATCAAGGAAAACTCAACAAAGGTTCCATCTTGAAATTTTATAAATGGCTCATGACCAAAAAAATCCCACTCTATGGAATACGTAAAAGAAAAATGGAAAAAAAAAGGGGGTATTTTTATTTTAAAAAATGAACAATATTTTGGTCTTGTGTTAAAAAAAAAACTACTTATCAAACAAACTCATTAACAACCAGTAAAGAGTGTAAATCTTTTTTCCAGTGCCAACAGCCAACCTGATCATAACAGCTGTCAAGGACTTTTTATTTTACCAAGACATGAACTTGGAACACAAGTCCCATTGGTCCCTTCTAAGGGCACTCAAGTTTTTGTCAGGTGTTTGTCAGGTAAGAAGGGTTTATTAAACGCAAATGCAAAGTCTCTTTCAGTTTATAGCATTGTACAAGAGGTAAAGAACAGACCCTGGCCAGAAGATCTCGGATTCCTACTGACTTCAACAGTTCTGAATATATAAGCAGGTGCTTGACCATGCAATGCTCTGCGAACAATCACAAGATTTTTAATGGGAATCCAAAATTAAACTGTACACCTGTGCAAGGATGCAAAACTGGGTGTAGTGTAATGCAGGCTTTAAAAAATCAGTGAGCAGCCTTGTAGCAGCATTTTGTATCACCTGTGTAAATACAAAGTTACAGGAGTCAAGCCTTGATGACGCCAAAGCATGGACAAGCATCTGCGACTCACTTTTTGACAAAACAAGGTTGAGTTTGGAAATGTTCCTCAAGTGATAGAAGAAGTTCAACCAAACTGTTTACAAGTTTTTCAAGGCTCGAAGTTTGACTCAGACAGCAACCAAGGTTACACAATACAGGTTTACCAAAGGCAACAAGACAACCAGTCTGATTATCACATTGTTGGATGCATATTTAAAATTTCTTATAAAATACTCTGACAGCTGATACAAGAAGAATAATCCAGGGTCCAGGACAGATCCTTGTGGGATGCCACAAGAGAGGGTTTGAACTGAAAGTTTATTTATCCACCAATAATGTACATGGCATACCATTTGGCAAAAATATGCCAAAAAAAATTGGAAATTTGAATTCCATTTGTCATGAAAGGCCTGTAGGGCTCTATGTAATCAAAACAATAACACTTATTTCATTTGTCCAAAAAGAGAATAAATCATTGTTAATGGTGGTTTTTGATCATATGTCTGCCTGCAGCTAAAAACAAGTAATATCTGATATTAGGCATTCAATTTGTTGACCAGGCTTCACATTCATTGTTTCTATTGTCTTACAGCAGATGGTGCTATTTACTCATTTAAGTGCCCAAAGACAAAAACTTTTAACACTAGAAGAGTCCATTAGGGGATTTACACAAGGTTTTTTCTTTAAGCTGGCAAGGCACAAATAACGAAATTCAAAATATTTTCAGTACAAAACTAATTTGTCAGTGATAACTGACATACCAGAATCTGGATGTGGCCGCTTTTTTGACATGATATTTTTTCTGTAACTTTTTGTATAAAGATGTCAAATTAAAGCCATGACTCTGACTCAGCTTCTCTATCTTACAGCACCTGAAGTCCACACAGCATTAGGAGGGCTTAGAGGTGAGTATGTGAGTGTTAAGGGGAAGGAGTCTGGGGTCCATGCCTACCTGGGCGTCCCCTTTGCAAAGCCACCTGTAGGCCCTGCTCTGAGACTGGCTGCCCCTCAGCCTGTTGAGGCATGGGGAGGAGTGAGAGATGCCACCCAGCAGCCATTCATGTAAGTGACTGATGTGTTTTCAAGTGAAAAATATCACACGCTGATACACCATGTCTTTAATGGTTAATATGATGTCTATAAAGTAACCTGAAACTGAACCTGTCTATCCGACAGGTGTATTCAACATAAACAGACTTTTTCAGATGTGCTTAAAAAACTTGACTTGAAGATGGATCTTCCAGATGTTTCTGAGGATTGTCTTTATCTGAACATTTACACTCCTGCAAACAGAGCAAATAATGCCAGACTTCCGGTAAGGACTTTTCACACAGTTACTGATATCAAGCTTTTGACAGAGTTCTTGGTGAAGTTTGTTTAATTAAGTGGAATCATTAAAACAGTTTTACTGATAATGACCAGATTTGGACTCAGACTGCATGACATCACTTCTACATCCAAGAAAAACTTACGTTTTTGTTTATGTCCTGCAGCTGATGTCCTAATAAAAGTCAAGTAAAATGCTCTCAGTGCTGTGTAAGAAACAAAAAAAGTCTTTTATCCTCCCAGGTTATGGTCTGGATCCATGGTGGAGGTTTTACTTTCGGGTCAGCATCTATGTATGATGGCTCTGCACTGGCTGCATACCAGGATGTGGTTGTGGTTCTGATCCAGTACCGCTTGGGAGTGCTGGGCTTTCTCAGGTAAAAAGACTGGAGGTTTTTTTTTTTTTTCAGTGGATTGCTCCTACATGTTATCCTTTTTTTTTTTACAGTATAATCGTCTGATAACATTCATGTGACATCAAACACTCGTGTAAAACTGCCCTGGTGGGCATGAAATGCTTCCCATTGATTAGTGTGAAGAACCTGACAGTCTCAGTTTTACACATTTTAACCTGGTGACTGTGCATTTTTTTTGCTTGAAAGACAGTTATTTTTTAATCTGATTGACACACTGATGAAGAGAAAGGACAACATTTTTGCCTTGCATCATTTTTCAACAGAAACCCAGAGAGCAGCAAATAGTGGATTAATGCTCTCAAAAGCACTACAATATCTGTAAGTTACAAGGACAGAAAAAAATTGTGTAAGCATTATTGCATTTCTTTAAATTTTTGTCTCAGGATCCTCACTGAATCTTACAGCTGCATTCACCCTGACACGTTCAATAAACAACATAAAGAACATATTAGCCAAACCATGAAATCATTGATCCTGTAAATAATACATTAGACTGCTCATATGTCTATATATTTTTATCCTGGCAGAGGTGTATTGAAGGTTTCTCCAACATTTTATGGTATAAATGTACCTGAGGTGACATTATGCAAAAAATTGGCTGTTTAAACTGATTTTTAATAATGTCACAGGTGCTGTGCAATGGTCCAAAGGGTCCTTAAATATGATAAGGTTCATAAATATCTCAGTGTTTCTGCAGTTTTCATGGACATAAATGTGTCTTTTTGTAAAGATTAAAACTAAAAAGTCTGTGCCACATCTTCACACAGTGGTCATTGCGAACCAACGCCCTTTTTGTCTTTTCTGCCTCCATGCTGGTTATATGAAAGCTATCAGTGCCAACATACTATATTTAGTTTAATAACAAAAAGCAAGGGTGCTGGTAGCCAATTGGTTAATTTTGTGTGTTGCATGCAAAGACAATGTTATCCTTAATGTAGGCAGCCCAGCCTGAGGTTCCTTTGCATGCAATTTAGCTCTAATGTTTTTCAGTTTCTCATGATATCCACTGTCCTATTCATCAAAAAGAAGAACTGAAAGCTGAAAATCAATCTTTAAAGAACAACAGCTTGGTGACTATGTTAATTGCATTGTCATATTATTGTTTTAACTTTTCAAAGCTTCTCAGATTACTATATTTCTGAACTTGATATAACACCTCAAAAACTGACGTCATTGGTGTAAAAAGGGAGCAGCAGTCAAACAGGTTGGAGTTTATTTTAGTCAGAACTCTTGTGTTCATGAAATCTGTTTCACGCCTTTAATCCAGGGCTTTGGTTGATATCAAAAAGTAACACACGTTTTTGGAAACATGCCTGTGCTGCTATTCAGGCTAAAATGTTCAAGTTAATTCTCCAACTATTAATATGTTGAGTGTAGTCTAACACTGATCCTTTTGGATATTTGAAATGACTTCTTTGGAGGATGCTGTGGCCAGTAGGTTGTTTTTCCCTCAGTGACTGTCAGGTACTTTCTGTTTTTTGCTGTCCCACCAATCCAACACAGAGCAGTTAAAGGCTGAGAGCTACAGCACACGCTGTTAACTATGTAAACATGTAGTTCATGTGTAGTATTTGACTTGTAATTACCTTATTTTCATTATAATGCTTCTTTCTTACATTTCTCTTGTATCCTGCAGCTGCTGTATATTTTGGAATTTCCCCCTGTGGGACTAATAAAGGAATATCTTATCTTATCTTATCTTATCTTCACATTAAGCATGTGCTCTTTATGTTCTTAAAGGACAGTAAATTCAATCCAATAGTCCTGTGGGTATTTATGTTCCTTTTTGGCCGTTTACACTGTGGGTGACATTTGTTGATGCAGACTGAAACTTATCCAGCCACTCTAGTATTTCCATCCATCTAACCATTATCTGTACCACTTATCCTTTGGGGGTCACAGGGGCAGGAGCCTACCCCAGCTGTCCATGGATGAGAGGTGGGGTACAGTCTGGACTGGTTGCCAACCGGTCACAGGGCAGACACATAGAGACAGACAACCATTCACCCATATACTCATTTTAGTCACCTAATAACCTTGGAAAATGTTTTCCGATAGTGTGAGAATTGTTTTGTGCCTCATGCAGCAGAACATGCTAACTCCTGACAAAAAGGCCCCAGTCATTATCAGGGAGTTGAAGCAGGAACATTTTTGCAGTGAGGCTGCACCACCATGCAGCCCTCTAGTTTTTCTGGATGTTAAAAATAAACACAAACCTGTGGACCCATGTAAAGCTATCACAGTCTCCTGTCATCTGAGGTGAACACAGCCTAAAATACTTAAATCATATGCTCTGTCCAGCACTGGAGATGAACATCTGTCGGGGAACTTTGGCCTTCTGGACCAGGTACAAGCTCTGAGGTGGATCCAGGAGCACATTCACAACTTTGGTGGCAACCCAAATTCAGTTACCATATTTGGGGAGTCTGCCGGTGGAGTAAGCGTGTCCCTCCTGGTATGAATGAGAAACACACATGAAACTGTTTTTTGTTTTAACAGTTATGTTTTGTTTCTAAGTGGCTCATTTACCCAGAAGTTTATTTTTTGTGTCTACAGCTTCTCACACCTTTGACTAAAGGACTTGTCCACCATGCCATCGCTGAGAGTGGCACTGCTGGAATGAATTCACTGGTAGGAAATGATCCTCTACCAATGGCGAAGGTAGATTATTTGGACAATGTTGAAATTATGACTACTCAACCTTTTTGTTGACCTTATCTGTTGAGGTAACATTTACATTTTCTCTTTAGGTAATTGCAAACATGTCTGGCTGTAGCATTGAGAACACAGTGAGGATCGCTGACTGCATGAAAAACGTTGATATTGAAACTCTCCTGCCACTTACAGCGGTGAGTTTTTGAATGAAACACTGGAAGCTCAGTGTGAAAAGGCTGCCCTGTGGTCCATGTAATGTCTTTATTAAAAATTCTTCCATTATATTTTTGTTCTCAAAAGGATGAAAATATAAGACTAACTGTAAATACTGATGGACACTTCTTGACTAAATCTGTGGATGAGCTGTTCAGTAAGCATGAAATTCTCAAAATTCCCTTCATGACTGGTGTTAACAATGACGAAGGGGGCTACCTACTCGCTGATGTAAGTTGCTCCCCTGCATGGTCTCAAAAACAAAAATTATCAAACTGATAAGTGATCTACATTTTAGCCTGTTCTACAATTTTGTTCAACTTTGGTGCTTGTCTGAAATGTTAATCTCAAATGTGTCTCTCCTCAGTTCTTTGCTCCTAAAAACTGGACAGAGGGACTGGATCTGGAGTTTGTCAGGGGCGTGCTCTCTCTGTTTTCCCCAGATCCTACCATCTTAGATCTGATGATAGAGGAATATTTGGGAAATGGAGAGGATCCTGTGACAAACAGAAATGGATATACTGAGCTGATT
This sequence comes from Cetoscarus ocellatus, assembly GCA_037902135.1. Classification (NCBI taxonomy): domain Eukaryota; kingdom Metazoa; phylum Chordata; class Actinopteri; order Labriformes; family Labridae; genus Cetoscarus; species Cetoscarus ocellatus. The sequence goes on from JBAMNC010000262.1 coordinate 58,651, forward strand.
GGAGATGTACTGTTCACACTTCCTGCCATCAAGTGTGCCAATGCTCACAGAGGTATTTAATGTGATGAAAAAGTCTAATGTCTCTCTTAGGGTGGAACCACCCCAAATTAAATGAGGTTGGCCTGCTACAGTGTTATATTTATTAGGGCCCAACCGATACATCAGCTAATTTAATAAGCCGATTGTAGACCATTTCAGAATATTCAACATCATCCGGAGTTTTGCCGATATAACGCTGATATATTCTTAATTTCTCATAAAACAGTAAATGCTGTTTATTGTTCAAGTTGCACAGAATGATGTTGCTGCGCCGTTAGTCCAATAGATGGAGCTCTGACTTCATTTGATCCTCAGTCTCCTCCCACACCATCAACAACTGTTGTTTACGCATAAACATCTACTTTATTGACCTCAGTTATTATTTCTGTGTACTTACACTGTATGTTATTCAAGTCATCATGGCAGAGCTTCCATTAGACATATGAAGACTCTGTGATGACTTTGAAAAAATCCCCCAAAAAATCCCTAAAAATCACCAAAATTGGCAGCCATCTTCAATTTGAAGGTCAAAAAGGTCAAACCATTAAAAAGGCAACATCCCAAAGGGCTACAGAGCAACCCCCTTACCACACTTGGATCTGTCCGATCACATGTCCATCATGTTAATTAATCCCAGCTTACATCCCTGTTAGAAGAAGAACTCCCCCAACCACAAAGACTGTGACAATATGGCCGAAGGGCTCACTTTCTGCAGGACTGTTTCTAGAGCACAGACTTGAGTGTAAGAGAGCACATCATATCTCTGCACATCACATCTGTGCTCTCTTACATCAACTTCTGCGTCAACAATGTCACAGTGGAAAAATGTGTCCGGGTGTATTCCAACCGGAAACCCTGGATGTCTAGAGATGTCTAGATCCTGCTGAGGCAACGGATGCTGCTTTCAGATCTGGTGATAGCGTGCAGTACAGTGCAGTACAGTGCAGTCAGATCGGACCTGAAAAGAGGTATCAGAGAGGCCAAAGCCAGCTACAAAAAGAGGATTGAGGACCACTTCAGTGACAACATCACATGGCAGGTGTGGCAGAGAGTCCAGCACCTAACTAACTACAAGTACAGCAACACCATGACAGCTGAGGGTGACGTCAGCACTAGCAGAGGAGCTCAACCACTTCTTTGCACATTGTGAGGTGGAGGGATCCGAGACAGCCCCCATCACAGCACCGGACTACAACAGCTCCAGTCTCACTGTGCAGGAGCATGAGGTGAGGCGCACACTGAGGACAGTGAACCCAAGGAAGGCCGCCAGAGCGGATTGAGTGACTGGGAGGGTCCTCAAAGACTGTGCGGACCAACTGGCTAGGGTCTTCACTAAGATCTTCAATGCATCACTGTCCCAGTCACTTATCCCACCTTGCCTGAGTCAGCCACAATCATCCCGCTGCCAGAAAAGACCACCATCAGCAGCCTTAATGATTACCAACCTGTTCCTCCAACACCCGTTATAATGAAGTGTTTTGAGAAACTGGTCGGACGCCACATCATGTCCCACCTCCAATCCACCTTTGACCCACTCCAGTTTGCATACAGAGGTAACAGATTGACAGAGGACGCTATCGTCACAGCGCTCCATACTACCGTCTCTCAACTGAAACAGCAGGGGCACTATGCTAGGCTGCTCTTTATCGACTTTAGCTCAGCCTTCAACACCATACTCCCGGACAGACTGACAGTAAAACTACAGGACACTGGACTTCCTCTCACCATCTGCTGCTTTATCAGAGACTTCCTCACTGAACATTCACAGAGAGTCAGAGTGGGTCCCCACCTCTCCACAGCCCTCAGCCTCAACACCAGCTCCCTACAAGGGTGTGTACTGAGCCCTCTGCTGTACATTAAACCTCTAGGAAATTAATTAATTTCCTAGAGGTTTAATGCTTTCTGCATGTTGTTGTACTTGAAAATTCCTCTCTGTTGTAAAGTTAAACAAATACTTCAGGACAAAGTGTTGTAAAAAAGTAAAATGTTCTGCCTGTAATTAATTGGTAATCAGTATTTTTTTTCTGCCACATATCAGCATGTATTTCATTTTACAAAAATATGTTTCCATGGCCTGTCTAGAACCACCCCCTCCCTACACCACTCATCAGTAGCCAAGATGGTTAAAATGGGAAAATTCAGTAGGGTGTTGCCAGCCTTGAGAATAAAAATCTGTCATATTTATGTTTACATTTCTGGAATCAAGTGAGATATCTTTGTCCTTTTCTAGATGCTGGAGCACCTGTTTATCTCTATGAGTACCAGTATCCTCCACAGTTCTTGCAGAATAAAAGGCCAAGCTTTGTAAAGGCTGACCATGCGGATGAAATCTTTACAGTACTGGGATTCTGTTTCACAACTAAACATGTCCAAATACAAGGTTGAGTATAATTAAGACGTTTTCAACTTGATGTATATCTTTCCTCTGTGTTCAAGAGTTAAACCAGTCTATGTTTGCTTTAGAATCCTGCAGTAAAGAAGAGGAAGAGTTCAGCAAAATCATGATGAGCTACTGGGGCAACTTTGCTCGCACAGGGTAAGGACCAGCCCTCACTGGAGACACTAATGCACATTTAGATTTACAAAATTGTTACTAACTTGTGTGCATGTATGTGTAGGTCTCCTAATGGGGATGGTCTGGTTTACTGGCCAAAGTACGGAGCAGAAGAAAAATACTTGGCACTGGATTTGAAGGAGCAAAGAACTGGTCAACACTTGAAGAATAACCGGTTCACCTTCTTTACCCAGACCATCCCGCAGAAGATGCATCAGCAGAAAGAAAAAGCAGAGCATGGTGAGCCGTGAAACAGTCTCTTCTTATTACTATGCTTCTGCAATTACTAATTTATCATAGATTTAAATACCAAAAAGCCAGTGGCAGCTGGAATCTGGTAAATAGCTATTTTTCAAAACAGATTCTTTTAAAGATTTACATCAATTAAAGGAGAGATCAGAATTTATTGTTCATAGCTTTAAATCATATGAACAGCATGGAGTGCTGCAGGGCAGAGAGACTCAGCAGGGATTGATTTCTGTCTGGAGCTGCGGCACATGATTTTTCATTACATGTTTACACTCCATGAAAACCACTGGAAAATAATGAAAAACTACATATCACGGGCCTTTTTACCCTTGAAAAGTGCCTGAGACACAATTTGAATCACTCAGATATTTGCCAGAACATCACTTCAGGTATATATATATATATATATATATATATATATATATATATATATATATATATATATATATATATATATATATATATATATATATATATATATATATACATATATATACATATATATATGTATGTGTATATATATATATATATATATATATGTATATATATATATATATATATATATATATATATATATATATATATATATATATATATATATATATATATATATATATATATATATATATATATATATGTATATATATACATATACATATATATATATATATGTATATATATATATATATGTATGTAAATTACGGCCCTCTATTAATAAAAATTAAAGATGACAAACCTACATGAAATTCAATTTCCGTCCTTTGCCTTAGTCAAAGAACTGACTCAGTAAAAATGAATCTTTTCATGCTTCGGGTGCTCCTTTTGGAAATGACCTCAAAACAGTTCTCTGAGTTGGAAAAAAATTATTTCTCGATTAATTTGGCAGGGGAGAAAATCAAGTGTTAAATTTAAAACCCTTCAGCTCCCAAGGGAGGAAGGTGGGATGGCACTTCGACAATTAAAGACTTTTTTTGCAGTCCAAATCAAGCCCCTATTTAACCTGTTTAATCCAACCTCGAAGAGCGGACAGAGATGAAACTATCTTTCAAGACTGATCCTCCTAAATCCTGCAGTATAAGCTTATGAAAACCTGGGGTGATTCATAGACTCCACACTCTGCAGAATACATAAAAGAAAATGGTAAAAGAAGGGGGTATTTTAATATCAACTTCTCCATTTAAAGCTAACTATTTAGAGCAGTGGTTCTCAGCAGGTCTAACCAGAACCATCACCACCTCCTCAATGAGAAACATAATGCAGAGCTCCAAAGATTTATTTACACTATTAAAATTTACTTCATTAAAAATATTGCAATCTGGACTTCAGATGGAACAAAAAATGATTAAAAACAGTGAAATGATCCTGTAAACTGTTTGTTTCTACATCAAGAAAATGGCATAAATCAGTCATAAAAGCAATCAAAATTTGCCTGTCACCATTGTTAAAAAATGTTTGGAAATATATTGATGAATGCAAGGGCACTGCTAACAAATAAGGCCCCATGGAAAAATGTCAGTTTGGACCCCAACCTTAAAACACATATAGACACTGAACAGTTGCTTTAATCACAAGTCCATGAGGAACAACAAAACCTTGATAACAATAATTTTGTGTTTAAAGATCCCTTTTTGAACTCTGTAAATTTATCCTAAAAAGTCATTGTTTTTCCTGTTTCAAGCCAAATCATTGTTTAAAAAAAGTACTTATTGCAGTTTAAATGATAGCAGCACCTTTTTGGTCTTTGGACCAATAATTTTGTTTTCAATATAAACAAGGAAGAAGACAAAACAGGTGTTTTTACTCATTTTTTATAACAGTGTGAAAAATATTTGCACCCAATGTTCATTTGCTGATGACAAATGTTTGTTAAAAATGGCCAGTATTGGCTGCTACTAGTGTTAAACAGATATCAATGTGCATCTCTATTTTTCAAGAGCCCTTGTCATGGGCCCCTTAGAATTGTCCCAGATATTTTTCCCTTAACAACTCCCTGTCTAGGATTTTTGATCGCTTGCGGCAACATTTAAAACAAGGCAGATTTCTGCAAAACTCTGAAAACAGCTGGGCAGCCCACTTTTGAGTCCCAGCCCACCTGATGAGAACCACTACTTTATATCATGTACTGCAGATTATCCATTTAAGCAGCATTCTGAAGGAAAAATGCATGAAAAATGCCCAAGTATAGAACCAGTATTTTGACTAGAAAGTCAGAGCAGTGTGCCCCCCTTATTATTTCTTTGTAGGAGAAAAGCAGATTTCCACATTATGTAATCCTTCATATTCTTTGGTTAGAAAAATGAACAATATTCTTGAATTGTTTTAAAAAAACTACTTATCAAACAAATCGATTAACAAAAATTAAATAGTATAAATCTTTTTTTTCAGTACCAGCAGCCAACCTGATCATAACATCTGTCAAAGATTTTTTGTTTTACCAAGACATGATATAAACTTGAACACAAGTCCCATCAGTCCCTTCCAAGGGCACTCAAGTTTTTGTCAGGCAAGAAGAGTTTATTTAAAGGCACCTTTTAGGACCAAAAGCCACAAAATGCTTCTCAGTAAAATATAAAACCAGATAGAAATTGACAATAAAAGACAATAACACAACAGCAGACAGATACGTTACTCAAAGGGAATTCTAAGGAGATGGGTCCTCGGCTGATTTTTTTAGAGAAAAGGGCCACTGTTTCAACAGTTCTCAGCTCCAGTGGGAGACAGTTACAGGGTTGAGGAGCAACAGCCTCAAATGCAAAGTCTCTTTCAGTTATTAGCATTGTACAAGAGGTAAAGAACAGACCCTGGCCAGATGATCTCAGATTCCTGCCATTGATTAATGATTTCAGAAGTTCTGAATAAGCAGGTGCTTGACCACGCAATGCTTTGCAAACAATCACAAGATTTTTAATGGGAATCCAAAATTAAACTGTACACCAGCGCAAGGATGCAAAACTGGGTGTAGTGTAATGCAAGCTTAAAAAATCAGGGAGCAGCCTTGTAGCAGCATTTTGTATCACCTGTGTAAATACAAAGTTACAGGAGTCAAGCCTTGATGAGGCCAAAGCATGGACAAACAACTGCAACTCACTTTTTGACAAAACAAGGTTGAGTTTGTAAATGTTCGTCAAGTGATAGAAGAAGAACAACCAAGCTGTTTACATGTTTGTCTAGGCTCAGAGCCTGACCCAGACAGGAACCAAGGTTACACAGTACAGGTTTACCAACATCAAAAATAGAACCAGACTGCTCACCAAATTTGGTAAAACCTGATTAGGGACCAGAAACCAGAACCTTTGTCACAGCAGAAATAAGCTGACATAAGATCAAGCTTTAAACAATCTAAACATTCAAGTATTGCAGACAATTTAAAAATATTTTTGGGAAAATACATGTAGAGCTGAGTATCTGTATAAAAATGGTTGGACACATCTTAAAAATTTCTTATAAGATACTCTTAAGGGAGCTGATACAAATAGAATAATCCAGGGTCCAGGACAGATCCTTGTGGGATGCCACAAGAGAGGGTTTGAACTGAAAGTTTATTTATCCACCAATAATGTACATGGCATACCATTTGGCAGAAATATGCCAAAAATAATTTGGAAATTTGAATTCCATTTGTCATGAAAGGCCTATAGGGTTCTGTGTAATCAAAACAATAATACTTATATCATTTCGGCCAAAAAGAGAATCATTCAAATCCATGTTAATGATGATTTTTGATCATACATTCACCTACAGCTAAAAAACATTTAATATTTGATATTAGGCATTCAGTTTGCTGACCAGGTTCATTGTTTCCATTTTCTCCAAGCAGATGGTGCTATTTAGTCATTTAAGTGCCCAAAGACAAAAACCTTTAACACTATTACAGTCCATTAAGGGGTGTAAACAAGGTTTTTCTTTGAGCTGGCAAGGCACAAATAATGAAATCCAAAATACTTTCATTCCAAAGATAATTTTCTCAGTGATAACCGACATACCAGAATCTGGATGCAGCCCCTTTTTTGACATGATATGCTTTCTGTAACTTTTTGTAGAAAGATGTCAAATTAAAGCCATGACTCTGACTCAGCTTCTCTATCTGACAGCACCTGAAGTCCACACAGCATTAGGAGGTCTTAGAGGTGAGTATGTGAGTGTTAAGGGGAAGGAGTCTGGGGTCCATGCTTACCTGGGCGTCCCCTTTGCAAAGCCACCTGTGGGCCCTGCTCTGAGACTGGCTGCCCCTCAGCCTGTTGAGGCATGGGGAGGAGTGAGAGATGCCACCCAGCAGCCATTCATGTAAGTGACTGATGTTTTTTCAAGTGAAAAATATCACATGCTGATACACCATGTCTTTAATGGTTAATATGATGTCTATAAAGTAACCTGAAACTGAACCTGTCTATTCAACAGGTGTATTCAACACAAAAAGCTTGTTTCAGATCTGCTTGAAAGACTTGACTTGAAGGTGGATATCCCAGATGTTTCTGAGGATTGTCTTTATCTGAACATTTACACTCCTGCAAACAGAGCAAATAATGCCAGACTTCCGGTAAGGACTTTTCACACAGTTACTGATATCAAGCTTTTGACAGAGTTCTTGGTGAAGTTTGTTTGATTGAGTGGAATCATTAAAACAGTTTTACTGATAATGACCAGATTTGGACTCAGACTGCATGACATCACTTCTACATCCAAGAGAAACTTATGTTTTTGTTTATGTCCTGCAGTTGATGTCCTAATAAAGGTCAGGTAAAATGCTCTCAGTGCTGTGTAAGAAGCAAGCAAAGTCTTTTATCCTCCCAGGTTATGGTCTGGATCCATGGTGGAGGTTTTATTTTAGGGTCAGCATCTATGTATGATGGCTCTGCACTGGCTGCATACCAGGATGTGGTTGTGGTTCTGATCCAGTACCGCTTGGGAGTGCTGGGCTTTCTCAGGTAAAAAGACTGGAGTTTTTTTCAGTTGATTGCTCCTGCTTATTATCGTTTTTTTTTTTTGTTTGTTTTTTACAGTGCAATCATCTGATGACTTTCATGTGATGTCAAACACTCTTGTAAAACTCCCTTGGTGGGCATGAAATGCTTCCCATTGATTAGTGTGAAGAAACTGACAGTCTCAGTTTTACACATTTTAACCTGGTTACTGTGCATTTTTTTTGACTGAAAGACAGTTATTATTCAATTTGATTGACATACTGATGAAGAGAAATTATCAAATTTTTAACTTGCAGACTTTTTTTTAACAAGAACCCAGAAAAGAGCAAATAGTGGATTAATGCTGTCAAAAGCACTACAATATCTGTAAGTTACAGAGACAGATGCAACAGACTGTTCTTTGTCCTGACATAAAATGTTGTGTGAGCATTACTGCATTTCCTTAAATGTTTGCCCCCAAATCCGCATTGATAGTTACAGCTGCAGTGATCCTGACACAATCAATAAACAGCATGAAGGAGATATTAGCCAAACTGTAGAGTCATTGATTTTGTAAAAAAAAATACATCAGACTGCCCATATGTATATATATTTTTATCCTGGCAGTGGTGTAAGGGGAAGGTTTCTCCAACATTTTATTGTATAAATGTACCTGAGGTGACATTAAGGCAAAAACTTGGCTGTTTCATCTGATTTTTAATAACGTCACAGGTGCTGTGCAATGGTCCAAAAGGCCATTAACATGATAAGGTTCATAAATACCTCAGTGTTTCTGCAGTTTTCATGGATATAAACATGTCTTTTTGTCAAGAGGAAAACTAAAAAGTCTGTGCCACATCTTCACTCAGTGGTCATTGCTAAGCGACACCCTGTTTGTTTTTTCTCTCTCCATGCTTGTCATATGAAAGCTGTCTATGGCAAAATATATTTAAAACAGCAACGGTGATGATAGCCAGTTGGTTAATTTTGTGTGTAGCAATGACATAGTTGTCCTTAAACAGCTTAGAACAAAACTAAAAATTTAAAAAAATGATAAGTGATTTACTGTAGAACAACAGCTTAGTTTCCTTATTAATTTTATGATCATACTGTTGTTTTAACTTTTCAAAGCTTCTCAGATTACTATATTTCTGAACTTGATATAGCACCTCAAAAACTGATCTCAGTAGGGCTGAACGATATGGGCAAAATTTCATACCTCAATATTCATGCCCAGACATCTCGATATCGATACGATATGATATGACTACGGGTTCGGTGAAATCCAAGCATTTTTCAGAAATATAAAAACAACATAATACAAAAGAATGCGGAAAATGCAGTTTTAGTGCGGGGGAAATCTATATCGTTTATATTGTTGCTTTTCGATATTAATATCTTGAATGTTCATATCTCGATATCGATATCGATACGATAACGATATATTGTTTCGCCCTAGATGTCAGCAGTGTAAAAAGGGAGCAGCAGTCGAACAGGTTGGAGTTTATTGCAGTCAGAACTCTTGTGTTCATGAAATCTGTTTCACGGCTTTAATTTCAGGGTTTTGGTTGACATTAAAAAGTAACACATCTTGTTTTTGGAAACACGTCTTGGCTGCTGAACAGGCTAAAATGTTCGAGTTAAGTCTCCAACTATTCATATGTTAAGTAGTCTAAACACTGATCCTTTTGAGTATTTGAAATGTCTTCTTGAGAGGATGCTGTGGCCAGTAGGTTGTTTTTCCCTCAGTGGTTGTCAGGTACTTTGTGTTTTTTGCTGCCCCACCAATCCAACACAGAGGAGTTGAAGGCTGAGTTCTACAATACATGCTGTTTACTATGTAAATAGTAATTTACATCAAGCATGTGCTCTTTATGTTAAAGGACAGTGAATTCAGTTGTCCTATAGGCTTTTATGTACTCTTTTGGCCTCTTACACTGTGGGTGACATTTTTTGATGCAGACTGAAACTTGTCCAGCCACTCTAGTATTTCCATCCAACAATTATCTATACCGCTAAGTGTGTACGTTTGATTTTGACATTGGTGGGGATATTAAAGTCCTCCAGAATTTCATTTTAACCCCCCGAAAAAAAAAAAAATCTGATCGATGGAAAGCCTTCTATAAACCTGGCCCAACACACCATCACCAACTGGTCAATTATTAACCAATCCTTTTTCAACAGAGATGAATGTATATGCAGTTAACTAGACATTCAAAAAATGATGGGGGAATTAATCTCCAGTCAACATCTAGCTCTAGGCAGAATTATCCTCTCTTCTGTCTCATGATTGCAGGCTAGCAGCTGGGGTGTTTATGCCACAAAGTTTTTCTTTTTTAGTTCAACAACATACGTACCCACCTTCCAGCGGTGTATTCTGGTTTATTCTAGTGGGTATACTCTGATATACTGTGATGGATGTTTGTCCTCTTAGGGCATCCATACACTGAAGACATTTTTGCCACATTTTCACCTGATTCATACACCGTCCACTGAAAACAGCTCTGAGACCCACATGGGCCTCCACCCACAGGTTGAGAACCGCTGCAGTAGTAGATTGTATTTGAAGCTTGACCCTTCAAAGATTGTTTTTATATCATGGACAATATGTGATGGAGGATACCTCAGGATGAATTTATCATTTAGAAAACAGTGAGTAAAAACAGAGGGTCAGAGCTGGACTGATGAAGAATGTTGAGTTTAGATTCATCAAAAGGCTGACTGGTCATTTTTTGAGTCTTTGTGTTCACTTAAACAGTGCACATGAGCTATCAAGACACCGTTTGAAATATAAAATCACACAATGTGGTTGATGATCCCTCACTGTCCCTGCGATGCATGTCTGTCTGCGTCTTTATGCTCACTGACACAAGGAAGAGCGCACGTCCAAAGACGCTAGGAGGGATTTAGATCAAATATTCTCCTGTACACGAGCAACTGCAAAATGACATTACTGACAGACAGCAATGGTAACAGCCACACTGTTACCGAAAATATCAGGACTGTAGTCCACAGAGTGAACTGTGGCTGCATCTGACAACAGAGAATGCGTCCTCTTGCGCAAAATAGAGGACTGGGTAGTGGCATAATATTGATAGGGACATGTCCCTAGCGTCCCTACCCAATTCTACGCCCTTGTATACCGCTAATCCTTTAGGGGGTCACAGTGGTAAAAGCCTATCACAGCTGTCATTGGATGAGAGGTGGTATAGTCTGGACTGGTTGCTAACCAATCACAGGGCAGACACATAGAGACAGACAACCATTCTCCCACACACTCACGGTCATTTTAGTCACCTAACCTCGCAAGAATGTTTTCAGATTGTGTGAGAAACATTTTGTGCCGCATGCAGGAGAACATGCTAACTCCTGTCAAAACTCCTGTCATTATCAGGGAGTTGAAGCAGGAACATTGTTGCAGTGAGGCTGCACCACCATGCAGCCCTCTAGTTTTTCTGGATGATAAAAATTAACACAAACCTGTGGACCCATGTAAAGCTATCACAGTCTCCTGTCATCTGAGGTGAACACAGCCTAAAATACTTAAATTATATGCTCTGTCCAGCACTGGAGATGAACATCTGTCGGGGAACTTTGGCCTCCTGGACCAGGTACAAGCTCTGAGGTGGATCCAGGAGCACATTCACAACTTTGGTGGCAACCCAAATTCAGTTACCATATTTGGGGAGTCTGCTGGTGGAATAAGCGTGTCCCTCCTGGTATGAATGAGAAACACACATGAAACTGCTTTTGTTGAGGTTTGTTTTGTTTCTAAGTGGCTCATTTACCCAGAAGTTTATTTTTTGTGTCAACAGCTTCTCACACCTTTGACTAAAGGACTTGTCCACCGTGCCATCGCTGAGAGTGGCACTGCTGCAATGGATTTTCTGGTAGCAAATGATCCTCTGCCAATGACGCAGGTAGATTATTTATTCACATTATTACTACTCAACCTGTTTGTTGACCTTATCTATTGCAGTAACATTTACACTTTCTCTTTAGGTAATTGCAAACATGTCTGGCTGTAGCATTGAGAGCACAGCAAGGATCGCTGACTGCATGAAAAACATTGATATTGAAACTCTCCTGCCACTTACAGAGGTGAGTTTTTGAATGAAACACTGAAAGCTCAGTGTATATAAGGTTGGCGTTTGGTCCATGTAATGTAATTGTCATAATTTTTTCTTTCCTTTTTATATTTTTGTTCTCTTAAGGATGAAAAACTAAGATTACAGTTAAATACTGATGGACACTTCCTGACCAAATCTGTGGATGAGCTGTTCAGTAAGCATGAAATTCTCAAAATTCCCTTCATGACTGGTGTTAATAATGACGAAGGGGGCTACCTACTCGCTGATGTAAGTCGCTCCACTGCATGGTCTCCAAAACTAAAAGTTTTAAAAAATGATAAGTGATTTACTGTTGAGCATTTGAGTTACATTTGAGTTAAACATTTCTGTTCACTTTTGGTGCATGTCTGACATGTTAATCTCAATTGTGTCTCTCTTCAGATGTTTGCTCCTAAAAACTGGACAAAGGGCATAGATCTGGAGTCCATCAGGGGCATGCTCTCTCTGTTTTTCCCTGATCCTATCATCTCCGACCTGATGATAGAGGAATATTTGGGAAATGGAGAGGATCTTGTGAAAAACAGAATTGGATATACTGAGCTGATTGGAGATATACTGTTCACACTTCCTGCCATCAAGTGTGCCAATGCTCACAGAGGTATTTAATGTAATGAAAAAGTCTAAGGTCTCTCTTAGGGTGGAGCCACCCCAAAATTAAATCAAGTTTGGCTGCCTACAGTGTTTTGTCAGCTTCATAAGAAATGCACTTCTCTTATTATAAAAGCGAAGTCTAACTTTTATTTGACCCAATCTACAAAAAAATTGAACAACCCTAAAAAATTTTGACAGCCATTTTAAATTGTTTTAATGACAATTTTATCTCTGCTGGCTCCTTGTTTGAGTCCTCACATCCTGAGCTGACTAAAGCTGACCCACCCTTGTTCCCAACATCTGCAAGTGGTGGCACCACCTGCCCTTTTGAGTTTACTGCTGTGACTGCTTCTGAGGTTCAGACTCCTCTGAAGAGACTGGACACAGGAAAAGCTGCTGGGTCCTGATAATATCAATCCTATCTTTTTAAAATTGGCTGCTGATTTTATTGCCGAGCCTCTGGCACATATTTTTAACCTGAGTTTTATCAGTTATAAAACCTGTAAACCCCTGCTGTTAAAAGGGGATGAACCCAATAATGTAAATAACTACAGACCAATTTCTAAATTATGTGTTTTAACAAAAATGTTTGAAAGGATCGTCAGTGATCTATTAAGGGAATTTTTAGGGACAAGTAATATTTTATCATTGTTTCAGTCCGGTTTTAGAAAACAGCACAGCACTGTTACAGCTGGTCTTAAGGTTTTAAATGATTTTATTCAGGCTCTGGACAGTAAGAAATATTGTGTTGCTCTTTTTATCAATTTCTCTAAAGCCTTTGACACAGTAGACCACAGACTCTTGATTAACACCTTGTATAACATTGGTATTTCAAAATCTGCCACTTATTGATTCTCTGATTATTTAACAAACAGAACACAGTGTGTGCAGGTGGCTGGATCCACCTCTTCTGTTCTGGATGTTACAAAAGGGGTGCCCTAAGGCTCAGTCCTGGGACCCATTTTATTCAAAATTCAATAGGGTGTTGCCAGCCTTGACAATACAAATCTGTCATATTTATGGTCACATTTCTGGAATCAAGTGAGATATCTTTGTCCTTTTCTAGATGCTGGAGCACCTGTTTATCTCTATGAGTACCAGTATCCTCCACAGTTCTTGCAGAATAAAAGGCCAAGCTTTGTAAAGGCTGACCATGGAGATGAAATCTTTACAGTAATGGGATTCTGTTTCACAACTAAACATGCCAAAATACAAGGTTGAGTATTATAAAGACTTTTTCAACTTGAGATATATATTTCCTCTGTGTTCAAGAGTTAAACCAGTCTATGTTTGCTTTAGAATCCTGCAGTAAAGAAGAGGAAGAGTTCAGCAAAATCATGATGAGCTACTGGGGCAACTTTGCTCGCACAGGGTAAGGACCAGCCCTCACTGGAGACACTAATGCACATTTAAATTGTTGGAGCCATATTCTATTTTGTATTAATCTTTAATTTAAATCATTGGGTTCACATTTTACATACAGCCCAATGTAGAGCATCCATTTAGAGAAAGGCATATAGAGAAGCTACAGGTCGGGGAAATGAGGTGTGTGTTTGCAGGGAAGCAAACAGTTATTTCGACTGTGTCAACTGGGAGCTCATCTGAATGGTTTTAGTGTAAACTGGACGGATTTGGGACAATGCTGTAACATGGTGCCAATTTTCCTTAACTGTGAAGTAAATGGATCAGAAATATCCAAAGTTATAGAACGTGCTGGACATTGTTTTCTTGTTTATCCCAGAACACGCGTCAGAACAAGTTCACCCACACGCCACCTCAGTGGCTTATTTAAGTTTAAGTTTAAGTCACTATATAGATGAACAAAGTTGTTACTAACTTGTGTGCATGTGTGTGTAGGTCTCCTAATGAGGAAGGTCTAGTTTACTGGCCAAAGTACGGAGCAGAAGAAAGATACTTGGCATTGGATTTGAAGGAGCAAAGAATTGGTCAACACTTGAAGAATAACCGGCTCATCTTCTTTACCCAGACCATCCCAAAGAAGATGCAGCAGCAGAAAGAAAAAGCAGAACATGGCGAGCTGTAAAACAGTCTCTACTTTTTTCTGTGCCTCTGCAATTACTTACTGATTGCAGATGTAAACACCAAAAAGCCAGTGGCTAATACATTTGGCATACTTGAGGATTTTTGAGACACAAAGTAAAACAAAAATATTTGACAGGGTGTGAAATCTGGTAAATGGCTCTTTTTTAGAAAACAGATTCTTTTTAGATTTACATCAATTAAAGGAGGGAACAGAATTTATTGTTGATAGCTTTAAATCACATGACCAGCACATGATCTGCTGCAAGGCAGAGGGTGTCTGCAGGGACTGATTTCTGTCTGGAGCTGCGGCACATAATTTTTCATTACATGTTTACACTCCATGAAAACCACAGTAAATTAATGAAAACTACATATCATGGGACTTTTACCCTTGTAAAGTGCCTGGAACACAAAATTTAAATCACTCAGGTATTTGCCAGAGCATCACTTCAGGTATATATACAGTACATAACAGTATTGGAGAATCCTTTCCCTTACAATACTGCCATGATGAAAATCCACCAATATTTTGGCAGTTTTATGTAATTTTGGTGCAGTTGGATAAAAAATTCTGTTGTTAAACACGTACTGACCAAAACAATCTTCATCGAAACATTTGCTTGTAAATGTTATTTTCTGATAGCCTTGGGATCACTATTAGCTTACACTTTCAGTCAACTTTTGGTACAGTTGTTTCATTAAAGGAAGTTATGTTATGATCAATATAACATGAATTGTATGCCTGGGTTAAGAGAAGTATTGTTGTTCCCACTGTTTTTGTAACCAGGATTGGTAGAGCATCTGAGAGCAAAAAACAACTTGTTGTTCCTCTCTTTGATAAAAGAGTGATTCATAATCCAAAGTCCAAAAATTACCAACTTTTACACTAATTGAAAAGATCTGAATAAGATATGAATTGAGTTTCAGTGAGGTGGTACCTTAATAAAAGATGTCTTATTCTCCTGACTGCTGCTTAATTGTATCCTTTTGTTTTTGAGGCCTTTCTTCATCATCTTCATGATTCTCCAACATTTCTGACAGAAAACAAACAAAGAGGGAACTTCAACACAACTTAGAGTATCAAAACATCTAGAAAGTACAACAATGATTACTTGTAAGAACTTTTTAAGACCCATAAAAGGAAAAAAGACCCTAAAATTGGAAGGTGGGAAACACACTCTTCCTGTATGTTAACAAAAGGATCACAGCTACATACTGCACAAGTCCAACACCGGCATTTAATGCAGCTGTTGGACTTGCTGGAAGTATCATAAACTCCAATAAAACAAAACATAAAGACTGAGTGAAGAAGATCAACAAAGGAAGAGGTATGTATTAATTCTGCCAAATCATATTTGATAGTTACCCTATCAAATATATACACACATATGTAGTTTGTTTCATCTAAACGCATTGTGACATCATGAACCTGGCATTTAAGGGAATCAAATCTTCAGAAAAATAAATTTATTGAAATGTATAGTTTGGACTCATTTTGGTTTAAAACTCAATCAGAATATGTTGTAAATTATATCAATGTATGTATATTTTTTATAACTACCTTACAAAAGGTATAATTGCTGTGCGTAGTCAGGAGCTATTTTGCATGTGTATGAATATGCTGGGCCTTGAGGTTTTTATTTTGATCTTTGATGTGCCTTGGGCAAAAAAGTTTGTGAAGCACTGCTACAGAGCAGGTCACACTATTTGTTCAGATTTATATGAACATATAAAGTGCAGGATAAGTTTCTTAAATCGTCGGGCTGAAAACTCGTTGATCTCTGGTCAAGTGACACTCGTGAAGGAGATGGGCGTACAGCCTGCTTTGAATTCATCACCTGTCTGAGGTGTGTAAATATTACGTCACATCGTCCGCCTATAACACATGCAGCGGTTCTTCATCCCGGGTCATTAGTGAAGGAGTTGTAGGAGGAAAAGCTTCTCCTGTTCCTCTCTGCTGTGCACTGTTGTGTCACAATCCTCACAGAAGACCACCATGATGAAAACCTTCTTCCTTCTGGCGTCTCTCCTCTTTCTCTCTGTTTCTGCAGAAGGAAGCTGTAAGTAACAATCCTTCCTCTGGCTGCACTGAAAAATCAACCACATGTAATATTCTATATCTATAGGAAAAGACCTCATGTACTTTTAATTTATCTGACTGACTTTGGCTACAGTTTATATGTAAGTAATGTGGAAGTTTTTTAATCGTCTGTCCACCGTTACTTTACGCAACAAAGGCTTGTAAGATCGAGTTATGTCTTGGTTAACCTTTTACCCAAAGAGTGAATACAGGCTAATCTCATGTCCAAAGGTGGATATACAATGCAACAGGCACAAGATGGATGTGTACGGAGCTAAATCCAGGCCAAAATTTTTGTAATCTGAAAATTAAACAAATTTTTAAAAAATAAAATTTTATCGTGAAATTTCGGTGTTTGTTCTTGATTAAAAAAACAAAACTAAATTTAATTAAAAATAAGAGTAATTTTTTTCAGTTTAAATATACTTTTAATTCAGCTCCAAGACTATTTTACTAAAAATTTTCAAAGTTTTCTGACATGGCTTAAAATTAATATCTCACAACCAAGGACTGAATTGACCATGTGTTTTGTAAATATTCTGAGTTTGGTCTTCAAACTCCAGTTTCAGTGAAGCTGGGATGTTGTGTAAAACGTCAATAAAAACATTCATTCATTCATTTTCGATGCCACTTATCCCTTTTGGGGTCGCGGGGAGCTGGAGCCTATCCCAGCTGTCACTGTCAATAAAAACATACTATAATGATTGGTAAATCTTTTTCGACCTACTATATTCCATTGGATACACAACTGCTGCTATCCAAGCAATGTCCTTTTCAACATCCCTGTTTATTTCAGCAAGACAATGCCAAGCCACATTCTGCATGTGTTACAACAACATGACTTTGTTGTAAAATAGTAATAGAATGTTGAGCAATTGAAGTTGTACATCAAGCAACAATGGAAAAGAATTTAACCTACAAACCTTCAACAAGTCACGTCCTCAGTTCTCAAACACTTTGTTATTAAAGGCAAATATGATATAACACAGTGGTAAACATGTCCCTGTCCCTGTTTCTTTGGAAGATGTTGCAGGTATTAAATTTAAAATTGGTAGGTATATTAAATATTTGCAAAAGATTAATCAAGTTCATCAGTTTAAACACTTAATAGCTTGTCTTTGTAGTATGTTCAATTGAATATATGTCAAAAAAGATTTGCAAATCAGGTGTATTGTTTTCATTTCTGTTTTACGCAACATCCCAACTTCACTGGAATTGGGGTTGTACACTGAGTCTATATTCAGCAGAGACAAATGTGATTTAAGTCCCTTTGTCTCTGCCTGGATGGATACATCTCTGGATGTTTGTATACGGGCAGCACGGTGGTGCAGCAGGTGGTGCACGTGCCGCATAGCAAGAAGTTCGCCGGTTCGATCCCCGGGTCGGCAGGGCCTCTCTGTGTGAAGTTTGCATGCTCTTCCTGTGCATGCATAGGTTCTCTCCCGGCACTTCTGCTTCCTCCCACAGACCAAGAACATGCTCATTAGGTTAATTGGTGACTCTAAATTGCCATTAGGTATTAAGCGTGAATGGTTGTCTGTCTCTCTATGTGGCCCTGTGATCGACTGGCAACAGTTCAGGGTGTACCCTGCCTCTCGTCCAGTGACCACTGGGATAGGCTCCAGCACCCCCACAACCCCAAAAAGGATAAGCGGTATAGAAAATGAATGTATGTATGTGTATATACAAATATATTTATTGTATACATTTGTATACATGCATATATGTGTATCTATAAAATGAGGAGTATGGCTTCAGCCTGCTCTACTGTAAAGTACCTTGTCATAACACTTGTTATGACGTCTGTGTAGATTCTCATTCATCCAGGTCATGGTCATCTTGAAGATTCAAAAACAAGGCAACTGGACTGTGTTGAGTTTGTTGGGAAGACGTTTCACTTCTCATCCAAGAAGCTTCTTCAGTTCCAAATGGCTAGTGATGGAAGCAGATATTTATCTTGCGAGAGGAGAAAACAACAAAGGAAAGGGAGGAGTTGGAGAACGACTCATAGAAACTTATCACATGGTGATGTAACCCCTGAGAGTCCCTACCCTGAATGGGTCATTAACTCCCCCTGTCTGAGAGAGCTTAGCACTGCATTATATGTGGCCGAGGGGTTGTGTCTGAGTCCACCACCTCTGTGGAGAGAAGGTTTCTCCAGTCTGGTGAAGATGGCTTCTTTAACTCCTCTTTCAAACCATCTATCTTCTCTCGCCAACACTGGACAGCAATGTACAGGTGTTGGCGAGAGAAGATAGATGGGTAACGACTCTCAGGGGTTACATCACCCTGTGATAAGTTTCTATGAGTCGTTCTCCAACTCCTCCCTTCCTTTGTTGTTGTTTTCTCCTCTAGCAAGATAAATATCTGCTTCCATCACTAGCCATTTGGAACTTGTTATGACATGTGCTATACAAATAAAGATTGATTGCCAAAAAAAGACATTGGCTACATCACTGGTTCACAAAACTTTATATTTGAAGCCCTGCTTAAGACGTGTTGCGCTCCACCGGGACCTACATGACAAAAACTAATACATTGCTGTACTAAATTAACCAACACTTTGATTGATTTCATTCATAAAATCCCAAAAGAATGGGCCGTGTTCTTACCAAAAGAGCTTTGAAGACAGTATGCAGTAAGTGTGTCATCTTTGTTTCTGCCTACAGTATATTAAATCCTTAATTTGACAAACTCAAAGCTGACAGAGACTCAGGCCTCTCCTAGTGACCTCTGGTGACTCCTGTCAGGGGGCCTTGACCAAGGATCTACATTGCACAGGAAGTCTACTACCTATTCTATAAAGCAAGGTTACTGATTTCAAATATCATGAAGGTTTACAAAGATCATTTTTAGAGCTTCCATCAACACTAATTAACCCCTCATTGAACCAGACTGAAGGGCCATATAGCCCTTCACAAGAGCCATTGTGTGTGTCTGTATTCGACATGACGTGTTCAGTCATGTTATTGGAGTCTGTGTAGAGGTCATCCATCTGATCCTCACAGGCCACTCCCACTGTCACCTTTTATCCAGCTGTGCAACTCACACTGTAAGGTTTTTGTCAGACTATAACTGCTTACCTGTTATTACACCCAACAAGAAAAGGCAGAAAGAGAGAGAATTAAAAGTCTGTTAGGCTCTGGAACGAAGCAGTGATTTCAGTAATCCCCAAAGAGGGAAAGGACAAGCTCAAATGTAGATCATACAGACCAATCTCTGTGTTGAATGATGACTATAAATTATATACAGCAATTCTCCCTAAAAGACTAGAAGTTAACCTTCCTAAGTTAATACATAATGACCAGACTGGATTCATCTCACAGAGACTCTGACACAGTGTGTATACCCAAAACTAACAAAGAACAATGGTGAATACCCAAATGCAGATTTAACCAAAAAAGACTTTAATAACTAAAAGCGGGATCAAAAACTACCAAAACAAATCCTTAACAAAAGTCCAAAAGCAAAAACAGTCCATTACAAAAGCTCATGCACCAAAACAGTCCTTAACAAAAGCTCAAAAATACAAAACAAAGTCCCAACAAAAAATACCTTTCAAAACTCGGGAGAACACAGAAGAACACCGAAGACATGGCTCCAAGGAAGATGAAACAGGAATGAGCCCACAAAGACAAGGGGAAAGAGGGTTAATAACATGAGGTGATTGGGGTAAACGAGAAGCAGCTGGGGAAGAACAATCAGGGATCAGGTGTGACAGGACGAGACAGGAAGCAAAACCCACGGCATTAAGGGGAGACAGGAGGACTTTCAAAATAAAACAGGAAACACAAGGACTAAACGAGAAACGTGAACAAAACGGGTAACTTGACAAGGACCAAGATAAGAAGTAAAGAGACACAGGACAAGAGATCAAAACCATAAATAAGGAGTAGATAATACAAAATAAAACAGGACAAGGAGTGAATAAACAGAACACAAGGAAAAGGCATACAAAATAAAATAGGGCCAGCAGAATCATGACAGACAAACTCATGATAAAATCAAATGATCATTGCATATCCTACATCATATCCAGCAGAATAATCTTGAAGCTATCTTAGTCAGTCTAGATGCCAAGAAAGCATTTGGTTCAGTGAGTTGGCCTTTCCCATATGAGGTACTGGAAAGATTTGGTATTCACAGAAATTTTAATCAGATAATCTGTACATTATATTGTAAACCATCAGCTCGGATAAAATAAATGGACATCTCTCAGAAACCGTCTACTAGAGTGGGGAACAAGACAGGGTTGCTTGAATTTGTAATGAAAGGCCTATAGGGCTCTATAATCAAAACAATAACACTTATATCATTTTGGCCAAAAGGAGAGTCATTCAAATCCATGTTAATGGTGATTTTTGATCATACATCCACCTACAGCTTAAAAACATGTAATATTTCGATATTAGGCATTCAGTTTGCTGACCAGGCTTCAGGTTCATATTCAGGTTTCTATTGTCTCCAAGCAGATGGTGCTATTTAGTCATTTGAGTGCCCAAAGACAAAAACTTTGAACACTATTACAGTCCATTAAGGGGTTTAAACAAGTTTTTTTTTTTCTTTAAGCTGACAAGGCAGAAATAATGAAATCCAAAATACTTTCATTCCAAAGATAATTTTGTCACTGATAACTGACATACCAGAATCTGGATGTGGGCACTTTTTTGACATGATATGCTTTTTGTATAAAGATGTCAAATTAAAGCCATGATTCTGACTCAGCTTCTCTATCTGACAGCACCTGAAGTCCACACAGCATTAGGAGGTCTTAGAGGTGAGTATGTGAGTGTTAAGGGGAAGGAGTCTGGGGTCCATGCTTACCTGGGCGTCCCCTTTGCAAAGCCACCTGTAGGCCCTGCTCTGAGACTTGCTGCCCCTCAGCCTGTTGAGGCATGGGGAGGAGTGAGAGATGCCACCCAGCAGCCATTCATGTAAGTGATTGATGTGTTTTCAAGTGAAAAATATCACATGCTGATACACCATGTCTTTAATGGTTAATATGATGTCTATAAAGTAACCTGAACCTGAACCTGTCAATTCAACAGGTGTATTCAACATAAACAGATTGTTTCAGATATGCTTGAACACCTTGACTTGATGGTGGATCTCCCAGATGTTTCTGAGGATTGTCTTTATCTGAACATTTACACTCCTGCAAACAGAGCAAATAATGCCAGACTTCCGGTAAGGACTTTTCACACAGTTACTGATATCAAGCTTTTGACAGAGTTCTTGGTGAAGTTTGTTTGATTGAGTGGAATCATTAAAACAGTTTTACTGATAATGACCAGATTTGGACTCAGACTGCATGACATCACTTCTACATCCAAGAGAAACTTACGTTTTTGTTTATGTCCTGCAGTTGATGTCCTAATAAAGTCAAGTATAATGCTCTCAGTGCTGCGTAAGAAGCAAACAAAGTCTTTTATCCTCCCAGGTTATGGTCTGGATCCATGGTGGAGGTTTTATTTTAGGGTCAGCATCTATGTATGATGGCTCTGCACTGGCTGCATACCAGGATGTGGTTGTGGTTCTGATCCAGTACCGCTTGGGAGTGCTGGGCTTTCTCAGGTAAAAAGACTGGAGTTTTTTCAGTCGATTGCTCCTGCTTATTATTGTTTTGTTTTTTTTGTTTGTTTTTTTACCGTGAAATCATCTGATGACTTTCATGTGATGTCAAACACTCGTGTAAAACTCCCTTGGTGGGCATGAAATGCTTCCCATTGATTAGTGTGAAGAAACTGACAGTCTCAGTTTTACACATTTTAACCTGGTTACTGTGCATTTTTTTTGACTGACAGACAGTTTTATTCAATTTGTTTGGCACACAGATGAAGAGAAATTACCAAATTTTTAACTTGAAGCCTTTTTTTAACAAGAGCCCAAAAAGAGCAAATAGTGGATTAATGCTGTCAAAAGCACTACAATATCTGTAAGTTACAGAGACAAATGCAACAGACTGTTCTTTGTCCTGACATAAAATGTTGTGTGAGCATTACTGCATTTCCTTAAATGTTTGCCCCAAAATCCTCACTGCTAGTTACAGCTGCAGTGATGCTGGCACAATCAATAAACAACATGAAGGAGATATTAGCCAAACTGTAGAGTCATTGATTTTGTAAAAAAAAAAAAACATCAGACTGCCCATATGAATATATATTTTTATCCTGGCAGTGGTGTAAGGGGAGGTTTCTCCAACATTTTATTGTATAAATGTACCTGAAGTGACATTAATCAAAAACTTGGCTGTTGTATAGATACTATATTCTTTAAAACACTTCTTATGCTTAAGTCCAGAAAAAGCCACATCCTGAAGCCTCAGGGGATGAACCAGCTCCTATTCTAGTGTTTTCCAAGGTGAAACTAATTCTGCATCAAACCAATATTTTACAGATAAACGCCCAATGGTACAACTTGAAATTTGGGCAAGGCCATTCACCCTGAGATTTATCCCGCTGCAATGTTGACCATTAGATGCACAGTTTCTTCCCATTGCAAACAAACTTTTAAGCTTTGATTCAGGTTTCTGTCAATACCCTACTGGGGATGGTGACGGAAGAGCAAATAAAGTTTATACTTTGAAGAATATTCATTTTGATTGTTGTCATGCGGGCAGGCATTGACGAAGGGAGTGCTGCCCACCTCACAAGGTCATCCTCGAGTTCCTTCAAAATAAATGAGTAATTATTTCTAGCTATTGCCTGGGCACAAGGGATTATTTCTACATCTAAATATATCGCCTTTCGCACCACCGGTATGCAGGACTGGACATTCAATTTCTTTAAATCTGTTTTTTTCAACAGCATTAAAATTGACTTTTAGTACTTGGTCTTGCAGCCAGACAATGTACCAAAGTGTTCTATGATTTTCAGTATATTCGGAAGAGACTGTTATAAATCAGAGAGGTAAATAAGTGTATCATCAGTGTACATAGAAACGGAATGTGATGTAGATCCTATTTTAATTGGAGTCACTAATGTGTTTTGCCATATGTATTGAGCTAATGGTTCAAGTGACAAATTAAAGATGGAGGGAGATGCTGGGCACCCCTGTCTAGAACCGCAACATATACTGAAAAGATCAGAAAGGTGCCCAGCCATGACAACCCTAGCAGAGGGATTAGAATATAATGCTTGGATCATATGAATAATATTTGGGCCACTCTCTAGGTTTTCTGGAATTTGAAAATGAACACAAACCTATGGACCCATGTAAAGCTGAACACAGCCTAAAACACTTAAATTATATGCTCTGTCCAGCACTGGAGATGAACATCTGTCGGGGAACTATGGCCTCCTTGACCAGGTACAAGCTCTGAGGTGGATCCAGGAACACATTCACAACTTTGGTGGCAACCCAAATTCAGTTACCATATTTGGGGAGTCTGCTGGTGGAGTAAGCGTGTCCCTCCTGGTATGAATAAGAAACACACATGAAACTGTTTTTTTTTTGTTTGTTTTAACAGTTATGTTTTGTTGCTAAGTGACTCATTTACCCAGAAGCTTTTTTTGTTTCTATCAACAGCTTCTCACACCTTTGACTAAAGGACTTGTCCACCATGCCATCGCTGAGAGTGGCACTGCTGCAATGGATTTCCTGGTAGCAAATGATCCTCTGCCACTGACACAGGTAGATCATTTGCACAATATTCAAATTATTATCACTCAATCTGTGTGTTGACCTTATCTGTTAAGGTAACATTTACACTTTCTCTTTAGGTAATTGCAAACATGTCTGGCTGTGGCATTGAGAGCACAGCAAGGATCGCTGACTGCATGAAAAACACTGATATTGAAACTCTCCTGCCACTTACAGAGGTGAGTTTTTGAATGAAACACTGAAAGCTCAGTGTAAATAAGGTTGGCGTTTGGTCCATGTAATGTAATTGTCATAATTTTTTCTTTCCTTTTTATATTTTTGTTCTCTTAAGGATGAAAAACTAAGATTAAATGTAAATATTGATGGACACTTCCTGACCAAATCTGTGGATGAGCTGTTCAGTAAGCATGAAATTCTCAAAATTCCCTTCATGACTGGTGTTAATAATGATGAGGGGGGCTACCTACTCGCTGATGTAAGTTGCTCCGCTACATGGTCTCCAAAACTAAAATTAACAAACTGATAAGTGATTTACATTTGGGCCTTTGAGTAACATTCGAGTCTAACAATTTTGTTCAACTTTAATGCTTGTCTGAAATCTTAATCCCAATTGTGTCTCTCCTCAGTTCTTGGCTCCTAAAAACTGGACAGAGGGACTGGATCTGGAGTCTGTCAGGGGCATGCTCTCTCTGTTTTTCCCTGATCCTACCATCTCCAGTCTGATGATAGAGGAATATTTGGGAAATGGAGAGGATCTTGTGAAAAACAGAAATGGATATACTGAGCTGATTGGAGATATACTGTTCACAGTTCCTGCCATGAAGTGTGCCAATGCTCACAGAGGTATTTAATGTGATGAAAAAGTTGAAGGTCTTTTACTATTATTTTCCTTATCCAAGACAAAAAACATTAAAAATGGGTTTACCAAGTTGATTTATTACCATTTGAATTGATTTTTAATTTTATAAATGAATTTGAATTGTTTCAATTGCAGGATGATTATTTCTATCTGTAAGCACGTATCCCTCTGGAGTCTGTCACAGCTGACACAGGGCAGGAGGTGCGGTACACCCTGGACCAGTCACAAGCCATTCACAGACATGACAGAGGCAGACAACCATTCATTCACACACTCACACTGAGGGACAATGTAGAGTTACCAAACAACCTAACAGGCATGCTTTTAGTCTGTGTGAGGAAACAGGAGCACTCTGAGAAAACCCACCCATGCACAGGAAACTGATAGGAACAACACAGAAAGGCCCAGACCAACCATGGAATGAAACCAGCAACCTTCTTTCTTTGAGACAACTGCATTACCCGCTGGTTCATCGTGCAGCCCTCTTTTATTTGTATTTTATTTAACAAAAATATGTTTCCATGGCCTGTCCAGAACCACCCCCTCCCTACACCACTCATCAGTAGCCAAGATGGTTAAAATGGGAAAATTCAATAGGGTGTTGCCAGCCTTGAGAATAAAAATCTGTCATATTTATGGTCAGATTTCTGGAATCAAGTGAGATATCTTTGTCCTTTTCTAGATGCTGGAGCACCTGTTTATCTCTATGAATACCAGTATCCTCCACAGTTCTTGCAGAATAAAAGGCCAAGCTTTGTTAAGGCTGACCATGGAGATGAAATCTTTCCAGTACTGGGATTGTGTTTCACAACTAAACATGTCCAAATACAAGGTTGAGTATTATTAAGACTTTTTCAACTTGATGTATATCTTTCCTCTGTGTTCAAGAGTTAAACAAGTCTATGTTTGCTTTAGAATCCTGCAGTAAAGAAGAGGAAGAGTTCAGCAAAATCACGATGAGCTACTGGGGCAACTTTGCTCGCACAGGGTAAGGACCAGCCCACACTGGAGAAACTAATGCACATTTAGATTGTTGGAGCCATATTCTATTTTGTGTGTATTTATCTTTAATTTAAATCACTGTTTTACATGCAGTCCCAGGGTTTTACTTAGGGGGAGCATCAGTATAGAGAAAAGCATAAGCTACAGGTGGGGGAAATGAGGTGTGTGTTTGCGGGGACACAAACAGTTTTTCAACTGTGTCAACTGGGAGCACATCAGACTGATTGTTATGTAAATGGTATGGATTTGGGACAATGCTGTAATGTAGTCCGAATTTTCTTTAACTGTGAAATAAATGAATCAGAAGGATCTGAATTTATAGGACAGGCTGCACGCGTGTAAACAAGTTCCCCCACACGCCACCTCAGTGGCTTATTTAAGATTTTTATGTTTGTTTAAGTCCCTATATAGATTAACAAAATTGTTACTATCTTGTGTGCATGTGTGTGTAGGTCTCCTAATGGGGAAGGTCTGGTTTACTGGCCAAAGTATGGAGCAGAAGAAAAATACTTGGCACTGGATTTGAAGGAGCAAAGAATTGGTCAACACTTAAAGAATAACCGGTTCATCTTCTTTACCCAGACCATCCCAAAGAAGATGCAGCAGCAGAAAGAAAAAGCAGAACATGGCGAGCTGTAAAATAATTTCTTCCTATTTCTGTTCCAATGCAATTATATACTGATTGCAGATTTAAAAACCAAAAAGCCAGTGGCACATGCATTTGACATACTTGAGGACTTTGAGACACAAAGTACAACAAAAATATTTGACAGGGTGTGAAATCTGGTAAATGGGCTCTTTTTCAAAAACGGATGCTTTTAAAGATTTACATCAATTAAAGGAGGGATCAGAATTTATTGTTCATAGCTTTAAATCACATCAATGAATGAAATTCATGGAAACTATATGCCATGGGCCCTTTTACCCTTGAAAAGTGCCTGAGACACAATTGAAATAACTCAAAATAAAAGAGTTTTTGCCAAAACTTGGAGAATCCCTCCCCTTACATCACTGCCATGATGAAAATTCACAGATATTTTGGCAGTTTTATGTAATTTTGGTGGAGTTGGATAAATAATGCTGTTGTTCAGCACATACAGACCAAAAGGGTCTTAAACAGTGTTATTTTCTGGTAGCCTCGGGATCACTATTAACTTACACTTTCAGTCAACTTTTTGGCACAGTTGTTTAATTAAAGGAATTTATGTCATGATCAATTTAACACAAAATTGTATGCCAGGGTTGAGAGAAGTATTTTTGTTCCCACTGTTTTTGTTACCAGGATTAATAGAGCATCTGAGAGCAAAAAACATCTTTTTTCCCTCTCTGTGATAAAAGAGTGATTTATAATCCATAGTCCAAAAATCACCAACTTTTACACCAATTTACTGAGAGAAATAAAACTTAATAGATCTGAAGAGAGTTTCAATGAGGTGGTACCTTAATAAAAGATGTCTTGATTATTCTCCTGACTGCTGCTTAATTGTATCCTTTTGTTTTTGAGGCCTTTCTTCATCATCTTCATGATTCTCCACCATCTCTGACAGAAAGCAAAAAAAGAGACACCTTCAACAAAACTCAGAGTATCAAAAACATCTAGAAAAAACAATGATTGCTTCTAAGAACTTTTTAAGACGCATAAAAGGAAACAAGACCTTCAAAATGGAAAGTGGGAAACACATTCTTCCTGTATGTTAACACAAGGATCACAGTTATTTACTGCATACTGTTGCCAGTAACGCAGATGTTGGACTTGCTGGAAGTATCTTGAACTACAAGTAACACAAAAAATAAAAACTCAGCAAATAGAAGATCAAATAAGGAAAAGGCATGTATTATTTCTGCCATAATAAATTTGATAGCTACCCTCCTACAATTTCAGAATTTTTAATATTTACTAATTTTTACTATCTAATGACATTGATTTTTCAATTTAAAGACTTTTCCAAGATCTGCAGGGGCTGTGCTTTCTGACAGCATATTGTTAGATTTATTTATGGAATGCTATTGGTGAAGTACCTTCTCCAATCCAAGGCAGTATAATCTGAAATTACTGAAATCCAAGATGGAATCTGTTTATATCTGCTCAAAGTGCAGGAAGGTTTGGGTTTGGGCAGTTCCACATACAGATATACAAACACAGAAAATTAAGTATTGTGTGTGTGTATCTATCTATATATATATATATATATATATATATATATATATATATATATATATATATATATATATATATATATATACATATATATATAGATTGATTGATTGCATCTTTATTTCGAGCATAAACACAAATGCGTACACCAACAAAAGCAAAGAAAAAAGCAAACATCCACAGCAAAATCCTCAAAGATGCCCAATGAAACAAAAAAACAAGCATGCTCGAAAAAGAGTAGGAAGAAGTTATATATATCTGAGTCGCTCTTCTTACATAGGAAAAATGATGAATGATGATGAATGATTCACATAGTCTAAGTAGAATGCTGACTGATGGAAACAGTAAGTGAAATGTGGGCAAAAGTAAATGAGCATGAGTGCTGGTTTGGTGGGATCTCAAAGATTGAAAATTTGTAAGGACTTTAAGTGGAAGGATTGAGAAAGGTTTAACCAGTCCTGTTAAGTACATGTACGATATTTGTGGTACCAATGGGGTTTTAAAAATGTTGCAACACAAAAAATATAAAAATAGTAAAATTTTCTAAAAAAAAAAAAAAAGAAAAGTACTGTGCAGAGCTAAGACTAAGTCTAAGGGCTCTAATTTCCTGGCGCAACTCAGGGTGGCGCAGCCTGGCGCACCCCGCGTAGTGGTAATTTTGTCCGGCGCACCACCGTGCGTAGCCAATTTGGTTATTTGGTAGACCGGCTGCGCTGAGATGGGTGTGACGGCGCACCAGGGGGAGGTGTCGAAAGATTCAGCTTGGCGCTGTGATAATTTCGTGCCAAAAAATGCGCGGAAGGTGCGCTGAAAGCTTACCAGCTCCAGCCTGGTCTATTCTCGGTGCACCCCAGGGCAGTGGTAATTTGGCTGACAGACGCACAGTGCGCACACATCACCAAAACCTCACAGGCAGGTGCCCACAGTGTCAGGCATATTTCAATGCAATAAACAATCACAGCAACCACTATTTAACGTAACCGTCTGAACCAGCATATACATTTGTATCTATATTGATTGTCCCATCACATCTAATGTCAGACCAGAGACGTTTGTCATCACTAACGAGTTCACATCTCTCAAGCCAACCACAAACAGCCACATCATCCGATACGGAGTATCCGCCTTCTCTCATCTCATGAAATTCAAAAGAAAAGAAAAAAGAGAGAGACGCTCGCTGAATAAATGTAAGTCACTCGGTGTCTTAAGGATTTACCTGTGATTGCCCATATTTCTCTGTTTTAATCTTTATTGGTAACGTGATCCAAAAAGATGGAGTACATTATTGCAAGGAGGATGAGGAGGAGATATATTTTCACCTAAGGTTTTGCTATTTGGCGATGACAGACCAGTAATGCAGGTGGATCACAAGCATGATGAATGGATTAGCCTGCTGCTGTGTTTAAATGTAATTATCACTTAATTTAGTTCTCCTATTATGGCAAAGGAACAGATTACATCTGTCCCACGAGGTGGTCCACACGGTGACACGCATCGTGTCCTCCGATGCACGGCCAGGTGGCCCCTGCGCTCTCCCAGTTGCTGCAAAAGTGACAGCGGCTCTGACCTTCTTCTCCACCGAGGTGAAATTGTCACTGCGCCTCACCCGCGGCGCATTTAAAGGCGAGGAGAGGCGTTCATTTGATTGGTGAAGATTACACTCGGCTGTGTTTAGCCCACTCACGCCTCCTCTCCTCCCTCTCTGCTTCTTGCGCTGGTAGGAGGGACGGAGGCGTGAGTGCGCCTGCCTGCGCCAGACTGCACCGTGCACGAAACTTGCAAAATGCCTTGAACACACCCCGTTGGTGCGGCGCAGGGCAGGTGCACCCTGCCTGCGCCTTGTCTACAAAATTAGAGCCCAGAATGTCTGGTCACAATGCACCCCCCCCTTCCCCTTCTTGGCCAAGTGACACTAGTGAAGGAAATAGGCGTACAGTCTTTTTTTAATTTATCACCTGTCTGCAGTGTGTAAATATTACGTCACATCTTCCACCGATAAAACATGCGGCAGTTCTTCATCCAGGGTCATTAGTGAAGGCGTTGTAGGAGGAGAAGCTGCTCCTGTTCCTCTCTGCTGTTCTCTGTTGAGTCACAATCCTCACAGAAGACCACCATGATGAAAACTTTCTTCCTTCTGGCGTTTCTTCTCTTTCTCTCTGTTTCTGCAGAAGGAAGCTGTAAGTAACAATCCTTCCTCTGACTGCACTGAAAAATCAACCATACGTAGTATTCTGTACCTGCAGGAAAAGACCTCATTTACTTTTTATTTATCTGACTGACTTTGGCTACAGTTTATATGTAATGTGAAAGTTTTTGAATCGTCTGTCAACCATTACTTTACGTAACAACGGCTTGAAATATCAAGCTATGTCTTGGTTAACCTTTTACCCAAAGAGTGAATACTGGCTTAAATCATGTCCAAAGGTGGATATGCAATGCAACAGGCACAAGATGGATGTGTATGGAGCTAAATCCAGGCTGAAACTGTTGTAATCTGAAAATTAAACAACATTGAAATAATTTAAAATTGTATTGTGAAATTTCAGTGTTTGTTCTTGATTTGACAAAACACTAAATTGAATTAGAAATAAGTGCATTTTTTTTTTCAATTTTTTTTACAAGGCTTAAAATTAATATCTCTCTCACAGCCATGGACCTGAGTTGACCATGGGTTTGTAAACATTCTGAGTCTGGTCTGGAAACTTTCAATGTTTGTTCTTGATTTAAAAAAGAAAAAACAACATTAAATTGAGTTAAAAAAGATTGTATTTTTTTCCAGTTCAATTTTTCTTGAAATTTAGCTCTGTAATTCTTTTAATAAAATATTTTACTCATATTTTCAAAGTTTCCTTACATGGTTTAAATATTTTTAATATCTAATGACCATGGATCTGAAATGACCATGGGTTTTGTTAACTTTCTGAGTCTGGTCTTACAAAATCCTGTTTCAATGAAGTTGGGTGTTGTGTAAAATGTCAGTAAAAACATACTAGAATGATTGGTGAATCTTTTTCGACTTATATTCCATTGGATACAAACTGCTATCCAAGCAACATCTTTTTCAGGACCATCCCTACTTATTTCAGGAAGACAATGCCAAGCCAAATTCTGCATGTGTTACAACAACATGACTTCGTTGTAAAATAGTTCAGGTACTAGACTGGGATGCGTGCAGTCCAGATCTGTCTCCCATTTAAAATGTGTAGCACACGATAAAGCACAAAAAACTACAACAAAGACCCTGGAATGTTGAGCAGTTGAAGTCGTACATCAAGCAAGAATGGAAAAGAATTTAACCTACAAAAGCTAAACAAGTAGTGTCCTCAGTTCCCAAACACTTGCATAGTGTTATTAAAGGAAATATGATATAACACAGTGGTAAACATGCCCCTGTCCCTGTTTCTTTGGAAGGTGTTGCAAGTATTAAATTTAAAATGAGTGCATATTAAATATTTGCAAAAAATTGATCAAGTTCATCAGTTTGAACATTAAATAGCTTGTCTTTGTAGTATATTCAATTGAATATATGTCAAAAAGGATTTGCAAATCAGGTGTATTGTTTTCATTTCTGTTTTACACATCATCCCAACTTCACTGGAATTGTGATTGTACATTGAGTCTATATTCAGCTGTTTTTAATCGATTCTTGTTGGAACAAAAATCGATTAAAACAGTGAAATGATCCTGTAAACTGTTTGTTGCTACATCAAGAAAATGAGATGAATCCGTCATTAAAGCAATCAAAATTTGCCTGTCACCATTGTAAAAAATGTTTGGAGATATATCGATGGATGCAAGGACACTGCTAAAAGATAAGGCCCCATGGAAAAATGTCAGTTTGGACCCCAACCTTAAAACACATATAGACACTGAACAGTTGCTTGAACCATAACACCATGAGGAACAATTGCTTTTTCTGTTTCAAGTCATTGTTTAAAAAAGAGTACATATTGCAGTTTAAATGATAGAAGCACTATTTTGGACCAATAATTTTGTTTTCAATATAAACAAGGAAGAAGACAAAACAGGTGTTTTTACTCATTTTTCATCACAGTGTGAAAAATGTTTGCACCCAATGTTCATTTGCTGATGACGAATGTTTGTTAAAAATGGCCAGTATTGGCTGCTACCAGTATTCCAACAGATATCAATGTGCATCTCTATTTTTCAAGAGCTCTTGTCATCTGCCCCTTAGAATTGTCCCAAATAGTTTTCCCTGAACAACTCCCTGTCCAGGATTTGTGATCCAGGGGCAACATTTAAAACAAGGCAGATTTTTGCAAAACTCTGGAAACAGCTGGGACAGCCCACTTTTGAGTTCCAACCCACCTGATGAGAACCACTACTTTATATCATGTACTCCAAATTATCCATTTAAGCAGCATTCTGAAGGAAAAATGAATGAAAAATGCCCAAGTATAGCACCAGAAATTTGACTCGAAAGTCAGGGCAGTGTGCGCTCTTAATATTTTCGTTGTAGGAGAAAAGCAGATTTCTACGGAGCCCCTAAGGTGCCACGGAGGAAAAAATAAATAAATTGTGCGCATGATATATTAAAACGTGCGCATGTTTAAGATAAAATGTGCATTCGACTTAATTATACAGGCAAGCGGCAACAGACAGCCGGGCTCATCAGTAGATGGCGGTAATGCCCCATAATATTGTGGTCACCTGCCGGTAAAAACCAAGAAGAAGAAGAAGAAGAAGACAGCCAGGCTCGGTTGAAGCATCCCAGTAACCAGCCAACATTAGCTGTGTCTGTGAATGTAGGAGTGCAGGGTATGTTCAGTCCCTTAGGCTATTTATCAGTACCTTCAATAAAAGCTGCACAACTTTCAAGACTCAAGCAAAGCTCGTGTCTTGCTGCCACCCGCTGAATAAGGTGGAGGGAGTTAGCCGCGAAGTTAGCTACAACTTTGCCTCTGTAGCAGCAAACAAGTCCCCCCTGTGCATCCCAGGTCAGGACACTGACTGAACCTGAGTACTCCTTCCCCTGGCTGAGCCTGTTGTCTTTAGTATGCACAGCAAAGTTCTCCAATTTAGGATTATTCCATCTCTCATGGCAAGAGCAGCATATGACATTCTGAGGTGGAAGTAAAAGTTAACTAGCTCACTTCTTCTCTCCATTGTGTGTGTCTGTAAACAACTGACGTCAAAGTTAAAACGTTGTAAATAACTTTATTTCAAGCGCACGTTTTAGCTAAAACGTGCGCACGAGTAAGTATTTCGTGCGCACGTTTTAATATATCGTGCGCATGATTTATATATTTTTTTCTCCGTGGCACCTTAGGGGCTCCGTAGATTTTCACATTCCAAGGATTTCTTTGGTTTAACAAATGAACAATATTATTGTCTTGTGTTTAAAAAAACTACTTATCAAACAAACAGATTAACAAAAATTAAATAGTGTAAATCTTTTGTTTCAGTACCAACAACCAACCTGATCATAACATCTGTCAAAGACTTTTTGTTTTACCAAGACATGATATAAACTTGAACACAAATCCCATCGGTCCGTTCTGAGGGCACTCAAGTTTTTCTCAGGTAAGAAGAGTTTATTAAAAGGCATTTTTCAAGACCTGAAGCCACAAAATGCTTCTCAGTAAAATATAGAAACAAATAGAAATGAAAAATAAAAGACAATAACACAAAAGCAGGGAGACAAGTTACTCAAAGGAAGTCTAAGGAGAGGGGTCCTCAGCTGTTTTTTTTCTCTCCAGTGGGAGACAGGGTTTGAGGAGCAACAGGCTCAAATCCAAAGGTGTTCAGTTTATAGCATTATGAATTAAACTGAACAC
The DNA here is from genome assembly GCA_037902135.1 of Cetoscarus ocellatus. NCBI lineage: Eukaryota > Metazoa > Chordata > Actinopteri > Labriformes > Labridae > Cetoscarus > Cetoscarus ocellatus. Next base: position 92,654 of record JBAMNC010000262.1, read on the forward strand.
CTTTGCAAGGATGCAAAACCTGGTGTAGTGTAATGCAAGCTTTAAAAAATCAGTGAGCAGCCTTGTAACAGCATTTTGTATCACCTGTGTAAATACAAAGTTACAGTAGTCAAGCCTTGATGATGCCAAAGCAAGGAAAAGCATCTGTGACTCACTTTTTGACAAAACAAGGTTGAGTTTGGAAATGTTCCTCAAGTGATAGAAGAAGAACAACCAGACTGTTTACATGTTTGTCTAGGCTCAGATCCTGACCCAGACAAGAACCAAGGTTACGCTATACAGGTTTACCAAAAGCAACAAGAGAACCAGACTGCTCACCACATTTGGTAAAAGCTGATTAGGACCAGAAACCAGAACCTTTGTCATAGCAGAAATAAGCTGACATAAGATCAAGCTCTAAACAAATTAAACATTCAACTATTGCAGACAATTTAAAAAAAAAAAATTGGGAAAAGACATGTAGAGCTGAATATCTGCATAAAAATGGTTGGGCACATATTTAAAATGTTGTATAAAATACTCTGAGAGCTGATACAAGAAGAATAATCCAGGGTCCAGGACAGATCCTTGTGGGATGCCACAAGAGAGGGTTTGAACTGAAAGGTCATTTATACACCAATAACATACATGGCATACCATTTGGCAGAAATATGCCAAATATAATTTGGAAATTTGAATTCCATTTGTTATGAAAGGCCTGTAGGGCTCTGTGTAATCAAAACAATAACACTTTTATCATTTTTGCCACAAAAAAAGAATTATTCAAATCCATGTTAATGATTTTTGATCATATGTCCACCTACAGCTAACAAAACATGTAATATTTGATATTAGGGAACTCCATTTGCTGACCAGGCTTCAGATTCATTTTTTCTATTGTCCTCCAGCAGATGGTGCTATTTGCTCATTTAAGTGCCCAAAGACAAAAACTTTTAACATTCCAAAACTAATTTTGTCAGTGATAACTGACATACCAGAATCTGGATGTGGGCACTTTTTTTGACATGATATGCTTTTTGTAACTTTTTGTATAAAGATGTCAAATTAAAGCCATGACTCTGACTCAGCTTCTCTATCTGACAGCACCTGAAGTCCACACAGCATTAGGAGGTCTTCGAGGTGAGTATGTGAGTGTTAAGGGGAAGGAGTCTGGGGTCCATGCTTACCTGGGCGTCCCCTTTGCAAAGCCACCTGTAGGCCCTGCTCTGAGACTGGCTGCCCCTCAGCCTGTTGAGGCATGGGGAGGAGTGAGAGATGCCACCCAGCAGCCATTCATGTAAGTGACTGATGTGTTTTCAAGTGAAAAATATCACATGCTGATACAGCATGTCTTTTAACAGTTAATATGATGTCTACAAAGTAACCTGAACCTGAACCTGTCTGTTCAACAGGTGTATTCAACATAAACTGCTTGTTTTAGATATGCTTGAATACCTTGACTTGATGGGGGATCTCCCAGATGTTTCTGAGGATTGTCTTTATCTGAACATTTACACTCCCGCAAACAGAGCAAATAATGCCAGACTTCCGGTAAGGACTTTTCACACAGTTACTGAAATCAAGCTTTTGACAGAGTTCTTGGTGAAGTTTGTTTGATTGAGTGGAATCATTAAAACAGTTTTACTGATAATGACCAGATTTGGACTCAGACTGCATGACATCACTTCTACATCCAAGAGAAACTCAAGTTTTTGTTAACGTCCTCCAGTTGATGTCCTAATAAAAGTCAAGTAAAATGCTCTCAGTGCTGTGTAAGACACAAAAAAGTCTTTTATCCTCTCAGGTTATGGTCTGGATCCATGGTGGAGGTTTTATTTTAGGGTCAGCATCTATGTATGATGGCTCTGCACTGGCTGCATACCAGGATGTGGTTGTGGTTCTGATCCAGTACCGCTTGGGACTGCTGGGCTTTCTCAGGTAAAAGACTGGAGTTGTTTTTCAGTGGATTGCTCCTGCCTGTTATCGTTTTTTTTTTTTTTTAAACAGTATAATCAACTAATGACTTTCATGTGACGTCAAACACTCGTGTAAAACTCCCCTGGTGGGCATGAAATCCTTCCCACTGATTTGTGAAGAAAAGGACAGTCTCAGTTTTACACATTTTAACCTGGTTACTGTGCATTTTTTTATTGAAAAACAGTTATTTTTTAATTTGATTGACACACATGACGAGAAAGGACAAAATTTTTACCCTGCATTATTTTTCAACAAGCACCCTGAGGGGAGCAAATAGTGGATTAATGCTGTCAAAAGCACTACAATATCTGTAAGTTACAGAGACAGATGCAACAGACTGTTCTTTGTCCTGACATAAAATTTGGTATGAGCATTACTGCATTTCCTTAAATGTTTGCCCCAAAATCCTCACTGCTAGTTACAGCTGCAGTGATCCTGACACAAACAGTAAACAACATAAAGAAGACATTAGCCAAACTGCAGAGTCATTGATTTTGTAAAAAAAAAAAAAATACATCAGACTGCCCATATGTATATATATTTTTATCCTGGCAGTGGTGTATGGGGAAGGCTTCACCATCATTGGAGAATATTGTATAAATGTACCTGAAGTGGCATTAAGGCAAAAATTTGGCTGTTTCAACTAATAATGTCACAGGTGCTGTGCAATGGTCCAAGAGGCCCTTAAACATGATAAGGTTCATAAATACCTCAGTATTTCTGCAGTTTTCTTGGATATAAACATGTCTTTTTGTCAAGAGGAAAACTAAAAAGTCTGTGCCACATCTTCACTCAGTGGTCATTGCTAAGCGACACCCTGTTTGTCTTTTATCCCTCCATGCTCATCATATAAAAGCTGTCAATGGCAAAATATATTTATTTAATAACAAACATTAAGGATGCTGACAGCCAATTGGTTAATTTTGTGTGTTGCTTGCAAAAACAATGTTGTCCTTAATGTAGGCAGCCCACCCTGAGGTTCCTTTGCATTCAATTTAGCTCCTCTTTTATTTTATTTTGTTGTATTCAACCTTTATTTAACCAAAAATATCCCATTGAGATCAGGATCTCATTCACAAGGGTGACCTGGCAGGGAGGTCAGCAGCACACATCATAAAAAAATACAAATTCAAAAAACAATTAAGGCAACAAATTACAAACAACAAATGTGGGGGAAAAAAATCTGTTTTGAATTCCATCCACTGTCTAAATAAATGAATGAAACCTTAAAAAAAAAAAACTTAAAAGAACAACAGCTTAGTTACCTTGTTAATTGTGTGGTCATACTGTTGATTTAACTTTTCAAAGCTTCTCAGATAACTATATTTCTGAACTTGATATAGCACCTCAAAACCAATGTCAGCAGTGTAAAAAGGAAGCAGCAGTCAAACAGGTTGGAGTTTATTTTAGTTAGAACTCTTGTGTTCACGAAATTTGTTTCACATCTGACTTCTTTGGGATGCTGTGGCCAGTAGGTTGTTTTTCCCTCAGTGGCTGTCGGGTACTTTGTGTTTTTGCTGCCTCACCAATCCAACACAGAAGAGTTAAGGCCTGAGATCTACAGCACACTGTTAACTTTGTAAACATGTAGATCAAGCATGTGCTCTTTATGTTCTTAAAGGATAGTAAATTCAATCCAATTGTCCTGTGGGTATTTATGTTCCTTTTTGGCTGTTTACACTGTTGGTGACATTTGTTGATGCAGACTGAAACTTATCCAGCCACTCTAATATTTCCGTCCATCCAACCATTATCTGTACCACTTATCCTTTGGCGGTAGGAGCCTATCCCACCTGTCAATGGATGAGAGGTGGGGTACAGTCTGAATTGGTTGCCAACCAATCACAGGGCAGATACATAGAGATAGACAATCATTCACCCACACACTCATGGTTATTTTAGTCGCCTAATAACCTCGGAAAATGTTTTTGGATTGTGTGAGAAACATTTTGTGCCTGCAGAAAACTCATGCAGGAGAACATGCAAACTCCTGACAAAAAGGCCCCAGTCATTATCAGTGAGTTGAAGCAGCAACATTTTTGCAGTGATGCTGCACCACCATGCAGCCCTCTAGTTTTTCTTTTTTTTGCTATCAACTTTTTATGTGTTTATTAAGTTTGCAACAATCCAATATTACACTGATAGTTATTACACTGATTCTCGAACTTCAGTGTTCCAGAATGTGCCGCAAAGTGGCAGCAAATTGTAGTAGCTCAGCTTAATTGTCCTGCTTTTTTAAAAAAATAGACATTTTTTTTTGAAGACACTAGCTGTCAGATTAGTTTTTACAAGAAGATTTTTCATACTGGTTCGGAGGCTGTGCTGCTCAAGAGATTTTTCTGCATACTTTTTACAATTTCAAGATTTGTTATGATGAGTCTCCATGGCAATGGAAAAATTGTTTAGCAGTGGGATTAACTGATAAAACTCTCCAAAATCAAGATAATAATAAAAATAAAATAATACACCAAATCCCAAAGGAGTTGAAAAGGAAGAGAAGAGGATGCAGGGCAGGAGCAAGGCAGAGAGAAAAGTGGTGGAGATTCAAACCGTTTCTTCCAACCTTTCTGATGGGTAACGGGAGATCGCTAGCTAACAAAATGGATGAGCTAGAGGTGCCAACAAGGTCTCAGAAAGAATACAGGGAGTGCAGTATTATGTGCTTTACTGAGACATGGCTGCATGAAAACATCCCGGACTGTAATGCATCAACAAGCAAGGAAGCAGAAAGCTAAAGGGAGGTGGAATTGTAGTCCTGGTTAACCACTGTTGGTGCCATCCTGGACATGTCACTGTTAGCAGTTCTGGTAGCAGCTTATATCATACCTGGTCCCGCTCCAGACACAGCCTGTGACGTCATCAGCTCTGTCGCTGCTAGGCTACAAACACAGCATCCAGACTCATTTATTGCGATCTCTGGAGACTTCAACAGCGTATCCCTCTCTGCAACATTACCAACATTCCAACAGTTTGTCAGCTGCTCCACCAGAGAAAATAAGATGTTGGACTTATTTTATGCAACTATTAAAAATGCATACAGCTCCTCTGCCCTGGATACCTCCACAACCACCTGGATCTATGACTACCTAACAAACAGACAGTTGTTGAAAGTGCAGTCAGCTTTGCAGCCATCTGCTGGGGCAGCAGCATCAGAGCCAGAGACTTGAAGAGACTAAACAAGCTGATCATGAAAGCTGCTTCTGTGCTGGGGATAACTCTGGAGCCGCTGGAGCTGATTGTCCAGAAAAGAATACTGCACAAGCTGCTGATAATAATGGAGGATTCTTCACACCCTCTCCACATCACTGTGAAGAAACAACAGCACGTATTCAGTGAGAGGCTTCATCAGGTCCGTTGCAAGACAGAAAGATACAGAAGATCATTCCTGCCAGCAGCCATCACAATCAGGAACAAGACTTGTTAATAATTATTTTTATTGTAATTATAAAACAAAAACCTACTTCAATATTGAAATTTCCATTCTGGGATTAAAGAAGTATTTTTGATTTGATTTCATTCATTTGTATAATTGCAATCAGTTCTGTAATTACAAACAACATTAATATTGCAAATTTATACACTACACATTCCTTAACTACAGATCACCCCCACCCCCTCAATATTCCCCCTCCTTATAGAGCATGCAGAATAGGCCAGAGTGATGAACAGGATTACAAACTAAACATACAGAGTTACCATAGATGAGTCACAAAAGTAATGGCAGTAGTTTGTTTTACATCCTCTGCAGCATTTTCCCACGTCTCCAACGTTTTTGGCTTGGCATTATTAATACAGGCTGATGACCACTCCAGGTAGATCACCTCAAGAAGAGCTTCTAGCCAGTGTTTTATTGATAATTGGTGCGCTGGAAGCAACCTCAGAATAATAATTGTCTTTGCTGCAGTCATGCCAGCCAACTAGAGATTGGGTTCTATTTCTGTGATCCTGAGCCTGGAGTAATCATTTAAAAGAGGAAGTGCAAATTCCAGTGGGAACTTCCTTCCTACCAGATCAGACATCTTATCCACAACTTTAACCCAAAATCTTTGTACATCTGGGCTCTCCCATAACACATGCATCAATGTACCCACGAAGCCCTGACTACAGAATGTACAGTAGGGATTGGGTGCTAAACACCAATAGATGCCTTTAACGTGGTGTAAAATAAGTCCTGTTGCAGATTTTGTAGTGGATTAACTGGTGATTGGGATTTTTGGAAGATCCAAACACATTATTCCGAACCACCTCCCAATCAATGTTCTCTGTTCTTAGAGGTATATCTGCCTCCCATGATCTATAACTGGGTAATTCTGTTGAGGTGTATAACAAGAGATTGTTATAAATGTAGGAGACTGTTTTCTTTCAGGGTGCTTTTTCCATGAGAGACACTATAGGGTGAGATTTCTATTCCGACCACAGGGGAACCTTGACTGAGTTAAGTACTGACCTTACCCTAAAGTAGAGAAACTGTGCGTGTCTTGGGATACCAAAAAGGGATATTAGATTATATTAGATCTAAAACTGAGTTTTGCCCTAAGATATCTCCCAACGTCCGAATGCCCAGTTGCCCACAAATGTGAAATGAATGGTTCACCACCTGTCAATAAATTGGCATTATGCCAAATAGGGGAGTGTGTATGCCATTTTGATTTGAAATCTACATATTTCTCTAGATTCATCATACTTTATATTGTATATGATACTATTAGTCCAAATTCTGAATAACACAACTTATGCTTAAGTCCAGAAAATGTCACATCCTGAAATCTCAGGGGATGAACCAGCTCCTATTCTTGTGTTTTCCAAGGTGAAACTAATTCTGCATCAAACCAATATTTTACAGAGTGTAATATAAACGCCCAATGGTACAACTTGAAATTTGGGCAAGGCCATTCACCCTGAGATTTATCCCGCTGCAATGTTGACCATTAGATGCACAATTTCTTCCCATTGCAAACAAACTTTTAAGCTTTGATTCAGGTTTCTGTCAATACCCTACTGGGGACGGTGATGGAAGCAAAGAGCAAATAAAGTTTATACGTGGAAGAATATTCATTTTGTTTGTTGTCATGCGGGCAGGCATTGACGAAGGGAGTGCTGCCCACCTCACAAGGTCATCCTCGAGTTCCTCCAAAATAGATGAATAATTATAGCTAGTGCCTGGACACAAGGGCTTATTTCTAAACCTAAATATATCGCCTTTTGCACCATCAGTATGCAGGACTGGACATTCAGTTTCTTCAAACCTGTTTTCAACAGCATTAAATTGACTTGGAGTAATTGGTCTTGTAGCCAGACAATGTACCAAAGTGTTCTATGATTTTCAGTATATTCGGAAGAGACCGTCATAAATCAGAGAGATAAATAAGTGTATCATCAGTGTACATAGAAACGGAATGTGATGTAGATCCTATTTTAATTGGAGTCACTAATGTGCGTTGCCATATGTTTTGAGCTAATGGTTCAAGTGACAAATTAAAGATTGAGGGAGATGCTGAGCACCCCTGTCTAGAACCGCAACATATACTGAAAAGATCAGAAAGTTGTGACAACCCTAGCAGAGGGATTAGAATATAATACTTGGATCATATGAATAATATTTGGGCTGCTCTCTAGTTTTTCTGGATGTTAAAAATGAACACAAACCTGTGGACCCATGTAAAGCTGAACACAGCCTAAAACACTTAAATTATATGCTCTGTCCAGCACTGGAGATGAACATCTGTCGGGGAACTTTGGCCTCCTTGACCAAGTACAAGCTCTGAGGTGGATCCAGGAGCACATTCACAACTTTGGTGGCAACCCAAATTCAGTTACCGTATTTGGGGAGTCTGCTGGTGGAGTAAGCGTGTCCCTCCTGGTATGAATGAGAAACACACATGAAACTGTTTTTTTTTTTGTTTGTTTTAACAGTTATGTTTTGTTGCTAAGTGGCTCATTTACCCAGAAGCTTTTTTTTGTTTCTATCAACAGCTTCTCACACCTTTGACTAAAGGACTTGTCCACCATGCCATCGCTGAGAGTGGCACTGCTGCAATGAATTCACTGGTAGGAAATGATCCTCTGCCACTGACGCAGGTAGATTATTTGCACAATATTCAAATTATTATCACTCAATCTGTTTGTTTACCTTATCTGTTGCAGTAACATTTACACTTTCTCTTCAGGTAATTGCAAACTTGTCTGGCTGTAGTATTGAGAGCACAGCGAGGATCGCTGACTGCATGAAAAACGTTGATATTGAAACTCTCCTGCCACTTACAGCGGTGAGTTTTTGGATGAAACACTGAAAGCTCAGTGTGAAAAGGCTGCCCTGTGGTCCATGTAATGTCTTTATCAGAATTTTTTCTTTCTTTTTTTATATGTTTGTTCTCTGAAGGATGAAAAACTAAGATTAAAAACAAATATTGATGGACACTTCTTGACCAAATCTGTGGATGAGCTGTTCAGTAAGCATGAAATTCTCAAAATTCCCTTCATGACTGGTGTTAATAATGACGAAGGGGGCTACTTTCTCACTGATGTAAGCTGCTCCACTACATGTTAGCAAACTGATAAGTGATTTACATTTGAGCCTGTTAAACAGTTTTGTTCAACTTTGGTGCATGTCTGAAATGTTAATTTGAATTGGGTCTCTCTTCAGATTTTTGCTTCCAAAAACTGGAAAGAGGGCATGGATCTGGAGTTTGTCAGGGGCATGCTGTCTCTTTTTTTCCCTGATCCTATCATCTCCGGTCTGATGATGGAGGAATATTTGGGAAATGGAGAGGATCTTGTGAAAAACAGAAATGGATATACTGAGCTGCTTGGAGATCTACTGTTCACACTTCCTGCGATTAGGACTGCCAATGCTCACAGAGGTATTTAATGTGATGAAAAAGTCTAAGGTCTCTCTTATTATTATTTTCCTTATCCAAAACAAAAAATATCAAAAATGGGTTTACCAAGTTGCTTTATTACCATTTTGAATTGATTTGTATTTTTATGAATGAATGTGAATTGTTTTAAATGCAGGATGATTATTTCTATCTGTATGCATGTATCCCTCTGGAGTCTGTCACAGCTGACACAGGGCAGGAGGTGCGGTACACCCTGGACCAGTCACAAGCCATTCACAGACATGACAGAGGCAGACAACCATTCATCCACACACTCACACTGAGGGACAATGTAGAGTTACCCAACAACCTAACAGGCATGCTTTTAGTATATGTGAGGAAACAGGAGCACTCTGAGAAAACCCACCCATGCACAGGAAACTGATAGAAAGAACATAGAAAGGCCCAGACCAACCATGGAATGAAACCAGTAACCTTCTTTCTTTGAGACAACTGCATTACCTGCTGGTTCATCGTGCAGCCCTCTTTTATTTGTATTTTATTTTACAAAAATATGTTTCCATGGCCTGTCCAGAACCACCCCCTCCCTACACCACTCATCAGTAGCCAAGATGGTTAAAATGGGAAAATTCAATCGGGTGTTGCCCGTCTTGAGAATGAAAATCTGTCATATTTATGGTCAGATTTCTGGAATCAAGTGAGATATCTTTGTCCTTTTCTAGATGCCGGAGCACCTGTTTATCTCTATGAGTACCAGTATCCTCCACAGTTCTTGCAGAATAAAAGGCCAAGCTTTGTAAAGGCTGACCATACGGATGAAATCTTTGCAGTAATGGGATTGTGTTTCACAACTAAACATGTCCAAATACAAGGTTGAGTATTATAAAGACTTTTTCAACTTGATGTATATCTTTCCTCTGTGTTCAAGAGTTAAACCAGTCTATGTTTGATTTAGAATCCTGCAGTAAAGAAGAGGAAGAGTTCAGCAAAATCATGATGAGCTACTGGGGCAACTTTGCTCGCACAGGGTAAGGACCAGCCCTCACTGGAGAAACTGATGCACATTTAGATTGTTGGAGCCATATTCTATTTTGTATTAGTCTTTAATTTAAATCATTGTGTTCACGTTTTACATGCAGTCCCAGGGTCTTACCTGGGTGGAGCATCAGTATAGAGAAAGGCATATAGATAAGCTACAGGTGGGGGAAATGAGGTGTGTGTTTGCGGGGACACAAACAGTTTTTCAATTGTGTCAACTGGGAGCACATCAGACTGATTGTTAGGTAAATCGTATGGATTTGGGACAATGCTGTAATGTAGTCCAAATTTTCTTTAACTGTGAAATAAATGAATCGGAAGGACCTGAATTTATAGGACAGGCTGCATGCGTGTAAACAAGTCCCCCCACACGCCACCTCAGTGGCTTATTTAAGATTTTTATGTTTGTTTAAGTCCCTATATAGATTAACAAAATTGTTACTATCTTGTGTGCATGTGTGTGTAGGTCTCCTAATGGGGAAGGTCTGGTTTACTGGCCAAAGTACGGAGCAGAAGAAAAATACTTGGCACTGGATTTGAAGGAGCAAAGAATTGGTCAACACTTGAAGAATAACCGGTTCATCTTCTTTACCCAGACCATCCCAAAGAAGATGCAGCAGCAGAAAGAAAAAGCAGAACATGGCGAGCTGTGAAACAGTCTCTTCTTATTTCTGTGCCAATGCAATTATATACTGATTGCAGATTTAAAAACCAAAAAGCCAGTGGCACATGCATTTGACATACTTGAGGACTTTGAGACACAAAGTACAACAAAAATATCTGACAGGGTGTGAAATCTGGTAAATGGGCTCTTTTTCAAAAACAGATGCTTTTAAAGATTTACATCAATTAAGGGAGGGATCAGAATTTATTGTTCATAGCTTTAAATCACATCAATGAATGAAATTAATGGAAACTATATGCCATGGGCCCTTTTACCCTTGAAAAGTGCCTGAGACACAATTTAAATCACAATAACAAAGTTTTGGCCAAAACTTCTGTTCAAGTATGTTTACATAATTCAGTATTGGAGAATCCCTCCCCTTACATCACTGCCATGATGAAAATTCACAGATATTTTGGCAGTTTTGTGTAATTTTGGTGGAGTTGGATAAATAATGCTGTTGTTCAGCACATACAGACCAAAAGGGTCTTAAACAGTGTTATTTTCTGGTAGCCTCGGGATCACTATTAACTTACACTTTCAGTCAACTTTTTGGCACAGTTGTTTCATTAAAGGAATTTATGTCATGATCAGTTTAACACAAAATTGTATGCCAGGGTTAAGAGAAGTATTTTTGTTCCCATTGTTTTTGCTACCGGGATTAATAGAGCATCTGAGAGCAAAAAACTTTTTTTTTCTCTCTCTGTGATAAAAGAGTGATTTATAATCCATAGTCCAAAAATGTCCAACATTTACACCAATTTACTGTGAGAAATAAAACTCAATAAGATCTGAAGAGAGTTTCAATGAGGTGGTACCTTAATAAAGATATGTCTTGGTTATTGTTGTTATTCTCCTGACTGCTGCTTAATTGTATCCTTTTCTTTTGAGACTACTCTTCATCATCTTCATTATTCTCCAACACCTCTGACAGAAAGCAAACAGACAACTTTATTGCAATATCAAAAACATCTAGAAAGTACAAAAAAGTAAAAGTCTTTGATGGTAAAAGGAAAACAGGAACATTTTAAAGTAGCTCAGCCTGTCTGTCGTCTCCCACTTATTGGCACATTGCATTTACCATAAAGGTTCAAATACATGAGCACTTCAAATTTAGAAGTGGCTGTCTCTCCCACTGAACTGCATTGAGTCATTGTAGGCCATTTGCCCTTGTCGGCCACCGTACATCGTTATTCTTTCTGGTTGATTGGAAAACATAAGGTCTAACTGGGACCTTTGAGTTTCTGAAATTCTGTTTGCATCATGTATTGACTGTTTTAGATTAAGTTTCTCTTTCAACATTTTCAGCCCTTTTCTCCTTGATTTATCTCCCCAATCTAGATTGAAGTCACCCATTAAAATTAAGTCTGTCAAGGTTTGAAACCCAAATACTAACAAAAAACAAGGTGAAGTACCCAAATGCAGATAAACTCAAAAAGGCTTTATTTTAAACTAACAAAAAGACAGGGATCAAAAGTCCAAAAACTTAATCTTAACAAAAGGTCCAAATTACAAACACAAAATCTTTTACATATTATCAAATTAAACAACTAAAAAACACTAAAGGGAAAACTCAAAACAAAGTACAAATCAAAATCACTGATGAATTCAACTGAAAACAGGCAACAACATACAAACTCTGGAGATAACACGGAGACATAAAGACTTGATGAACATGGAAGACAAATGACCCAACACAGACAAAGGGGAACACAGAGACTAAATACACTGGGGAAACATCAAACACAGGTGAGACAATCACAGTGGAGGGAATCACAATCACAGGCACACAGAAAGGGGGGGCAGGAAAACACCACAAGGAACACAGGCATTTCAAAATAAAACAGGAAACACAAAAAGACATAAAACCTGAACACAAAATGGGTAACTTAACTAAGATGAAGAACAGAATCATGACAGTAAAAAAGGAAACACAAGAGGTCTAAAGAAGGAGCATAATACAAAATAAAACTAAAAAACCCAAAACTAGCTGAATCATGACAAACTCTTTGTTAGGATGACACTCCTTAAGGACTTTTCCAGGCTGACCAAAAATGTTTTATTTGCAGTTAGGGATCTATAAACACCTATTATAGTAAATGACATTTATGGGACAAAAAAAATTATACTACACATTCTAGACTCTTTTAAGCTTTAAATACATCTCATTCACACTCAGTGCCATTATTTACAGAGTTGAGCTCCTCCCCTCCTCAGAGCTTTGTTCTGCCTAAAACGCTTTACCAAGGCACCATAAAATGTGAGCAGGAGTGGTTGCAATCATGTTTCAGAGATAAAGAAAGTCCAGATTTAAGTCCAGCAATAAATGCTTCATTTGATCAATCTTTACAATGACACTTTTTGACGTTCAGGTGTCCACAGATAGGGGGTAAGCAAACAGACAAGGGTTTTACTTGGTGTACCCTGTTGCTGTAATGGCACTGTTGGGCTACCGTAGCACCCGATCACCGAACCGTACTTGGCAACAGTGGGCTGTTGGGCAAGTGCAGCCTCCAGGTCAGCAAACAGAAAGTGTAACACAACTAAAACCAATACAAGAACATGCATAAATAAATGTTATAAACCATATTCCTGCCTATTGACACTTGTGAAGGAAATGGGCGTACAGTCTGCCTTGAATTGATCACCTGTCTGCAGTGTATAAATATTACGTCACATCTTCCGCCTATAATACATGCAGCGGTTCTTCATCCCGGGTCATTAGTGAAGGCGTTGTAGGAGGAAAAGCTGCTCCTGTTCCTCTCTGCTGTTCTCTGTTGTGTCGCAATCCTCACAGAAGACCACCATGATGAAAACTTTCTTCCTTCTGGCGTCTCTTCTCTTTCTCTCTGTTTCTGCAGAAGGAAGCTGTAAGTAACAATCCTTCCTCTGGCTGCACTGAAAAATCAACCATATGTAGTATTCTGTACCTGCAGGAAAAGATCTCATTTACTTTAATTTACCTGACTGACCTTGGCTACAGTTTATATGTAATGTGAAAGTTTTTTAATCGTCTGTCCACCGTTACTTTACGTAATTGTAATATCGATCTATGTCTTGGTTAACCTTTTACCCAAATAGAAAATCTACTGGCTAAACTCATGTCCAAAGGTGAACAGTGCCAAAAAGCACAAGCTGGGCGTGATTCCTATTACAATTAAATTTATTTTTAATTATCTTATTTTATTATTTTTTTTATTTTATTTTAAATTTGTTTTGGCTCAGTTTATTTATAGGCCTATGGCTTAAAATTAATATCGCATAACCTTGGACCTGGAATGACTGTGGATTTTGTAAACACACTGAGTTTGGTCTCACAAACTCCAGTTTCAATAAAGTTGGGACGTTGCGTAAAACGTAAATAAAAAACAGATTACAATGATACAATTTGATGTTCAAACTGATAAACTTTTTGCAAATACTCACTGATTTTGAATTTGATACCTGCAACATGTTCCAAAAAAGCTGGAACAGTGGCAACAAAAGGCTGGAAAATTGAGGAATGCTCAAAAAAACACATTTTTGGACATTCTACAGGTGAATGGGTAAATTGGGAACAGCTGAGTGTCATCACTGGGTATAGAAGCATCGACAGTCATTCACAAGCAAGGATGGGGTAAGATTCACCACTTTGTGGACAATGGTGTAAGCATGTAGTTGAACAATTTAATGATGGTCCACAACAGAAAACTGCAAGGAATTAAGGGATTTAGTCATATAGTTCATAATATCATCAAATCATTCAGAAAATTAGGAGAAATATATGCATGTAAGCATAGATTTCTGCACTGCATTAAAAACTTACATCATTCTATAAAGAATATTGACACGTGGGTAAAGGAACACTTCAGAAAACCACAGTCAGTTAACACGGTTTATTGCTACATCTATAAGTGCAAGTTAAAACTCTACCATGTAAAGCAAAAGCCATATATCAACAATATGTATGTATGTAAACTGGCATATGAAGGATTAAATGTTTTTTCTTGTATGTCAGTAGTGAGAGATAATATCCATGGACCTATATATATATATATATATATATATATATATATATATATATATATATATATATATATATATATATACACACATATATATATATATATATATAGATAGATAGATAGATACAGACATACATATATATGTATGTGTGTGTGTGTGTGTGGGCGTGCGTGTGTGTGTGTGTGTGTGTACAAATATATTCTGCATCTTTGGGTGTCTATTTGGTCATAATGTGCTATGTGTAACTTGAAAAAGATGTCAAATTAAAGCCATGACTCTGACTCAGCTTCTCTATCTGACAGCACCTGAAGTCCACACAGCATTAGGAGGTCTTAGAGGTGAGTATGTGAGTGTTAAGGGGAAGGAGTCTGGGGTCCATGCTTACCTGGGCGTCCCCTTTGCAAAGCCACCTGTAGGCCCTGCTCTGAGACTGGCTGCCCCTCAGCCTGTTGAGGCATGGGGAGGAGTGAGAGATGCCACCCAGCAGCCATTCATGTAAGTGACTGATGTGTCTTTAAGTGAAAAATATCACACGCTGATACACCATGTCATTTAACGGTTAATATGATGTCTATAAAGTAACCTGAACCTCAACCTGCCTATTCAACAGGTGCGTTCAACATAAAGAATTTGTTCTATTTCTGTATGAAAAACTTGGGAACATGACGGCAGAAGTCCCGGATGTTTCTGAGGATTGTCTTTATCTGAACATTTACACTCCTGCAAACAGAGCAAATGATGCCAGACTTCCGGTAAGGACTTTTCACACAGTTACTGATATCAAGCTTTTGACAGAGTTCTTGGTGAAGTTTGTTTGATTGAGTGGAATCGTTGAAACAGTTTTACTGATAATGGCCAGATTTGGACTCAGACTGCATGACATCACTTCTACATCCAAGAGAAACTCAAGTTTTTGTTTACGTCCTACAGTTGATGTCCTAATAAAAGTCAGGTAAATGCTCTTAGTGCTGTGTAAAACACAAACAGTCTTTTATCCTC
Source organism: Cetoscarus ocellatus (assembly GCA_037902135.1). Taxonomy (NCBI): domain Eukaryota; kingdom Metazoa; phylum Chordata; class Actinopteri; order Labriformes; family Labridae; genus Cetoscarus; species Cetoscarus ocellatus. The sequence continues at coordinate 108,155 of JBAMNC010000262.1, forward strand.
CCAGGTTATGGTCTGGATCCATGGTGGAGGGTTTACTTTAGGGTCAGCATCTATGTATGATGGCTCTGCACTGGCTGCATACCAGGATGTGGTTGTGGTTCTGATCCAGTACCGCTTGGGACTGCTAGGCTTTCTCAGGTAAAAGACTGGAGTTATTTTTTTCAGTGGATTGCTCCTACATGTTATCGTGTTTTTTAGGGTATTATCATCTGATAGCATTCATGTGACGTCAAACACTCGTGGAAAACTCCCCTGGTGGGCATGAAATGCTTCCCACTGATTTGTGTGGAAAAACTGACAGTCTCAGTTTGACACATTTTAACCTGGTTATTGGGCATTTTTTGAATGAAAGACAGTAATAATTCAATTTGATTGACATACTGATAAAGAGAAAGGACCACATTTTTACCTCAAATTATTTTTCAGCAAAAACCCAGAGAGGAGCAAATAGTGGATTAATGCAGTCAAAAGCACTACAATATCTGTAAGCTACAAAGACAGAACAGACTGCTCTTTGTCCTGACATAAAATTTTGTTTGAGCATTACTGCATTTCCTTTAAATGTTGTCCCAAAATCCTTACTGAAAGTTGCAGCTGCAGTGATCCTGCAGTGAACTATCCCTTGAAACATGCTAATGTGGTGTAAAAAGGGAGCAGGGAGTTTATTTTAGCCAGAGCTCTTTTTTGGAAACATGTCTAGGCTGCTAAAGAGACTAAAATTTACAAGTATCCAACTATCCATATGTTAAGTGTAGTCTAAACACTGGTGCTTTTGGATGTTTGAAATGACTTATTTAGAGGATGCTGTGGGCAGTAGGTTGTTTTTCCCTCAGTGGCTGTCAGGTACTTTGTGTTTTTTGCTAACTCACCGATCCAACACAGAAGAGTTAAAGGCCTGAGATCTACAGTTTGGCTTTTAACAGTGTAAACATGTAGTTTATATCAAGCATGTGCTCTTTATGTCCTTAAAGGATCGTAAATTCAATCCAATAGTCCTATGGATATTTAAAGTATTATCTATACAGCTTATCCTTTTGGGGGTCACAGGGACAGGAGCCTATCCCAGCTGTCATTGGATGAGAGGTGGGGTACAGTCTGGATTGGTTGCCAACCAATCACAGGGCAGACACAGAGACAAACAACCATTCACCCTCACATTTACGGTCATTTTAGTCACCTAATCAAGTCACCTCACAAGGATGTTTTCAGATTGTGTGAGAAATATTTTGTGCCGCATGCAGGAGAACATGCTAACTCCTGTCAAAACTCCTGTCATTATCAGGGAGTTGAAGCAGGAACATTTTTGCAGTGAGGCTGCACCACCATGCAGCCCTCTAGTTTTTCTGGATGATAAAAATGAACACAAACCTGTGGACCCATGTAAAGCTATCACAGTCTCCTGTCATCTGAGGTGAACACAGCCTAAAATACTTAAATTATATGCTCTGTCCAGCACTGGAGATGAACATCTGTCTGGGAACTATGGCCTCCTGGACCAGGTACAAGCTCTGAGGTGGATCCAGGAGCACATTCACAACTTTGGTGGCAACCCAAATTCAGTTACCATATTTGGGGAGTCTGCTGGTGGAGTAAGCGTGTCCCTCCTGGTATGAACGAGAATCACACATGAAACTGTTTTTTTTAACAGTTTGTTGTGTTGCTAAGTGACTCATTTACCCAGAAGCTTGTCTTTTTGTGTCAATCAACAGCTTCTCACACCTTTGACTAAAGGACTTGTCCACCATGCCATCGCTGAGAGTGGCACTGCTGCAATAGATTTAATGGTTGGAAATGATCCTCTACCAATGACGCAGGTAAATTATTTGCACAATATTGAAGTTATCACTACTCAACTTGTTCGTTGACCTTATCTGTTGAGGTAACATTTACACTTTCTCTTTAGGTAATTGCAAACATGTCTGGCTGTAGCATTGAGAGCACAGCGAGGATCGCTGACTGCATGAAAAACATTGATATTGAAACTCTCCTGCCACTTACAGCGGTGAGTTTTTGAATGAAACACTGAAGGCTCAGTGTGAAAAGGCTGCCCTGTGGTCCATGTAATGTCTTTATCCTAATTTTTCCTTACCTTTTATATTTTTGTTCTCTTTAAGAATGAAAAACTAACATATACTGTAAACATTGATGGACACTTCCTGACCAAGTCTGTGGATGAGCTGTTCAGTAAGCATGAAATTCACAAAATTCCCTTCATGACTGGTTTTAATAATGACGAAGGGGGCTACCTACTTGCAAATGTAAGTTTCTCACTGCATGGTCTTGAATCTAACTAGAAATTAATAAACGGATAAGTGATTTACATTCGAGCCTGTTAGATAATTTTGTTGGTGCTTGTCTGAAATGTTAATCCCAATTGAGTATCTCCTCAGATCTTTGCTCCCAAAAACTGGACAGAGGGACTGGATCTGGAGTCTATCAGGGGCATGCTCTCTCTGTTTTTCCCTGATCCTACCATCTTAGATCTGGTGATAGAGGAATATGCGGGAAATGGAGAGGATCCTGTGAAAAACAGAAATGGATATACTGAGCTGATTGGAGATAGAATGTTCACAATTCCTGCCATCAAGTGTGCCAATGCTCACAGAGGTATTTAACATAATGAAAAAGTCTAAAATCTCTCTTTGGGTGGAGCCACCCCAAAAATTAATCAGGTTGGGCTGCCTGCAGTGTTATATTTGTAATGGCCTGTAAGAGGGAGCAGATTTTGAAACATCTACAACCAGATATATATATATAGTTAGTTAAAATGGGAAAATCTAATATTGTTGCCAGCCTTGTGAATAAAAATCTGTCATACTTATGTTGACATTTCTGGAATCAAGTGAGATATCTTTGTCCTTTTCTAGATGCTGGAGCATCTGTGTATCTCTATGAGTACCAGCATCCTCCACAGTTCCTGCAGGACGTTAGGCCAAGCTTTGTTAAGGCTGACCATGGGGATGAAATCTTTCCAGTATTTGGAGTCTGTTTCAGCACTAAATTTGCCAAAATACTAGGTTGGAGTATTAATATGACCTTTTCAGCTTGATATTAGTCCTGTACCTGGCCTGTAGACCAGTTTGCAATTTGGTGTTGTTGGAATTTCTCACTTGAACTTAGTTCATGGGTCCCTGGACATGAAAAATTAACGAGGTGCTTGTTTGCCATACCGTCACAAATGGTGTTATGGCCAAATCCAAAATGGCTGCCATTATCAATGATGAAAACCTTACTTGTTTTTTTTTTTTACCACAATCATGTGTAATACTATTAATTTGGGTATGCCTGAATAATTTCTAGCATTGTTTGTAGCATTCAGGGTCATTTTGACCTTTTGAAAAGTCATCTGCTGACCTGAAACAGCCCATTCTATACTTAACTGAGTTTTATATGCATCTTAGTGTGTTTTACATGCCTTCTTTTCATAATGTAGTATTTCTAGGCAATTTCTGATGCAAAAAGTTCACAGCATCAGGACCTCTCTCTACCCCTCTTTGCGGCATCAGTAGCCGCCTTAAAAGTCTTGTTCCTCCGGACTCTCCTTAAAGGCCTACTAGCGCGACATCCTACCTTTGTTTCATCATCAGTTTAAGCCTATTGTCTTGTGGCGGCAAGCCCACTGCAAGGCTTGGACATGAGAATGAATTCAGAGTTGTTGACAATGTAGCACTGAACTGATCAATCACTACAAAGTAGACCCATCGACCAGTCAGAGTGAATGGGCCCACTTACGATGAGAGCCTTAAATCGTTCATTGATAACGTCCTTTCTTTATGCAGCTCCATTTTATAGAATGTTTTTGGACAACTTTACATCATCAGTTAGTACAAAAGGACTTTTCATACCAGTGAGTATTTATAGTCCAGCAAAGATGGCCTGCCTGGTCCATTCCTCATATTTGAGCAGCTGTGCTGAGTTACAAATAAAACAAAATATGATTATGTCTGATGCTGATCTTGGAAATCCCTCCCGTGGCAAATGTTTTGGTAACACAAGGATAAAGCTGAATATCTGGATCTAGTGCAAGTAAAAGAAATTACAGTGGCTACAAATCAACAATGACCTGAGCAGTATGAGGCCCTCATTGGAAGTTAAAAATATATACCCTGACTTCAAAGAGTTTGAAAAAATGCTATGCTAGTTCTTAGGTTTATGAACTTTATTTAACCAGAAGAGCCTCATTGAGATTAAAAATCTCATTTGCAAGAGTGTCCTGGCCAAGACAGGCAGCAGCACATTACAAAAGTTACAGACATAAAACAATTACAGACACAGATACAGACATATCAGATTCCGGTCTGCAGAAGCAGCATATCTGAAACTTCTTTTACCCATTTAAAGACAAACTTTGGGGACAGAGCGCAAAAGTAGATTTTGTGACTGAATCATAGAACGAAGACTGTAGCTTCCAGAAGTTCTCACTTGAAAATAGTTACTAAAGTATTATGGAAACAGGCCAAGTATAGCCTTGTAAATCAGGATGTGCCACATTGTACAGAGTACAATGATGAGTTATAGCCTTGAGATTTGCATATTACTGTCAGATATGACAGGCTAGAAAAAATAAATAAATAAGGGTTTCGTCATTGGCAATGGCAGCCATATTGGATTTGGCCATAACACCATCCATATCTGTATACCTTCTTAATTTTTCATGTCTAGGAACCCATGGACTAAGTTGAAGTGAGAAATTCTCCCAATACCAAATTGCAAATGGGTCTACAGGCCAGGTCCATTATTTTAACTGTTTCCTTTGTGCTCATGTGTTAAACCAGTCTATGTTTGCTTTAGAATCCTGCAGTAAAGAAGAGGAAGAGTTCAGCAAAATCATGATGAGCTACTGGGGCAACTTTGCTCGCACAGGGTAAGGACCAGCCCTCACTGGAGACACTGATGCACATTCAGATTAACAAAATTGTTACTAACTTGTGTGCATGTGTGTGTAGGTCTCCTAATGGGGAAGGTCTGGTTTACTGGCCAAAGTACGGGGCAGAAGAAAAATACTTGGCATTGGATTTGAAGAAGCAAAGCATTGGTCAACACTTGAAGAATAACCGGTTCATCCTCTTTACCCAGACCATCCCGGAGAAGATGCAGCAGCAGAAAGAAAAAGCAGAACATGGCGAGCTGTAAAACAGTCTCTACTTATTTCTGTGCCACTGCAATTACACACTGATTGCAGATTTAAACACCAAAAAGCCAGTACCACATACATTTGACAAACTTGGGGAATTTTGATACACAAAGTAAAAAAATATTTTACAGGGTGTGAAATCTGGTAAATGGGCTCTTTTTCAAAAACAAATTCTTTTAAAGATTTACATCAATTAAAGGAGAGATCAGAATCCATTGTTGATAGCTTTAAGTCACATGACTAGCATGGAGTGCTGCAAGGCAAGGGGTCTCAGAAAGGATTGGTTCCTGTCTGGAGCTGCGGTATATGCTTTTTCATTACCACCAATGATGTGCTTATACTTCATGAAAACCACAGGAAATTTATGAAAACTACATATCATGGGCCTTTTTAGCCTTTAAAGTGCCTGGGACATAGTTTAAATCACTTAAAGCAGCAGAGTTTTTGCAGAACATTACTTCAGGTATGTTTACATAACATAGTGTTGGAGAATCCCTCCCCTAACACCACTGCCAAGATGAAAACTAATTTCCCAAGGTAGTCTTCCTAAGGGACTAATAAAGTTCTGTCTAATCTAATATCCACAGATATTTTGCCAGTTTTATGTAATTTGGTGCAGTTGGATTTGGATCAGTAATTCTGCTGTTAAAGTTCTAAGGAACTACCCACTGAAACATCTACCCATTGAAACAATTTATTTTCTGATAGTATCAAGATTACTATGAGCTTACACTTTCAGTCATCTATTTGGGGCATTAGTTTTATTAAAGAAAGTTATTTTCTGATGAAGTAATCAGACAGTTTTCTGCGAGTTAATTGAATTCTTTCATTGCCCCCGTCTTTGTAACTCACAGGATTAATAGAGTGAGTAAGAGCAAAAATTCACTATTCATTCCTTTCTTGGGTTTCTCTCAGATGGGGCTCTGTAAAACTATACTTAGGACTTGTTTCCTTATCGTGATTTTATTTAAAATGAACTGCCTTTTATAAAAAAAAAAAATGTCATCTTGTGAAACACATAGATGACAGCCCTGTATTTCAACTTATCAGAGCAGAGCATTTTGTAGTCCACCAAAGGAGTAATCCATGACTTTCATGTGACAGCTAACAACGTAACGTCATTTAAATCAGTGGTTCTTAAATGATCATGCCTTTGGACCCACCACCACCATCTTACCGAGGCTTTGTGACCACATTTTCCAAATATTGTCAACCTTTAAAATTCTTTCAACAAAAATTTGTACAACTTGGACATTAAATGGAACAAAATATGATCTAACACAGGAATAGGACAATCATTACAGAGGTCTATGCATGCATACATTTGACTTTACTGCTTTTCTTGTTAATATATGTACATTTTCATTGTTTTCTTGAGATTACTTTAAGAAATCGTTGTTAAAGAAAAACTTTTGACCGATGCACTGAAAAAAAAAACATGTTTGTATCCAAAGGAAAACAACTAAAATTAACCATTAGTTAATTGTGTGGCAAAATGAATTCAAAAATACAGTATGTATCTCAGCTCATTACAATTGTTTTTCACAACCCACCTTTGGGAACCAACCCACCTTTCGAGGACCAGTGATTGAAGGCATAATTTCAAGTAAAAGTTTTTAATGTCCAACTCCCATCTACCTGATCTCTTCCCATCAAAAATGATTAGAAACATCCCTTGTTGTGAAACATTAACTTTTGTTTTATTGAAGAGGTGAATGAGATGTTTTATATTTTGATTTGTTTTACTATACCTGCCCAAACCATTTATTGATATCTCTAATTAGCTGATGTTCTAGAGGAGCATTGAGCGATATATCAAGCAAATATATTTCATAATATCATGTTGATAAGTTAGTACTAAGGTAATGTTACTGCTATTTAACATTGCCTGAACACCACATATAGTTAGTATTGATACAATTATTTCCTCCTATCTTTTTATGCATCTATAAGTACATGATACTTTTTATGATTGTCAGTGAGCTGAATTGTCAGTGTGGCCACCCACAGTCAAATCCAAAGAAGACACTTTTCATTATTAGGCTTCGCTTAGGAAACAGGATAAAAAATATTTTAGTTTATGAAGTGGATAGCTTGAGGTCCTCTCACAGACACCACAAACATACCTTCCATCCATACAAAAGTCGCGAAATAAAGATCACAAATTCATTGCAACTAATGAAAAGGCTGCCTAGGCTTTAGTTTGTCTTACTAAGCATCTGAGCAGTGGCTGCTTTGATCTGATTGGTGGGTTAGTGGACCAATAAGAGAGCTTACAAAAAAGAAATTAGTCAACAGGATTTAACTGATTCAGCAGCTGTATGATTAGTGAACATGGGTCATCTTCAATGATAGCAGGGAATTGTTTGCCATGTTTGGTTTGATGTCTTACAGAAATGAGAAGAGATGATCTATTAAGCTGACGATTGAGACCAATATAAGTGCACTGAAGCAAAGGGATACACAATCAAATGACAAAAAGAATAAACAGCTTTGACAAAAATCTCTCCAGTTTTGTATTTTTTTTTTTATTTCTGAGAGTATCATTTAAGCTGAAAAGCTCCCTGAATCCAAAGTGAGCAATTCAAAGCATCAAACTTGGATTTTCCAATAAAATCAGGTGTATGGCATTGAAAATAATACAAAGCAACACTTATAAAAGCAAATCATTTGAATAGCTGGGAACTAAGGGCTCACAGATGGGAGAATGTATAAAACAAAGTACCAAATTCAGTAATCAAGTGGCAAAATTAAATTTGAGATGCTTTAGCAGACTTTTTTTTTTTTTTTTGCAAATGTTAGTAAAGCTGCAGTCTGATAAAAAAGTGCTGGCCAGTGGTTCTTACTGATTCACTACACTGCCCAGAAAAGTGCACTTGGAGTAGGAAAGCTACTGGGCTTGACCATCAGGCCGTAATGACACATACAAACACTTACTTGGTACTTTGAGATGCACTTTTAGCTGTTGGTTTGTATATTATTCAACTAGCCTGGTCACAGGCTTGAAACAAAAAAGGAAACTAGAAGGGGAAGCTTTGCAAGTTTAAAGCCGGGCAAACGTTAAAGTCAGCCATTTTAACAAAAAAAAACAACAAATGCATTACATTCCAAAGGTAAGAGAAGCTTTTGTTTCAGACCATAATTATATAAGCACATAAACTGTCAAGTTTTGATTAAATCCAGCTTACCAGTATGTATAGGTTAGGTTAATCTATTGCATTACAATACATTTTTCCAGCTTACATAACATTATGAAAAGGATGTTTGATTCACAGCAAACAGCTGTAAAAGTTATCACCTAAGTTCAAAGAGCAAAAACATATCAGTTCTACCAAAACTGACTGCCGTAGCAACACAGTTTGATCAGACAGCAAATCCCTTCTTGTCAATAGCTAGAAAAAATTGCCCATTGTAAATCTCACTCAGAATTCTTATATGACAAATTAAGTATAGGGGACACAGCATCCTATGTTTTATGCTGGACACACAAATACTGAGCCATGGAAAAGAGTAAAACACCTGAGATGCTGCCCTTTATATTCCGGTGGTCTAAAGCAAACTTAAAAAAAAAAGAAATAAAATATAACTGAGGAGCAATAAAACAAAATGAATATTTGCTATGATTGTGAAGCGATTAGATCTAAATAAAATGCAGCATGCAGCTCAATATGTTGGGCACTAAAATCATTATAATACTATATAGTAGAATACATTGGACACCTTAATCTTCTTCAAGCACTACCAAGTACAGACATGGTTTTAGAATCTGAGGCACATACAGTTTGCTCCATCATAAGTGGTATGAAATATCATTCTTTCTCTCCTACAGGGAATAAATAAATAAATAATACAATTTCATGTGACCTGTTATCATGCTGCACTGGAGGATTAAGGTCAAACTGAGGTGAGGTGATAAACGGTGACTGACGAGACCTTTTGAAAGTGCCCTCACAGAACGAGAGCTCAAGTGTGAGAGGTGAGGGTGACATAACTATCTTCATTTGACAGTAAAACTCTGCATCTGAGACAGATATGGATAGGACAGTTAGATTTTAAGGTCATAAGCTATCATGATAGCGAAGCTGTCAGTGGAGGACAGAGGTGATCCATGTGAGATGGGGTTTCTATGTATTGTGTTAAGGGCGGAGGATTTATAGCGTGCTGCATCAGGATGTCCAGGACTGCATGTTGCGCAGCATGGCCTCAAATCGCTCCATGTTTGGTGCATGAGCGTGAGCTAGGTGGTCCGTCAGCCGACTGTAAAGACTGAAAGACTTCAACTCCAACCAGATGAAACCAAAACGGTCCTCATCAAACAGCACAAAGAGCCCCGGGGTGCGCTCTGGACTTGTAAAGCCGTGCCCAGCAATCAGGCCTGTCCCGTAGAAGCTGAAATGAAGAAACAAAAATTTGTCAATTCTATGATGCATTTACATTGAAAGGCTTCAGAGCAATGTAAAAGGAGAAACAAAAAATGACACTAATGACTATTTGACTTTATCAATAAATTACTAAAAAGAACAGTGGAATGACATCCCAAACAAAACTTCATACAGACCACTTTATTAATTAATGCTGATACATTACAGTGACAAGTTGTGATAGCAAGAGAGCTACATCTCAGTTTTCAGCTTCAGTCTAAAAGCTGATAGAGGCATTTTTGATCAGCTGTCACCTGATCCTGTCACATGTCTTTTTTCTGATAGTGATGCCAAGAGAGCACGCAAAAGTTATTTTACAGTCATTTGCAGAAGAAAGCAGTCACGTTTTTATTGGACAGCCCCCACCTAACAGACACACGTATATAATAATTTGTATTCAGCCTGTAAATGTAGGAAATGTCCTCCAAAATATCTTCCTAAAATGTGCATATGTCCTCTACTAACATAATTTAAACGGTTGATAATAACACCCACAAAACCATGGTGGTAAAAATTTCTTTCTTATGATCACACTGACTTATGAACTGTGACCAAAGAGCCACAAACTGGGCAATTTGATCCAAACATGTCACAAAAATCATGTTAAACCTCAGAATTTTGGTACATATGACAGCGTGACTTACAATGGGGTATTTGCCTATCCAGAAAGCAAGGGTATGTGTTTTGAAATCAAGATCTTGTGCTAGAAAAGGTTTATATTTATTGAAACTTAATTGCATAAATTTAAAATTATTAAATTTGCTTGTACTGTAGAAGTTGTCTGACATTAAAACAAATTGCATTATTTAAAAGTTACTGAATTGTGGCAGACATTGTCAGTGGTCAAAATTCATTTTTACTATTAGAGGATTTACTTGCACCAGTAAAAGCAGAATATAATACTTACATATGCTTATCATGAAAATGGTATAGTAATCTTATAAAGTATGACTTCATTTGACTCAAACACTTGCTGTTTGGTCATTTCTTGTCATTTTTGAGATTATGCCATTCATTTACTATTTAGTACCAAATGCAAATCAGACCTACAACTTTGAATGAAGACAATATCAGGATAATAACTAATGGCATCTGTTTTCCAAATTAAACTGACAGATCGTTGAAAATAAATTAAACATTCAAGACAGTTATGAATAACACCATGAAGGCAATGCCACGCATGTTAATGTAATTTGGCCAAACGACAGCAGTGGAATTGCTCGTCCTTCTGTGAAAGGGCATCAAAGTTGAGCATCATGTCTTTCATTTGCATATTTATTTATTTACTTGGAGACATCCCAGACCTGACTGAGATAGTCTGCTGGCCTGTTCTTGTCTACAGGCAAAATTTTGTGCATGTTCGCTCTAAAACAGGGGTATTACTTAAAGAGACGGTTCAGTTTATTTGAAGTAGGGTTGTATGAGCTCCATTTGGCCACTAAGTACCTTAGATGCAGTAGAACGTTCTCTCCTCTCCCTCAGTAAGCCACAGTCTGTAAGAGTCTGTTAGGCAGAACTAGCTGCAAACAGGGAAGTATTAAAGGGAAGTAGTCCAAAGGGTATTTTCTCACGGCATTAAAAACACTTACAAGTTGTTTTCTAAACTGCTTTGTCTGTAAATCATAACCTTTCCTGTTTTTGTTTCCGATCATCAATCAGCCAAATGAAAGACATACAAAAGTACAAGCTAGCATATCTTCTATCAGGTCTTCAAGGTATCTACACACAAGCAAGCAACAATTCAATGCTGCAAAATTGAAAAAGATGTAGGCAGAATGCAAGTCGCCTATGTGCTGTCTTGTGTTTTGAAGACAAACAGAAACAAAGCACCAGTCTAAAACCTGATCAGTACAGTGTTTGTTGTGCCATTAGTTAGCAGCTTAATATTTTGGACTTTAGAGCACTTGCTTGGCCAACAACCTAACAGTTTTATAATACATCCAAGTGGTATTTTCCTGTGTTGAAAAAGCCAGTGTGGAAGTGCAAAGACTGCCATCCCTTGAGTGTACACTTAAGCCTGGCTGCAGAAACAAAGAAAGCCAAACACACACAAGTTAAAGCTGATGTTTACAGCAGAAATCTACAATTTGCAGCCTGAATCATAGAAAATGTTTTTGTCAGGATAAGGCATGTCTTCACACACTCTATAAAGGGGAATCTTTTGTTGACTCATTTGTTTTGATTTTATTCAGGATCTAATCTTTCTCCCTTTGTCTGTCCTAAGGTTTATCTGAAGTTGGCTTTAGCCACTATTTAAAACACATCAGCCATAGCAGATGGATTTAAAGGCCCCTTGTATTTAAGATCCTGATCTTGATGGGAATTATCTGCTTAAATAAAGGTTAAAGAAAAAAATAAATAACCAAACAGCTGACGTCACTTAGGTTCAGTCAGTTATTTTCCCATTTCTGGATCAGATCTTTCTTAATACTACCCAGACTTCAATACAATATTATCATAGCTGTCAATAGACACTTAAGAACCATGAGGTTGAAGACAACAGCTTCCTAGAAAGCAGTAATTCAGTGTTCCACACACTAACATTTCAGTCTGTTAACTGTGAACTTCAACCAACATATCTCGTAACAGCTAAGGCACACTGTGTCCACCTCTGCTGCTTGCAGGCCAGAAACCATAGTGTAGAAAATACACTCAAGTGATGTCTGGATGGTGGTTTAGAGTCCAGTTTGCAACAGCCACAATGTTAAAATAGCATCTAAAACTGACTATTGTCAACCTAAAGACAGATAAAAGATTAACCTGAGGCAAGCCTTATGACTTAAAACCAACAGCAACACCATGCAGGCTTACAGTAATACCATATATGTCCTAACTCAGATCCTTAAAATCAAAATGGTCCCCACATATATTAAGAGTACATAGACACATAGATATTTAGACCAATATTTTTTTTTTTAATCAAGGTGTTTGGTTACTGGAGAGGGCATCTGAGTCTAATCCACTGTGGCTGCCATGTTGAAAACGCTGCGACTAGGTTGATGGGATGTTATTACTTCATACACTGCCTGGCCAAAAAAAAAGTCACCACCTGAATTTAACTAAGCAAATAGGTACGAGCCTCCTGTTGGATAATTACTGCACGTGTGATTATCTTTCAGCCGGCAACAACTTATTTAACCCCAGCTGATGCAATGAGTAGCTTCTCATTTCTTAAACAACCATGTGGAAAGACACATCCTGTGGTCATGGAAAAGATGTTATTCTGTTTAAGAAGGGTCAAATCATTGGCATGCATCAAGCAGAAAAAAACATCTAAGGAGATTGCAGAAACTACTAAACTTGGGTTAAGAACTGTCCAACACATTATTAAAAACTGGAAGGATAGTGGGGAAGCATCGTCCTCAAGAAAGAAATGTGGTCGAAAAAAATCCTGCATGATCGTGATCGGTGATCACTTAAACGTTTGACCAAATCAAATACAGAAAAAAACCCAGAAGAACTCAGGGATATGTCTAATAGTGAAAGTAAGAGCATTTCCACACACACAATGTGAAGGGAACTCAAGGGATTGGGACTGAACAGCTGTGTAGCCTCAAGAAAACCACTAAACAGTAAGGCTTACTGGAAAAAAAAGGCTTCAGTTTGCTAGGGAGCATAAAGATTGGACTCTAGAGGACTGGAAGAAGGTCATGTGGTCTGATGAGTCCAGATTTACCCTGTTCCAGAGTGATGGGAGCATCAGGGTAAGAAGAGAGGCAGGGGAAGTGATGCACCCATCATGCCTAGTGCCTACTGTACAAGCCTGTGGGGGCAGTGCTATGATCTGTGACAACTCGTGTGGCAGTGCAGAAGCTTATTGAAACAATGCCACAGCAAATTTGTGCTGTAATCAAAGCTAAAGGCAGTTCAATGAAATATTAGAGTGTGTGACCCTGTTTTTTGGTGGCAACTTTTTTTTTAGCCGGGCAGTGTATTACTACAAGACAGACAATGAGATGGATCTTGAGGCAGTCTGACAAACAGCAACACAGCACAGGCTTGTGGACATGTCAACCATGCCACTAACTATGCAGAACCTTAAACTCAACCCATTAACTGTGAAAGGGCATAAAGACCTGACCTAAACTGTTTTGAACCAGACTGTAAACAAGTTTATTTCTGCTGTAAAAACTGTTTCTTTAACACGTAGTGTGGATGTGACATCCCCAGCAAGCTTCAAGTGGACACTCAATCAGCTGCACATTTTTGGGCTTTACATTAGCTACTAGGGTTGTGACTCTTATTTGATTGTAATTCTGGGGGTCTCCTATTCTAATGTTTTTGCCTTATCACCAGTGTTTCTTTATTATGAATTTAAAATAGCGTTTCCTTAGGTGACTGCTTGTTTTTACTGAATCCTTTCTCTCTGTCCAATTCTTCAACCTTGTTGAATAACTATGGGCTGGAAGGGGGTGGTCTTAAATATTCATATATTATTTTTATTTACCTTTTTGTATGTGAAGCACTTTGTGTGACATTATTTTGAATATGAATGAAGAGAGTTGAGGTGCTGGTTTGGTGGAGTGGCAAGTAGGGGTGTCCTGATCCAAAATTGATATTGAATATCAGTCCGATATCAGCAAAAAAACAAATATCAGATTATATCAGACTGCATCTAAAATCTCCCATATTAGCTCTCGGATACAAGCAGTACATTCTAATTTATTTTTTATTTATTTAATTCAGTTGTAGAATATGCTTATGTTTAAGTTAAACAAAGGAGTTATTTTGCAATTTAAAAATATATGTTTTTGTTTTTATTGGATTTATTGAGGTTACTTTTCAGGGTCTTCTAATTTATTTTTTATTCATTTTATTTAATTGTAGTATATTCTTATGTTTAAGGTAAAACTTTATGTAACCCATTGGTTAATAACAAATGGGTCAGTTTTTCTCATACCTTCTATTGCTGACTACTGTTCTCTGTTTGAGTAATCTCACTTGTCAACCCTTTTCTTACAGTCCAACGCTTTTCATACTTTTTTTTTTTTAAGATTTTTTTAAAGATTTTTTTAAGATTTTCATATTATGAAATAAGTCTGGTTAATTGACTGCTTACATTTTTTTTTAATTTAAACTGATTCCCAATGCATTCCCTATGTGTTATACAAAGGTGCTTATTCCACGACGTACAGAGAAGCAGCCCATTGTGACGTGAAATTAAAAAGCACAATAAAATGTGTACACAACACACACGTTTTTATCTGCAGACTACTATAATGTAGATTTACAGCAGACAGCAAAACAAAACATAAAAAATCTTAATAACTTAGCATGGATCAAATTTGTGGACTTCTACCAGTGTGCTTGGTATTTATCAGATATTCCAGTTGAAGAAAGATGTGATCATGGATTTAAAGCCATTGATTCCAATGGAGAGCAAAGCGCAGCTCTTAAAAACGAATGACTGATCTGATACGTTTTTATTGTGTGCTCATTCAGAGACGGCTGGCAGATTTTTTAAGTGACAGTCACTGGTTAATGGCTGTTCTACTTATTATTAATGCATGTAGTAATTTATGGTGTGAGAAGGTGCCTTTTAATAATTTCTGAAGCACTTTAATTTCATTTAGGAGACTTAGCTTTAGCATGTGTGTATTCTCTTTCTCAACCAGGGCACTGAAGTATCCAAAGTGGGCGCTAAATCATTTCTTTAGTCAAAACAGGATGGACTGGATGTCTTACAGCTTTGCAGACTATGCAGGAAGTGCATTAGTATGCCAGAGACTGCTGAAATATTATCAATGTTGAAAGCTAGAGTAGGACGGACAAACCTCTTGCTCAGCATGCGAAGACAAAGTAGACAGAGGCAGGAGACAATAACAGTATCATGTTTAGAAGCACTTTGGGCTCCACACCGCTAATGACAATGATAAACAAGACTTTGCTGTGAGTCATTTGTGTGCACAGCAGCTGGCTTACACCTCATCTGTGACAAATCTGCAGGTCCTTTCCTCGGCCTTCCACCCAAGTGTTTAGCTGCACCTTGTCAAGTCGCAGTGGGTGGGTCGAATATCTTCGGTTACTAGCGTGTATGCTCAAAAACTGGACTAGTTTGAGTTTTTCTTGAAAAGTGACAGCATTAGTAGAAACAGTTACAGTCTCACTTTAAAGCTCTTACCATTTCCTGCAAGTGCGAGGGTACACCTCATTTCGAGCCATAACCCCCATGGGCAGGACGAAGGGCTGGGTTCCAGGAGGATTGGTGCCCGTATTGCTTGGACCAGGCTGGCAGTCCTCTGAACACACGCCACAGTCTGCCCCCTCTGCTTCACCGGCACCGCCACAGGCTCCTTCTGCTGTACCTCTGACTGGAGGTGGGGTGCCCCTGGCCTGCTGCTCTGCCTCTCTCTGTACCTGCTCGTGTATCCCCAGCACCAGCTGGGACAGCTCCTCTATGTTGCGCTGTTGTTCCAAGTCTGGCAGCACCACTGGTCTACTCAGATCGACGTCCAGAGTGAGTTGTCCTGCGGGAACGTTGGGGTCCCCCTGCACAAAGGAGCAATGTTCATGTCTGCACCACCACAGGATAAGGTCATGCAATGGTGTGTGACACTGTCTTTTAAACCTGAAGCATGATAAAGGTAATTGAAGGAAGCAAAATGCTTCTTTTTGACATGGAAACTTACTGTGAGTTTTGTGGCTCTTGCACATGTTTCATGGAAACTCAGCATGACAATCTCCAAGCCGTGACTTCCATAAGTGCCTTTGAAGAGACCTGGCTGCAGCAGATCAGAGGGCATTGCAGGTGGAAGGTAGATCCTCCGGTATGTCAAACAGTTGCTGTAAATAGAAAGAAGGAGAGGGCTGAATAGTTATTAATTAAGAGAAACAGAGCCATCTCCTTACATAACAAGGGATTTCTTGCTCTTGAGGCTTCTTTAACACAGTGGGTTCATACTCATATTGACTTGTATAAATAAACTTCATTAGAATGAGCTCCTGCATGTGCTCATGGAAAATTTCTTCCAGTGTTCGGCCCCATTCTTCCTCCAACCACGTCCTGAACTCCTAAAGCACACATGAAGACACAAATTACAGAGTGATGATACCAGCCTTTGACTTCCAACATTATCAAAGTACACAGGCTATAAAAACACAATCAAACAGGGGGAGAAGATATCTTAAACAGGTCAAATGTTGTAACAGTTAAGGATTTGACCTACCTCCTGTCTGCCCCCTGGCATCCTATGATGATCTGTCTGGTTACATTTTGTTGAAAATTCATCCTTCTTCACAGTCTAAAAATAACACAATATGACACATATTTAAAGGATGACCCACTTTTATAAGCCTCTAACCTCAGATGAAAATATTAAGTGGGGCGACAAATATCCTAATTATGCAGAATTCATTTCCTGGGTGGCATTAGTTGTCACCTGTATGTCTCCTTTGTGGGGCCCCTTGTGCCCATACATGCACTCCACTGTGGCCTTTTTGCTCTCCCACATGTGGATGCGAAAGAGTGGTCGTCTCCTCATGGGATCCTCCACACGGGGGTCATGAGGTGGCAAATACATCCAGCCAATGATAAACAGCCCGTCCACCTGAATAAAACATGGTTTTAATATTTTATCACTGATTAAAAGTATGCAGAGTCGTCCCAGAGGGCTGAATCACTGAAGCACCAGCTACTGAATGGCAGACAACACAAAGTGGTGGCACAAATCAGTGGGATGGAGGCAGAAAGCATCTTTATCCAGCTAAAAGTAAGTATTCCTTGACAATGTTAATCAGGCACAGTGTAGATACTCTGCTGATATAATGTTCTCTCAATTCTTTTGGACCTCCAAGATTACATTTATACAATCGTGGGACTGAGCTGTTCAATCATGGTGACAGATAAGCCTACTGTTTGTTTCATATCAGAGGCTACAGGCATTCTGTTGGTGATGCAGAATAATCTGAACCCCACTTCAAAGTCTTTGCTGTAGATTTTTCCTTTAAGGGATGGTTCAGTATTTTTGGAGTGGGGCTGTGTGAGGTACATTTCAACAGTAACTACTTAAACCACACCAATAGTGATCAGCTCTGTCCCTGAATGTAGAGAGGAGACATGGAAGTTTGGCTGAAAATTTTAGGGAAAAAAAGCTAATATACACTGTGTGGATGAAAAATAATCTGAATCCCACTTCAACCTCCCTTGCCTATTTATTCTTCTTAAAAGGGACTGTTCAGTATTTTTGAAGTGGGGTTGTATGATATGATAATTTTCAATAAATAACCATGCAATTTTAGTGAATTTCAGGGGAAAAACAACCCTATATTGTAGGTAAAATCACCAGACTCCACGTTTATATCTGGCAGATCCATCAGGAAAAGCTCTAAGCCAGGATGACTGAGCTCAGTCTACAGAGCCACGGGCCAATCAGTGTCCTTTGAGGAGATAGAGGCGTGAGCTATGAGCATGATGACAGCAAGAAGCAACTGTAAGCCTGTTAGCATAGTCAAACAGAAGAAAGAGCATTAGTTACTAAGGTGTAAGAGTTTAAAAATTAATCCTGTAGTGTGTGGTGTGCCACAAAGAGAGAGACACGGGACACCATAAAACAACTGATTCATTAAAAAGAAGGCAGTTAAAATGTGGCCAGCAGCTTGCTTCTTATATCATCCTTGGCAGTTGTGATTTTAATCCAGCTCCTCTCCTTATTAGTTTGTTATTTATAATTTACAGGTTACATTGTTTAGACGCTCCTGTTTTTTAAACTAATCAACAAGTTGGACCTCCATTTTGACGTCCATCTAACTTTATACTTTGCCTTTACTCTTGCTGCCATGGCTGCATTTGCTTCCTGCTTCAGGCAGCTTGCTCCCTGATTGGCTTTGTTTTGGTCCATGTGACAAAACACAGGGGACGTGCTCGGCTGTCTTCAGGGCAGGATTTCTGGTTGTAAATATTGAACATGTTTAATATTTATGATTTCAAGTCAGCCACCCTAATCCTCCTTCAAGAAGATAAAACGACTCTTCACTCACCTCACACCACGGGATAATCAGGTAAGATAATCGGGCCTTTGCTGAGATTGATCCGAAGCGGAGATCCAAGCCAAGAGTTGGCTCGACTGTCAGGTTGTGTGTACCCTGCTTTGGTGTAGCCACCACCACAATAGTGCACACTGCTCACTGATTAATCCAACCACCAGATGCTGCAATTAGATCTCACAATACTTAAGGTGGAGGGCACTTCTTGTTATGGAAGCCTTAATTTAACAAAGGATTGTGGGACACACTGACATCAGCTGCAGGTCTACCCTGCTTGTGGTGAACATTGTCAAGAAATGATCACTAATACGATGGCTTGTTTCAGATGAATTCCTTCTGATTTCTTCCACCCATGTGTGCTTTCTGCCATCTTGCACACCTGTTACACGGTTGCAGGATTCATATGTGCTCAGGTGGTCAGAGGTGCTCAGAGTCCTGCGCCCAATGGTAGCATAATGTAGTTTGATCTGCTTCACGTTTCTGTGATGGCAAAGGATGACATCTTTGGCTGTACCTCTGGGATTAAGGCTTTGTTTGTTGATTTTCTTAAAAAATATTCTTTCTACTTGAATTTGTGCTCTTTTCCTTTTCAAAGTTGAGTAACAATCACAGAGTTTATTTGTTTATTAAAACCTGATAAATCTTAATTTAATTAACATGCTTGAATACGTTAATGCATACTTGATAAATAATCAATAAATGTATGTTTTTACTGAATAAATAACTTGATGAACTTGCATTTGTTTGCACTTTTGAATATAAATTAAAAATCATAAAATTTATAATTTTCAATAAATTTGTAGATACTTATTTGATCATTACATAGTTCACATTTTTGAAGAATCTTATAAAAACTTCATTATCAGAGTGTGCCTTCTTATAGACCTCTTTTTAATCTAATTTTCATCATTTTTTTTTCCTATTAATGAACTTTATAAATACCTTTAACTTTAAAACTTTATACAATCAAATTTATGACCTGTTAGTGAAGGTGAAGCACAGAAAATTACATAAACTCCCTAAAGCACAGCCAATAGCAACATGCTACGTCACCACAGTAATGTCCAGTCAGTCAGACTGCATTGTGTCACCAACAGGTGCAGGACCATCACATCTAAACACCCAAGTACATCCGGTTTACACTGTCAATGTACAAGCACTGTATCATGACAGAACAGAGAGCAGATCTGACTTATTGTGAGTCTTTAATGTAAAAGATCTGAAAAACTATAAATTATCCAAGTCTTTGGGCAAACTTAGATTCACAACTCACCACAACATTAAGCAGTCCACCATAAGGCCCAATGTCCGGCTGCCAAAGGCCCAAGATATGTCTGTATGGGTGAAGTACTGCAACACAAAAGCACAACATGAAAACACACTGATCAGCTTCAGCAGTGCTACACCCAGTCATGCCTTATCATCAATACCAAAGTTAGGAAAACCACAGGAGATGTTAAAAAGCCACAGAGTCAACCATGTCTTTAGTGTTTGTCAGAATGGAATCTATAAGACGTAAACAAAAGAGGAGGAAAGAGTTCACGAACAACGTTTCTCTCAGCCAATCTAAACAAAACACACAGCACCAAAATGTTCCAGCTTCTTGTTAACATGTAGTGTAAGCAAACTGTCCCGATAAAATTATTAACAAATGTATTATTCACACAGGATGCATAACACTGCGGCAGCGGCTGCAATCAACGAGAGTCCCACTCACACACACCCCTCATGCTTCAGCCGTGTACATACAGTGTGTGTAAATGTCCCTATAGTCCATGTGCTCGTAGTCCGGGAGGAGCTTCATAAAGCGCCCAGACTTCACTCGTGGGTTGACACCTGGACACAACACAGGTATGTGTAGGGTGACCAGCCACTGCTAACCCAACACAGCAGTGTGTGAAACTAAATCATCTAATCAAAGAGCAATTAGGGGGTAGGAGTCAAAGTATTTTTGAGGAGAATGTTTTTTTCATAAATATAAATGTATATATACATTTATATTTATATTTATATATATGTATATATATATATATATATATATATATATATATATATATATGTGTGTGTGTGTGTGTGTGTGTATAGCTTTTCAGAATTTATGAGACCAAAACAAGAAAACGAACATTTCAGAAATCTTTAAAAAAACTTGTTTAAAGATGAACATATTGTAATTAACTCACTGGGCTTCTCTGAGAAGTAAAAAAAAATGAATCACACATAACATTTAACCACTAAAATGATTTTCTTCTGTTCAGGATTGCAAGTAAATAAGCACACTTTGACATCTTCATCAAAAAATAATAATGTACTTTTTTTTTGTTTTTTTTGTGTGAAGCAGTAAATTAAAAAATTCATGAATGACAATTTTATTATATTTAGCATTGAATGTTTCATTTTGGTTAGACATTTTCTACATACTGGTGTATTAACCATGACAGAACCCTAAAATAATAATTTTGGTAATAACCAGTGCTGCTAATTTAGGGTTGCTGCTGCATAAACCTTACGTCGGGTGGTGGTCTAATAAATAAACACCTATGTGTGTGTATATTGTCATCTCAGTAATTGTCATTGAATAACTTATATTTAAAAATTTAAGTTACAGGGTCTGGGACCAGCACATCTCAACATTTGAGTTACTGACATCAGTGATGGTCAGTGCGTTCCTGACATAATATTATCAACTTACATGCTACACACTTTATTCTAGCTCCATGCTCCTGTTATTCTACATTATTTTATTTATTATACTCGAAACAAAATGAAAAATGTTATATATTTGTGAGTACATATAACACAGAGTAGACACTTTGAATTGCACTCCAACCAACTTTGAATCGCCTGCACTCTTATCGTTTCCTCAGTGTAACAACATAAATGTTTAACTGTAGCTGAAACTTATTAATTCTTATATTTATGATACAAAAAGAGACTAAGTCCAAACAAATGCATATCATTTAAGGGTGGGAATAGTATATTAATATTGTACTTAAGTTAAAGTATCGTTACATTGGTAAATTTTACACAAGTAGAATAAGAGAAGCTCTCCAATAATTTCGTTTAGCAGAAAAAAAACAGTTATTTTAAAAGTATTCAAAATGAAGAGCATTTTGTAGTACAATTTTCTGTTTTGTGTAAAAATGGCATCAGCTGAGCTAAGCACATCTGTTTACATAATAATAGAGTATACAGCATAATAACATTTGCTCTAACTATAATATTATAAATAATCAGATAAGCAATTTGCTATGATTTACTTTAATTAGACATTAAATGTACCAGTAAAAATGTATTTTGTACACTCACAGTTTTGCACAAGCATTAGCAATTTGACCAAATAAATGAAGAAGAGAATGACCAAAAGTTTAAATATGAGGAAGTAAAGAAAAAAATGATGTACAAGGGTATTGCCCGACAGTGACTCTGTGAGGGTGCCATCATAGGTTAAGTAGAAAAAAACAACATTCTCTCACAGATGAATTAATGGTCTTATGACAGTGGAAAAAAACTCACGTTTAACATAAAGGTCCCGGCTTGATACTCCACCAACTTCCATTTTTCTCAGATCCTCCTTCATACCAAACTCTGAAAAGAGAAACATAGAAAATCAGAAGGATGAATTTTTAATGGCTTGTCACAGGTTTCTACATACATTTGGTTATACGTCAAATTATCTCATTGATCCTGCCATATTTAAATTTATATTCAAATTTACAGAAAAGAGTAAAAATAGTTCATTTTAAGATGAAGAAAACTTTCGAAGATGAAAAACAAAAACAGAAATAGGATTAAAAAAAAAAAGGACAAGTAAAATGTCTGCAGTCTTTTACTTTAAATTTCCTTACATTTTACACTTTCACCTTGCCTTTTTCATTTACCTATTCACTAATTTTCCCATTTCTATTATTTTTTCAATTGTTCCCTGTATGCATTCATACATGGTGATTAAACACCCATGCTTATAGGATTAGTATGCACTCAGAGTGTGCACGGCCTGTTATGTATCTGTATCATCATCTTAGTTATGGAAATGATAATGCAGAAGGTTGCATTTGTAAACATTGTGATATCAGTTGCATATCAAAGATATGCAATATGTGCGGTGTTTCTAGCTGAGTTGATTATTGTCTGAATCTTCAGTCCTAGATTACTTGAGAATTTAAGTCACTCTAATATCTCGTACTTTTTCTGACAAACTAAACGAAAGGCAGTTAAAAAGCAAATCTGCAGAGAAGCCTGGAGATTGCAAGTCCAAACAAGAAAGTACAACCATCAGCAGCACAAGTGAAGTGATCATGACAGACACTCATGGTTTCTGGGACAAACAGCTGATCCAAGGCAGAAGTAAACTGATCAGCGGTTTAGGGGCTGTGTGTTTATCCTGTAACTGCTCACCTCTAACTTCCTGCTTTAAAACAAAGAAATTACCTTCAAATGACTGAAAACGTTTAAACAAAAGCTGAGTTGAGTTAATTGTCATCACTTATTACAAAAATGCTTTAAATGTGCCCTGCAGCACAGACAAAACAGGTTCAAAATTTAATGTGCACGCTGGGTAAACTGTTTATGTGTAATCACTTCAGAACAAAACACTCCTTCTTTTTTAAAACATTAAGTGACGCTGTAATGCAAGAAAAAAAATGTGTCTCCTGCTCAGATTTAGTGACTGCGCTAACATTGTGGTTTCTAAACATTCAATACCTCTGGATGCTGTCAAGGAAATGCAAAAGCAAGTGGAAAATGTAATTACAGAAGCATTAAATAATGTACAGATTGAACATATATATCAGCATGGATTCAGTAGCGATTAAATGGACATGGGTGTGTGTGCGTAAACTCAAGTAATGTATGAGTAAAAGAAGCAGATGTGCATGAGCTAATGTAGTGATTAAATAATACATAGGAGATGGTGTGCATGGACTTTAATGGTGCATAAACACAAGTGAGGGAGTATGGAATAAAGTACTGAATCAATAAATGAATGCAAGCATGTATGCATGCACTTCAGTACAAATCAATAAACAGAAGCAGTCTGCCTGGACTTCAGTTGTGAATGAATTAATAAATAAGTGAAATGACAGCAGGTGTGCATGGCAATTGGTAACATATAAATGAATATAAGTATACCTCGATGAAATAAAGTTGTAAAAGAATAAGTAAATAGATACATTAATAAACAGGAGTGTATGTTATTATACTATTTCACATATTATTTGGTTGTATTATATTCTAGATCATTTTTTATTTATAGTTGTACTGTACTCTTTAAATTTTCTAATTTTCTTTTACTAATACTAATCTTCTTTTACTAATTTCTATCGATAACTTCTAAAAGCCTCCTGTGGACAGCTGATGCAAATAAGTACTCTGCTACAAACACTTAAGGAAGTGCATCTGAGACATGTACACTATTAAGTGCTGCAGCACCAGTGTAACTGTACGTCCACGCTAAATAATATAGAAAGCACTCAGAGAGCGGAAACCTTCTGCTAAGGTAGTTCACATATTGCTGTTACATCTATAAGTAATAGTTCCATGATAAAGTTACCAGCATGAGAGTGCAAACTTGGCATTAGGCAAAATAACAAAAGTTGTTTGCAGTTCTGTAACAGTCATAGGCAATGTCCACAATTACTGCTTAGTGTGATTTCTATTGTATGGTGATATGTATTGTACTGTGAGTTTGCTAGAAATACACATCCCTAATGTGTGCTGTATGTAATGTGATAAATCAGCACAAGTGTTGTGCCTCTACTAAAGTTGTAAATGAATAGATATATTGTCGCTGTATGGCACAAACCTGTCTCCACAATTGCTACTTTTCAGAAAATGAAAAAAAAAAAGCTCAACTCCTGAATGAATGAAAATTGTCCAGAGAAATATATAACTTTCTTCTTCTTTAATTCGGTTAAAAGTTTTTAAAGCTACTTTACAAACATGAAAGGTGACCAAACGCACTGTTTTAAGAAATAAGTTAAAATCGTAAAAATGGAGAAAGGACATGTTTGTCCAATATCAACAACGTAGAGGAGCACATTTTTTTACTGAAGTAAAATTGTAAAATAAAAAATAAAAAAATAAATAAAAACATCAACAGGATATTGATGAACATAAGTTATGTATAAATGAATAGAAAGTGTCATAAGAACAAAGTAGTAAAAGATTAAATAAATTAATTTGTAGTGTGCATGGACTACAATAGCACATAAATTAACTGAAGTAGAGTGTAATTGAACAAAGTACTAAAGAGATAGAATGATTAAAAAATAAACAAATAGACGGATAATGCGATAAATTAAAGGACGAATAAATACATGAATAGATAATAGATAAAGCATGTCACTAAATGACTATAATGTGTCAGTTATCTTATTCATAAACAAGTCATCGTTTTGATGTCATAATGCATCTGACGATGAAATCATGTGTCCTCAGAGACATTTCTATCACCAGCTCTTGTTTGGTAAATAAAACGTAACTGAATAACAAACTTACCTTGATGGCGTCTGTGTTACAGCAGCGCTTGCACGTAACATGCAGTGTGTATCCCCCCACCCCCACACGCACAGCTCCTCACTACTCAGAGTACATCTGTCACAATACATGGTGGTCTACGCTGAGATCAACACGCTGCTCGGGGCCTTTGAAAGCCTGTGTCCGACCTTGCATCAACAGTCTGATCAGCCGCGCAGAATGGCTGACATAAGCCCAGTAACACTGAGAGGCACTGGTGGTCTGTTTTTCAGCAGGAGCGACTAAGGACGCAAGGTTAAAGATAACTCAATCCGTGGATCAACAGAAAAGCTTTTAGGGTTACACGAACTCCCAACGAAAGCTGGGCACCGAGCTTTAACAGGAGGTGATCAAGCATGGCACAGTATTTACACTAAGACTGCTTTAATGCAGACTAACTTTGGGGGCTGAGCTTACGTGATCATGAATGCTGTATTTACCTTCCGTGCACCGCCGTCTCCAGATGGTCTCAGTGCTTACGATTTGTCTGAATTTCTTGCAGACAAGGGCAACATTTGGTAGCGCAATTCCGGGAAGCAAAGAGAGTATTTCCACCAGCAGCTCCGGCGGAAGGTCCGCTAATGACTGTGGGTGTGGAGGTCCCGTGCTGCCGCCTTCCAGAAAGCTTCTTCTGTTGATATGACCGCTGCCATATTCACCAGCGTCACTGGGCCCTGCAGTGGCGACGTCGCTCTCTAGGCCTCCGCAGCCTCCGCTGCCAACCCCGACGTCGGCTTGTCCGTGTCCAACGATCCGCTCCTCTTCTTCCTCGTCCATTTCCGAGTCGCTGCCCTGATCCTGCTGGTTTTGCCGCTGTCGCCTCCTGCACCTCCGCGACTGACCCACTCCGCAGAGCCTGGCACAAACAGCCATCCGTAGTCACCAAACAGGCAACATTACATCACGAAAACTCATCAGCTGCAGCAGGTTCATCTCCCCCAGTCCCCGCGAGCCTGGGCAGAACTTGCGCCCTGACGTCACGACGCTGCACGCATAGAGCGTAGCGAGCTTCTTCCGCCAAGAGCAATTTTTATTTTGTAATATTTTAAAATGTTTATAAAGATGATATTTTTCGTGGCTTTACACAAATATGTGTTTCAAGCGACCTCTTCACATGAGAGGCAATATTTCACATTCATAAGCCAAAGTTCTTAACTCCCAAATTAATAATTTCAATTGATTTGTGCAATTTTGAGCGACTTAAATCAGTTTTCAAATATCGATGAAGTAATTTCAATTAATTCCAACCTTTTTTCCTAGAACGTCTATTGTACTGTGTCTCATGTATTCATGGGGGGGTCCAAAATTAGGTCATAAAGTCATATTATAATTTAATACTCATAACTTTAGGGATAAACCATATTATCAGCATGATATTGTAATGGACTCTACTGAGCTTCCCTTTACTTTAGGCATGTTATTTATTCATGCATTTTAATTTAATTTAATTGTGTTTCTTTTATTTGTATATTTTAGCTGTGTTTAGTTTAGTATTCTTAATCTTTCATTACTTATCTCAATCTATTTATTTTGTGAAACATTTATAATTATAAATAACATGATTTTGTTTACTTGTTTTTTATACATGTAGTTTATAGTTTACATTTTATCTATTCTTGTACTTAAATTCCTTATTTATGTATTTATTCTTACTATTTTTATTTCTGTTTTACTATCATTCTTATTGTATCTCTAGTTTAAGTGTTGTTCACGTTATCTCCAGTGTTTTCTCATTATGAACTCATGAAAGCAATTCCTCAGTTCCTCACTCCCACAGTTCTATTTAATAAAGGTCTTAAATATAGTTATTTTTCCTTTGTTTTTTTAGTTTAATATGTGTCTGTTTTAGTTGGCTTTATTTCTGTTTGTCTTGCATGTTTTTTGTTGTTTCTGTCCATGTACAGCATTTTGTGCTACATTTTTTTATGAGATGTGCTATACAAATACAGTCTGATTGCTTGATAACGGGACTACTCTGACATTTGTCCCATTCATGCTATTTCAGCCAAAATTCCCCTGCAATGGTTCACCTCCACTATGAAAGACACAAAGTATCAGAGGTAATATTGGAGAGAGGGGGGCATGCAGACTCAGCGGGAGACAGGAGTGCTGTGTGTTGGGTGACTCCGCCTTATGTGTAAAGGCACTGTGAAAAGGTCTATTATCCCCCTTGGATCAGATGTTGTTTGTGATAACTTACTGCTAAAATTATTAATGACAATAAGATCCTGCGCTTTCATCTAATGAGTACATTGTAGGATGTATTGACCATGAGTTATTTGTATGAGAGTAGAAGTGTGCCAACCAACCCCAGTCTCCCCTATTTGATTAACAATATACTTGTGTTCATTTAATTTAGCAATTGGCCTAATAAGTGTATCCTGTGGGTTGTGTTAAGAGATCCAGTTGTTTGCTCTGAGAGTTTTGAATAAAATCTCAGAAGACACTAAGCTTGTAAATCAGACTTTTTTTGGGAGTATTTGTTAACTAGTGCTTTTATTTGTACCTGAGTATATTATTTTGGGATGCATTGTACAAAACCCAAAACCAGTGAAGTTGGCACGTTGTGTAAATTGTAAATAAAAACAGAAAACAATGATTTGCAAATCCTTTTCAACTTATATTCAATTGAATACACTGCAAAGACAAGAAACTGGAAACTTTATTTTCTTTTGCAAATAATCATCAACTTAGAATTTAATGGCAGCAACACATTGCAAAAAAGTTGGCACAGGGGCATTTTTACCACTGTGTTACATCGCCTTTCCTTTTAACAACACTCAGTAAACGTTTGGGAACTGAGGAGACCAATTTTTGAAGCTTTTCGGGTGGAATTCTTTCCCATTCTTGCTTGATGTACAGCTTAAGTTGTTCAACAGTCCGGGGTCTCCGTTGTTGTATTTTACGCTTCATAATGCGCCACACATTTTCAATGGGGGACAGGTCTGGACTACAAGCAGGCCAGTCTAGTACCCGCACTCTTTTACTACGAAGCCACGCTGTTGTAACACGTGCAGAATGTGGCTTGGCATTGTCTTGCTGAAATAAGCAGGGGCGTCCATGAAAAAGACGTTGCCTGGATGGCAACATATGTTGCTCCAAAACCTGTATGTACCTTTCAGCATTAATGGTGCCTTCACAGATGTGTAAGTTACCCATGC
The DNA here is from genome assembly GCA_037902135.1 of Cetoscarus ocellatus. NCBI lineage: Eukaryota > Metazoa > Chordata > Actinopteri > Labriformes > Labridae > Cetoscarus > Cetoscarus ocellatus. Next base: position 136,366 of record JBAMNC010000262.1, read on the forward strand.
CTTGGGCACTAATACACCCCCATACCATCACAGATGCTGGCTGTTGAACTTTGCGCCTATAACAGTCCGGCTGGTTCTTTTCCTCTTTGGTCCAGAGGACACGACGACCACACTTTCCAAAAACAATTTGAAATGTGGACTCGTCAGACCACAGAACACTTTTCCACTTTGCATCAGTCCATCTTAGATGAGCTCGGGCCCAGCGAAGCCGGCGGCGTTTCTGGGTGTTGTTGATAAATGGCTTTCGCTTTGCATAGTAGAGTTTTAACTTGCACTTACAGATGTAGCGATGAACTGTAGTTACTGACAGTGGTTTTCTGAAGTGTTCCTGAGCCCATGTGGTGATATCCTTTACACAGTGATGCCGGTTTTTGATGCAGTACTGCCTGAGGGATCGAAGGTCACGGGCATTCAATGTTGGTTTTCGGCCTTGCCGCTTACGTGCAGTAATTTCTCCAGATTCTCTGAACCTTTTGATGATATTACGGACCATAGATGATGAAATCCCTAAATTCCTTGCAATAGCTCGTTGAGAAATGTTGTTCTTAAACTGTTCGACAATTTGCTCACGCATTTGTTCACAAAGTGGTGACCCTCGCCCCATCCTTGTTTGTGAATGGCTGACCATTTCAGGGAAGCTGCTTTTATACCCAATCATGGCACCCACCTGTTCTCAATTAGCCTGTTCACCTGTGGGATGTTCCAAATAAGTGTTTGATGAGCATTCCTCAACTTTCTCAGTCTTTTTTGCCACTTATGCCAGCTTTTTTGAAACATGTTGCAGGCATCAGATTCAAAATGAGCTAATATTTGCAAAAAATAACACAGTTTACCAGTTCGAACTTTAAGTATCTTGTCTTTGCTGTGTATTCAATTGAATATAGATTGAAAGGGATTTGCAAATCATTGTATTCTGTTTTTATTTACGATTTGAACAACGTGCCAACTTCACTGGTTTTGGGTTTCGTACATAGTTACAATTTTCATGTTCCCATGTTGGCCATCAACAAGTGTTGTAACACTATCGAAACTTTAACTTCAAGTTCGTGCAATTCCAAGGGCCAATGACTGTCAGGGGCCTCAAAATCCTAAAATGTTTTTATTTCTGATAAATACTTTCCATTAGGGAGGATCTTCCTTGCACTGTGCTGGTATTTTTTTTGTTTATTTTGGGATATCAATATATTATTTCATTGATACAGGAAGTAGGGGTTGAACATGCTTTAAAGAAAACAAAGAAAAATTAAAATAAATAAAAGTAGCATTATTTACTAGTAAAAAGTTGCATGCATAGAATAATTCAGTTTGATCTAAAACCATGTTGGTTTGGAAGGAATTACGCTGAAATTAGGGAAATGTGTTACAAGTCTCTAAAATTTAGGTTTGCATATAGCAGCATGAATAAATGAGGGCTTTCTTCTGCTCCAGAATTCCCAGTCTTTGGTATAGCAAGTTTTGGGGTTGAAGGCTAAAAATTTAGTTCACCCTCAGTTAAAGTGATAGCAGAGGAGTGGTTAAGGCAGTTATATTGGGGCCCTACATGACATTTTATCATGGGCCCAAAATCCTTAACAGTACATTTACACACATTTATCTCAAAAACAGCCTCCCATGAAGCAGCCGGACCAAAAACTTAGAAGGGATCACTCTTTTCTTTGGTAAAGACTGTGGGACCTGCTGCAGTCTGAGGGGGAAACCATGGACGGCCTGTATGACGGCGAGGGGCGTGCCTTTACTGGGTTGCCAGGTTTGGGGAAAAAAAAAAGGTCGAGACTTCCGCCAACAGTTCAAATTTGAATTGAAATGAATAAATAAGTCGTTAATTATTTATAGCTGACCCAAATGAATCGTAACATATTTTTGGGGATTTAAAAGTTTGAATAAAATTGTGTACGAAAATTAACACTATGCCATTCAGGCAACATTTGGGTCGAAAGCGGCAACCGGAGAAGCAAAACAGGAAGTAGCAGCTGGCGGGAATTTTGTTACGTGTTATGCAGAGCACTTATGAGCCTTACCGGCGATACCGAAGACTTAATCAAGTTTATTACATATGAATTAACACAAGATTGTAAAATCCGAGAGTTTACTGACGACACAGAAGAGGTATAGCTTTCATTTTTCCACGTAGTTTATCAGCTTAAACATGTATGTACATTAAAACTGAGTTTTACTTTGTTTACCAGCAATGTTTTCTTTTCGCAGGTCCATGATGAGAGCTGAAATGGATAAAATAGTTACTCTGTCGGATGGAGAAAGTACAGCTGAACTTCAGAAATACCTCTCTTCTCTTACAAATGATCAGGTAAAGTTATGCTGTCAATAAGCACACCACGAAGTTTTTGATCTTATATCTGCCTGAAAATGCCTGTAAATAAGGTTATTTATTCTGTAACCTAAAAATTACACCCTTAATCATGTAAATATCATCCTCCTATCTTGTATACTATTATCAAGGTAAATTAGGATTCAAGCTTGCCCCATGTAATTCTAATATTCTTATGTTAGCTCTCACCTCTTACTTTAGTTTTTGTTAACTTGTACATCTTTTGTTTATATTTTGAAAACAAAAATACATACATTATATATATATATGTATATATATATATGTATGTATGTGTGTGTGTGTGTGTGTGTCTGCGTATAATCTGAAAGGCAGGCCTCCTCTTATTTTTATTATCATGCTTAGATGTTTTACATAGACAGAAACCACATTCCTTGTATCTTTAACATACCTGGCCAATAATATGAATCTGATATGAAGCACCAGGTATCTGTAGGAACCAAACTATAAACACATGACTTTGGTCTCTCTAAAAGTGGTATTAGTGCATCCTAGCAGCAACAAATAACACCTTCAAGTACTGAGTAAAACACTGAAGCAGACAGACGTAATAACAGGGACAGGTATCAAACTTGGTCGTAAGAGTAAGAGTACCATTCGCTAAATATCAGAGTCAGAGATGCTGAAATCATGCTGCCTTTAATAACTGAATTTTAATATTACATTTCAGCTTCAGAAACAGACATCACATGTAAAAGAAGAATAATTGAATTGGCCGCAACAAGAATAAACATCATTGATGCTCTTTTTTTTACCTCAAAAGTATTGATTCAGCAACTATAAAGGCTCTGTTTTAGAGGTACTGATTTCACGTCAGCATTGGTAAAATCCTAAACTTAAATGAACACTACATACTAACTGTGTTGTAGCTAATGCACACTTAAATATAGGTTTGTTTTCCAAACTTCTTGTGGGAGAACATGATGCCTCCCTTTTTTTCTTTACATTTAAACTGGTCTGATCCTCTGTATTTTTACTTTTAGCAAAATATGTATTACAGGAAACAGAGATGTTTCAGTTTTAGATTGTTTTTGTTAGTAGTTACATTTTTATATAGCTTGCAGCCATGTCTCATATCTGGAACTTCAAATCTCTGTTGCATGGTCCAATTCTGATGTTGTTTATTATCTGCTTTCTAGCTGATCACTGTCATTACCAATGGCGCATTAAAGGGAAAGAGAGTCAGTTCCATGATAAAGGGCATATTTAAAGGTAAGTCCACTTGTGAATGAGCTGCATTGTTTTGACTGTCACACATGGTGTCATCCGCATTTAAAGTAAAGCGTGTGCTCCTGCATGTAGGCTCGCCCTCCAATTCCACCGAAGGATCAAACCGCAGACTTCTTGTTTATCAGCACTGCATCCCTCTGTGTGAGTCAGGGGATCTGCAGACTGAGGTGGCTTCTGACATCATTGGACTCCTAATGCTGGAGGTAAAATGCAATAAAACTCTCTTTGAAGCTCTTTTGCATTAGTCATTCATAAAAACTGACAGCCGGAGTAGCCTTTATTGACTGAAGTGTCTGACCACCACTTTGCATTTTAAATGCTGCACACAGACGCACACACTTCCCGGACCCTGCCTTGCACAACTGGCGTCCCTTTTTGTAGATGCCATTAAGATGGGGAAAATGGGCAATGGAAAATCTCTGGAGCTATTCCCAACTGTGCTCACTGCCCTCTCAGCATGTGAAGCCTTGTCTTACGGCAAAGGTCAGTACACACCTCCAGCTGTACATACTTTATTAGCTTAAGTTTTTATCAGAACCATCTACATCAGGCTTGGGCAACTTTGGCTACCAGGAGGGCGAGATTTGCCAGAGGGCCAAATCTGAGCAATTTTAAGGGTACTATATAGCTGTCATAAGATGTAACTTGATCAACATTCTATATATCTAATAACAAATTTGATAACCAATACTTAGTCCAATGACCTAAACACAGAATTTAAGCCTGTTTCATCTTTTTTCCATGCAAATAACAAAGCATTTCCCAATCATCGAGGTATATTTTGCTTATATTTTTGCTTTTGTTTTTTTGTAAAATGCATAAAAGAGAAAGAGAAACAATCATAGGCAATTTTACTTCTATTTTTTTGGAAACATTCCATTTTAGCTGCTGTCCTGGCAGGTTTTCCTTATGACTTAACATTTTCTGATATTATAAACTGACTGGGGGCTGCATTAAGGGAATAGGAAGGCCACATGCAGGCCATGTACTGCCAGTTGCCCACACCTGATCTACCTCTATGAGGTGCAAATTTTGTAAATGATGATGAATCTCAGTCTTTTGGTTGTGACTGTTAGTTTATTGTAACCCTAGGTGAACTCAACGGTGAGGAATACAAGAAGCAGCTGATCAACAGTCTCTGCTCCAGCAGGTCAGAACTCTCCAGATATCAAACCATTCGTTCATGTGCTCATTTCAGTAAATCTTGTAAACAAAAATAGCCTACCAGAATAATTTACTTGATGTGTCGTGGACTTTTCCGCTAAAACTTTCATGTAATGTTCCACATGTGGACAACAACAAGTATATTGGACTAAATGAAGATTGCAAACTGACAAGAAGGAAAAGAATTAAGTGGAGATGTTGTTAGAAAAGTTTGTGAAGCTTGAGCCCCTAGCAATTTATTTCCTTCAGAATGCACATAAGCAGTTTACCTGAAATGTACATTAAACTTGAAACCTCTTTTGTGTGTAGCACTGGTGTTTTTTTTACTGTATTTTTGAGATACTAAATAAAAACAAAACATCCATGATATTTTTATTCACACCCTTTCATTAAATCAAAGTTATCTCTCACCTTTAAGCCATGTAGTTGAGGAGGAGAAGTTACATTAAAAAAGCAAACAAACAAACCAAAAGAGCTTTTCGGGGCTTTCTGTCAGCCCCAAACTTCTCAGTTACCTTCTGCCTCTTGAGAAAAGTGTTGTAAAAGTTGTCTCATTGGCTTGTTTTAGTAATGCACTAACTGTAAAAATTAGGACAAATACTAATTCAATAGTTTGAAATAACAATTACCATACCAGTGCCAGTGTTTTTAATTGCTTGCTGTGATGCCAATATTTTTTTTGATTATACAAACACATCAGAGATACAAAAGAAATGAAGTAATTCCCTTAATCTATTAAAATTCTCCTCTGTGAAAGGATTCCCTTCAGGGTTTGAGAAATTTTTATGTCATAGAAATAGTTTCTGTATATGAAAATCAATGCACCCAAAGTATGATAAAAAAATAATAAAAAACTGATTTATTAGTAATAGTAAAGGCGTTCTAATAATTTAGGGTTGTAAATTAAGATTCTCAAGGCGCACCTTTATTTACCTGAAGGCACAGCAGAGATCATTTGGGTACCACTACCCTAATATACAATATATAACGATCAGTACACCTTAAATGAATAACATGTATGAATGTATACCTCTACCTTCAAGATTATAGAAAAAAGCAAAAGGGAAGCTGCTGTAATTCAAAGTGCTCTTAAGTGAAGACAAAGAGGTGAACATAGTGGAAGATAACATGCAAATCAGGGTGCTTCTTAGGTTTATCCTCATGGATTGTCAAAACAAAGAGATTATTTCACACATTCTTTAATATTGATCCATCCGACCCGGCACGAGAAAGGGAACATATTCGTTTGATGCCAATCTAAAAAGTGAATTCAGTGATTTCCTCACAAAGGTGAAATAGAAGGTCATACTTTTACATGCAGATCAATAAGAAAAAGGGTTGTCTTATGGATAATGTATTATTTTACTTCTTACAGATGGGACCCACAGTGTGTCATTCACTTGACAACAATGTTCAGGTGAGACTAAAACACTACATCCTTAGATGCCGTTCGGTTTTCTACAGAAAGCTACGAATTTGCATCAACTTCACTGTCTTATTACTTGTCAGTAGTATTGATATACTAACATGTAATCCTCATGCTTTACATCGACATAAATAGACACTACGCTGACTCGCTGAATAGTAGGTTGATGTTCTTGATGAACTGTTGTAAGAACCCTGTAAGCTGGCACAAGTAGACAGGGGAACAAGAGGAATAACATTCACATAGAACTGATTTTGATAAATTATTTATATGTTGTGGTTTATAGTTTGTCAGTTTAAATAACAAATATCAGTGAGACAAAAAATTAGTTAAGTCAAACACTGCAACAAGCTGCATCATTATTTCTGCCATTCCACTGCTACATAGAAAGCAGACTCACTGGCACCTGAAGCGATTTACTCCTTCAATTTCAGACTTTTTTCCTTTCTTGTCTCAGTGATAGTCATTAGGGATACTGACGTGAATATAAACCACTGCAGATAAAAGCAGTTTATTACAATCAGTTGAATGTTAATACAAAACATGTTTTTACAGTTTCTCATCTACTTGCATTGTCTTACAGGAAAGACTTGACTCAACCAAATGCTCCCTCAGAGCAAACACCATTAGTCAACAGCTTTTTTTTTACATCTGCCTCATTGCAGGGACGTCCCCTTGTCAACAGAGGAGCTGCAGTTTGTTGTAGAGAAAGTGCTGAGGATGTTCACCAAACTGGACCTGCAGGAGATCCCACCATTAATCTATCAGCTGCTGCTTTTATCTGCAAAGGTAACGACAAACAAGATGTTTACCTTCCACAACAGGTTATGATTACTAATGTCAATCATCTATGTGCCTGTGCTTCACTTTTCTGTCTGTTAGGGATGTAGGAAACAGATCCTGGATGGGATTATCAGTTATTTCAAGGAGCAAGACATTCGCCAGGAAGAAGAACAGAAACATGGAGAGTGAGTGGCTCCTGCTTTGCAACACACAGTAATATGTTTCATTTTTTGATTTAAACTTTCCAGTGACTATCATTCATCTCCATTTAATCTCTCAGGAGCCTTGATCTAGAGGTCCAGTCCATCCCACAGGATCAGTTACGACATGTGGAGGGCACTGCAGTCCTCCATATTGTCTTTGCTGTGCGACTTGATCATGAACTTGGGAGAGAGTTTCTTAAAAGCATTAAGGTTCATTTAAGTTTATCCTTTTGTTATTTAATCAATGGGTGATAGATTTTCAGTAACAATTTCTTAATAAATTTAAGCTGAATGGTAAACCATAATATGTTCGGCACTCTTGCTATTTTTGTTGCATTTAAACTAAGAAATTATTTCCACAATTTTAAGCTTTGATGTGACTAATATCTGTGATACTTATTCATACCAAAGCAACAAGACTGAAGTCCAAAACACCCTGTATTGGGCAATTTCTTGTTTTCATCTATTTACAAACTGCAAAGTTTTAAAACTTATATTCAAGCTTTAATGCTTGGGTCAAAATTATGAGATAAAAAGTCAAACTTGTGTAATAAATTCATGCTTATAAGGTAGAAAGTTAAAATTATGTGATAAGAGGGCCAAAATGTCTAAATACAAAAGAAATGATGTGTTCAAAAAGCAAAATTATATGTTAAAAATTGTTGGGTAGAAAATTTTGAGAAAAATATTTAGACTTATGAGCTCAAACTTACAAGGAAAAACATCATAATAATTGGATAAAAACTCGTAATTTGAGAAAAAAATGTATAAATTATGAGGAAAAAGTCCCTTTTTCAGATAAAATCTAATGATTGCAAGATGTAAAGTAAAACTGAGATAAAAATTCCCAGTTATGTTTTAAAGGTCAGAGTATGACTCAGGAGAGTCGTACTTTAGAGTATACAGAGTCAAAGCCATGACGAAATATCAAATATAAGTTAAAAAGTCTAATGACAGAAATAGTCATAAATGGGATCCTCTCATTTCAAACTCATAACATATTATGTTACAAGTTCAATTTTTTGTCTCAACCTTTTTTTCTACAAAGAGCCCATTTCAACTTCCAGTTATGAGTTTGTATCTCAAAGGTTCAACTTTCTACCTAAAACTTGTGACATTTCATTTCCACACATTGTGTCTTGAAAGCTTGATAATGCCCAGGCTTATTTTAAGTATTTTTGATTATCTTTATTATTTAGAGTCTTCCTTACTTTGTAATTTATATTGCTACAGACATCATATGGGGACCTGTGCCCATTCAGTGTCGCCCTGCTGCTTTCAGTGGCACGAATCCAGCGTTATGAAGAGCAGGTAAAAAATCGGCACTGCTTTGCCCCGTGTTTTTGGTTTTTGAAAATGTATTGTTTGTTGATTCTTATTTTCAACACACTTTCTTGCACTTCATTCTCCTCCCTTCCTCTGGTTTGTGCAGGTGTTTGACCTCTTGAAGGGGGCGATCATAAAGAACTTCAAGGATGAGCAGCTGCAGCAGGGGTCAAAGTTCCTGCAGGACCTCCTGCCAGGACACTGCAGTGTGTCTCAGATGATACTGGACACAGTCAAGAACAGGTCAGAGACACATTGGCACCTGTACTGCAACAACCCTATCACAAATATTATCATGGGTCAAAAAAGATTGAAAGAGTTCAAACAGGCTTCTTTCACTCAACATCAACTCTGACTGGCAAGAGTCAAAATAAGAAAGACTGAAATCACTGAAACTTTTCAGTGTTTTTTATATTTATCATTGTAAAAATACAGCTTCTACCAAAGTAACTGATAAATGAATGCTTGTATAATCACATCAGAATTTAAATAAAGGATTGACTGAGTGTTAACATATTGGGCAATAATTATGTTGAATATGCAGAGTATTTATAAAAGTTCATCTCTCAACAGACTCTAAACATTTCACATATGTCTGCTGTAATATCTGCAGAATAGCTGTTGTACCATACATGAAATCTGATCATCACTGCATGTCTACATTTTCTTGTTTTATCCGTAATAAACACAGAGTGTCACAAAGAAAGTAACAGGTCAATCCAAGTAAAGTGAAGACTCTGCGTCCTTCACAAAAAAGTGTGGATTTCGATATCAGCAAGAATGAGTTTGGAGATAATGACAAATTAGATATTGGCAAAAATCGATATTTGCATGTAAGTCTTAATATGTAACGTATCACAACTGTAATATGATGAAAAAACTTAAAGTCAACTTTTATGTGCTTGTAATTTACTTAAATTTAGCTTTTGGAAATGTGTGCAAAACACAAAGAACATCAACATAGATTTACTCTTATAGGTAGTCTTTTCTACTGTTTTGTAGTATTGAAGAGTAATTAAGATATGGATCTTGGTTCACATGCACATTTAAGTATAGCAAGTGATTAGTGTCCCTAAATATCAAAGAAAAGTGAGCTATGAAACACAAAACATTGATGAAACATGAAAACATTTGTAAAACACAAAATTATTTTATTAAACACAAAATTTGGGGGGAGACTGACAAACATTTTGTGAAATGGAAATGGTACATGGACTTGAGCTTATGTGGCGCTTTTCTAGTCTTTGATACTCAAAGCAGCTTTACACCACGGGTCACACCTGCCCATTCACACCCATTCACTCACTGATGGTTGGAGTTGCTATGTTAGTTGTCCGTCAGTATTAACTAACACATTCACTCCCTTTCATGCCCATTTACATGTCACTGATGCAGCAGTGGGAGCAACATGGGGTTAATAGTCTTGCCCAAGGACACCTCGCCATGTGACACCTGGAGCTGGGCTCCAACCTACAACCTTCTGATTACTGACCAAGCGCACTATCAGACTGCGCCTGCAACAACCTAGACAGACAAATTCTTTTAAAACAAAAAATGATTCGACAACAAAAATGTAATCAAGCACCAATATCATTTGTATCTTTTGACTGAACAGAAAAAACATTTCATGGAACATGAACGTTTAAAGATTTAGTATGTTAAAGAAACATTTAATGAAACAAGAAATGTTTTAGTTTTTCATCAGGGTTTCTTACTAATTTACTAAAGCTGTTTACCACCCAGGTAATTATTTAGCCCCTCCAAGTATTTTTTTAACCACTTTTCTGTCTTGAAAATAATCTAGTTTTAAGTAACATTTCACAAGGGAGACATCCACAAATACTTCCCTATCATATCTACCAACTGCAGTGCAACTCTACATTCAAAGAGCAAATTTCTTATGCTATCGCTAAGAGGTTTTAGCACCTGCTCTCTGCAATTATTCAGCACTCCAGTGTTCAAGGTTTATTGTTAAAGTATGTTACTTTGGTGACAGTAAGGGAGCAGCTTTTCTCTTAGATGTTTTTTTCTTTTTAAAGAATCTTCAATTCATATCAGTCAGCAAAAAGGGCTGGAAGAGGCAGGAGAGTATATCCTGAGGTGGCTTCACCATAAGCCTCCACAGTTGTAGCTCATCGGTTGTGATTACAGTATATAGAGCAAAGTATTTCAAAATTCAGGTGGTATTATTTGAACATTTTAATAAAAATGAACTGCTGATGTCTATAGAGCAGAATCAAACAGACCATGTACCCGTAGATTCAGCAGTATGGGACAAATCCATCCCAACCCTCCACCTCGTTCTCCCAACATCCATGTACTGTAAAATTTGGTGGGGAACACCCATTTCATGAAATGTTTTCTGTTTCATCAAATGTTCTTGGGCTTGATCTCAAGGGCCATAGCATTAAACATTTTTAAGTCAGAGTGAAGAGTGAAGATACACAACTACATCGTCTGTCATCAACATTTTATTCTTAGTTATTTTTCTTCCCTTCCTTTCTTCTCCTCGCCCTGTTCAGTGTCTTTGGTTGGGATCATGTGATCCAGGGCCTGGTGCAGCTGGGCTTTTTTCTCATGGATAACTTTGGACCCAAACCTGGACCTTTTGGAAAGACCTCAGAAGGCTCTTCGACCATAGCCCGGACCCCAGCTCAGCAGGCATGTAAGCTTGGAGGACATGTGCTCCTGCAGGGCTTTAAGGTAACATTTGGTGTTTATTTCACAAAAGTATCACAGCTTGAATGCATCATTTATTAAGTTTATGTTCAAATTCTCTTCTCATCTCACTGAAGGATGTGTGTTTTTTTTTTTCTTTTTTTACAGATGCACGAGCCAATCAGAGGAGAGATACTGGAGCAAGTCCTGAATCGACTGGTCACTAAGACAGCCTCACCTGTCAGTCATTACTTAGGTAACAACCCAGAGGTTTTATTTCTATCTTTCTTATTTGGATGGAAAGAAAATATATTTAAGATCTTCTTTCTGTGTTGGAGCAGAGCTTTTCTCTGATATAGTCATCTCTGCCCCCATGATCCTCCTGGAGTCATCCTCAAAGGTGACAGAGACATTTGACCACCTGTCATACCTGCCCCTGGCCACAGTTCAGGGTCTTCTTAAAGCAGTTCAGGTAAATTCACACGCATACACGTGTAAGATTTTGCATACAAGAGCCAAAGACAACCGTGGGACTCCACTAAAGTGAACTTTGTCTTATGACCTCCAAAATCTATTCACATCATCCTGAATCAAATAGATATTTGACTAATTTTAGAGAAAGTCCTCCATAAGGTGTCTGAGAAACTGTGTTCACATGAATCATCCTGTGCATATGTGCAGGTTAATATCTCAAACACTTTGTGCTTCTTGGCTGTATCTACCCACATGTTTAGTTGTGTTGCTCATTCCTCAAATGCACGATAGTTGTATCTGTGTAAAAGTGACTAATCAGGCTTTACTTTGATATAAAATACAGTGCCAGTTGGTATTATTAAAGGGGAGAAATAATCAACCAAAATAACGTTTATAAACTTTTTTGAGTACAGTTGGCAACTATACTAAGCCCAACAAAGTACCATCTTTGTGTGGCAAAATTGCATGCTGTGTTTCTTTTGTCTGTTGATTTGATGTTCCTCTGTTTAATCTCCAGCCTCTGCTCAAAGTCAGTATGTCCTTGAAAGATGCCTTGATTCTGGTTCTCCGTAAGGCCATGTTTTCCAGGTGAGTACTGCTTTTCTCTTAGTCAGATAAGGTTCATTATAATTATTCTATTATGATCTATAAACACATTTGATGGCGAAACAGTCACCACAAAGGAAAGCAATTTAATTTCTCAAATCTAGACGATGTCTTCTTTTGTTCTTCTCCTGACTCTTCACCAGCCAACTGGATGGCAGAAAATCTGCAGTGACCGGCTTCTTGTTGCTGTTGAAGAACTTTAAGGTGTTGGGCAGTCTGGCCTCCAGTCAGTGCAGTCAGGCTATCTCCTCCAGCCAGGTATAGCTGCACACGTTGTCATGTTATAATGATCTTCGCTTTAATGATCTTCATATTATGATGCCCTCAAAGTGTGTTTTGAACGTCTCCTCCATGTGATACTGTGTATATGTGTACTCCCATGCACAAGACAAAATGAGTTTGTGGCATCATGAACAGCACCAGTAGCTGCTTGAAACGGCTCATTTCACCTGCCTTCCTGAACAGACATACTTGTGTGACGTCTCATCATTGTTTTAGCTTATTGCCTTGAAGTAGCAAGCCCAGTGCAGAGCAGAGACGGAAGAATTAATGCAGTTGTTAAGAACATGGCTTTAAACAACGCTAATCTGACCATATACCACTGAGAAGACCAGACAGTGCCCATACAGACAGATATGGGATGATCCTTCTTTCAAAATAAAACACCCCTCAGTCAGTTATTCAGAGAAGGAAATAAAACAAATTATTTTTATTTTCTTAAGGCCCAGCACTAAATGGTCCACAGTCCAGTGTCGGGCTTTAGACTGTATTAGTGGTGAACTTGGCAATGTTGACTTGACTCTGGTTTTTCCAGACTTTAATTTTGCAGCCTCAAGTACAGCAAAAGGTAATAAAGCAGAAATAATGAGCACAAGGAAAACTGTTAACATATAAACAGGAAAAAAAAAAGTTGTAAATACTCCCAATTTTTAACCCAGCAACCATCCATCTGAACAGATCCAGGTGGATGTTCATTCTCGTTACAACTCTGCTGCCAATGAGGCGTTCTGCTTGGAGATCCTCAGCAGCCTCCGTCGCTGCCTCGGACAACAGGCTGATGTTCGCCTTATGCTCTATGAGGTAAGAGGTTTTAATTTGGCCCTTTTACATTTTCTCAGTTAGATAATGCTGCTCTTCCAGTTACTAAACAGTTTACTTCACTGTTGACTTTTTATAGAAGTACATTAAGCATTTACAAAACTTTAAGGAAGCTCCTAAAATGTGTGTAATGTTTAACATGTTCACAGTTTGACAAAAAAAATCCTACTTTTAGGGTTTCTATGACGTTCTTCGCCGCAACTCTCAGCTTGCAGGCTCCATCATGCAGACCCTCTTCTCCCAGGTATGACTGTGCATGCTGTATGAGGGCTGGGTAATATGTGTTGTTTTTTAGATTAATCAGTGCATTTACAAACAAAATAAGGATTAAGCAAAAAGTTAAAAGCTCAAAAGGATCCTTAATTTTTTTTTTTTTTTAGTTTAAGACAACAAAAATTCTAATAAAGCCTTTTTATACCCATAAGAGATGATAGCTTATAGAAGGCACATTGACTAGGCTCATCTTTATGACTTTTTTTAGTCTTGCTTTTTTAAGGACTTCTGCAAAAAACACAAAAACAAAACTTGACAGCAAAGTATCACTTCTCCAGGGAAAATTAGAAAGTGTCCTGTCCATATGTACATGCCAATCCCACGTGTCTGTCACTATTCCTCTCTTTAGAGAGCAGTTCCTCTTTAATGATTAGCAAACTGGCTTGTCATTTTTTGCCACATTAAGAATTATACTTGCCATAACTGTGTGATTGCCATTAATTCTTGAATTATTTTTCAAAAATGGATTAGAAACCTAGCAAGACTTAGGGCAAAACTACATTTTTGAGTTGATAGTTAATGACGTTTTTTAAAGTACGTTAGATGGCCTGATGCTCAAACTTGATTCTATATAAGAATCATTCAAAAAATGTTTCTTTTGATTAATAGGTAGAAATAGGTAGATAATAGCTTTAGTTTTTATATAGTGGTGATATTGTGCTGCAGTTTGTAAAATGACCTATACCTATACATATATATATATATATATACACACACACACACATATATATATCAGTTGCCTAGATACGTATATTTAAATGCGCACTTACACAAATAAGTAATCACCTGATCATATGGCAGCAACTCTCTGCATTTACACCTTCTTTTCAGTTTTTAGACAATGACCTGAAAAACAGATACATTCGGCAAATGGCAGTTCTCCGAGTGAAACTGCCTTGATGATGCAGAGGTCAGAGCTTAATGATCAGAGTGGTTCAGGATGACAACGGCAACAGTGACTCAAATAACCACTTGTTAGAACCAAGATATGTAGACGACAATTTCTGAGTGCACAACACATTGAATCTTGATGGGCCACAACTTCATCCTGGATCCAATATGCTTTAGGGCAACGGTTCAGGTTGATGATTTTGCAGTGATGTCGAAGGCAACTACTCAGCACATTTTGGGCCCCTCGGTGCCAGTTGAGCATCATTTTTAACCCCACAGCCTACCAGAGTACTGTTGCCGACCATGTCCATCCTGTTATGACCACAGTGTGCTCATTTTCTGATGGCTGCTTCCTGCAAGGTTGCACACCATGGTTTATGGTGATGTGTATATGGAGATGTGGTGGAATTCGAGGTTTGCATCATGGATATGAAGCTGACAAATATACAGCAACTGATCCTGTCACATCGATATGGACCAGAGAAATATTTCCAGCTGAATCATGTTACGAGGAATTAAGACAGTTCTGAGGGCAAAAGGGGTATTTATACTGCATTGCAAATTAGCTTAAAAAATGGTAAGATGTGAGTTTTGGCTCTGCCCATCAGTCCTCCAAAATGATTTTTTTTTTGTAATTGAATCACTCTAACATGAATAAAACAGTTTTTATGTGTTTTTTAACCTTCAGCTGAGGCGCTACTATGAGCCTGAACAAGACCTTCTTCCCCCAGTTAAACTAGAGCCATGCATCACCGCTCTCGGAGACCAAGTCTACCTGCAGGAACCTCTGGTACTCTTATCTGCTGCGTCAGACTTTTATGGCCATGTTTTCCCTCTGCGTTAATGACAGCCATGAATAATGTTTGTTCCCCCTTTCAGGCCCATCTGTTGAGCTGTACTGTACACTGCCTGCTGTGGCTGCAGAACATGCGGCGATCGGCCCGGCCCACCGCTGACGACAGTGATGATGACGATGAAGAGGAGGAGGAGGGCTACCTGTCTGAACTGCAGACAATCCTAGAGAGCATGACGAGACGCATGACAAAGAGTGAACTGGAGGACTTTGAACTGGTATGTGAGACGGGGACATACACTGTGAAAATGACAGTAAATGACTCTTAGAGGTTTTACACTCTTCTCTGTGTGTTTAAAAGCATAAAAGTATTTTATTAATATGAGGACACCTGGGTCTAAGTGTGTCAATTAAAGGACGTAGAGGGAATGAGGAACTTGAATTTTTATTGATGATAATGTCCTAATTGATTCTTCTGATGATGATATGAGTCCTTATTATACCACCATCAGGTCACTGATCATTTTTATTATTTTAAGAGAGAAGTTTTATGACTGTAGATAAACAACCTCTGATTTTAACAGAAGTGATCTATTCTGGGGATGCAAAAGTTTTTTAGAAAATGTTAAACAGTTCAATATGGCTACCACTGTTCAAAACAAACTTATGAATTGTGGTATTTTTGGTTTGACTTCTATCTAGCTCCCACATTTATTATCGCTCTATTCCCATTATACTGCCTCTGCATTGTTTGCCCCTATAAGTCAACATGCTGGGATGAGGAAACTCCTGTTTGCAAGTAACCTTAATATAAACAACAATCTGCTGAAGTTACACTAAAATATCACACAATACTAAAACATGACAAGGAGTGGCCATAATGTAGGAAGGCATTGTTTCTGTACTGACGCTGAAGCAGACTTATAACACTGGATACAGCTGAAGAAAAAACCCTCATATGCTCAAAACAGCCTTTAAAAGTGCATCCAAACTCTACCTGGGCCCTGTTGGTTAAATACTGATATGATGTTCAAATAAATTAGCAGGATGGGTATTAATTAACAAAAGTAATGAGTGAACATGCAGTAACATCATGATGTGTCCAATGTAAGCTAAAAAAAAAAGACTGTTAAGTGAATAAATAAAATGACTTCATGATGTAACAAATATTACTGTAATAAAATGAAAATCCAGTTTGTCTTGAAAGTTAAACAGTTACAATTATTTAAATCGTTCAATTTTCAGGCAGTAAAATTAAATTAAATTCTATTAATTTTAAAAATAAAATAAGATATAAAGGAAGAGGAGGGCATTGACGTACCTTGTTTTAAAGTGTCTTAAGATAAAGTTTGCTATGATTTGTCGCTATAAAAATGAAGATCAATGAATTGACTGGTTTAACAGTTGAAAACTGATATAACAAAATTTGTCTTAAACAACTACATCTAAAGACAAATTGTCTTAAGATGTTAGAGGGTGTCAGACTATAATCCTAAAAGTCTTAATAAAGGTTTTATAAAGGGTTCTTGTGTATGTAGGCATCAGAATATTAAACAAAAAAAAAAAAACACCCCAACAGCCATGTCTGCCAGAGCCTAATTTCTGACCAAAGAAACAAGCTGACCTGCTGTAACTTGCTTGTTTCAACACAGATTTTGACACTGAATTTCTTTTTTTAAACTGATAAGACCATGTACAAAGTTAAGGGATCAACTGCTCTTAACGAACAAGTAGAACCAACCTGTTCCAGCATTAGACAAAGGGGATTTTTTTTTCAAGGAAACCGTAGCAAGTGCTGCTTCAGATCAGATCGATTTAAATTCTGATATGCCTCTGTGTTTGTTCTTAATAGCTGGATATTAATTTACATTAAAAAGACATATGTTTGGGATAGTGGCTAAGCAGTTTTGTCCATGCCTATATATAGTATATCTGATATCCAGAATAAACCTCAAACAATGTGAAAAAGATCACATAGATTGAAAACAAGTGTAAGGTCATTGCATATATACCATCTTTGTGTTGCCCAGGATAAGTCAGCAGAGTTCTCCCTGGGCTCCAGTGTGGGAGTGAAGAATAACATCTATGCTGTGCTGGTGATGGGAGTGTATGAGGTCCTTATGGAGTTCAGCTTTACTAAAGCAAACTACAGGTAAAGCTACCTCTATTTGTAAGAGCAGGAGCATAGATGTTCGTAACATCTAACATAATAATCACAATTTTGTGTATTTTAGTAAAAGCCACTTTGAGGAGCTCTTGGAGTTGTTTAACCGCTACCATAAACTGGCAGAGATCCTGAAGGAGAAATCTGGAAAGGGTCGAGTCCCTACAAACAAAACCCCTCGAAGTTTACTCTCTTTAGGCTTCATCTCAACTCTTCTCACTGCACTCTTCAGGTAAGGGCTCATGGTGGATGTGTGAACATGGCTCAATCAGGGTGTCTGCAGGGTCTTTGAAAGGATTAAAAGATGATCAATCAGCAAAACTCATGAGTTATGGTATTTGTATCTTGTAAAAAAAACACCTGTTGACGCAAAATTATATGGTATTAAATTTGAGGAATTGTTTTCAAGGTTTTAGATTATTTTTAATTACTTCTTTTTCATTGTAAATATATTGTTGTAGGTAACTTAATGGCTGAGATGAGTTTGTGAAATTAGTTATGTTGGATTTGGCCGAAAGTTAATACGCTACATCCCTACATTAAAAAAGTTGTTGCGCAAACAACTGCCAAACATTAACACCTTTTATTATATTGCTTTTTCTAATTCTACAGAGACAGTACTCAGAGCAGAGAGGAGGCCCTCTCGGTACTACGCTCCAGTGGAGAGTTTGCGCGTTATGCAGTCAGTGTGGCCGTGCAGAAGATCCAGCAGCTGGAGGAAACTGGACATGCAGATGGCCCAGATGGACAGAACACAGACAGAACTTTCCACTTCCTTTGTGACATGACGAGGTTTGGATTTCCTCTCCAAATTAACAGCACTTAGGCTCTACGTGTTCTTGTTCCTGTTGTTAGTGAAATAATTTTACTGCACAGACACCAGAGGGAAGTAGTCAAAGCCTCAGTTTCATAGCACTTCTCACCAGTGCTCGGTGTTGCAAGATTTAAAAGTTAACTCTCTTCCCTTGGTAGCAAGATCACTGTTTATTGATGCTATGTTACCTTTATTTAGCCAGGAGCATTGAGATAAAAACAATTATTTATAATTTACCATTAGCAAAAACAAGCATGACAAACAAGGCTTTCACACTCAACTCAGTGTATGCACAAACATGTGCATACACTGGTCAAATGATCCTTAATTTGTTTTTTAAAAACTCCAAATTAATTCATTAAGGATTTCTCTGGTTTTCAGTTCTTCATCAATTTGTTGGTTCTACAATACTTTGCTGTCTATCTTTTGATGCACTTTGTGAATGAGTCTTGCCCCTGAATAATCTCTCAAGTATAAATAAAGGTTGAATGAATGAATATTACAATGCTGTAGTTTAAGGTCACTCTGTAGGTCAGACAAGATGATGGAGTAAAAACATTTAAAGTTCTTTAAAAAAGGAAGTTCTTTAACCAAAGAAACAAAGTTCAAGGAATCTCAAACATTATAAATCTGTGCTTAATATTTCCCTAAACTCATGGAAATATCACCCAGAACCATGAAAACAAAGGAAAGGAGTAATGCCCTAGCATTAGCAGCAGCTGTAGTCAACAATTGACTTGAAAGCCTGCCAACAGTTTTTGACAAAGTCGATATTGCCCTTTCTTAATTTTGGTTGGTCCATGAGGGAGAAGTGACACTGAAGAAGTGTTGGTTCAACAGATGAAGTATTTTCATGTCATGAAAAACAGCTGACAGCAAAAGGTATTCAAAAATGGGTTAAAAAAAGTTTTGCCAGTGCTAGAGAAAGGCGTTGGACTCAGGCCCTTAACAGTTGTTTTTATTTCACAAATAAATGTCACGGAATTTGTTTAATAAGGTTTTTGAAAATGGCGTCTCTGGTTTACACTACAAGTGACTCTCAAATCATTCTGAGGTGCTGTTAAGCTGGAAATATACTTACAGTTTATCAGTGCTTTCATTTGATGGAGGATTAGGGCCATGTTAAAAAAAAAAAAAAAAAAAATAC
The DNA here is from genome assembly GCA_037902135.1 of Cetoscarus ocellatus. Classification (NCBI taxonomy): domain Eukaryota; kingdom Metazoa; phylum Chordata; class Actinopteri; order Labriformes; family Labridae; genus Cetoscarus; species Cetoscarus ocellatus. The sequence continues at coordinate 155,760 of JBAMNC010000262.1, forward strand.
ATTTAAAAAAAAAAGTAAAGTTACGGGAATAAAGTCGAAAAGTTATGAGAATGAAGTCGAAAAGTTACAGGAATTATCTCAAAAGTTATGAGAATAAAGTCATTAACAAGGCTATTTGTCAAAACTTTACATTAATATAAGCATACCTTAAACAAGAAGAAGCTCTCATTTCATCCTCTTTGCATAGGCGGATGGCTGCTCTTCTGGTACAACCTTTCAGAATAAAGTTTATTTTGCAGCTTAATTTAAATAGATTTATGACTATTCTCATAACTTCATGAGATTAGACTTGTAACTTTATGACTTTATTCTTGTAACTTAATGAGATTATCTTAATAACTTTTCGACTTTATTCTCAAACTTTATGAAATTTTTCTCGTAACTTTTTGACTTTATTCTCGTAACTTAATGAGATTATTTTTGCAACTTTTTGACTTTATTCTTGTAACTTTATGAGGTTATTCTCGTAACTTTACGACTTTATTCTCGTAACTTTACTTTTTTTAAACATACTTTTTTTTTTTTTTTTTTTAACATGCCCCTAATCCTCCATTGTACTTTCATATTTGTTCACTGGCTTCATGAGATTTTTTTATTTACTTGCCTGTAAGTGACTTGTGCTACTGGAGGACATCACTAGAGGGCACAAAAGACCTCAGGCTGTATGTAACTACCTGTTGTGTTAGAGGTACACTGCAAAGATGGTGATGATTCTGACAGTAGAAGCAACAAAATGAATACAAATAATCAGGATCATCATTGTTGACAACTAATTTCCAGTCAAACTTAACCATCAGCATTATCTGCCCTCCATTTCAAAGATATTTTCCTCTGTGCATTGTTGGAAGTGTCTTTGTGTATGGGGGTAATGAGTTACTGTGTTAACTGACTTGCGGCCGACTTTGACGCAGGGGACACGTGGCAGCCATTATTCATATTCGTCAAAGGAGTTAACAGCAAGCACATCTCCAGCTTTAGTCTTGTCCTGGCTGTGAAATGTTGAGTTGGGGCACACCTTTGCAGGTAGCTGGGGGAATGGAGTTACTGGTTAAAGAGGGGAACTCAGAACAGAATCATAGAGGAAAGAAAGCACGGCTGATGGCAGAGAACAATCATGGTCTATCATAATAAAGCAACAGAAAAGATGACTGTGATACAGCAAACAGGAGCTTTTGGTCGTTACAGCTTCCTTATGAATCAATCTTTGATGTTTCACCAAGTGTTCCCACAGCAATGATAAACATATCATGTCTTGTAATCGTGGTTCTGTCATGTCAGCCGCCGTAACAAGACAGACCATCACAACTTTAAAGCTAAAGATTTCTCTTTCTTTTAAATCAGAAATATGAGTGATAATGTAAGAATCTATCAAAAGTATATGTAACAGGATTGTTTGCTCTGTAAATAGACATTTCTGTATATTGTTGGTTTAAACAATGTGTTTTCCATCTGTATAATTTTGCTTCCAGAGTGCTGATGTGGCGTTACACTAACATTCCCAGCGCTGTGGAGGATGCTGGGAAAAAGGAGAAGCGCTCCAGCCTGTCTCTGATTTGTCTGGAAGGACTGTTGAGGATCTTCACCACCTGCCAGCAGAGATATCCAGACAAGATGGCGCAGCTCCTTTCCACCATGGGTCTGACTGGCACACTTTTAAAAAACTGTAAAAGCAGTGTATTTGAGGTGTTTGACCTGATGGAGGACATGAATTCTTATATTTTGTTTCTTGCAGATGTCGCAGAGGACAATGAAGAGCCCGAGGATGTTTCAGAGATGAATTTCTTTTATATCAGACAGTTTCAGGTGCACCAGTGTCGTCTGCCTTCAAAAGTCTAAAATTTAGAGCACTTTGAGCATATTCACCAACATGCAGTGCTTTCTTCTTGTCATCAGAGGGCGCTGTTCACTCAGCTAAATGGAGGTGAGGATGACTTCAACAGCAAAGAGGCTCAGCTGCTGGTCAGCATCCTGAGCGTGTTGTCACGCCAGCTCAAGCCGACCACCCAGCAGGTAGCTGTTATCCTAGGTGTACGTGTTAATGAGAAAAATGCTGCAATATTTGATCAACTAACACATCTGCATCCACAGTTTGTTCAGATGATCACATGGACTGTGAAAGTCTGCAAGGAAACAAGCTTTGGTGAGTGGATTTAATGAATACATCATGAGCAATGGCCAAATTTAAAGAAAACCAGTTGTTTAATCAATTAAATAAAAATTAAATAAATAAAAAGAAACACACTGTCTTGTGCAGTTACCTATAAAGAAAGTATATGCTAAGGATGTTTCCATTTTTTAAGTTAAAGAGCTCATATTTTGCCTGAACAAGGGTTCATATTGACCCTGATGGGCCAAAACTTTCGGTTTCCATTTTTTATGGTTTTCAATATTTTCCATAAAACATTGCTATTCTTCACCTTCCATATTGCTGACTTGGTTTTATACATTTATAACCAATTAAAAGTACAAGAAATATTTTTTATTTAGGAAAATACAATATTTTTTCACTCAGTAGTGGAGCCTTTTTGTCATTTCCTGAAAAGTTTTTGTGCCTGACAGCGACAATAAATTTAATTTGGATGACTGCTCGAGTTTAATAATCACTAATGTAAAAAAAAATCCTCTAGTTTTCACATCCTGAGTTCCCCCAGCAGCACTCCCTGGGGGGGGGACCCAGCTGTTTCAGGCAGCTACGCGTCCTGTAAAAGAGGAGAGGGACAAGTCTTGATGCAGCAGACTTTTTTGTCTTGTGCATAGAAGTCCCAGACCATGAGAAGGAGACATGTAAAAACACTTGAGGCCACATAAAACATGAAACAGGATAATATGTGCTTTTTGATACATGTGAACCATATTTTGACAAGCTCAAAGCTCATAGAGCCCCCCACCCACCATGACCCTCTGACACCCTGGTGTATTCTGATGATTTTCTCTCTTTTGCAGAGGATTCAGCTTTCTCCAAGGGTCTCCTCTCTCTCCTCTTCAGCCTACATGGTCTCTACAAGAGTCCTGTTGGTTTACTGCTGGAGCTCTGTCAAGACATCCACAGCCAGCTGGGAGACATTGATCAGGTACGCGATGTCTTGTGGTATCAATTTTTAAAAACACCTTGAATTATCTTCAAAACCATTAAGTGAACATGATTTAGAAATTTAAAACAAGTATCTGAAAAATGGCTTTATTTGCCGTCATCTCTACAAAATCAGTGAACAGTGTGTTTCAAATATAACTTTTAAGCACTGCATATATCAATTCCTACATGATAACAGAAAACACTGACAGAAACAAAAAGACAATATCCACAGCAACACGACCAAAATGACCAGGCATATTATAGAATATTTGATTTTTAATTGTGCTTTTTCTGTTTGATCAGGATGTGGAAGTGGAAAAGCAGTCCCATTTTGCCATTATCAACATGAAGACTGCATCTACAGCAGTAGTAGGTGTTTTATTATTCAACAGAATAATATATTTCAGTTTTGTTTGGCAAACCGTGGGCTTCTTTGTCTGCTGCACCTTTCGCAGTCTTGTGAGATTTCTGGAAATTATTCATTTGTTTTAAGATTTTTGTTTGTATCTTTCATCTGTCAAATTAGCAAAGACATATTTTGCCAGGATGCTGATTGATGTGCACTAAATAAAGCTGCTGATCTGCTGTGACACTCATGCCTCAGAATCTCTTTGTGCTTATTTGTTTTTATTTGACTCTCCCGCTCCAGCTGTTGGTCCTGTCTCAGATCGGCCGGGTGCTCGATGAGGTGGACTGGCTGATTGCCAGAAAGAAAAGCCAGACGCCCTCTGACAAATCAGGCTCCAGTAAGAAGCATTTCTGATGCCAGGATGTCTTTGTGTCAATACTTAAGAGGAAAAGTGTGACTAAACTTATGTGTTTTTTATATTTTGTAGTTGAGGGCACTCAGACTGCAGGCCAGCAGGATGCAATGGAAAAAGCAGTGACTCTACAGCTCGGGACTCTTTTGACAGCATTGAATGAACTGGTGCAGACGGCCCTTCTGCCCGGCACCTGTACCATCACGCTGCTGAGAGAACTGAGCCGCACCTACACAATCCTCACCACACTTGTCAAATATGTACGTATTTATCACACCTGCTATCTCAATAAGGAAGAGGATGATTTTGTCCTAAGTGAGATTTCTTTCTATCGTGTCTCCGCAGTACATTCAAGTGTGTGCGAGCCAGCATGGAGCTCTGCCAGCACGCTTTGAGAAGCTGGTAAGTCTGACATCATGCTCCTTCAACTGTCCTGGAAAGGGGGGAAAAAAATTAAACTTAAATTTCAGTACTTTTTTAAAAAATATATTGTGCCTGTTCGGGTTTTACTTGCCCTCTAGTGTGTTAAATACGTCTTCTCCATGTGATAGAGTACTGCTATGCACGTGACAAAAAATCTCTTGCATCAGGACTTCTCCCTCTCCCCCAGTTTGCACTAAAATGGCTCATTCCCTTACCCCCCAGAGTGGACCTACCAATGTTAGGTCTATTCCAGGGGTCAGTTTTCAGGTCTACTGGCTCAAACAGGCAAGTTCAGCTCAGAAAATAGACGTAGACTGAATTAAGAGTCATTGACAACATGGTGCTGAACTGAACAATAACCACAGAGTAGACCTGAGTAGTCTGAGCAGACTGGGCCCATGTGGGGAAGGGGCCCCTACAGAGAAAGACTGAAAATGGAGTTGGATCAGGGGTACTTGTGAAATGCTGAAAAAGTGGTTGAGATTCTTTGAGACGTTTCACCTCTCCTCCAAAAAGGCTTCTTCAGTTCTAAGAGCTGACTGGGAAAAGCCAGAGTATAAGGTGGTGTTTGCACGGCTCCGTTTTCAGCCGAATCCGAAGAGTTTTCATTGCGTTTTAGCCTCCCGTTTACATGAGAACGGTGCCTGGAGCGCCTGAATCCGCAAACTTTTGAAACCAGGGTCCAAGGTGGAGAGTTTTCAAAACGCATCGCCACCCGGTCTCATGTAAACAGGATTCAGCGTTTCAGGGGGAAACGCTGACGTGACTGCATGCGCAGTACTCTTTCACATGAAGGCTGCGTGCGCATACCAGGAACAACAACAGCTTCGGCCGTCTACCGAGTAACGTGTATGCTGCTTCCCGTTCTTGGTTTGTTATCCAGACAAAACTATGCAGACAGATTTGTTGTCTCAACAGATTTGTTGTCCAGACAAGAGACTCCTGCGTCTTCGTGCGTCCACTCGCCATTGTTGTTTGTGGAAATTTTTCTTCTTCTTCTTCTTCGTACGCGTGTTGTAACTACACTTTTTCTCTGCACGCCTACATCGCCATCTACTGGACTGGCATGCACGCTACAGCGTTTTCAGTCGTTCTCGAGTCTCCGTCTGAACGCAGATCGTTTTTGAAGACGCAAAGGAAAAACCTTTGCGTTTCTGGTGGAAACGGAGTCGTGTAAACAGCCTCTAAGAAGCTTTCTCATCTCAAGAACAAAATAACCGGACACAAGCCGAACATTGTGTTCTACGCTATTCAGTGCAACGAGGAATGCAACAACCCACACATTGAGGAAACCAAGCTACATTTACATAGACGCATGGCAGGGTATAGGAGAGCTACATCCTCTGGACAGCACTCAGCCATTCACCAACGCCTTAAAGACAGAGGACATTCTTTTGATGAAAAATTCTCCATCTTATCCACACAAGACAAATGGTCTGAGAGAGGTGTCAAGGAAGCCATTTTTCTCAAGATGGAGAAACCATCTCTGAACAGAGGTGGGGTACAAAGACACTTTCTATCTCCAACATATATTACGGTTTTGGACTCCCTTCATGAACAATCCAAACAACACCTCCACCAGAGAGCATGCAACCCAAACTAGCCAGGAAATGCCCACCAGTCACAGCTCTGGGGGGGAAACTAGGTTAGCAACTCTGCTATCAACTCTCAGGTGACCACCCAGACATTTGCATTTTAATGGTCGGCTTAGGCTTTATATTCTGCCTCTTCCCCAGTCAACTCTGAAGAAGCCTTTTGGAGTAAACGAGAAACGTCCTCAAGAATCTGAACCAGTTTTGTTGCCACTTCTTTAGTGTTGGATAACCATGAGCTGGATGACTGAGCACCTACACAGACATCATTGTGTGAAACTACACAGAGAAGGTTTATTGAGCATTCTGGATTGTAAACTTACTCGAGCAGTCATAAAAATTGAAGACATGAAGAGGGATTGGAACTGAAAAACAAGTTTAGTTGAGAATCACTAACAACTAGCTCAGAGAATCAATATTATTTTTCATTTTGCTTAACAATTCCCTGATCAGTTCATTCCATTTGGACCTACATGTCTTTGAGATCAAAACATCCGGCTCTCACCAGAGGCAGTCAGCAGAAACAAAGAAGTCTGAGATGGGATTATAGGGACAAAAACAGTAAAAATCCTGGTTTAATTTTAAGGATGCAAGATACTGTATTTTTGCCAATATCTGAAATGACGTTATTTTCATACTAATTATCACCAAAACAAATATTTTCTGTCAAGAGCAGAAAGCCTCCACTTTATTAAAATGGACCTGTCTTTCATGGTGACAAACTCTGTAATACTTTTGATTTATACAACTGGACATTAAGTGATAAAGAAATGAACCAAAATGGTCCATTTGTACATTCCAATAATTTTAAAGCCAGTGTATGCAATATTTATGGCCAATTTGTACAGCTTTTTTTTCCCACTGAAAATCAACAGGAATCAGTAAGAGCATCTATAAAGAATTCAGATCGATAATGCATTGGTATCAATAAAATCTGATCAATTCCCTGTCAGGAATATGCTGTTTGACTCGTGTGGTTAATCTGTTGTCACATTAACTGTCACATCTGTGCAGGTCAAACTGTCAGGCTCTCACCTAACACCACAGTGCTATTCTTTCATCACGTACGCACAGGTACTGCCCATGCTCTCGCATGTGTTCTTAGTATGAATTTTGTTTCAGTTTTTGGGCATGTTTTTGAGATGTGCTTTTCATTTGTCAGAGTGGGGAGCTGAGTGGTGGAGGCACAGATGACAAGAAGAAAAAGAAAAGGAATGAAGCAAACACTGCTGCCTCTGTAAGAACATTTATGGTATATAAAAGGTTAACTGTGGCTGATGTTACGATTACAGTATGTTCTGTTTTAGTGTGTGGTTGAACATGTTTACAAACTCTGAAATAGTCTAGTGTTAAATTAAGCAATATAAAACTTGTTAATCGTAATTTTTCTTTCCACAGGCCAAACTTCTGCGAGAAACAAAGGCCATCCCAAACTTGATCTTCAGCATCGAGCAGTACGAGAAATTCCTCATCACACTCTCGAAGAAGTCAAAGGTATTTCTGTGCAACAATTACGGCAGTTTAAAAATATTTTTATTCTAAAACTTAAAATAACATTTCTAACAAACAATGTGAAAATCACAGAAAGCCTTCAGTCATCAGTCAGTGTGAGAGCCTCTTATATACCGTCAGTGTTTCAGTGATCGAGGTGCAGGGATGATGAATTTTGTTGGCCAACCTGGAAGTAAGCTTCAAGCTAATTCCCTCAAAAAAGGCTCAAAGGTTTGTTAAACGGGTTTTTGCTCAAAATAAGACCTGTGAAATCAAGAAACTTCCATGTCAAGATAATATTTACAAATGTAACACAGTGTGTCCTGTTGTGACCATTGAGCTGCCATGACGAGCTCTGCTTGTTCATTTTTTTTTTTTTTTATTTGAAACACTGGATTTTAAGCCAAAGACTTTCTGCACAAGCAAGCTGGAGCTCTGCCTTTGTTTCTGTATCTCATCCATGTTTGTGCGTGAACTTGTTATATGACCACCATTTCTCTCTGGGCACTGTTTGTGCCGTCTTTTGTTTTAAAGTAACGACTCTGTTACAAAGAAACAGCACTCCGTATGGTGTTTGTATGAAATGATAAACCAGCATTTATTTTTCATGAATGAATTTCACAAAATGAAGGACAGAGCTCTTTAAAGTGGACTTCAGGTTTGTTCTGTTAACAATCCCAGAATGCTTTGTGAATAGTCCAACACAGAAACGCATGTCGACTCAATGTTGGTTTGCTGTTTGGTCAAAACACCTCACAGAGTGCTGTTCTTATTGAACAGAATCCTCTGTTTCAATCAAAAAGGAAATAGTGAAAGCATCTGGAAGTGACAGCGAGTCAGTCCCTCACTGGTCATCTCTTGTAATTGTTTTGGTAAAGAGCCCCCTTGTGGCGGATTTGAACACACTGTGCACTAAAGCTTGTGTTAACCACAGACTTATTCTAAGCATCTGACCAATGTTACGTTTTCCCGAAAACAAAAGTCTTAAGACCAGGCCGCAATTTGCAAAACTAACCAAAGAACCTGCAGTTTTGACAGGACTTAAAAAATTTGTCATTATTTTCTAAATCTATCAAAATGATGGAAGAATTTAAACCTAAAATAAAAGATGGAGTGGGGGGTCACAGAATAAAAGGGGTAGAGGAAAAAAACAGAATGAAACTAAAAAAGTTTATTTTCACACACAAACAGGAAACTAACAAAACTGAACAGAGAGCCAACCGATGGTGTTGTCTCTCCTGTGTCAAACAGTCCACCTGACCAGCCAACACAAGCCTCCTTTAAAACCTCTCAGTCCTGCTGGTGATCATCAGCTCTCAGCTGTGAGGAGCCACCACAGGTGTCGCCAATAACTCCTGATGAGCATGGCAAACCACCACCTACCTCTAAGGAAATCCTCTAGACTTTAAGATGCAGAACCAGAAGTGCTGAATTACTAATTCTATTTTGTTGTTGCTTGTTTAAGGATTCATTACTGCATAGGGTTGCAAAATTCTGGGAATTTTCAGAGTTGGAAACTTTCCATGGGAATCAACGGAAACAAACCTGAAATTAACTAAATTGAAGGTTGACCTGTAGCGGGGATTTTAAATGTAGTTAGGTAAATGATATTTTATCATAATTTTGACTAATACAATCAAATTTCATACAAGTGTGCTTGAGAATATCTTCACTGTTCCTCAATCACATCCACACAGCACACTGCTTACTGCAGGAGTATTGAGGACACGCCCCTACATGCACGGTGCACTCCTCCATCACATTCACAGATGACTCTAGAACCCTGAACTGTTGAAGCCACACATTTGAGCCCGTGGACATGAAGTGAAGTTGAAATTGATTGTTTAATAAAATAATTAAAACTTGAGGAAGTTCTACTTACAAATGAATCTATTGAAATTCTATGTGTTTTAACTGTATTCCTTCACATAGATGTCTGCCTATGACCAAACAAAATGTTTATATTTATTTTTTGATATGACAGAGTTTGTTTAAATTACCCCCAATTTCTAGTTGATTCCCATTATTCACATGGAAAGATTCCAGTTTGGAATATTTCCAAAATTCCCTAGCTTAACTTTCCATGGAAATTTCTGGAGCACTGCACCACTCTAAACACTTCTGTTTTTGTTTGTGCAGGTGAACCTGATGCAGTACATGAAGTTAAGCACCTCCAGAGACTTCCGCATCAATGCAGCCACTCTGGACGCAGCGCTGCAGGAGCAGGATGACGATGAGGAGGTAAATCAGACCAGGTTTATCGTCTGACACTCTTTTCTTACACATTCTCAGAGTGCGTTTTGTGAACATTTCTCATCTTTGAACACGGTCCCAGTCAGTTTTCTTCCCAGTAAGATCTCCGTATCCATGTCGTCTTCTTCTCTTCTAGCCTGCTGAGTCACAGGAGGCTGAGGAGACCCCAGAACCCAAACCAAAGAAGAAGAGGAAACAATAACCTCTTACATTCACTCCTCTGTGGTATTTAAGTTGTGCTGCTGCTGAGCATCTGTTGGCACTTTGAACTGTTGTGACGTCAGACGGCTCTATCTCCCCTTGTTCAGAGAGCCTCCAGTGATGTCAATGATTTGGTAAATGTCCAAGGCTTCACCTGTGAAAAGATCAACAGGAACAACAATGAGGCTGTCTTCCTTCAGTCGTCCACGATAAATCTGCATTATTATCTCATGCATTTCGTGACCGGTGTAATTGCCATTTTAATGGCTCCTTTGACGGTTATTGCTTCGGCACATTTAAGATTTTTCAACGAGTACCCTGACTGAACTTAAAATGTTCACAACTTTTAACATAAAGATGGTTAACTGTGACCAGATAAAATATCCCTGCTCTGACACTGCGTTATCTATTTCCAGGAGCTGTAGTATACATAAATGCAACCTGAAGAGATTTAAAAGCTCTTTGAAGATTTTTTTTTTAATAAAAGCTAATTTGCAGTCATTCTTGTTATTGTATTCTCAGTTTAGGATTTGTACTTTTGTATCTTTTAGTGTCTTTGGCCTTTTGTTCTCTCCCTTGTTCTCTGCCTTAAAGTTTCAATAGTGTGACAATAAATAAAAATTCTTACCAAGAACTAATTTCTAAGTTAAATATATTACAATAGTGTTTTTGACTGTTTTCAGCAGAGCCATGTAATAAATGGAAGCTTGTCGATACCATTACGTGACTGTATCTTCATTAATTTACATTCAATTTTACTGATCACTTAACACTTACAGTATCTCACAAAAGTGAAATATTTCTGCAAATATTTTATTATATCTTTTAATGGGACAACACTAAAGAAATGACACTTCGATATAATGTAAAGTAGTGAGTGGACGGCTTGTATAACAGTGTAAATTTAATGTCCCCTCAAAATAACTCAACACACAGCCATTAATGTCTAAACTGCTGGCAACAAAAGTGAGTACACATAAGTGTCAATATTTTGTGTGGCCACCATTATTTTTCAGCACTGCCTTAACCCGCTTGGGCATGGAGTTCAATCCTATTGAGCATCTGTGGGTGTCCTCAAAAGAGGGTGGAGGACTGAAAGGTCTCTAACATCCACCAGCTCTGTGATGTGGTCATGGAGAGGTGGAAAAGGATTCCAGCGGCAAAATGTGAAGCTCTGGTGAACTCCACGCCCAAGAGGGTTAAGGCAGTGCTGAAAAATAATGGTGGCCACACAAAATATTGACACTTTGGGCCGCTGCAGGTTTTAACTTGTCCCGTTTTTAAATTTGTGTTGTAAACTGGACTTAAAAGATCTCAACTGAATACAAAGAAAAGCTGACACAGGAGTGCCGACTCACCTGGTGATAAGCCATATCTCCGTTCCAGGCCTGTGGGGTTGGAGGGGGTCACACAGTCCATGTTCACCTCCTTCCTCAAACACTGGTCAATGTCGACTGAGCTGAAGAACGCCACAGACTGAGGCAGATCCTGCATGTTTAACGCATGAGCAAACACACACCTGCAGAGGACAGACGCACACCATCCAGGGTTTATACACAAAGTCTGAGGGACGTTTTTCAAGACCCTCTCCTAACATAGTGAAACTTCATGCATGTTTTATTTCTAACATGTTATGTTAGCAGCACATTTCTGCTGAATGTTCTGAATTGACTGTTACACACTAAAGCTTAAAGGTCTTACTTTCCAATAACTTCTAATTTTAATAGCTCAAAGCTGGGATGAGACAGCAGTGGAAGAAACCCCCCTCCCTTCAATGGTGGTGCCGCTATCTATGCCCCTTCTCTTGTGCACAACCAATCCACTGTGTTTGTGTGCCATCAGCTGCCATTAGCATTGTGCTGATGTAATGTACCTGCAGCTACAAAAGAGACACAGAACACGTCACTTTATTTTTTAACATTATTTGTACAATCCATAAAACAACTAAAGCTCATTTAGATATAACAAGCAAATATACCTTAGCAGAGGATCCAGGGAGAGCACTGTTGGTACACTGAGTACTGATTGGCTGAAAGTGGGTGTCCCTGCTGGATTTTCTAAAGGCTTAATACAGAGCTAGAAGGGGCACAGATGTCTAATCATCTCTCATGTGGCCTGAGCAATAAGATGTTGACAGTTAGTCATGTTTTTGTGGGCCAGTGACGCAACAACTGAATTATATACTGCAGCTTTAGTTTAGATTTTAAAGTTGTAACTTTGCAAAAGTGAATGACTTAATGAGCTAATTTAAGGTTTACTAGACAAAAAAAAAGCAGAAACAAGTATCCAATAACAGTGACTCACTACATCTGTGATCTTTTCACAGTCTACACCTCATTGAGATCTTTGAGGTCTACACAGCAGCTTCTCTTTGCAGTCCCTTAGGTCAAGGGTACCAAGCCTTTTTTTAACGTGGCCCCCCAATTATAGAACAAGTTTCCTCCTGAAATCAGATCGTCCCCCACCTTTCCTTTTTTACATCCTGTTTTAAAACAGAATTTAACTCACTTTTAACTCCGCATAAAAGTTCTCTTATGTCTTTTATTCCCCTAATATGGTTTTTATTTTAACAATTTTTCTTTTTTTATGTTTTATGATTTTAAAGTGGTTTTATTATTGGTTTTATTGTAATTTTGTTTATATTTTATTTAACTTTATATTGTTTTGTTTTGTTTCTGCTTTGTAGTCACTGTTTAATTTAAACGTTTTTTGTTGAAATTAAACATTTTTTAATGTGCTATGTGAATAAAGTGGACTGGAGTGGAATGGAAAAAAGGTCCAAATCTTAGAATTTAAAGACGTTAAATTAGAGATTTTTAACATTATTTTAAGTATTACCTGTGTTATTACCTGTGAACACTCATGTTTCCCAAAGTAGAGGATGAAAAATCTCTTGGTGAATAAAATCCATGAAATTGAATAGCTTGAAATTTTTCATTAAAGACTTGAACGCATTTTTAAGGCCTGATTTTTTTTTCTCAAATTATGCTTATAAATTTTTACTACTTTTTAGGTTTCTAATGTTTGTTCTCTAACCATTCTTGTAAAGATAATAAAGCACCAACAGACCTCGTGAGCAGGTTTGTGATCTGAAGTGCCAGCGCCGCTCTGTATCGGTCTTCGCTGCAGACAAGGTAGCGAACCTCGTCGTGGATGCTGATGCAGAAGCGCCCATCAATGTCGTATTCCTCGAAGAGCCACCTCATGGCCACTAGCATGAGATGAAGGTAGTCCACGGCAGAGCTTTGGACCACCCAGTTCACTCGACTGGTGATGAACTGACAAAAGGAATTATGGAAAAGACTTATTCAAAGATACCAGCAACAGAAAACCTCAAAGTATGGGGTCTTGATTTAGAAACTTAGCTGAAAACATTTCTAAGATCCACAGTTTATATTGAACAAATAAAAACATTGGACTCCTGAGGTGGACTCAGTTGATCAGCACTCCCTCACCTCATTTCTCACTGCGCTGGGCTCCAGCGCTCGGCTGATCCTGCAGCCCAGAACAGGAGTGGCAGGCTGTGCCGAGTGAGCGATAGCCTCCAGCTTGTTGAACATGTCCGACTCTGTTCCTCCTGCCCATGCTCGTTTGTCCACCATTTCCCACCTCTTACGTCGAGAGCTGTCCGATCAAAGAGAGATAGAGGACTGGATATGTGTTTTTCACTCTTTATTGTGAAACTGTGGAGCATTTTTTGAGTCTCTTACCTCTGTGCGGCCAGTCTCGTGATCCTCCTCAACTCCTCCAGGGTGATGCTTCCATTCTCCTCCCTCTTCACCTCTATGCCCAGCTCTTGGACCAGCCACTCGGCCTCTTCTGAGAGATGGTATCTAATAAAACATGCAGCACTCATCGAATCACATTTGAATAAAACAAAAAAAAAAAGGGAAGGAAAAATATCCCACTAGCACAAAACTTTTCATCTTGTTACCTGCGTGTGCCTTTTGTCATTGCGTACATCTGCTTGGCTTTGCTGGCAGCTTCAGTCTGATTGAGGCGGTGGTTGAACTGCATTAGCAGCCTCTCGGCGAAGGGTTGTCCTGCCCCATAAATGCGGCCGTAGTTGAACACCTTGGCGTGCTCTCTGCTGATGCCCACGGTGTCAGCGGTGCGGCTGTGCAGGTCGGTGCCCTGACTCTTCTTCCCCTGAAGGGTCATCCAGCCAAACGCTGTACAACCTGAAAACACATCAGATGAAAACAAGTGCTGCTGATGAAAGTAAAGTGATTACAAGATTAAACTGAATTACTGTACCAGTCAGGATGCTTCACACCGCAACTACCAAAAAGAATTCATGATCTGTTACAAAAGGTCATTTTTGTGCCTCAGCAAACTGAGTTCCCAGAGTCAGCAGATTTGTGTTTTTGGTGTGATGGTTATAGCTGAGGAGAAAATACAGACTAGCACTTTCAAGTGCACTATTTTCTGTTTTCCAGCTGCTATTAGTGGTGGGATATGATTCCTTAAAGTTGTTTTTATGTTTCTGGTTAGAGGCACTCTGAAACTGAGGTTGAGAGCCAGCAGAAAAAGCCAGCTATGGACAGAGACCCCAAAGCTTGTCTCCCTGCAGTGTGTTCATGCGCCAGAATGAAAAGATATGATAAGGCTTTACCTTAATATTTTAATAAAACTAGGTCTCTTCTATTTTTACACCCATCTTTATGTTGCTATTTTCATTATTTGGATTATTATTATTTATTTTATATCGACGTTAGCAAAAGTAGAGATCTTTCTTTCTTCTATTGTTCGTAGTTTTTTTTTCTCACTTTAAGTAAAGGCCTTTGATATGTCTTCATCTCATCAATGACATTATTCATTATTAGCATTATTATTTTGTATTTTTATATAACTATCACCAAAAAAGGTCCTTCTTCTCTGTTTTACCCTTTCTTTTAGCAAAGACCTACTTATTACTGACTTTATTGTTATTAATATTACTATGAATTTTTCCTGCACTATTATTACGTCCCAGCTTTAACACATTGCAGGCATCAAATTCAAAATAAGTGAATATTTGAAAATAGACAATATATTTAATTGGACATGAAATATTTTGACTTTGCAGTACACAGTCTTGTATTTTATTGATGTTTTACACTTTGTCCCAAATTCAGTGTAAATGGGGTATTTTAACATGAATAGGCAGGCAGTAGTCCTTACTATCTATATCAGATCAAACTTGCCATTTTATTTTATTTTATTTTTTTTAACAGTGGCCAGTTTGACAGAAATCATGAAGATTTCTCATTTTTATGGTTTGTGTTATGAGGCATGGTTGTTCCTCTATGGGAAACCATATAAAATGCATAAATCAACTAGATATGAGTAAAAACATAAAATTTGATGCCTTACCTTCAAAATGAATGCAGTACACAATGAAAATAATATGAATTAAAAAGATATTGCTCTCTGCAAGTTCACAAATTTTTTACAAAAGGATTTCAGTGTCCATGATTCGATTACACACAGAAACACTCCTGGAAAATATGTTTTCACTCCAATCATTCTGAAAAAAATAGGTTATCACTAATTATATATCAAACCCACTTAAGTTGGAAAAAATGGAACTGGTTTGCGGCGATGAATAACACAGAGATGCCAATTTGTGGTAAAGGGTCACCACAGAGGTCAGTGGGGGACAGTGTCAAAAATGTGGTTATAATGAAAGTCTGTGGTACAAATCCTGTAGTTAACAGTCCCAACGTAACATTTTGTTTAATCTGACATTATACAAAAAGTAATAATGCACCAAAATCAGTTTTCTCACTTATAAATCATATGGGTCTGATAGTGATACTTATAATAATCAAAGTCAATTTTTAATGAGAATGTTGAATTTAAGTGTATATTTTTTTACCAAAGCAGTAAGTGGTATATGATCAAAACTGGCATTTAAAGAGTCATCTTTTATTGTGATTAATTAAATATAACGTTGATAAAACAGAGACCCCTCCATGAAAAAAAGAATATGGGAAATTTTTTTTACTGCAGTTTAAAGTTAAAACTGCTAATCTTGTAGTTAACCATACAAACCAAACTTTTTTCCTAGCAAGGCATAAGGGTTAACATGTGAGTTTATTGTGTGTGGGTGGATGTGGTGGATGTATGCAGATGTGACTGCAGCTATACATCAAATGTCTTTCACTCTCCCTATTAGTTTCTTATTCAATTCAGGTTTTTATTACTGAATTGGTTTATTTGGTTTCCCATTTTTGTCTTTCTTCTCGTCTTCCTTTTTAATAACTGAATGATTTCTTTCTATCTTCCATTATTATTATTATTATTATTATTGTTATTATTATTATTATCATTATTATTATTATTATTATTATTTTCAATTTTTGATTACGTTCTCTTTCTCACCATCCCTACCTTCCTGACTTGACTCTAAAAATTTAAACAAAACCTGGCATACAAACCATAACTACTTATCATATCACAGATTATATAACATTACTGCCATACTAGTGTTTTATCCTTTGTGTTCTTGTTTAGTGCTCTTGCTGTTCTGTGTACATGTTTATGTTTTATTCACTTAGTCACCAATAACACAAAAAACAGGTATGGTAAGGTTTGGTACAGTAGGTGAACTGTACTTCATTATAACTATCAGGTAAGAGATTAATAAAAATAAAAATGCTAAAATACATGGTTTAACTTTCTTGTTATTTGAGCAGTTGTTCATGTCTGTTGGACAACATATAGAAGTTGGTTTGGCAAACACCACTTTATGGTCTCATAACACTTTTCAATGCACTGTTTGAGTTTTACTGATGCCTTTAACATGGCTTGATAAATGACAAAACTCACCATGCATCCCTGCAAAATGCGCCTCTCCCAGCACAGCAGCAATCCACAGCTCCTGAGAGTCAACATCTGCTCCCACCAGGTGATATCCAGGAGGCACCTGCACCATGGCCTTCAGCTCACTTCCCACCCGATCCTTCTACAAACATGAAAAAACACAAACCCTCTTTATGCTGATAGATGCAGCTTAGGTGACTGGCAGCCGTGTCATACCAATGTGATGTGTGGCTTGTCTTCATCAGCTCTGTCTCTCACCCGAGCATTACTCGCCGTCAGCCATGTTGGCTCCACAGCTCTCCTCGTCACTGTTCCAGCAGTGATGACTTGAGGTAATATAGCCCCGTACTGACCCTCCTCATCAAACTCTTTGTGTCTGTAGGAGAGAGGGGCTGTTATATGCAACAAACGCTACGTGGATGGTCGATAAATACCAGATCACAAACCTGCTAACAGTACGAGGTAGCTCTCCTTTCCGTAGCCACAGCACCATCTGAGAGCTGTGAAGGAGAAAACATCGGTACATCATAAGAACAGCCGTCAGTTGCATAATCAAGTTAAAAATGATCCAGTGATGTTGATTCTTGCGATGGCTCTGTTATTTCATTTGAATTCTGACTTGTCTTTTAACAGTTTAAAAAAAAGTTTTTGTAAATCTAACCCAAGCTTCAAGAAGGGGGTCAAAAATGGTCCACATGTATTCTCCATGGAGATACTTGACCAACCTGAAGGGCTGAAGCTGCAGCTCAGGCTTTTTAATTTCTCAATTATGCAAAACAGCACATGCCTACTATCCATGAAAACTGCAGATCAACTGAGACATTAGTGTAAAGTATAGGTCTAAGGTCCTTTGACTCAGAACATTATTTTATTTAAATCACTCAAACTGCATACTCTTTGCTAGAGTGTCACTTCAGGTTTATTTTCATAATACAATATTAGAGAATCCTTCTCCTTACACCACTGCAGGGATGAAAATCTAAAGCTTTTTTGGCAGTTTTATGTATTTTTTATGTGTTTGGATTGATATTTCTTCTGTTTGGGAAGTGAGGAACAAGATACATCATCAAAACAATAACAATATTAGTGTATTGGTTAACAATAAGCTAATATTTGCTCATTAATGTTATTTTTGATGGTACCAGGCCCACTCTCAGCTGCCATCCCAGTCATAGTTGGGGCAGTAATTTCGTCAAGGAAATAAAATTTGGTTAAGTTGACACAAACATTTCTGTAAGGATTAGAGGAAGTCTGTTTGATGCCAGTTGGGCTCCGTAGAAGTATAATTTGGGCTTGTCTAGTTATCAGATAGTGCATCCTGTTGAATAGTAACTTTTTTCATTTAAAGCAGAGGAAATGGTTTTTACCCCCCAGGGAGCATTCCTTGAATATATGAGTTACATGATTAGCACAGATTTATTTTCTGTCAACCATGAAGACAACAAATAAAACTGCTGACCCTTCAGATCCCTGCACACTGCACGAGTCATAGGCACAAATAAAAAGCTATTGCCACACTATTATAAAACTCCAACAAGGTGGTTTGATTTTGAAGTTGCCACCACAGTTTTCACAAAATGTCAGGCTGTGACCTGAAATTGCGAATGACCTAATCAAGTTGGAGCTCATGGCTGTGATAATGGTTTATGTATAATCATTTAAAAAAAACAATCAGAAATTGTTTCATGAGGGTCCACTGCCATTTCTGTAGTCCTTGTAAGCAGTTTTTTAGAAATGGTCCTTTTAAAAACACACATTCAAATTCTAAAGTCGAGTGATTCCAGATGCATATTATGTTGCAAAAAAAAGAAACGTTTAAACCTTGTATGCATGTGCTCACGATGGACTCATTTCAGGTGTTTATTCAATTTTTTTTTTTTTTTAAGTCCAACAGACTTTGGGATGAGGAACCTGTAGTGCTGGGACGCTAACTTGGACTAGGCACGTTTTAATGTCAATTACAATTATGACTTCAGATGCAAAGGATGCATGTACAGAAGCTGAGGTAAAATCAATGAGTAATCATGATCATTAATCATAATCTCAATACCAATCAAAATAATCCTGATCATGGTTTCCTACATAATTAAGCAGCCCTAACGCTAACTCATGCTAACCTATTGACTGACTATTAGAACATTCGTGTGTGCATAACATCAACAATCAGTGTTAAATCATTTGTTATCAACAAATTTAGACATGTCCTCATTTATGTTGCTCATCTGAATACTGAAAAACAAAATAACTCAGGGACTGTGATCACCTTATACGTTTATGGGCGTTCCTCCAGAAAGACATCATTTTGTTGATCTCAAGAGCACGTGTGGCGTTTGTTCCCCCACGTCCTGCCCTGAGAGTACCGTCCTCCATCTTTGACAGGAAGTCTTTGGAAAAAGGGCTGCCCACGTTGTTTTGATTTCCATCCTGAAACACAATTATATTCAGACAGACGTAGAAAACAAAACTACCTCTGCTACTCATGAGGACACTCTGGGATGACAGTGAAGTTTACCTTATGAGGCAACTTGAAGAACCAACACCCAGGGATGTCAACATCGTTGTAAGGGCCGTTACCATGGTGATAATGGCAGTGACTTCCACCTAGGGCATTTTGTGGCTCTTTGGACTGTTTTTGATAAAGAATGTAAATTATTTCAGTCAGCATTTCACAGTAGCTGAAGTTCGATCTCATCTGGATGAAACAGACTATAACACTTAAAATAAACCCAAGATACACTGATAACTGGACAGCCCTGAAGGACTACGAGAGTAAAACTAAGAGTTTGGTCAATTCCCAGTCTTTTAGTGTCTAGATAACCTTTTCTTTTTATTTTTCCCTCAAAAAGAGCTTACTATTGAAGGAGCTGGGCTGTGGTAATTAAATAAAACCATTAAGTGTAACAACTTTATCAAGCATTTCAGATGAACAAGACATTTCGGTTGCTCACCTTTTTCTGTCTCTCTCCATTTTTCTTCATACTGCCTCCGTTTTCCTCGGTCAGACTATCCAGAGAACTTAACTCCTCCACCTTGAGATGAAAGCAAAACATACAGAAGTTACCCTACAACAGGGGTGAACCAACATAAGCTGATTATCAGTATCAGCCAATACCTGCACTGTCTATCAGCAAATAATATTGCTTTTCCATAATTAATAAGCATAACAAGCTAATGAGCTCCATTTATTATCCTTTTATGACTTCTGTACATGACACATGAGTAAAGAACAATTCATCAATCAATCATCAGACATAAGGTTTTGGAAATGAATGTATTAATAACTTAATTATATTTTTAACAATTATTACTATAAAACATAACACTTACAAGGAAAAAACACATTTTTTGCACCTTTTTTTACACCTGCCTTATTTATTTAAAAAAAGGAAATGTATTTTCAGTCGAAGTAAATCAGAACTTCTTTGTCTCATCTTAAAGATTTTAAAGATTATTGTCATCATTTATAACCAACAGAAAAACAGAGGAAAACTAGAGAAAAATGCGTCAAAAATGACCATCTTAAATCAAACATAAACTATCTGTCTTTTATTCTTTGAAAACAAATTGCCAATATAGACAGCAACTCGCAATTTACAGACTGGGGCAATGGAGCTTTTATCAAGGCCGATTCACCGGAGCACAGTTTTTATAGCACTTTCTCTTTTCTTCACTAGGCCCTGGTTTGTTTGGAAATTTCTTTTACTGCTTTTCTTGAGATTAATTTTATTTAACTTTAGCTTAAAAGTATCTTTACCTCAACAGTAGCCCTTCTCACAGCGCTTCCATGAAAAAGCACCCCTATAAAGCTCTGCCTTTATTGCATCTCAATGCATTCACAAAATTTACACAAAAATATATTGATGCCAATTCACAGTGTGATATGGCAGTGGGGACGCGCAAGAGAACGCAACACAGCGTATTTCACATACACACAGGCTTCACACGCTCCCCTCTGACCTTTGTTACACCTCTGTTAATACTGGCCTCTGTAGACAGAATAAATAGCGGGTTAACTCATTCCCCTATTACATCTCTGTGACGTTCACACTGAGAGTGAAACACCACGGGGTGTAAATATTATGGCTTAAAACAGCTGTGCGAACAGAGCTCATGTTAACCCTCAGAGCAGGGCTTTCTAAAGACATAGAAAGAAGTCAACCAGTAGGAAACAGTAGCAAGCCAGGGGCACCAGTGGGCTCCCCTGTTTAAAAACACAAAACAGGTCAAGTTGATTAATTCACCACCAAACACAGGTTTGATGGACAAGCCCTTGTCAGCTGTGCAAACTGAGGATTTACGACCATACCAGTCGGAATATTTGCATAATGCTAGCGCAGCATCTCCAAAGGAATGAAAGCATTAAACAAAGAAAGAAAAATAAACTTGAACTTTGTAGCTGGTGAGTTGTTTTAAGTTATTTTTTTAACTAGCATTGAATAACTGCTATCTTGTAACTGATTGAGAAGTCAGCTGGTGCTTGAGGACAGCCCTGTTGGAGACCCTTCTTTTATTAGTACACAATGCACGTTCGGGACAAAAAAAAGGACACTGTACAGAAACTGCTATAAAAAATACCATTATTTAATATAATTTACCACTAAATTATTTTCTGAGCAGCTTCAGTAAATTGATATTATATATTTGTTCATTTCAAACTATTAAATTGTTTATTTTCCTAATGCAAATTGGATATGTATATATTGCGCAGTAAATGTTTTTTGTGCATTTTTTTCTTTTACAGTGTCCGATCTGAGAAAACCTTAGACTAAAGGTGGCTGTGGAGAAAAATGGACATGGTACAAAAACTGCTATTAATCATACATCCATGATGCTGATCAATAGCGGTCTTCAGCCAAGACGGTAGAATTACTAACAACAAAATCAAAATATGCAACAACTGTATGAAACCTTAATTTAATGATCTATTCATCCCTAGTTACATTACAGGTTACAGAGACTTGTGTTCAACTTAAACAAATATGTATTTTGGTAAGTCTGTCTCCCTGAGAGTCATTCTGCACTAGCTACTCTATTTCTGATCTCACAAGTTTTTTTACAACAGATGTCGAGACACCAGATTTACTTTATAGTTTTATAATGAGGCACAATCTCAAGATTTATGAAATGACTCTAAATAAACAGGGTTGAAGACCAAAAGAAGAAAAATGTGCACTATCTGTGTAACACGCTTTGGGATGTTTGAGTAGAAGTCAACATCCATTAATCCAGTTGTTTATGCCAAGTAATTCTTTACAACTTCAAGGTGACTTTTACATCACCTATAAATTTTAATTTTGATGATGTAGTATTCAATGTTAATGTAAATATTACATTTACTACTCTTTTCATGATTATTATTGATTATACTTCTATAAAAACTATCACTACAATCATACAGACATGAGGTCCCTCCTGAAAACGAGATGTTGCATCTCAAGGGGCTAACCTCTAAAAAATGTGTATTCAGCAGAAACAAATATGATGACGACAGTTCTACGATTGGCCCATGGATCTGTTACTACCTTTAGTTCTTACTTTAGTCCACTTGTCTCTGCTCACCTCCTTTCCTTCGCCCTCACACCCAACACAGCATAGTGTGGATGGCTGTTCATCATGAGACTGGGATCCAAATTAAAGATTTCCTACTGCTAAACAGAGGTTTTCTCTTGCCGCCATCATGAGGGATTCCTGATTGGCTACTGGATTCATGTTGGGTCTTGGATGTATGAATTTGTATATATATATGTACAGTATATGTGTATTTTATATACGTATGTATCTATGCATATATGTGTATCCATAAAATGAAGAGTTTGTCTTCAGCCTGCTCTCTTGTACAGTTTCTTGAGATAACACTTGTTATGAATTGGCGCTATACAAATAAAGATTGATTGATAACTTTGACCACATCTTTGCACATTTTCAAGTCTTTCACCTGTTTGTGGTCTGAAATGCATCCATAATATGCCGACAATATTGTTTGTAACTGCTTCAATTTGTTGTAAAAAAGAAAATTAACAACGGAAGAAAAAAAACATAAATACAAACAAAGCAGTGCAAATTAGATAAAGTGTTCAGACAAGTCTCAGTAAAAGAGCCGTCTAAAATGTGTAACCTCTCTCAGGCAAAAAATCAGACTTAAGACACTTCATGACCTTAAATTTATAAATTGCACTTTATTACCTTTCAGGACTTTTAAGCACCTGCAGGACCCTTGAAAACTTTCCAAGAGCAGTTTTTATTAATAACATTTTTTTTTTACAAAAAGGTGGCTTATTGTTAACTTCACAATCACAACAAAAGTGAACTCACCTTTGCCCACACTGTGCTGTCAGTGAACATAAGGTCCTCTGGAGGTTCATAATCCTGACATTCAGGCTGTGTTTTGCTGTTCTGCTCACAGAAATCTCTGTAAACACTTTCAATGGCTCTGTGGGATGGAAAGCAATAATTTAGTAAACAAACAAACACATTCTGTAAAAACACAACACTTATTTATTTATAGGCAGGGGAGCTGCCAGATATTGTGGGTCCCATAAAAG
This sequence comes from Cetoscarus ocellatus, assembly GCA_037902135.1. Lineage (NCBI taxonomy): Eukaryota > Metazoa > Chordata > Actinopteri > Labriformes > Labridae > Cetoscarus > Cetoscarus ocellatus. The sequence continues at coordinate 178,903 of JBAMNC010000262.1, forward strand.
GACATTACTGTGGGCCTCGCCACGCAGCCCATACCAACTCTGCAGAATCACACAAATCAGTGGTTCTTAAATGTTGTACCCAGACACTCACGCAGTTTGTACTATAAAAAATCAAAACTTTAGAACAACTCATGAGTTTTAAGTTTCCTCTATCAGTTATCTGTAAACGTTAAAGCTGCGAATTCTGTTTTTATACAAAAACTTTAAGGGTTCTGCACTTCATTAATTGTAGTGGATGAAAAGAGTTATTTTTTTGTCATCAGAAGTATAAAATTATCTAATTTTGAATTTGTTCAGTTTTCAAAAAAAATTCTTCATTAAATGAATATTGCCAGAATAAAACAGATTTCAGTCAGATTTTAGCAGGACATTACAAGTTAAAAAAAAATTGATTATGGCCCAACCCGACAGTCGTAGGGTTTTGGGACCCGTCGGCTATGAAAATTGGTCATTTTGTCTTATGTAGTGTGTCATAATGAGCAGCAAAAACAGGTCAGAAAATCTAACAGGTCTGATTTTTGTCCTGCCTCCTACAAGTTGTCCCTACTCGTCAGAGACATTGACCAATTAGAGCACTGGAAGCTCCACATGTCCGACAATCACAGCTGGTTGATGCCTTGAGAGCTGCGAGACAGTGGAAAAGTTCGCAAAGCTCTAAAAACAACATTCTTTCCCTTATGATATGTTGTAGAGAAGCTACCACTGACTGTAAAAAAAGAGATGTTCGAGAGAAACGGCAGATGGTGAGTGTCTGCTAACACTTATCAGCAAACTAGCAAATCATTCAACATAACGTTTGTAGATACACATAAACATACTGTATTCAAAATACAGGTTATTTTTTGGGGTCATTGGTGTTGCACCTCCTTCTACCATCATCACATCGGTTGTTACAGTTTAAGTCATGTAGCCTGCAATGCTTGTTGGGCAAGTCACTGTGCAAATTTAGGGCTCTAACATTAGTCTGACATACTGACCATCATTACAGATTAACAAAAGTGTGTACTCTGCCCTCAGCATTAAACGGTACAGAAACAAATGTTAAGAAGTTACTTTCATGGTATGAACATGGTGTGCCGTGAGATTTAACAGGGGTCTTAATATGAATTGAGCAAAAAAAACAAAATATATCAATCTTAAAGTGGGAGCACAACAGAGAGTAAGTGAGATCCAGTGTGTTGAGGTGATATTAACTACCTGTGGGGGCACACGGGCCCTGCATTTTCCTCCTGAGACACCAGGTTGTCCCTGCGTCCAGGCACCAGGTAGCCCCAGCCGTGTTTTTCGGTGTAATGCAGCGGGAAACCGTCCCACGTCAAACCCATGAGCTTGGGCGTCAGTCTCATCTGTAAGCTGATGAGACTTGCTCCAGGTGACCAGCTGTCATCTTCAGACATCTTCTCACACAACTTCCGGTACCACCTGATGGGTGCAGTGAAGAGAGGGAAGGAAGGCTCTTCCATACATTTTAAACAAAAAGAAAAAATTGAAGCATGATAAAACATTTCAGAGAGATCTTACGCCGGGTGACCAGGCAGATGTTGTCTTCTTTTGGGAAGTTGACTCACAGTCTCCTTCAGTTTCTCCACAGCCAGCCTGCTCGGACAAGGGCTGGCCATCTCTTCCTCAGAAGGGGGGCCTGGATCTGGTTTCAAAAACATTAACTGACCTCATTTCTGCTCTTCTGTTAAAACACTTAAACAACATCTTCAACCACTGCATTTCACCAGGGAGGCATATGTTTTTGCTGGCATTCGTTTGCTTGATCGTGGGTTTATTTGTCTGTGAGAGCGATAACTCAAAAAGTTCTAGACAGTTTTTTTTTGTCATTTTCAGGGAATGTTGGTCATGGCATAACAAAGATGTCACATTTTTGTGGTAATAACAATGGAGGATGACGGCAATGTATAAAAAAAAAAGACATTTAAAAAAAAAAGTAAAGTTAAGAGAATAAAGTCATAAAGTTATGAGAATAATCTACAAAAAAGTTCCGAGAATAAAGTCGAAAAAGTTACAAGAATAATCTCATAAAGTTACGAGAATAAAGTCGAAAAGTTACGAGAATAAAGTCATAAAGTCCAGAGAATAAAGTCGAAAACTTACGAGAATAAAGTCATAAAGTCCAGAGAATACAGTCAAAAAGTTACGAGAATAAAGTCATAAAGTTACGAGAATAATCTCTTAAAGTTACGAGAATAATCTCTTAAAGTTACGAGAATAATCTCTTAAAGTTACGAGAATAAAGTCATAAATCTATTTAAAGTAAGATAGAAAACAAACTTTATTCTAAAGGTTGTACCAGAAGAGCAGCCACCCGCCTACGAAAAGAGGATGAAATGAGAGCGTTTTCGTTTTAAGGTATGCTTCATTAAGAAGGCTATTTGTTCTTCTTGTTACTTTATGACTTTATTCTTGTAACTTTTAGACTTTTTTCTCATAAATTTTCAATTTTATTCTCGTAACTTTATGAGATAACTCTTGTATCTTTTCGACTTTATTCTTGTAACTTTTCGACTATATTCTAGTAACTTCATGACTTTATTCTCGTAACTATACTTTTTTTTTTTTTTACGTGGCCCTAATCCTCCGTCGCAGGTAATCCAATTCTGGATGCCGATCCAGGATTTTTTAAAAAGGACTTGTTAACTTTGTGAGCTAGAGCAGTTTTCCACATTTTCCTTAATAATTCAAAAACCCTTTCAACAGGTCTTGATGAAATTTTCCAGAGGTGTTGGTCATGGCACAAAGAGGAAAAGATAAGATTATGGTCGTCATCAAAATATGGATGTGAATCCAGGATTTTTTATACAGGATTTGTTAAAGTTGCGCCATAGTGCATTTTTCCACTTTTTCCAGAATAACTCTCAGAATGTGAGAAAGGCCTTGGGGGGGGGGGTCTGTGCTCTTTTTGTGACAGACTGCAATAGATCTTAATTTTTATCATTATTTTCAGCCATGTAAAACTGTATCATTTGTTGTCAATTTTGTTCTTATTGCTGCTTTTTGTGCAGTGCTTTGAGAAGCATATTTGTGTAAAAGAGGTTTTACAAATAAAGCTGACTTGGATCTTATCCATGGGAAGAATTGTACAAAGTCTGTGTGAAGTCAAATGTTTGGTTATGGAAGACAGCTTCTGGCGTACAATCATCCCCATAAAACTTTCGGTTTCTTTTTATTAAGTTAGAAAAGGCTTTTTAGATTTATGTACTGCGGGTCTCCCCTTTGTGGAGGCTGACATAACAATCCGCCATGTTGTCTGGTGGGTTTTGGGGACAAAAAAGAGTGAAACGCGATTTTTGAATACGAGTCTGGCCGTCGGTCCTGAAATCTACCCGGATGGCATGCAAAGAAGAAGAAGAGAGAGACCGGGTATTACAAAGAAGAAGACAGCACGGTGTTTGTAAATTTTGTAAATGATGCCCTGTTCACAATCTTTTTTGGTCTCACCGTCGTTGGCTCTCGTCGCTTAGTGATGCGATGTTTAAGTAATGGTCGGGCTCATTCCAAAATCTGAATGCTAGATGTCACTAAAATGCCAATTTCTACACACTGCACCTTTAAAGCCTCCTGACAAAAAGTTACAACTTGTGGTCATATCAGCCATGCAAGCAGATCTATATCTACTGCTCAAATTTCCATGTAAACATGAGTTTTATATTTAACTTCTGCTGCTCCCGCATCCTTAAGTAGACACTCTTTGAACACTTCTGCCTCAGCTTAAGTTTTCAACAGCAGCTGCTTGATCTAATCTCATACCTTCTTCCACATCTGGAAGAGGAGTCGCTGTTAATTTCTCAGCTGCTTTTTTCTTCTTGCTCACTGTCACTTTCTTCTGCTTGAACTCCTGCACATCCCACTCCAGATCCCAAAGCCAAGGGTCTTCTTTGTACCTTATATGAACAATAAACAAACAAACAAATAAAATAAGACAAGGCCATTTTTCAAAGCATGTGCTTCAGAGAGAAACAGAGGTGTAGGTGGGTGCTCTTTCTCACCTGTCATCCTGCAGCAGCTGGCAAGCATCATCTGCGAGAGCCATCAGAGACTTCTTCATCTCTCTCTGCAGCTCCTCATAAGTGTCCTGTGAGTGTTCAAGGTAACGTCCCCAGTTTTGATTGACAGGAAGGTAGCTCACACCCATCTCCAGCATCCCTGCTAACGTCACAGGATGAGGGCACCTTGGGAAAAATGAGACATTGCCTAAAGAAATCAATGACAGATATTTTTGTCTGCTTTATTTCTGCTGATGGAAAATTTTCTGACCTTTCCAAAAAGAGCTGTAGCTGTTCTGTAAAGACTTGATGAGTGGCTGCAACGTCAGTGGCGCAGTACTGCATCAACTCCTGTAGGGGTCATCAGAGGCAAATTTATTGAGTTATACAAAGGTTAAAAGAGACAGGGATTCCTCAATGGGTTTTATTTTTCATTATGTTTTGACTTTTTTGGTGCTAAATGAAAACTCTTAAAGGTTGAAATAGTTCCCAGATTGATATTTGTCAAAGAAAAAAGAGCAATAATAATATTTGGTATGCATCGGTTGTGTTTTAGTACTGGGTTATTATAACCATCCCTAACTTCATGATGATGCAGTTCTAACAAAAAAACATTTTGCAGATTCAAAACAATTTAGAACAGGATTTTAATAACAATCTGACCTGAAAGTTGTTCCTGACATCCACCATGTTTCCCTTCACAAAGGTATCTCTGATCTCTTTCTGCAGTGGCGGTCCTCCCACATACAGAGCATGGACGTCACCTAGATTATTAATGCTACTTATGTTCACCCAATCCCAAGAGCCAACCTACAAACAGAGAGATAACAGCACAATGACCTATTCATGACAACAGCATCAGTATCGATGTAAGAGTCCCAAAATTGTCATTACTGTCACAAATGAGCAACAACATAGAAAATTAGTACACAAACCATGGGGCCTTCCCTCTTTTGTCCAGTTTTTTTCATATGTTCCTTCACCTCCTGAAGACCCCTCCTTTTCCCCAGTTTACTAGCCATCCACAGTGTGCGCTGAAACCCTGTCAGACCAGAGATGGCCATGTGAAGACTCATGGTGTCCATGAAGCGAACTTTGGAACCCTTTGAGGAAAAAACAACAAACACAAATTATATTCAAGGAAAAAGATTAGAAAACATGTTTAATCTTATACACTGTCAATGTTTCCCATAGAGATATATTTTAATTGGGTGGTAGGAATACTGAGTTGGGGGCAGTGTTGGCCATTACCTAAAAACTGGTAAAGTAAAAACAGGGATTAATGCTTTGTCAAAGAATTACTTTTGTCTTGGGTGGGCTATTTACATTATTATTTGTATGTGAAGCTTCCAGCAAAAAAACTCATCACAGCGCGGAGGACAACAGACAATATGTTAAGAGTGAGCTGTACTGTCCATAACTCAAAATATTATTTTTATTTTGAGTGTTTTTAGTTTGAATTCAAAGAACATTGTTGCTTGATCGAAACTTTGATTTTAACCTGATTAGATTAATTTTTTGAGGTAGTAAAGTAGTGAGTACCGGTAACATAAAAGTAAAGTAATTAATTACTTTGGATAAGTAAAAAGTAGAGAAACTGTATTTTATTTTAAGCAGTGATGAGTTATTAGCAATTTATTACAATGTTTATCTAACTTTCCCACCGTTGGTGTGAGGAAAGGTTAGATACTCCTTTCATTGCACAGGCTTATTTTTGAGTCATGGAGTTACAGATAGAACTGTCAGCAAGCAGCTAAAGAAAAATGTAAAAACAATGCTAAAGCTTAATTTCTAACATGAGAAGCTTCAAGGCATCAGTTTCAATTATGTTACGATACAAAGTGTTAGTGGATGTCTCTATCATGCAAGGATGGTCTGATTTTTTTAACTTAATTTTTTTTTTTAACCAAAACAGTTGGAAAATATGCTCGAGAGGCTGTAAATTTAACTGGGTGGCTGACTCAAGAACTTATGCACGGGAAATCCCAAACAGCAAAGAAACAAACAGAACTAGAACAATCACCAAAACCAGATATTTAATTGTTGGACAAGTACAGTGAAGTCAAGGAGATGGGCTAGGGTGTTTTTATTAGTATGATTTGTAGAAATCTTGTTTTTCAAATGTGTTTTTTCCTTTTTTTATGGCAAGCTTTGGATTACATAGCTAACTTCAAGTATGGGAGACAATGCATAGATTAAACATGAATGAAATAAGGACAGAGCAAAACCATTACAATATAAGTATTAGTAAAAAGTTATACAAGAAAAATAGTTAAATAAAGGTCAATTCTGGAATAGGAATTCTTCATAACTCAGTTTTGAGTTAGGCACAGCAAGTTCAATGATAAATGCCACTGTCAGGTGAAGAAGAATACTGACAAAGCCAATCATGCTGGATTTCTGGTGGAACACATGGATCCCTGACTTCTGACCACCTCATTCTTGAGTCAGATTGATCATTAGTGCAAAGAAAATCCCTGAAAGTTTTTTGAAACATTATATTCACAAGAATGCCCTGCACAGGCCAGACATAACCGATGGATCAACTGTGAACACTGACCTTGAGTAAGTATTGCTCCTTTATGAAAGATCGGTCAAAGCTGACATTGTGACCCACAATGAGCCTCTCCTTCCACTGACCCCCTGGTGGTCGGGCAGAGTTTAAAGGTGTCTCCAGTGGGATGAGGTCTGCAAGGGTCAGCTGGTTTGACCAGGTGTACCGCTCTTCAATCAGACGCTTACTGCACCAAGAGTACCTACAGTAGAAAGTGAGAGATAGTCAAAGTGGAAATCTGATCCATTCATTCTCCATTTTTGAGTGTGATAGCACAAAATAATTCATTTTTTGGTAGCATTAATGGGACGGTGAAGTATATACCCCCACCCTCCATGCCTTCTTGTTTCTCACCAGGTAGTGGGAGACACAGCTACAGCCAGTGTCGGACACTGTCCCTCAGTCATGCACACCTCCACATCAAACACCAACGCTGACTCCACAGGGAAATCCACCCTCTGACTCTCTCCATTGGGCCCATAGCGAGTCCAGCCGACCTCAAAGCTCCATTCCTGTGGCATGGGAGGGAGCTCAGCCTGGTGCAGCTTGGTGGCAGCCTCAAGGTATGGAAGACTCTGCTTCTCAGCCAAGACGCGGAAGTGCTCGTCAATGTTTTTCCCATACATCCCAGGCAGCTTCAGCTCCACATCAGGTAACAGTGACGTCTCCTTTCCCCACAGCTTGTGCCTCTGAAGGTGCTTGATGCTGCGCTCCACATTGTCCTCTTTGCACTCTGGTTCCAGGCCACGAAATATCTGCTTGTGGAGGTTCCTTGACAACATCTGGATGTTAAGGGGGTTCATGCGGGTCTCTGTGGAGTCCTCGCCCTGAACTGAGTGAGGCTTGGTGGAGAAAAGGGAGCGAAGGCAGGTCCATGGCTTATTGATGAGGGTCCTCTGCTGAGGACAGCGCAACACATGCAGCATCACCTCATGTGGACTCCTCACTGGAGCTGCAAGACATTGATACAACATTGTGAATGAACTAGAGTAATTTTAAGCCTAAATTGCGTCTGTTAAAAGTGGAGGGAAGATGGGACCACATCCAAAAAAACACAGGATGGCTTCTAGATATGGACTGTTAATGTAGCCTTTGGTCCTAACCCTTCCAACTACATGGGATCGCCAGTGCCCCAAGCAGTGACATTCACATTATTTGGTTATATCTCTGACACTAAAAATAATCTTAATGGGGACAACTTTGTTATTAAGCTCACTATTTTGTTCATCTTTATCGGGCTCTGGTCAAATATATCCCTTTAAAAGAGTTTCTAATTCAGCAATGAAGTGCAGTGTTTTTTTTTCTATTTATTTTAAATTTGTGAATCCATAATTAGAGTTTTTCTTCATGAAAAATGTAGCAGTGTTGTTATTAAACTCCCATTTTCTTAGTGTCTCCGAAAGAAAGTGACAACTTTCTGTCAGTATATTGACCAATCAGATACTCTTGATTTCTATTTTTCTTGTTTTCTTGGCTGTAACACCCAATCAAGAGCAGCCAAACATCAACAGGAGACATAACAGTTACCTGTCTGTTCCCAAAAAGAATACAAGAGAAAATATGAGCAATCTGATGTGGCCCTTTGTAACATTTGAGACAGAAACCACACCCAAAAGAAGCACAAACAACTGTAATTTCTTTCTCTTTACAGCCGAGGCTTGAGTAAACTACGTTCAGATGAGAAATGACTTGTTCATCATTGACCTGTGTGCGAATTGTTTTCAGATCTGAGATTTAAATTTTTTGTTTGTTTTATCTTTATTGGCAGACAACTTTTAACACAACAATCTGAAATAATTACAGCAGAAATTCAATGATAGCCTTGTTTATTCTGGAGAAAAAAATTGTCTTGTTTAAGTGCTGTTAAGGGTTGATGTGTCACATGAATTATAACAAAACAAATAAAGGGGTACTAGAAATAGCAGAAGGGTTAATATGTGCCCTCTGGTTTGTGCAGTACTATGTTACAGAGCTCCATAAGTTATTAAAAATGTCTCCATGAGTCTTAGAAATCAGTAGAACTTCTCACAGGCTAAAATAACTGATCCCATTACATGCAAGAGTGTTGGTGATGCTGTACTCTGCAGGTCTGTAAACATTTGATACTATATCTACAATATTTATAAGTATTACTCAATAACTGTTTCTGATGCTTTATCTGGCCTCCCCCTATGTTTAAGTATTTTTAATGTTTCCTTGACTGTTCTGTTTGTTAGTACGTTTTTTCTGAAATGTTTGCTGTTGTTTGTTTTTTTCTTGATGCATACTATTTATAGAGACGTGCAAAACTGGTGATCTCAAGTGATGTGACATTTGTTCTGACGGTCATACTGATATTCTTTTGATTGTCTAGTGCTGACACTTGTTTGTATACGTAATAAAAAAAACTAAATAAAGATATTAAAACACTGTATCCAACTTCAGACATATTAGTAAACAAATGCCGAAAATTGCAGGGCTAAACTAATGCGCCAAACGCACATAAACATGATGCACCTAAAACAAGTTTTACACGCAGTTCCCCTTTTAAACAGACTCATCACAAACACACACGTTCGTGTTTACCAACATCACTCGTGCTCAGCCTCAGTGGCGCTGATGCTAACTTGAGTTAAACAAACACGGATCTAGCAGTTTAATGATACACTCGATAAGTCTGTTAGCTCCTGTGATATTAAAGTATACAAATGTCTCACAAGCTAAGGTGTAGTCTGATGGATGGCATAGAAGCGCTCATTAAACAAGGATAAAATCATGTTCTGCAGATAGTAGGAGCTACCTTAGCATGTCGCCTTCCACTGCAAGTGAGGTTCTGAATCTGTAAAAAGGAAGAATCAGCGCCCTCTAGCCGTGCGGATGATTGCATTAAAGAAGTGTTTCGTAATGCCCGGACAATAGTCGGTCAAAACTCCAGATTAGTCGCTACAGCTATGAAATATTGCAAACGTAAAGCATCTATGTCTTCGCTTGACGAGTCTACTTATATTAGCCTCAATGCTTATATATAAGTAATTATATATTTAATGATGTCCCCGTCACCGTACATGTGGCCGCGTGGCCTAATGGATAAGGCGTCTGACTTCGGATCAGAAGATTGCAGGTTCGAGTCCTGCCGCGGTCGCTTTTTCATACTTCGTCTCCAGGAGCGTGACAGTGACGTGCCGATGTAATTACACCTAATGTGCAGTTCCTTCACGCATAAAGCGCCACAATGAGCTTTGGCTCTATTTTTCCGCTGTTACTACGTCGATACAAACAGTACCCTCTTGGTACCGTCTCCAAAAATAGTAACACTCGTTCCCCTATTCCGCCTCCAGGACGTCCACACATAAGCCCAATTCACGGTGCCTTTGAACAAAAGTGCCGCAAGGAGGTTTCGCTATTTTTTACAGACATTCACAGTTATTCCGTGGGGCCGCAATATCTGCGTCAATTCAAGCTGTAGCTTGGATGCGACAGGGCGAGTTCCCTCACAGACACACAATGGCAGATGTTCCCTCATAGCGCTCCTGTGAGTCTGCATCCCTTCCTCTTCAATATCGCGCCTCCGTTACTACCCTTGGAGCAAAGAGGGAATCAAGTCGTTCCCACCATTATGTCTTCAGTAAGTTCACAGTGGACATGAAATCCACAAAACCCTCATCTTGTTCACTGTCAAGTGGATTCTGGATACAGATGAAGTTGATGTGTCAACTCTCCCTCACAGAGGGATAAATATCACGGCTGAATGCTGCGGGGCACGAGAGTTTACTTGAGACAAGTCCCGATGTACCTTGAGATTTCTACAACCATGTGGCAGTAGCACATCTAAAAATCTATATCAGAAGATTCTAATTTATTCTAACAGTATTAAGAAGTTCTAATGGCAACAACATCTTGCATTTCTTAAACATAAATGTCATACCTTATGGCTGTCATCTTGAAAAAAAAAATAAATAAAGTTAACTTTGAGTTCTATTTGTCAAATATATTAACACTATGTTGAAAACTTTTTTGAATTTAACAGGGTAAAAGTCAATTTTCTAACTTAGCAGATGCCATATAGTTTCAATCTGACCAGTCAAGGTTGGAAAATTAAAGTTAAATAGACTGTAATTATGATATTTATAAATGTATCATCAAAAGATTTTTTTTTTTTTTTTGCTGAGTTAAATATTGCATGAGTTACACACCTCTTTGTCAATTTTTTACTAGGTCAGTAGTTAAAGATAGTCATGTACAGACTAATCAGATCATTTTTGGATAATTTTTGCATGGGTATGAATATGGTGTCCCTTGAGATCTTGGCCTGAAGAGTCTGTTATCATTAAAACTTACAGAGCCCATCAAAAATATTGGACCAACATACATTGCAGGACCTTTATTTGGTACAGTATGTCAGAAGACAGCTGAGATGCTATTGTCCACCTGCACCGAAACAATCATGTGCATAATGGCTAATGGCACCCAGAAGGAACATTCTCCTGTTTGCACTCAGCCTTCCCAAGTGTATTGGTTGAAATATGAATTTTTATTGCAATATTTTCACAGGTATTTTATCCTACCTAAATCTTATCTCTGAATGTGTCTGAAAAATTAAACTTATTTATAAACCTTTCATTATCTGTCATAGTCTTTCAGAAAAACTCTGTAAAAGGAAAATCTCTATTTATTTATCTTTCATATGATCATAGTTATTTAAAATTTTCATATATGGTTATGATGTTAAACTGATTTCTGTTCAACCACATATTTTAATATACTATCTCTTTTTAAGTTATTAATAATTATCTTAGACTTTGTTTTGCTCTCAATTCCTGGCATGTATATTTGTTCATCTACATCTTATAAATTGCTAATTACATTAAGTTTAAAAAAAGATGTGACAGTTGCAAAGTTTCAGGGAGTCTGTTCATTTTTTTATGTCGTGATCAGACACAATTATACAGGCTATACATCACAAGAGCCCTCTACACAAAAGAGAGAATGCAAAAGAGAGAAATTCTGTTCAAGCACTAAAACATGTCACGTTTTATTTTACATTTCTGATTTTAAACATCACGTTTTTGATTTTCTGACTTACATACATTTTCCATTAATCTGGCCTGTACTACATTTGTTCATCATGAGAGAAATAAGAGTGGATGAACAAACCTTAAGACTGCTGTTTTTATTTCATTTCATTTGTCAAGAAAACAGATGATAATCTGGCAAATACAACCACAAAAGGGCACAGGTGATGAGGGATATGAGTGGGAGGAAATGTCAATGAATGAACTACAAGCTGCTGAAAAATAATATTAATATGCCTTTGATAAAATTTTACACTGTTGTTAGAATTATGATTGTTATTTGTATGCAGTAAATCTTATAAATGTATATACACACACACACAGACACATCTATACCAATAAATTGGTCTTGATTAAACTTTAAACTTATGACCTATTTTTGTAGAACAGATCAACAGATCTTTGAAGCTGGTGTTCGAGGGAATTATTCTGGTGTAGCAGACCTTTAGAGTCATTTGATTTTGTATTTGGATGTAATGAACCAATAAAGATCAGTTACCTGGCAAGAGGCAATAGTGAGTACGATGTTAGTTGCTATTATTCAACAGTCCACTGAGCGGCGCTGTTACACCTGAAGACCACAGAGTTGAGGTTTGACTGCCTGGCTTTACATTTACTGGAGGGTATTATTCCACAGCATGGATGGGTTTTTGAAATTATTTTTCTTTCTTCATTTCCTATTTTCTATCCACACCTTTCTTTTTCAGTTGTCATAACATCTAGGAAGGAATCGCAAAGATGTTTGTAACAGAACTTAGACATTTGAGAAACTGTTACTGTTATTGTTGATTGTCATCAAAGGAGCTTTAACTATGGCATCACTTTTTAGAGACACTGAATTAATGAATGACTGATGTGTTAATTTTTTTATTTAAAAAAAAAAAAGTAATATGGAAACTTATCATTAAGGAGTGATAGGCTAAATTAGGTTACTTGGCATTGTAACTAAAAGGGATTTAAGGAGTTTTGCAGTGAGGGGTCATGCCAGAGGCCACTGGTGTGAGGGCAGATTTGTGCAGTAGTTACATGTAATATATTACCATACTCAGTGCCAGAAAGTAACTAATTACATTCACTGAAGTTACTGTAACCCAGAATGCAGTACTCTCACTTGAGTATGTTTTTAGGGATGTATTGGACTAAGATACATTCGTCATTGTATCTGAGCACTGAGTAAAAAAAAATGCATTTAAAGCTTAACTGATTAAAATTTACCAACAGTTAGAGCTGTCACAGTGACAAAGTTTTGTTTTGTTTTTATACTTAACACCTTAAATAGAATAAACAGGATGCCTACAAGAGTTGGTCTGATTTGAATCGACAACATAGGAGTAAAAATACATTTCAAAGAAGTTTTAGGGATTTCATATCTATCAGAGAAAACTGTCAGTCTGTATTAATAATTAGATTTTTATGATTATTTGGTCAAATACAGTGTGGTTGTGCAAAACCAGGATTCAGAGAGTACAAAATGTATTTTTACTTTTCTCTTCTTATCTAATTCAGTTTAAGAAAAATATGGTCGAGTAGCTGCTCTGTGCCTGTATTATTTGTGTTAAATGTAATTATACTGTACTTAAATACTGAAACTAATATCTGATTGACTGATCCCATGCCTCATGTTGTCATTGTTGCATGACACAAAAAAGTCTATTCAACATACTCAGTATTTTAAATGCATTTAAAATTATATCTCTTTTTTTTTTTTTTTTTTTTTAACTTTTATAGAGTGCTTCTTTTGCTTGAAAATGGGTAAAACTTTATCAGTGTAACTGCACTTTTACTGGAGTATATTACTGTGTGCCCTTCCACTCATGCTGTAATAAAAACCTTTGGGTAACTGTTTACAGTTACTTACCAGAGTAAAGCAGTAACTGAATTTGTCCTTGATGGGCTGCTCTCATGATTACATGCAGTGACTGACTAAAAAAGTTAAACTTTTTTTCACCTATTGAAGATCTATTTTTAAGGAGGGGAATAAAAAAAATTAAGTGATTTATTACCTTTAAAGCAAAGTAATAGGTAGCGTAGTTTCATTCCTCTTTGAGAGAACACTGAAACCAGGGGTGGAGAGAGTACACAGATATTGAACGAAGGTAAAAGTAAAGTTAGCGTGATAAAATTTTACTCCAGAACAAGTGAAAATATGAATCTACTCAAGTTAAGAATAAACAGTACTTTATCTAAAATTAATTCCAAGTATGGTATTTTAGTTCAATTTTCTGTGATGTATAAAGGGGACAACAGCTGGAGTGTGTGGACTCAACTAGTTATTTGTTTCTGAATAAACGGTGCAGTACCGTGGTCTTTGAAATATGTTTGCCTGAGGCAAACCTTAAATTAACCCTTTAAAGCCTGAAAAACAAATTACAGGCAGAAAATTCTATTTTTTTGGAGCTGAAATGTTTATTTCACTTTCTACTGAAATACAAAAAAATCAAAATTTTCATAAAAATTAACATATATTTATTGTATCTCATTTGATACACTAGGTGTTTTTGGCAACTGATAATCCACTTGAGGACATTTTTATAATTTATCTGATTGTATTCAGATGTTTTTTTTTTATTAATTTGTTGATCATATTGATTAGATAGAGGTATCATAAAAGTATTTATCAAATATGATACAACAGGCTTTAAGGGATTAAGACAAAATCTCAAGGCACACCATGCTGATATTTACACAAAACTGCATTTTAAACCCTGTCAAGTATCTGCACATGTCTTTGAGTATTTAAGGATGCACAATACAAATTGACTAAAGGTCATATTACTCATTAAATAGTCATTTAGAATTAGATCAAAATTTGAAATGGTGTATGAACAAGGAATTTGACCTGGTTATTGGTGCAAAAAACAATCAACATATAGAAAAAATACAAATAAAAACTTCTGGAAAATAGTGCAAATAGAATAAGGTATGCGCAATAAATAAAAATATGCACAATTAGCACAAAAAAACCTTACACAGATGCAATGAAGGAGCTGTACAGATGTTCGGTGAAGACAATAGTGTAAATAACACAAGTGTATAGATATATATACAACAGAGATCCTGAGTGCAGTGTTTTCAAGAAACAGCTCGATAAGACATGATTTTCTGTTTCTTTTATTTATTTATTCTTTAAGTTTAGAAATGGACACACTAGGAATCAATCATTTCCTCCACCCATAAATTTTGTTTCCTGTAAAAGACAGCACCCTTTCAGATTTTACGAGATTCTCAAAGTTACAGAGATTGCACCTGCCAAAAGGACTTAATGCACCCTAATAACTAACAGAGAAAACCAAAACCTCAGCCATAAATTATTAAATTGTTGTAATAATAGCTTATGGATGTACAAAAATGTTATTTCTGCTCTCTGTGAGTCATCGTTTTGCAAAAGCACACTGTATTTGAGAGATAAAGGATACCAAATGAAATTAATACAGATTACAAATTTCTCCTGATATTGAATTACAAAAGATTATTTCTAGCCTATTTTTAACACTTAGTGTTGTTAATTTACAGTCATTACCTAAATTTGACCAACCTTTGTGGACATCATACCTCTGATCCATCGGGTTCTGAGAAATAATTCAGCACTTCCTAAGTTTATTAAAGTGTCGTTTGGGTTTTGGCTTGTGTTCCTTTAAATTTGGTATCAGCAGTGTAGTTAATTTTTTTGTTTTGTGACAGCTATAGTTTATGGAGTTGCATTTTTTTTTTTTTAACTCAGATGCTATAACATATGAAGTAAGCGCAACAGATTCCTAAAAACACCCAACAGTGCTGGTTTAAGGGACTATCCAAAAAAGTACTAGCACACAATCAAAGCTACCTAACTATCGTAACGAATAATTGAAGTAGGTCTTTTTTCCACCCCTAAATGTCATGGAGGCAGCATGAGTTTGGGTCTTTTTAAAGTCAGTATCATTATAACAAATGTCTTAGTGGCGAGTGAACATGTAGCATCAGTATGTAGATAGTAATTGGTGTCCATTAGTAGCAGCATCTCGATCATGGGGAAATCACGCAAAAAAAAAAAAAAAAATCCAGTCAAAACTGTTCGGAGTGAGACGTCAGACTGAATTCGGCCCCTCTTTGTTACCGGCGGGCGCTCTGATTGGTCAGCTCGTCTGCGATGACGTCAGTGCGGGAGCGGGTAGAGGAAGCGCGCAGCCTGGAGGAGAGGCAGAAGCTGGAGGACCGAGGATGAAACCGGGCTCACCTGACCGTCAGCAGCTGCACCGACCCTGCACACCACGGGCCCGGTGTTACCGAGGAGAATCAATCAATCAATCTATCCGGGACATTGATTATTAGAAAGTTGAGGACTTTTCCCTCCAGTGTGCGGCTTGGTCCTGAAAGAGGTAAGAGACTCGCAGTGATGGAGATGGACGGCGTTAGCAAGGACGGCGTTTTATCTGAGAGCTTTATTCTGTTTTCATGTCGATGTGTGATACGTGAGGAATTAGCGGACACAGGAGATGATCTTTTAGTTTATTATTTAGTAAATGATGGTACCACTTCATTATTATCAGAAATACCCTTAGTACTGTATTTTAAAAAAGAAGAGACACAACGATTGGTCTTGAAAGAGGCAAACATCTGTTTTTAAAGTATCAGAGTAAAACTAAACACTCTGGTCTTTTACAACAATCATTATTACAATGATCACCGTGTAGCTTCTGCACATAATCCTCTCTTCTTGAAATGGCAGTCTAGTTTTAGAAGTAGGCCAACTCAAATTAAAAGTGGGGATTCGTTGCCCCCCCCAGAGAGGACCACAGAGCCCAGAGCCAAATTAAAGGCACTAAAAAAGCAACTCAAATCAAATTAAGAGGGTATTTGAAAGGGTCTAAACGATGATAATCCATAACCCTGCATAACACGACACATTTCTCTCACTTACAACCTGCCTGAGGTTCAATCACATTAAAATTTCTTTATAACAACACAGGCTTTTATTTGTGCTTTAAGTGTAAAGCTCATGTCTGTGTGATCCTGGATTATTATCTTAGTCTGTGAAAAGCAGCAGTCATTCATGAAGACTGACTGGACAAAAGAAAGTAAAATATAAATTCTATAGTTCTTTAATTACAAAATCCTAATTTACAATGAAAGGGTGGTACAACAGGCCTGCTGTGCTTGTGCACTTTTAAATTAATGGTAATGTTTTTCTGAGGTAATAAATAAGCCGCCTTTCCCAAATAATAAAGTAAAACTCGTGTTTTATTTCATATTAACAGTTTTAGTTTTAAATGCTTATGATATTATGCTTTATTACATGAAACGTTAAGTTTATTTCGGGCAGGACACGCTAATTTACAAGGCCCCAACAATTAAAAAAAATATGCAAGTAGCTAAAATGTTATGTTGTTTGAACTGAAACTTTAAGAGATGATGGAATGGACATAAATTAAAAGTTTAATGATGTCATTGTTGTAAAAAAAAAAAAAAATACGAGGCCTTAAACCAAACGCTATAAATATCATGTCAGAAATATGAGGAGTTTGAATTATAGCCTCACAACATGTGCTAGCAAAAATGCTAAATTTAACACACTGACGCAGCTTATTCCGTAAAATTACAATAGTACGAAAATGGACGTATTTATAAAAGACATACGACACAAACGCAAAAATTAAATATGTATATACATATATATCACAAAGGAATTGAGCTTGGTTTGTTTTTGTGTATCACAGGCCCACTGAAGTGTCTTTACTCCCTCGCAGATGATCCGGCTTCATGTTGGGCTCCAGCTGCTCAGAGAGAGGAGGTCTGTTTTTGTCTTTGGTTATCTAGCTGTATGAGTGTTCAATCCTGTCATAAAGCTAGATAACCGAAAGTAAAAATGACCTCCATTATACAGCATCCTTTAACACCTCAGAAAACACCTCAGGATTTGACTTTCAGCCCACACAGGTAAGAAAACATGTTTGCTTTTGCTTTACAGTTTGTGAATATCTTCCAGGCTGATTCATTTAGTGAGGAGGAGGCCCAGGCACAGACATTTAGTGAAGTTATTAGCATGAATGGTTTGGATTTGTTTCTTTAAGGGCTTTTTATGGACAGGAAATGAAATATTTCTTTCAACAGACAGATGAACTTCAGAATATGATAAATCTTACCCACTTCATATTTCACCACATAATTGGGAAAAACTGGGTTTAAAATAAACCTGCTTCTCGTTTTTTAAAAAGAGTTTGATTTATTTGTTTTGTTCTCTTTTATATTAATCTAATAAAGCTTTTGTTTTACTAGTTTAGCCAAAATAAACTGTGTGGCCTGTCTCCTGAGTTTTGGAGCACATAATGGTTGCTGTCTTTAGTGTACTCAATTCACTTAATTCAGCTGTGAAATTATTATCAGATAAATTCAAAAATTCATTCCATAATTTCTATTTTAAGGCTTCACTGGTGGGTGTTTGAGTGAGAAGAATTTCATGCTCACAATATCAAGATATTTTATAGGCAGATAATAACTTGAAACTTTGAGTATCAGCAATGACAGATATAACAATTTCTGCAGATATTCACCGTTTATTTGCCATAGAGATTAGTGATATAAATCACATATATCAGCCATTATATGGCAAAATGTATAAATCTACAAAAATGCTTCATAGTAATCATCACTGCATTACTACATTTAAAAGATAATATAGTATCATTAATTATAAAATCAAATGTTGTTTTCCCCATAATACATCAGTTTATAACATGAACAGACTTTCACTGTGAGTGAACCAGGTCAGCGTGTTCTTTACCAAAAAAAAGGACGTATGTTTCTTTCAGCTAAAATTACTTTGGAAGTATCTGATCAGATATTGGAATGAAATCAATATTGTGCATATTCATGAAATGATTTCATTTTTATTGTTTGAAAATTAGGTGAAGTATAGAAGGACTAATGTTTGTAAAAGTCAGCAGTAACTTTGACTTTTGACTGCAGAAAAGCCCAAGTTAGCATTACTGC
This sequence comes from Cetoscarus ocellatus, assembly GCA_037902135.1. NCBI lineage: Eukaryota > Metazoa > Chordata > Actinopteri > Labriformes > Labridae > Cetoscarus > Cetoscarus ocellatus. Next base: position 197,466 of record JBAMNC010000262.1, read on the forward strand.
ACAAGTGTCCATCAAGCCATGTCAAGAGCAGTGGGCAAGCATGCAAAATATACCAGAAACCCACACCTAAGTAGTAGGGCTGGGTAATATATCAGTTTTATTGATTATTATGATTGTTATGTTTCACTGGAGCTTTGAAAAATAAAAATCCTGATTTTTTTGTCCTTTATTTGTACTTCTTTTGTCCTCCTTGGACTCCTGGAATTAAAACCCTTCCTCATATTTCCTTCCATCAGTGACACAAAAACAATTTGTAACCCGTAAAAATGTTTGAAGGTATTCATACTGAACATTTTCACCATTTTATCACCGTTTCAATTTTTTGCACAAGCACATTATTTAATGCTAAAATATTGTGAGTGTAGCGCAGCTTTCAGTGTAGATGAGCCCACCTATGTCCAAACTACATGATTTACTTACGATAAAAAAATACAGGATGCACTTTAAATTGAGGAGAGAAGTTTAGTTTAGGTTTTGGACATATTTTGATAAGTTAAGGCAAACTTGTTCTATGTTATTTCTGTGTCATTTGGTGTGTGTAGGGCTTTTTTTTTGAGGGAATTGAAAACCGAGTTTTGTGAAAAAAAATCAGGGATTTAATTTTTTGGCCATATTTCCCAGCCCTACTAAGTAGCAACAATGAATAAAGATGTTGTTAATTTAATTACCTGCCCTCAGCATTTTACTTTTTGCCTTTCAATTTTATAAGTTTTTGAAAAACTTATTCTAAGTGGAGGGAGGAAATCGACCATTGATTTAACTTTTGCTCTCTGTTATACTTTAATTCATTCTGTAAGATTTTTTTATTTATTTGGTTATTGACTGTAAAATTTACTGAAACACTGGATGTTTCCTGTAAGGCTTCGTTTATAGAAGAGAGAAAATGGAGGTTAATGCTACCTCCCATTCTGCTGACAGTAAAGTTGAGCTGTGCAGCCCCCTGCAAACACACACAGGGTTAATAAAAACACTTAGCGTCCACATAAAAGCCGTTGTGAGTCTTTACAAAACATTGTGCCTCTCTTCAGAGAGAGGACCCGGGTCATGCTGTAAGACAGGAGCTGAACTTTTCAACTTGGTACTTCAGCACAGTGCAGGGCGTACGCTTGCTACCAAAGCCTGCATCCATGCATCCATGAGTTTTCATTCACTCTTATCCCTGACTGTTGCTGTAGAGCTCACTGTCAAATCGGCCTAATTGCTTCGTTTCACAAGTAGATATTGGAAATGTGAAAAGGCCATGGTCCGAGCCTTTTCTCAAGCTTTGCCTGTTTAAGGTGGTATGACAACATCCGTCTTGATGAACAGGAAGGACAATGCTGAGGATTTATCTGTGAGACAGTCCATTGGCTTTTTTTTCTATTAGTATATGTTTCTAAGAACAAAAATGCTTGCCTCTTGTTATTGCAGAGTAAAAGAAAAACCCATGTACATAAAAGCCAGTTATTTGGATTTTGATGAGTCAAATTCACAAAGTATTAAGAAGTTCAGCTTAAAAACCGCTATGTTGTGCTCACGTAACCCCCCTGATTTTGAGAAAAGGATATGTTCAAAGACCCTAAAATTGTGAAGTCACACTGATAACCAAAAGTGTTTCATTGTCTGTTTTCTTTCTCTTCTGCCTTCTGTTATTAGACCTTTGATGAACAACACTTAATGATGGTGGATTCCTGAAAATGGGGTCTCACCATCGTTAAAAGAGCACAAGTCGAGAAAGTGAAAACGCCTGGTCCGGATTTGCCACCTCCTCCTCCGCTCCCCTCCCCCTGCTTCTCACCCCATTATACCCAAGAGCTTCTAATGCCATCTGTACTGCCAACGGGACGCCCTGCCCGTGCCAGGAGGTGGACAAAGACCCCGCCGGATCCTGCAAGCACTGGCGCGTTCACAGGAGCCATCTTGGGAGAGAGTTGTTGCCGCGACACCTAAAATGGCTGGGGCTGGCATATGAGGTGAGCTGCATCATGGTTGTTTTATTGGGTGCCCATGGTAGTGGGTATGTGTGTATATGATGATGATGATGGTGGTGGTGGTGGGGGATGGGGTTAAAGGATGAGAGAAGGAAGAAGAAGAGTTTCCCCTTTCCTCCTCCTCCACTCACACTTTGCCTCTCTCTCCTCTATCTCCTTTTCCTGCTAATTAGCAGTTAAGGGGTGATGTGAGGGTGGGGGGGAGCGGGTGGTGGGTGAGGAAGGAAGGTTGTGGTTGGTGGGAGAGAAGGGGAGGGGGACTGGGTTGCAAACAAAATTAATGAGCTGGCACTGGTTGAAGGAAACCTGCCACCTTCTCTAGTCATGGTGCTGCTCAGCTTCCTCGCACACACCAGGCCGAGGTGCACACGTTTTTTTTCCACATGGCTAACAGCACAGAGTAATTTATGCAAAACTGCTTTTATGATCAAATTATTACGCTAATATTTAGTATGGTGTCTTAGCTAAGGTAATGTGCTGAAAACTTCAGGTGAGGAGGGGGTGGAAGAGGGTATTGGGTTTATTTCCATCTGGGGATTCACAAAACAGCTTTTAATGGAAGAACTGGCTCAGTCCTCAGTTTACATAGATAGACAGTTAGCTTTGTAATGGCTGCTTAAGACAGTCAACATTCAATAGAGGAAAATGACAAAGTAGGATACAAACCTTTCTTAACTTTAATAAAATAAAAGTCAGATAGGGAGAGGACAAAGAGTTAGGGTCTCCTAACTCTTTAGGAGAAAAAGAAGGCCAAAGTTTAATATGTAATGTTATATCCATATTATTACTAAAGATATAAGATATGATATTTTATATACTGTATTTAGGATGCACAATAATGGTATCAGTCGACAATAGCATGAAAAGTTCAATCTCTGTATCAATAGATGTGAGCACTTCTATTGATATCTTCAGCCTGAACATCAACCACACATATTTATTTACCCTCTATTTAGCCAGGTTTTCTTTCTTTCTTTCTTTCTTTCTTAGGATCCCCAGTAGCACCAACCAATGCATCTGCTATTCCTCCTGGGGTCCAACACACAAAAATGTACACACATTACACAACCAAAAAATATTGCCGAAAAACAAAACAGCTCCTCTCAAAGATTTAACAGAATCCACACAGAAGAGGAAATAAATGGCCCCTTAGTAATTTGAAATGATTCCAAGTACAATCATAGTAACATAATCAACAAAAATGCATGTCAGGCTTGATTTCATTGTGTCTACAAAAGTGAAGCAAATTCATTATCTCTGTGCTTACATAACTGTGAAAAACATAACTGAAGTTTGAAAGACCTTAAGGTTATCCCTCTGACCACCTTAAAAAGCATTATTCCAAGAAAAGAGTACCACATAAGTTTCATACAAAGTAGGCTAGAATTATCTTACTTTTTACTTACCACTTAATTCACACAATTTACAAGTTCTCTCAAGAAAAGGAGTCTGATTATGGTCCTTTAAGTACTCAAAGATACTCTTTTAACAAGAGTTTGAACCTATCTTATTGGTTTGCTGAGTGATATGTGCAGGGAAAGATTTCAAGCCAACCATTGCTCTGTACAGGACAGTTTTCTGTTAAGCCCGATTTCACCCTTGGAAGTATAAACCTTCTCTTTGTTACTCCTGTTGTTTGATAACAATGCTGAGCAAACTAGGAGAATAGTTTTTCATATTATAGACTTGGTACCATTGACATCAGAAATCTCTTTTTCAAGTGAGACACGACCAAGAATGGCATTCTGTAATAATGAAAACTTCAAATACATTTTTCAGTAAACAAAACAATGTGTTTTTTGTTGTGTTACGAACTATCAAAGTATTTATCTCTACTGTCTTTATTAAGTTTTCTATGTAAAGTTGGTCTCATTTTTTAACTTACGTTTGCAAAACTTAAAACAGTTAATTTGAGCTCAGGCCAAGTTCATGTTCATGTGCATTTGACATTCTTAGTAGTTTTTCTCACAACTTAGAATTATGAGTTGAACTCAAAACTCAAAAATCCAGTGCAGACAGTTACCTTAAAATTTTGAGTTTTCGTAGGCTTTATTTTTACAGTGCAGCAGTTTACCAATACAAAAAAAAAACACCCCAACTCCAACAGAACATGTCAAATAATAAGATCACCAATAAATCATCAATAAAGCTGCATACTGTGCATCCTTATGTTATATTTAATATATTTATAAGGTGTTTTTTAAACATTGTCCTCACTGTAAAGCTATACATATTTAAGTATGGAGCACCATCATATATTAATCAGCTAAGGTGCTCACACAGTTAAAAACAGATCATTAAAGTGATAATTAAGCAAAAATAAGGCATTATATACAAATAATGTACAACATGAACAAAGCAACCAGTATTTTACCGTTTTGTCTCTTTTAAGTTGTTGCAAATGCAAAGAAAGACACCAAGGCCCAGGCTGAAGTCCTGCTGTGATCAGGCTGCTCTCTAACACTCATTAGAAATACGTTCTTTAATCATTGTCTCCTAATAACCATTTATCAATCCTTTAACACTTAATTTATACTCGAGACTCAATCTCTTAAAGTTCTTCGCACAAAAGAAGTGATGTACTCACACAGTTCATGTGACCTTGAAAATGTTGAATTCAGCCCCACTCTCCTATTTCTGTGTAAATGTTATATTGATTATTGCAGATATGTTTGCAATATGGACTCCAATTTTAGTTATTCAATTATTCACACATGCCTGAAAACATGATGGCTAATGAATAAACTGTTTTCATGCAAACCTTTCCACATACTCATACAACAAATACATACACCATAAGGCTGCCAAAAATCCAATTCTTTGATTGTTTTTGATTTCATATGCTTGTAAAAGATACACTCCATTTTTTTTTTATCGTACAGCTTTAACAAGCACTGAGAATGAAAATTGCATTCATTATAAACGACGTGCTTAGGAAATGAGTGAACCTATCAAAAAGTACAAACTCACTCCCGGAGTTCCCAACACTGGATGTCTAGGTCTTCTATTTTGCTTTTGTATCAAAACAGATATCAATATTGATTATTGTTCAGAGAATCATATTGTAGATTGAAAATGCAGGTATCTTGACAAACCTAAGCCTCACACTCAAACAGCACAGGCCCTGGTAGCACTCCTGATCGTGGCGAGCCTCTCTGCCCGCCTCTGTACCCTTTGGCAGCGACCTGGAGAAATGTCGTGCGACACGTGAGCGTGTGTGTGTTTAGGGCCAACATGTGCAGCTGCACTGCTTGTGTGTTAATGAACAGTGCTGTGCGTTTTCACATTATCATTCAGTCCCGCTCTCTCCCTCTCCCCCCCCTCAATGGCGGTTTACCCCCACCCCTCCCTCCGTAAAGGCCCGCTTTCCCACCATTGTGGGAGCGGGTGCTGCGGCGGGCCCAGGGCTGGGGGGCAGGGTGGGAAAGAGCCTCCAGACTAGACATGAGCAGATGCCTGAGACATTAGACTGTCGTGCGGATCACCGGGGTCGGGTGAGCCGCTGAGTTTTAATGTGTGAACAAGTGTATGCATGTTTGATATGTGTGTGTGATGGGGGGGTGGTAGTCTGGGCCGTGATGTGCCACCTGACTGTTCATTAGCCTATTCAGCCTTCTCTGCATGTCTGAGAAGCATGGAGATGCTGTGTTCCTGATGAGGAGGATCTCACTGGCATTAGACATGCAAACATACATGATATGCATATAGGTGCACACACTCAGGCCCACAACTCAGCCGACAGCAGATTAGAAGGTGAAAAGGTGCTGTGCAGTAAGATTTTCTCACATTTCAATTTTGAGAGTACTGAAATGTCAATTAGTTTTGATTTATTTTAAATGCAAACAGCATCTTGACCTTTTACCTGACATCGTAACAGCACCTCAGTGAAGTTAGCATGTCACTAAGGATGACTCAGCTAAGGTGCTAGGTGCGCCTAACAAGTAGAATGATGTAACCGCCTGTAATGATTATTAATGAGCCTCTTACTGTACGTGTGCCTCCACATGATGCATAAGGAGTGTGCAGCCCACACGTCAAAAGATTATTCCCTCTCTGTATTCGTATGAAAGACTCAGAGCTGTCTTTGTAATTGCATTTGTGCTGCTCATCTGTGATATACGACGCTTCGCTTCAGGCACATTTGACAGGAGAGAGAAAGAAAGGTGAGGGCGAGGGATTAATCTTGGAGACTCTGTAGCTTGCTACATGCTATGTTCATCTGACAGAAGAGTGTATGGTATGTTGGGGAAGAGGGAGGAATAATAAACAGCAGAGTGATGAAATTGTTGCTTTTTTGAGGATTACAGACGAGGTTTTGCATACCAATAAAGGGTTAAAAACAAATGTATGTAAAGGAGGCAGCAGAGGAGGAAGGTGTAGCACATGGGCGGCCATGTTTGAGCTGCCACTGCCTGTGCTGGTAAAGTTAGCTTGTGCTAGCTTGAGCAGGGCCATGCAAGAGCAATGTGTAGCTGCAAGGAGCTCAAGCATGGAGGGCTGGTGTGTATGTGTGCATACATGTGCATAAGTGTGTGCAGTAAGATGGCAGGTTTGTATGAAGTTGCATGTAAAAGGTGAAGCTGTCAACCTATAGCATGGTCAAAAAAAGGGAATTTACTCTTGTTTTTGTACCACAGATATGAAGCTTTGTAGTCATCATCCCACACTGCAGCACAACAGCATTACAGCATTATGATTTCACTGTCTGAGTTTAGCTACAAACATAAATCACAACAGTATTTGAGTAAAAAAGGACTTAAGTGTAACTGTTAAAGATAAAGAACTGTATATAAAACAGATTAATGGCACCAAGAACTGCAAGATAGAGCAATAAAGCAAAGACAGAAATGGTGCCACATGTGAACAGAATTGGTGGCTAAATGCACATTAGTCAGCAGCAGCTCTGTGTACTTCTCTAATGTGTATGTGCTATGAATCATCTGCATTGCTGCATAAATAAAACACAAGTTTGAGTAGTACAAAACTGCACCAAGGTGAGCTCATTTTGATTTTAACATTTATGATACTTTTATTGAAACAGCTTAAGTGTCCGGGTTTTTAATCTCCTCGGAAACAATGAGTTTTCAATCAAGATCGTCTGAAACCAGAGCAGCCGCTCTGACACCGTGTCAGGAGGATTTAGGATGTGAGCGTCTCTGCTTCTTTCTCCGCACAGTGCAGAGATACACTGACTTTAATATTCATCCTTCACTTCCTTCTTGTACATTAACAAAAAATGGACAGAAAAATGAATTTCCCCTGCAGAAAACGGCAGAATGAAGATTACCTTCTCTTCTCTTTTCTCTTCTCTTCCCTCCCTCTGTTATTCATTATTAAGTATGTACTGCTTTTTTCTACATGAGGCTGGGAAATTATAATGTGTGACATGATGAAACGACAGTAGCCGGTCTCACTTCCAATAGAGGGCTGGTGAAGGAGCGAAGCCTTAGTAGCGATGAAATGTTAATACCCAATGGCTCCTGGGTTACCTCTTTGGATTCTCCTCACTGTGTGTGGACTGTATGAATGTTTAAACGGCTCTTCTGTGATATATAAAGCCCGCCTCACGGGCCGCCTGCAGTCTTGGACGAGGTCCAATGTGGGTCAAGCGAGGCTCATCTGTTTTTTTTTTTTTTTTTTTTAAATGCAACGTTGGCCGAGACTAATCTAGCACAAAGCCTGACATTAAGTATCTTAGAGGAAGATGGAGAGAAGTTTCTACATCCAGAGCATTGCAGATTACGTCTGCTGGCTGTGGTGTGGCTGCGTGGGGGTCCTGTGAGCTCAAATGAAAGTAGAGGAGAATTAGGTGACTGAGCCTTTAATACAGCAGCCCTTTGTAATCATACCAGGGAGGAGATGAGGTGCAAGGAGAATTAGAGTGAATCCTCGGGGTGACCTCGATTTTGAGATGTTCTGGTACAGTGCAAGAATTTCTAACAAGATAAAGAGAGAAGAAAGGGACGTTTTTAACAAATAAAAGCACCAAACTGAAGTTCATCCTCTTGCTCTTCTCAGAAGAGCTACAGCGTCATTGCTCAGAAATTGGAGTCAAGTTCAAGTTTGCGGTCGCAGCCACTCCGTCTGTGGAGTGAAGACCGTCTGCGGCCACCCTGGTGTTCAACAGGCGGGGGAGGAGGTGGCGGTGGAGATGGGTGGATGGGGGGTACATAGCCTTTGACCTCTGCCAGGGTTGCTATGGGAAAGAGGCCCGTCAGCTCAGTAATGTACGTCTGAAAAGGCCGAACTGTCAGAGCTGTCCAGCAGACGTCAACCCCCCGCCACACACACAGTAACTATCTCCGACCCATTCACGCTCTCTCACAGATGGCACGGGCCAGCTTGGGAATGTTAGCCGCTTTCTGTTCATCAGGCGCAGTCATAATTCATCACCGCCCTGCTCCTCTTCCTCAGGGTTTCTTCCTCATGTTGTAGCCTCAGAATAGTTGTCTGTAGACTTATTGCCTTAATTCTAGTGTTTCAGTCACAAGTCAGTCCTGATTCAGGGTTGGTTGCTTTTGGTAGATTTAGGTCTCTGCAAATGCTTAATGAAATCTATCTGAATCTGAATTTAAAATTCAAGCTCATAAAAAGATGTACAGAGTCTTTTTTCTCAGGTAAAAGGCCTAAGTTTTTTGCATCACTTTGTCTGAGATGTGTTTGATTACCTCATACATTCAACATGTCACATATTTGCACTTATTGGCTGCTGATAGAGGACAGAGAGAGCGTCGGGTTTTATGAATTTGAGCCTAAAGTTGGGAAATAAAGGAAATTGTTTGCTTTGAAAGGTATGTTCTAATTTTTGCAAAAAAAGCTTTAACCTGCTACAGTGGGTTCAAGCCATTTATTCATATATAAATTACAAAAAGCAGGCTGCTACATGGATCAGAAATGGTGTCAATTTCTACTCAAGCAAACTGTGCAATATGGCTGGGAAATACTGTGCAAAAATCATATATCAATATTTTGTAACTTACTTGTGTATACTAATTTCCGCTTTCTGTGAAAAGTACAAAAACAAAGTTAGAATTAAGTCAAAACCACATGTGCCAAATAGGCCTGTGCTTAAAATATCAATGCAGTGATATATTTTGACACAGTCTCCTTGCTGACACTTGAATTGATGCAGATTTTGCTGCACTGATAGAGCCCCAAAATGTTGTGACAACATTTGTAAATGACACCCTGGGTTTATCATATTTCTCATCATTTATCACACATGGTGCAATTCAAAGGGTAGCAATTGAGGCCAAACTACATGGTGCAGTACCTGTTCACTTCAAAGATCTCTTAAGACCTGGAGTTTTAGTGTTGATTCTTTTTGACCTCGTGCTTGCTGTTTATGTTCTTACAAAAAAGAGCAAAAAATGCCTGTTGTTCTGTAAGAGGTATAGTCTTTGTCCATATTGCAAATAGTATCTCACTGTGGCCTCTACAGATATATTATGAGTTGGGTGGTGCCCAACTCATAATATATCTGTAGTGCTAAAAAATATTCAAAAATTATACACAAGTTACATTGATACTTATATTGGCAGCCAAATGCTAAAGTCAACATTACTTTAAAAAAATTCAAATTTTACTTTTGTGAGAAGAAAACAAACAAAGTTGAATAAAATGCTCCATATCCTTAATTAATATAAAGTAATTAAAACGCTAACTCTGCTTTCAGAATTAACGTTTCTAAAAAAGCATGTGGCATTAGCAGTTCTTATTGCATTAAACATTTCTTTACTGATCATAATGCCTGGCATCTTCATATTCTCTCTGTATTTCAAAAACTCTGCATATTTCCCAGCCCTACTGCCAAGAACAAGGGATTGAAACTCATGCAGTTTTATTGACAGTGATGCCTTTATGAAGTCTGCTCATCAATACAAGTCATTATTGATTATCATGTGATTTTCTGTGACAAAAAAATAAGGTCCACACAATTTATATTGTTTCAGCAATGTGGCACGCCAGTTATTTAATGCTGTGCTGCTTGCTGCTGTTTCCTCCCTGGCTCAAAAAAAACACAGATAATGCACCTTGTGCTACTAGCGTCAGATTGTGAAGAAGTTGGCCACACTTTTCCTCCCCATTGCTTTTGTTAAAGTAAGAGCTGACTGCCTTTACAGTAGCTTAACATCATCATTTTGTAAGGCACTCTCATTAACAAGGAAATTGTTAAGCTGAAATGAGAAATGATATTTATTCCCCAAACTACTTGTAAATGGTTCTGCAAGTATTGTCATGTTTCCGATCATGTATCAGTCAGCAAAAAGCTACGTGTCCATCCAGGTCTTCTTCTCTGTCATTAGTAAATGTACACGTGTACATGTGAACATGTACACATGCGTACAGTGAACGTGTACGCATGTGTACATTCACTGATGTAGACGAGCATGATTGTCTCATAAGATGGTCAGTGCTCCTTCTTTGACCGCCTGCATGTCAGTGAGGGCATGCTAATCCACTGGTTGTCATACTTGCGTGTTTCCATGCCCCCTCTGTAACCGTGTGCAAGTGTGTCCTCATTTAAGGCTGCATTAATTCAGGGGTGGGGTCTGAGGAAGAAAGGAGCGTGTATTTGCATACGCTGCATGCCGTCTGCAGAGAGGGAGCAGTCCAAAAAAAAAAAAAAAAAAGATGTCAGAGGTGCACAAAGAGAACGAGGACAAATCCGTCATTGTGGGCTCAGTGGGAGAAAAGGACTCGTCTGAATTGGGGAGTGGGCGAAAATTGACAGAGAAAGAGTTGGGGCTGGCTCCCCGCGGGGATAAAAGCCTTGAGATCCCTCCATGCATACTGCCTGAAAATGGGAGAGGAGAACAACACGCGGAGCACAGGGGAAGGTTCCTTCTTTTGATTTTAATCAGCATGAAAAAGAAAGTTTGTTTTTCTGAAACACTGCCTGCAATTTGTTGTGTGCAAAACTGAGAATCGTAGACAAAAACAAGCTTGGTATTGTCAAAACAAATTCATCAGAGAGCTATGCTTTACTGAATGAATATTGACTTACAAAAACCAGTGTCCATGAGCTCTTTTTTCTCTGAGTGTGTATATGTTCACAGGTTTTATGTTTTTTTACCCTGTGGTCCTTTCCTGCTAATTTATGCAGGCAGACTTTTATTGCTGTTCTTTTATGAACCATCCTTTACTTTCCACTCTGTAAAAATGCTTATCAAATAAAGGACTATAATTTGAATGTTTTATCTACCGAGTCTTAACAAGAACTTTACTTTTCATTATTCTACAGTAGGGAAGGAAAACTGGCAGCCCAGGGGCCACATGCCCCCCCTCAGACCCTGAATGCTGCTGGCCAGTCTATTTTGAGTGCTCAAAAATGAAGAAGATAAGAAAAAAGAAAAAAAGTCTGCCAGAAAACTTTAACAATTGACATATTTAATGAAAAATAGAGCTACACTTAGCTGAAGTCTAATGTAAAATTCTTATGCATTAATGAACGCATGAACCAAATATACTATCCAGACAAGAAAAATTCTGAAACCTGCCTTGAAAAAGTAGCTGAAAGTGCTGTTGATTCCACATTTAGGCCATTAATGGAGGGACTTACTACTGTTACATGAGTTGAGCTACATAAATGTGATCTCATAGCCTATTATAGCAGCTTTATTTTTGATCCTTCCCAATCATAATTGTAATTGTTATTTTTATAGTTTTTTGGCATTTTGCAACAATTTTGCAAAAAGACGAGGAAAGACATCACTGAGGGCCTCTTGATAATCAGAGTCGCTCATCCATGTTCTTAAGTGTCCATTATAAAAATATGACTCTGTATCTTGAACAAATCTCCTCAACCACTTTTTTTTTAGCTTGGATTTGTAAATATGACCTTGTTGCTGTTTGTGCAGATTGAGATGCTAATGTCTCTCCATCTCTTTTTCCGCAGGGACTGCAGGCTGTACATGTGGAGACCCTCAAACTCACCAAAATGACGTCACCAGAGCTCAAACCTGAAAGACCACAGCTTTATGTAAAAGGATCTTGGAAAAAAATATATATATTTTGTCATCTCAATTCTATTGATATTGGGATATGAGCCATCACAATAAAAACTTTGAAAATCTGAATTTATGGCATTTACAGCTGTCTTAATAAAAATAAAAAAAAAAAAAAACTCTTAATTTAGTAAAGTGATGTTTAGTAGGCCTGGTATAACAGCCCTGCTTTACAACTTTTTATACAGTTAAATTAAGCTAAAGCTGACTGTAAGCTACAATCAGAATTATTTAAGTGTTATCAAAAATGTAACCATCCATGAGCTAATGGCAGTATTTAACTTTTATTTTACGAGTAATCATATTATTTCAGTATTAACAATGTTATCACACACTGCATTTCTTGCCTCATTGTGCAGGCCTTTCTGTCACCCTGTAAATTGAACTTATTTATGAATGCGTTACTTCAAGATATTTTGGTGAGGAAAGTGTTTGATAAAGCATGTACATGTTCAGTTGTTTTATTTTTGTGATTTAAGATATTTCATTACTTTTTATACTTTTTTTAGCTGCTGAATACTTTGATTAAATTATTTGTTACATTCATTTGCCTGAACTGAAATGATACATCTGTAGTACATTGTTGTTTAACTTCAACATAAAATAAAAAAAGTATGATATGATGTTAGTGTTAGTGTCGTGTTTTTGATGAAAATAGTTTTATTTGGTGTTGGATCAAAAAGTAAACTGGTTTTATTGATAATTACATTATTAAGGTATTGAGAACTAGAGGAATTTTTAATCTTTTCATTAACAAATCTTGTTCATTTATCAAAAACGTTTGAAGGTATGCATTATATTGTACTTTTAATTACTTTGAAGGCATTTTATGAGTTAATGACAATTGAATACTTCATGTTGCTATTTTTCTTTTATCAACTAAAGTGAATGTGTTATGGGAATATTTTATTTATGTGTGTAAGATGGTAGGCTTCAATATTGAAGAAACAATAGTTAAAAAAGGACTGAAATAAACACTTGTCAGTTTTGAGACCTTGAAGGACCTCTTTTCTTGAATGTTATTCTCTGTATTCATTTATAAATTCACATCTTTGGGTGAGGCTGTTGTGAGAACGTTTCTGAGTGACTGAAATAAGTTTTCATTTGGAGAAACGGATAGCATGTTGTGAATCTAAGGGAATAAAGTTCATCTGCTAAAACACAACGGACTAAATGACACCAAATGGCCAAATAACCCGTCCTCACTTAAAATCAGTTCGTTTCCCTTGTAGTTTTATTCATAAGAAACCAGATCGTACAGAAACGTTTCTCTCGGCCTCTTCCCAGTTTCTAAAGTTTTCGGCCTAAATAAGAATAAAAACTTTGCTGTATGACTTTATTAAAAAAAACCTGACTAAAAAATATTAATAACCCGCGTGTGAAAAATGACTTTAAATCTGAATGTCCCCCTCCCCACTACGCAGTTTCAACGATTAATCAGGTTTACGGGATTACAGGCCGTCAATCAGTGTCACACTGATCTGTGTCCGGAGTCAAACAACAGATGGACACGCGCGGGGTCAGCAGGGGATTATTTCCGTCTCTGGAGGCTTTTGCGGACACAAAACAACAACAACAACAACATTAAAGTGACAGAAAAACGGCAGACAGGTCCGTTAGTTACCGCTAAATCCTGGATTGAGTAATGTCCACGGTTTAATAGCTAAATAAATGCATAATGTGTTGTTGAAATACTGGTAAGGGCAACAAAGTGATGTATTTAAATTATTCCTTAATTCGCTCAGAAAATCATTATAAAAACATCAAGGCATAAACTATAAAACCTTCACTGAAATGATATGGTATAGCTTTTGCCATTTTTTTTGGGGGGGGGGGGGGGGGGGGGTAAAATTGCTGCAAAAAAGTGTTATGGCTCATGAGTGAATGTCAACTGTATGGTTGAACTGTTTCATCAATGCTTTATTTTTAGCCATACTATATTACCCTCTTAGATTGCCAAATGTATTCATTTTAATTTAATTAAAACTGCATTAAAGGCAACACAAGTTTATTTTAATTGTTCATTTTAGCAACAAGGCAACTGATTACAACATTTAAAAGGGGTTCACACAATACACCAGAACACAATGGCAAAAGGATTAAAAAAACACCAATAGAAAGCATTTATTAAGTTATCAAAATAATTAATTAAAATCAATAGAATGATTGAATTAAAGAATACAAAAATGGAAAACAAGATGGAGGGAAAAATGGATATAAAGCCAATAACATATCATATCCATTCCTCAATAAACACAGTTATCCCCTATAAATCCATGTTTAAAACACTTTTTTTTTTCAAACAAAAACCTTAAAAATCTTCCTAGTATATCAGTGTTGACTCAGAAGCTTTTGCAGGAGTCAGCATGTTTTCATTCAATCCAAACACAGGGCAGGTGATCTCAGTGACCTGTCTGAGGAAACCAGTCAGTCCCTGTGTTGGAGCAGGCTGAAGTAAATGCTTAAAATGTTTCTGTAAACCTGATTACACTCTTTGATTTTCACCATTAAAAAGGGGATTATATTCTATTGTACTACAAATAAAACTGTATAAATAAACCATGTGTTTTCTCAAGGCCAAATATGACCCACCCTAATCGTAACATTGTCTGTGATTTGTTTTATATTTAATATCTTGTGTTGTATAATATACTTTAGTTTTTACAGTTTTATGGAAGAGAACATTACAACAATAAAAAAATGAATAAACAGTTCTGAATTCAGGATTGCCTCATCTCTGAAAACATTTGTCACTGTGACATTCCAGTGACATTATCTCGACTTTGCAGTGTAAACACTGTCCATCCTTCACACTTCTTATGACAGGGTTCCTCTTGAGCTCTTAGTCTTTGAGATATTCCAGCAAATAAATATCTTACATAATTTTTATCCAGTTATCTTGTTTAGGTGGATCAGACTTGTAGCATCTCCTTGTGATGAGCTTTTAAAAGGCTGCTAACAAGAATTAAACAAATATCTATAAAAATATTTTCCATTGAAATACTTAAATTATGTATCTTGCATGACATATTTATGTCATATCCAATAATTTGGTTTATAATCAAACAGTTTCCCAAAATGATACAATTCTCAGACATTCAAAAAACATGTGGATGGCCTCACAATGTCTCCAGCATGGTTTTGTCACAGACAGTTGTATTTTAGGCATCACAAAGGCTCTGATTTTGTTCTTCTGGTAATGTTCTCCACAGGAACATAAAGAACTAGAGGACTGCTGAGTTTTCCAAATATTTAACCATTCATCCTCATAAATGATAATATTAAGTTCTCTTTCCATTTATGCTTTATACCAAGTGTCTCTTCTTCTTTCCATAAATCTTGTGTTATTAAGTTTTTTGTTTTAAAAGCTTGTGGGTTAAATCAGTTGTAAAACAGAACAGGAGAAGATTAAATAAATAAAATCCCTCAGAAAATAGAAAATATTGCTATGCTTCCAAAAAAAAAAAAAAAAAACTGGTGACATAAAAATGCACCCAGAGCTGATTTCTGCATATCTGTTCCTTTAAAGGATAAGCATGTCTTGCAAACAAAAATCATGTTTACAATTAAGCAATAATTTAGCAATAAGTATAACAATAAAATTCCTTTAATTAAGTTTTAAAAAAAACTTACTACAGATGTCTTGTGATGTTTTGCAGTGATTACAAATTAGTCTTTTTGCATTATAGTGAGGATAAATCCAAATGTACACCGAGTTCAGGAGTGAACCCTTTGGACAGGGGGTTCCACAGAAAATTGAGACAGCACAGGGTTAAAGAGCGTCATGTCAGCCCCCTGTCTTTTGAAGAAGGTAGTTTCTTGAATCAGCTGCTTGAGCTCAACTACTGCCTTTTGACGAGTGTCAGCTGGTCAGGGACCTGTTGGTGAAGTCCCTGCAGGTCAGCAGGGGCCAAGAGGTCACGATGTGGACAGTCCCCCAGAGGACAATAAACAGGCTGGAGAGAGGCTGAGGTCAGGGGCCAGCTGAGCCACAGCCAAAGGTCAAGGGCCGCTAATTAAGTGGCTATTTCCTGCTATTCCCCGGTGACCGCTGGACTCTGTAATGGACTGGAGGGAGTCTATTCAGAGCAAGTTAATAAAACCTGGAGACAAGCTAAAATTAGTGAGAAGAACAACAGGAGATAAAAGCAACAACAGCAGGCTCATGTTTTTAGAGGGTTTACAAAAAGACTGGAAATCCGCAAACTACTTATTTCACACAACTATGACAACCAAATTCTTTTAAATGACTCTTTTTCCCGCCCTAAAAATTATTTTTACGCCCATTTAGACTCTGAAATAAGATTACATTATCCTCACTGGCGGAGCTTCAGTTCAATATTTTTTTCAGTTTAATGGAATATGAAAACATTTACAAAGCGAGAAAAGCAATGATTGAATCTGACGCACTTCCACACACAAAGTTAAAGCTGAAGGGAACAGATTTTTTTATTATTTAAATTTAGTTATTAAGAAAATTTAATTCAGATGCAAAAGGAAGTGCTTTAAGTGAGTAATGCGAATGTAATATCATTAATATCATATACTACCTTGCAGTACATCTGGTGGCCCATGTGCAAAACCAGAAATGTATGAGAAAAAACAATAACACATCAGAAAACACTACATGAAATTATAAAAATGCATTACAAATTGATTAACACATCAACAAATACAAAAATAACAAAAAAACAGACAAACATATTGAAAACCAAACAAGAAAGTGAAGAAAACAACAATCTAAAAAAATGTTTCAGTTCTGAATTCGTATCACTGAGTTTTTTAGATTGGCATCATGTTTCCTTTCTTTAAAATAAAGTTGTTGTTGTGATTTTAATTGCTGTTGGTTTTTTCTTACTTTATCTCATTAGGGTTTTATTATTTTTGTTGTGATATACTCATTTTCTTGTATTTTAACTGTATTGTTGTGTGATCTGTTTTTTATTGTTTTTGCTTCAGTCTTTTGTGGTTCAGAATTTTTGTTGTGTTTTATTAATATGTTATTGTGTAGTCTTTGTTGCTTTGTTTTTGTTTGTCACATTTTCTTATTTTTTTGTATTAATTTTTTGTGTTTTGATTAAGCAATAAAGTTCTTTTAATTGTTGAGTTTTTGTTGTGATTTTAAATTGTTATTGTGTGATTTATTTGTTGCTATATTTTAAAACATTTGAGGTTTTTTATTTGTTATTAAATTTTATCTTTTGTCTGTTTTAAGTGGTTGTTGTATTTAAAACTGTTTTTAATTTATATGTTGCATTTTTTTTAATTTGCCTTTTTAATGTTTCTTGTATTTTCTTTGTTGTGCTTTTAATTTTTTTGGGTCAATTTTGTTATTTGGTTTTTATGTGTTGTGTTTTCTTTTATTGTTGTTGCATCTTTTATTTGTTGTTTTTCTGATTTGTTCCTGTTTTTTTTTTATTTTGTGTTGTCTATTCTATTTTTATTACTTTTTCTACCTGTTGTGTTTAAAGTTGTCATGATTTATAGTTGTTGATCTGTTTTGCATTTGTTAATATGCTTTTTAATGTTGATTATTTTTGTCACTGTGTTTTTTGTTTGTATGAGTGTTTTGGACATTTTTGTTGTGCTTGTACTTTAAGGCTACTATCAGCACAACAGGACAAAAAGACAACAGTTAATAAAATCTGATACCTCATGGGACATTTGACTTCACCTCAAACATCATGTAAACTACATTTTTGGACGTTGTGAAGCTTTTGTACTGATATCAGCTGTTTCAAGGATGTCAAGTTCAAGGCAACAATCAGTTCAGGGGTTGATTTAAAGATTATGACTTTGTCGTTTAGTCCAGTAATCTCATATCCAAACCGACATCCTCCTCAGAAGAGTCAGAGAAACAGAGAGGGAGAACCTCAGGGCTGTGGTTGAGGAATCTAAACATTTTGGAGGGAAAGTTGGTGGAAGCTGTTTATGCCTTTGCAGCCTCTGAATGGGTCTATGTGCATGATCCTTTAGCATAAGAAAAGAGAAGGGGCCTGTGAACTCCTCTGACACTGACCTTTCTCCCAGGATGTGAATAGTATCACTCAAGAGCTACCCGCCACCCTTTCAGCATGGACCTGAGCCCTGCCCTCGCCTAAACTCCTAATCAGGCTGATTTAATGTGTCCTACAAGTCCTTCCTCCTCACACACACACACACACACACACACACACACACACACACACACACATCTGCAGTTTCAGAGGAGTTTTGTCGCTCACACTCTCCTCTGGGCCCCTGCACTTTAGGAAGTTAAAGGAGCTGGTTTGAAACAACAGGGGGGCCCGTCTCCCTCTTTACAGTCAGAGTCTCCTAATAATCAATTGGTTCCTCTTCTAAGGAGCTAATCCGAACTATTCTGCATACTCCAAACTATTGAGAGAAAACACGCACCTTCAAGACAATATCTAGATTTAAAATCATGCTGCTTAAATCAGAGTGGGGCAATATGTGTATATATATATACATATATTTAGAGATATTGTTGTATTTAAGCAAGATGCAGAGTAAGACAATATTGCTCGTACTACAGACGAGTCGTAGGGTCAGTTATAAGAGAAATGACAAGAAGAGGGTGGGACTTTAATCCATAATGCACTTCAAGAAAAGGCAAAATGGCAAGAAAAAAGGTTTAAATGAAGAAAATATTGACAAAAAAGGCATAAAAAGTCAAAATTCAATAATGTTGGAATGTTATTTAAGAAATAATTTGACAAACATATTTCATCTTTATTGTTGAGTTTGATATTTTTCTTGATATTTTGACTTCTTAAAGTGCATCATCCTCTACAATTCATATATTTCTACATCAGCCTGGCCTTAATCCTCTTTCCTATGTTATACTGATATAATTTCCGCTGATGTTAAGCAAATGTTACCCAGGCCTCGCACTCACACAAAAAATGTAATAATATCTGCAGGATAATTCATTTTTAAATTTAAGGCTAAATGGGGAATGGTCATCTTTTTTGTTGCATTCCAGTTTATGTAATTTTAGGCTTTTTGTTCTGTTTTCTCCATATTGTGTTTATTTATCTATCTAAATATGGTATATTAGGACAATGTTTTAATTGTGCCTTGTGATCGAGTCATGATTGTTTTTCAGTCATGTGTTTGGTAAACTGGGACACAGATTCCTTAGTGTAAATCTTTGCTTTAATTCCTACTGACATGTTTCAAAGAACAAGAACAATAAATTCTTCAATTGTTTAACTCCAATTTACATGAGATAATCTTTTTATGTTTTATTGCCTTGTAATGCCTCTAAATAGTTAACAATAAGGTGAGGCTGTTATCTAAAGAGTCGGTGAAGAACACAACATGCTTTCCTTGACCATTAGGCATTAAATCCATTATGAGCTCTATAGGTCAGACAAAAGTGATCATGAGACATTAAAGTGAAGCCTGTATGAAGGGACACCAGCACTGCAGCTCAGTTTGAACCTACTTCTTATGATGTCACTATCATACACCAAATACACAGAGCAAAATTTAGATAATGCTGTATTATTTTGGCAAATTTCAAAAAGCATATCATAGAAGGGTTAATTTGGCCAAAATGCCGGATCTGCCATTACATTGGATTTGAAACATTACCTCATGGTTTGTGAATGCTTTAAAAAAACAACAACACAATTTTAGCTGATTTACTGTGTTGATATAGATGTCAGGTTTCTTTTTTTTTTATTTGGTTAAGTGAAAACAATGTTATGTTACAAGGTTTAATATGCATTTTAAGAACTGAACAAGATGGTCTGTTCAATATATTTCACTATTTCAGGGCAGAACCTTTCAGAGGCATATCCAGCAGGTGATTGGATGATCGGTCCACCAGTCACATTTGTTATGGGCCAATTAGATAATTCAGTAGGCGGGGGCTACTGTGCTATAGAGCGAGCCACTTCATAAAACAAACTCTGGTCAAAACACGTCAGAAGTGGAGCCAAAATATCCTAAAGAAGTTTATAGTGTTATTTGTTTTTCATATAATAAAGAAATGTGATCCAGATCCTATAAAACTGCTACTGAAGCTGTGAACATCTATGCTATTGTCTGTCTGAGTAGTCACGTCCTGCTGTCTTCATGCTCGTATCTCTCATCTCTTCCTGCTCTAAAGGACTCTGATTTGGCTGTCCCACTTTGGCCTGCTCACAGTTGTCGTAGATTGGTTATTAGACATTGAAGCAGGCAGGTCCAGCTGCTCTGCAAGGTTAGCCCAGCCCCAGCTGATAGTACAGGCTAATTGTGAATAAAGCTCTCAGCAAATTGATAATCAGCTGAGCCAATCATTTTTTTAGGACAACACCAAGTCTCAACAGATGTTAGACTCATAGGCAGCTGAATAACTTCTTAATTTCATATCAACCCTCTGAAATAATAATTAGCAGTAGCAAGTACACCTCTATTTTTTTTTTTAATTTTGCAAAATAATTACTTAATTCTTAGTTTTGGATTATAGCCAGCAAAACATTAAATTCAAAATAATAATTTTACATCAAGATGGAGGGGAAACTCTACTCACTTTCAATAAAAGACAGTGAAATACAGAGGGTTAGAATGCAAAAAGTGGGTGATTTTGGCTTGATAATACGTATTTTAACTCTCCTTAACCTAACATAGATGTAAAGCAGTTGAGAAAGTGACTCATTTAGTTCCTTAAAACCGAGTAATTATGGTGCAAAGTGTAGCTACTGACAAAAAGTCCTGTTTTCAAACTTTGTTCTACAGTATATTTGAATAAACTGGTTGACCTAAAATGATACATAACTTGCAAAATAATGCACTGATAATAATAGGAAGATAAAATGACCTGTGCCAATTGGGTACCTTTGGTGAAACAACTAACTAAAAAACTAAAAACATTTTCTACAAAATATCATGCTGGCATGACAGTATTGTTGTTAAAAATCTTCGTGGATAAATATTTCTTGTTCATGAAATTGAGGTTCTGAGAGGACTGAATACTTACAAGGGAGTTTGGTTTTATGTCATGATTTCTGAAGTTGAGCCCAAGAAGTCAAAACCTAATATCGCCCCTGCTTATGTGACTATCTCAAGACACTTCACAAAAGCTGTAGGACCTGACCATTTGCTCTGAGCTCTTTCTTTTCAATTCTTTTCTGTTTGTTTGTTTGTTTTGATAAGGTGTATTTTTCAGTGTCACATTATGTTTGGAGTTACTCTGAGAGCTGGAGTCAACCTGTGGTACTGAACAGCGCCATCACGTTCATCCTGACCCTGGATCTACTCCAATCAAAACCCACCTCGGCTCAAAACTGACCCCGGGGCAAAACTTCAAGTAAATCAACCCCAAGTCTACCGTAAATAAACTTAAGACAGAGGTGATATCTCTTTCTTGAAAAAATCCTCTCAGAATGTAACTTCCCTGACTTATGCGACACATTTAATGAAGATGTGCGGGTTGTTCAGGCCCAGCCATTCCCGGTCCTGCAAAATACTGATGTTAATGGTTCGGTGGGATAAATTGTGTTTTTAAGTACATGATATAATTTATGTAACCTTACTGTGTCGTTTGAGTTGACAGGACACTCATTTGCGCTCTTGTAATCTGGCCCATTCCCTGTCATTTCTCTCCAAAGAGCCTCCATCATCAGTGCGTAACTGCGTCACTGCAGCAGCACGCAGCGCCTCGCGCGCGGCCTGCAGCCTGCTCCGCCTGCACAGATGAATGACCGCTCTCACTGCAGCCCTGTGTCTGCCGCGTGCTCCTCCACAGGCCACGGCGCATAGACTACGGCCTGCAGGTAGTAGTTGGTTAAAGGGATGATACATTTGAGAAACAGTTATTTTACTGATAACTGAGAACCTAATGAGAAAAACTACGTCAAAATACATCCCAGAATAAGTTGAGAGGTTAGCATAAAAATACAACATTTTTATGCTAAAGACAGGGTTGTAGCTATACTGCCATTTCGTGTCTCTGAGTACAATTTACTGTTTGTGCAAAAAGAAATGTTAAGCATAGATGGAAAGTGGAAAGTCGTGCACTCCATTTTTAATCAAACCTTTTATGAGACACCTGCAGTGGGCAACCAACTTTCTAAATAGAGATGAAATTTGGTCAATAAAGTACCCTTTTTTTATTTAACAACAATACAGCTGCTTCTTAAGATACAGCTTTGTAAAAGTGGGAATGTTTGGGTTTATTATTCCAATAATAATTCCAATCAAGATTAACTAATTTGCTTGTTGATGCACAAAAACCAAAGGGCTGAGATAGAAAATAAAACATTTTGATATCTACATACTGCAATTTTGCCTTGTAAAACTATGTATGGTAATTCAACACTTATTTAGCCTTAATAAAGTCCTTGTGCATTGAGATGTGAAATCTATGCGAAACAAAACAGATTTGATGAAGCTTTAAAATAAGTGGTTTAATGTGTGCTGATCAACTGGTTGCCCGGGGGCCATATCAGCCCTCTACAGCTTCCCAACAGGCCCTCAGAACAACATTAAATTCAGAGAATGTATATCTGAATGGGTATCTTTATTTATTCAATCCCTACAGCAGTTAAAGCAACCCCAAGAACAATTGAAATGTAATTTTTTTTTTTTACAGGGATGACCTAATGTCTGATTCGTGTCCCAGAAGTTCACCTGTCAACCCCATTAGTAAATAAACATCTTTGAGAATCAGAGCATTAGTGTCAGTAGTGGACAACATGATGGAACAGTTGAATAGCCGATAGGTCTCAGTGGCCCCCATTGGCCAGTCAGCAATGCAGGAGATAGGGACTGATCTATCCGTTAGGGGTCAAAAATTACTAACATTTTTGAGAAACATTAGAATTCTAAAATAAGAATATATCAATTCATTATATTTTGATTTATTTAAAGTCTGTCTCCCACTGCATCTGTCCATGTAGTTGATATAGTCGATGATCCCTGATTTAAAGTATCAATGAAAGTCCAAAGTCAGCCCGTCTAAAATAGAGGAGTGCAACTGGTGGTCCTCAAGTCAGTTTCAAAGGTTAACAAACATTGCACATAAAGTAAACATAAAGTAGATTTTTTTGACAACACCATGGAAAAACGACAAAAAAGTCTCCATAAGAATTTTTTTTTTTTTGCCACTAGCTCTTTGACCCGTGCATGAAATTAGAAATGCAATATGCTGTATTAGTTGTAATATATTTCTATGAAGCCCAATCAAAATCATTTGCAAAGGTACATAATTGAAATTCTCTAAAGCAGTAAATTATAATAATACAAATGTTGTACATTGTAAATGTTTCTGCTCTTGGGAAGTGTATTAAATTTAGATTTTAATATGTAATTATCTTATTAAATTAAGCATAACTATTTGCATTTGAGTTTTAAAATATTGATGTTGGAATGATAAACTGCAACAAAAGCCATCTATTTTTTCATTTTTTATTATTTTTGTAAGGAATTAATGTTTATTCATAATTTAAATTGAAATTGAGACAGTGTTTGGACAGACAAGGTATTCAGAAGAACTTATGCCAAAACTGACAAAGCATAACACAACATTGAACCAGTGCCATGACACGAGATACTGCAACTTCTTTTGTAAAATGGGGCAACTGTATATACACCTCAGTGAAGACCTACCAACGTAGAAACAAACCTACATTTGATTGATTAAGAAAAAAAAACAATATGGTAATTATAGTTATGATAATTATAATAACAATTGCCCCGAGCCCCTAATAACAATCAAAATAATTACAAAAACCTTCACATATGTATATAAACATACCCAAATTCATATGCATGCATCTATATAAAAGATAAATGAATAAATTGGTTCATGAAAATATGCATAATAATAATAATCATTAGATGATAGCAACAAAAATATTAAATATCAAGAAATTCAGTTTTAAAATAAATAAATGAAATATTTGAAAATAGAATAAATTTAAATAACCGTAATAGTGAAAAAAGGGTCATCCTCTGATACAGTTTGCCATTTGGTTTCCATGTAGGCCTTTCAAGTATCCCAGGCTTCATGAAATAGCTCTGGATTAGATAGATTTTCTCTGAAGGGGTAGATGAATTTACCTCGCTGATACACTGAGTTTTATTTGGAGGATCTTCATGATTCTAATTTGATGGAATACACATTACGGCAACTGTGATAGCAAGACTCACCAAATTGTTCATTCTATGGGGGGGAAAGGTTCAGGTCCCTGGAGTTCAGATGATGAGAAAATATTTTGTAAAATGACCCTTCTCAACTTGTCCTCAGTCTCCAGCCATCACTTGTCTCACCTCTTATCTATCCCTTATCCCCCTAAAGCTAATGGCTGTAGGTCTCTCATTTTGGTACCAGATTTCCGTTTGATCCTCTTAATTACCAAAGTTTCCAACAAAGACTGAAAAAGAAGGTTTCAGGAATGGAAATTTTTAAAGCACATTCAAAAGCAGTATAGTTTGTTTCCACACATAAACATATTCTTTGTGAGCTTCCTGTCATTTTTGTTATTACACACCACGTCCACCTTAGGAACAGTAACAAAATCAGCTTTTGCCTTGTCCTGAGGAGTTGCACTCTTTAAATCCAAACAGCAAAAGGAATGATGAATGGTTTTGTTAGGTTGAAATATGTTTTTTTAAAGGAAGAGGATGATGAAAACATTTAGATCTGAGCTGAGGGAGACTAAAGGACATCCAGGGATCTGAGAATACCTTGTGTATGTAAAGAAAATGATTTGATGTTACTAAAGAGGATACAGCAGAGAATGAAGTGTCCGACTTGATG
Organism: Cetoscarus ocellatus; assembly: GCA_037902135.1. NCBI lineage: Eukaryota > Metazoa > Chordata > Actinopteri > Labriformes > Labridae > Cetoscarus > Cetoscarus ocellatus. The sequence continues at coordinate 222,197 of JBAMNC010000262.1, forward strand.
TGATATAAAGGAGATGGGAGTCCATATTGAGACACTTCAGCTCTGTGCGCATGCTCTCCTAAGCTCTGCGTGGGTTCGCATTTTTTTCAAAAGCCACGTGAGGATGCAGCCTGTTCTCTTCTCCTGCAGATCTGCCGTGACTCGTTGTTGTAGCTTGGCTGTGATTGGCTGAAGAGGCTTTGAGTCAGCGGTCAAAGGTGAGAGGTAAAACATAGCAAAGATGTGAGAAAATACTAAAAATACTGCCTGAATTTTGAAATATTGACACCAGAAAATTTCAGAAATATCTTATTAATTTGAAATTTACTACCCTACAGCAGAGAATACATTAACAATACATTATAGTGTAATGCCTTTAACCATTGATATCCATATTTATAGGTAAACTCAGATATTGCCATATTTTGTTCAGTTGTACTTAGATGCATTGACAACAAAGCTTTGTATTGTGAGAGGACACTATATTTCATTTATTTTTTACACGTTTTAGTCATATCTATCCATATCCTCGGGGTCTTTGGGTCCATCTCTGTAGGAATCCTTCACCACATTCCTACAGGCTGATTTTAGGGTGATTTACCATTCAGCATTCATATGGACACAGGGGACTTGAACCGTGTCTGATGTGTGGCTGCTGTGTTAACCTGTGACCCCAGACTGTCTGGAGGGCCACAGTGACAGAGAGTCAAGGTCAAGGGGAAACGGGGGGAGGGGGACGGGTGGATGACGGGTGGAAGGGCTCCCTGTCTGGGAGTAAAGAAGCCAGACAGTCCCAGACGTCTCTCTGAGGGGAGACGATGTCGAATGTGTACCCCTATAGATCCCCACATCCTACTCTGTCTGTTCCCACTCACTACCATGGCCCCGCTGAGGGGGACACGGGGGCCGCTGATGTCTAGAGACCAGCGGGGGTACTGCCTCTCAGTCTGTCAAAGGACAGAGACACAAATCTGAATATTTGCTGTGCCAAAGTTTGATATTTTCCTTTAAGTTTTTCTCATTAATTATATGTTTCAAGACCCTTTTGAATCAGCAACGCAGTCTTACGTACTGATTTAAAGTTAACGCAGTTGAACGCCCTTAGTTTCAGATAACTCCTTATTATAGGGGCATAATTAGGATTTTGGCTGGGAACGAAACAAGAAAAAATAGTTTAGTTATTGACCAAATGCAGCATTTGTTTAGTGAGGAACAATTAGAAACTTAAAAGATCTTAAAACAGAGTTAAATTCTAAAATATAAAATAATGCAGAATTTAAAATGTTGAACATGACCATTTGCACCTAATGACTCTTGAGCGGAGCAGCAGGGACTGATAAATTTCAGGGATTAATTGGCATTTTAGCACCTCTAGTTCCTTGTCTCAAAGTCTGTGAGTTTTTGGTTGAAGTCCTGATATCAGTTCTGTTGTAAACACAAGCTTCAGAGATTTTTTAGTTTTTTTTTGTCTACAAAATAAAATACATCTGACAATGTACTTTTAATTTTTAAAGTGCTGTCTCAAGGACAGTTTAGATTTTCTTGATTAACCAAAAGTGTAAGTTTCATGAACTTTTCCCGCTCAGAGCATATTTAACAAAACCCATTGAAAAAGCCATAGGCCTCTTGTCGAGGAAGCCAGCATGATGCTTACTTTGGGCTGGCCCACAAAATTACATCATCACTAGACCACTTTATTGGCATCATAGAGTATTGCAGCGGTGAGTACTAAAACACAGAAGTAAGTTCTTAAGCTCTTCCTGTTCCCACGTCGCAAAGTCTATGAGATTTTAGAATAGCTTTCTCAGTTGTTATGGCAATCTAACAACTAAAAGGCCACTGAAGGGAACTTGAAGACATTTCCAGCACATGGTGGTTAAGAAGGAGGAGCTCCTTTGTGACTTAAATGACGGGGTACTTTATTGATTATTAACTTTGTGAAAACACCTAGAAAAGATCTATTGTAGTTCATGATTTAAGATCAAGCTTGATATGAAACAACATTAAAGAAAAGAAAACACTACAAAAGAAAGGATCCTCACAACATGCAGACTCGACCACACGCAGTTGAAAAAACTGTGAGGGTTCGCCTGATACCCGAGTCCCTTCATCCATCTACCTGTGTCTTCCTTTTCTCAGTCTGTGGTTACCAGCTATGTCCAGGTGTACGTGTCATGTTGCCACAACAGCAACGTTGACATGCAGTAATGAATCCTGCAACAACACACACTGACTGCACAAACACACAACAAATACACACCGATAAGTGCCTGAAATAAGGTCAGTGATAAAAACATTTTGATGAGATTATTTCCCTGATTTTGAATTTTAGAGCATTATTGTGTTTTTTCTGGTTGCTAACAAACTGCTAACAAGGACTAAAGCAGTGGTTTTCCCTAATGTAATCCCCTCTGAATGTTTTTTTTTGGGGGACTACTTTTTATTAAGTACAGCTAGGATTAGAAGCGGCTGCCATACCATAAATTAATTGTGAAAGTTCAGTTTTTGAAGATTATCACGGAGAACAGACCATGTACATTTCATTTTTTTTTTTTTTTTTCGCTGCAACTGCTATTATCAACAAAGATCTGAGAATACAGTGAAAATAATCATGTGCTTTTACTCAAGGGAATCAGCACAATGCTAACTTCCTGGTTGGCCTACAATTCAATCTTACAATCTTGTAGTTTTGAATTTAAGACATTTTCATACTTTTTAAAGTCCAACAGTTTTGCTAAATTTATTTATCAAGTTTTTATACTTTTTAAGACCCAATGAGGACCTTTTTAAGGCAATTTTTGTACTTTCACTTTCATCAAACCTGAATGATTAGGTTTTATGCTAAACAAAATACATATCTCAAGTCCAGGCTAAGGAAACACAAACATTTCATCAGTTTATTTGGTTTACATCACAAGTTCACCCTTCACGATAATGCATTGTGATGAGAGCCAAATGTTCAATTGAAACTGTTCTCTCCGTATTTAAAGTTTCTATCTCGTTCTGTATAGCTTTTTCAGAAGTGCTTTATTTAGATGTAGAGTTATTTGAGGAGTTCCTTAAGTAAATGCATTTTGGACTTCCTCAGAGGCAGACTTTACATTCTTTTGTACTACAGTAATCATATCTAAGACCTAATAGTGAAACTATCAATCAGCTAACAACAGAGTTAAGACTTAGGTCTGATTATATCACCACTTCAAAAAGGGTCAATTAAAAATAATAATTTTAAAGGGTTTTTTGCAAGAAATACCTTGAGGACGACCTCCTAACATAAAAAAGAGAGAAGTACTCTGTCATAGAAAACTAAAATACACCAAGGTCTCTGTAAGACAAAGTCACGTGGCTCTTTAAACAGTGGTTCTTGGCGCTGCTTTTGATGTGTGACTGGACCAAAAATTATAAGAAGAACAACAAAAAAGTGCAGAGGTCTTAAGCAGGCATACACCTACTCACCTTTTAATCTGTATTTTCTATGATTCTCAAGATCATATCATATTCACGTGTTCTTGTTGTGTGTTCATGCCTCAAAGTTTCAAATATGTCAAAAATTCACATCATCACAGAAAATGGAGCAAAATAAAGTGTCTGCTTGAAAGTCCTCTCATGGCACCTGAAATGACCCTGAACATGTTTGTTTTAACCTGTTTCTTTGTTAACATGTAGGGGTTTTTTTTCCATTTATGGACCAAAACTACAAGTGAACTGAAAATTTAAGGATATTTAAGTTGGTATTCTTCGTCTGCTTGGAATATTAGCTAACCTTTTTGTCATTCCTGACGGATTCATGTATTTGGATTAAAAAAAACAGGGAGACAGGGACACTGCCAGGATATAAAGGCCCGATAAAGAAAAATCACAATGTGTCCCACCACTACAACCCAAACTTGCCTTGCACAATAGTTATAATAAACTTCCATTTTCCAAAAAATTATAACCATTCAACCCTCAGTTTCTGATATTATACACTAATTTTAACTCATTAACAACAAGGCAAAAAATATATCTTTAAAAACATAAAAAAAACTTCTGTCTTCACAGTTTTTAGTGCACTTTTTAAAATGTATCTCAAGGTAACTCCTAAGAAAACACTACTGCCATTCTTGGCATGCAAGAGAATCATTTCAGTTTATTATTCTGTTAATTTGACAAACACAGGTGTAATAGTTGAGAAACCTACAAACTTTGTTTAGGTCATTTAGTAAATAACCAATTAAAAATATATTTAATTCACCTTTCTGACATTGGGAAACATTTTAAGTATGTAACACAGATTTCAATATCCTATATGTAATTGTTCTTGCTATTTCATCGACTTTCTTAATTTAGCATGGCATCAGACATTCAGATGTAGAGTGAGTTATATGAACAACACAAAACTCACTGAAGAAATAGTGTGAGGGTATTTTTTCAGTCCAAATGAGATTTTATTGAGTTCCTATATTTTGTATCAAAAAATAGGAAAAACAGAGTAACTGGTATTTTTATCAGTTACAGTGGGTTTCACACTGAATGTCACACTGAATATGTGTGACTTTGCCTCACAATGTATGGCTTTCATAACAAGTGTGTGTGTGTGTTTCATTTTGGCTGCATCTCTCTGCTGCCACAGCCATGTCTTTCTCTATGAATTTTACCTCAATAAGGAACTTCAGAAGAAAGTCAACGAGAACCACAATAAATCTACCAACAGTTGACCTTAATTATTGAATAACTGGCCCAAGAAAACTTTAGAACAAAAGCATTCTCTCCCAATAAGGGAAGTTTCTCCATAGAGAGCAAAACTGAGCTTTACTCTGAAAGGCACAGATGGAAAGTGTAATTGAATGGCTTCTGTCTTGTCTGTGGCATATTGCTGTGAATATAAAGCTGTTGAAACAATATGACTCTGTTTTTGATTATCCTGTTTATTTCTGCAGAGGCATGTGTGCAGCTTGCAGAAAACATAGGTGAGCCATGTATTCTCAAGATTTCAAGCCAAAGAGACGTGCAAGTCTTGCTGGTGGTTAAAAGCTCTGACTTGATGCACAACGAGATGAAAACATGCTGTCACACAAGTAAAATGTACCCAGAGTGAAGCAGCTGTTCATGCACGTATGAGGGAATCCTATAAGGAGGGATATGTTAATAAAATAATCTGGTAAAACCAATCATAAAAATGAATTTTCAAGGTCCATATCAGTCATGGACCCTCAAGCCCACTGAACTTTCTCACCTGTTTGATGCCCCTGACCGTGACTTCAGATGTGAGATGATGACAGGTTTTTATAGTAGTTTCAGTTGTAATGTTCTGCTCAATTATACATTTGATATTTGCTTTGCAGTCAACAGAAAGGGTGTTTAATCCTTTACTGTCAAACTCTAATAAAACAATTATCTGCTTTGTAACGCTCAAACATAGGGTGCATAAAAAACTATTTGAACCAGCACTGAGCTTAAAATGTAAATACTACAATGACCCTTGCCAGCTTCCCAACAGCAATGACACCCATAAAGGTGGTTTAGAAAAAAGTGGTTGACGAACCGCTTGAGGCAAGACAGCTCCCTCTACTGGCAATAATCAAAACTTTCCTAATGGCAGATATTTGGTTTAATTCCCTCAAACTGCTGGTTTCCTGTGTGAATCAACGTATCGTGACTTATACACATACTTCTCCACACATGCTCACACGCCGGTCACAGATATAAGGCCTCCCCAGACCTCCCGGGTGATCGGCAGTGGAGCGTGTAGCCACCTGTCAATCACCAGATCTTGGTCGCCTTAAGAGAGACGTTTCGTCTGGGACAACGGCAGCCTGTCCCTCCCCATACATTCTACCTCCCCTAGCAACCATCGCAGTGTTACTGATGGGCTTTGTCCCCTCACAACAGGAGTCCGCCATTGAACCCAGGAGCCCGTAGCAACCAGAATTAGAGGGTGCCAGAAAGGGGTCTTTTTCAGTGGAACTGGGGGTGAAAGCTCTGTTCTTGTCCCTGCGTCTGGGATTCATATCAGGGGTCTGAATGGCATCCCCTCCTCCTTTTAAATGCCGGTGTAACGGAGCGTATGAAGGGGCTAGCGGTGAGCGGATAGGATCATGGTTAATCTGCTGTTTCTCTCCTCTGTGGTCTGATAGGGACACTTAAGCAGCCTGTGTGGACAGTCAGTGGCGTGGGGAGGCCTGTGGATACCTGGGGACTTCATCAGCGGGTTAAACACAGAGGTGAAGCCATGAGGGGCGAGGGCAGAGCCTCAGATCACTGAACTTAATATAACAGAGGTCCAACAAATTCAATAAAATACTCAATTGCAGATGAAAGTCTCAGAACTATGCCTGACAAAAAGTGTTATCCATTGTCAAAGAGAGTAAGCACAGTCCCTGCTATATGGGTAAAACTAATCATCCGTCTCAGTGACAGAAATATTAAATGTTACAAAGAGAGGGAGAGTCAAATGACTGAATGCCTGCTGCCAACTAGACAATGGCACTGTCATAAGTTTATCTGTCACCTGTTAAATATATTCTCACTGTAAATAAACCACTCCAGAGTTCACGGAAAAGCAAGCCAAGACCAGCTCCATCTATGCTTGTTTGTTTTGATCTGGAATACGACAGGGCTTTTTTTTTTATTCTGTATTCATGTATGTCCGAACAAACCAGGCTAAGGTGAAAGCACCTACTTTTCCCAGAACAACTTCTCTAAATGATCCAGGAGTGAAAGCACCCTAAAGGTGTTTTTACACGAGGATCGTTTGAGAGAGTTTAGCTGATACATACATATCTGGACGTTCCCTGCTTGGCACGGTTCGTTTGATTATGTTTTAACGCAGCAAACAATCCCTGTTTCGACACGAACAACCACACAAAGCTCACCTGAAATAGGCGGTCTTGGCTCACTTCCAACCAATTCCTCCCTCCTTTATGGGTGTTCCTTTGGAATTATCTACAGGTAAACATTTCTCACTAGTTCATTCAAACACATCACTGACATTGTTTCTACAGACCCTCTACAAGGGTTCAGTTGTAATATATTCCCATGCTATCTGGTGTCCTCTATGGTTTGCTTATGTGTGTTACAAGCCCCTCTTTTTCATGCACAAAGTTTATTTACACGTATTATACAAGGTGTGTCTCATATTGATTAGTATGCTGATATGCATCATCTTTCAAAGGACATCTAATATCAGCTATTATTGTTTTTATATTATACACCACTCAGGCATAAGATGACTGCCTGCCACCCTGACTGGTCTGTACTATTTGGTATTGGCTAATATAGGCTTAACTTTCATTGGTTGTTTTGTTTTTCCTTAGGAATCGTGCCTTGTCCCTGTACCTTGCATAATTTATTGCATCACTTTCAGCAGGCTAAGCTGAGACTTAATGTGAAAAAGAGACACTGCTGACCTCTGAATGGTCAGCATATCTCAGGGATACTGACAAAGTCTATACTGTAATGGAAAATAAAGTAGGGGGTATCCAAACCATTTAGGGTTAAACTGAGTGGAGAAGATACCATTACTGGTGAAGCACCATATTTGGCTCAAAGCAAGAGGCAGAGAGAATGGATGATGTTCCTGTTTAATGCTTGCTGTAGGTGTATTTTAGGTGTGACATGAATCAAACAAATCAACCCTTTAAGACTCCCTTCCCCACATGGGCCCAGTCTGCACTAACTGACTGACCAGTCTATTCTGTGGTGATCTGTTGGTTCAGCGCTGCTCGGTGCCATGTTTTCAACAACTCTGCATTCATTCTGATGTCTCTGCTCTGCACTGAGCTTGTTACCTTGTGCCAATGAGATTAAACTGCTGACAAATCAATGGTAGGACATCATACTGGTAGGTCTATTTGGGGGGGGCCAGGAAGCATGCTGTTTCAAGCAGCCACCAGCTTTTTGAATATGGGGTGAGGGAGAATTCCTGACTGTTTGTCTCGTTCATTGATGTGCTCTATCATGGGGGGCACTTGTTAAACACACCGAACTAAAAAAATAAATAGATAAATAAAAAATAAATAAAGATAATCAAACCCCAATCCTAATGAAGTTGTGATGTGGTGCAAAGTGTAAATAAAAACAGAACACAATGATTTGCAAATCCTTTTTGACCTATATTTAATTTAATGCTCTACAAAAACAAGATATTTAATGTTCAGACTGTTAAACGTAACGGTTTCCTTTGACCCAAGCTCATTTAAGATGGACTGATAACAAGTGGAAAAGTGTGCTGTGGTCTGATGAGTCTGCATCCCAAATTGTTTATGGAAATTATGGATGTTGTGTCCTACGGGGAAGAAGGAAAAGGACCGGATTGTGATTAATGCAGAGTGCAAAAGCCAGCATCTGTAATGGTGTGTGTGTGGGGGGGGGGTGTTAGTGCCCATGGCATGGATAACTTACACTTCACTTGTCTGTGAAGGCACTATTAATGCTGAAAGGTACATACAGGCTTTGGAGCAACATGCTGCCATCCAAGCAACGTCTTTGTTTTGTTTTTTAGGGATGTCCCTGCTTATTTCAGTGAGACAAGCCCAATCTGCATGTGTTACAACAGTGTGGCTTGAAAAAGAGTGTGGGTACTAGACTGGCCTGTCAGCAGTCCAAATCTGTCTCCCATTGAAAATATGTGTCCAGTATGAAGCGGAAAAGACGACAACAGGGACCCAGGACTGTTGAGCAACTGAAGTCGTATGTCGAGCAACAATGGTGACTGATTCCTTTTACAAAGCTTCAACAATTAGATTCCTTAGTTCCTGAACGCTTATTGAGTGTTAAAAGGAGGGGTGATGTAACACAATGGTAAAAATACCCCTGTTTCAGTTTTTTGAGAAACGAATTGCAGGCATCATTCAGAGAGAGTTTATATTTGCAAAATGCTGATTAAGTTTATCAGTCTGAACATTAAATATCTTGTCTTTGTAGTCGTTCTTTAGGTCGAAAAGAATTTGCAAATAATTGTATTCTGTTCTTATTTACATTTTACACAATGTCCCAACTTGGAGGAGAGTTTGGGCAGTTAAACAGTGCAGAGTAGACAATGGGAGGCATTTCACATCTGAGTTGGCTACCCTGGTCTTCTGGCAGTGATACTTGGGCCATTCAGAGACCAGCTGTGTCTCCTCGTCACATTCAAGTCGAAGTTTAACTCATCTGCAACCTTGTTAAAGGTGATATAAACACCTGCGCTAGGTAATAGATGCAATCTCTATTGAAAAACTAAAATAACAAAGTTGAGTCAAGCTGATATCAGGTGTTGGAAAAGCCCAAGAATTGTGTTTAATAAGTTCCAGAATCAGGCACCAAAAACTAATCTAAAAGGTCAGTTACTTTCTGGAAATTGTGTTCATTTGCCTAAACATAAAATGGCATTCACACACTGACATTTTGGTCAACTTTTGCTGACATAGAGGTGAAAGTCAAGCAGTGCTGAGCTCAGTCTGGCCACACAAAACTAAGTTGATATCTGCTGAGTTATGCTGATGGTCTTTGGGTACGCCAAAATATTTTCTGCATCCTTAAAAATTTTAGATGCTTGATCCAACAAGCTTGATCGTAATAGCAACAGCTGACTGCCACTTACTTTGCTGTCTCTGTTACAGCTGCATACATCACTGTCGGCACCAGCTGCATCCTCCTGAGGACTGGACTCCTGTTGTACGACCTGAGGCACCCTTTTGGGCACAACCGTCTTTCGTCCTCTAGGCATGATGTCAGAATACTGAGACCAGCTGGACAGGTGAAATGAGATATATATCCACTTCATATGGCGTTTGTTGAGTGACGTCGCAATAGGTTTGTACATCTTTTAGCAGTGCAAAGCAATGTTAGGCCAAAGTTCCCATGTGTTACATCTACGTTGGTGAATGTTTAAGAGCCAATAATTAATAATAATAATAATTAATAACTCCACCAGCATTATGGTCCTCTCTGCTTTAGACTAGATACATCAACTTGCATTGAACACTGCAAAACTGACGCTGGGAATGTACTTTCACCAAAATTTTGCTGATTTCTCCAAGTTGGTCAGTGCCAGCTAACATTACTTGATGTGTGAATGGGCCATAACCTTTCAGGAAATCTGCTGCTGTATGGAGAGAAAAGTAAAGTGAAAAAAAAGTGAGTGTTGAGTAGTCAGTGAACATTTCTATAGACTTGTGGTTGCTTTCAATGAGGGATTTTACAGCTCTCTTTATTAGTGAGTGAACATGGATCCCTGAAAGCCTCTCTAACTGCTGTAAATCCTCCTAACTGTAAAGTGAATTCAGAGGCGTTTACTGCAGTGAATGACACACATCTGTAAAGATTCATACAACCTAATGAAAAAACTGGCGGGCAACACAACCACCGCTGCTCATATTATGTTGTTTTCTTGGAATAATATGAATAAAAAGGCCAAATAACTGGACCCAGGTGCTTTAACTCGACCTCCCACGTTGTCCCTGGCCCTGTAGTGTTCTGTCCACTTTAAACCGCCATGAGCAGAAGATTACAAACTAATCTGATTCCGCAAACAACAACTCTGGCATGCAGAGAAAACATGCTTTTCCTGGTATGTTCTTTATCATTAATGAGCGTCTCTGCAGCCCCCTGTTTGGGAGTATGTTTTGTGCAGCTCCCATTATAAGCTCCGGTCCTGCACCCCTCGTTCCCACCCCTCGACCTGTCAATCAAAGATCATGATTGAGCCCGGATGGCAGGCAAGTCGTCATCGGCAATGGGAGTGAGGCCTCATTCTGTGCCTGTCCCTCCCCCTTTTCATGCCCCCTTGCCTCCTGAAGTTTCTCCCTCTCACCTCCACTACGTCCCCGTGCATCTTGTACAGTTTGTGAAAGTCAGATCTGCAGTCAATATCAGTAAAAATAAGGAGAGCCTCAAACATGACTGCCATAAGGCTTGGCTTTAAGTTGAAGGAGAAGGCTGGGCATCATTAATAAATAAGTCTGATCTAGTTTGAACAGGCCTCTGCCTTTGCCCTTTAAGCAGCTGATGAATAAACATGAGCAGAGTTGGGCGGGAACTGCATGGGGGTAGCATGAGAAGAGGCCCAGTTTGTGTGGTGTGTGTGTACACCTGTGTGTATTTCGAGGAGGAGGGGGTATGGAGGGCAATGGGGCAGCCTTTCTTCCCAGCAGGGCTGCATTTCGTTTAATTGGAGCACTTGTGGCACCATTACCTCCTTTACTCAAACACGTTACTGATGACAAAAGAAAACACCACTAAGCCTGCCTTTGTTGGCGAGGAGACTGGACGTGGAGATGGATTCCTTGCCGCCACTCATGTGTGGGAATCGTTCCCACTCCCACCGTAAAGTGATGCCTTCAACCAATGAAACAGCGCACGTATGCACGTAAGCATGCATGCAGCACATGGAAACTACACAGGCTCATAAAATGATGGACAGAAGTAAAGTGATAAACTAAAGTGTGATACCTCATTTACAGAAACACAGGGCATCATGTTATGCATCATGAAGTGCAAACAAAACAACAAATAAAAGTGAAATGACAAATAAGACAGCAGAATGCTTAAACAGAAAACACAATGACAAATCAAAATAAAACAAAAAGCACAACAAAAAATTATAAAACACCGTGAAAAATAAGAAAGAGAAAAACAGCACACAAGAAAACACTCTGACAAATAAAAAAAAAACCAACAAAACAGAAACACAACCATAACTGAGAAATCACAAATGCAATTTAAAAAACAAAGTAAAGTATGAGAAAAAAAGTGAAATAAAAAGTCAAAAGGACACAGCAAAATCAAACACAATGGCTGGAAAAAAACACAACAAAAATGAGAAAACATAACAATGAGTAAAAAACACAACAACAAATGAAAAAAACAGAAAATGAGAAAACTAAACAAGAAAAAAAATTGAACGGAAAAAAGTTTAATGATTAAATCGGAAACAAAACAAGAATTCTAACACAAAGTTTTGGAAATTATGTTTTTAATTATCTCAATTCTGGTAATTGTGTTTTTATCATTTGTTCTTTATCTCTGTATTTTTTAACACTAGTTAAAAAAAATAGTAATTTTATTTGTTGTATTTTTCTATCTTTTGTCTTTCATTATTTGATGTTGTGTTTTCCTAATTCTTATTTGTTATTTTGATTCTTTTTTTGTGTGTGTGTTATTCTATATGTGGTGTTTTTGTTCAGGTTATTGTAAGGTTTTTTTATTTGTTGTATTTTTTTTATTGTCATTATGTTTATTGAATTGTAGTGTTTTTTTGATGGTTTGGTTTGTGTTATTATTTTATTTGTTTTGTTATTTGATTTGTCATTGTAATTTTTGATTTCTTATGTGGTGTTATTTTTTCTCATTCTTGTTGTGTTTTTTATTTTTTAGGATTTTTTTTTGCCATTGTGTTTTCAATTGTTCATGGGTTTTTTTTACCTGTTGTTGTTTTTTTTTTTATTTTCCACTGTGTTTCTAAACTTGTTGTTTTCCACAATTGGTATTGTGTCTTTGATTTGCCATTTGGTTTATTAGAACGCTGTTGTGTTTTATAGTTTGTGGTTGTGTTTGTGACATGCTGTTTTCTTTTCCTCTTCAGGCTTCACCATATAACGCTCTTTGGGAGTATCTAACAAACCAACATACAAACAAACAGCGCTGGTATGCTGCCTTTAATTCCTCAGTGATCCTTTTAAATCACTGAATTGAACATATGTCTTTGGCCTTGCCTTTGACCTTGCCCTTTAGCTCCCCTTTGACCTGTGGACATATTGATGAGGTTGGTATGTTTTGGTCACCACAGCGTCCCGAGAGAGCAATAGGGGTGTTTGACCTTCGCCCTCAGTCTAACCCTCACAGGAGAGGAAACACAGCGCTATATTGATGGAGAAACACGTGAGGTTAGGGGTTTTTCATGTCATAAATCCTGATTTGAAGTCTATCATTTTCTCAATGCGTTCAGAGCAGTTACTCAAGAAGTGACAGATGAAGTGGGCTATTCAAATTTAACACAAGTTAAGAATTATTTATAACCTTTTATTGATACTCAAATTTAAAATACCAATTAACATTGAATTTAACTGCATGGCATAGATTTTGTTTACAACATTTGAATGTACAAATGTCAGCCTCAATAAAACATTCATCGTTTAATAAATAAGAGAATAAAATGGCTAATGTAGCTCACCTTAACCCTCCTTTTTTACACAAGACTTTAACAGATGGTTTATATTCAACACCATATTGTAGTTGTGGGTGTACAAATGTATGTAAGTCAGAACTTATCTTAGCTCATTTATATACCAAAGCAAAATCAAAGAGACTTAATATTCATGGATATTCACCTCTATTATATTCCCATACTGGTGGATCCTTAAGCACGTTTTAGCATTTAGTCATTGTTTATTCATCGGGATCTTAATCATGTTTAAAGCACATTTTAAATAGTTTTGCTGTTATTTAATGTGTTGTTTATGCTAAATATTTTTAGAGCTGTTAGTTGTTATCGATGCAACTCAATCTATACAAAACAAAAATATCCCCAGGTACAAACCAATTTACTGTGACCAGAAAAATAAATGAAATGAATGCTAATTCTGCATACACCTGCATTTAATGTCAAAGATAGTAAGAAGAAAGTAAAATATCTATCAAGTTTTTTTAAGGGGTCAAAACAAAGGGTTTACATGGTAAAGGTAAACTGTTAAAAAATGGGTTTTAAGCCAAAGTCCTATCAGTTGTAGCAGCCTTTTTTCTGCATTTTCCTTTTTATTATTATTATTTAGATAAATCAGAACTATTGATCACCCTCTGTGTCTTTGAGTGAGTTCTGTACACTTTAAAACAATCAAAAGAGAAAGACCAATCATGAGAATAAAGTGTTTATTTCTTTAAAAATAACTACAGCTTTTTTTTCATTTCCAGAGAAGCAATAATTTCAAAATTCTGAGTTTTATGCTCAACAATATTTACCTTAAGCAACACTCGTTCCCAAATTCACAATAAAAACACCATAAATCCCTTATATGATACTCAACTTTCGTTACCTCTCTGCATAAGGGTATTAAATAAAGACTCACAAATCATCCTGTCTTTACACATTGATCTGAACAATAAGAGAGAGTTGCATTGATAAAAATATGAAAACATATAAGTACATTCAAAATTTAATCAAACCAACATCACTTCCTCTTACATTTACCAGCAACCTGTGATGACGTGAATAAGAAAAATGAAAACAAAAGTGGGAGACCCCAAGGGAAAGTCCATAAAGTGCAACTCATAATAAAAAGTAAGTATACAGAATTTTTTTTTTTTTTTTTTTCTCAAGGGGCACCAATGATTTTTATTGCACAGGTATTCCTCTAGTCCAGCACTAAGATATACATATTCACATTTTAAATAACTTAAGAATGGAAATATGACCTCTTATCAATAAAATGAGAAGATAGTAGTCAGTCCTATAGTAGTCAGATTATTTTTCTTAATCAGATTATTTTTCTTTCTTCATTCAATTTATGTAAAATTTGTTAAATTGAAAAAAATAAAAAGCTTAAAAATTAAAATGTTTCGTTCCACTAATTTATCTATTAAAAGGCAGAATAATTTCTTTAAAATACAAATTCACAGTCTTAAAATAACTGGATTTGAATGTAGTGTGATTTTACTGAATGTAACAAAAACACAAACAAATATGTCAGTGTAGCAGCAGAAAAAAAGAAAAGAGGTCATGTGACGGCCAGGTATCAGTTCTGGTCCATGGTGAAATTTGACTCAGCTCTGAAGAGAAAAGAAAACATTAAACATACCTTTAAAACAATAACAATATATACAATAGTTGCAGCATCATGTTTTCCTAATCCCAAGACTAATATAAATGTTATTTGTAGATAAAATACATTATATTTGATCATTAGTCATGGCCTTAAAATCTTAAAGCCTTTAGAGTTCTTGCCTGTGTTGTTATTCTAACCATATAATTTCCATTTCCAGTGAACATGACTGATGTGACCAAACATGAAGGTGACTTTGAGGAGCAGCACGTGAGGAGCTGCGCTCAGAGAATCATCAAACATCACAGGTGAGCCTCATGTGGAGGCACGTTAGCTCAGGGTCTGCATCAGCGTTTCATGAAGTGACCCTCACATTGCCTCAGCAGAGGAGCCATGCTGTCTGCAGATACATCCTGCCTCTATGTATTCACACTGTAATCAACACTATGGACACTAATTCCCAACAAAGGGCAAGGCTGACACTGAATCACGTGTAGTGTGAGAAGTTTGGATCTGCTGCCACCAAGAGGACACTGAATGCTTCACATGTGAGACCCAAACAGTACTCTCATGAGTGTTTGCAGAGAGAACAGCGTGTCTCCATGACCGGGGCGCTGTTATTAGATAAACTGAGACTTACACTTCTTTGGTCTGCATGTGGTTGTTGTACTGAAGGATCGGGGGGATGCTCTCTTCGTCATCAGGAACCTGTGGAACATGACACATAGGGGTTTTATTGTATTACAACATCAATAAGCGGTTGTTATACTCATGAAATGGAAAATTCTCAACTGTATTGTAGTAAATAAAGGAGGGAGAGTGATGCAGAGCATTTGTAAACAATGGAGAAACTGCCTCAGATTACGGGAAAAAACAGTCACTTTCAAATGGTAGGGGGCAGGAACTGCATTAGGTAAATTGAGGTTGGTCTTACGTAAGGTTGAGGGACATGAATACACAAGAGGCATTATTTTCTTCCCAAATGAAGCTAATATTGAAATTAAAAACTTTTTCTCTGAGCCCAAGCTAAACAATTGAAATGTATAAGGTGAAGTTAATGAAATAAGCTATGGCTAGTTATAAACAAAGTTATAAAATTACTGAAGCCCATAAATTACTTAAATTTCTGTTTTATAATGGCTTAAAATTTTTTTAGTAACCATCAAAATTTAAAACAATTTACTGGCTTCAGTAGCTTTGACTTTGACTGCTGCTCACTGACCTCTGCTCATCAGCAGAAAATGTCTTATAAAATCCTGCAGGAGCGTTTTAAACTCATACAGTCACCTGATCTCACCTCAGAAGTTCAAGATAATGATTTAATTTCCTGTCCCCTTCAACCAAACATAATTTAACTTTCCTTTCCCCTGAGGTGGATAGGAAACATATTAAGAATTACAGCATTGTGCAATGAACTGAAAGTCTTTGTTTGGAGCACTTCTATTTAAAAAGTGTCTTGAAACCAGAATTTATCCTTTCTTCAAAGAACAAAATCACAATTTGGTATTCTTCTTATTTAGGAAAATAATGATTTATTGGCAGCCCATTCTGCCACTAGCAATTGAAAAATAAAAAGAAGAAAGAAGCTGACTGCAAAATATGAGTAAAAAAATATAGAAAAAAATCAGAGTTCTGAGTCAAAAATGAAATGATTATGAGATACGAAGCCAAAACTATAGGATTAAAAAGCAAAATTATGAGGTAAAATGTTCTAATTATTTAACAATTGGTCATAATTGTGGGATAAAAGGGCAAAATGACAAGACAAAAGCCAAATTATTATTTAATAATAATGATTAAGAGAAAACTTTTGGTCTAACCGCAACAAAACAAACTGAAGAACCTTGCAGGCTGGAGGGTTTAAGTAAAGACAGCAACAGTAACTGTCGTTGTAGATTGTCGATGGTCAGACTTTCAAAGCTGTCTGTAAACCTATCAAATATCAAAATTTTAACCAAAAGAATGTTTTTAAAAATAATAAAAAGCACTATTTCTGTGGCCCTCACCTCCCAGTAGGGCTCATCATCAAAGCAGTTGTCATCTGCGGGATCTCCCCATATGGGTAATCTTAGAATACATCCTGAGGAGTATAAAAATACAACAATTACCCCAAATTACACAATCTATCATGTTTTATATGTAAACTATTTGTTCTTGAAATCATGGAGTAACAGTTATTAATCATACTGTATGTTTTAAGGTGTGGTAGTTATACCCTTACCCACGATGATGCCTCCACCTACACCAAAGCAGATGGCCACACAGAGGCCTGCAGCCTGGAGACCACCCTGCCTTGTGGGGGCCGTGTTTTCGAAAGCCCCCTCAAAGTCAAAGGTGTTTGCCAACCTTAAATACAAAAGAAAACTTACAACAGAATGTGACCACAAAAGACCAAACTTTTGCCATGTTAATATTCAGAATATTACCACCTTCTCCCAATCCAATACTGACTGATAAAGTTAAATCATCCATTCATGTTGCTGTTTTATTTTTGTAAGCATGATCTGCATACCCCTCTGTTCCATAAACTGATTCTGATGCAGCTGCAGCAGTGATGGCTCCGACAATGCCCCCTATGACTCCTGGCATGGCATGCAGGTTATGGATCCCACACGTGTCCTGGATCTTTAAATATTTCTCCATGAACGGCTGGAAGGAAGACAGCAGTTAAAAATAAGTCTTTGTTGTCATACTGGACTTCATTTTAGGTCACAGCAGTTGGTGCCGTGAGTTAATCCAAGAGCATTAAAAATTAAGATCACAAAGTGTTGGCAAAATGTGGAAAAACCTGTGACTACGGTTGTGGTGCAGGGTTACTGAAAACCAAGAGAAATCTATAGTACAGACAATTTTAAGACAAAGACTGATCAGTGAATAAGAAAATATTACAGGGTTCATTTAATTTTTTTCTCACAAAATTTTAGCAGCATGTTTTTTCCATCCATGTGTTTTGTGCTGCTATCTAACCGACTGTCCCTCTGTGGTCATGTACTCCCTTCCAGGCTCTACATCCACTGGTAAGGAAGACATTCATCCCTCGATTTTCCGCTTTGCTGTTGATCAGAAGAAACAGTGGGCTGTGTTTCTGGTAAGCCATGGCAGAGTCATGCTAAAGCAGGCTCGCATTATGCTTCGCTCATTCCCCCAGGAACAGTTCAGCAGCTTTGCCAAGAGAGCTCTGGTCTTTGTCTGGCATTCAGAGCCGTGCCCTGCCTTCCTGTGCTTCAGTCTGTGCCTGCTTTTGCATCAAACATTTCTAATGTCCCAATGCAGAGATGGTCCAGGTAAGTTAATAACAATAGCGAAGATTAGGTGCTGATTTTATTCAAAGTTAAAACAGTGCATTATGACAGCATATCTGAGGTTATTTTCAAAACTGATGGATATAGCCAAAAGTTAGTTTCTGTGATTGATAGCTAGACGGTTAAGAAAATGTAGCTTTACAAGTATGTGGTTACTTGAAATAATGACAATTACTGGTTTGAATTCACTTTGTTTATAGTCCTGTGTTAGTTATGATAAAGTCTACTGGTAATAAGTTTTTTCAAAGACCAAGATTACATGCTTAATAATAATAACAATAATAATAATAATAATAATAATAATAATAATAAATATAATAATAATAATGATAGCAATAGCTTAATTTTAGCAATAACTCACACAAAGGGGAACTAGTCAATAGCAAAAAGCACAACTAAAATCAAAGAATCCATACAAACCTACCCAAACAGCATAACAAACCCAAACACAATAATAACCTGTTCATATGGAGCCCAGGTGATACAAGAACCCACCAACATAAAATTAGACAATTTTGCCACCACAATTTATGTAATTAGTTCACTTTTATACACATGTATGTGTGACTGGGGCAGCACTGGGGGCAATTTTGAGTTAATGTATTGCCCAAGGACACACTGACATGTGACTGTAGGAGCTAGGTTGATAAGTCATAATAATAAGTGTATAACATACTGTGAGGTAGATGTAGCCCAGTGTGGAGATGATGCCACAGCAGAATCCTACAATCAGAGACCCGTAAGGCATCAACATGAACTCTGCTGCAGTTCCCACAGCAACACCTCCAGCAAGAGTGGAGTTCTGTATGTGAACCTAAGACACAGAAAGGAAAAGTTGTTAAACACAGTGCAATTTAATGCTTGATCCAAGAGGCACAGTTGGACTATGACCAAACTTGGATTGCCCTGACCTTAATAACTGGGAACCTAAATAAACAAATCTACTGTAACAGATGACTCTCTCCTCACTGGATGATGTACAATCAAACAGTGTACAAAGTTACCATGTCTAGTTTTCCGTGTTTCTGAAACAGACTGGAGATGGCCACAGTGGTGAGCACAGTTGCAGCCAAAGCGAGGTAGGTGTTGATGGCGGCTCGGTGCTGCCCGTCACCGTGGTCTGTGATGGCTGAGTTAAAGCTGGGCCAGAACATCCACAGGAAGAGGGTGCCTGTGTGAAGAGAAGATCAAATCACGTAGGTCAAGGTTTTCCAGAATAACAGGAAGTACCATGAAAGTGCATTGAATCAAACTGTCAATAGATCATACACACCAATCATAGCAAAGACATCTGAGTGGTAGACAGAGCCCTGCAGACGACTGCTCTGGTCCAGGTTTGGTCGATAGAGCATCCACGAAATGGAAAGACCATAATAACCTCCAAATGTGTGGATCACCATAGAGCCTCCTGCATCTCTGGCCTTTGAGAAAGAAAAACACTGACTTTAGTGGTAAGGGCAGAGGAGGAAATGTGAAATTACAGAAATGTTTGGAGGTGTTTGCTTGTTGTTTATTTATTTCTTTTTGGTTTTCTTGTAGAGGGTTGATCAGCTACTTCAAAAAGATCACAATTTTTCAGTTTTTAATTATAAACAAGACTTTTGTAACTTCCCTAATTAACCAAATAATTAAATGGCCAAAATAATACAATATTTTTGGTTTTGAAATGCAGAAACTAGTTTCAGATGATGGTCTTTGTTTGATTTCTAATGTTTGGAACTGCCATGAGGACATCTCCATTTTTCTTTCCAGTACTGACTTTAAAAGTACTTTTCAAAAATATAAACCTCATGGTTCATCAACATCATGCTTTGCTATAATCTGATACTTTCTGCTGTAATGAGGGACTCAGTCATCAGTTTATGCTAACATCTGAATGTCACTTATTTTTGTTGATCCTGATTTAGAGTTTAAGGGAAACCCAGCTGTATATTAAGTAATATTCAAAAATTCAAACTTACATGTATGAGATCAAGAATAATATATTCCTCCACAGCGAACAATGTGATCCCAAATAAAGTGAGAACCATCAGCTGGACTGGACTAACTTTACCAAGCACCGCACCATAGGCGATCAAACAGCCGGCCACACAGAAGTCAGCATTAATTAGGCTGAGAAGACACAAGAATACAGGAAATGTCAGGAAACAGTTGGTTTGTTCTCCTAATAAACAGTCAGACTGTTGTACAATCTGTGTTTTCTTTCTTTTATGTCATTCCCTACTATCATTCTCAGTCTCCCACTGTATCCATCATCCAATCAAAATGATGGGGAAAAAAACAGAAAATATAATTTCAAACTAGAAATGCCACACGCTTGTTTAAAGCAAATGCAAGGTACTCAGTGAAAGTACATCCCTCCCTTTAATGTTTGCTACATATATACAGTAAACACCCGAGTCAGGATAAAGGGAAAGTGCAGGGGTGGTTTTTGAGGAAACATTAATTGCAGAATTATTAAAAACAAGGGATGAACATCAGGCCCAAAGGCTTTAACCTTTGAAGTCTAAAATCAAATATCAAAAACTAAAATTAGCATTTGTGTATAAGTCAAAAAGTATCCCACAAAGCTTTCTTAAGAGATTATGTCATAAGTACAGGTTGAGCATGAAACCCCATGACCTCTTCCTTTTGCCTTTGACCTTCAAAATCAAATCAGTCTATCATTAAGTCAACATGGACATTATGCTCAGTTTGAGAAAAGAAACCGAAGCATTCTCAAGATATGTCTGTAAGCTAAGGGTGATGATGAGACCTCATGACCTCAAGCTATGACCTCTGTCCTCCAATATTTTATTGATTTAACCATGAGTCAGAGCTGGCATTTGTGATGATTTAAAGATAAAATATTTTTTAATCTCTGAAAAGAGATCAGCATGAGACCCAATGATCTTGATCTTTGACCTTTAAAGCCAAAGACCTCATCTTGAGTCAGGTTAAATGCCAGTAAAACTAAGAAATATTGAAGTCTAAGAAACAGTATTGTTGAAATATCCAGTTACCAAGCAAAGAATAATCATGGTACATAATGATCTTTGACCTGCAACCTCTAATATCTAATCATTCCATCATTGACGAAGTTTGAAGAAAATCCCTCAGAATATTTTAAGAAAATGTTTTCACGGGCAAGAGATGAACATGAGACACAATGATATAGACGTATGACCTTCAAAAACAATCAGCTGATCTTTGAGTGCGTGTGGACATTTTTACAAAGTCTGATGGAATTTTGGGCATTTCAGATGTATTGCCTTTACAAGCAAATAATAACCAAGGGATATTATGACCTTTGACCTATGTCCTCCAAAATGGATATATCCAGGAATTGAAAGCAGAGACAGAGAGAGATAGAGAGAGATGGATGACTTGTAAACATGATGCCTTTGGCTGCAGCTGTTATCAGAGGGATATCAACACGTCTTATAAACTTTAGTCCTGCAGTATAAAGTAATATTTATTTTGACAACTGATGCACCAAAACAAGAACCAACTCCAATCACTTAACTAATCCTGCACAGTATGTCTGATTATTTCACCCATCCTTACTGCACTTATGAAGCAGAGTTTCTTTTTAACTTTAAGCCAGAGGAAAAAGCCAACAACGTCTTATTCACTTTGAATTAAGTATTTGAATAAAAGACATTACCTTTCAACTCCAATCTTTATCTTCCCATCAGTGTAATCCAGGGCGTGGAACCAGCCTTGCATCAGCAGCGCCCACTGGAGGCCAAAGGCTGCAATGAGGAAGTTGAAACCCACAGCACCAAAGCTGTATCGCTTGAGAAATGTCATCAGGAAGCCAAATCCAACAAAGATCATCACATGGACGTCCTGAAAACCTGTAAGGCAAAGACAGACACAGAGGGAGACATGGAAGGAGACTTAAACAATGGAAAGAAAAGGAAAGGAATCTCTTTATTGTTACTCAACCTGTGGCCTCTTTGTGTGCAGAGTTGGCTTACTCTGTGCATTATGTTCTGGGAAATAGTATGCCTGCTGGCTCAAGTTTTATCCTGAAAATATTTCTTGCCAGACTGCTATTGTCAGTTTACCTAATATGGGACCGGTTTAATAACTAAAAAGTGGAAAAAGGGAAAATAAGTCTGCACACCAGAAGCTGCCCCAAAGTCTGTTTAATGAGGTTTAGGCCCACAAAATGTGTATTCCCCCTGTTTGTACATGCAAAGACATTACATACTGCCTCTCCCGCACCATAGTGAAAAATTCTGCTTTATGGTGACCTGTGGGCCTTTTCATGGGTACTTTGTCCACCACCCTGTGTTTCCGAAAGCAAGCACAACTTGGTGTATATTCAAGATGGCTGCCATCTTGAATAAATGCTTTGTTGATTTTTCTATGAGAATCTGGATCAGGAACAAAACCCTTTGGATTTTCTCATTAAAAGTTGATAATACATACTCACTAACATTTGTTGCTTGATGCTGCATGGACATTTTGCAAATTTTAATCACCAGAAACATGCAACTACACTGCAAAAATGAAGGAGTCGTATGAAGATCATTACAAATGTATAAAAGCTGCTTGTTATTAAAGTAAAATCATATTCAAATTAATGAAAAGACATCATATCTATATCAGTGATACCCAATACCCACAATACTGACTGACACCTACCTATTAAGTAAATTTTATGCATTTTTGTGGCTGCTGTAAGAAGTTACCATGGATGTTTTTTGATTCTTGAAATATTAAAAGCTTTCCTTACAATTTTTTTTTATATTTGTAGGATATATTTGTATCCAGCTGTAGGATTTGAAGTGTCAAAAAGATTGAGAAAAACTGTACCAAACAGTTAAACTGGGTATTCAAGGTAAAGCTAATAACCTATTGAAATTTAAATGAGAGAATTTGCATTTAATGTTATTCTATCATCTAAACACTAAGAATATCACCTGAATGATGAGCTTTAAATAAAGTGGTTAATATGCCTCAGCCTAAACAATGCTGAGATTATAAGTAATAAAAACCAATGACTTTTATGTGTGTGTAAAATGTGCAAATAGTTTAAAAGTGGACCAGATATAATCTTCCAGCTTAAGTGTTTGTAAGAGGTCATTAATCTTGTAAATAAATAGTGTGTTTAACAAGCATTGATTTACAAGATAAATGACTCAAAGGGACAAAAAACCATAATCAAATGTTAAGTTGATTTCTGGTGATCTTAATTTTTTATCTCATTATAACAAAAAAACAACATGGATTTCCCTGAGAAAATGAGTTACAGTATCAAAACTTCAAGAAAACGTAAAATGTATGCACCAAAACAAGCAAACAAAAGACTTAAAACTAAGTACATACCCAATTAGAGCTCAGCTAGATTAAAAGAAAGTATAACATTGAAATTCATATTGTTGTTATTTGTCAAAAATGTGTACGGCATTGACTGTATTCAAATGTATAAAAAATATTTTTAAAGATCTTGTTCCACTTATGAACTAGTAACTAGACGAAAAAAACAATCCCAACACAACATATTGAAATTACTGGAAGGTCATCATATTGTGTCATCTTTACAGTCAGCACTAAATAAACAGCATGTACTCGTGAATGAGGGGAAATACACGTGGAAACGTTGTATACAGTCAGTTTGCTTTGACAACATGTCAGCCCGGTGCAGGCCCACGTGAGGGCACATTAGATAACATGGTGCATCACATGGCCAAGACAAGGGCATCACTAATATTACTAATTCATAGAGAAATATTAATGTCAAAATGCTTTCCTAATCAATAATGTACACTTTCTGTATCTGAGAGGAAATTGTTGGTATGCATAGTTAAATTACCTGAAAAATAGAGTAGGAGTCAGAGAGAGTCAGTAAGATGACAACATATATTTCACATAAGTGTCAATACATTTTGAAAGTTTTAGAAAAAAAAACACTGAAAAGCAGGAGTGACTGAGCTGTAATTTGTTTTTAATTGATTGCAGAATTTAATTCTTGAACTGCATAATGATAACTGTGATAAACAATACTGCACAAAGTCAAAGTGAATGAACAGATTTGAAAAGCACTCTGTTTCTGGTGTTTGTTAGAAATTCACTGTTCGCAGGGTGCTGGTTTGGTGGAGTGGTAGGCAACCAGGCATGGCCTATATACATACTTCTGCCAGCCTGGGTTCAAATCCAACCTCTGAGTGTCTTCCCCTTCTCTCTATCACCCCCTTTTACAAGCATATCCACTGTCTCTCCTGTCAATAAAGGCACAAAATGCCCAAAAAATAATCTTAAAAAAAGAAATTCACTGTTTACTACAACCATCAAGGATAACTGTTTGCATGCCTGTGTTAACAAGCCACTGAAGCCAGTATATATATACATATATATATATATATATATATATATATATCCTCTTCAGTGTAACAGTGTAACTGCTGGACACACCTCAAGGCACAATAGCTTCCGACTGCTGTGTATTGTTTTCAAGGAGATTTTAACATAAAACCGGGTGTGAGATTTACAGCCCAACAACAGAAAAGGCTTCAGACCGGTCATATGTTCCCTTTTGTCATCACAGACAAATGTCCTCATGTTAGAAGACAAAGTGCTTTGACGTAAGCATGAGGCCTTATTGGTCTTTTGACAACAGAACATCATCCATCATCTGACATCCAACACCATATCAAGGATGGATTCATGATGCTCAGCTTGGACTTTTGAGAAAGTGTTCATTACAGCCACACCCATGCAAATTCACAGCCAGAATATTCTGACAATCAAAATACATGATAATGATAAAGAAAATTCAATATGTGGAGAAAAGACGGCTACAATTAAACAGGAATGAAACACCTGAACCTCAGGGGAAATGTGCACCCATGGGTGTGAGATCTTTATCAGCAACATGAGAAGTGTACGATGGGTCAACACAGCCTGAGAATTATTATAAACATGTTACATCATGTGGAATTTATGTTGAAAATGCCAAATGCTGACAAAATATGAAGGAATGTTGAGGACATGTGGAGCCTGGACATCAATGGTTATTGTATATTATATTGCTTTTTGGGCGATAAAAATATCAATAAACATGTACTTGATGCACTATGTGAGTCACAATTAAGCATAAGCACACTGTACTGGAACAAATCAATAAAGAATGCCAAATATATGAGTACATATTAATGAATTGCTATAAATCAAAAAAGCAAAATGACTTCAAAAATATCATATTATTCCATTTTTAAATCCAAATTGCAACCATCCCTTGTAAAAAAAAAAATGTCAAGTTGTATTTCATTATAGTAAAACCATAATCTATCTGGGGAAATGTGGAAATTTAAAGATGTAGATGTTTTTAAGCCAAAAAACAAAAGAGTAAAGAGAAAAAGTTCAGATATTTAAAAATGAACGCTGGTGAACTAAACAGTAAAAGTATCATAATAACTGTCATAAGGAACATAAGGTGTAACTTACTTGGATATCTGAAGTAGAAGTCATTCTCAATGTCACTTGTTATATTGTTAGCTTTCCTGTGCTCTATCCAGTGTGGATCTGATTCCTCGTTGTAACGAATGAAGACCCCAAACAAGATGATCATGGCTGTTTGCCACACAAAGCAAACCGCTGGAAGACTCATCCTGACATTGGGGTTTTTGGTGCGGTCGCACATTTCCCTGAAACTCTGAACGCAGCCCATTTTTTTCTGTTAAATTTTTAGTCCAAGAATAAGACACACTTAAAAGGCCCTGAGCATCTCAAGCACAAGTGAGGATGAGCAGTGAGGGGTGTTCGCTTTATTTTGAGGACACTCCCACTGTCACTCCCCCAGCTTGTGCACTTGAAATGTACTTGACTCACTTCTATAGTGGTCATACATCTAAGCAAGAGAAATAAAACTTGTGTAACGTTTCATGTTATCTATTTTTCCTATAGTTTGTCTTATTAATGTGGGTATTGTTTAAAATGATACTCTCATTTAATACCCAAAACAAGGACAGAGGAAACAGGCCCTATCTTGATCAAACTGGAGACAGAGGATACCTAATGGAGCGTCCTATGAACAGATTTTGTTTGATATACTCGGCTGGTGATGTTACGTGAGGTTATTAACAATCTAGCCAGATAGATAAGGATAATATGGTTATGAATTCTGTCTTGAAATCTCCTCCTTCAGCATAAACATACTTGTCAAAGAAAGAAAACTTTTAAAAAAATACATATTATCCTATAGTAAATATGCAAACAGCATTTGTTTGATTTTTCTTAGATGAGGTTGGGGTGGGAGGGAATTTCTCATCTCCTCTGCAGGGCTGATCCCTGAAGCATTAAGTGTAAATAACATGTCTCCATGCTGGGCCCCATTAGAAAGATGCATGACAGGTTTGCCTTCAGTCAACCATCACAGGAGCAGTGTCAAGGTTGAGACAAGGCTTCTTTTTTTTTTTTTTTTTTTTACAATGAGGGATCATTTTTCTGCACTTTAAAAGTATAAAATATGACAAAATACTTTAATGGAATTAATATTATGCTTTCTTGATTTATACATCGATTTGTTTTAAATTCTAGCAGCATGGCATTTTCATTTACTGTGGAGAAACTAAAACTATGTGGCTCAAATATAAAGAAGCACATTATTATTTTTTTTTTAGATACACTTTCATTGACAGCATTGTTGTTACATCTCAATAGAAACAAGCAACCTGGTCTATCGCACCAAGCCTGAGAGAGGCTCTTTCAATATACCATACTTTTAACATTACTCAGAATATTGTGTAAAAGTAACTTATTCACATTCTAAAAAATAAACTTATTTAGCATACGCAGCTACTACTGGAAACCTGTAATTTTAAATTTTTTTCCTTTACCAAATTTCCAGAAAAAAATCATGTTGCTCATTTAAGGCTGTTTAATGTGGTAAAACTGTTCTAGGTTGAAGGTTCATTCTGACTTAACCTTCAAACTAAAAACAAAAAAGAAAATTTCAATGAAATCCTCTACTTTTCTGATAGGCCCCAGGACAACAATTCTGAGAACAAGCTATTGTGTTTTACTTTCCCGGCTATGTAAATTGAAAGGTAGCCCAAATGAGCAATTAAAGGTCCCATGTCCTGGTGTGTTTGACCGGTTCCATCATGTCTTGAATGTCCATTAAGCAAGGATTTGATTTAAGTTGAATGAAAAAATTAAAAACTTAGTTTCTGTAGAGGATCAGAGCTTGTTTTCCCTCCCCTTTGGAAACATTCAGATATGAGGGCGCAGGGAAGGCTATGATAATGAGCTCTGAGCTGATTGGCAGGCCAAATGATGCCTGGTTTGGGGGGGGGGGGGGGGGGGGGGTTACAGGCTGTGCAGCAGATTTTTAAAAACACTCACTGTGTCTGCATGTGAGGAGTAGGAAACACACCTGTAGGTGGAGGCTATATTTCCATAGAAAATGGACATCACAACACTGGTTGAAATTTCTTGAGGTGTGATAGTATGATCTTTCAACCCCCAAAAATGGCTGCTGTCCTCCTGGTATTATATCATCTTTGACTTGTTGTTTGCATTAAACCCTGCATTTCTTGTAAATACAGGCATAAAATGCCAAAAAAGTAATAAACAGAACCCAAAATAAAATACTGTGTGTAACTTAATGAATCGTCGTATGTCACTATTGGCTATGTGTGGGACTGTCTTGGCTAGTTAGCAGATGCAAGGCCACCAGTGGAGACTTTTCTCCAGACACGGCATGTGCTCATTTTCAGTAGCTCATTTTTCAAACTAGCAAACTCCTGCAAAATTCAGAAAAGACAATCAAGTCTAAGCTTCACTCCTAATTTACAATAATTTTTACTGAATCGCTATGTAAGTGATTCAGTCTACATTTGTCTGTTTTAATACTGCTAAACTTGTCAGCTAATTGTAAAATAATTAGCAAGAAGCTGAATGATAGCATTAGCCATTGAAAGATAAACTAGCAATGAGCTGTTTTTGTTACAGTTGAACATCTATAATTTTCCTAATTACTGATCCCTTATTCTGATGGGGGGGGGGAGAACAGGAAGACAGAGGATGGGAAGAAGCAGTAGCCTATAGCCATATTTTTATTTTTATTTATATTTGCGAATTGTTTTTTGTTTTTCTAATCTAATTTAATGGGTAGATGTGACCTGTGGTGTGAAAGTCTTTTAGGAGTTTTTGTTTCAAGACAATCAAACTAAACTATAACTTACATAACAATTTGTATGGAAATGGATTTAACTGCTCAAACATCTTCAGCTCTTTTTGTCAGAACAAAAACAGTCAAGTATCCAGAAATCCAGAGACAGCATCTTAAAAAGTATTTATGTATTTATTCCTTCGATATGTTAGAAGCAATATGCAGGCAGATGTACTGTTTGTGTCTTCAGCTATAGGGGAATAAATTAACTGAAGTGAGTGAGCAGATATCTGTGCTCAATGATCTTCCTGCTTAGCTGAGCACTGCTGCCTTGGTGATGTCAGTGTGGCAGATGATCTGCTCTTTCGGGGACAATGTGTACTACTGACCAACTTCATTTAATCATGGATTAATTGAATTACCTTTTCTATCTTTAAGACAAAGAGGAGAACATGTAGTCATGATCAACTCAGGTCAAATGAAGCTTCTTATGCTGTGTAGTACATTTTTGTGTAGAGAATAGAGGCATTGTTCTGTGGTAGTTTCAGTGCTGGCATAGCACTTTTGAAAAAAAAAAACATGTCCATGGATGGAGAGACTGAGAATAAGAAACTACAGGGAAATAAAAAAACAAGTGGTAAATATGCTGATGTACTCAGTCAGTACAGTTAGTTTTTATCTTGATGTGGCAGAAAAAGCACATAATTCACAAACATTCAGAGAATTCTTTCAGACAGCAGAGTCCAGTCTTAAAAGTGATTCAGAAACATTCTTAAAGCAACTCTGAGGAAATAACTGCAAATTTTAGTTGAAAGAGGAGGCAGGCTTGACCTATATAGGTATGTTTGATCCAAAAATAGAGAGAGAAAGGAATCACAGGACAAAAGGACAAAAGGCTCTTGTAGTCATAATGGGAATGATTGAAAACTATGATTAAATAATAATATTCTTTATTTTATGATAGTAGAGCTTTTCTCAATTTTGTCTTTGCTACAGAAACTCGTAACTCCTTCAAGTCCTCCTGGCTACCCCTTTTTCCTGTTTGGAGCCATTTTAAGGGCTAAGATGTTTTGTGAGCACCTCTTACTTTTTCAAGCAAGTTTTTATAAATCCAGCAAATGATGAGTGAGCTGATGTTCCAATGTCTGAAGCTCCTCATCAGGCAGGAGATACTTTTGGATGATTTTTATTACATCTCTCTCTGATGCCAGCTCGTAGTCTTTCTTGTTCTTAAAAGGTAAATGTCCAGCCAGTTCACAAAGAGCCACGTTAAAGGCCGACTCCTCTTTGGCACCAAAGCATGAGATTCTGGGCCATACAGCGATTCGAACACCTTCCCTTGAACAGCGATCCTTTTCAGACATGGGGGGACATCCTCTGGTTAAGAAGAGATTGTGGGCAATGTTCCCCTTCACAAGAAAATTTGTGACTACACAGACGGCCCTGGCCACGGTCTCCACCTGCTCGGATTCTGTGTAAAATAAAAAGCCTGCTGGGAAGTCCAACATGCGATAAAATCCCTTTGCAGGAACAAGCGGCTTTACTGGTGTAGATTCTATCTTGAGCTCATGGTCCAAGTAGTACCCGTGTAGGTGGAGGTGATTGACTGATGCAAATGCTCCAAGGCTGTTGAACCCCACACGGAAACCAGGATCAGAGCTCATGAGCACGGATTCAATGCCGACCTGGATGGAGAATGTGGTCAGGACCTGCGGGAGACAGTGTGAAGGATCCGGAACTAAGAGACAATGTCCAAATTCAAGAGGGCTGACATTGACCAGCACAACCATCCTGTGGAGCTGATGCCCCCTGTGCTCCCCTCCCCCAGCACCCCTCATCATCTCAAATATGATTTCCTCTGGGTTGATTTTGTTAAAGTTGAACTGTTTCACATTGAACTCCTGTTGAATGCTCAGTATCTCCTGAGGCTTTCTCCTCTCCAGTCCTCTCTGAATATTCAGCTGGGCCACAAACCCATGGTGGCCTGGTAGGACACGTGTTTGTAGATCTCCGAGATGGTATCTGAAGAGCCCTCTGTCCATCCTGGCCGTCCAGCCTGTTTGGATGGTTGTGTCAAATTTTGTGGGCAGAAGACTGTTTCCTCTGCTCCGATGCACATCTGTGATGAAGTCCTGACAGCTGTACACAAATGTCAGAGGCATGGTGGGACCTGCTGGTGAACAGTGAAGCAGGACAAGGTGTGAGAATGGAGACAAAAAGCAGACAGGAGAGCTGTGAATTCAGCACGGCAGGTCAGTGAGGTATCATTCTGCTGAATCATCACGTAGAGGGCCTGGCTACATGTGGTTGCATGATCGAAGGACAGCTGTCTATGTTTGTCTAATGGTAGTACAACCGAATTATTATGGCAAAAATCAGAACCATGTTAATTTTAATTGTGCCTATTAATGTCGAACACGGGTGGGCAACTGACAGAATCTCTTGAGCCAGATTTCAAATACCAGCAAATAGTAAAAATGAAGAAAAACGGATCAGTCAGTGTAACTTGCCTAAAAATTGCCAGTCAAGGTGGTTGAGGGTGTGGGGCTAGGGTTGGGGTCTTGCTATGTTTGCAAATCTTTGGCAAAGCTCTCCCTCAATAGAACATGTCTCTTTGCACATATTAAACACACAACAGATAAATGTTTCACACTTTAGTGGCATTCACTGAGATATCAGGGTTTAAATGTTCTAATTATTTGATAGTCATATGCATTACTACTGTGTTTGTTAAAACATAAAAAAGACTACCTTTGCCTCTGATTAGAAGTATATGCCACACCACACAAGCCAATGACTATAAATTCATATCAGAAGTGTTTTCATTTTCCAGTGCTGGTAGAGGTGGTGGGGGTATCTAGATAAGGTGACTGCCTTGACTATTAAGATCTACACACTGCAGTATGAAGACTGCAACTTCAGCTTCTGGTACAAAACAATTACTGGTGTGTATTTCGGTCTTTGCACAAAAATAGAGAAAGACACTGATTTCTATCTTTGTTGAATTTTAAAACTCATTTCTGATGCACAACAAAGTGTGTTTCAGCATTAAATATATATTTGTAGAAATTCAATAACAGCTTGTAAATACACTGTTTTATTTTCTCCCTTCTTCCTGTTGCTATGTGTCCTTTTAAGTATATTTAATATGGACTGATTCGAGTCTGAAATAAAGATTGGTTGTTTATTGGAATATAAAAAGGCTCAAATTCCCTTATTTGAGCCTTTTATGATTAAATTTTGTCAGATTTCAAGTTTATAACAATGTATCCCTCAAGCAGTGAAACAAGATTATATGAGCTCCTCTTGGGCTCTCATGATTTATGAAAACCTACACTAGAAATCACACTGGAAAAGAAATCACACTGAAAGGAAAACTTTATTTTTGGTTGGTCTTATTAGATATGAAAGAGTTGCACCTTTAATATGTGTAACTCATTAATGACTACATCTGACTTGTGTTGAAGTATAGGGAGATGCTTGCACACCTGCTTATAGATTTTTTTTTGTTTAGAGAGAAGCCACATAAACCATCAGACATGCTGATAAATAAAACGTTTTATTTAAACAGACTGTAATTTTATGAAC
Source organism: Cetoscarus ocellatus (assembly GCA_037902135.1). Lineage (NCBI taxonomy): Eukaryota > Metazoa > Chordata > Actinopteri > Labriformes > Labridae > Cetoscarus > Cetoscarus ocellatus. The sequence continues at coordinate 253,888 of JBAMNC010000262.1, forward strand.
AAGAAAATTAGAGAGCATAAGAGAATCTACGGAACATGTAATTTAGTATCATAGCACATACATGGCAACAGATATCTGATTTTTTTAGAGTTTTTTCTACATGTTTTACCTTTTAAAATGAAAAAACAACACAATTCATCATCACAGCCAGTGTAATGTGTGAATACAACTATATCTGACTTAATCACAAAGAAAATTGCAGCTTTGAGTGCCGTGCTGTATTTTTTACAGATAACAGAAACAATATATGTTCTATGATCTTTCTGTTGAATATTTGTGACGGACTCAAAGCCAAATCTGAGTTAATAAAAAGTAAGAAAAAAATGAAGGGTTAAACTCTGATACATGGAAACCCTTTTGCCCTCATGTCTGTTTTACAGGCTCTTAGAAAACATTTTTAATTATGTTACGTAAACAGAGCTTACCTCTCTAATATGATCCTGCTAGTAATGAATCAGATACTGTTTTATCTTATTCTCGCTGTCGTAACATTTCTACTCATGACAGTGCATAAGGCACCGGCTTTTAGCAAGAGTACCCATCTGCAGACAACGACTTCTTCCTCGTTGGTGTTACCTAATCTACTTCCGGTTCAGTTTTTCAAAATAAATGCTTTCGTCGGACTGACTGACATACTCAGACACCGCTATGGTTAAATACATATTTAGAAGTTTTATTAAAGCATCCATCCACAATTTTAGGTTAGTCGTTATAGGAATGTTTTCCTTCGAAGTACGTGTAAAGGAACAAAAAGGAAAGGAAAAGGAACAAAAACACATTAGAGAAGCCCTGAAAACCTGTGGATACCCAAAGTGGGCCTTTTTGAAGAACAAGAAAAGAAAGGAGACGGAGCATGAAAGGGAAGAGAGACGCAAGAACATTGTGATTCCTTATGTTGCAGGTTTATCTGAAAAACTCAAGAGAATCTTTGGCAAACACCACATTCCTGTTCACTTCAAGCCTGGAAACACATTAAGGCAGAAGTTGGTCCATCCCAAGGACAAAACACCAAGACATAAACAGAGCAATGTGGTGTATGCAGTCCAGTGCAGTGAGGAATGCTCAGACCTGTACATTGGGGAAACTAAACAACTGCTTCACAAGCGTATGGCTCAACACAGGAGAGCCACTTCCTCAGGTCAGGACTCAGCAGTCCACCTCCACTTAAAGGACACGGGACACTCTTTTGAGGACAGCAATGTACAGGTGTTGGCGAGAGAAGATGGATGGTTTGAAAGAGGAGTTAAAGAAGCCATCTTCACCAGACTGGAGAAGCCTTCTCTTAACAGAGGTGGTGGACTCAGACACAATCTCTCACCTACATATAATGCAGTGCTAAGCTCTCTCCCCAGAAAGCTCTCCAAACACTCACACCTGGGCACATGTGACCATAACACCTCACATGACAGGGGGAGTTAATGACCCATTCAGGGTAACGACTCTCAGGGGTTACATCACCCTGGGATAAGTTTCTATGAGTCGTTCTCCAACTCCTCCTTTCCTTTGTTGTTGTTTTTCCTTTAGCAAGATAAATATCTGCTTCCAGCACCAGCCATTTGGAACTGAAGAAGCTTCTTGGATGAGAAGTGAAATATTAATGTTTTGTTTCTCACAAGTTTACTATCATGTATTCTTACTTTTAAAAGCAAACTCTACATTCAAACGTTTAAGATGTGAACATTTAAATCAATCAATAATGGATGCCTACAGGCACAGCCGCACAGCGTACTAGAAGTAAAGCCTCATGGTAAACTCCCTTGTACGAGAATAGTCTCCATAATATTTAAGCGCTTGAGTGGCTCCCCAGATTTTCCCCAGCTGACACATGGAGGCTCAACTAACTTGAGAGAATGAGCAGTGGACCAATCAGGCATCATGGTTATTTTGGTCCCTGCATGCTTTTAGAGATGCAGCAGGCAGTGACTGGCACTGTTGCATATGTCTGATTTGAGCCATAGGGTCTCACCACAGTCGACTGGTAACTGAATTTTGATAAAACAAGGAGAAATAAAAGAGAGGATGGACGCCACCAACAAAGGAGTAAGTACAGCTGTAGTAAACAACTCAAGTTTGTTTTTTAAGTTGCTATAAAATAATTTTTAGAGGTCTTGGAAGGTATTTCTTCACTTCTTTGTTGTGAAATGATAACATTTTGAGGATTTCAGAGTGAAATAACTGAGTTTTATCTGTTTAGTAGAACAGATGGCAACCCGATTAGCCTATCTGTATTTATTGTAAAAAACATTTGAGTGTCCATTACCTGTGGATGAGTATTAAGGTCAGGTATGGGAAAGAAACTGAGGAGAGAAGGATGTTTTTATGATGTAGAATAACAAAAAAAAAAAAAAAAAAAAAGGCAATGTAAAAGTCGAGATGGAGAGAATTAAATTAAAATACAATGTTGAGACAAAGCTGAAACAAAATGTTGATAATGAAAAACAATATTTAAGAAATGAGGTTAAAGTATACTTGTATGCTTCACATTTTTTCACCTTAATTTTGACTTTATCCTTAACATTTCAGCTTGTTTTGACATTTTGATATTTTTTGTCTAAAAATGCGTAATGAAAAAAACATCATCCTTATCTCAACATATTTTCCTTGCTTTACCATATACTCTTTCAAAATGGCTGACTCGTAACACTCAGTCTGCTAACTTGTATACTGGCTTGTTGTGAAAGAGGATTTATTTTTGTCTTACTTTTATTATGAGTATGAATATCCCATGGCATCTGTCAACTTATCATTCTATTTCAAAAAATAACAGTCAAAGGAAAATCAGGTAAAAAAGGAGCATTTTGTCATGGAAGAATGTCTAATACATGATATTGATATTGTCTGACGTTGTTGTACTGTTCTCTTTTGTAGATAAGAAGAAGAGCAGAGGCTAACACTCACGCTCTAAATATAAATGTGACACCAGACACGGCTGCAGACCTCACCACAAGAGCTTCCCAGTCATCTTCAACAGCTATTGTCCGAGGTACACTGCCATCATTTTTGCTATGGCTTTACAAGCTAAAACATGTTAAATTTAACTCATGTTGAAATTAAATACTGTCCATAAGTCATTTCAGGTTTTATGAAAAAGTTTAAGCTCCAAACATTCACAACAGGTTTCAGGCATCAACATAATTTGCCTTGAAGCAACTTTCCCTTATCAATTCCTACCACCTAGTTCAGCACTGCTTATGAGACAATGACATCAAGCTCGGCAGTTGGCACAAACAACAATGTCATCATGGGAGGCAGGAGATGAAGGCACTCTGAAGTGTGGCTTAATTTTTAACAAATGACATCAACAGTGCAACATGCAGTGGCTGCAGCTGTGGGAATTTAAACAAGAATGGATAAACCAGTAACATCCTGAGATGTTTGTTGAAGCAGCATGCTCTAGTTTCAGGATTGTTTTAAAAAAAAACCTGTGTAGGCTTACCTTTTACATACAAAACAACAGTGCTTAATCAATAGTTTTAACTGGTTGATTGCTTGACCATGTTGCCTTTGCTTTACATCTTATGTATATTTTTAATCTGGGAAAGTCACTTCACTTTTATTGTAATGTTATTGTACACTGCATTTTTTTTCTCTCTTTCCTCTATTACTACTATAATTTTTTTTCATTTCAAAAGCCTTCTGTGGACAAGTGTTGTGAATTAGCGCATGTGCTAAAACACTCAAACAATGCATCTGGTTTGTCCAATGTAATTGTGATGTCCACATGAAATAAACAATTATTTAAAAAAAAGAATCAAAGAAATCAATGAGGGAATTGTATCAGTAACTAGAACCAATAATGGCATTGGCCTTAATAAATTTGGTATCAATTTTCACCCCTATCTACTGACTTATGGTGGGGTATTAGGGTATGGTGGGTAAAAAAAACAATTTCTAGCCCAAATTGTGCTTTTTGCAAAGGTTCAGTAGTAGTCAGAATCCAGAGCTGGTGAATACACAGTGAAAACATGGCCCTGAGCAGTGCTGAACTGACCAATCATTGTGGAGCAAACAGGTCCACCAATGGGGTCGACAATATACACAGGCAAAATATTGGCTCTTGACATTAAAATACAAAGTCCAGTCTATTGTCAACATTGTATTTCAAGGCTATTCTCAAAGTTCTGACTTTTTCTTATTATTTTGACTCTTCTGATACTGCAATCAAACTTTATTCTGTCATTTCAACTTAGATCATGCCATTTTAAGTCTTTTTCCCATCTCTTTGTTCTTTTTTTCTGGAGGAACATCACAGAAAACTTCCTCCTCTCAATATTTTTCTCAGACTTGACTCTAACATTTTTCTACTGACTGATCTTTAAACTTATAGTTTCATTTTGCAGTTAACAAAAGTCAAAATCTAAATGTACTCTTTTATAGGCCTATATTGTAATTTGTTTCCACTGAAGATGTTATGACTTGTGTTTTCTTTCAAAAAGCATTAAACCTAAGTTAGAGCACATTGAATAATTTATAATTCCAACAAAGATAATTCCAACACACCTACTTGTCCATGTGTAATTAAATCCATTTGAAAATTTGCATTATTATTTGACTCAACATGAACCATCTTTACTTATCACAGTGATCCCATCTAATGCTGTTTATTTTTATTCTTATTTCCTTACACTAGGTCAGTCTGCAGCTAACCCTACCGTTCAGCCTGGTGCCGATACAGATGTGGACAATGCTATAAAACCAAAGCTCCAGATCACCTTCAACACGTTTACTGTCAAAAACGGTGGAGAAATTAAAGTTGAGATCCCACTCACTGGGCACCCAGCACCAAAGGCTGAATGGAAAAAAGACGGCCAGGCTGTCAAAGAAACATCCAGGCTAGAGGTTTTAAACACATCCTCATTGGCAGTGCTGCACATCAGACATGCTGTTCGGGAGCACTCTGGTCAGTACTCTATCAGAGCAAGCAACAGTGCAGGAGAGTGTACAGGAGAGGTCACAGTGGTTGTTCTTGAAAAACCCGACCCTCCAACAGGCCCTGTAAAGATCGATGAAGTCAGCTCTGACTATGTTACTATTTCCTGGGAGCCACCAGAATACACAGGGGGCTGTCAGCTGGACAACTACATTGTGGAGAAAAGAGAAATATCAAGCACTGACTGGCAAACTGTGTCAGCAACAACAGTAAGAAACACAATCAAAGTCACCAAACTTAAAACAGGACATGAGTACCAATTCAGAGTGTCTGCAGAAAACAGGTATGGGAAGAGTACTGGAATCGTCTCCCCTATGGTGGTTGCACAGTATCCTTTCAGTGTGCCCTCTGCTCCTGGCACTCCCTTTGCATCCACAGTGACAAAGTACAGCATGGTGGTCGAATGGGAGCCTCCAGCCAATGATGGAGGAAGCCCAATAATTGGCTATCACCTTGAACGAAAAGAGAAGAACAGCATCTTGTGGACCAAAATGAACAAACTCATACCTGATGTTCGCTTCAAAACAAGTGGACTTGAGGAGGGTATTGAGTATGAATTCAGAGTCTTTGCTGAGAATGTCGCAGGAATGAGCCGATCAAGCAGAATATCTGAACCCTATGTGGCGAGAGATGCCTGTGATCCACCTGGCAAACCTGAAGCTGTAGTTGTCACCAGGGAGAGCATCACACTTCAGTGGGCAAAACCAAAGTATGATGGAGGAAGTACCATCACAGGCTATGTCGTTGAAAAAAAAGAGCTCCCAGATGGCAGATGGATGAAAGCAAACTTCACAAATGTCATTGAGAATGAGTTTACAGTCGCAGGTTTGACAGGAGGTGAGACTTATGAGTTTAGAGTGACTGCAAAGAATGCTGCCGGTGTTTGGAGTACACCTTCAGAGACCATAACCATCACAGCTCAGGATGTTGTTGAAGGTCCAACTGCAATCACTGATCTAAAGTTCAAGACGACGTCCGTTGTCCAGGCAGGTGAGACATTCATCATTGAAGCTGATTATTTTGGAAAGCCTCTTCCTGAAGTATCTTGGCTTAAGGATGGAAAAGATATTGACAAAGTAACACCAAGAATGGAGGTCAAAAACACCTTGACTCATACCACTCTAACCATCAGGGACTGTGCACGAGGGGATGGTGGACATTTTCTCCTGAGCCTCAGTAACATTGGTGGAACAACATCTATCCCATTTAATTTGAAAGTCCTTGATAGACCTGGCCCTCCAGATGGATCTCTGAAGGTAAAAGTAGTCAGTGCAGAGAAGTGTAATCTACACTGGAACCCTCCTGTGAATGATGGAGGTGCCAGTGTTTCCCACTTCATCATTGAAAAAAGGGAGACTAGTCGTGTAACGTGGACAGAGGTTGATTCTCACGTTGAAGCTGTCAGCTACAAAGTGACGAAGCTGGCACCTGGTAAAGAATATATATTCAGAGTTGCTGCTGTCAGTAAATATGGTGTTGGGGAATTTCTAGAATCAGACCCCTTCATTGCACAAAACCCTTTTACAACTCCAAGTGCACCTTCTACCCCTACAGCCAGCGCCGTGACTGGTGACTCTGTGGTGCTATCATGGGAAAGGCCTGAGACTGATGGAGGCTCAGAGATTGATGGTTACATCCTGGAGAAACGTGACAAAGAGGGTGTGAGGTGGACTAAATGCAACAAGAGAAGGCTAAATGACCTGCGTTTTCGATGCACAGGGCTCACTGAGGGACATTACTATCAGTTTAGAGTGCTGGCTGAGAATGCTGCTGGTTTTGGTGCACCAAGTGAACCAAGCGAGTATATCAAAATATGTGAAGCCATCTACCCACCCGGCCCTCCAACCAACCCAAAAGTAATAGACTACTCCAGCCAAACTGTGTCTCTGTCTTGGTCGAGGCCCATCTATGATGGTGGAGCAGCCATCAGTGGGTTTGTTGTGGAGATGAAAGAAGAAACAGAAGATGAGTGGGAAACATGTATACCAGGTTCAGCTGTAGAGGACACAAACTACACTGTGAAGAGACTGAGGGAAAATGCATCTTACAATTTTCGTATACGTGCAGTAAATGCTGCTGGAATTGGAGAGCCTGTGGATCTGCCCGACACTGTGGTGGCTGCTGAAAAACTGGAGGCTCCAGATATTGAGTTGGACAGTTCTTTAAGGAAGATTGTTAGCATTAGAGCCTGTTCCACCTTACGTCTTTGTGTTACTATTAGAGGAAGGCCAGAGCCTGAGGTTAAATGGGTAAAAGAGGGAAGTGCCCTAAGTGAACGTGCTCAAATTGAGGTAAAAAGTTCCTCCACAGAGTTATTAATTGAGAATGTCAACAGAAATGACACAGGAAAGTACGTGTTGACTATTGAGAACTTCAATGGTTCAAAATCAGCTTTCATTAATGTGAGAGTATTGGACTCCCCGAGTGCACCAACAAACTTAAAGGTGATGGATGTAAAGAAAGACTCTGTGTTGGTCTCCTGGGAGGCACCTCTAATTGATGGAGGCTCAAAGATTTCACACTACATTGTAGAAAAAAGAGAGGAGGCTAGGAAGGCATTTACAAGCGTCTGTAGCAACTGTGTGAGAAACTCATACAAGATTGACAATCTCCAGGAAGGAGGCTTTTATTATTTTCGTGTTCTTGCTGTAAATGAGTTTGGTGCTGGCTTGCCAGTTGAGATCACAGATGCTGTCAAAGTTTCAGAGGCTCCACTTCCTCCTGGCAGAGTCACCCTCAATGATGTTACCTGTAATAGTGCCAGGATCTCATGGGAGAAGCCTGACCATGATGGTGGAAGCAAAGTCACAAGTTATGTTGTAGAAATGCAGGCCAAGGGAGACGACACATGGACCACATGTTCAGAGAGTAAAGCACAAGAAGTGACTGTTAATGGGCTGGTAAAGGGCAATGAGTACTTCTTCAGAGTAAGTGCTGTGAATGAAAAAGGAAAAAGTGAACCAAAGTCACTTTTGGCACCTGTTACAGTTACTGACACCAATGCTAAGCCCATTATCAATTTACTGTCCAACACCTTTAGTGTTAAGGCAGGAAATGATATAAAGATTGATGTTCCTTTCAGAGGTGTACCGACACCAACTGTTGAATGGAAGAGAGAGGGCAATGTGCTTAAGGAGACAAGCAGAGTAAATGTGCTCTCATCTGAGACATCATCCCAGTTGACAATCAAAGATGCAAGCAAACTAGATGCAGGCATGTATGAGGTGACTGTGGCCAACTCAGTTGGAAGCACATCCTCTGAAATCTGTGTAAATGTTGTTGAAAGACCAGGGCCACCAAGTAACCTCAGTGTGGATGATGTAAGTGCTGATTTTGTGTCTTTGTCATGGCAGCCCCCACATTACACTGGAGGATGTCAAATCAGTAATTATGTGGTTGAGAAAAGAGAGACAGGAAGCACAATATGGCAGACTGTGTCAGCCACAGTTGCCAGAACATCAATTAAAATTTCTCGTCTAACACAAGGCACTGAATATCAGTTTCGTATTGCTGCTGAGAACCGCTATGGCAAAAGCCATTTTGTCGAGTCAGAACCTGTTGTTGCTCAGTTTCCCTTCAAGTCCCCTGGTCCCCCAGGAAATCTCCATATTGTAAGTGCCTCAAAGTCTGCCATGGTGGTGGCATGGACCAATCCAGATAGTGATGGAGGTAGCCCCATTACTGGTTATTACATTGAATGCAAAGATCAAAGCAGTATTTTGTGGACAAAGTTAAACAAAAATCCAGTGACAGAGAACCATTTTAAGGTCACAAGCATTGAAGAAGGTCTCATGTACGAGTTTCGGGTCAGTGCTGAGAATGTGGCTGGTGTTGGACCATGCAGCAAGGCATCTGAGCCTGTAGCAGCAAGAGACCAGTGTGACCCTCCAAAGAACCTCACAGTCACCAATATAACCAACAGCTCAGTTTCCCTCTCATGGGACAAACCAGAATATGATGGTGGAGCTAAAATAACTGGGTACATTGTTGAGCGTAAAGAGCTGCCAGATAGTTGCTGGCTGAAATGCAACTTTACAAATTTACTGGACACCTTCTTGGAAGTGACTGGCCTCACAGAGGGTGAACAATATGATTTTCGTGTGATTGCCAAAAATTCAGCTGAGTTATTCAGCGCACCCTCTGAAACCACAGGACCTGTCACCATACAGCATGATGTAGAGCCTCCTAAAATTGACATGGACGACAAATTCAGACAAGCAGTTGTTGTCAAGGCAGGAGAGCTCATTAGAATAGATGCTGATATATCTGGCCGCCCTAACCCAACTGTGTTTTGGTTAAAGAATGGAAGAAATATTGGCAACACTGGAAGGGTTGAAATAACTGCAATGAAAAACTGCACCACTCTACTTATCAGAGAAAGTGTAAGGAAAGACTCTGGACAGTACACCCTGACCTTACAGAATACAGGAGGTACAACATCTAGAACTGTTACCTGCAAGGTCCTTGATAGGCCAGGACCACCAGCTGGACCTCTGGAAGTATCTGGACTCACAGCAGAGAAATGTACCCTGTCATGGGGACCACCTCAAGAGACTGGTGGGGCTGAGATCATGTTCTACATTGTTGAGAAATGTGAAACCAGTCGAGTTTCTTGGATAGTGGTGTATGGTGACATGATGGCAACTACGTGCAAAATAACCAAGCTGCTCAAAGGAAATGAATACCTGTTTAGGGTGAGAGCAGTTAACAAATATGGAGAAGGTGAAATGCTGGAAAGTGAGCCGGTCAAGGCAAATGATCCCTTTACAATTGCATCTGCTCCTACAGATGTTGAGGTTACAAGTGCAACAAGCGACTCTATGACTATCTGCTGGAAGAGGCCAGCAAGTGATGGTGGTAGTCGCATTAGTGGTTACATCATAGAAAGAAGGGAGAAACAGGGTGTTCGCTGGGTTCGTGTCAACAAAAAACCAGTCTATGACTTGCGTGTCAAAGCCTCATGCCTGCATGAGGGATGCGAGTATGAATTCAGAGTTTTTGCAGAGAATGCTGCAGGACTAAGTGAACCAAGCTTACCAAGCCCACTGACTCTGGCAGAAGATCCAAAGTTTCTACCTTCCCCTCCTGCAAAACCTACAGTAGTTGATTCATCCAGGTCCTCCATCACTCTGTCATGGAACAGGCCATTGTTTGATGGTGGAGCAGCAATCACTGGTTACAAAGTTGAATACAGAAAATCAACAGAGGAAGACTGGACTGTCGGTGTCTATAACACTGATAAAACTGAGTTTACAGTCTCTGGGCTCTCATCAGGGGCAGAGTATGTTTTCGTTGTCAGATCCATAAACAAGGTTGGCATCAGTGAGCCCAGTCCTGAAACAGATCCTGAAGTAGCAATGGAAAGACAGGAGGAACCGAGGTTTGAAGTAAGCCCAGAGATGAGGAAGACTTTGCTTGTTAAAGATGGCAGCTCTTTCACTTTGTCTGTGCCTTTTACCGGCAAACCTGCTCCCACTGTGACATGGGACAAAGCCAATGTAGACCTGAGAGTCAGAGGATTGATCAACACAAGCAACTCAGTGGCCTCTATCACAGTGGAAGGAGCAACACGTGATGATTCTGGCAAGTACACAGTAAAAGTTCAAAATGTTGCTGGATCTGCCTCTCTGACTCTTAGTGTTAGGGTTTTGGATTCACCTGGCCCACCAACTAATGTAGCAGTTAAAGATGTGACGAAGAACTCTGCTACTGTTTGCTGGGATATCCCAGAGAATGAGGGGGGAGCGTCTGTCAAGCACTATCTGGTAGATATTCGAGATATCAGCAGAAAAGGTTGGATGAGACTCACAGACAAGTGCCGCAGGCTGTCCTATAGAGTGTCTGACCTTGAGGAGGGAGGAATCTACTTCTTCAGGATCACTGCAGAAAATGAGTATGGGATTGGTGTTTCGGCTGAGACCAGAGAGGGAACAAAAATGATTGGTATGAAAATGATACACAAATATTCTTAAGTAGGAATCAAAAATATGTTTTCTTGCATTAAGAACTAATCTTTTTGTCTATTTTATTCAGATACAACAGACTGGGAGACAGACGAAGGAGCTTAGCTGTTCTTCATCTGAGCTGGATGTAATCATCTCATGAACCTGCAGACAAAATCCAGATCTTCATTTAAAAATGTCCAAAAATATCAGATAGCAACTCTATAAATTGGTAAATAATTGAGCTAATGTTTTGTGGATTTGATCACTTTGTTTTTCATGATTCTTGTTTACTTATCATTCTTATTAAAGACACATTTGATTAATTAAAGTAAAGTATGGGGTGTTATGTTTAATGCTTTATTTTTGTTAGCCATTGTTCAAAAATACTGATATTCTCTGGCCTTCATGTCTTTGAGGAAGAGCCTGAGTTTTGTTTAATTGCACTAAACCTTGTGCCTTTTCTTTTCATGACCCAGCCCTTTCAGTAAACTAATCATTAACTAACCATCACGAATAAACATGTAAAAATCCTTATTAAAAGACGCATTTGGTTTGCAAGGGAAAAGTACTCATATGGACTTGTTAGGACTTTTTTCTTAAGTATGAATCTCTGTTGTTAAGGTAAATAATAAAATTTTGATGAATAGAATGTCTGAGTTTTAATTTAAATATGTTTGCAAAAGTGACATTCTTGTGTTTGAAAACATGCAAACAATACAGGAAAAATGCAAAGATGTAACAACAAAATGTATTCCAAGGTCACATTCAAGCACTTTCAAGGTCTATTTTCAAGCTTTTTCAGCACCTCACAGCAGTTATTAATATATACTTATTTGATAAATATACAGCACATTATCTAAAGGTGATGGATGAAAAACCAGCTTAATATTCATTTGTTGCTGATATCTGACATGCTGATATTTCTGAAGTCATTACAGCCAATATCGACATCGATATATATATTTTTTTGGTCAAGAGCACAAAGTCTCTCCTTTACTAAAATTGATAAATCCCTCTTATTGTGACAGTCTGTTTGTGTAAGCACAGATGTAAAAGAAGAAAAAAAACATTTCATTCACTGATAAATGAAACTATTGATTTTCAGCTGTTGACGAGCAGTGATTACATTTGTGTATTCTGGTTATAACAATGCCAATACATGGGTTATTTATGGCTGATAGGAATGACTGATATATCAGGTGTAAATATCAACATAAATGTTCATATCTGCAGATACCAATAATCACATTTTAAAGCTTTTATCCGCCAATACCAACTTCATGCCGAAAATTTTGTGCACCCTATTTGTTATCTTTATTTATAGATGTGCTGTAAACAACCATGTTGTGTTTTATAAAGAAATATACAAGATGTCAATGACAAACACAAGACAGTCAGTACATATTAGACTTCTTAATGAAGATTTTAAAATGATGATGACCCATGGAAAAAGAACCAGTTAAATCAATACCTTGATTTAACTGGTTCCTATAGGATATTCTTTGTCATAGATTTTATTTAATTTTATCAGTTCTTTTACCAATTTAATTAAATGTGACAGACCTGATAAGCCAGACATGCACTCAGGCTAAAATATCAAGCAGCTCCAAGCACTCAGTCAAAAATGTAATACCTTAAAAGTCCAGCATTAAAATCCTTGATATTTGAAGAATATCAAGGCAAAACCTGGGGTCTGCAATGACAAAAATCATTTGTGGAGCATTTTTTTCATGATTTGAGTTGAGTAAAAACTTAAAATGTAACAGGGTCAGTGTAGAGAGCTCAAGGTTGAAATGATGAAAATACAAAATGAAAGGACATGAATTCTAATCAGAAGATTGAAAATAATTTTAAAAGAAAGTATCAATAAAACATTAAAAATATCAAGAAATAAAGGCTTAACTCTGAGAGTAGATTTATATTTAAAAAAAATGAGTGAAATACAGTTTATGTTTTGATGTCTGGTAAAAACCCTTTGGACCTTTGCTGCATATCACTCCTCTTAACTCCTGTTTTTAAACGAAAAAACCCACAAAACTAATAAAGTAACTGAATAGTTTAAGAAGTTGTACTTTAAAAGAGCTTGATATATCTAAAACTTGAGAAAACGGAACTGAAATATATCGATTAAACACAATGTGTCGAAACTCTCTGCTGTTTGCAAATACTCCGCCATGGGAACCGTGACGTCACCGAAAAGAGGAAATATGATGCGCTGGTGCGATACCGGAAGTACGCCATGTAAAAGCAAGTTGTTCTCTGTGTTGAAGTAGATCTGACAACAACCAAAGTGGTTTTTAAGTCGAAAATAAAACAATGGGCACTACAGCAAGCCAACTCGGAAAGGACTTGCTATCAGAATACCAAGTAAGTCCCTCAAGCGATCATGAAGAGACACTTCTATAATTACACATTTAAGTTTACCGAGAGGCTGAAGCTGAACGCAGTTGTTACGGGCAGTAATAACTTAGCTTCACTTTACAGCTATTTTCTCTTCTTAAGAACTGGTAACCCGGATTAGTTTAAAGATTATACATGTATTTCGTCGTGTAAGGTGTAATTTAACACTTCGGGCTTCTTGAAACTTGTTGCTTTGACGCTTATAAAGTCGGGAAGAGGTGAAGTCTCTAGTTTGCATGGTTGGATGGATGCATTCAAGAACAATCAAAACGGTCTACAGAAACAAATATCTGTAACTTGTATAATCTAATTATTGTACTTTGACTTTTAGGAGCTGACATTTCTGACAAAACAAGAAATTCTTCTGTGAGTAAACAGCAGCCTGCCATTTTATTTATCAAGACATTTAATTCTGTTTTTCTGGTCATTTACGAGGCTTTTTGTGTTTTTAGTGCCCACAAAAGATTTACTGAACTCCTGACAAAAGATGAGAAAGAGCTCCCAGACACCAGAGTACCAATGGAGAGGATTCTGACCCTGCCAGAGCTCAAGGTGAATGTATATTTATTAATACAAGCAGGGGCGCTCCCAGAGAATTCTGGTCCCATACCAAACCAAGCATCTGTAAAACAAACTGATGAACAAATATGGTGACAAATATATGCTTTAATGGACAACCTATAATTATTACAGACAAGTTATCCTGATTCAAACAGTGAAGAAAACCTTCTAGCTGAAATTAAAGAATAAATGGAGAGTTAAATTATTTACCATACAGAACTTTTTGGAATTTGGACAGTTTTAAGAAATAAAAGCTTTTTTATTGTGTAATCAGTCATCATGAATCTTATTTACTCTGTAAAAGATTCAAAACTTGTGCAGATGATGCATTTGTCTTTATTTATTGCCTGCTTTTCTAAAAACCTGAATATTGTGAAGTGCTACTTGGTATGGAAAAATCATAAAGGAAACAAAAACGATAAATGATCCAGCAGGGCTCTGTTTTTATATAAATGTTTTTTAATGGGAGATAACTGATAGTAAACATGCCTAAATTTTTCTTAAGCTTAATTTATTGTTGTATGTAAGAGAAAAGACACTTTTAAGGACCTATGGTATAAAGTGAACATGTTGGTTTGTAAAGACTGATAATACTAATTTTAGGGGCCCCTGGAATCCTCCTGTCCTTTCTCCTCTTTTACAGCCCCACAGGTGTTATCTGAACTGTTTTTTTTTTCAAGATACTGCAACTGTGTGCTATGAGGAAGTGCCATGAATTATGATAAACTGAGTTGACCCTTGTACTTTTTCTCGTCACAGTCCAACCCCTTCAGGAAACGAATCTGCCATGTATTCTCCACATCTGTGCAGAAAGATGGAAGCCTCACATTTGAGGACTTTCTGGACCTTTTGAGTGCCTTCAGTGACTCTGCAACCCTGGAAATCAAATCCCACTATGCCTTCCGTATATTTGGTAAGCAAGATTTAAACAAAATGAGGTGGCAATTGATAAAGACACAGGTATCAATCCAAACATTAAGGTGTTGACTATACTACTCATACAGAACCAATGTGATTTTAAAGCATAACTGTCAGAAAGTCAGCGTGTCTGAAGCTATCCATATTCGTTATCACACAGAAACGCAAGGCTGGCATTTTCAGATTTATCCACTCAGGGACATGTTTACAAAAGTGTGTGTTTTTGGGCACCTGAAACACTCTTATGATAAAAACTTGTGTGGATATGCCTGAATTCATCTCTGTGTGGACAGCCCCTAACTGTCAGAGTAATTTGCTTAGTTAAGGCTGCACAATTTTGGGCCAAACAATAACCCCCCTTTTTTATATCTATATTGAGGCTTTAATCATTTATCAGATTTGGTTATTGGTTTTAGGTAGAAAATTATTTGATTGTATGTTTCAAGTACATGTATCCTCCATCTCACCTCTTGGTTGGGCCTGCATGGAAAGAAAAAAATCTGCATTTGTATTTTTAAAAAGAAAAATGAACCTCAGACTGAACAGATTTATGGCAGTCACTTTAGGACAGAGTAAGATTTGTATTATTTGGATAATTTTTTAACAGAGTGATATGGAGGCCAACAAGTGCAGCTTATCTTTGTGAAGAAAAGACTTTAAGGGAAACAAGTTGAGCAGATTAAAGTTACTTATAAAAAAAAACCTCGCGACAGAAGAAAGCTTACACGGAACATGATATATAACAAAAACATTTAACAGGTTAATTATTGCAATTTTCTCAAAAGACACAGTTTTCTAGTGGTGGAGCACACATTTATGTGCTTAAAGTCATTGTGAATCATGATCCTTAAATTCCGGAAGGTCACACTGGCAATCTGGAGCAAAATTGTGCAGCCCTCAAATCAGTATTAGTGTTTTAGGTCTGATGGACACAGTTATGATGCTAGACCTGCTGCTGAAAGTCATCACACTATAAAAACATTTCAAAAAAGAATTGTAATGTGCAGAGCCATGCTGATGTTAAAAAGTAGCCTGGAAATATCATTCAAGAAAATGGTAAGCATTGATCCTGTCAGGCAGCACGGTGGCACAGCAGGTAGTGTGTGTGCCCCAAGCAAGAAGGTCACCAGTTCAATCCCTGGGTTGGGCAAGGTATTTCAGTGTTTAGTTTGCATGTTCTTCCCGTGCATGCTTGGGTTCTCTCTTGGCTCTCCGGTTTCCTCCCACAGACCAGTTTCCATGCTCAGTAGGTTGATTGATGACCAAATTGCCCTTAGGTATGAATATGAGTGTGAATGGTTGTCTGTCTCTCCATGTGGCCCTGGGATTGGCTGGCAATCGGTTCAGGGTGTACCCCGCCTCTTGCCCAATGTCAGCTAGAATAGACTCTCCTGGCTGAACAACTTTCTCCCTCAGCTGATATTTAATGATACTGATGCTTTATCATGAACTTACATATAATGTTTCCTATTTTGCCATGTGATGTTATTGTCATGGTCTGACCATTGATGGATCATGTAGTTATATTGTACATAACATAGTAGGGCTGGGCAATTAATCAAGTTTTAATTTCAAGTACAATTATGGCTTCCCACAATTATAAAAACAAGATGATAGAGACTGGTCAATTAATATACCACATTGTGCTTGTTTTGCTTTTAGGTTTTGTCATGAATGGTAGACTCAGTGTTTGTTATGTCATACTTTGGCAAAAAAGTACATCAGAACTATGTGAAATATGTAGTTAATTTATTGACCAATACTATGTCATAAAGCTGATTAACTAATTATTGCTTGTTGTTAATGTTTTCATGTTGTTAAGGTACAAGAGTGGAAGTCCAGTTAGTGCATGTAATGCAGTATATTTAAAATCAGTAATTGTGTTTAGTAATTGTTATTTCAATATCAGTAAAAGCAATCGCGGTAATGGTTTTTGCCATCTAGCAGTCCTATAATACTTTTCTTTTTTGTGCACTACACAGCTGTGTTTTGTTAATGTGGTTTTGTGTATGTAAAGTTGTGTGGTAGCACAATTTTACATACAAAAAACCCTCATCTACTAACATGTAACTGCTGTGGTAGCAGTTATATGTTAGTATTTGATGTATTGTATTGAACAAGTCGGATGGACCTTAGGGATAATAGCAGTTGCTTTGTTGGCAGCCAATGTAGAGCCAAGTAAATGAGAATGTGTAACATGCTGAACAATCCTCGTAGATTTCGACGACGATGGGACTCTTGATTGCAAGGATTTGGAGAACCTGGTCAACTGCCTGACTGGTGACACAGATGACACAAGACTGACAACTGAAGAAATGAGGCAACTTATAAACAATGTGAGTTTACTGAGGCGTTTCATAATAATAGTGGTAGAACCAAACAGTTAAAACACAACTTGGTCTTAAGCTCCTTAGCTGTAACCTTTCCATCTTTAACAGATCCTTGAAGAATCAGACATTGACAAAGACGGTACCGTGAACCTCTCAGAGTTCCAGCATGTCATCTCAAGATCGCCAGATTTTGTCAGGTGACTATAAATGTTGTTACTGGCATCATTACTACAAACTTAATTCAACTAATTTTGTTAATCTCTCTCTTTTACTTGGGTTTCCACAGTTCTTTCAAGATTGTGCTGTGAGGACCTCTTTTGACGCGTGGAAAAGCATTGCTCTTTTACTCTAATTGTGTTTAACTTTCAAGCGGAATTGTTTTAGATGTTTGCCGTAAATTATATTAGCACGCACTGCCTCTTACGACGGAAGATTAGGGCCGCGTAAAAAAAACAAAAGAAAAAAAAGAACGTTGTAAAAAAAAGTTTTTGGTTTTTTTTTAAGTTACGAGAATAAAGTAGAAAAGTTACAAGAATAATCTCATAAAGTTATGAGAATAAAGTCATAAAGTTACGAGGAAAAAGTCATACATTTATTAGAATAAACTCGTTATTTTAGTCTGTAGAGGCTATCAGAAGAGCAGCAGCTGCCTGTAAAAAAAGGGGAACGTCGAGCATCTACTGAAGTTATACTTTAGTATAAGTTTCACAAACAAGAAAATACTTCTTTTGGCACATCACCATCACATTGTAACAAGTATTAGGACCCTGAAAAGATACTGCAAGAAACTGGGGCTTTTCTGAAGACAGAACCACACCGACTTAGAGAAATTGTCTCATTTTTGGAAGAGGAAATGTACGCTCTTCTGGTACAACCTTTCAGAATAAAATTTGTTTTCTATCTTAATTTTAAACAAATTTATGACTTTGTTCTCTTAACTTTATGACTTTATTCTCGTAACTTTTCGACTTTATTCTTGTAACTTTTTGACTTTGTTCTTGTAACTTTTCCACTTTATCCTCGTAATTTTATGACTTTATTCTTGTAACTTTGAGATTATTCTCTTAACTGTACTTTTGTTTTTTTAACAGACTTTCTTTTTATTAAGGTGGCCCTAATCCTCCATCGTAGCCATGTCATTTTATGTATCATGTGTGAAATATATAACCTGTAATTTTTTTTTATTTCTTAAAATATGATTAAAAATATTTTTTAAAACTTACCTTTTACAAATCGTCTTTATTGACAGAAGGAAAAATCTCTTGTTTACAAAGCAACTTAACATGAAACCACTGTCTTCATCGCAGTTATAATTTACAATTCTCCTACAAAGTCTCTGGGTCAGGTGTCCCAAAGGAAACTCAGCATAAGTTTAAGAGCAGACATTTTCTTCCTCCTTGGTAACAGCAGCATAAGTGGTCCACGCCCCGCACACAACACTGACCACACGCATCTGCTGCTCCGTGAAGAACTCCACACGCTTTGGCTCATCAACACTGACTAAACTCTGGTGCCCAAGCTGGCCGTAGTCACCTGGAACAGTAATTGAAGGAAAGATGAACCAACTTTATGACCCATGTGAGTGTTTAAGTGTCAACAGAACTCTAAAGTCTAAAAACTCACCCCAGCCCCACGTGTAGAGGTCCCCTTCGGCTGATAATTAGAACATAGTGGGTAATGGTTAAAAAGATCTGATTTTGCCAAGAAATTGTTTATTAATTGTGTGTGTGGTGACATTTCTTACTAGTTACTGCAGCTGTGTGTCGAGAACCACAGCTGACTGTCTTGAGCTCACATGATGGAGAAACATCCAGAAGAGCCGGGAACGCCTGAATCGATATAAATACCTCTTCATCTTTCACGCTCTCTTGTGGCTCTTCGGTGGGAGATGTGCAGGCATGTTGGTTTAGTACTCCAGCCTCTGTGTATAAAATATTTCAGCTTAGGAGTACTTTCTTTGCTGAGTCTATTTCATGCACTTGTATTTATGTAGTTTAAAGGATCAGTACTTCACTTGACTAATGTTGGAAGTATTATTCTTTACCACACTTCAAATAGCACCTATGACGAAAGAAAAAAGCAAAACAGCACAGACAGGTTTCCATCAACTAGTGTCATGATTCCTAAATTTTTACTTAAGACACGGATACAAAGTTTACCATCACTTTACATGGTGTTACCTTTTACTGAAACAAAACAAGTTTGATCATCTATCAGAAACAAGATTATCCTGGAGGGTTGGACATATTGTGGAAATGACAGTTATTCACAACAAGTGTGAAAAATATGTCCACAATTAAGTTTTGGTGACTTAATATTAATGAGGGCAAACTGCCAATCCACAAACACACATCTTTACAGTTTTACTTTATTTATATAACAGGTTGCTCATGCGGTTATATTATTTAGGTCAAATGCTTTGATGTACAACCTTAGGCCCCTCCCTGAGGCTCAAGCCCCCCCAGGGAAGGTGCAATATTTTCAAGGACTCAGGGTTTTTATTTGTCAGTTCTTTGTACGTGCATGGCATACAGAGTTATTGAAAATGTGTTTCTCGCTCCATCTGGATGAAAAGACAGAGTTTAAAAATAAAGACATATGGAGGTAGTTAACGGCTTGATTGTAAACATACACTCAGCACAGCGAGGAGGAGGAGGGGCTGAGCAAAAACCTGATAAAGTGCAAAATTATAACGGTGGTGCTAAATTATGATGGTAACAGTGGTAAAAAGAGCAGTGTAATTTAAATAGTGCAGAGAGTGTAGCTTGATTGGAGGGTAGAGCAAAAGTTTCAGGAATACTGATGTACAAAAATGCAATACCTTATTTACAAATTTACAAATGATTAAGTGACTACAGTGCAGCAGTGAGGTTGTTGGAGACAGTCCTTAACAGGCTTATCTGCCTAGTATGTTCTTAAGCCAATTTATCTTTATTTTATCCATAAAAACAATTGAAATTGGCACTTATTTTGCACAACAATAAAATATGTTTTTTTCATGTCTGTCCAAGGGGAGTTTGACTCATCTTATCAACAGCTTCGGCTGTCTACTGAGCAACATGTGCGCTGTTAGCTGTTCTCGGTTTGTTATCCAGACAAAACTATCCAGACAGATTTGTTGTCTAGACAAGAAACTCCTGTGTCTTCGTGTGTCCACTCGCCATTTTGTTTGTGAAAAGTTTGTCTTCTTCATATGTGTGTTGTAATGCTGCGTTCCAGGCAACCTGTAACTCAGAAATTTCTAGGGCTGTAATGTGTTAGTCGGCTGGTCGACTCATTGGTCGATAAGTGCTGGGGCAACCAGAACTCTGATTGGTCGACCAATCGTATTATTTTTTTCGCTTCAATTTATTTTTTCCCGCGGCGATTTACAGTCATCAGGAGGAACGTACCAAGTGCTAATGGGGGTGTTTTCAGACCACCCCTGGTTTCACAGGTAACTTGCCTGTCTCAGAACACCTCCTGGTTTTCACCACTTTGGATTCGCCCACCATATGGAGACCTGGCTGGAGACAGGAGGATTGAAGAGCGTCTGTTAGCCTATTCAACGTCCGGTGGTCTGCTGAGTATTTATATTATTTTGAGCATCCTCCTCTTCCCTTCCGCCAAGACGCGCTCCGCTGAGCCAAGCCGAGCCGTCCCCACGCAGGAGGATTTCCCGTCAGAGTCTGACCCCCCCCACACTGCCAAGACGCGCTCCGCCAAACTGCGCTGAGCCGAGCTGAGCCGTCCCCACACAGGAGGGTTTCCCGTCAGAGTCCCCCCCCCTGCCAAGACGCGCTCCGCTGAGCTGCGCTCCGCCGAGCCAAGCCGTCCCCGTGCAGGAGGGACTTTCCGTCAGAGTCCCCCCCCCCATTAGTCGATTTTTGGTCGACAATTTCAGTGTGTCAGTCGATCAACAAATTCTTTGGTTGATTACAGCCCTAGAAATTTCCCGGTTGAAATCTCTGAGTTCCAACCTGAAAGCGTTCCTGGCAAATAACGACCTCGGTTTGAGCGCAAGGAATTCTGATATGTAAGCAAACCAACATGGCAGACATTATAAGATTTATACTTAATCATTTCAATCACCAAAGGAGCCTGCAACTTGCTCGTTTGAGTGAAACGGAGGAGGGGAAACGGCAGATAAGGTAACAGAAGCTTGTACTTTATATTTTACGGTATTTGTCGTTATTTTGAAACATATTTCCTATTGATTAACGCACTGAAAGCTAGCTAACGCCAGAGCAGCTGCCAATGATGCATTAACTTTAGCAGATGAATAACGTTAGAGCAATACCTTGCTATGATAAACTTTCTCTTACGTTAGAGGGACCAGACCAGCCATCTGAAGGCATCTGACCACCGGCTCATGAGCAGCACAACCGCATCCATAGAGGCTGCCATATTGTTTACGCAGTGCTGTGACGTCACAAGTCGTAACTTGGAGTACATCGATCTGGTTCACGGGTGGGAAGTTACGAGTTCGACTGCCGTTCCAGTGCACTTTCACGAGTTACAGGTTGGAAAAAAACATGAGTAACGGGTTGCCTGGAACGCAGCATAAAACCGTTGTTTCTTGACAAACCTACATCGCCATCTACTGGCCTGGTATGCACACTACAGCGTTTTCAGTCATTCTCGTGTCTGCGTCTGAACGTGGATCATTTTTGAAAACGCAAATGAAAAACCTTTCCGTTTCTGGTGAAAACATTGTCGTGTAAACGAGGCCTTAGGCACAACTTGAGAGGGTTCTGACCAAAAACTGAACCACTGATGAACACTTGAAGCACATACCTGGTTGACTGATCACACTCCAGCTGTTGTACTTTTTGCCTGACAAAAGTTACATTTGAAATATCCTGCACTTTTAGTTCCTTTAAGATTAAGTATTTTTCTTTTTTACTTGAGCAGATTTATAAAGTGCAACTTTTACCTGCACTTTTATCTCAGTTATTATACTTTTACTCAAGTATAACATTTTTGTTCTCTTTAAAAATACAGTTAAAGGGATGGTGTATCTATCAATAATATCTATTATTTACAATGCAAAAATGTAAGAAAAAGTTTAGCTTTAATTTAGCTTTAAGTGCAACAGATTAAAAAGTGTAATCAGTGATGAGAACAGACTATGTCTTTATTATCCACCTAGAAATCTGCCTTCGGCTCTCCAAATACAGAGGTATTAAAGACATTACTGCAGCCAATAAAACAGACAACTATAACATCTTGATATACATACTTAAACAATATAAAAGTTCATGTTGGACTGGTCTCATCGGTCATTTTGAGAGGTTAAGAATGTCTGCTGCACTGGATAAACGACTTTTAAAAACAAACTGATCAAAAGTGGATGAGAACTGTCGACTCAGCACCTTCTCATTTTCTTTCTTGTTCTGTCAGGAAAAAGTTGAGTCAGGTTTTTCTTCTACTTGCCCACTATTTTGCCTTTCAATGAAACTATGTAATCAAGTATGTTCTTTAGTTTACAAGTGGAGAGCACACTGTCAGCAGCAGGCTGCTCCCCAGGATCTATAACATGATATAGATTAATAAGCTGTTACTCTTGTTGCTCTGATAGGCAACATCCTTTATAGACTTTTATGAAATGCTTAAATGTTTACCACAAAGCCTAGGGAGAGGATGATAATGTTTCTCGTGTGTATTTCTTCTGATCTGATTTACCAGCTTGTGGGCTCATTTCCTCCTGGAGAGCTTTCCTCAGTCCTCGAGAGGGAAGTCCAAGCTGACCACTTTCATTCCAGCCCCAAACATAAAGATCACCTCCATCTAATAAGGTCAAATGAAGTATTTTCTAATCAGTCAAAACAATGTTATTAACATTTTCAACATCCTGTGTGACACTTACCACTGATGCAGACAGAGTGCCATCCTCCTGCAGCTACACAGCTCATGGGCATCCCCCAAAGTGCCTCCACTGCCCTGGGCTCCTCCTCTGGGGTGAGGCCTCCATGTCCCAGCTGCCCATGGCTGCCAGTTTAATAAATCCACATAAAAAGATGAAGGTGTGGATAAAGATTGTGCTGCTTGATGTATGAGCGTGAGGTTTACCTGCCCATTCCCCATGTGTACACAGCTCCAGAGGCAGTGAGGAGGACAGCATGCTCTGCACTCAGAGACAGACTCTTGGCCTTGAGGAGCGGCGATAAAGAGCGGTAGAAGGGTGGTTTCAACGCAATGTAACCTCCAGGGACCAGCGGAAGACTGAAGGTGGGTCCTAAAACAAAGTAGTTGTACAGTTTAGGTAGACAGCACCACACGCAGACAGCAGATGTCACATATCTGTTTAGTTTTAACCTTTGCTCCCTCATTAAGCATTTTAACCTCCACCAAGGAAATTATGTTTTTCCCGGCATATGTTTGTTTGTCTGTTTGTTTGTTAGGAAGATTACACAAAAACACAAAAACAACTGGACAGATTTTGCTGAAATTTTCAGGAGATGTTGGTAATGGCCCAACTTAAAATGATTAGATTTTGATGGTGATCCAGATAACTGCCACTAGCGAACAACGGTTTTTGCTCAATAACTATCTAAATAATGTTGTTGCTGGTAAGCAGGTCAAGAATACAAAGCCTCTGTTTAGGAGTAGAAGTTGGAGTATCCCTTAAATAATGAAAACAGATTATTTATCATAAATATTAAATGATGAATAATGTGCTATGTGCTTTTGATCATTGATTTCCTTACTGTTCTCTATACTGTAAACATTGTGAATATTGCACTGAAGTTTGTTTTGAAGAAAATCGTGAATCAAATTGAAATCGCAATATCTGCCAGAGAAATATCAATTCGATCTTCTCCTAAAATGAATGCACTGTAACTGATGTACTTTTTACTTCAGCAGGTTGATGGACAGCTAGTTTTACTTCTACTTGAGTACAATCAAAGTAGCTGCACTTTTACTTGAGTACTCTGTCCACCCCGTCACTTAGTTGGGTTAAACAGGTCTTATGGACTGCAAAATCAATGTTTTTTGCTTTTAATGTTGTTAGAAGGGGCTTGTGGACCAGATGAACAAGACACCTTTTACTAAACACCCAGTTCACAGAGAAATGCTCTCTGCCTCTTTAGAGCAAATGCTCCTTAAAATGCTCAGTTTTTACTTCCTGGGGTTTATGATGTCATAGCTATACAACATACACCTACATGTGTTTTCTGCTTGGCACAGGCATTAGAAATCAACTGGGCTGCCAATTGGCGTAGAGCTCATTATCATAGCTTTCTGTAGTCTCCTCAGTTCAGAGCATTTCCAAAGGGGAGGAAAACAGAGCTGCATCTGATTCTCCAGAGTCAACATTTGTCTTTTTTATTTAACTTAAATCAAATCCTTGATTAATAGACACCCAGGACATGATGCAGATAGTCAAAGACACCGGGACATGGGACCTTGAAAACTAAATGATGATTACCGGTGGTCTCCAGTTGTGGCTTTATTTCCTTGCTCCATGCCAGGTCTCTCTCTCCTTTCTGCAGACCCCAGGACTCCACTCTGTCTGGAAAAGCGAGGCTCAGGTACCCCTCACTGAGGAGGACATCTGTACACCCCCTGCTCTGCTTCAAACTGAACTCATTGAGGACGAGTGCACCAAAACCTGCCAGACACACGGAGCTGTGTCCTGACAGAGGACAAAAGTATTACATGTCATAAACCAGGCATCACCACTGATCCGGACCAACTGATGGTTCTGTCCGGACCCATGACTAATCTCTGATTAAATTCACAAGAATAGATTTTAACTGAGCATTTTTTCTGACAGTCGCGGATATACAGCGGGCACGCCTGCCGATAGGGGGATACAAACGGGTATGTTGTCCCATTTCTAATTGTTTACGATCGAGTTGATCATTTGTTCGTGTCATTTTCACTGTTGCAGTTCTACAGTTTTTAGCAGTAGTTTGTTTTCGAATGTTTCACATTTTGCAAGTTTTAGCAACACTGTTCTGTTTATTTATTTATTAGCCTATGTGAGTGTGGGTTCATGCAATGTGTGTAGCGCGGTTTGTGTGTGAGAGAAAGAGAGGGAAAGACTGAAAGACAGGGAGAGAGAGAGAGTTAAGGACAGGGAGCCAAAGAGAGAGAGAGCAAAATCTGAAACATGCGCAAATAAAATATTTATCTTCCTATCACTTTCATTATTTTGCAACAACACAGATGACAAAGGATTGTACTTTTAAGAGTTAGCCTAATTTCTTCTATTATGAAGATGTTGACTTTTTTAATGGAAGTGTAGGTCTTCATTTTTTTAGGCTGTGACCTCTCTTATTTAAGAAAAAAGAAGAGGAAAAATATTTAGTCAGTGCTCTGTATGCACTTGTTTTTTACCTAAAAAGAGCCACCTTTAATTTATTGTTTTCTGAAGATGTTGACTTATTTTACTTGATGTGTAGGCCTTCAATAATTGGCTGGGACCGCCAAAGAGAAAAAATGGTTATTTGGCTCTGTTTGCACTTTTTTATTTATTTTATTTTAGGTTTTTCTTTTTTAATCTGAAATAAAGGCCTTAAATTAATTTGCCTTGGCTATTTTTATTTATGGTAAAGGAACTAGCTGTGCACTCAATTAACCATATCCTGCATTAAAAATGGACAATAAATATTGTTGAAACCATAAAAATGTGGACAGAGGGGAAGGCTATAAAGACACAAACTGGACTTCGGTTCGGACCTTTTATTGGTGGAAATTTTATTAACTGGACCTCGGTGACTTTTAATTGAATACTAGTAATAAACCATGCAAAGACTGAAGATAACCTCATCACTGACAGACTCACCGCCCAGATGTACAGATGCTCTTCCACTCCAGCTTGCTTTAACTTCGTCCACAGGTTTCGTGCAGCACTCGCTGCAGACTGTTAGCTCTGTCGGGCTACTCACTTTCACGTCCTTCACAGTTTCGTCAGTGCCCTCTGTTGACTTTTCATGGGCATATATCTGTTCAAATGTGTTAAAGCCGAAGCCGAACCACCGCATTGAAAGAGCTTCGACCCGTCGGGCTTCCTAGTAAGGTGCAGAAATTACTAATGTGTTAGTTAGCATCGGTGAGTAATGCGCATGCGCAACCAGAGGCTAAAGGAAGTGTTGACAGACAGAAATGTAACGAGGAGGAAACGTGAACAATAAAACTCTAGTACAGAAGTTTTATTTTTTATTGCCCATTTTGTCAGAAAATAAAAACTAATAAAGACAGCCATACACATCAGGGATGTAGTGACAACAACATGAAATGCAGCAGACAGTTATGATAAAAGGACATAAATGTGTTTATTGCTTTTCGGGCAAATTAAAACGGAACAAATAGTTTAGTGAATGACTTAGAATACAAAAACAAAACATTTTTGGAATGATAGTAGTGATTAGATTTTGTAGTCAACATGGGGGGAAAAAAAGGAAAAACACAAACAGAATGCCTTTTTTTGTGAAAAACAGATTGGCCATTTTGGTCTCAGAGTAAAACATTCACTATAAGATAGATCAGTGGTTTTCAAACTTTTTGGTTTTGCCAAAGGCACACCCGAAACCAAGCCAAAATCTTAAGGCACACGATATAGCCTTAATTTATATTTCAGTGTCTTAAACAGTCGTATATGTGCATTTTCAGCTATAAATCCCTGTATAGAGTTAGATAAATGACTGTATAACTTTTATAATATATTCACTAAAAGGCTGAAAAATGTATCTGAAGCATTTTTGTAGACCTCAAAAAGGCATCTGACACCATAGACCGTACTATTCTTCTTAAAAAAACTTAGCAAATACGGTATCAGAGGGGTGGCACATCAATGGGTTACAAGTTATTTAGAAAACAGAAATCAGTTTGTTCAAATAAATAATGTAAAATCTGAAATATGCAACTTAACATGTGGGGTGCCCCAGGGGTCAGTTCTGGGACCAAAACTGTTTATTTTGTATATAAATTATATTGTTAATGTCTCAAAACTGTTAAAATGTATTCTTTTTGCTGATGATACCACCTTTTTATATACCAGAGAAAATCTAGAATGTGTGTTGGAGGTGGTCGGAAAAGAAATTAAAAAATGTAGACACTGGTTTGATGTAAATAAATTATCCCTTGATATTGAAAAAACAAAACTCATGCTATTTGGTAACAAAGGCAAAAACACTGATGTTTCAGTAAGTATAGAAGGTATGAAAATTAATAGACTAAATGAAATAGAATTTTTAGGTGTTATTGACAATAATCTGACTTGGAAATCACATATTAATGTAATGAAAGTGAAAATAGCAAAAACAATTGCTATGTTACACAAAGTAAAGGATTACTTAGATGATAAAGCTTTGTACCTTTTGTATAATTCATTGATTGTTCCACATCTGACCTACTGTGTTGAAGTGTGCATGTAAAACTTCCATCCAGCCACTTTTCATTTTACTAAAAAAAGAGCCATAAGAATTATTACTAGAAGTTAATACAGAGATCCTTCTAACCCATTATTTGTTAAATTGCAGTTGTTGAAATTCAGTGAGTTAGTAGATCTCAGTATGTTGCAGATTACGTATAAAGCTCAAAAATTTTACCAATCAACATCCAGAACCAATTTGAAAAAAGAAAAAGTTGTTATAATTTAAAAGGATTTGAAATATTTAGAAAACCAAGATTCAGAACTAAACTGAAGGAGCGCTGCGTTACAGTGAGAGGAATCAGTTTATGGAACAATCTGACCAAAGAAACCAAAGAAGCTCAATCAAATTTTATCTTCAAGAAAGCATCAAAGCCAGTATGTTGAGTAAATACGGGGAAATGTGTTAATCTAAGTCTTGCTATGTTTGTTTTGTGGAAAAATGTGAATTAACATGTAGACCTTTTTTGTTTGTTTTGTTGGTTGTTTTTTTTTGATAATAAGAAATAATGAACTGTAAAAAGGCATTTTGGCCTGCAGCTCTTGTTTATTTGTATTATGTGTTTAGTTAATATCTTGTGAGAAAGGGGCAGACTAAGATTTTTCTTCATTCTGCTCCTTTTCATTCACGTTTGAGATTTTTCTTTGCTTGTATTGAATGTTTTATGTACTAACAGAATGAAATAAAGACCTAAACTAAACTAAGATAAACATTGTTTAATTTCATAATTTCTGCAACTTTCTAAACTTTTAGAGTAGATGGATCTCCATGTCTTCTTAATTAGATTAATGAATAAGTAGGAGAGACAAAATTGATCCCATACACTTACATTGTAAACTACAAAAGATGGTGCTTCCTCAATAGTTTCTAAGGTCTTTTAAAGTTACATCATTTTCAGTTGTTTGGTCATCCAAATTTCCAAGGCACAACTAGACTTGCCTCAAGGTAAACCAGCGTGCCCCACCACACCATTTGAGAACCACTGATAAAGATAAATAAAATCCATGTAAAAACACTGTGAGACAGGAGTGAAAGCTCATCTGTGGCTCAGTGTATTTGTTTTTTTTGTTTTAGTTTGTCACTTTTTTTGCATTCAGTTTTTCTTTAAGACATTTGAGTTTCTCAGCTTGTGTCCATCAGAGTGATTTTCCACAACACACTTCACTGGTCCCATTTTACACTCAGAACACTTTATCTTTCCCAGCAGGCACATTCTCACATTGCCTTGGTGCTCTCAAGGTTCAGGTTCTTTGCCCTTTTGCTTTCTGTCCCTGGTCATTATGATGTTGTACTCCACAGCTTTATCCAGACAGCTCTGAGCAACCCTCGAAACAGGCTCAGGCGTGCCCTCTCCTCCCTTTGCCAGAACAGAGAGAATTTCCAGGGCCTCACTCTCCATGAGCGTCTCAGCCAGACTCTTCTCTGCCTCCATCATGTTGCAGACTATGACTACCCCACGATGACGCAGGTCAGGTATTTCACTGAGCAGAAGCGCCTGTATGATCTCTAGCCAGTGCGTTGTCTGAGAAGAGGGGACAAGGAGACGTTAAAAAAGATCAATTCTAATATGTGACAGAGCTGTGTTGGAAGATGTCAATGGAAGGTTATTCTTGTTAACAAAAACTTATTAAATACAAAAAACTGACATGGAAATTTCTCTCTCTCTCTCTTTTTTAAATAAAAACAGGGCTGTCCTCAAAAACATAAACTACCTAAAACTTAATTGTCTGTTTACAAAACTAACTACAATAAAATAAAATTGCAGAAAAGGGTCTTTAATACTTTTCCTGGAAAAAAATCTACTAAGTGACATGTAGTGTAGCTAATGCAGTTTGAGTTAATATAAGCTGCCATTGATAACACAAAAAATTAAAATATGACATTTATTTTAAGATCGCTTGCTTTTTTATATGCAATTCTGCGCTACAATGCAAAGTGCAGTATCTCCAGTCGATTTTTTTTGCACTAATCAAAAGTGCAGCATCTGCTCTTCAATGTCTTAAAGTTTCATAGGGCTCCTGCTTAATTTCTCTGAGATATTGCCATTTGTTACTTTGCAGTAACTGCAAAGATGCACTGTAAAACCAAGGCAAACTGCATTAACTGCACTTACTGCAGTTTGCCTTGGTTTCACCATGAAGAATACAGATACTGCAACTTTGGTTTTACCATGAAGAATATCAGATACTGCAGTTTGCCTTGGTTTTACGACCAAATTTGGGCCATCTCCACTCAGACTTGAGTTAAAAGTTAACCTGTTTGTTGATCAGCTCGGCATTTTATGTATTAGAGCCCAATGTAGAATGTTTTTATGATGTCTGATGGTCTGATTTTATGTTTTATTTTGTGTTAGTGTGAAGTCACACATGAAATGCTTGAGAAATAAACACAGTTCTGATAACGAAAAACAAAAAAATACATTCACAGATAACTCTATCGTTCTGTTGTTGCTTTTTATCATCATTAAGGATGAGATAATTACACATTCAGTGTTGGCAGTAGCAGTGTGTGAAGCAAAAAATAATATATCAATATAGAAAATTAATATGCCAACTAATATTTAAAAAAAACACTAAGTGAAATGGCCTTACTTACTGCACATACTGCAGTAAGTCACTGTATGGTCATGTAATTATACTGCAGTAAAACAAAGGCAAAACGCTGTATAGCCTATAAAACTGCCAAATTTAGCATGAATGTCAGTAAACAATATGCATTAAATCCCCTTCCCTTTAATCTAATAAATCATAAACTTGGTAGTTAAATATGATTTCATACTTACACTTGGTGAAAAAAAACACAAAAAGCTGTTTTTCTCCATTTGGCATTTTTGCAGACACTGTACTTTGCCTTTGTAGGGCAGAATTCTTATATGTCATCTTATGTGTGTATTTTGTTTCTTTTGTGACCAAATCCATGATTATTATGCCTGTTGTGTTTGTCCTGTTGTTGAACTTATATTGAATGTTATGTGACTATAGCCAGAAAAATATTAGCAGCATGGACAAAAAGAAAGCTACAATAGAGCAGCAGAGAACTTTATGACCCTGCCATCATTTATTCCCTTATCATCAAGCAAACATGGTTATTACTATTTTTTTCCTGATTAAATGTTGTTATATGATTTAAAATGTTAAAAATTTAAAGAATATCATTTTATGAGCTAAAGGCTGTCATATTCAGTCCAGTTCTCATGGAGCACAAATGAGTGAAGATCTTCAGTGAAGATTAAAGTTTTTTGAGGTTATCTATATGAAGTGTTGACTCTTTACTGACCTGCAGTAATAGCAAACTTATCCTTACAGTTAGTGTTAGCCATGTCAGTATTCATTCTGGAAGACCTCGCTGGCAGAAGTCAGACCCTTTGTCTCTCTTTTGTACTATTTTTTAAATTTGCTTCAGATTTGTCAGTAAACCACTTACTATTCTAAGAAAAATAAATAACAAAATAAAATAAAACTTTAATCAAGCATTTTTATTAAAAAAAAAAATACAAACTTAATCAAGAAATAATCTTTTGAAAGTACTTAAAGGAAGCCAAAAAAAAAAATCAAATAAATGCAAAATCTTAAACCATTACAGTCTTTGACAGGGGACAGTATTTAACTTACTGTTCCAGGGATGCGGGCGCAGAGCTCAGGCTGCTCAGCGGTCAGCATGGCCAGAGTTCCCGCAGCAGCTTTCCGCAGCCGCTCATCCTCCTCTCCACTGTACAGCACAAGCAGCTTCAGGCGATCATTTCCTGTGGCTAGGTACAGTTTCTGCACCTAAGGATGCACATGGGAATGTTTTACTTCAACCTGCTATCTTTTCAAGATTACTATCTTTGAATATCTTTCTTATTCTTTTCTTTTTTTATACCTCTGTACTCAAAACCAGATTACACATGCACTCTGTGGCTGAAGCTCGAACCAGATCGTGCTCCTCAAACATGTAGCCTTCAATTTTTGGGACTGCTTTTTCCTTTATGATCTTTTGTCTGTGGAACAACACATGTCGTAAATACAAAAAAAACCCACCAAAGTAAACCCAACAAGAAATATGTATGACAAAACGAGAGAATTGTTCATTATAAAAGCGTGTGCATTTTGAGGCGTTTAGTGAAGTGTAACCTCAGTTATGTAAAATATTAAAATGGTATTAACTGCTTAAAACTACAAATGCAACTTTAATTATCCAGATAGATATGATCAGTATTAACAGAGAAAAAATACTTGCATTTTTACCTTTAATTTTACTTCGAAGTATCAAAAAACAGTGTAACAGGAGTATGTTGACTGTTGGTTTATTTTCTAAATAACAAAACTAATATTATCCATGTTTACAGAGGCCCAATGTGTTCACACGGTAATATAAATATCTGCTGTTAGTTGACTTAACAAAATCCTTCACAAAGGATCTCAAAGATAATTTCTCTTTTTTGCTGCTTTCCTGTAATAAAGAGATAACTTTCACAGAATTACAAGATATGTTTTGCCACTATTTTCCACTTCTGCTTTCTTGAGACTTTTCACTGCATTTATTAGATTCATTTCTGGATGTACATATTTCTTTCAGTGAGTGTAATTTAATGTTCAATTATTCTGTTGCTTGTTTTTAATGATAAACAGACACTTCAGCATTACAATTTTCCTTTTTACCCATCAATCCATCCAGACATACATAAATAATAATTTGGTATGTTCTCTTTTAGAAAGTTCAAGTACTTGTAAAGCAAGTCCCATACAGCTGGTATAACAACAAAGTGTATGTGAAGTCTTGGGAGAGACTTCCCTCTAGTGGCCAACCTGAGTCTTTCATTGATGCCAGCCAGGTTGGTTAGAGCCATGAGTGCCTCAAAGTTTTGCAGTAGGGAGCACTCAAGACTCAAAAGGCTGACCAGGGGACGAACCACCTCATAGATCTAACAACAGAAAGTGAGATTAAGTTAACAAAAAGGAGTTCCTTGGGCTTGTTTTCAACTGAGGAGTCTTTTGACAGCATACATTTCTTACCCGTTCTCCTGGGAAGGCGATCTCTGGGTTAGATGTGATGGTTATTTTTGCCAGAGCTTGTGCAGCTTTGATTTTACCAGCATCTGTGTTGTCAGATGCCAGTGGTATCAAAGACTTTGAGAAAAAACAAACGCATCAGCAACATCAGTGGTACAAACCTCTTACTTTTGATCAGTTTGAACATGAAAACTGTATTTTTATCTCTGTGCTCTACCTTTCCTCCTCCCTGTGCCACCACTGTGCCTCTGTCCTCCTGTCGCTCCACCAAAGCCAAGAAGACTCTGCCATGAGGAATGCAACACATGAAAAATGTCAGATTGCAAAATGTGAGTGAATTATCACCAAGTGCCTTTTCCTACCTGCCAATACATTCTCTGCAGGCCTCTGTGAGGGCAGGACTCTCGTGTTTGACCATACACACCAACGCAGATACAACACCCGCCTCCAGCAGCTTCACAAGTCTTTTCTCCACGAAGGAAGGAGCATCCTGAGATCAGAGGACAGACAGGTTTATGAAGTACAACCAATACTGAAATACAGAAATGAGTATGTTGTATCTCGTGGAGCTGGGCAATCCATTAAGGCTTTCGTGTACTGTATATCACTGTATTTACAAATGAGATGCAAGTTAAGACAATATTGTTTAAACCCATACAGTATGTGTTGATTAAACAGCTGTAATGCTCAGTCGAAGGACTTCATTTAGGACCATTTCTAATCATAAAAATCTGACTATATTGATAGATGATAACATGGCAACAAAAGTAGAAGTCCTGGGCACAATATTTGGCAATGAATTGTTTTGAATCATCTAATATTGCAGGAAAACTCCTGTTAAGTGTCTGAACTGCAAAAAAATGTAAGCAATATTTAAAAAAGTGTGTGGAGCAAGCAAGGAGTGAGTGTTTCCCATCCTGCACTTTAGACAGCACTCTTCCTTTGGCTGTATTATATCAAAATAGTAAATGGACTTGAGCTTGTATGGCACTTTCCGGGTCTTTCTGAAAATTAAAACGGCCTTAGATCAGGTTCATGCAGTCATTTCTGATGGATGCTAGAGTACGTCCACGGTTACAGTTACCAATGTTATGGTTCCCTTCATCATGTGGGCTCAGTCTGCTGTGACTGGTTGAAAAGTCAACTCTGTGGGGATTGGCCAGTTCCCCACTAGTCAGTGCTATATCGTCAAGAACTCTTCATCATTCTAGTGCTTCTGATAACATGAGCCAATAGCCTCTAACTGATGACAAAGCAATGGTGGGACGTCACACTGGTAGGTCTATTCAGGGGGAAGAGGAATTTGAGGTAGCTGCTGGCGCCAAGAGGAGGAGAATGAGAAGGCCGATTCTGAGGACTATATGTCTTGTTAATAGAAGAGCTCTATCATGCGGAGAAGACAAGTTAAACACACTAAATGGCATATAAAACTCAAAATGCATAATATGGGCACTTTAAAGAGCTTAAAGTTTCTGTCTAGGTCATCTATCAGTATTAGTACTTGCCATCTCTTTCATCCCCATTTACATGCCACTGATGCAATTTGGGGTTAAAATGAGCCAATGAAATATCAGCAAACTAAAGGCAAGGTAAGTTTACCTAAAGAGCACTATTCATACACAAAGTTTCAAGAGCTGTACAGAGTTAAAAACAAAGCTATTTGTAACACTGCAAGTGTTACAAGACAACAAGAAGACTTTAAAATTAAATATACTACAATATAAAGGTGAAATTAAAATGAGAAAGAATATTAAATCATGTAGAAGTAAGAGCTAAAACAAAACGTATTCTACTTTTCCAAGCTTTCTTAAATTCTTACCTTTTGATAGCAGTTAGTAGGTTTTTGTCATTCAAATGAATAATTAAGCTTAATTTTGTATTCGGTCTGTCAGTGATTGAGTTCTCTGAAGTCCCTCACTACAGAGTCTTACTTTCCAGATGGACGCTGATTAATCTCCTGGTCTTGCCTAATTGAAACGGATTCAGTTTAGCAACCCACTCACAACAGAGCCACCTCCCTGAGCATTAAGGGTCACAGTTTGCTTTGTCTGTATCAGGCCCAGCCCATGATTCTGAGAAAACCCCCTGCATGGGTGCTGTGAAGGAAAAACCCACCCAGTCTTGACTCTCTACCAATTGACACAAACATTTGAAGGTCTATTTTTTCCTCAAAACTTTATAAAAACTAATGTTATTAAATTTAGACAATGTTTATATACAATTTAAACTTTACATTACAGTTCATGTGCAACTTAGGTGTCAAGTTCTTCTGTTTTGATGCTGTGGTTTTGAGCAGTTATCAGTATCATTTGATTTTTCTTTAATCAAGTTACTGAGCAAGCATTGTTAAAATGATTAGTTATTGTCATACAAAAAATCATGAATGCTATGTATCAACATTCAGCTTGAATAAGGAGCTATGATCTTTGGTCCCTTTAGCTCAGTCCTGTATGAATATGAAGTACTGTATGGTAATGAGGGGGAATCCAGAAAATAAGCAATGAAAAGGGTACCTTGGGGTGCTCCTCTGGCACATGTTGCTTTGCATACTTGGCCAGCTCCACCATCTGAGGATCTGGCTTTTCCACATCATAGCTGTTGGTGCAGTTCACAAGTGTAGAGCCCACAGCAAAGAGCACGGTCTTATCTTCTGACTGAAAACAGAAACAAACAAGGTTACTGTTTGTAAATGTTGGGGATTTCCCACTGCAGATGTTTTAAATACTACATCTGAAATCACTGGTCTGCTTTGCAATTTAACAAAAAGAGGGATGGGTAGTGACATGATACATTGATGCCAATGCCATTAACAATTCTGCTAATCGATCCAATTCTTTTTGGCATCCCTTGTTGATTCATGTGGATCTTCTATGTGGAAAAAAAAGTTAGCCAACACAAGTTTTCAGGGTGAATATCAAACACATGGCTCTCCTGATATTAATGACGTCCTGCACAGACACGTTTCAGACATGTTTCAGAAACAAGCCACAATTCTAACTGCATCTGTCTCCTGTCTGACTTGATTCTGTGTTTGCATTCATGCTGACTGCTTCTGATGAAAGCGTGACCTCCATGATTTCAAAGGCATGTAGAAGAAGGTGGGAGGAACTGACAAGGGAATTGTTCAGTAAAAATACAAATGATATTGACTCCTTTAGCTATAATCAGTTCTTTACTAGATTGGTATTCGATTCCCATCCCTAAACAAGAATAATTACAGAAATGTAATCTTGAGCCAAACCTTTGCTAGCTCAAACATGGCTTGAAGAGCGTTTTTGTCCTCCACCAAGTCCTCCTTCACGTCAGCATCAAATGTGAGGTAGGCAAGGCCTTCCACTGACCATCGGCGTGAAGTTGGGGGCAGAGATTCATTACACAGCCACCTACACGAAAGAGTATGTCACTTGTGTTTTATATTGCAATTATATGGGCACACTTTCCTAAATCTCTACCAAAGCCAAACATTCAACATACTTCCTGCACTGTTTGGCAAGCTTTAGTGTAGATCCCTCCGCAAACTGCTTCATGCTGAAATCTGTTCCTCCAGCTGATCCAAGTTTGCACAAACCCTGCGTGACAATCATCACAAACCACAGTTCATCATATATCACTCTGCACAGATATTCTTTTCTCCAACTTTCTAAATACAGACATTCTCTTTCTTGTTTCACTTACCACCAGGGCTCTCACACGTATCCTGTCATTCTCACTCTTCTTGTAGAGGTCTTTTAGAAGAGCAACACCGTTGGCTGTGATGAAAGAGGCTCTCTTGGCCTTCCCTGCAGCATGAATAAGAGCCTCCACCGCCACCTGCTGGTGAACAACATCTTCGGAGGCACACAAAGAGATCACAGCATCCATCATTCCTGACATCTCCAGAGCTCTGTTACCAACCTCGCTCGGTCCTTGGAGGAGCACAGATACTGTTTGGATGGCCCTCAGCTTTGCTTCTAGGCCAGGTCTGCTGAAGTGTTGCCTACAAGAAAATAACAGATAAAACTTAGAAAAAGACAGAAACTCTTAGTAAATAACTGTGACATGACATAAAGAATGGTAGGAAATTTCTCAGGACATTTTCTGTGGCTGACTCACTGCACATATTCTTCACAAAGTTTGTTGAAGTTATCCCTTTCTTTGTCGCTCTTGAGGTCATCATAAAGTTTATTAAGCAAAACAGAGCAGCTCATGTGAGAGTTTTCCGTAAGAGGAGGTCCTTCAGCGAGCTCAGGGACTGTCCCAGCCACCTCCAAGATTTTCTTCAGTCCTAAAGGAAGAAAAGAGTTCATGAATGCCAGAAAAGGACAGTGGCAGAGAATCCAACAGAGGACTTGTAATAACTAAGAGCATAGATATATTATATTGCAATTTAAAAAGCCAGAGTAAACCCCTTATGCTCCTTATTGCACATTAAAACCATCAGGAGGACATGCTTACTGTTCATATGATGGTTAAGTGTACTGTGTTTATTCAATACATGTAATAAATATCTTAATATCTTTATCTCTCTGAGTGCAAATACATATAACCCACAACAGGTATTCTTAGCAGACTGTAAATCCACCAGAGCATAAGAGGTGTTTGCAGGTGTGTTTCATACCCTGGTCTATCACCCATAACGTCAGAGAGTTATCCAGGTTCTTTAAAGATTTGCGGGGAACTTGTTTGACCAGAAGGTTGATGGCGCTGTCTCTGCCCGGCCCTGACACATTGGTGGCTGGCATCATTTCCAAAAGGTGGCGTAGCATTGAACGAAGTTCTTTGGATGGTTCTGTGTCAAAGTTTAGCATCATTAAAAACAGGAAAAGTGAAGAAAGAATCAACCACAGAACTTGTGACGGTCAAAAAAATTTGATTAGATACCAAACTCACCAGGAAGAATGGCTTCATCTTTCCCTCTAATCTCTTTTTTCATGCCCTCTGTCAGAGCCTCAAACATAACCTGCAGCAGGTGGCAGGCAGCCAGAGACACAGCGGAGGCTCCTGATCCCATTACTGCGCACAATTGCTCCATCCCCAACTCATTCACTATCGCCATGGTCTTGGGACAAAAACGATAAATGTGAGCAGTTTAAAAAAGGAAAGTAATGGTGTTAAACACAGCTTTGACCTACACTGATATAAATGAACATATATACTTGGCAGTGCAGACCGTACATGAACTGGAAACAATTAATTAAAAAGATAGAAACACAATCACACAAAATGGCAACTATAATAGATATTTCTGTTTAAACATCATTATCCAAGCAGAAAATAAATGTTGCATTCTTTAGCTCTGAATAAACAGTGGCACTTACTCTGGACTGATGCCCTGTACACAACCCAACAAGAGTCCTCATGGCAGAAAGAACAATATCTTCCTGCTTTGACTGGAGAAGTTTCTGTATCAGCTTCACGCCATCATTTCTGAAGATCTGCTCAGCTCCTGCATCCTCTCGAGACAAAACCACCAGATTTTGAGCAGCCTGAAATAAAAAAATATGTGAATTCAGAGCTCTACAACACTCTTGTCTGATAAGAAAGACAATAAATGAAGAACAACACAAAGAACTGAAATAATGTGTCCATTTATTGAAGCCACTTTAAAGCTCTTGTTACCTTTTGTCTATCTGAGTCACTTGCCGTTGCATCTAAGAGGAGGGAGAACATTTGCTGCACACGAGAATCTGTGGAGTTCAGCTGCACCGACTACAAGTTAAAGAGAAATTACACAAATTAGCAGCACCCCAGCTCAGGTGAGAGTTTGAACACGACACAAAGCTCCAATGCCCACTTCTAAAATCAAAACACATTACCTTTTGCTGTATCTGTGCTCCCAGCTGTCGGAGCAGATCCTGGAATGCTTTGTTTTTAGGCTCCAGCTGTGCACACCTCTGAGCATCCATAAAAGCTTGGTCAAGCCGACCAAGCCTCTGGAAAGCCTGAGCTCTCCTGAACCTGGCCTTCACATCACCCGGGTCAATATCAAGAGCTGAAAAGAACAGCAGTCATGACATTCAATTCTTCCATTTCTACATCCTGCTGTAAAGTAATTCGATACAATGATACAGTGAATTATCTTTACCTTTACCTCAGGTGGGAACTCAGAGTGTAGACATTTAAAAAAAAAAAAAAACTCAGGTGTTTTTCTTTTTTTTATCATACGAGATAATTACAAACAATTAGTTATTTACTCTTAGGTGTATTGGACCTCTATTTTGTTGCCATGGTGTAAAGCTAGATATGAGTATCCTTATTTTGCCAGCATTGTATCAATTAGGTATACAATATTATCAGCCCAATAATGTTGTTGGAAGGAAGAACCTTATTGGCAGACATAAAACTTTCAATATTTACACACTTTACCATAAAGAGCTGAATTTTAGTCATACACATAAGCTCTCATGCTATGACTAATTTTGACAAATGTACTTTTCAAGCTTACTGTACCTGAGGTTGTAATAATTATCACTATGGCTGTAAAGAGAACAGAGAAGTTTTAACGTCACATTAATATAGTTTAAACTAGATATAGATTAAAAAAATACATTGATGTGTCATTCCAATATGTTTTATGTGGATATCAGCCACTTTTGTAATACATAAGTTTCTATTCAGTAGCAGGTTAATTTGCTCCACCTACCAACCGCTGTGGCTGGAAAAAAAAACAATGTAAAACTGATTTGTGAGGGAAATCAGCATGATATAAGCATGGGATTGCTTGTGCAGTCACAATATAAGATTCAGACCATACTTTATGATTGCAAAAACTTTAATTTACTACAAGTTCATGTAATTTCAAAACAATATATTGAATGTCCTGGCTTTCCATGATGTTTTAGTTGCTTTTAAATCATTCTTTTATGTCATGGCTGAAAAAGAGACTTTATATGGCCTTAGAATAAGGTAGTATTTTTCGTTAATGACAAAAATGTAGTTAATGTTTATAGTCAGTTTAAACAACATCAGTACTTTCTTCAGTAGTAAAAACAATTAACAGTCCCTCAGAAATTGCAATATTACTTCAATATTAAATGCACTGATTATCATAAGTCATATATCATTTTATGAAGTTTACAGTAAAAGAACAGTGGTGGGTTAAAAAAAGAGAGGCTGGTTGATTTCTGAACTAACCTGCCACAGTGGAAGGCAGGCAAAACATTTATTTTGATATTTTCAGCACAGGTTGATATAGTTAAGAAAGCAAAAAGATGTCACGCCTAATGCTCAGTAAAAAGTTATTTACTTTAGAAACCAAAAACAGTAATATACTTCCTGACCAATAATCAACAATTTTTGAATGTTTAGTCCAAAATATTTATTTTTAGTTTTCTATAATTTTAAAGACGTTCACTTTTCAATACTTTTCCTTTTTTTAATGTTATTTCTCATGTTCATGTTTATATGGGGCAGATGACTAAACATAACTGCTTGTGTACATTTGACCTATGTGAATTTCACTAAGAGCTGACTATATACAGTATATTTTGTTATTGGACACACATTTCGAACAGGAATGAGGAATTTTAAACTGAATTTACACTTTTATAACCAAATTTGAGCCGGCTCACTGGGCTTTTCTGAGAAGTCAGTAATTAATCAAGCATAACACTAAACCACTAAACTTACTTTTTCTGTTCAGAAATGCAGGTAAATAACTTTAATCTGACATCATGACATTTTGAATTAATCAAGAAAAAGATAATGTGCTTTACTTTTTTCTACTTTTTTTAGGTAAAACCGTAAATTTGAAAATTAATGGATAACAATGAGAATGATATTTTAGTATTTAAAACATAATTTTGGTTTAAGAGCTTCTATGTACTGGTGTATTAACCATTAAAGAAACATACAAAATGATTTTGGTAATAATCAATACTGTTAATTTAGGGCTTAAACCTTACATTGGGTGGTGGTCTAAAAAATTAATTTAGCACTGTATATATGTATATGTGTTTCATCATCTGTTGAGAAATTGTGAGATATGATTTGTGTCCATCTAGTCCTTAACTTAAATCATGTAAAATAGAAGCTAATAGCAGGTCTATTTTGTCACTTAATGTGTCCTTTACCCAAAGTCTTGTTTTGTAGAAATATCACGTTTTATGTACCAGCAGGTTATACTATCTGAAAGTCGAAGTGCAGGTATAAGTGGAATTTTTAAGGCACGCTTTAAATCCCATTACCACTGTCCACATATGCAGGATGTGTGTGTTTTAAGCGTGTCCTCGGTGTCTGTGATGTTCATCAGATATTAGTGTGAGCCCACCTTTGGATGCATCAGCCTCCGCCTTGTTGAACTCCTCCAGCCTCAGGTAGCAGGCAGCTCGGTTGCGGTGCAGGACAGCGCTGTCTGCTTTGCTGTCACTCACTTTCAAAGCTTTGGTGTAACAGCAGACAGCGCCCTGCATGTCTCCTGCCTTGAAAAGAGTATTTCCTTCCTCCTTCAGAGCTGCAGGGTCCTGAGTTAGAGAGAAAAAGTTCGCAGAGAGGCGTCAGGATGAGGCAAATGCTCAAATAAAGCATCTCTGCTAGGCTAAAAAAAAACAGCTACTCCGCTGACTCGTGTTGTCTTACCTTTTCTTTGTCGCTGGTTTCCATCTTTACTGTGCTTTACAAAATACCAAACTATTTTCTGAGAGAAATATGTTTGTCTTCTTGATACAATTAGCGGGCACCTCAGCTTAACATGTTACATTTTGCTGTACTTCCGGGTGTCCGGAGCAGGATGATGACGTTTAGGTGATGGCCCCGCCCATTTCCCCACGCTACATGACCTTAAAAGGAAGAGAGGAGCCCGAGCTTCCACAGCTCCATCTCTGCTTTATTTGGTTAGATATCCACTGGATTGTGCTGCTTTTTTCTGTATACACAGTCACAGAGATGTAAGCAGACTTCTCATGATTTTAAATGAAAAGTTTAAGTTAGACAACGTTCAATTTTTTGTGAACAGTCACCTTAACTGAAGTAAAGCCTCCCAAGCTATGTAATTGTGCAACATATTTTTATTCATGACGCTGTTAAAGCGTCCTGTGATTTATCCTCTTCTTAGCAGTTGTTTTAGCACCAGACCCTCATCATCAGGGTTAGGGTTAGAGTAAGTCATGTTGTCTGTATGACAAACTTTATTGAGGAATAAAACATCCAACAGTTCCCAAGTTTTACTTTGACTGGGAATCAGGTCAGTGCATATTGAAGGCCAATATATTTATACATTTTCAAAGAGATGATGTCATCAATAAACACTCACACTGTCTGCTCTACAGCACCAGCTCCTGTTCAGTGGTACACATACATATACTAAAATAGAGGGCTTGTCTTGGGCCCCACATTAGCTAGAGGTGGCCCTAGTTAGCACCCAACAAATACTGTAGTTCATTATCTTCAAGACTTTTTTTCTTTTTTTCGTTGAAAAAAAAATCAGCTGACTTCAGAATAAAAGTGGAAAGTAACATTCATGGAAGTAAAGTGGACTCAAAAGTATCTTTTAGACTTTCAGATGCAGTGGAGTAAAAGTGTTACATTTCCCAGCTAATACTAGAAAAAATGTAAGTGCCGGGGATGGAAAGTAACTAGTGACCAGAAGCAGGATGTTGCAGACATCAATGTGAACAGGGTTGGTCACATTTTGAAACTGGCAGCTAAAGAACAACATAAGTGTAAAAACACATTCGCCACAAAGTTTTAGCATAGTACTCATCAGTAAAATTTTGCTGAATGAATCTTGCAAGGCTTCAAGCTAAAATGTTCAATGTAAGTTTAAATGTGCAATCAGTGCCCTTCAAGCAACTGCAAGACTACAACAGTGATATCTTGTTCAGTCACCTTCTGAGAATTTTTGTAAAGGCTTCTGTCTTAATAAACCAACACACCAGATGGACTTTTTCACATGATAAATGTCATTAGTCAACCTGGGCAACCTCCCAAAGAAAGAGCTTGGGAAAGGCAAGAATCTTTCTAAAGACCTGGAAGGTATTTGAACAGATATTTTGTCTATCACATTCATCATAGTCTTGTGTGTAAACCATGCCAGCAGCTCTGCCATTTTTTGACCAGGAACAATCACTTCAGCATGAGGCTTTGCAGGATGGATCTGCCTGACGACAGATGGAATCTGGCAGATCCAGCAGCTTTACAAGTTTGCTCTCCAAACACTCTTTGCCCTCTCTTAACACTTTCTATGATATTTTGCCCGGACTGAATAGTGAAGTTTATCAGATGGATTTGTGAATGACCATTTGGTATGTCAGGTTTATTCATAAGCGCAGCACTGTAAGTCTATATTTTCATATGTTGTTTTCTATTATTTCTGTACTTGGCTTGTTCATATACAGTGTTCTCATAGATACAACTCACAGAGTTTGCAGCTAATATTTTGACTGATTCATTGAATGCCCAATTTTATATACACAGGCAAATAGTTAATCAGTGGTTACATTATATTATTTGAATTGAATGTCATTTTATGCTTATGTACTAGAACAGATGACTTACTGGCTTATCACATTAAAACAGCTGTTGCTCTTGGACAACAAATAGCTTAGCTTCAACTACTCCATTTGCAAATATTTGGCCTTTTTTTAATTTCCCATTAACATTACAGTTCCTATTACCAACTGATCAGGCTAATAAAATACATGGTAGCTCCTGCAAATATCACACATGTATTACTGTACTTATTATTTCCAAACATGAACAACCTGCTGCTGTAGACCCTCCTGACTCCAGTTACATCCTCCTACATCAACAAACATCAGCACCAATATAATCAAACATCACTTCTAATTTTTAAGTTGTTTAAACTGAATTTAATAAAGGTTTAAGTAAAAGCTGCCAAAATGAAAGATATCAGTCCCCATTTCATACTCACAGTTTTATTTTTTTTGTATTAGAACAATCTCTCTATCCATTGATTTTATTGCTAATACCACCATAATAACTATCTTTAAAACCACATAAAGAGGAGGACCCTCTTAAAAATGAGACTTGAAGGGACTATTTGAGCACCCAACAACAATGTTGCAGTCAGTAAACATATTTAGTATACAAAAAACTCAGCAATGCATTTGGTTTCATGTACACTTTTTTCCATCTTTTAGGAGCTGCTGCATAAGAAGTAGTTTTTTTGATGGATTAGAAATCTGAACAAAGTAGCTGTATTATCGGTTAACAAATCATTTAGTGAGGCTTAACAGTTAAGCAGCTGAAGCACTTTTGGATTGAGTGATTGTGAAAAGAAAACTCATTATGACCTAATCTCTTTATATATAACCTACATAGCATTAGCAGCTTTTGGCTTGATCAGGGGGGCACAAAGCGGGGGAAAGTCAAG
The DNA here is from genome assembly GCA_037902135.1 of Cetoscarus ocellatus. Taxonomy (NCBI): domain Eukaryota; kingdom Metazoa; phylum Chordata; class Actinopteri; order Labriformes; family Labridae; genus Cetoscarus; species Cetoscarus ocellatus. The sequence continues at coordinate 297,635 of JBAMNC010000262.1, forward strand.
AAGATTCTAGGGGTCCATTGCTGATAGGAGCTGCTAAAATAGTTACATTATCAGTATTTTTCAAATGTTGTTTTATTCACTTGCCAAAGGTCTTTAAAAATCTCTTTTCTCTTCACCAGGGCCACACACAGAAATGGCTTGTCCCCAGAAAGACCTAGTAAAGGCCTTTAGAAGTGATTTAGTAAAAATTAAACCCATGTGCTCGATCAGAAGCACTGGTGTTTATGTCCTGTGACCTACATTTAGCCCTTGCCCTGTCACATCCCCCGGTTAAGTTCACCTTTTTTTTCTTCCTCATGTGTCATGTCTTGTCATTCCCGTTTTATTTTAAAAGCACTCACCCTTGTCTCTTGTTTCTCGCCCTCCCCTCTCTGTGTCTCCCTAATTGTTGATTCCCTACACCTGTTACCTCCTGCATCACCTTATTACCTTATATGTGTTTTTATACCCCGCTTTCCCTTTGGTTCTTTGGCAGATTGTTGATGTACCTCGTGTCTTCACTCTCCAGCATTCTCCTTGTGTGTCCCTTCGTGTACAGATCTCAAGTATATTATTGAGCTCACCTTTTTGCCAATTCTGATACGTCTGCTTGTTGTGATTGCCACTTTGTGCACTGAACCCCTGACTGCATTAGAAGGTTTTTTTTTAGAATTTGGACATGAATTTTTGGACGTGCTTTTAGGCCCTCCTTGGTTTCAATGTTGGGACATGGCCAGGCTTTTTGTTGGAGGTCTATCCTCTAACTGGTTACCCCTTTTTATTGTCCTGTTTGCTAAGATCCCAACATTGTTTCTGGTCCTTAAATGGCAACACACTCTAACAATTAGGGCCCAGTGGGTAAATCCCACTGACCTTGCAAAATTATGATATTATTGGAAAAAAGATCTATAACATATCAGAAAGAAGGGTTTTATGTTTTAAATCAGGTTACAAAAATGTGTATTTTTTGTTTCCATGACAGGAAATGTGAGTATTTGGGTTAAAAGAAAATTCTGGTTCAAACAGTTTAAATGGTATAAATTTTAGGACGGCCCACCCTTTTAAATCCAATCAATGAAAGATCAATGTGCTTTACAGATACTTGGCTTGAGAAACTGTGTAGAGCTGGGTTGGGCTAAAAGTGATATCTTATCATGGGGCCCAAAATTTCTGGCAGCACCTCTGACCTTTAACAAACTAAGCACAAAGTCAAAGTTATACAGTCTACTTTTTTAATGAGATTTCAGTATCTGTGGTTATGCCGCTACTCAAGTAAAATTAAATCAGTTTAACTGTACTATTAACAAGATTACGTTATTCTTGTAGTCCTTCCTGCCTCTGATGTGATGCATTATTTTTGTATTCATAAGAAAAAAAACTGGGACAGAAAGAAACAGACTCTAGATTCTGAATGAGTCTCAGTCTGGGGGTTTAACATTTACATTTCATTCACAACATCATCTCCCTTCAGGTCTCAAGCACAATAGGAGGTGTCGTGGTGTGGCATTTCCTTTCACAGTCACCCAGGGACTCTCGTTTTCCAGGACAGGCCAACACCATTGTTGTACACTTTAGCTGCCATGGAGACCAGGTACTTCCCTTCAGGCTGTGCACTCGGGTACACTTGTTCAGGCTCTACAATTACGATGCCTGCCTTGTGACTGAGGAAGAAGATCCTTCTTGGATAGTTGGTAAATATTTTCTGAAGACTGGGCTTGCTGTGAGACCTCACAGTGCATCCACAGGAGATCCACAGGGTTCAACAACAGCACCAGCCACCCAAAGAAGTGAAGAGCCCCAATCTTTAAAACCAGCTGTGTAAACATTTGTTCCTCATAGCAGCTTTGTTTCAAGATAGATAATGCCTTAAGAGGTAGATTTTATTATCATTTGAATCTGTCCTGAATGCAAATCTATTTCATTTTAACTATGATAACATTTTTTCTAACCACTCAAATCATGCAAAAATTATTTTGGATCACACCAAAATCTGTCACTCTCATGACAAACCCAAAAACAACACCATCTGTTCATGTTGTGTCCCACACAATCTGTTTAATTAATTAATGGACTGTCTGCTTAGCTCCAGTTTCCATAAACACACAGAGTTCTTGAAATGTCCATTAAGAGAACTCAACAATAGGACACACCTGCAAGGCATCATTATGTTTTCCACAATGGACTGCTCAGGTAAACTGAACCACACAGTCCTGGTTTGTTCTCTGCAGCTGTCGTGGAAGTGTTTGTTGGTTTGATAATTACAGAAAGGCTGCACAGTCTGAGCCAATCCTTGGAAAGACATGTTGAATACTGATAGCATAACTTTACCAGAAATAACTCCTATGCCTTTGGGAGGTATACTAGTGCCTGATATCTTTGATCTCATTCATATAAGTTGAAATTTTCATTAAACATGTAATAATACTAGAACTCATGCCTGGTGGTGAAATCCCTCTGGAAGGTATTCAGCTACTGGTCCCTGGTGGGACTAGGGGAGGAGGTCTGACCATAAAGCCCAAAGATCTTGACCTCTGAAGTCCTAATTATTATCATTTTAAACTTGACTCAAAGTGGACATTCATGCAAAGTTTGAGAGAAACCTTTACAGGTGTTTTTGAGATTTTACATTCATGACTAAGAGATGATTATGAGCCCCAATGACCTCTGACCCCCAAAATCTAAAAAGTTCATCCTTGTGTCAGAGGAAACAATTGTGTAAAGCTTAAAAAAATTGTTTTAGTCTGGTTCATGAGATATTGCATTCACAAGCAAGAGATGATCATTAGAAACTGTGGTCTCAACCTTTAACCTGTGGCTTCCAGAATCGAATGAATTCATCCTTAATTCAGGGGCTGCATTCAAAACAACCTGTCATACCAACAGAATGTACTGATTTTGTGAAATTTACTTTGCTGTATACCTTACAGTTTTGAGACCAACAGAATTCTGATAGCATCCAAATAACGTACTGATTTGGAAAAAGTCAGCATGCATTTGTTTAACCTCCATTGTGTTTCCCACATTGCACAGAACCAACAGATCAGAGGTCAAAATTTAGACAACAACAGTGTGTGTTTATGCTCCTGTCCAAGTTTGAATACCAAGGATGGTTAAACATGGTGGGACAAGCCCAAAATTTTAAGGCATCGGGCCAAATACCTTGAAAAGAGTGTGATTCTGCTCAAGATTTTCTGCCAAACATTAGTTATTTTTTCTGGTAACATTGTTATCAGTTGATGCTATACAAATTAGATTGAAAGACTGATGAACTAATAGCACAAATGTATTGCAGAGGCTTAGAAGCAGTTTGCATTTGAAGTGAATTGGTTAAGATAATAACACACAAAAAAGCAAATATAAATATTCCAAGAAGACACAAGGAATTTTCTTTGTTTAACCAGATCACAAGCTTTATTTTTCGACCTCTGTTGGCGAGACTAAAAAAAAATGCTTCACTATGGCCTAGACTTGACATTTGTTTTCTCTCAACTAATATTACCCTGCACTTTTGTATTTTGGACTCTGAAGTGTTTATCAGAGCAGATGATTAAACCAGATACTGCAGTGACTTACTATCACGGGTACAGCCCACACAGTAATCAGCTTTGTGATTCTTCTCGCTTAAAGTCTGATCATTCTGCTCCAGAAACAAAAGCACCCACCCCCATGTACAATATTTGGATCATGGATGAAAGTTCTCACACAGTGTCTCTCTTCAACAGAGAAACAAGCACTAATTTCAAAATCATTCGCATTTTATCTTATTTCAGAGAACTTCATTCATCTACTTTCCATTACCTGCACATGTAGTTTTTCATATTACGTCTCATCTCAGATCTCTTTGTGTTTTTGATAATGTTATTCTGAATCATTTCTCACAAATGAACTCTATTTGTTAAAGAAATGTGTTTTTATTATTAACAGTATTTTACTGGTTTATCTTTAAAGTGGGGTGGCACGGTGGCGCAGCAAGTAGTGCCTCACATCAAGAAGGTTGCAGGTTCGATCCCTGTGTCGGTCAGGGCCTTTCTGTGTGGAGTCTGCATGTTCTCCCCATGTTTGTGTCGGTTCTCTCCGAGCACTCCGGCTTCCTCCACAGACCAAAAACATGCTCAATAGGTTGAATGGTGACCCCAAATTGCCCTTAGGTATGAGTGTAAATGCGACTGGTTGTCCGTCTTTCTATAGGCCCAGTGATCGGCTGGCGACTGGTTCGGAGTGTAAACTGCCTCATGCCCAATGTCAGCTGCGATAGACTCCAACCCTCACGTGGCCCCAAAAGGGATAAGCAGATTAGATAATGGACGGATGGATCTTTAATTTGTCATGTTGTATTTTGATTTTTGAACTGATTATGTTTTAACATTCATCACATCATTCTCATACATTGAATTGTTCATTCTGTTTGAAATATATTATGTGCAACTTTATTACTTTTAAAGGTTCTCTTGTTGATTCCAGTCTCTTAATGTTATCATACTGTACTTTATTGTGTATCCTTATATTCTCAACAACTGGGTATGATATTACAGATCATACTTCACTGTTATACAAAACTGTTCTGCTTTAGGCCTTAACTGTTATCCTTTTGTATTTTACCTCCAGTGAAGATCACCTGTAATTATAAACCTCATATCTCATATCATCATGCTTTAGACTGTACTGTACTGTTTTGTGCCATACCATACTATACTATAAGATGCTTTACTATATTATAATATAATATGCCTTGTACAATGTCAAGGATATACCTCAGGATTCCTCTTAATGAATGCAAAATGATCAAAGAAATGTTTATGTCCTTCTTTCTTTGCTTTTTGATCAATTCATCCAGGTTTCTTGTTGTTATTTTTGTTCTTTATTTGTTGTTATTTTTGCTCTGGTCTTTGTTGGAATTAATTAATTAAAAAAAAAAAAGATTGATTTTTGATGAGTTCCTCCATATAGTTTTCTGTCTTTCAAATTTATAATCATAATCATAATTAAATAACTACCGTTTGCTTGCAGCTTTTTTTTTGTTTTGTTTTTTGTCAACATTAGACTGAAATGTCAGACTGTTTGTGCTCCTTTGAACCAAATTATGTTCTTACAACTTTCCCCTGGAAGATTGTAGATATTTATCAGTTCTTCCATTGTAATGTGTTCACCATGTTGCAGAGATATTTGCCTCACTTGACACAGATGGCAGGTAACTGCACGCTCATACTTACACTTACACTCATGTGCATGGATCAGAGCAAGAGTATCTCTACATGTGAGTTTGTATGTGTGTCCTGGTGTAGCAACTTTAAGAACCTGCATCAGTAAAATGCCATACATGATTATGAATTTAGCATCATCCTTATTAACTTCAATTTAAAGAGAAAAAGAAAACTGAGTCAGACTGCCAAACTTTGGTAAAAGGAAGTCAACTTTATTTTTTTGTTAAATGCACTGTAGGACCTTGTCATTATGACAACTGATTACAAGGCCTACCATTAATTAAAAGTGACACTTAAGGTTTTAACTTAATTTTAAGACTGGGAGAGAATCACAGCCAAATTGAACATGTAAAATAAAACTCAAATGACCGAAAAATGGTCAAAGGGGTCACTAACTACACTCATGGGTAGAAAGAGTTTATGTTACACCTGACTGAAAGTACAATTACTTTGTTAAAAAAAAAAAAAATAGTCAAGTATACCAATCACAATAGCACTCTCTACATCTACAGAAGATAAAGAAAGTACTTAATTTTAATTTTTCTCAAAGTAGTGGGTATTTTAAGTACATTGAAGTGTGAGACCAACAGTTACTTGTTTTAGTTTATGATAGATTTGTATATCATAACATTTGACCAATATAGTATAACCCTGTAGTTGCAGTGTGCTGTGATTAAATAAAACTAGATCTATGTAAAGATATGACTGAAAATTTGTTTGCTACACTCTGTAAGTCCTGGTTTTGTGTAAGACCACTGTGTTTGACCAAATAAATATACATGATAATGATATAAAAGCAAATTAGTTTGCCCTAATAGATATAAGCACTGGTTCAAAAACTACTCATAAAATTGCAGGTACATAAAAAGCTACTAAATTACAATAACTTGTAAATGTAATATTTTACTTTCCACCCCTGATTGTTTCTAACTACCTTCTACTTTGTCTGTGTGCAGCTGTAACTTGTAAAGGTCCCATGTTCTGGTGTGTTTGACCATTGACACCATGTCTTGGGTGCCTTAAGCAAGGACTTGATTTAGACTTTAAAAAATCAAAAATTCCATCGCTGTGGTGTAGAGGATCAAAAGTGGCTCTTTCCCCCTCCCCATTGGAAACACTCAGATCTGAGTGGCGGGAGGCTATGGGAAGTATAATGAGATAGATAAAGATAATAAGCTTTGTGCTGATTGGCTGCCTAATTGATGTCTGGTGGGAGGGTGTAGGAGGGGTTACAGGCCGTCAGTTATGGCGTCAGCCTTTAGTGAGCAGAAAACACTCGTGGGTGGAGGCTGTATAGCTATGACATAAAGAAATCCTTGGAAGTAAAAACTGGAGCATTTTAAGGGGCATTTTCTTTTAAAGGCCCTGTGCATTTCTCCATAAACTGTTAGGTTAGTAAAGTGAAAGGTGTCATGTTCTTCTGCTCCTCAAGCCCTTCTAAAAACATTGAAGCAAAGAAAGATGATTTTGCAGGACATGGGACCTCCAAATTAAAACAAGTGAATGAATACAGAAATCTATTCGCATATCAGTGATTCAGTAGTCTTGAATGAACTTAACGTACCAGTGTATAAAGTGTATGAAGTTTTTTCCACCCTGTCTTCATGTACGTGTCTTGAAATGAGAGGGCTGGCTCTCATGAGTTGTGGAGGCTGCTGAGGCTGTTGGCCAATCACGGACGGATGCGCAGCTCCTCTCCTCCCATAATCCTTTGCTGCAGCTCAGTGGCACTAGCTGCTAAGCTAGCTGTTTCAGTTGATAATCTGTCAGCCTGCAGCTAGCGGGACAGTCACCGCCGGGGCTCTGCACTCTCCCGGACTGCTGTCAATTGAAAGGTAAGGTCAGGTTTTCTGGTTTTGTGCTCAAAGAGACAGGGTGCCAAGGTCGTCGGTGGAGATAAACGGAGGTTCAGATAGAAAGTGAGCGGTTAGCCAGGACAAACCAGTCACGTATTGTCTTAATGTTATCAAGCGGAGACTTGCTATCGGCTGTAACATTGGGCATTAATGTACCGAGCAGGGCTGCTGTCTGACACAGATGTGACTGCAGCTCATTCACCTTCATCACTTATCCTCAGACATGTATTGTCACCTTATAAAGCTAGCCCGCAGCCCTCTGGAGTGCAGCGGTGTAAAGTAATTCATGCGAGGTATCGTAGCTCCTGTTAGCCTGCCTAGCTGCATTTGTGTGGTGTCCTGTAAATGTTAAAGTAACTGGGATTATTGAAGTTTGTCAGCGTTTGTTAATGTAGTCAATGAGCTAACCCGTTAAATGCATTAACTAGTCTCTTTGTTTCTCAGTTCACACAGGGCACTGACTCAGGTATTTTAATGCTCTTAAGCTGAGGTATGGCAGTGTTGACTGGCTTTCTGCCCTGTGATAAAAGTCAAAGTTTAACCCTGTAATTGTTTGCCAAACCGAGTCAAAGAAATAGGCTGTGATCAAGTGCAGCTCGATAGCTATGTAAGAAACTGTAAATTCAAACAGGAGCATGTGATCTGCTGTGAATTTACCTTAATGTTCAGAAGAGGAGTCTGTCAAACACAACCAGCAAAGCAGGTCCAGATGGTCTAAGATAGTATTGTTCTCTGTCTTACAGTGAGGCTATTTATCACTCAGGCTAAGAAATAAGTGCCAGGTTTTTATCCCACCTCACTGTGGGAATGCTAAGACCGTCCCAGCTTGAAGAGAGCGGATTAGGATCCTGTTGGATTTGCAAGAACACCCACAAGAGAGGAAGCACGGGAGACTGTACCCATCTTCCTCTGATTACATTCACTTTTGGATCGTAAAAGTAATCACCCTGCACGGCTCCTTTATTTGCACTTTTTGACCAAAGGTTACTGTCCTTAAGGCTGTGTGCCAGGTTGCGAAATCACCTTTTTGCCTTACTGCCACTGTGATTGTAGATAAAAGAAACAACTAAACTGGGGTTGCATGATATTTTCAAACCAATATCATTATTGGTAGGTAATTGCCTAAAAAATGATATTACAGCCACTATTTTGGCAATGCAAATCATATACTGGCTGTAATATTGGCCGAACATCCATGGTTTACCACATTATCACTGAATGCCCTCTTTTATAAATCAAAGTATAATTTATTACAGAATGAAGTGTTTTTCTTGTTTCACATCTTTCTCTAACACAAATAGACAGTCATCATGAAAGGAACAGGTCGATCTTAGTAACGTGGAGGGTTTGTGCTCTTGACAAAAAATATTGGTATCAATATAAGCAATGATGAGTTTGGTAATATTGACGTATTGATTGTCAAATATCCAAAATTGGGCATCCCAATAAACAAAAAAAAAAAACGACCAGTTCGGTATTTATTTGTTTATTTTTTGCTTTTATTTAACCGGGAGCATTCTCAATACAAACAAAGCTTTTTCACAAGGGAGTCCCTGCCAAGACAACAGCAAAAAAAATCACTCAAAATACAAAAAGCATGCAACACAAGCAAGGATTTTGCAGTAGAAAAAAAATCAGTGACATTCATCGGTAAACACATGCGTACCCTAGTAAAATATTTATTGTTTTATAAATCTCCTAAACAAACAGTGCTCTAGTTAAAGTTTCCTCTGTTGCTTTGACCAAGACGATGGAGCAAAACATTGAAACATTTCTTCATCCTCTTACAGGCCTCTGCATTTCAAATGACCATGTCATGTTAAGTTGCTTCACCTGCTTCCCTCTTTCTGTTATGGCTGTTTCAAATAATCTGTGAACTTTTATTAAGGGAAGCCTTTTATAAAGAGAAAAGTGGCTTCGGCTGTGCTATCATTCCAGTTAAGATCAGGTCAAACAGGGAGTTTGTGTTAGAGACAGACCAGATCAACCTGAAAATCAGTATTCAATTGACTGTTTTTTTTTTATCACAAATGTGTTGTCTTTATATTCTTGCCACTGTGGCTTGTAGGATGTGTAATTTTTTTGTGGCAAGTGCTAATTTTAAACCCTTTAATGTACATGTTTCTGTATGCACAATTTACTGATCCAGTCTTTCCTAACAGCTGAAGATGACCCTCCTAATGTGAGCTCAGCTTATGATCAAGACCAGACACAGCACCCGTGCTGCCACAGTGGATCTGCTGTCTTTACTAAAGAGAGAAGAATGACATTTGTCTCATTTTAATTCCTGGAGCCATTTCGGACAGAGTTGAGGCCTGCATAAAAAGCTGCTGCTCTAAGCCAAGTTACTGTTTTTTTTTTTCTCAGCCCATTTCTTCACAGCCTAGTGTGTGAACTGTTATGTTTCTGGAGGCCAACTAAGCAAAAGGACAAAACTGGAGGATTATACAGTGCAGTGGGAGTGGGGACTGGAGCAGTGGAGCAGGCCCACTGTGACAAACATGCTGCGGGGACACTAGGGCCCCTGTCTGAGCCCCCCTCTGTGTGGTGTTTGTTTATTTTCTTCTTCTCTGCAGTCCCCTCAGTTTGGATGGTTGAGCACAAGGGATACTTTGAAGGAGACCACCGGTGGCTGTGGTTCGGCCAAAGCTGACAGACTGCTTGCCAGCTATTGCTGATTTAAAACACTTGCCCACTAATACCACTGCTGTAGCCCACTACACTGTGGTCTCCAGTATGGTGAGTGGAGGCTTGGGACATCATAGGACTGGAACTGAACCATCAATACTAGTCTAGCTTGTTGTTTTTCATTTTTTTCCTGCTCTGTGAAGGATTACATTCCACTTTTTCCCCTAGTGCTGGGGAAATAATAGTAGACAAGGTCATTTCTTTTTGTCCAAACCCCGGATAGGGGACTGCTGCAGGAGAGGATGAAGCTGCGGAAACAGGTGACAGTGTGTGGAGGGGCCATATTCTGTGTGGCTGTGTTTTCACTGTATCTTATGTTGGATCGAGTCCAGCATGACCCTGCACGGCGACAAAGCGGTGGGAACTTTCCCCGGGTAAGAAAAATGACTGTAGTGGTGTCTTACACTTGGTCTGAAATGTGCTCTCTGCAGTTGTTTTTTAATATCAATTTATTTTTTGTCTTTAATTCTAAAGGTTCCTGGATTGACTGAACAACCATCAATATATGCCAATATTTGTTAAAAAAAATACGTCATTGGTTGTTTAATCAAACCCATGCTCACCTTTCGGAATTTAATAACTGCCCAGTCAGCCTAATTTTGGACATCTACAAGCCTCTGAAGTAGTAGTAGTAGTAGGAGTAGGAATAGATATAAACTGCTTATTTAAAAAAACAATTCAAGGTTTGATATTTATGCCCCTTTGAATCAAATTTATGCCACCATTAATGTCCAGGAGATCTTGTTGGTGGGCAGAGGTGATTCCCCTATATGCTGGTTTTGGGGATGGAAGCAGCCCTTTTTTGGCCCATTTTCATTAAAACAGTAACATAAAATTGAGCCATCATTATGCTTTATCATGCTGTGATATTTTTCTTAAGTCACAGTACAACACAACTTTGCAGGGATGCGAGAGAGTGCACAACAGCATAAACTGCACTCACACACACAGCACTGGCTCTGTGTGTGTTTCTCTCACCCTCATACAGCTCTGAGACAACCTCTGTTGACAGAATAAAGAAGAGGTCAACTTGTTTCCCAATTCTTCTTCTGCCCTGGCACTGAAGTTGAAATTTTCAGGGGCTTAAGAATCTTGGCTTTAAAACAGGCCTATGAACAAAGCCAGCGTCTCTACAGAATTGGGAAAGATCGACAGATGTCAGCTAGAGAACACAGCCCTGTGTATGTGTAGCTCTGGTGCTTTAACAACACCGTACACAATAAGACATTGAATTATTGAAATCAGTATAAATGACGGGGTACCCACCATGGAGCTATACTATGGTGCTGTAGTGTAGCAGAAATGCCCCGTGGAAAGGGCTGAGAGAATTCTCTAATGCCAAGGAGCTAAATTTTCTTGTAGATGAATCCTTGAACTCTTCTTTTATCTTGGTTTAATATGTCCTTTAATTCACAGTTAAAATCTTTGCGTTATTTTTATAAAACCTAATTGATCTTGTCTTGTTTTTTTGTTTCATGTATGATTAATAGATTATTTGTTTTATCCCAAATCTTGCTTTTCCCAGTCATGAAATTGCAACAGAGAGAAAGAATGTGGGCTTGTTTAACAGATGTGTTATGATGTTTTACAGCTGTGTGATTTACTGTTTTGTGTGCTCGCTTTTGTCTTCAGAGCCAAATCTCCGTTCTGCAGAACCGGATAGAGCAGCTGGAGCAGCTCCTGGAGGAAAATCACCAAATCATCAGCCACATAAAGGACTCTGTGATGGAGCTCACAGACACAGGAGCTGTGTCTCCCAGTGGCCACCTGCCCTTCAGAAGTGCCAACGGTTCTTGGGTCCTTCCCTTTGATGGCCACCCCACTTTCCTTGCTGTGAAGCCCCAGGATTGCCAATTTGCTATAGGCAGCCGTAGTCAAACAGACGTTCAGGTAGCCTGACTACATCACAATATTCTAATATTTTTTTACTGATGCCTTTGTTGGTTTTGAGGATTTTGTCCCACAGAAACTTCTGATTGTTTTTTTACTTTTAGATGCTGGACGTATACTCCCTCCTTAAGTTTGATAACCCTGATGGAGGTGTATGGAAACAAGGCTTTGACATTACTTATGACCCTGAAGAGTGGGACAATGAACCACTGCAAGTGTTTGTGGTCCCTCACTCCCACAATGATCCAGGTAAGTGCAGAGAAAGTCTTGCAAAACACAAGCAAGACTTTCTCATTAATTTTCTATTTTTCTTTTTGTGTCTGCAAGCAAATAGTAATTATGGTGTGCAGATAAGACTGCTAACACATAATTAGGCTTTACCTAATTAAATGCTATTGTTAGGCAGCCAGAAATTATTCTGAGCTGAATTTGTTTTTTTGTCAGTTTTATTATTGCCATATACTAAGTATGACTGACAGTTTAGACACAAACAAAGATATTGGGGGTACTGGTAATTCGAGTCCTCCAGCTTTCCAATTTTTAGATGGGCAAACATGTTTATATATCCTGGAAAATAAATTTACATCTGTTTTAAATGTATCCAAGCCAAAATTACACCATTGTATTTTTTCCAAAACTATGTTTATCTACTAGTTTACACTCCAACATGTGCTGCTTGTATAAATGTAATATTTTTACCCTTCTTTTAAATGTTTTTATTAAAAACAGATCATCACATTTTCCATTACATTTTAACATTAATAGACTTTCCTTGTTTCAACCTTGAGTTCTTTGTCCATTCCAAAATGGCTTCCTTCCTTCTGCCAGAAAGTAGGGATGGCTTTTATATACTTCAGGAAGTCTTTCAGGATATGCTTTCCTGTTTTTATGATTTTGAACAGTCATATAAACCCAAACTCAGAACAGAGGGGAAAAAGGGAGATGTTCCTCATGAATTCCAGAGATCATACATCAAAGAAATACATTCTGGTGTTCACAAACAAATTACAGTAATAATAATAAGAAAGGATCCAAAAACAAGACATGTTGCAGGTGAATAAAGGTTTTACGTACTCAGTCCATTTCGACCAGATTCTGTAAAACTTATCCCTATGTGTTTTGAGGGAGAAGGATAATTTTTCCATCATGTAAATTTCGTGTAAAATTTCAATCCATTCCTCAATGGTGGGAGGTTCCACCTTTAACCATTTCCTAGTAAAGGCTTTTTTACTCGCTATCAAAAGTACCAAAAATTATTCTTATCATTACAACTCCAATTTTTAAATAATACTTCACCAAAGTACAAACTTTCAAAAGTAAATGGAATATTCACACCAAATATAAATATAATATTTTTCCTTCTTTTAATTTTTTATACACCAACCTAAAACACTTGATAAACAGGTGGATGGCATCTCTTTTAAATATTTTACACACTAAGTTTAAAAAGTGAAATGACTGAACATAAGTTACCAATATGTGTAGAAAACCCAAGAAACTCATCCAGTATAAGCAATTGTTAACGAAGTATCTTTTTGCTTTTATTCTCCCATCCCTGTTGTGACCCTAAAGATACATTATGTAAGTAGTTTGAACAGTAAAAATACAAAGCTTCACTTTGTCCTTCTAGCATATCGTCAGGGTTTTCCCATCAAACATGCAGTGCTAGCAGATTAACCAATAAAACATGTTCAGGGATAAAATAAAGAGTTATGAATATTTCCTACTTGAACATTATTGGTTGTATTTAGAGTATATGGCCATAAAACACAAGTTTATATGCAAGTTGATGTCTCCAGTTTATTACCTCGTGTTGGGAATGATGTACACTGTTTACAAATATTGAAGGCCTGATTATAAAAGAATATTAAGTTCATCATTTCTAGTTAACTTCAAAATGTTCCATAAGCACTTGTATTTTGAAACAAATTCACACTAAATATATAATAAACATGGAGGGAAAAAAACAACAAGCAGTCTATAGTCAGTGTCTCTATCATCACATACTACCATTTCAAATCTTGTTACAAATAAATTGCATAAAATCACATGACATGAGTACTTGACCCACAGCCCCTTCCAGTGTACCCACTTAATCACGCTACCCCCACAGCGTGTCAAATATCTGTATTCCTCAGGATACAGGCAACGTTCAAGGGCTGAAGCTTAATTCATGGCATTTTACAAGAATTCAGTTTGGCATTAAACTCACACGCTTGCTAAGTTGTTATTAGACATGTTGACAGGCTGTCAAGGACCTGTAGATTTTGTACATTAACAAATGAACTTGCAGCTGAACTTGTTTAAACTGGTTCTTTGGTAAAAACCATGTAGTTTTCTAAGTGAAACAGAGGTGTTGTTGTTAAGCTAAATTGATGTAATGCAAAGAAGATCCAGTGGTGAAAGGAAAGGCTCTTAAATACACAAAGGCCTTATTCCTAAATACAAAGAGTACCCTCTTTCTTTTTTTTCAGTTTATGGAACTTGATTCCCCTTTTCAGTTTTGCTGATGCAGTTTTAGTTATTCTGCCGAGTGTCTTTGAATTTGAGTGTATAAGCCCTCAGTCCATCTCAACATCTCAATCTTTGATATATTTCTAGGCTTTGGTTGAATAAAAAGTGCAAAGAAAGTACCTTTTAGCCACATTCTGTTAAACCACTCTGCAGCCAAAGAGCCGCACTTAAATAAAATATGATTTTATTTTTGACCTATTGCAGTGCTTTTTCCTGCAGTCTTGTACCTGCCCTGGCTTCATGTTTTTGTATTGGCCTGCCAGATAAATACGGTAGATGGTTGGAGGTGTATTGTGTGAAAAACAGTCCAGTTAGTGTTGAATAGTCTGTTTGCAGACTGTGGTGTGAATAATGCTCATACTTATCTTGGTGTCTTGTTAGGTTGGATCAAGACCTTTGACAAGTACTTCACAGACCAGACGCAACACATTTTAAACAACATGGTGGTGAAGCTGGCTGAGGATCCTCGCAGGAAGTTCATCTGGTCAGAGATATCATTCTTCTCCAAGTGGTGGGAGAGCGCAGACATACACAAGCAGGAGGCGATGCGCAAGTGAGTCATGGTGGATAATTCTACATTGGCTGTTGGTGCCTTGAGTCCAGTGTTTTGCACAATGGGAAGTATCTGCTGGCAGAATGTGGTCGCACTAAAAATAGTTTATCTGCCTTAATGTGACTCTCCCTCCTTAGGGCTGGATTATCCTCACCTTGCTTTCTTAATCCTCTCTGTTCAACAGACTGATCCTCGGGGGGCAGTTGGAGATTGTAACAGGCGGATGGGTAATGACAGACGAAGCGAACGTTCACTACTTTGCCATGATAGACCAGCTCATCGAAGGGCATCAGTGGCTGGAGAGAAATATTGGTATACAGAGAGACTTTCATGATGCTTTGATTCTTACTTTACTAAGGGATTCAACAATTCTCAATATAACATTAAACACTTCAGACTGGCACACATGGCTCAATATGTGTTCGTGAATTGCATTTTTTTTTTCCCATTATGCATAATATTATGACCCATAGTTTCTGTTTCCCCCATATTGCAACTGAATAAAGCATTTTGCATCAAATGAAACCAAACACCAGCATTTCAATTGTTACCTTGGGAAAAAAACTTACCTCTCTTGTTAGTAGGGGAAGCAAGAGTATTCAGACCATTAGCTTGTGCTGCAGGAAAAAAAACAATCTCCCTCATCTGCTCAAATTGGCATAATAGCACATCCAAGATTTATCCTATTCCTGATGCGTTCAAAATATTAATCCAAAATTGAAATTCATATTAAAATTTGGAGAATGAATGTTAGATAATCAAAGTAATATGCATACATACAGTTACATTATAGGTTATGTTCGGTATCGGTCCAGAGGAATTGTATTTAAATAAATTTTATCATGATGTGTACATATGTAGCACTTAGAATAAGAAAATTCAATTTTTGACAAGAAACTTAAATAATTACATTTGATTGTCGGTGATTTTTTTTTTTCCCCTAGATTAAACAGGTGGAACATTTGTGAGTTGCCAGGGTTAAGATCCACTTTATCTATTATAAGTCTAATTTTTTAAGACATGTAAATAAGTAATCATGCACATAATAAATGAAATACTCCGAACATATCTGTGGATTTGGTTAGCTTAAATAATATAGTAAGAAAAACATTAGCCTTTTCCCTCTGATAACTCGTTGTTGTTCCTGCACAATTTGCCTAAAACTCCCAAGAATGGAATCTAAAAATAACTCCCACAGCTTAGGCGGTCTGAACCAAACCAAGCCAACAAATTTGACCTTAAAATGGAGGTACATATTGAACCATGGGCGACCTGTAAAGTTGCATACTTGTTGTCTCTTTTTCTAATGTGTCAATCCTATATGAAGGTGACAACATTTATCACTGATGATAAATCTGAGCCTTTATCGTGCTTGCAGTGGGTGTAGCCTCTCACTCAGTGGGCTATTAAATGCTTTGTGCTACTTTCACTGCCTCCTGCTGTGGAGAATGGTTATCTCAAAGATGCGCCTCTTCTTTTTCTCTTCTCTAACCACAAATATTGCTTCCTGTCCTAGGCATAACTCCCCGCAGCGGGTGGGCGATTGACCCATTTGGACACAGCGCTACAATGCCCTACCTGCTGAAGAGAGCCAACCTGACCAGCATGCTCATCCAGCGGGTCCACTACTCCATCAAAAAACACTTTGCCTCAACTCGCAGCCTGGAGTTTATGTGGAGGCAAGCCTGGGGTGAGTGGAGCAGAGACGAGGACGTCATATGATTCATGTGCTTATCTCAGTTAAGCTCATTGCAGGATGAGTCATGCCTTCTTATCAAGGGATTTGAAAAAGAGAAAAACTTTGGCCACACAATGAGTGCTTAATAGCTCGAAAAGAGCCATCTTCGTTTTTATTTCTTAATGAATTGAACATCTGCCAAAGATTTACAGTTCATTTGTTCATAATGGAACAGTCCTGCTATAACACAGTTAGATACCGCCAATTTGGCATAATTAGTTCTCTTGGGGATTTACTTTGTAATGAAGAGTTACTTTTTGCAGTTTTATCCAGAATTGCTTCTGAGTGTCCCCAGTGAACACTGTTGATGTAAATGGTAATTCCAGTGTGTCTTTGATAACAAATAACAGCCTTAATTGTAGCAACACATGCATTTTCAAGCATGAACCACTCCTCTGTATTAAGGCTTCTTTCTACAATGGATTTTTCTTAAACTAACTTTGTTTCTGCATTTACAGACACTGGATCCAGCACAGACATGTTCTGCCACATGATGCCGTTCTACAGCTACGACGTGCCTCACACATGCGGGCCAGACCCAAAGATCTGCTGCCAGTTTGATTTCAAGAGGTTACCAGGCGGCCGGATTAACTGTCCCTGGAAGGTGCCGCCCAAAACTGTGGTGGAGGCCAACGTAGCTGAGAGGTAAGACATAGTTTGTGAGGTCTGACTTCAGTTAACAGTTTTACCTGATTGTTGAATTGGTTTTGTGCTGTCTGTGTAATGTTTTTTGGGAGCTTATTAATAGACAGGTGTTCCAGATTATCTAATAACTATAATTATAGGCTATGAATGCTGCAGTGAGTGGCACTGGTCAATTTGCTACATACATAAAATAAAATACTATCAAAGAAGTTTAAAGGCTGGTGACTGTACATCTATCTAAGCTTTTTCTTAGACGACCAATTCTTGGGTTTTGATCAGGCTGCAGTGTATCTCTGTCTTGGCTGGTGTATCAACTAAGATGCAGATATTGCAGATTTATTGACAGTGTTTTTTTCAAACTGATTGTCCATATTTTTGTTTGATTAATCACGATGCCCATAGTGTTCAGGCAATGGTTTGATCATACCCTCAAAAGTAAGGAAGACTGAGAAAACACAATGGATTGAGTACCCAAAGATTATAATCTCTAAAATTTTTGATGATCATAAAAGTATTTTCAGGAATGCATAGTGCTCTACTAATATCATTTTGAAAAATTGTTTCCTACAAAAACACTGAGAGCTCCTGAATACTACTTTACATTTTCTTGGTAAGCTGTGTGTTTGGGGATGGGAATCGATAACCAATTCCAATTGAGATTCAATAACAACTAGCTCCGAGAATCAATTTATTTTTTCTTTATGCTTAACAATTCCCTTATCAATTCCTTCCACTTCATTTTGCATGGCTTGTAAATCAAGGATATCATGCTCTTATCAGAGGCAGTCAGCAGAAATAAAAGAAGTCAAAGATGTGATTATCGGTATAGAAGCAGTCAAAATCATCATGGCTTAATTTTACACAAAAAGACACTAACTGCAAAACATCCAGTGTCTATGTCTCTGTGACTTCAAGCAAGAGTAGAGAAAGCAGCCACTTTTGCAGCACTGTGGCATAATGTTAGATATCAGAAGTGCCATGTAATGTTTTTATATGCAGTGTTCAACTTTAAAATCCATCATTTATTAGGTTCATAGTATCTACAATACCAAGGATGCATGACTAGTGAATTACTTAGCAAACTGGCCAGTTCTGTGGCAACCATGGCGTTCATGTTATCTGCTCTGTCTCTTACAAATTACCTTCACTTAAACCTTCGCCACTAATAACAGCCAGAGAGGGTGAATGAATGAGAGGAGACCCTCACAGACTTCAGATATTCTTGCAGTCTCATTAAACCACATTTAGGGTATCTAAAGAACTTTCCGGAAGACATATTACAGCAGCTAATGGAAAATAGCTCCAGGGCTAATTCGATCCTTCTCTTCTCGAGGTCACAGCGATTTTCTACAAAGCTGGCAAATGCAAAGTGAGGCAGTTTGAATGCCAAGAAATGTGACCTTTCAGCTTTTTCTTTTTTTAAATCCTGCTTTCTCTCCCTATTTTCTCAATTAGGGCAAGCGTGCTCTTGGATCAGTATCGTAAAAAGTCCAAACTCTACCGCAGCAAGGTGCTCCTCGTCCCCCTGGGAGATGACTTCCGCTACGATAAAGCCCTTGAGTGGGACCAGCAATACATGAATTACCAGAAACTGTTTGACTACATGAATTCTCATCCAGAGATGCACGTACAAGTGAGCGATCATTTTTCATCTGTCACAAACAAATGTGTTTTTGTTTTTTGACTTTTGTCTGTGTCTGTGGGTGTGTGATACACTGAGTATCTGACTGTACAACCTTACTTGTGATATTGAATCATGTCATGGTATTTTAATCCTCTGACAGAACAAAGAATTTGCCACCGCTCAGTGTTTTCTTCAGATGATTCCATGTTAGATGACAGGTGCATGCATAGTAATGAGAATTGTTCTTTGTGTGTTTGCTCAGCTGTGTTTGAGTGAAGTGTTTTTGTGTCTGTTTGTGTCGTCAGGCTCAGTTTGGGACTCTCAGCGACTACTTCAGTGCTGTTTACAAAAAACATGGGGTGGCTCAAGGATCCAGGCCTGCAGACTTCCCAGTGCTCAGTGGAGATTTCTTTGCTTATGCGGACCGTGAAGACCACTACTGGACCGGATATTTCACCTCCAGACCATTTTACAAGAGCCTGGACCGTGTAATAGAGTCACATCTCAGGTGAGTCAGATTTAAAACCTCATCTCTGATAAATGACAAATCCTGTGGTGTGATACAAAAACTTCAGCTGCAAATATGCAACATCTCATGTTAAGAATGAAGCTTTTTTTGCATTTTTTAAAAAATATTTTGTTCAGGTTCTTGTTGTAAATATTAAATATTGATTTATATGATTATTTCCTGGGAATATCCTTTACAGGCATAATTAATCCTTGGCATAAGAAATAAAAGTCACTCACAGTATGTCTTTTGTTTTGTCAATTACATTTCTCATTGTAAGTCTGAGATCACTGCTGTCTGTTTTTTCATTAGACATAAATGAAAGGGATCAAATATTTATCAAACCCTCTGTTTGACAGCAATGGTGTTGTTGCCACAGTAACTTTTGTGTTCTCACCATCTGTCCTTATGTTACTTTAATCTGTCAGAATCAATTGCTGTCAGTTGTTCTTTTGTGTTTTTAGGTATCATCAAATAATTCACCAAAAACCCGCTTTCTTTGGTAGTGCACACAGTTAGAAAGACGAAAGCCTGAGTTAACTTCATGGTACCATGTGGTCTTTGTAGGGGTCGGTAGAAATATCGATTCATCAATACATTGCAATATTTACCCTCCCAATTCAATATCGATTCAGCAAATCCTCTGAATCAGTTCACCTCCTGGCCAGTGGGGGGGGGGCACTGGGTACTTTTTCAGTGTTTATCCAGCTGCCGCTGGTGACAGAAGGAGACCGAACATGAGTGATTTAACAGTGGTTTATTAGTATTTTCTGTGTAAATAATGTAAAATATTGTAAACAGTAGCATTAGTATCAATCTGAAGTGTTTTCTTTCTGTTCTTTTGCCGTATTTTCTCTGTGTTTTGCCTTAATTCCGTCATATTTTCCATGTGTTTTACCGTTTCTTTTGTCATTGATCGTCTTTTTCATCAAAGTTTGTTTTTTATGGATTCCATAAATAGCAATTTTAGAAATATTGGAGGAAGAAATGTCGAGATCTCTGTCTTCAGCTTGACAGGGACTGCTTCAGGGACTACCATCAGTAAAAAAAAATGCCTGGACATGGTCTCATATAACAAGCTGTAACATGGACACTAAATGCTGTAGGCAAACAAAATAGTTTGAGTTTATGTAAAATAGGTGAAGTTTATTTTTGGTCTTTTCAGAAAATTTCTACATGTTCATTTACAACTGTTTATGAAGAGAATTCTGTTGAAAATTCTAATCCATTTTTATTCTTGTCTTTTAATTACACACAGTTTTAAGCATTTATAACATAATAATGACAAATACCTGCCAGAATTGTTAACTTTTATTTCTTGTGAAAAAAGGGTGAAAAAATTATTCAAAGGACAATTCCTGACACAGGCTGTCCACAAGGTTTAGGAGTGTGTTTATGGGAATTTTTGACCATTCTTCCAGAAGCACATTTGTGAGGTCACACACTGATGTTGGACGAGAAGGCCTGGCTCTCAGTCTCCGCTCTAATTCATCCCAAAGGTGTTCTATCGGGTTGAGGTCAGGACTCTGTGCAGGCCAGTCAAGTTCATCCACACCAGACTCTGTCATCCATGTCTTTATGGACCTTGCTTTGTGCACTGGTGCACAGTCATGTTGGAAGAGGAAGGGGCCAGCTCCGAACTGTTCCCACAAAGTTGGGAGCATGGAATTGTCCAAAATGTCTTGGTATTCTGAAGCATTCAGAGTTCCTGTCACTGGAGCTAAGGGGCCAAGCCCAGCTCCTGAAAAACAACCCCACACCATAATCCCCCCTCCACCAAACTTTACACTTGGCACAATGCAGTCCGACAAGTATCGTTCTCCTGGCAACTGCCAAACCCAGACTCGTCCATCAGATTGCCAGATGGAGAAGCGCGATTCGTCACTCCAGAGAACGCGTCTCCACTGCTCTAGAGTCCAGTGGCGATGCGCCTTACATCACTGCATCCAAAGCTTTGCATTGCACTTGGCGATGTACGGCTTAAATGCAGTTGCCATGGAAACCCATTCCATGAAGCTCTCTTCGGACTGTTCTTCAACTAATCTGAAGGCCACATTAAGTTTGGAGGTCTGTAGCCATTGATTTTGCAGAAAGTTGCCAACCTCAGCCCACTATGCGCCTCAGCATCTGCTGACCCCACTCAGTTTATGTGCTGTACCACTTTTTGGCTGAGCTGCTGTTGTTCACGATCGCTTCCACTTTGTAATATACCACTGACTGTTGACTGTGGAATATTTAGGAGCGAAGGAACTTTCCCCAGTGGACTTGTTGCACTGGTGGGAGTCCTATCAAAGTATCACGTGGATTCTCTCTGAGCTTCTGAGAGCAACCCATTCTTTCACAAATGTTTGCAGAACAGTCTGCATGCTAGGTGCGTGATTGTGTGCACCTATGGTCATGGAAGTGATTGGAACACCTGATTCTGATTATTTGGATGGGTGAGCGAATACTTTTGGCAATATAGTGTATGTTTACAATGGCATCAAAATAAAAATTCAAAAGTTGTCGACAGGTACTCTAATTATTTGTGTATTTCTACTTCTTACTGAATCGAATCGCCACCTAAAGAAATGAAATTGAATCAAATCATGAGGTTCTTAACAATACCCACCCCTAGGTCTTTGACAGGTGTTTAAAGTTTTTTCAAGCCAGCTTGCTTGAGAAGGCTTCGTATGTTGACCTTGCTATGTGGTACATGATCCTAGTAATCTAGGATGATGGTTATGACACACAGTCATCAACAAAAGGCATTGACATGTACCTCACCTTTTGTGATTACTAGATATCAAGTAAAAAGTAAAGAAACATTAACATTTTATCATCTGTACAAAATGTATTGCTGATAAATTCTGTCAAAGGCACATAAACACACAGAAAAGTAAATATGCAGAATGAAGTCAGGTAAGACAACCACACTTCATAACGCCACCCTGCTATCATTCAGTGCACCTAGGCTGTTATTCTGTGAGTTAAACATTAATCAGATCAATACATCTTGACTTAAAGAAGCTGCTGTGTCTCACTTAAAATGGCTGGTCAATGCTAACTGCTTGTCCATGTCCTTCAGGGGGGCAGAGATTCTCTACAGTCTGGCTGTATCGAATGCTCGCCATGCAGGCATGGAAGGGAGGTACCCGGTCTCAGATTATGCCCTGCTGGTCGATGCCAGGCGGTCTGTCGGTCTCTTCCAACATCATGATGCCATTACCGGCACTGCCAAGGAGAATGTTGTTGTTGACTATGGCACCAGGTAAGAAACTGAAGGGAAAGTGTAATTAAATGTATTATTGTCTTATAAATTGAAATGAAACAGATATATAATCATTCTTCATTTAAATTCTTTGTCATTTTGTCCATTTCATTCTTATCTATCTAACAATTGAAGCAAAATAGAAGTCATTTTTTTGACTGCTTGGAAACAGATTCAATGATTCTTTTTCCTCCTCTCTAGATTACTGCGTTCCCTTATCGGTCTGAAGAGAGTAATAATCAACGCTGCTCATTTCCTGGTAATGAAGAACAAAGAGTTTTATCGCTTTTACCAGACAGAACCATTCCTGGAGACGGTAAACAGAATCAAAAACTTACAAAAAAAATGTTTGTGTGTGTCCTTTGGAGGTACTCAGTGTGTATTCCCTCTGCTCTATTTTTCATTTTTGTAGGATGACAGGCGGGCTACCCAAGACTCTCTGCCTCAGCGCACTTTAATCGAGCTGGACCCAGCAGGACCGAGGTATTATCTGCATCCCCTCACATCTCCAATCTCTCCTTCCTCCCTCACCCCTGCAGCCACTCCACTGCTATACCGTGCATCTGATTGCTTTTCCCCTCTCCCCAGATACGTGGTCATGTTCAACCCCATCGAGCAGGAGCGGCTGTGTGCGGTGACTGTGTTGGTCAACACGGTTAGGGTGCGCGTGCTCACAGAAGATGGGCAGACCCTCCCTGTGCAGCTGAGCGCTCAGTGGAGCTCAGCCAGTCAGATGAGTGCAGAGGTATTTGAGGTAAGAGATTAAATTTATTAGGCACTGCAGGTAGTGAAATTGGCACACCATTAGCTCAGCAGTGTCTCTTCATGGCCTATACTGAACCTGTTCAGGAAGAGATCTGCTGTGCACTTAAAGCAATTTCCCTCAGTACAAAGCTAATGTTACATGCATAAATTGAAAGACCACAGACTTGTTGGCAGGGCCACAGTGATGATTCAGGGTTATGATGGTTGGTGTGGGCAGCTGCACAGTATAAAATAAGGGTTTGAATGATGGACATGCAACAGACCCTTTAAATTAATGTCATGCCATGCCTCAGAACCAACATCATACTTGAGGAGCATTTAACCCTAGAGTTATGGCTGAGGTGCATATACTCTTAAATTTCAAAGATGCCCCTAGAGCGTCATGGACAGGGCTGGGTGGGGGAGGGATTTTCATTCGCCAAAACAGTCTGTGCTTAGTTTTAAAGCTGAAGACTTTGGACATGACTCAGCTTCCCTGCCTTTACTTGAAGACTTAACTTGACTTTTCTGTTCCCCGATGTGACTCGGGACTTGAGACCAAAGACTTGTGACTTACTTGAAACCTGCAAAAAAATGATTTGGTCCCACCTCTGCTGGTGTGATAATCCAAGAGAGACCTAAAGCTTCTTCTACTGATTTTAACAGCCTTGAATTTACCATGGATGATTTAAATGGAGGAAAAATGGTATGTGTTTCTGGAAGGACACTGACACGTGTTTGATCAAGCTTGTGTTAGGAAAAACACGATTTATTTGCAGCTTTGAGTGGATAGCTACACTACTTGCACTCCTAGATGCCACAGCTACTTCTCTGATTGTTGAGGCTGTTGCTCACAGTCTTCCGTGGTACTTTGCTGCTACTGAATTTTTTGGTTGTTTATGTGCAACAGAAGATTTTAATTGGAAAAGTAATGGCATTTAGATCTTACGAACCACACCACCCATAATTGTACAGTGTCACAGTGAAGTCTCTGATTGGTCAGAGCAAATATCAGTTACTACTGAAGATGGTGGTCATTGTTCAGCTCTGTAGTTACAGTGGTTGGCACCACATGGCATCTGCTTCCAGATGTTAGCAAGTAGTAACATTAATTGTAGTTGCCAGGTTGAAGCAGTGGATGGCACTAAGTGCACATTTTTAATAAATTGTATAAAATTTGAATACTTTGGACAAAATATTTGGACCATACAATCAACAATACTACATTTTTTTTATTTTCAAAGGTTTTTATCATAGAAAATATTTTGGTGTCTAATAACTCCAATGGTTTATCTTCTAAAGAAGGTTTACTCTAACAAGAGGCTTCTTTGTGTTATTATAAAAAAAACAGTGAGCTTCCTTCACACTGAAGTCAAGGCCGGACTACACAATGACATTTTTGTGTTACTTTTGTCACTGTCAGATTAGGGGATCTCAGAGCTGTAAATTTGGCCTTTGACTAAGCTGACAGATTTGACAGACTTCATAATTGCACCCGACTACTCAGCAGGCCGTGTGAGCTGTGATGGCCAAATTATAGGGTAGGAAAGATGTAGTTGTGGAACTTGTTGTAAGATACACCTGTGAAGGGAGGTTTCCAGTTGTCATCCCTGGAGACGTCCTGACTCTTCTACCCATCAGTCTAAAAATGATGGGTTTGGGAGGGCTGTGAGAGGCTGTATGGCAGGGCGGGAAACGTCAACATTGCCACTAGTTGGAGCTTACCTCGTTGAAGGTGGCAATGCTGTGCCAACTCAGGACATGAGATAATTTCTGCAACTTGTCAGTAATTTGATCACTTGGGAGCTCTTCACTGGATGCTTATCTTTATATTAGGTAAAAGTGTCATGTGTTTGCTTTAAACTGTTTTTGTTGAAACTCAGACTCCCTGGTGGGGGAATTCAAAGACTATGGCATGGGCTGTAGGAAATCTGATAAACATTGTCTTCTTGATTGATGTATCTTGAATCAGGGTTTTTTTGTCCTGAAAACTACAGTCCTCAAGTGAAAATAATCTGTGCATATGAGTTTACCAAGGTGCAGGTCTAGTCTTAGCAGCTACAGTTACAGCCACATGGCACTATCAGCAGTCAAGTTATGCTGTGGGTTGTGTAGGCACAGGAGGTTAAAAAAGAAAGTTGCATGTATTAACAAAAGAGAGTACCTTTGGACAATGGACCATATTCTCAAGGTGGCCATGCTCCTTTGATGTCACACTTGAGTCGAGAAGCCTAAAATATTGTTATCATGGCATAACTTTATATCCAACTTTATATGTCATAATAAACAATACATTTTTAGATTCTGAATACTGTTATTCTCTGTTTTGTCTGGAAAGCAGAGGAGAAGATACTTAAATCTGTATTACCAGAGAGAAAGTAGAAAACATTTGTGTTGAAGAACATATTTACTAATTCATTAAAGCTGCAGTATGTAATTGTGACACTGGCCCAAAAAATATGTTTACCTGTCAACATCTTATTACTGAAGCCACATGAGAGACCATTAGACATCTTTGCCTCCTCTTTGCTCAATGTTAAGCCTTTAGAAAATCTAGAAAATCTCTTTTTGGTCATACAGTCTCACTACAGGAACAGTGCTATTGTTGGATCCTCTACTAAGGTATATGTTCTTGTTATATCTAAATGAGCTTTAGATGTTGTTTAGATTGCAAAGGTAGAGTTAACTATGAGGGGACATGTGTTCTGTGGCTCTTATGTGGCAGCAAATACATTATGTTGACACAATGCTAATGGCAGCTAAAGGCACACAAATACAGTGGATTGATTGTGCTTAAGGGAAGGAGCGTGGCTAGGAGCACAACCATGGAAGAGAGAGGGGGAGTAAAATTGCTACCACTGCAGTTTGATCAAAGTTACATACCCCAGCTTTTAACTAGCATCTAGCATTTAGCTATTTCCTAGCTGACCTTTACATTAGATAATCACAGATACAATCGCAAAGGCTTGGATCAGACAAAGATATTAAACAGCCCATTCTTTGACTCATATCTGGTTCATATATTTGATTTTGTTGACTGCTATAGTTTATAGTAGGGTTGGTCATTGTTAAGAACCTCACAAATCAATTCGATTTCGATTCTTTGGGTGGCGATTCGATTCAGTACATGTTAACAATTTTTGAATTTTTATTTTGATGTCTGTCTGACCACAGACATGGAATAGTTCAATTCCAGGTGCTTTTCAGGTTGACCCCTACCATGAAATCACTGGAACATGGCTGCCATGGGAATGAATATGGTCCTTTTCACTTGTTTGAGGAATGAGACTAAAAATGTTACCTACTCCTGTGTCTCACACATCATTACTCTAGTATGCATCCCAAAACAGGCTCACTTATCAATATATAAAGGCCTCAAAAAAAAGCTTCAGTACTTGCCTTTTTTTAATTTTACTTTTTGCACATCTTTTGTCCTTCAGGGGGCAAAATAATTTGAACAGTTTCGAACAGCAGCGTCTGAGTGAGAGTCTGTGTGGTGTTTGACTCCATGAACTGTTGAAAAAAGCTTAGTGGTAAAGAGCAGATAGCTTCAGAAAGGCATTGACAAGTAAATGTTCTTATTTCTGTGTTAAAGTAGACATTTTCAGATAATATACTAATAACATTATTCAGAGTAAATAGACTTGAAATAAAATAGCATCAGTTTGGAGTGTACTTTTCACCTCTTCCTTTTTGATGTGTATCTCTCAGCTTGTTATTTTGTTTTTGTTTCTGCTGTCAAAAATAAATACAAATCATATATTAAACTGGCAGTATGAATAGAAAATTCCCCTTGCTTTAAATGTATTTATTGCTCTCAAACAAACTTGTCTGCACCTACAGTGAGTCATAAATTTATGTGAGATGTAGAGAAACACAGGCACAATCACTCATTAGATTTTAATTATAGCACACTGCCGCTGATGTGTAAATGGATTAAATTTTTAATTACTGTTTTATGGTCAACACTTACCATGCAGATGAAGAGAGAAAAATAATTCAGAGCTATAGATCTTAAGCTTCTCACTCCTCTCACTTCTCACCAAATGTTTGTTCATTTTTCTCTTAATTAATTCATATTCAACTTTTTTATTCTCTGTTCAGGCAACATTCATGGTCCGACTCCCACCCCTGGGTCTCGCCATCTTCCATATTTACGACGCCCCTGACTCACCCATGACCCTTCGCTCTGACACCCTGCTCAGGCTTCCCAATCGGGGCGTCACTGCCCGAGCTGCTGATCCCCTCCCAGTGCGCTCGCAGCAGTCAGACCCTCAGACCTTCTACATCAGCAGTCAGTCTCTCACCCTGGGCTTCTCTGGATCCACTGGCCTGCTAGAGGTTTGTGATGCATCGACCCGAACTTCTGTCGAGGAAATCTATGTTCAGATTCAGAGTTGTGTGTTGTGACTTTGATCTCTCAGTGGATAAAAAAACCCTGTTTGATTTCCAAATAAATCCAGCTGTTTGATCGAAGTGAACATGGTATGTGTTGTTGCTACTCAAACATCCTTTCCTTTCTTTAATTTCCTCCTTCTTTTTTTAATCTATTTTTCAACCTTCAGAGTATCAAGCGTAAGGATGATCCTCAGGAAGTGAAGGTTCAGATGCAGTTCATGGTTTACGGCACTCGTCCCTCCAAAGACAAAAGTGGAGCGTACCTCTTTCTGCCTGATGGGAAAGCGAAGGTATTCACTGAGTTATTGTTCTTTTTGGATGTTTACCTGCTGCTTTGAAAGCGTTGCCTCTGTAAATTGTGTCGCTGTGTCATGCTGGGATGCCTGTGGGCAGGAAGGCAGGCACGCTGGGATGGTGTTTCATCTTTTTACTTGATTTTTAAAGACAACATTTTAACGTCTTCCTTGCCTGACTGTACCATGACATGTATTCCTCCTCCTGCATATTTTAGCATTTTTATGGCTTCCTCTCATCTTGCTTTCAGCCCTACAACCAGAAGGAGCCTCCCGTGGTGCGCGTTGTTGAGGGGCCACTCTTTTCAGAAGTGGTGGCACATTACCAGCACTTTCAGCAGACCATCCGCATCTACAATGTGCCAGGTAATAAACACACAAAACTGCTAAATGGAATCGGTTCAGATGGCTTTCCAAAAGCTTTTTATGTGTAGTTAAAAGGCAGCAGATGGTCTTATGCAAAAATGGCCAATATGTTTGACAAAATGAGTATTTATAATTCAGTTAGGTAGGCACTTTTCCTGTCAACAGCCCTATTTCATACTTTCCACTGGCAAAAGGAAAATATCTGAAAGCAGCATTTGAATAACACAGTCGTCTTTCTCTGATATTTTCAGGCGTTGAGGGGTTGTCGGTGGAAATCAGCACCATGGTGGACATCAGAGATCAGACAAATAAGGAGCTGGCGATGAGACTGGTCACAGATATTCAGAGTGGGGGCGTCTTCTACACAGATCTCAATGGCTTTCAGGTCAGTCAGCCTCTTGCAACAGAGAGAAAAACGACATAAATACTCAGGTTGCACAATAAATCACATTTCATTTCCAGATACATTTTACACGTTTTTATCCGTACAATTTCAAATACAAGTATGTGTGTTCATGTGTAGTTATCACCAGCATTAGGCAAGTTCCTTAAAAATATAATCAGTTACTTTTTGCCCTTTACTTTATACAGATGTAATAAGACACTTCTTACTAAGCTTCAGAAGTTACTGGTTACTTAACTTTTAAGTCACTGAGCTACAACGTTGCTCTTCACATCGTTCAACGACAACTAAAGTGGTTCAATTGTTGAAAGTACATCTCACTTTTTTAATGCTCTCTTACCATGCTAAGATAAAGGTACAAAATATAGTTAGATAATACATTATAGCATGTTCTGTACACTATATAGATTATGCACTTTCTCAATAAACCACAACTTAATGCTTTTTGAATATGAGCTTTTCCAATAAATGCATGGCAATGCTCAGAAGAAGCATATTATTCAAGTTTCTTTCTCTCTTATGTACATTTTACACACTCTTTCACCATTTTGATGCAATCAGGTGAATCTCAGGCAGCTACGAGTTACTTTCCGAGTACTGGTTACAAATTAGGACATATAAATGCACCATTGTTTTTAATTTATTATTTATTTCCTATTCTCCTTGAGCTCTTTTGCTTTGTCTTATGTATGTTCCTGTCTTCTGTCAAAGCACTTTGTAAACCTCTGTTTTTAAAAGCAAAATAAAGTTATTAATTTCTCTGATTTGACAAGAAACATGTTGTAATAGATGAAGCTTAAATGAATTATTTTATATTGGTTTATTTACAATTTATTTGTAGGTTGTGTTCTTTTATGTTGTTCTACTGTCAGCGTTAGGGGAGATCTAGATGTGATTTTCTCTTCAGTGTGCTCTGTTTTCTTTGTCTTGTACTTAAGTCCATATACATGCATAGGTGTAAAAGTAGGCAGCCCAGATTCATGTCCAGTTTGTGGCTCTTCTATCTCAGGCCACTCCCAGCTCGATCTGCCTGACTCCATGTCTGCTATCAGACAGATCCATCTTGTAAAGCTTCAAGCATTTGGTTTTTGACTGGGCTTTATGGTGGACTTTTAAGGACAAAGAAACCTCCAAATGAGGGTTAATTGTACTGAGTCTGAACCGATGAGACACAGCTCATGAGAGTTTACACTACAAGTACATTGTTCTTAACAGGACTGAAACAGAGGGGTTTACAGGCACACCAAATCCCTGTACCTGAGAAAAATATCGCAAGAAACTTTGACCTGGACTATGGCACAGAAAAAAAACCCCTCACCAGACCAGTTTGACCCTCTGTTAGTGTTTTGTAGGATACTTTTTCTCATCTCTTACAGTCACTCAGTGTTTGATATTTTTTCTTGTAGATTCAGCCTCGTCACAACCACCTCAAGCTCCCCCTGCAGGCCAACTTCTACCCTATGCCCAGCCAGGCTTACATCCAGGACAGCCATCACCGCCTCACACTGCACACGGCTCAGTCTCTTGGCGTCAGCAGCTTGGAGAATGGTCTGTATTAAGTCAAATGTTGTCATTTTTTATTATTTTGTTGTCTTCTTTCTTAATTTTACTGCTCTTAACCTTTTATAGAATTATGTCTGTCACATTATTCCCTTAAGATCTTTTTGGAGAGCAGACCAGTTCATGCTCTCATGTTAATGTACTCAGCTAATCCTTTTATCGTCGTTGTGTGAGTAATGGAGGCGTCTGTAAAGGATGAACAGCTAATAGTGTTTTTATCTCTGTTGAGTGATGTCTTAAAATTAGATACAAAGGCTCTGCACAAAAGCCATTGTCCTTGCTCTTCCTCCTCCTCCTCCCTCAGGCCAGCTTGAAGTGATTATGGACCGGCGGTTGATGCAGGACGATAACCGTGGGCTGGGTCAGGGCCTGAAGGACAACAAGAAGACAGCTAACCGCTTCCGCCTGCTGCTTGAGCGGAGATCCGCAGCCAACAAGGTCAGAAAGACGACAGCGAAGGCGGTTATTGCAGCCTAGCGCTCTTGAAATTTCTGCCCACGTGTACGAGTCTGCGCCGCTGATGAGCTCTGAGCAGTGATGTGGAATACGAGAGACTTGTCCTTCATTCTGTCTTCATTAACACCTTTCTTTTTTTTCTCCTCTTATAATCACCCATCTGTCTCTTGTTTTACTCTCTCTAACTTTTCCTTCTTCTTTTTCCTCCTCATTACCTTCAGCATGCCGGCTACCTTGCCAAACTCTGCTCCTTGTTTTACTCTTTCCTCTCCAAAGTCTTGAGTTTCGGAGTTCAAGAGGTAAAGTCACCTTGGCAGTAGCGAGGATGCTTGTTAGCCTTCATCATAGTTTGTAGTCTGTAGCTCCTCCAGATCATGGTAGCTGTAGCCAAAGCGGTCCATCTCTACGACAGCGCCTTTTAAGGTGACAAATGATTTCATCAGTCATGTAAATTAGTGGTATGGCAGGGAATCAAAGGCTCTGGTTGTGGTTTGATCATCCAGCTCTGTAGAGGAACTGTTGACTGTGTTTGAAATGAAGTTTTTTGTAGCCAGAGGCATAACACAAAAAAAACAGTTTATAGATATATCAAAAAGGCGTCACAGCATTTGCATCAAAACTAACTTGAATAGATTAGTTCTGTCTGGACTAGATTTACAGATAAAAGTTATGGGAGATGTTGGTCCTATAGCACAGTCGTAGCAAAACAAAAAGAAAAAAAACAACTAAACAAATATCTCCATGCCAGAGTTGGTGATGCATGATAGGCTTGTGTCAGTTTAGTGCATTAAGTGCCTGCTCTTCAGAATTAACACAATGCAGATGTGAGATCCAGCGTGCGCAGGACTACAGATGGGAATTGATACAATTTTAATGATATTAATGCCACTATCAGTTCTGCTTCTCCAATATGTCAAATGCTTTAGCGACTCCTGTGGATTTTCTATCCGCCTTTTTATATCTGTGACTTCTTTATTTGTTTCTGCTGACTCCCTCTGATGAAACCCTGACATACTAGACTTGTAAGGCATGCATGATGAAGTGAAATGAATTTATAAGGGAATTATTACACATAAATACAAATGGTATTGATTTCTCCAGCAAGTTGTAATGGATTCGCAACTGGAATTGGTTTTTGATCCCCATCCCTGCACATGGCAGGTAGACTCAGTGTAAAGGCAGAGGTGATAAGTTAACACTGCACCAGGAACAACAATAACAGAGAGGTTTTAAGATAGTCTGATAAACAAATCCACATGTGCATTTGTACTTCACAGAGGGAATAATGTCCACTAAATAAGCTAGCGGCAGATGCATTCTGCCATAGAGGTCAATGTTTGAAAGTCCCATACTATGCAAAATTAACTTTAATAGTTTTTACGCTGAATAACTGTCCATGGAATGTCTGCCTTCTCCCTCTCCTCCCAACATGAGGAAAATCCCTCTCTTCCCCTGTTGCTTGCTCCACCTTTCAGAAAATGTGTGCTCCAACAGTCCATTTGACATTTTTCTCCCTGGTGATGTCAGAGGGGGCTACGCCATCTCACCAAGATTGGGGACACTTCCTGAGCCAAGTGTTTGTTCAGCCCACAGGTGGCTCCAGTTCAAGGAACATGTCTAGGCATGTCTGTGTAGCCACAGTAAACATTAGAGCATAGCCACAGAAAGCCAGAGCCCCATCCACTTTTTGAGAGGGGCTAGTGAGACACAGCTAGCCTGTTCTGAGCAGGGCTGAAACAGAGGGTCAAGGGGTTCAGGAAAAGGCCAAATGAGTGGGTTTTTTGGTGAGATAGTTTAAGAATATGTTCAGAGGACTCCATGACCAGTCTAAGCTTGTTGCGAAGGAGTATAATATGCGGCTTTTGGACCCATAAAACTAATGGAAATAGGTTTGGTGTTACTGGTTATCAAATGACCATGTACAATTATAATTCTTAATCAAGTGTGTTCATGGCTGTTTGTTTTATAGAGGTTTTTCATCACGTGTATAGCTGATATGTATATATAAACATTAAAGCTGCACCAAGAGTCACTCAAGGACACCCTCTGTTTTTTTTAATTGTGTTACTACAACCTCATAAAACACAATTGGCTCAAAGTCACAGTTAAAAGAGTCGTATCTTTACTTGACCACACAACAGTTACATTGCAGCATGGAGGAAAATGTTGTGAAAATCTAGTACGGACAGTGCCAGAAATGTGCCACTTTCCGCTGGTCATCACTCGCCCACGCCTATCTGAATATGACATTTATTAAATTGGTTATGTTGTTAGATTAATCCCAGAATTATCATTGTTGTCCTGTTTGTGGTTGACTTCTCCTGCATCAGGTAGTTCTCTACAGTCTATGCTCTGTGGTGTGCCCTCTAGTGGTATCCTCCAATATCACGTGTTGTCCATATATAACCAAGTGTTCTGTATTTTTTTGGAGCAGTTCAGATGCCAGTGGAGACAAAGAACTAGTATATCTTCAGCCATAGAAGTGAGTCCTGGAGGCTGTTAAAGTGAGGCTGACACTTTGATGTGGCCTAAACATGCTGTTTCCTCTTTCAGATGCAGGACAGTGCAACAACCAGCTTTCCATCTATACTCAGTCACATGACTAATGCTTTCCTGAATCAGGAGGTACTCGCACTGCCTGTCCTGCCTAAAAGGCGTGGGATCCCTCCGCTGCAAACCTTTGCCCCCCTCAAGTCCATCTTGCCCTGTGACTTCCACCTACTGAACCTGCGCAGCATCCAGAGCCAGGTAAAGCCAACAAGGGAAAAATGAATTCTAATAGTTATGTTTTCAGATATTCAGCGGATGGACTTTAAAAATGTTTCCCGTGGTTACTTCATGTTTGTGTGAGCAGCAGGACCCTCATTCCCCATCACCATACACAGCTATGATTCTTCACCGTCTGGGGCTGGACTGCGGCATGGAGGCCCAGAACCTGGGCTTCAACTGCACCACCACACAGGGACAGGTGAGGGTACACACACAAACATTCAAGCTATGATGTAAGGATGGAAAAGGATGACTATCTTTGTGTCATCTTCTGCCAAACGTCATTGTTTCTCTACAAATCTGGACTTGTTTAAACGTAACCAGGTACTTTACCTGAGGCAAATTCCTTAACTACATTAAACATTCATGGAAACAAACTCAAACACAAATCTTAAAGCTTCATTAAAAGGCCAATTTATTGTGAACATGTTGTTACATTACTGTTTGTTGCTCTGCAGATGAAGCTTCACTTTGCTGTGACTTTTTCAAACACTTTGCACAAAATGTGGGGCAGGAATGCACAATATTGGATTTTTGCTGTTTTCCAATATTTCAAAAATTATTTTAGCTATAACCAATATTGAAGCTGATATGGAATTAACTGAATTTAGCGTTTTGAAATGCTTAATTTTATTTTAACCCTTGCAGTAAAATCAAGCTTTATTTTCCATTTTAATACGTTTTTTCACTGATTCACTAACCTGCTGACAGAATATCAGCTCCATTTTTAGAGCAAAGACTTAGATCAAAAGTAATCTGCAAGAATTCTACAAACTTAACACTAATATATATGACTAAAAGTTTGGCTTTAAATATAACGAGAGATGTTTGTATTCTGGAGATATTGTTATTTAGCCTCAAGCAATTATCTACAGATATCATATCAAATAGACAATATTGTACATCCCTGATGTTGATGTAATCCCTCAAAAAATGTATTTCTGTATAGGTTGTGGTATCCCCAGAAAATCCACAGCAGATATTGGCAAAAAAAAAAAAAAAAAAAAATCAATATCATGCATCCCTGTAAAATGACATTTGTGTGACTTGTTCTTCATATCTTGTTGGCTTTTGTTCTGTAATATTATGTAATGTTGTTACCTTTTTATGAGATATAGTTGTTTTTATTTTAACATTTACGTTCTCACATTTTGTGTTTCCAACATCTCCCCACCCTCTTCCTTCTCTAGCTAAACATATCAGGACTCTTTAAGAATCTGGACCTGCAGCTGCTGCAACCCATCTCCCTGACTCTGATGCACTCAAGCACGCCTCTGGCCAACGACTCATCCATCAGCCTCGACCCAATGGAGATCTCTGCCTTCAAGCTCAAGCTGCGCTAAGAGCGGGCCGCACTCAGAGGCAATAAAAAAATATATATAAAATACCAAAAGCAGACTCCTTGGACCAAGAACCAGGCCCACGCCGGCCACAGAGTTGCAACAGAGGGGGTCTGAGTTTCTCTGTTTTTGACGAGCAGAACCACAAACACTACAGCTGGGAGAGGAGGGGTCCACTGTAACATGACTGAGTGCTCAGCAGGGGGCAGGAGATGCCTGTGGATCACTGTGAGGAAATCCAACTGTGAACTTGAAGCAAAACAAGACAGACAGCATGGATCAGACACAGCTCCCTGTAATCAAAAAGAAATCTCAGTAAGCTCTGCTTTTTAAGAGCTCATGTCTTTTTCTATCTTTGCTCCATCCTGGACTGAACTACTGAATGTAAATATATCCAAAATGACCCGGGGGCGGGCGGGGGGGGGAGGCTGGGACTTGTGCCACATCAGAGTGCAATTCACAAAGCTTTATTTGGTGTATGGGTTCCTAATTTTTTTATGTACGCGATGAAGAAGACGCATCACAGCAAGTTCTTTTTCCTTTTTGTACTTGACTGCAATGAATAGTTTTTTGTTCCCGACAGACTCGAATGCAGCAAAGAGAATGTGTCGTCTTCATTTACAGGCCGTGTTGCTGCGGCTCTCATGATGTCCGAGAGTCTCACCCACGTCACAACACTACGATAATAAAAAAAAAAGAAAAAAAAGTGATCTCTCACCATATCAGACGACTGTTTACCTTCTGCCTGTAGATAGTCTGAACATTTTTCTTTCACCTCGTCTCTGTGGAGAA
The DNA here is from genome assembly GCA_037902135.1 of Cetoscarus ocellatus. Lineage (NCBI taxonomy): Eukaryota > Metazoa > Chordata > Actinopteri > Labriformes > Labridae > Cetoscarus > Cetoscarus ocellatus. Next base: position 333,202 of record JBAMNC010000262.1, read on the forward strand.
GGAACGGTGCATTTCAAAGCTCCTGTCCGTCATTCCTGCGCTCGTACTTCACTGCTGAGGGTCTGGCTGTGTTTACCACGCTGTATGCAGTAGAAGAGTAGACAAAGACTATACCTCATTTATTCCACGTGGCAGATATATCAGTGTGCGTGCTGTGTGTGTATGTTGATGTGAGATTACAGTGTGCACTATCAGGGACCATTCACAGCACCGTCTGCTGTCATAGTCTAGGAAGCAGGGGGTCATATCATTTAAAGAGGGGTGAATCAACTTAAGACAAAACTGTTTTTCATCTGAATTCAAAAAAAAAAGAGGGAGAAATGAACTCCAGTGGAATCATTCTCATCAGACAGATTTGATTTTTTTAGTAATCTGCCTGGGGCACCCCTTCAATGTTTGTTTGCATAATTGATTAACCCGTGTAAGAAAATGTCAAAAAGACAGAAACGGCCCCGAGCTATCAGTGAACTCTAAAATACAGTTAGCCACAAAGTAGCAATCTAAGAAAGGAGATGTATTCTGGCTCTCCAAATGAACCCAAAACTATCTTAAATTATTGACATTGCTGTCTATAAATTTTCTTTAACTTGTTTTAGCACTTTATCTGTCCTTACCACCCTCGTACAATGAATCTAAATGGAATATGATTTTTTTGTGTGTTTCATACATTAAAATGTCTTATCTAAAAAGAGCATCCTGTCATTACTGAACTCTTGTTCCTGATGGATGAAATTTTAACTCCAATATTTTTTTACCTACTGTCTGATACTTACTGTTAGAGGGGATAGGCCGTATTTTACACATGCTCAAATAGTCATTCATTTCAAAAGAGTCTTCAAGAGCCAATGTTATGCTTTTTTGAGTTTTATATGACATTGAGTGTGTTTAACATGTCTCCTTCATGTGATGGAGTACAAGACAAAACACCCAGAGAATCAGGGCTTCCCCCTCACCCCTCTCTGTACAGCGCCAGTAGCTGCTTGAAACAGCTTGTTCTCCAGCCCCCCTGAAAAGACCTACGAGTGTGATGTCCTGCCATAGTTTCTTCATCAGCATAAGCCCAGTGCAGTGCAGAGCAGAGATGAAAAAATTAATACAGAGTTGTTGACAACATGGCGCCAAGCTTCGCTGAACTGACCAATTAGAACCGAGTTGGCCTGTCAGCAAAGTAGAGCAGACTGGGCCCATGAGGGGAAGAAAGCCTTAAAGACACAGAAGCTCAAACAGCGTGTCAGACAAAGAGAATACAGGTTGATCAGTTGTACAGGTTTTATGAGTATTAGCAATTGGGTTTATACTCTAGCAGTCATTAAAACTTTTATGTAACTTTTTACGGTGATGTCTTAGAGTCTCTCTTAAGAACAGTGACAAAAAAGAAGAAATAAAAAGGTCTGTTATCCACGAAAACCTTTTTTCAGATAAAGTTTTGAATTTACAAAACACTAAACCCAGTCTTCAAGATAAGAAGATCCAAACTTACACAAATAAAATGATATTTTTTGGTTTTCCAACTCTGAAATTTAAATTTATTAACTAAATAAATTCACTCATAACCAGCCCTGTGCACTGTAGTTCTTGATGGACAAACTATATTGCTTTGTCTAGTTCAATGTTTTGCTTTCTTCTGATTAACAATGTCCCTTCAAAGTCTGGATGCTGATGATAATGTGATGATGGACTAAAAACCAGTACCATTTCTTTATTATTCTGTCTCAGTAAACTTTGATCAGGCTCTCAATTGCAGGTGTGATTCACCACAAACAACTTCATCTGATATGATTTTCTTGTAAGCAACAGCACTATTCGATAATCTATTATCCCAGAATTTTCAAGTTTGGTTTCTCATAAATCTTTGACTTTTTAACTTTAATATTCTAAGCTTGGTTTTTCAGAAATGTTCAAAATGTATAACAAATGAATCAAGTTTTTCCTCGTCATAGGTTTTTGAGCCTTTACCAACTAATGTTGAGGATGAGGCAGGGTACACCCTGGATTGGTCCCCAGCCAATCACAGGGTTGACATATAGAGACCATACAACCATTCACAAACACACAAACCTAAGTGGCAATTTATTTTTGTACTTATTTAATAGAGGGCAATACACATTAACCCTCTATGGTACACATTGTGATGCCAGTTGGGAAAAAATGTTTGGAGTGTTTTTATGTCTTAAAATAGACTGAATTATATACTTTGGATTATATATATAATCCAAAGTTTTTTATTTTTTTTTAAGTTTTTGAGGTTGGTTGCCAATAGGCAACTTTGTACGATAAGGGTGAATGAGTAAAAAACAGGGTTTTTTTTATTAGTATGATCATCAGATATTACATAAGCATGTGCACAATCTTGAAGATTCAAAAAAAAAAAAAACAAGGCAACTGGACTGTGTTGAGTTTTTTGGGAAGACGTTTCACTTCTCATCCAAGTTTCTTCAAGGAACGTCTTCCTAACAAACTCAACACAGTCCAGTTGCCTTGCTGTTTTTTTTCAATGCAGTCTCCTGTGGTGATGCTGCTCAATGCTGATGGTACTTATGAAGAAATTTCTATTTTCTGGGGAAAACACAGGCAAGCAACAAACTTTGTGCACTGCACTTTGGCTATACCTTTACATCCAGGGCATTTGCACCAGCCCTTTTTCTCCACCCAAACAGGTCAATGGCCAGTGTTGCCCTGACACACTGGTGGTGCTAAAGAAGGACCTACAGAGTATCGTAATGGCCTAAACATTATTTTTCTTTACTTTTCAACAACAACAAAAAAATCCATATTGTGCAGCCCTAGATAAGAGGCTGAGAATTTGACCTGAAATCTCTGAAGGACAAATTTCTAGCTTTGTAAAGTTAAGTGAACAATCTAAAAAATGATCAGTTCACCTTACGTTGTTTAATAAACATCATTGTTATTTCAGGTTGATATTACCCTGACTGCTTAATGCTAAATCTGTCTTAGCTTGATGCTAACCCATGGCTGAAATCGCCATTAGCAGGCAAACAGACGAAAGTCTCTGGTCTTTCAGTGAGAAAAGGAGTTATTGTCACCTCTTCAAATGCCATTTCTTTTTATTTTTTTTGCATTGGACAATTGAAAGGCAATTTCTTGAAATCCACGAGTCCCATTGAAAGCAGATTTTGTGTGAAGTTTTGACATTATTTTTCAAGACACAAAACTACAAAAAACTAACAAATGTTAGATTTTTGAGCCCTGAAATAAATAAATAAATATATATAAATAAAAAAATAAATAAATATATATATGTATATATATATATATATAATATATAATTTTTTTTTCTTTTTTCCGCACATTAGAGAAATAAGATAGAGTTGTTGCTCATGCAATGAACCAGTTTAATTAATGAATAATCCCCAAATCAAACAAGACATAAATAAATAATAAGAAACAAATTTTTCTGCTAATGTGCCATTTGCCTGGACTGTTGGATCATGAACCACTGAAGATGCTCATTTCCTGTATGATGACTTCAAATCACTCACTGGGACACAGCACTGGAGCGAGTGAACGCTGTGGGTGGGACTGTGTGTCTGGAAGGAGATGCTGCAGCTGAATTTTTTAGATGTCATTTCAAAGCTGTGAGTGCTTTGAGTCAAACTTCATTCATCTCTATCCCTGGTTAAAATCTCTGGAGTGGGATTTCTCAACAGCTTGACACATGAAACAAAAATGTCTGCTTTTTAAGACACGATTTAATTACTTAAAAGAGAAAATAAGTACATTTGAGTCACAGGGCCGATTTGAAGCTGCATCTGTTGAAGGAATATTTGATATTGGAGTTTTGATGATATTTATTTGCTGATTTTGCTAGAGTTATTTTAGCCAATACATATAAATAAACAGATATATTTCATTGTTCACACACAAAGAAAGCAAGGGACAGGATTGGAGCTAAAAAGGTACAACAGCTTTGTCGCCCCAGCTGTACCCTAGCAGAGTACAAGCATGTTCCTATTAATACAGGCACATTTTAATACCTATCTCTCTGTACCTCTAAAAGAACATTTATGGAACCCAAGGAACAAATATGTACCCCATAAGAAGGTACATAATTAGTACCTAATGAGCGACAGTGCATTTTGTACCTTCATGAGGCAAAATTATACCTTTAAAAAAAGAGATAACCTTTAAAAAAAGAGATAACAAATACAGATATTTAACAAAGTTTATTAAACCATTTAACATCATATAAAAATACACATTTCACATGTTAACTGATCTGCTCGCAGTCCATTTTAATCAGTGCACCTATATATCTATATCTATCTATCTATCTATCTATCTATCTATCTATCTATCTATATATATATATATATATATATATATATATATATATATATATATATATATATATATATATATATATATATATACACACACATATATATACATATATATATATATATATATATATATATATATATATAAATATAAACAGTCCAGCACCTAACAGCAGGGTGTAAGATGCTGGCAGGAAAAGCATACATGGAATATATATACATATATATATATATATATATATATATATATATATATATATTTGGGTTGTTTTTTTTTTTTTTTTTTCAGTCAGGAGAACATGCTGGTGCAGAAGTTTTAGTCCCTTTTTCACCCAAAAATAAGTTATAAGCATTTTTCCCTCAGGTCATTTTTCTGACCTGAGAGGGAAAAATGTCAGACCTTAGGCAAAAAAAACCCAACAACAACATGCTAACATATGACTTTTTTGCCATGTCAGAACCCAAAAAAACATACGCTCAAAAATGACCTTTTGGGACATTTTCAGGCAGGAGAACATGCTGGTGCAGGTTTGGTCAGATTTCACCCAAAATGAGTTTTAAGCATTTTCCCTCAGGTCAGTTTTTTGAAAAAAACGAAAAGCTGACTTTTTGCCATTTTGAACCATGAAAAAAATATGCCAGAAAGTGACTTTTTTGGAACTTTTCAGGCAGGAGAGCATGCTGGTGCAGACGGTGTGGTCATATTTAACCAAAAAAATGAGTAACAATCATTTTTCCCTCAAGTCAGATTTTTGAAAAAAAACAACATGCTAACATACGACTTATTTGCCATGTCACATCCTGAAAGAATATGCAAAAAAGTGACTTATTGGGATCTTTTTGGGCATGAGAACATGCTGGTTGCAGAATGTTTGGTCATATGTGAATTAAAAATGGACTTTTGAGCATTTTCCCTCAGGTCAGATTTTTGAAAAAAAGGGACATGCTAACATATGACTTTTTTGCGTTTTCAGACCCCGAAAAAAAATATGCTTAAAAGTGAATTTTTGGGTGTTAAACAGGCTGAAAAACATGCTAGTGGAAACGGTTTGGTTATATTTGGCTTAAAAATTAACTTATAAGCCTTTTTCCTTCAGGCCAGGCTTTGAAAAAAATGAGATGCTAACCTATGACTTTTTTTCCATTTCGGACTCCAAAAAAAATATGCTCAAACATGACTTTTTGGGTGTTAAACAGGTGGAGAACACATGCTAATTCAGATGGTTTGGTTACATTTGGCTTTAAAATTTATTTATAAGCCTTTTCCCCGCAGGTTAGGCTTTGAAAAAAACAGACATGCTAACATACAATTTTTTTCCATTTCGGACACTCAAAAAAATATGCTCAAACACAACTTTTTGGGTGTTAAACAGGACAAAAACTTGCTAGTGCAGACGGTCCCTTTTGGGACTTTTTCAGGAGAACATGCTGGTGCAGAAGTTTTGGTCATCCTTGACTTGAAAATGAACTTCAGCACTTTTACCTCGGGCCAGATTTTTGAAAGGAATGACATGCTAACATATGACTTATTTGCCATTTCAGATCCCAAAATAAAAGTGACTTTTTCAAACTTTTCAGGCAAGAGAACATGCTGGTGCAGAAGGTTTGGTCATAATTCACCTATAACATGAGTCAGAAGCAAGCAATTCCAACTGCATGGCAGAGGGCTGCAGGCATCCTGATCCCAAAGAAAAGGACTCCACAGAAGTTAGTCAGTTTCACCAAATCAGCTTCCTGAACTTTGAAGGCAAAATCTTTTTCAGCATAATGGTTCACAGGCTGACCACCTACAGAACAACTACATTGATACCACAGTGCAGAAATCAGGGATTCCAGGCTTTTCTGGCTGCTTGTAGCTCACAAACATGATATGGCACCAAATCCAAGCCACCAAGAAGGAAGGAAGAGACCTCCATGTTATATTCCTGGACATGGCCAATGCCTTCGGGTTGGTTCCTCACAACCTCCTCTGGACGGCATTCCATTGTTTATAGGGTCCCAGAGGCAATTACCAGCTGGTAAAATCCTACTTTCAGGATGTACAGCTGTGCCTTATAACTGGTGAGTACACAACAGCGTGGCAACGCCTAGAAGTAGGGTGGATGCTGGATGCACCAACTAATCACTGACCTTCACAATGACTATGGAGGTCATTTTCCAAACTTCCAAGTGTGTAGAAGGAGGACAAAAGCTTAGATCTGGCCTCCTTCCTTCCGTCAAAGCATACATGGACGATTTGACCATCTTTACCACTACCAGGGCCTGTGCAAGACAGTTGTTGAACAAGCTACAAGAGAACATCCGGTGGGCCCAGATGGAAATAAAACCAAGCAAGTCCAGAAGCATTTCAGTTGACAAGGGGACGCTGTCAGAACAGCGTTTTTACGTTGGCAAGGAAACCATACCAACATTGTCAGAAAAACCTGTCAAGAGCATTGGACATTGTTATTCTGCTACCTTCAGAGACACACAACAAGTGGACCAGGTTTGGCAGGACACTGTAAGTGGCCTTGAGAGAATCAACAAGACCATGCTACCAGGCAAACTGGAGCTCTGGTGCTTTCACTTTGGACTACAACCCAGACTAATGTTGCCTCTTACCATTTATGACATCCCATTCTTGAAGATTTAAAAACGAGATTGGATAGTCAGCTCCTTTGCCAAAAAGTGGCTGGGACTCCCCAGATGCTTTAGCAACATTGGGCTGTATGGGAGAGGCATTCTGGAGCTCCCCTTTTCCAGCCTTTCAGAAGAAATCAAGTGCTTGAAGGTAAGGTTGGAGATGACCCTAACAGAGTCCCGGGACCCATGTGTAGCCCAGTTGACTCCTACCCTGGTGACTGGAAAAAAATGGACCCCAACAGCAGCTACACAGCAGGCGAAGTCAGACCTTAGGCACAAAGACACTGTGGGCCTTGTGCAGCATGACAGAGCAGGCAGGCTAGAGTGGCACAAGGCAGCCCCAGCACAGCATCGATGACGAATTGACGAGGAAGTGTGACGGCACAAACAGGCAGCAAGGTGTGCAAAGGCTATCTCACAAGCCATGCAAGGACAGTGGATGAGATGGGAGGGAGTTGAGAGGAGAAAGCTTCCTTGGAGGGAGCTGCTGGTCATGGAAGCATTTCACACATATTACGTGCTACGTATGATGTCCTGCCTTCCCCCTCTAACCTCAGTAAATGGTATGGAGAAGACCCCGCGTGCCCCCTCTGCCCTTCTCCCACAAATCTTAAGCACATTCTGGTTGGCTGCTAGACAAGTATATCAACTACACATGTCTTAAAATACTTGCAGGACAATGTATTTTTGTCAATACCTGACATGCTGATACATCCAAACTCATTATCGCCAATACTGCTTTTAAAACTTATATTTTATATCAGAACAAAAAGCCTTCAATTCTTTTATACTGACCTGTTTCTTTCATGGTGACAGATGTGTGAGGCAAGAAAAACATTTTGTTCTTCTATAAAGTATCCTTTTGACTTATTAAAATGGATGGTCAGTGATGATGAGGTAAACCCTTATAAGTATATCTTATGGTATATTTGTACATTCTGCAAGTGTTGCAGCAAATAAATGTGACATAGATGGACAATGTGTGTAGCTAAGACATCAGCTGTCAATATCTGCAAAAATTTTTATATCTGCTGACACCAATAATCATACTTTCAAGTAATCATCTGCCAATACCGATATTGATCTGATAATATTGTGCACTGCCCAATCAAAACTGCTCCAGACCAAAGAGTGAGAAAAATTTAACAAGCTGAACATGGAATTAAAGCTAATTAAAGATGCCTTTTCAGTGTAATTAAATATATATTGTTTTAATAATTTAATTTTACCTTTATTTTACCAACAGGTCACATTGACAATAAAAAAAAATATTTTGACAAAAAAAAAAAGAAAAAACCTGCCAAACCTGGCAGTTATACAATTCTTGGTCACTGATGATAATTGTTCATTCAACCTACAGTTTTCCAAAAACTCTAATATTGCTTCACCAAAGAACTTTACAGAAAACATTTTTGCATGTAATATCTAATATAAGGAAGAAAATAAAACCTGGTATAAATGACTACATATTTTGTATCATGTTTTGTCATGTTGTATATTTATTTTGCCTGTTAACTTCGTGTCATAAAGGTAAATCATACTAAAATACCTCAAAACAGATTTTTTCATCTTCATGGTTGCAGTTCATGAAAATTTTGATTTTGACTGGTGGGCCAAATTCAGTGAGAAGGAGGGCCGCATGTGGCCCCCGGCCGCCAGTTGCTCAATCCTGGTTTTGTGGATCCCTAAATTGAACACACACATCTCTGATCTTCTCTAAAGTGCCTATCTTCTTGATCAGAGACTTCATTCTTCTTAGTGAGTCTCTGTCTCTGTGGTGTCCATGGAGGACGTTGTCATCTGTGTCCAAAGCTGAGGTAGGACTCTTAACGGCCCACCTGTGTCACACTTTCAGCTGAAGCCCCCTGTTACGCTTGGTCCCCCTGCTGGGTCTCATCACTTCAATTCTTATCTGCTTCATTCTGCAACAGGCCCCCTGCTGCTCCTCCCCTCTCCTCTTTTCTGCTCTCTATAGTCCAATAAACCACGCATTCGCCCTCTCTTTAACATTTCTGGACCACAAGACTCTTCTGCTTCTCAAAATACTCTTCCTGCTTCGTCCTCTGATCTCTCGTTTCTGTGTCTGAGCCTGCATAAATGTCCGCCTATGAACTGTGGTACCTGAGTAGCTGTTTCTTTTCATTAAGGTGACCGAGGAGGGCAAGGTTGTGTCTGTTTCTTTTTCATTTATAAAGAGTAACAGCTGCAGGGGATCAGAGGAGTTAATGAATAAAAATAACCTCAACTGAAACTTACGTGATTTTTCTGTATTTTTAACACACTTGTGAATCCTGACTGTAGTAATGATGTTTTCAGGTCTTCTGTCTTAATTAAAAAATGTTTTACTGTTTGCCACTAGGGGACAATATTGAGTCAGTGTAACTGTACAGTCAATGCCCTCCAATAATGTTACATTTCAGAAGAGTTTTTGGGGATAAAAACAGATATTTAATCAGAGGTTTAAGACATTAAACTGAAAAAATATCATAAATACATTATAGACAAGAGGTTGCTTGAGAAAATAGAAATACACATGCATCCCCAAATGGAATATTTACATTTCACTTCCCCATTCACACTTGCAGAAAAACCCTTACATTATTCTGAAATTACTTGGGTGAGCTGCATATGTGAACACAAACATCAGCTGCCCGCTGGTATTCTCTCTTCCTCCACTCCTCCATACAGGTAATGCTAGTTGTATGAAGGGACATGTGGTCTGTGGCTATTTTGTGGGGCAGGATTTGCTGCATACCCCAGCTTTAAAAATGCTTCATAAATAAACTTGAGATCACAGCAAATTATGGCAGTTATTTTGTATTTGATACAACAAATCCAGTCATTAAAGTCAAAGAAATAATCCTAATTTCCCATGGTGTAATGTATTTTGTCTGTGTGCATGGTGGTAAAATACTTCATGGCAGTTTTTTTACTTCACGGTTGCAACTTTTGGAAGTTTGAAATTGATTGGTGAGCCATATTGAAGGAAGAGGAGGGCTGCATATAAGGCCCGGGGAGCTAGCTGTCCATCCCTGGTCTAGATTAATTACATATCATATTTCAAGCTTTGCCAGAGTTAAAAAGAGTACAAAAACACTGTAGTAATGTTGGAGGACAGTTATTTTTGATCTAATTTTACTTAAATACAAGTAAAATGACATGTATAAGAAGCATAAAGCTACTCAAGTAAAAGCAAAAATCAGGTTGTGTAAGATGTACTTTTCAGTAGTGAATATTTTAAATATATATTTCTGTGTCATGCAGCAACATTAAGCTTGGGTGTGACATTTTTGTTTGTAATATCCAGTTGGCCCAAATAATACAGAATAACCAAAATTAGGAACTGGCCCCATTTTACAGTATCGTGCAAAAGTTTCTGGCAGGTGCAAAAAAAAAAAATGCTATAAGACTGCTTTCAATGTAATTCCCACAGGTCCACTCGCACATAATCAGGAATAAATTTATAGTCAGGTATGTATAACCAGTTGTACCAAACCATGCCAGAGATCATCATGTTCATATGTATCTTTAACTTGCTGTAAGCGTCGTGAGCCATATGCAACGGAATTTCGTTCACTGTGTACTGCTGGTATGAAGTTGAATGACAATAAAGAAATCTTGAAATCTTGAAATCTAGGTGGAAACACAGTCATTAACTAACAGAGTAACAGATGTGTAAGAGGCTTTAGCTGAGTGAGGAACAGCCAAACTCTGTTACCAAGGTGAAGTTGGTGAGGAAGTTTTTATGTCAAAGGTCAATTACTATGGCAAGGTATTGCACAGCAATAAACTTGCAGAAATCTGTGGTTCATTGGTATCTATCTACTGTCTAGAAAAGTCCAGCCAGAGATGTGGTCTTCATGAAAAAACTGTTATCCTTGCAGTGCAGATGGATCAGCCAGATTTAATGTCCAAAATCAGACGGATCCATCTTGTCAAGCTCCAATCTGCAATGATTGTGAGCAGCCCAAAGAGTCACAGCCCAATCAGAGTCCTTTGGAGCAGGAAAAGATGGGAGCTACGAGAGAACTGACAGCAGGAAGAGACTATATGTTCAGAGGTTAACATGAATACTAACTACTCCATTAGAAGTTTTATCAGACCTGGACCAAATTTCTTTATTAAATGAAAAACAAATATTGACACTTCTCTATCGTGAGGATAGCTTGTTTTATGAAGTGGCTTCCTTTCTGCAGTGCAGTAGCGCCTGCCTAAATAATTATCTGATTGGCCTGTGATAAATGTGACTGATAGAACAATCGACCTATCACCCGCCAGATATGCTTCTGAAAGGCTCTGCCCTCCCCAAACACTTTCTATATGCTCTTTCCCAGATGGACTACTGAAATATATTGAACGTCCATCTGATGTGTCAGGTTAAGAACTGTGTCCAAAGAGCCAAACCTCAGATGTGGACACAGTGCAAAAGGGACTAAACAATGCACAAAAAATTTAGTAACTGGGGTACAGAAAAATGGTAGCAGGTGCTCTGGACTAATGAGTCAAAATTAGAAATATTTGGCTGTAGCAGATGGCAATTTGTTCACAGAAGGAGAGCGGTACAATAATGAGTGTGTGCAAGCGACAGTGAAGCATGATGGAGGTTTCTTGCAAGTTTGAGGCTTCATTTCTATAAATTGGAGTTTGGGATTTGGTCAGGATTATGGTGCCCAAATGCTGATAAATAAAAGCAGATAATTTACCCATCATGCAGGCACAATAGGGTGGTGCTGATTGGCCCAAGATTTAACCTGCAGCAAGTTAATGGCCAAAAACATACATATTTATAGTTTGTTTACAACAAATTTTAACAAATTTCTCAATGTTATTCCAAAACTTTGTTTTGAGGGAGCAGTGACTAAATAGATGTATAATTGTCTCAGACTCTGTACCGCAACCTGTGCATTTTGTATCTGTGTCTGCAAATTTGGAAATAATTACATTACCTGGATGCATATTTGTGTGTGTATGTGTTGCTGCCTGAGCTCAGTGACAGCACCGCTGTGCCACAGCAAGCGTACCCATAGAAGAAATATTAATGCTCTTTTTTTATTCACTTTGCACTTGATAACGGATAAAAAATAAACTAGTAATTTGCAGAAGCATTCTTACTAAACAGCTGAAAGATGATCCAAAATTGTTGTGGGAATTTGCAAAATTCTTCTACACAGTGTTAATAGTTATGTACAGCTGCATCAAAGCCACTATAAATATTTATATTGTGTTTTATGTTATTATAATGCTGTCCCATCCTCCCAGACGGAGATGGGTTGATGGGACCCAATAAGGTCTGTGCTTTATTGGGACGGAGCTAAAAAGCTGTCAATAAATGATGATGAAATTTAGAATATTGCTAGAAAACAAGAGTTCTCACACTTTTTATCCAATAACCCCAAATCTCAACACAAGGGACTGAAGACCCCCACCATGTGTGTCTTTAAAGAGCAACAGACCCTTATATTATTGCTGATGTGTAAAATTGAGTTTTTTCCTCCTCACTAAATTTTAGCTTAAATCTTACTAACAAAAATATTTATATGTTAAAATAAACTAATTTTATGTCAAAACATTTTAACAGATATTTGTAAAATACATCATTTCAGATTATTCATAATCTTTCCTTTGTCTTTTGAAAAGCATCTTGTAACCCCCTGAAGGGTCCTGTTCCCATCTCTTGAACCACTGTTATAAATGACTTGCTAAATCTGTCTATTCCAAGTAAGTGTTTTCTGGCCTCTTTATGTGTTTTGATGTGACTGCTAATCTGCCTGATAATTTTTCATACATAACCTGTAAGTTGTTAAGTGTTAGCATTTTCCCTTCTACTGACATGCAAAATATGCATTATAAAATCCTGCGACTGCATTCTGAACTCTTCAAAAAAATCACACTTTTCAAGTTAAATGAATTTGATTTAATTTTAAATTCAAGTACCATTTAAACTCAAATGAAGCAGATGCGGGAAAGAAGCGATGCTCACTATAGCCTCAATCAGTGATTACATTTTCTGTCCCAATCACACAAATGCAACCAGACATCAAACAATTGGACCAATGTCCTTAAAGGTGTAGACTATTACTCCTTGGAACAACAGAACCTTCCCTCTCAAAATGAATAAAAACAAAGTCTGACAGAAATGAATCCCTAAACTTACTTGTAATTGTATTTTGACTCTTAATGTTGCAGATAAACTGTCAGCTCTAAAGTGCAAACACAGCTTTTGGACTTCTTGTTTCTGATTCAAACAATAGGTATCAAGTACAGAGAGTAAATATGGTCTCGGCATCGTTTATCTTTATGGTAAACTTAGTAGTGTGTCATAATTAATGAAGATTTGAGCACAGACACAAAATGAGTTTGTCGAGTGTTTCAGTCAGTTCAGCTTTTCATTTTATGCAGATAACATAACATAATTAAAAACAATACATTACAAGTAAAGCTGTACTGACTGTATTACAAGCACACAAACAGCTACTCAACTACAGTGGCACAAGTTTATGTAATAATTACTTTCCAGACCCTGCTGACAGCTCATGAAAACCCAGTATCTTAAAATAGTAAAATATTTCTGCATGTGTGCTGGCGAAAAACTCGGATATGATACCAATCACAATACAGGGGTGAAAAAACAATATGACATGATATATTACAACACTACAAGCAGGGCAATATGCTCCACCACCAGGGTGCTGAACAGCTTCCTGCCACAAGCTGTCCGGCTGTTAAATACACCAGCGTCTTAAATTCCTGCACCGTCTCACTTCCACTATTTTTTAACTGTTGCACTTTATCTATTTATCCTTTTTATTTTAAAGTGGGATGTATTAATGAATGAATGTGATTTTGTTGTGATCCTGGAGAAACACCTTCTTGTTTTGTTGTTACCTTGATATTAATAGAGGGACAATAAATTTGAATATATCATGCTTTTTTTTTAACCGAACAGTTGATTTTTTATTTTTTTCCAGTCACACTAGGAACCCACAATATTATTTGCATAAAAGCACAGCTCTTGTGGTCAGTAGACTTGAGCTCACACGACAATGCTTTTCTAGTATTTGACACCTATAAGCACTTTTACACAAAACAAGCTCATAAAGTTGCCCTGTTAAAATGACCTCATTGGTTCACTTTGTTCCTGTCTCCCCTAATCTGAAATCAGCTTCTCCACTGTTTCCTCATGAACTGTGCTCGTCTTTGCTCCTCTCTCCTCTAAACTCACTAGTTAATGATTGAATGATTGCCAGTTGATCATTACAGATTACACTGTTTGTTTTATTTTCTTGAATCACCAGCATTCATGTCCCCGCTTGCCTGTCCCTGCCTTCGGCTCATGAGTTCAGCTGCAGGACAGATGCAGGGTGTGGAAAGGATTAGATAGCGGTGCCACCGTTATGCGGAAGCACACTGTAGGAAAAAACTACATGCCCACGTGTTCGCTCGTGTCATTTACTCTGCCTTAAAAGTGTTGTGGATTGTGACAGAGTGCTCTGCTGCTGCTGTCCTTTTTTGATAAGAGAAGTGTGTAGCTTTTTTAGACGCCACCACGCTGCCTGATCAATAAAATAACTAAGTTACTGAAAAGCTGTGTGTTCTCACTCTACTCTTGACAATACCTCACAGACCCTCTGTGGGCTCCGGGTCAGGCTGATTGGCTGACCTGTAAAAGCACAGTTAAAAAGCAAACCATCAAACCAGTTATTGGTAGTTCTGGCACTGTGTGCCAACGCCAAGTTCAGCCGCAGAAGGATATCAGCAGGTCCACTCTACTTTTCTGCAGATGGAAGCGGCTAGTGCTCTAAAATCTCCGGGCAGATGGCTGTGTTACCTCTACACATCATAAAAACACAGTGGACCAACAACAGTAGGATGACATGGCAAGAGTGTGTTGCTCAGTGGTCCAAATCCTCTTCTCAGAAAAAAGAAAACTTTGCATTTGATCTAATAAATCAATTTCACAGTTTCTGAGGGGAGGAAAACAAGTTGCTTGAAGTCCAGAGTGCACTTTGACTCTCTGGCACAATTACACGCTGTCCTGCATGAATATTAGCACTTAAGTGCCAGAATAATAGGAAGTTTGTTAGTGTTTATTTTTACCACTAGATGCAAAAACAAAAATTCTCTCATACAGACTCATTTTCATCCCTGTCCTCCTTATGCACAGTAGGTTGCCATTAAGGCAAACTAAATCCCTTCATCTCATAGTTATTTGTTCATCTACTGCACTTCCTTAAGTCATAATAAGAGATTTGTCAACAAAACCAGGGGCAGCACTTAAAGAGTATTAAATTGCCCTTTAGTGTGTTTCACTTAACTCCATGAGATTGAGTATTTCTATACACAAGACAAAAAGTCTGTGGCATCAGCACCTATCTCTTTACTCCTCTTTACAGCACCATTGGCTACCAAAATAAGGTTCATTCCCTCAGCCCCCTGAACAGCTCTGCCAGTGTGACGCCCCACCAATGCTTTCTCAGCAGTTAAAACCCATTGTTCCAGAGCAGAAAGTCCAGTGCCTGAGGCCTTAAGATGGCAGGAGCATAAACAGAGCTTCTCAGTGAGAACACATCTGGATCAGGGGTTCTCAGCATGTGTATGGCTGTTTGGACATTTGTAACTTTGAACCTACTCTAGCAGCTCTAGTAGTGAACCTGGGTTAAGGCAAAATATGGGCTCTTGAAGTCAAAATTTTTAAAAAGAAAAGACAACTAAGATGTCACAAAAGAAAAAAAACAAGAAAAATATTATTGTAAGCTTTTCAAAGTCAGTGGGGTAAAAACAACTGCTTTTGACTTGTAATGTAAAAATCATCAAATTTTGTCATGCAATATGTCCGGATAACATGAAGGGCTCTAATTTTGTAGACCAGGCGCAGGCGGGACACACCTGCCCTGTGCCACGCCTGCACCGCGCCAACGGGGTGTGTCCAGGGCATTTTGCAAGTTTCGTGCACGGCACAGTCTGACACAGGGAGGCGCACCCACGCCTCCGTCTCTCCCACCGGCGCAAATAGCAGAGAGGGAGGAGAGAAGGTGTGAGTGGGTTTAACACAGCCGAGTGTGATCTTCACCAATCAAATGAATGCCTCTCCTCTCCTTTAAATGCGCCGCCGGCGAGGCGCAGTGACAATTTCACCTCGGTGGCGAAGAAGGTCAGAGCTGCTGTCACTTTTGCAGCAACTGGGAGAGCGCAGAGGCCACCGGGCTGCGCATCGGAGGCCACGATGCGCGTCACCGTGTGGACCACCTTGTGGGACAGATTTAATCTGTTCCTGTGCCATAAATTGGAGTACTAAATTAAGTGATAATTACATTTAAACACAGCAGCAGGCTAATCCATTCATCATGCTTGTGATCCACCTGCATTCCTGGTCTGTCATCGCCAAATAGCAGCACCTTAGGTGAAAATATAGCTATCTCCTCCTCATCCTCCTTGCTATAATGTACTTCATCTTTTTAGATCACGTTAAGAATAAAGATTAAAACAGAGAAATATGGGCAATCACAGGTAAATCCTTAAGGCACCGAGTGACTAACATTTATTCAGCGAGCGTCTCTCTCTTTTTTTTCTTTTCTATTGAATTTATGAGATGAGAGAAGCCGGACACTCCGTATCGGATGATGTGGCTGTTTGTGGTTGGCTTGAGAGATGTGAACTCGTTAGTTATAACAAACGTCTCTGATCTGATATCAGATGTGACAGGACAATTAATATAGATACACATGTATATGCTGGTTCAGACAGTTACATTAAATAGTGGTTGCTGTGATTATTTATTGCATTGAAATGTGCCTGACACTGTGGACACCTGCCTGTGAGGTTTTGGTGACGTGTGCGCACTGTGCGCCTGTCAGCCAAATTACCACTGCATGGGGTGCGCAGAGAATAGACCAGGTTGGAGCTGGCGAGCTTTCAGCGCACCTTCCGCGCAGTTTTTTGGCACGAAATTGTCCCTGCGCCAAGCTGAATCTTTCGACACCTCCCCCTGGTGCGCCGTCACACCCATCTCGGCGCAGCCAGTCTACCAAATTGCCAATTTGGCTGCGCACGGCGGTGCAACGGACATAAACTACTGCGCGGGGTGCGCCAACCTGCGCCACCCTGAGTTGCGCCAGGAAATTAGAGCCCTTAAAGGTAAACACAGAGTAGGCCTGTGCTCAAAATATCAACACAGCAAATTATCGGGGTGCACTTATTGCCAATACATGTATAGACACAGGTTTTACAGAATCGATACATCCTCAAATGCTGTGACAGCTGTTGTCAAATACACTTTATGTAATGTTAACAATGGCACGGTAGAAACCAAGTTACATGATGCAGCACACGTTCTAACTTCCTTCTAAGATCTTTGGGGTCCTATTATTCAAGTGTCTTGAGTTGTAAAACCATATTTTTCAACTTGCAATGACAAGACAAAATAAAAGTTTTTGGGAATTCTGTTAAAGGCGTACTAATTGTCCATAATTTATGTTTTTTGGGATACATATCTTACTGTGGCCTTAGTATCAGGTTAAGTACCATATCGTGAGGTTGCTGGAAATACCCAGCCCTAACACACAAGGAAAAGTCAAGAGCCAACAGCTTTGTCCATTTTAATTCACTAAAGTTACAAATACTTAAGTGAGATGGATTAAAATAACTGCTGACTTTTTGGGTGAAAAAAGCCCTTAGCTTTTTAGTATTCTCCTTCTTCGCTTGATTACGATTTACAACTTGTACATTATAGTCCGGGTATGCCTTGATCCCACAAGCTCATCTTCCTTGCCTACTGCAACCTAAAAAGGGTTAAACTGCAGCTGTTGAAGTAATTATCAGCAAGGTTGAAGCTCACCAGGACATTAAAAGACATCAAAACATGAACAATACATAAATGCAGAGCACATTAAAACAAAACAAAACAACAGACAATTCATGTCTGTGTTCATGAAAGCCAGATGGTTTTGGCTTCTGTTGCTTTGTTTTGTCTTGTGCACTTATTGTCACATTTTAGTATAATTAATAAATTATTTTTAAAAAAAAGACCTAAAAAAACAACCTGCAGCTGTTGACAGCTAAGATGAGTGTGTTTCTTTGTCAGTGGGAAAGATTAGAGTGAATTTTTTTCATGGATACAAGCATGACTGTGACGATGTCATAACACTAGACCATGGATACCATTTAAAAGAGACATCTTTGGTTTGTTTATTTTAGTTACTTGGTGCTGTGGGTTAGAGCATTTCCCAACAAGAAGGTTGCTGTTTTAACTCCTTGTGTCAGAAAAGGCCTTACTTAGGTAAACTGGCGACTCTATATTGCCTGTAGATTTGGATATGAGCGTAAATGGTTGTCTGTTGCTCTATGTGACCCTGAGATTATGACATGATTTTACAAACTGTTGGAGATGGGACAAAAATCAAACATGCCAGAATTTCTGTTGAGCTGTAATGAGGCATCCCAAAGCCAATTCACACTTGCAGAACAACCCTGAGATCATCTGGACTTAATGCAGGTGAGCCACATGTGTGAACACAAACAACTTAATTTTTTTTACCCGGGGAACTTCCTCACGCCTCCCTTGTATTTTATCCACATAAAGTCTGAGAGAGCTGAAGTGTGAACACAGCAGCAAATTATCAGGGTAATTCACTGAGATGAGTGGGGAGGGCTAAGGACATTATCCTGTGTGACTGGCACAGAACCGGAAAAGGGAGACTTGACAGTATGGATAAAAACAACTGCTGTTGTGGGAGAAGTTTATTTGATTGTAAGGAGAGTAACACATACTCAGATGTGTATCTTAGTGTTCGGAAGTGTTGTTCCCACTGCACATCATCAAAGTTCTGTTGAACATCTGCTCTAATACAATCACCACCAGGTCTCTCGTGCATTCATAGAACCCGCTTTTGGATACAGAGGTAAAACACTGCAGATGTCTTTTCCTGGTGTTACCATCATGCACGTAGTGACGCTGCCTCATATTTACTTCTGTGTGCTACAGTGCTCCTCTCTCTTTAATAGATGCTGTTGATATGCTTTTTACAAGTTTCAAGGATGTAAGCTGTGTCCAACGCGTACAGCTCTGCTCTGCCCTGCTGCTGTATTATGGACACTGACTTCTGCTGCGTATGGTTAATCGTGTCCTGATAAAATCAGGGTTGCATGTGTGAAAAGGGCTCCAGATGAATCTTTATTGTTAGTCACTAGCCTGCCAAGCCAGATAGACAGTTCTATATTTCTCATACAGGATATATTTCACAAGTCCATCTGGGCAACAGCTGTAGAATGTGATTAGGGAGGGAAGGACCTTACAAAAACGTATCTGGAGGGTGACTTGATGATCATTCTGTCAGTCACATTCACTACTGGCCAGTTAGCTGTTGTGGTCTGCGAGTGCTACTGCCATGGTGGAAACTACAAAAAGAGAGCCAAGTCGTAAGCAAACTCTTGCCAAAACATGTCAGAAGCAGAGCAAAAGTGTAAGTTTCCCTGAGAGATGCTTTAAGTATTGTTATTTGTTCTTCATTTAATAGAGAAAAGTTGTTCAAATCTGATTAAACTGCTACTGGAGCAGGTAGCATCTATGCTAATCACAAGCTGCTATTAGGCATTGTTTCTGCAGACTTAGCTAGATAATTTCAGCTGGAGCTTTGCAGGTAATAAATTGGGAGGATTCAGTTGCACTGTATGATTAATGACACACTACATGAGATGAAATAACCAAGTTTCATGGCCAACAGTTCCAAGAACCTTTGGGCAAAATTCCTGCTTGAATCATGTAGTATGACACTGACATCAGAAGCCCTTTTCACGCATACCATCCTGATATTATCAGGATAATACCAGGGCAGCTCTCCTCGGTGACATGGTTGATCACAGTTTTTCTTCTCAGCAGGGAGTATGCTCTGCTGGTGGAGGGGGGAGGAGTGGTGGAAGGGGACGGGGGGGGGGGACACCAGTCCAACAGGGGATTTCTGCAGAGCCGCAGAGCCACATCCACAGCTCAACATCCGGGAATCTGGCGTCTGTGGTGTTATTGTTTAGCTCTAACGGTGTAGACAATAAACAATCGTAACACAAAGGTATGTAAATAATAATAATATTAATAATAATAATAATACTGTTACAATGTGGGGATTATTATTCATGTTACATGTAAGTGTAATTCAGCCCTGTACCCACTAGGGGGTAGTGTGGTCAAGTTGGACTGTTCTTCTTCGGGTTCCTCTGCTGTGTTGTTGTATTTCCGCTCCCGGCTCAGTGACAGCTTTAGCCTATGTGTCTCTCTGTGCTGTTTTCATGCCATTCAGAGATAAAGTGCAGTATTTTCGGCTAAGAAGTGTCCCGTGGTCTTCTCTTGTGGAGTGAGTTACCACAAATGCATTTTTTTGTATCGCACAAATCTGAAAGTGCTCTAACGGTGTAGACAATTAACAAATGTAACACGAAGATTCATCAATTAAAAAATCGCATATAATAATAATATTAATATTAATAATAATGATAATACATTTTATTCTGTATTTCTCTCTTTATTCTGGTAACTCTTCCGCAGAGAAGTCCCGTATGTTGAGCTGTGGACCGGATGTTGAGCTGTGGATGGTGGCTCTGCGGCTCTGCAGAAACACCCTACTCCACCAGTCGGCAGAACATCCCATCAAAAATACGGTGGAAAATGGTGGAAGTTAGTGCTCAAAATACAGCAGTAGGGCAAAGCAGAGCCATACACTAAGATCACAATTTATATCACTACCTTATTGACACATGTCAGAGGTGAATCAACAGCATCAATGAAAGAGCTCAGAGGAGCGTTGTAGCAGCAAAGGTGAATGTCATGCAGCATCACTATGTGCAGGATGAGAAGATAAGAAAGAAACTTCAGCATTTCAGTTTCATATCCAACAGCAGCATGAGACGGCTCTGTGGATGCTCGAGAGACCCCCTGGTGATTGCTTTAGAGGACACGTTGAACAGAACTTTGATGATGTGCAGTGAAAACAACACTTCCAGTGCCCAGACCTAAATCTTAGTTTGTTTTATTCTCCTTGCAGTCGTAAAAACTTCTCCTGCAAAAGCGGTTGTTTTTATCCATCCTGTCAAGTGTCCCTCTTCCTGGTTTCACGCTGGTCGCACAGGATGATATCATCAGCCCTCCTCACTCACCTCAGTGAATAACCCAGGCCAATTCATTGCAGCATTCAGACATCAGCTCATAGGGACCATATGCAGATAAAATACTAGGGGGGTGTGAGGAAATTACCAGGGTAAAGAAAAAACTTTGCGTCTACACATATGGCTCACCTGCATAAAGTCTGGAATAAAAAAATAAGTGGTTAAACTGACTTGAAAATGTAGTGCAGACTTTTTGGGTTCAGTTTCACTTTTTAGCTGCCTAACTGTGCACATCCATAGTCCATTGGCATCACTTTTGTTCATGGATATCTCAGGAGAGCTTTGAAAGCTCAAACATCTACTTTAATTTAAGAACAAGATGATAAACAACGAGATCTTTTTTGAATGCATTACTTGTTAAATGAGACGCTGTTTCAATGAGATTATCCATATTTATTTAGAACTTTAATATTAAGGCCTTTATTTAAATGAAGAAAATTTACTGATGCCACCGCCCTTTTTCATTAATTTATGTTTGTTTTTATTTTGTTCCTCTTTTACGTCTTTTTGTTTCTATTTTGTTTCTATTCATAATTTAGTTTTAAAGATGTCATGTATGTTTGTGATTTTTTTGTTCTTTAAGTGCATCATTGGAATTAAAATTATTGATTAAAAGGATAAAAGGATGAACTGATTAGATTTTTAAGGTCAAATAGTAAAGTAATTTGGCCTGTTTTCAATTCTTGCATGGGAATGAAATAAGTATTAACAGAATACATTTTAGTAGTTAAAGGTCAAAGTCACTGTGACCTCAAATCTTGTACCCACACCATAAAAGAAAAGATTTCTACCAATCACTCAGCTATAAAAAAACACATCAGCCATTCTTCCTGTCCTGCCACTGCACTTTAACTATCCGGCACTTGTTTACCTCGTGATTGTTTGTAACAGCTAGGCTGTAGCTCTGCTTTTTAATGCTTCATGACGACTACGGCAGTAATTTCCCACCCATGTTTCCTCCTGTGAGTGTCAAAGATGTCCTGACTATCTCTGACTTTGTTTATCATGAGCTTAACATGAAAATTATTGTTTCTTTGTTCACAAAGTGTAAACATGAATAAGAATAACAGAAGGAGAAGAAGAGATGGTGGTGGCAGAGTTGCCTAAGGCTGCTGTGTGTATACAATACGTGTGGAGGTTGATGAGTCCTGCAGTGGCACCCTGGGGACTCTCAGGTTCCTCCAGACTCTGCTGCTACAGACTTCATTTCTGTATGAAAAGGGAAACAAACAGTCACAAACAAATAATGTCTGTGCAGCTGGAACAATTAAACGTGGACCTCACTGTCCAGCTGATCTGAATGTGAAGTCAGCTAATGAAGAACTAATGTGCTGTTGTTTTAATTAATCTAATATTTGTTGTTGTCGAGCCGTGAAAGAGGGCAGCAATGTGCCGAACATGACAGCTAATTAATACAAGCCAAAGGCCGTACAGTAGAAAAAAAACAAGTATCATGTAATGACGGTGTGAAAGAGGAGATAAAAGGGGTGCAGACTTAACACCTTCGTCAGCTACAGGAGGCAATTAACTCACACCATTTACATTCAGCATTTATAATGCAAAGCTTAACACATTGCACGGATGCTGGATTGTGCGGCGAGTTCTCCCGGCAGATCTAATTATGGACTGCAGAATGATTGTACCTTCACCCCTGAACCCAGTTACCTGCCTCTGTAGAGCGTGTTATTGTGGGAAGCTGCTAATGAACAAAGCCTCTACTGGCGGGCATTGTTTCCTCGCATGCATACAAACCTGTTCCATTTGTTTTCATCAAAACTTTGACAGGGCCACCCTCTTGAAACTTGAGGAAAAAAGAAGTCTTTGAAGGCTTTTTGGCAGCAGCTAGATGTCAGGGAGAGGGTGTGCGCTGTGGCACCCTGATAAGACAGACACAACTCCCAAAGTCAAGGTATGATGTACAGATAGGAGAAAAGATGAGCCATCTGTTAACATGGGTGTTGTCAGAGTCAGGAAAGTGAATTTAACCAACATGGTTCATCTCAAGAAAGTTATACATTGCACAATGTGTCCCAAAAGCAGATGGACTAGAGTAGTGCCATAAATGTATTGAATAGAAATGTGATTTTCCTCTTTTAGTTCACCAGAGATTTTCTCAGATTTCAGTCCAGACAATAAATAATAATAATTTAAAAAATCAGAAAATTAATCCGCCTTAACAGTGTTAGAGCATGTGTAATATAGTTAATACATTTTCATTTCAGAGGAAAAAATAGTACTACTACTACTAATAATAGTAATAGTAATAATAATAATAATAATAATAATAATAATAATGATCACCATACTAGATTAAACACAAAAAATTAAATACATTTTTGAAAAAGGACATTTTTTTTCTATTGGTCAATTTTTGCTAAAAAAAAAAAAAAAAAATGGCATCCTAACACATGACCTTTTGGTCAGTTTCACAACAGATGTTGATAGGTCCTATTTATTGCAGAAACATGGAATTAAATGAATCTGTGTCATAAAAACAACAACAAAAAGAACAATACACAACAACAACAAAAAATGACAACATTTTACATTTTGGTCAATTTCGCAAACAAATTATATGCTAACATATGACTTCTTGGACAGTTTAAATGAAAAAATAATATGCTTATACATGTCTCCTTTCTCACAAAAAAATGTTTCATGCACAAAAAATGTTCAGGTACATGACTTTTGACCATTTTCACTTAAAGGGGTCATCACCTGGAAAACACACGTATATTGTAGTTGTACCTCTGCTGAAAATTGCCTTAAAATGTTAAGGTTAAAAGCAGCCCCGTTTTTCTGTTTGTGTCTTTGTTTAAACCACTTGGCGGTATCTTTCAATGTAGCCTCCACAGCTGATGAATCACAGGAGGCTCTTCGCATAAGCCCACCGGACTGTCGATGACATGAAACCGACTACCTGAAAGCCACACCTTCCATTTCCTGCTTAGCCTGTGAGCCAGAGGGACACAGCGCACAATGACTCAACGACGGCAGCACACAAATTGTTCGGTTGTTTCTCACTCCAGCCTCGAGCAGATCAAACCATTAAGGATCAGTGGATTAACTTTATTTTTACAGTGATGTTCCTGCCACTCTTCCTGCCTTGCTGTTTGTTTGCAGAAACCACTTCACACTGGAGTGTTTTTCCAATATCACTATGACCATGGATATAAAAATAAGGACATTTGCATCACTTTTTTGCCACATTTTGACACAAGGTAGTATTGGGAAAGGCTAAGCCTTATTAGATATAAGGTTACCATCTTAAACTTAACTAACCACACAGTCGAGGTGAGTAGACACTCTTAATCAAAGTGAAGACAAATTACCACTCAGAGACATCTTGCTGCACATGGCGTGTTTCCTCCATCACGTCAGTCTCCTGTTCAGGCTCCAATTCAGGTTCATTCATGAAAGAACGAATCCCTTCAGCAGCAGCCCGGTCAGGTTCGTCTGTCAAAGTATGAGCCATAATGGATGGACTGTTGTTTCAGTGTTGGTCACAACCCCCCTTGCGGTTGCTGTCATTCCAGCGGCCAATCACCTCATTATCATAATTTCAATGATCATCCATGCCGGTTGCAACCTCGTGAGTATTCTCATGAGACAAATTCACAGTACAACAAAAACCACCAAAAGCTCAATATTTGTTTTTATGTTTAATTTTGATTTTAAAAATCAAAGCCTAATTATGACTTTTTGATCAGTTTTCATGAATGGAAACATCATGTTAACAAGACACACCTCTTCAGCCAATCCTCCTTTTGGTCTCACCACCATCTACCTATCTACCTCTATCTACCTCTGCAGTCCCTGTTCTTCAAGGAAGCAGTCCTAATTACTAGAAAATAATTAATAAAGAAATAAATTCTTTCTGTCAAACCAGGGTCTCTGACAAACTTGGTTATTTCATTGTATAATGTGTTCGCAATTTCCCCCAGTAACCCTCTCTGTCACATCACTATGTTTTGCTTCTTTCAGGGTTGTCTCTTTTGTCATTTTACTTCCTGCAGTAAAGTAAAATATGTCCTGCTGTTTCAGACTGGTTGCAGTGTGTACAATTCCCTGTTGGATGTTTTCCTTTTCTGTGCAGTGTGTAATTGAGCCCTGTGTGACCTATTCTCACCAGTGTCAAAACATCTTTTGGTTTGAGCCCACCACCCTTGTGTCACCAATGTTTTTGTATACTGTACAATTGTCTGGCCGTTGTGTGTATTCAGTGATGAAAATTTTGGCTTCATGTTCACTGAATGGAATATTAAAGTCACTCAAGATTTGTTTAATCTTGAGTGCTTGTTTGGCAAGAATGTCTACATGTTCATGGTGTTTTATGGTGGCTGGCAAACAGCTTTATGATGCATTATGGTGCATTACTGACCCCAATTCTGGATTTTGTCATTTGTCTTCTGTGAGGTGTTTCCTAAAAAGCTGCCCTAAAGCCAGCCATGATGAGCCACTCTTTGCTACAGAGGAGGGGAAGCCTGTATCCAAAGGTCTGTTACCACTTGCCTGGCAGCACGCTGCTCAGCTCAATCTTTTGCATAAAAGCTGCAAAAACTGCTTCAGCCGTAGCACCTGTGCCAGTCCACAAAGCCATGGTTTGATAGTCATCATCAGCCTATGGATGCTACCTCCAGATGGAGGAGCTGCCATGCTTACAGCCTGTAAAGCTATGAGTGCCCCTAAACAATGAGTGCCTTTTAGCTGCTGGATAATAATAAATGTTAATGTTTCTATACTTCTGTTTCATACATGGTTATTTGTTCTTAAGCTCCTGTTGGCTCTTCCTATCGGCTGTCAAAGGCCAGGGAGGTTTGCTTTGTATGGTTGTTTTGGGGAATTTTGCTGTTTCTCTTCCAGTCTCATGTTTTTCTTTTGGGCTGCAAGGAGGGCTGTAATGTGTGCAGTTCCTGCTTAGGGCTTCACCGTGCGGAAAGATGGGGAGAGCCCCTAACAGAGCAATCCCCCCAAATTTAACTATCTGTTAATAAATAACTGCAAATAAAGCCATATATAATACCAATAACGACACTGGTGTCTTTTCTAAACAAAGTGGTCCTGACAGAAATGGAGCATAGCTTTAGTTCTGACAGGACACAGAGTCAAGATTGGCATCACACCAGCAGTCAATTGTTAAACAGCTGATCCAAAGTCAGCCCAGCACTGCTGACAGCCAGCTGATTGCCCCAAGGCTGCCGTTTGCTCATTCACTGAGATCGCCTTATTTAAGCTGCTCTAGCCTACTCTTCACTGCTCCCACTATAAGCTGCTTTGCTACCCTCCTTCACCCCAGCATCTCCTATGTGCTATTTTCTAACATAATGACAGGCCCCCCCCACCCATCATGTTTTTCTTGGGGACACAAGGAGAGCAGTAATGTGTGCTGCTCCTGCTTAGGGCTTCCACTGTCTGCATGTGGAAAGGCAGGGAGAGTCCCCATCAGAGTCATATCTTGACAAAGTGGTCTGAACTGAACCAAATTTATATCCATAGATTTTCCTTTAAATGATAAATACTAAACTATGAGTACAAGTTTTTGATTCATAACTTTAACTTTTCTTGGATTGTAACAAGTTGGTCATTGCAGGAAGATTTTAAAGTTTTGCCCTTGGAACCATTAGATAAAGATGGTGGGGTGGGGGTCTCTGGGAAAAAAATAAGTATCAACTACTTAATTCCCTGGATTTTGAAATATTTTACTGAATAAATTTGGCCACCTTCAGCACCACTTGCACTACAGACGATCTCTTTTTGACAGATCGCAGATACATTCTAGTTCTTCATATATTAAGATTGTATCAAGTATCTGAACCGTTGTCACAAATGAAAATATGTGAGCCATGGATGAATATGTCTGATTTGTAAAAGGCTTCAAAGCTCTGATGAGAGACAATCAAAGGAAAAAATCAATAAAATATCCCACCCCCAGCACTTTATTAATTCCCTTGTTCCTCATCCCCTTTAATGCTTTGTGCTGTGTCGCTTGCGGGTACTCCTACAGGAATCAATTTTGCAGCTGACCCTTACTCAACAACAAAAAAAAAAAATTAGCATTCATTTAGGACATGATGTAAAATGTGGATGATTTTGGTCTTTATGTTCCAAGTGTGATTATTTTGACCACACATAGCCCTAGTACAACAAAGGCATTTCCTTCAGATAATATTATCAATGGAAAAATAACTTCAAAAACAAAAACTTTCCTGTCCCAAAATAAGAACCAATGGAGCTTGAAGGTTTACAAGACCTGAAAGGTTTTGTAACCTGGAAGTAAAGACACACAAGGTCCGTCTATGTGACAGCCAGTCATTTTATTTCAGCATGAGACTGAGCCCCACAATATTCACATCCACTGCCAGTTACATAAAAAGGATATAAAACAAACATAGAAAAGATATCTTCAGATATCAATCTCTCTTACCATTCTGACCTTAAGATTAAAAGTGTGCATCTGTAGATGGGAAATAAAGCCTGTGTCTGTCTTTTAATGTACGGTGCTGAGAATAAAAAGGGAAGGAGGTTTATCCTGATGAAGACGTTCGGGGAGAGAAGCCCTGAAATCAATAAATACTCTGTGGGGGGAAGTGAAGAGAAAATGATCTGTTCTTTTCTAAGCAGCAAGAAGAAAAATGTTGTAAAGGTCAAGCACACTGCTCCAGGTTCAGGGCTTTTTTCATGACGTGGAAACAGAGCTACCCAACTACAAGTCAAAGAGATTTTGTGACAGATACATCTCATCTGTCTGTGCTACTGCAGCAATCCCTGCTGAGCTGTGAGTGAAAACTGAGCATCCTCTGCAGCCTCCTCCTTATCAAACAGCCTGAGGGAATGTTCTATTATGCTGCCCCAGTGCACAGCAGAAATCTGCTATTTAAAGTTTTCTTACTATTAATGAGCGGTGTGCCAACTTCATAATCCCTGGCCCTTCAATCTGCCAGGAATCTGATAAAAAAGAAAAACAGCAAATTACAGCAGCTCTGACTGCGCTGATGTTTGTTTGAGAGGTCAAATCCAACAAACATTTTGGAAAGAGATGCTCTTTACTCATTTTACACTTTAACTTCAGTTCACCCATCAGAGTGCGTGTTTTCTCAATCAGTCATAAAATGTGCCAGAGGTTTGGTATGTCTACAGGGTTAGGTGGAGCTCTGATTGTTTGATTCTGAGCACACACTTTCACTGCAAAAGCTCAGATTTTGTCTAATTTCAAGTCAAAAACATTGAATTAAACATTTTATATATATATATATATATATATATATATATATATATATATATATATATACATATATATGTATATCTATGAGGCTGAATTTACAGGGCCAGATACACATTTTATCTCAGTGTGAGGGAGGTAAAAGTAAGGACTGAATTGCAGGGAATGAGCTCAACTGGCTGCCAAAACAGAGCACATTTGTTTTTAAAGTTTCTTGGAACAGGATGAAGTGGCACTAATGAGCTTTGTTGTCATGCTTCTAAAAAATACAAGTAAATGTCTTCTCTGAACTGGCAGCTTGCTTTAGACATTACAAACAATGAAGGCCTTCGAAATGCTTGTTGTGCGTCATAAAAGAATATTTATGATTGTGGATTTTATTAAATGTAATGGTCAGAAATCAGTCTCAAACTCTTCAACGTTTGAGTTTTTTGCAGTGTTTTTCACAGAAAGGGGGGAAGTAGTTAGAGAAATATGGTTCTAACAAGCTGTATTATAGCAAATGAAAGTTCATACAGGGATTAAATCTTCACTTGGTTGTAATCATTAACCATCAGCGTATCTTGAACACTGCTTGGTTTCCATCATTCTCAAGCCGGGCACACACTGTGAATTTGAGTCAATGGCACATCAGTTGTGGTGGAAATTCACCTCATGCTGTGTGACTGAATTGTTTACAACAGTGCTTCTCAAAGTGTGGGCTGGGGCCTACTGGTGGACTGCAGAGGTACTGCAGGTGAGCCCCGAGAGGTTATTTACAACAAACAAAAAACAAGCATAATATAATCACAAATAAACTGTCATTAAATGCTGAATTACTTCCCTTAAAAGTCTCAGAGCCAACAAAAACAACCTGAAGATTAAACTTACCTGTAAACTTTTGACTACGTATTTTGTCTGATTGAACGAATTTGTGGTCCCAATCAAACTGGTGTTCAATAAACTGGGGACATTTCATTAAATATCTCATTATGCCTGTTGGTTCCAGATCTTAAGAATTTATCCAAGCTTTTAAAGGCATGACAGGAAAATGAAATATAGCAGCAAAACCATCTGTCCATGAATATAAAAGAAGGAGGTACCGGTAAATACTTTTAGTCTCATTATATGAATATAATAACAATAATGATAATAACCAGGTTTGAAATGTTAGCCATGTTACACTTATACTGCACCACCTTCCCACTCACGCTGTATGAGCACAGTCAGGACAGAACGTTGATACATTTCAGAAGCTGTATTTAAAAACACTCACTAAGACAAGGATGGAAGTGATATCGGCCCTGTGTTTCTGCTGTTTGTTTTGCACAGCTTAATTACACACACAGACAAAAATACTCTCACTATTGTACACACACAGCATTGTCAGCAAACACAATTAGCAAATAAATCAGGAATAAAATAATCCCTGTCCGTTGGAGATATGCATATTTTCTTGCTCTATCACCATGACAGGATGAGAGGACAAACCAGAGAGGCATGCTTGCTGTTATTATGGGGATTTTAAACCCTGCCTGACAAAAATAAGAAAAAGAAAAATGTTGGAGAATCAGCTCATGGCTCTGCAATAACTGAAGGAATGCCGTGGCACTACCAGAACAATGAACCTGTAAGAAATCTACATCATCCATAAGGAGCAGCTGATCGGATCTGCAGCTGTGTGCTCCTGCATGCTTCATGACAAACGGTGGAGGGTCAACTAAAATGAACCTGGCTTTCACTATGAGCCTTGTAAGTCAGTAAAACAGGGCCAGAAATGCCCCGAAAATCATACAGTGTATGCCCGGCTTCAGAAAAAGAACCTAACTTTATTGCTGGTCAACATTTCTAAAAAAAACTCTACAAACAATATAAAGTAAGGCAGGCCATTCAGTTAAAAGAAAACAGCTGAAAAATATCTAAGTTGGTGGTGAGAAGTGCATACAGACTTCTTCTGAGTAAAACACAAGTTAAATAAACGTAAATAAATACATGAAGAACATATGATTATTCTGAGACATAGGGGCGGTCTGCTGATGGACATTAAGGCTTGTATTTATGTTTCAAGATCATTTGTCCGATTCTCCTTCATGTTACATTTTCAGACGCTCAGATATAAAATTTGAAGAGACGGAGCTGATTGAACAGATCGAGGATCCTTTAGATTGAGCTCTGTGTCTTGATGAAAGCTGTCCTCTCACTGTGAGCGTCCACCTCCTCACTGTCTGATTCAGACTGGTAAGCGATCATGTCCTCGTCCCCCCACACAGTGGGGATCCCTCTGTAACATATCCGCGCCTTCCTTTTATGTCCTTGGCCAAAGCCAAAACCAAAGCCCACCCGCAGCCCCCTGTTCTGTGAGTACACAGAGGGCAGTTTGGTCCTCCAGCCGAGAGAAGTGCCACCTGAGCGCACCTGCAGCAAGAAGAAGACGCCAATGAAGGCGGCCAGGATAAAGGCACAGCTAAGCACAGCCACGATGGCTGGTAGCGGAGAGGACGGGTGAACACCAAGCCCTGAAGGGTCTTCTCCCTCTCTGCTGTTGTCTGCTGCTGAAGACGGTTCCTCCTCTAGCTGCCCTCCATCACCCTGGAGTCCTCCAGTGAGAGGAGACTTCCTCTGGACCTGGTTCTGGTGGAGGCAGGATGTGAAGACCAGGTGGCTGTGTGGCGGGCAGGACAGGCAGTCTGTGGGCCCTGTGTCTGAGCAGGTGAGGCAGGCGGGGTTACAAGGCAGGCAGGCTTGGACGGATGAAAGGTCCACCCAGTTCTCAAGGGAGAGGTTCAGGAGCTGTGGGCCTGAGGTGAAACCTGGGGGACACAGTTTCACACATCCCTGCAGGAAGAGGGAGAAGCCAGGGCTGCACTCTGGATGGAGAGATAAAGAGTTGAGGAGTGGAAGTCTCATGATCAACAAAAAAATGGAAGCAGTGCAGACAAGAGACAGCCAGAATGTTTTCGTCCAATGGATTGTGCACATTTTCCTTCAGGCAATATGAAAGTGTCAACTTCTAATGGATAACACAAACATGACTTTTTATCACTAATTAGAGTTTTGGTGCTCTGAACGGGTTCCAAATAAAACAGTAATGTCATTTTGTCAATTTCTTTTTGGTCTTTTTTTGCTGTTGTTATTGAAACCAGACAGGGAATAAGAGCCAAAACTTGGGTAGAGAAAATGAGAGTGAGGAATGAGCTGGAATAAGAGCCATTGATCTGATTCTAGGCAAGATGAGGAACAGTATTTCACAACATAAAACCATCAAATGTTTGATATTTTCACTCAAATAATAGCTTATAGGATTGATTATCATTACAATGAATGCCACTATACTGTATGTTAATATGTGTCCGGGCATTTATTACTATTTATGAAACTGATTACTATACCAGCAGTACATACGGATTTTGCCAAAATGTCGTATGAAGTATGAGAACATTTACGAAATCTGCAAACAAACAAACAAACAAAAAAAGACATCACAAAACTTCTGGAAAAGTTAGCAGTATGCATTTGACCAGTCTACCTGTCCAGAGATCTAAATGGTGGACAGCCAGCCTAAGCAATATTAGCACTAGCATTAATTATGTTTCATTTATCTAACAATAAAGTGAATCAAACTCTGTAAATTAAAAATGTTTAATTAATCACATGGCTATTACACATTTCTCATGTGTGTATTCAGTGATGAAAATCATGAAAACCCAAATAAATCACCTATTAGGCTTCTTTGAGCCTGTTATAGGACATGATGTTAGCTAAGGTAATGTCTACTATTATTTTCATGTCCAGAAACAGAAATCAGCTAAAATCTCTTTGGGAAATCACACAATTATTTTTGTCTCATTAAAAGTTAAATATAGTTTTTATATAATAGAAGTAGTCGCTTTGATCCAAACTTTAGCCCAGTAGGTGGCAGTAATGAGTTGTATACGATGTTCGCCACCTACCAGGAAACAAAAATAACAGTAATAAGAATTAGCTGGACCAGGCCTAGCATACCAAAAAATAACAGCCTTCTAGCAGTCATACTACATACTAATACCAAATACAGTATGCGGTATACACTGCATACTGTACAGAAGTCTGTAGTGGGCAGTTTTGAAAACAGCATCAGAAACATAATTTCTCGTTTAACCGTGTAAGTATTGTATGACACAGAACGTGCTCAGACACTCCATTGTATCCTGCAGTAGAGTAAAAGCCGTGAGATGTCATTGATTATCAGAAACTTTCCTAATGAAAAAAGATAAACTGCAGAAAATTATCTCTTTAAAACATGTGCCCAAACAAATTTTTGTCTATTGTTACATGTTCAACATTAATCATATCAAATCA
Source organism: Cetoscarus ocellatus (assembly GCA_037902135.1). Lineage (NCBI taxonomy): Eukaryota > Metazoa > Chordata > Actinopteri > Labriformes > Labridae > Cetoscarus > Cetoscarus ocellatus. The sequence continues at coordinate 365,809 of JBAMNC010000262.1, forward strand.
AAAAGGAGGTGTGTGGAGTGCTGTGAGGGTGAGATAAGGGGTGTCCCTCTGCTGCTCTTCAGTCTGAAGATCTAAATTCAGAGTTATTGAGATCATCTGAGGCAGTGAAAGGTTAATTTGAAAAATAAAACAATAAAACCTTGAAATCCATCAGGGCTACAGACTAAGGTCTTAAGACTTAAAGTCACATCTATTTGATTCAGTCATTCAATAACAGTCCCAAGATGAATGTCTGCAAGTAATGCCAAACAGTAAAAACATTCAAGACAAGGACAGCATCCAGTAAAAACCACACAATATTTTCTTGGAAATTTCCCTACTCATATCTGTGAGAGATAATATGAAAAAAAGACACCATCAAAAATACACACGCATTTTAATAAAGAGCAGGCCTTCTTCTCCCTAAAAGACCTTGGCAGAAATTATGCAGTAGTTAGTTTAATGTTTGTGGTACTAGAGATGCAAGATATTGAATTGTTACAGATATGCTGATATTTTACTTTTTTCAGCTAACACATTAAAAAAAAAAAGATATGCATGCATATTTGTCGAGAACAACATATCTCTCCTGTCGGCAATTTATTGATTCAGCTCAACTGACCTGAATTAAACATTAAACCAGACAAACAACTTTGGATTGTATTATAAATGATAAATGTGTTCTTCTTTAAATACAGAAATTCAGTATTAAAGAGCTTGCTGAATTCTTTCTTGATTACGTGTATGTTTTGCATAAAAGTATTTTTAACATTTACACTGAAACCAAACTTGATTTGCCAGAGCAGAACTGTCACAATGTGCTGACAGACGGGGCTGCACAGAGCGCTGAATAAATTATGTCACATTTTGATTGAGCTTGGGGACACCCCATCAGGGGTTTTGCTGCCACGTTACCAATCACTTTTCTGTGAGATCAGTCAATAAGACTCCCACAGAAAAGTGAGTCTGTCAGTCAATAAGAATACAAATTTCTTTTTTTATGTTTTGAATGTTTTCTGAACAGAGTAGAACTGAAATAACCCGACTCACCAGATGGACTGTTCAAGTACCTTTTACTAGTCCATCTAGGGAGGCGCCCATGAAAAGTGTTTGGGAAAGGGCAGAACTTTCAGAAGCATATCCCGCAGGTGATTGGATGATTGTTCTGTCAACCACATTCATTATGGGCCAATTGAATGATTTCGTAGGCATGCACTACTGCAGCCAGTGTAAGGACAAAACCTGAGCCACTTTGTAAAACAACCTCTCATGAAAACATGTCAGAAGTGGAGTGAAAATATCCTTACTATTGAGAAGATTGTGGTATTGATATTTGGGTTTTTCTCATCTTATAAAGAAATGTGGTCAAGAGCTGATAAAACTTCTAATGAAGCTGTTAGCACCTATGCTAATATCTGTGACTTCCTGCTGTCCTCGTGATTTTAGCTCCCACCTCTTCCTGTTCTAAAGGACTCTGATTGGACCCCTCACAATAGTTGTGGGTTGGAGATTGATAAGATGGATGTGACTCGTTACAGACATGAATGCAACAGGTATTTGCAGGTTACATTTTTCAACAGATTAATTATTTAATCAGTTGAAAAATGATCAAAAAATAAAATTGGAACTGCTTGAAAACGAGAAAATTTCACTTCAAAACAACTTTTAAGTAACAAGCCAAAACATATATTACCTTTGACTGAAATGACATTTGAACACATCATGGACCAATCTTCATCCAACAGCCATTTTACCTCTTTAACACAAACACATCAAAGTATTTCCAAATGGACTTGAATGCACCATAATATACAGTTTTAATCTCATTTAGGTACCTTACTATCTTTTATCCTGGCAATCTGAGTGTGGATTTTAAGCTCTGTTTCTAACACTGGATTCATTATTTTAACTAACAGGACTGAGAACAAAACTTTGAGGATTCGACCACATTTTCTTTAGATGAATGATACAGCAAGAACAGCAGCAGACGACTTTGCGGATGACTTTATCTGTAATCAGATAAAGTCACTGCATGGATTATTGACCAACACTGATTGTACTTGTGACTTCACGCAATAATCTGATCAGCAAATTACCTATTTTCTGTTAATATTGGCCTATAATTATTGCCTCCAAATTGATAAGGGTGCCTCTGAACAAGAACACACTTTGAATTAAAGACTTTTTTTCTCCTCATTTAAAACATGTCGGTAGGTTGAGGGTGGTTCCCTGAGACAATCCTAACAAAGTTCTTGAAAGGAATTCTTCTTGAGTGCAGAACACTGAACTAGCTATAGTTCAGATCGAAAACTTCAGTCCTTAAAACCCACCTGTAAAGCAACATTATAGTACTTTTTACACCCTGAAGTGGAGGTTTCATGGTTTACTGCCTACAGGGGAAATGGTGTCTATCCCGTTCATTTGTCTGGCTTAATGCCTGGTCACGCTCTCACTTACTTCTTGGATTTCATTTTAACCATTCACTCTTGTCTCCTAATGTTTTTTTTTTTTTTTAAGATTAATTTTTGGGCGTTTTGGGCCTTTAGTGAGACAATGAATAAGATTGTGAAAGGGAGTGAGAGAGGAAAGACGGGGAAGACACTCTGCAAAGGGCCACAGGCTGGATTCAAATCCCGACCGAATTATATGGGTCGTGCCTGGCTGTTTACCACTCCACCAAACCAGCACCCATGTCTCCTAATGTTTGCTGTTATGGCAAACAGTTCTGAGGCAGGCAGGATGGCTTTCTTTTTCAGAAAGCTGTCACACTTTTACAGTTGATAGCAGAGTTAGGTGGCTCTGAAAGCAGGCCACATTCTTCCAGCTGAAAGTTGCAATACAATTAAAATTTCAATCCCCTATGCTGATTTGGAAATTTGCATTTTGTTTCTTTAAAACCAAGAGATGTGGATATAAAAATAAAAAATAAATCAGCCTCCATTATTTAACTTTTCAATGTGTAGCTTTGGTGTGCTCTGTCACACGTGTTGTAACCACAAGTTTTTGCCCTGTTAGATAAAGTTTTTTTATGACCACTGTAAAAGTCTAGATCGTTATTGACTCTTAAAATTCAATTATTTGTTAAAAAATGTTCTGTAAACAGTATTTCTCTGTTCTTTTAACCCATAGACAAAGCTGCACACTGAATAAAAGATGTTTACATCATAAAACAAGGTTGTGACTTGTTCATAAGCTCTTATTCAACTTTGTCTCTCAAAGCCGGAAATCCTTCTATGAATTTTTCAGGAAGTTGTTACAAAACTGGGACACTGTATAACAAGGCCTTCCTGTCTGAACATGTATTTTCAATCAATTCTGGAGAAGTCTGGGCCTATTAAGGGGAAAGCATCTGAGTGTTTTGGAGCAGAATGAGCTCCTGACCTCATCTTCCTCAGCAGTCGTTACAAAATGTCGCACCTCATGCAGTGATGCAGTTTTTAATCTCCCCCGGCTGCTCCTCCATACGTGCCACACTCTGATTCTAACTAATATAACATATGGAGGCGTGCATATTTCCCGAGTGTGTACACACAGATGCACGAGAGGCTTGAAGACGGACGATCTATATTCACAACATTCTCTTTTCACGTGTTGAAATATCCAAACAGTCTGACTGAAGAGGCTGTTTTCGTTACACAAACTGTGAGCTGGAGCCAAGAAGAACCAAAGTCTCACCGATACAAATCTGCTGGGCGTCGAATGTCTTGCAGCTGTTGTTGGACGGCCGAGGGAAGTCAGATGCCGAGGGGTTAAGGTCACTGGGTCCTGTGCCCCACAGGATGAGGGTCAACTGACTCAGCACACCTAAGAAAGCAGGAGGGAGAGAAGGGTGAAGGGTTATGTGGAGAGTAGATAATATCAATGTGCCACTTCTCAAAGAGGGAGAACAGTGTGAACTGGCTTAGAAAAGGATATGGGGGTGGACGGAAAGGAAACAGGAGAGGAGGGCTGACTGAACCCAACAGTGGAGGTGGATCAACAGTTGCAGAGGAAGAAATATGTTCTTATGTCAACTCTCTCTACCTGCTCACAGACAACAAACACCAAAGAAGAGCTTCAGGATGCAATGAGCTGATCTACCCCATAAGATGAAGTTGTTTCTCATCTTTGAAAGCCTCAAAGTTTTACATAAAACATCCTCAACATAATTAATGTGATTGTCCAAAAGTTTCTGGCAACACTACAGCTTCCCTTAACACCACAAAAATAGCCAAAGCTCCAAAACTGGAGAAATCAGATACGTTTGCACAGCACATTTCAGGGTTATTACACACTTTTAAGATCAAACTAAAGCCATTTTTAAGACCAGAACTAGACAAAATGAACATATTTTGCATTACAGTAAAAAGGCAATCTAAACAGAAGTAGTGTATTAAATCTATTTTTCTATCACTTTAACCCTTTAACGTTCTTCCCAAACAATTGGTCAAGCACATTTTAAGTCACTATTTATTTTATGCACTTTTACCATAAGGTGACATCTCTACCGTTCGGTAAAGGATTAAATTTCAAAAACTGGCGGGTATGTTCTTAAAAAAACAATTGATTATTGTTATTGTTGCCTAAAGGAGATAAAAAATGCAAAGAAATAATTTTTTGACTGCATTTTTCTTGGTGGGAACCTTGAGCCCATATTCAGCCTTTCTGAGTTTAATATGACAGAGCACGTCTATGAACACAACCACTGCAGCATCCTTACTTCTCCTTCTCCCCATGGTTGTGGTGCCAGCAGCTGCCTAAAACGTCTCATTCCTCTCCCCCAAATAGACCTACCAGTGTGACTTTCTACCATTGAATTGCTGCCAGTTTAAGCATTTAAGCCCACTGGCTCATAGAAGTAAGCCCAATGCAGAGCAGGGACATTGAAATGGATGCAGAGTTGCTGACAACATGGAGCTGAGCAGAGAAGGTCTGCTAACCAACCAGAGTGAGAATGAGGGCCTTACTGTGTCCAAACTGAATGTGACGCGTGCTTGTGTTGGCAACAAAACCAGGCTAATTACACTAAATCATATGTGAATGTCCTAACTGACCATGAGCTATACACAGTTCTATGCAATGTGAGTTGTATTTGCCTTGATCCCCCGTCTCTATTTTCCCTCCGTAGAAGCCGGTTAAGAGCCTTTTTGATGAGGAGCAGGGGAGATTTTCACGGTTTTCTCTGGCTTTTCTCATTCAGCAGAGCTTGTTTATCCAGTTAACATGGTGGAAGCAGAGGAGCATTCATGTATTTTGGTGAGTAATTTACTACCACTTTCAACACAGAGGGAGAAACTTTGGCTCACAGAAAGCTGTGTATTGATGAGCCTTTGAGACCAACCATCACAATACAAAGCACTTCACATCCTTTTTTTCCAGCTGTAAAGTAAAAGCATTTGATGTGCTGTATAAGAGGAAAAACAGGGCATGGAATTACAGTTTTAACAAATGCAGTTTGGATAGCAGGCATGTGATGGGCCGTGATTTGACACAACATCCGACACGTATTCACTCAGGACAGAGTATTAAAGAACATCTAAGACAGAGAATACAGCACTACCAGGGGCACTCAGCTAATGAAAACTAGAAGGCTTTTGAACAACAGTGACTGTAAACATACCCTACCAGTAACAAAAAATGAATACCTGAACCTAAGCTGATTTGCATGAATGAGTTTATCTTATAAAAACATAATAAGTCAAGCTGCTAAATCTAAATGAAAAGATGAAAAATTCTTGCGAATTTGAGTGCTTGTCAGCCTTGCCCTGTAAATTTTGTGCAATATTTTGATACATTTTTATCATTCTTGTAGGTGTTAACAATAATTTGGCTATTTGTTTGAATGCCTTAGGAGGGGGTAATCCTAGAGGGACCCCTGGATGTGGCCAAAAAGGACTCAAATTTCTACACCTACCTCCAATCTTCCTGTTAAAAATTCATCATGTTGATGAAGAACGGATTTTATCTTTTGAGGTGGAAATTCAGTTTAAATGTCCGATATAATGCAAAGCAACGCCTGTCCACAGCACAAACCCCACCCCCCAGATTTCCTTCTTGCCCTACCTTCTTGAAAATGTAACCTCAACAAGATCAGATTGAAAAACTGAAACATTCCCTGAGCAAGGTATTTGTTCAGCTCACTGGTGGTTAGGGTTACAGGAAGATATCTGGGCAGTTCAGTAATGGCAACAATGACAGAACAGCTCTGAAGACTAAAACTACATCCACTTCATGAGAGTGAGTGGTCAGACACAGCTTATGAGGGTTTACAGTAAAACAGTTCTGAGCAGGGCTGAAACAGAGGGGTTTATAGGCATGTCAAGAATCAAACATTAATTGATTTTTAGACACAGAACTTAAAAAAAGTTCTGGGACATCTGGGAAGAGTGTGATTTGTTGAAATACTATGGGACCTTGAAGTTTTTGTGCAAGTTAAGGCTCTGAAATATGTGATTTATTTGTTTGTTTAAATAAATATAACAGAGTCTTTGTGTCAGTTTGGTGCTCAGGTCCTAACAAATGTCAAGGTGCATTGCCCCAAAAGGGTCAGAGATACAGGCATAAGACAGATTTTTTATGCATTTGGCTGGAGATTCTTTTTAAATGTTTGATGTACAACCATCACTTAGCTTTTTCTATTGCTTGTGAGGCAGCTGCTAAATGGCCCAAAATAGATTTGATAGGTGAGGGCTTAAAGTCCCATAAAAGATTAAAGATCTCTCAAATAAAAACGACACTTTTTTGGCCTAAAATTTTGAAATTATATAAGTCTTTTAAAGGAAATGCAAGGAACTTGATCTTTCAGTGCCTGTCCAATTTTATTCAGTTTGAGGTTCGACATAGGATTTATGTGACAAAGACTGTATTTTCAAAGACTGTGTTTTCCTGGCTTAAATATTTCTTGTGATACATGTGGTAGGTCAAATCATTCTCACTTGTTTTAAAACAGTTCAGTCTTGGTATATTTTCTCAACTCTTTGGGAGACACCTTCAATATTCCTTCAGACCTTGTCCCTTGACTGGTAACTTTGTGTTCCCTTCCAGCCTGGCAAATAAATACTCTGTTATTGTTGTTTTTGCCTCACTTGTTGCTGGTACATTAATGTTTCAGTGGAAAGACCCCAATCCACAGCCAAACATATCCAGGCTGACTGGTTTAATTTCTATCTTTTTATTGTAAAAGGACAAAAAACTCCTTCAGAGGCGTAGTTTTTAGTTAATATCTTTTCCTTTCCTCTTTCATTTAAAGACCACGTTGGGCAAAATCAGAAATTTGACTCTAAACACATTAAATATGAAGGAATAAAGTTGGTTTAAACTAAAAAAAGACTAAAATTGTGTGCTTCTGCATTATTAAATTACACCATTAGAGTTTTTTCACCACCCTCAGCTCAAGGTTGTTTTTTCTTTTTTTTCCCCAAAAAAGGGGCTCACTGATGCACTGGGGTCCTTCAAAAAATCCTGCTTCCCTCATGCATCAGGGATGGAAAAGAACAGAGTGCTTTCACTCCATAAAGTTTGTTTTTTAGCTTGCTAGGGGTAGAAATTAGCCTGTTATCATACATGTACATTATCAGGTAACTTTGCCCGACCTACCAGCCACAGTGGAGGATAGGTTGTAAAGGTAAGGTATTTACGTGATTTGTGAGGGAGTTTCAGTCTTCTGCTCCTCTGATACAACTTGCTGTAATAGTCTGTCTCAGTGTCATGCAGCAAAAATAACATATTTCCTGGCCAAAGATGTGTCCTGTCCCATGTCTCGTTTGTTTTAAGTCCAGGACAATGAGACGAAGCAGTATGTATGTACGTATGTATTTTTTTGAAGCATCCAGTGCAAAAGAAACTATCCAAAAGACGAGTCAGAAACGTCCACATAAAAAGAAACCTCATCAATATTTAAAATCTTCAGTTAAAGCTGACACGACGGTATGTTTATGCTAGACCCATTTACGACACATCAAATAACTGTGGGCTTTAAGCAGTTTGTTTTCTCATTTTCCCCGCAGGAATCCTTGTCTCTCCTTTCTGTTGCGTGCACTTTTATGCACACCAAGGAGTACTGGGAAAAAAGGCACACTGTCTCTCTCCGTCTTAGTGTGAACTGAATTTTCCAATGAATGCTCCTATATTAACAGTAGATGTGTGCTGCTGTGCATCATATGTGACTGAAACAGGCTCAGTAAAATGTGTGTTTGGTCTTGTGTGTTTGAGCCAATCTATAATGTGTCCTCAAAATAGCAGAAACACTCTGCAACACATACGTTAGACTTTAGACCGCTCCTCATTTTCAGACAAACACACCCCTGGGCAGAAATGGAAGTGCACACAGATTTGCTATTTTAACAGCATGGATGCACAGTGTATAAGTAAATTAGGGAAGACACCTGCGCTACACGTCAAATACTTTGCACTGGTCATAAATTAGGCCCTATAGCTGCAATATTCAGGTTGATGGATTATTTTAAAGTAAAGAGGATCTTATTTTGCGCTTGTGTGAGTGCATTTAACAGTCATGTTCACAGCATCTTGGAGCAGAAAAAACTGCTTCATTTTTTATGATTTAAAATCAAATTTGATATACCTGGAGATTTTTTTAACCCTGCACTTTTCCTTGTAGTCAACGAAAAGGTCTCCTGTTACCAGAATAAAAATGCACATGTTTTTAGTCTTTACAGCTTTGCAGCTTTTGTATTATCTGTTACTGTGTTATGTTTTCTATATTTCTATTGATTATGTACTTGTAACCACTGCTGAAGTGTTGTGTTGTTCTTATCTGTCTAACTTCTATTTAGATTTTTGATATCTCTTGCTTCTAGCACCGTGAAAAGAAAAAAAGAAAGATATGCAAGCAGAGGAGACAATTGGAAACTCAGAAAAATATTCAGAGCACTCTAGTTGAAGAGGGTTAGTGTGGGTTTAACATGACGTAAGCAGACTGTACAACTAACGCTGATTAACAGGGTTACCATAGTCACGCTCATTAGGGGACACATTTTCAATTTCCAGTGTCCACTCTCCTCGAGGATCCTCGTCCCAGGAGTGGGTGGTCATAAAAGCCCAGTCGTTGAATCCCTCTGAAGAGAAGTCATTTGGCCTTGAAGAAAAAAGGACAGGAGTTGAAATGTCTGGGTTGTTTTTTTTTCTGTGCCAAAGAGCAGAAAATCTCTCCTTTTATATTTCTTTTGGGGGAATGTGCACAGAGCTCAGACTGAAGCACACACACTAACAAATGCACACTGTGTTGGTAAAAGAGAGAGAGATTCATATAAAGCTGCGCTGCTGGTATGCGTACTGATATGTTTTAAAGTGTACCTGGGAAACAGCAGGGTGGAGCGTGTGCCCAGCGGGCTGATGAGATGAACGGCCAATTTCCCCCTCTGGTTGTGAGAGAGTGTGAGGCGAGCCTGAATGTGTTCCAAAGAGCTGACATACTCCGGTCGTCCCCAGCAGGCATCCACGCTTGCACTGAACAGCAGCTTGTTCCCGATGTCTCTGCAGGTTTGACACGAGCAGAAGAAAGGGGATAGTGAGGTTAATGATGTGTGGATGCAAGTGGACATACACAATAAGACAGTGTTGATAATCTACAAGAGCGTCCAGACTCCGGGGCTGTGTGAGGTGACATCCATCAGGCTGAGCAGGGTGATGGAACAGCAAGTGCTTGTACTGAAAAGAACAACTAACTGTGGCGCACAGACAAACACACATCAATGAGTCAGCTCTCAAACCTTGGCTCTGTCAGCATGCTGTGAACACACTGATGCTGAGGTCCCACTGTGGTCCAGTTCTGTGCCATGGCCACCATCGCACCTGCATCTAGGAGACCGTAACCATACGAGTGACTCACTACGGAGAGAGAGAGAGGTGGAGAAAAAATTGATTTAAAAAATAAAACACAAAAGGTTAATTATCCAGTCTTTAGAATAACAATGTTCTTCTATATCAGTTATCAATATTCTAATCAGGGTGTGAATGTAGAGTTACTGGGTGTGAAAACTTTAAGTTGTCAGAAAGACAAGAAAAGTGTGATAAAAGCTCAAGTTTATTTACCATTTATCACATATTTTTGTACAGAAACCATAATAAACATTGACATTTAACCTGTGATAACAATGGAGCTTTAATATGACACTGTCGCAGCGATGGACTGCCATGAGGGTTACTAGCAGGGAACCATATTAATGTCTAATTTAGTCCTCCCTTTTAAGCCTTCAATTTTTTTTTTGTAAATTTCTTGGCAGTTATTCGAACAAAAAAGAAGAAGTGGGGGAAAAAAAAAACATCTTTCTCTTTGTCTGTGGGAGAGGATGTTATCAAAGTAAAACAATAGCTCACACAGTTATGATGTCCCAAGTATAAAAAGGACCAAAATGTTTCATGTTTTAGTGTTGCAGCTAAACAAGGACAAGATGTGTGATCATGTTTGTATGTTGGGTGAAAATGATGCACTGAAATCAAATATATATTTAGCTGTTGTGCACTGTGTCTGTTTGGATCAGTGTTATGGTATGCTCTGCCTTCAACAGAACACCAGCAGTTTTTCGATGTGGGCTTGCTCGAGGCCCATGGCACTAATAGATATATAGTGCTGTGAAAAAGTATTTGCCCCCTTTCTGATTTCTTATCTTTTTGTCAATACAAAATGCAGTTCTTAAATGATGATTTTATTGATTAAGGCAAAAAAGCTCTCCAAACCTACATGACACTATGTGAAAAAGTAATTGCCCCCCCTTGTTAAATCATGAGTTAACTGTGATTAACCACATTTTTTGAAAGCTGAGTTCAATTTCACTCACCACACCCAGACCTGATTACTGTCAGACCTGTTGAATTAAGAAATCACTTAAAGGTGCAGTGAGTAGAATTTGGCATTTGATCGACATCTATCGTTCAGATTCTAGAATGAGCCCAACCATAACCAAAACATCACATCGCTGAGCAACGGAAGCCTGTGAAGACCAAAAGGGATTGTGAACACGGCATCATTTACTAAAGTGACAAGGTTTGTAACCATTATTTTTATAGATTATAGGTCAGTTGTTAGCTGCCGATTGTAGGTTTTTGAAACTTGTAGTAACACAAACAAACATTAGCTCATTAATGCTAATCAGATCAGAACCGGCGGACAGATTTGCGTTTCGTTCTTTTTGTCCCTAAAATCCACCTGTAGACAACATGGCGGATCACTATGTCGGCCTACATGAACGCGGCCCGTGGTAACGTAAATTTTTTGAAGCTTTTTTTAACTAAATAAAAATAAAACAAACGTTTTATGGGGATGATTGTGCTGCTATTTCGACGGACTTTACATACAAATAGAAACATTATATCCTATATTCACCGTTTCTTTTCGGCAAAATGCTGCCAACTTCTACACACTGCACCTTTAAATAGAAACTGTCTAAACACAAAAGTTGAACTTTTTGGAAGGTGTGTGTCCCGTTACATCTGGCGTAAAAACAACACAGTATTTGATAAAAAGAACATCATAGCAACAGTCAAACATGGTGGTGGTAGTGTGATGGTCTGGGGCTGCTTTGCTGCTTCAGGACCTGGACGACTGGCTGTGATTGATGGAACCATGAATTCTGCTGTCTACATGAAAATCCTGAAGGGGAACGTTTGGCCATCAGCTCGTGACCTCAAGCTCAAGCGCACTTGGGTTATGCAACAGGACAATGACCCCAAACACACTAGCAAGTCCACCTCTGAATGGCTTAAAAAAAACAAAATTAAGGTTTTGGAGTGGCCGAGTCAAAGTCTGGACTTAAATCCAATTGAGATGCTGTGGTGTGACCTTAAATGGGCAGTTCATGTTCGAAAACCCTCCAATGGGGCTGAGTTAAAACAATTACTGAGTGGGCCAAAATTCCTCCACAGCGATGTGAAAGACTCATCACCAGTTATCACTAACGCTTGATTGCAGTTATTGCTGCCAAGGGTGGCACAACCAGTTATTAGGTTCAGGGGGATATTACTTTTTCACATAGGGTCACGTGGGTTTGGAGAGTTTTTTTCCCTTAATAGATAAAATCATCATTTAAAAACTGCATTTTGTATTTACTCAGGTTATCTTTGTCTAACGTTAAAATTTGTGTGATGATCTGAAACATTTAAGTGTGACAAATATGCGAAAAAGTAAGAAATCAAGAAGAGGGCAAATACTTTTTTATGGCACTGTAAATGTCAACAAAGTAACTGGCCAGTCCTGCCCCCATCAGAAGATAGCTGGGTACGGATCCTAGGCAGTACAAAAGTCTTGCAACTAGCAGACTTTAGGGTAAAACTACAAAAAAACGGTAAGAATCACCACAGCATTTAACTTTCACTTAACAAAGCCCCTGTGTTTACAACTTTCGTGTGATGAAACATAGAGGTTATGTATTCTTGTGAGCTAAAAATACGCAATTTTGACTCGAGTAATGATGATATGCCATTAGTCCTGGGTATGAGAGGATATCTTTATGAATGGTAGTCAACGATAAATGGACTTGAGCTTATATAGTGCCTTTCTAGTCTCTTTGACTTCTCAAAGCAGCTTTACACAGCAGGTCACACCCATTCCCTCTCAAATTCACTCACTGATAGTTGGAGTGTCTTTGTCAGTTATCCATCAGTATCAACAAACACATTCATGCCCTTTCATACCCATTTACACGCCACTGACACAGAAGGTGGAGCAACTTGGGGTTAAGTATCCTGCAACCTTTCGATTACTGACCAAGTGCACTGTCAGTCTGTACCACGGACACCGAGCACACAGAGGAAGAACTTTTGTCACAGGTAGAAAGAGGGATGAGAGAAACTGTTGTAAAAGCTGAGGAGCAGGACAGATCACAAATTACCTGGTGGTGCAGATGCATGAACAGTGAGCTCATGCCCATGAACTGGGAGGCTAGTAGCTGTCACAGTTTGGATTTGTAACAACACCTCTCATGGGGTCTCATTAATAAACGCCGTGTATGCACAAAATGGGGCCTGAAGCTGGCACACACCGATTTACATGCAAAGTATGTTATCTATAAAAAAAAACCAAAAACCTGGCAATGAAATGTGCCCACCTGTAAGCAAACTCTGACTCAAGTATATGAGGCAGGCGGAATTAGTGACACACACATAGAAGTGGTCAACAGAAGCCAGATTGTAAACTTATGCCGCTGATGCTTTGAATTAAACAAAATATAAAACTTAACACTGCAATCCACATCATCATTAACATGAAAACACATAGTTTCATTAATGCACGCATCATTCTTATTACTTAAATACTTAAACATTCATAAAAAAAACCTGCAATATAAATCATCAGCACTAGCATTTCCTAACATTTATTCACCCAGAGTGCAGACGGCTGAACTGAAACTTTGTTTTCTGGAGAAATATAATCAACATGAGGTGTAAAAAAAGATGAAGATGATGAAGAAGTAGAAAACTGTGTCCCATAATGACAGCAGTTCTGTAAAATGTTGTCCTTATTATCACAGAGTGTTGTTGGCTGAGTTCGCCAGGATTAAACTAACTAACTAAATAAAATAATACTATTTTTCTCTGATAAATCCTCTCTTTAACGCTATTTTACAATGGTAGAGATCACTGATTAACGTGGGAACTTTAATCAGTGGGAACGTGGGAACTCCACTTTATTATCCGTTTTTTCTGTAACAATCACTCAATGAGCAGAGTTCAAGCACCTTCTCATGTTTAAAAATACTTGATTTCCGCAGTATGCATTTTAATTTTCATTGTCCTTTCCAGTTCTCATTGTAATTCCAAACATTATTACACATTTTCTTTCATCTGATGCTTTGCATTGATTGTTTATTGTTGCATGTGGGCATGTAGATGAAGGAGGTTGATCCATGTGTCCACATTTCCAGGTGGATTGTGATTTATATGATTCAAAAAATAAATTGATGCGTGTTGTACGACTGCTGTTTCACTACAATCCTACATTGTCAACTACTGGCCTGGCATGCATGCTACTGCGGTTTCAGTCGTTCTTGCGGATCCATGTGATCACGCATCGTTTTCACACCCTCTCTGTGCGAACGCAGAGCGCTTTTGAAAAGGCAAAGGAAAAACCTTTCCATTTCCGTTTCTGGTGACAACATGGTCGTGTAAATGGGGCCTTAACTTAAAGGTGGGGTAATTACAAGACTTTCTGTGGCGCCATATCTTGCTTTGTATTGCCTAGTTTCTGTACCTGGCTATCTTCCCACAGGGGCAGAACTGGCCACTTGTTTTATTGCCAATTATACTCAATAGTGCAATGGGCCTCGAGCAACACCACTTCAAAAATCCTGAACTACCTCTTTCAGAATTAAGTGATTTGATTATATGGAGAATGTTTTCATGTTATCTAGGGAACTATTAGATGAAATTAAAAGTTGGGTTCCTATTAATCTCTCCCTTTTGAAATCTAATTCTTTTTGATGTAATTATAACATTGGGGTATGCTGCAACATTTTGCCAGTTTGGGTAAAAAAAAAAAAAAAAAGCTCAGAGAGATACTGGGAGAGCAAGTCTCCAAGGAAAAAGGAGTGCACAGAGGAGGGAGAGAGAGACTAAGTGAAAGAGGTTATTATTATGTGATTATGTGCATAAGAGCAGGCACTCACTTAAATTTGCTTTGCACATGACAGATTTTTGTTTGCTCTAATTAAGCCACTCTCTGCATACTAATGAAGTGTCTGCCAAATAATTTATTTGCTTACAAAACTCTTCTCCTTTGCTCAAAATGTTCCACTGTGTACGCTGGATATAGAGGCACAAATATAACCCTGCGTGATACCATCTGCGTCTAATTAGAATAAGTTGGCCTCTACCTCTGCGCCCCACTCCGTTGGTTCTCCAGTCTCCAGCGCTGAGGTGCCCCGGCCTGGCTGTTCTCACCACCAGGTGCTGCATGTCTCTCCAGGTCAGATTCATGCTGCAGAAAAACAGGAAGGAAAGCAGAATGACCTGGTTGACTTAATGATAAATAATAGCTGAGGGCATTACTTCCAAAAATGTCCACTTATTTTTGTGGACAAAATGTTATCTCAATGAAAATTCTGCTTTTGGGTTGTCTGTCTGCCTGGGCTGTTCTTGTGGATTTTAACAACGCTCTGGGAAATTTTCTTCAAACTTAGACGAACGTTCAGTCTGGCTCAAGGGAGACCTGATAAGATTTTGGACGTTGGACTAATCAGGCCTATGCAGTGCGCTGAAAGCTCGCCAGCTCCAACCTGGTCTATTCCCGGCGCAGGAGAGGTGCACCCCGTGCAGTGGTAATTTGGCTGACAGGCGCACAGTGCGCACACCTCACCAAAACCTCACAGGCAGGTGTCCACAGTGTCAGGCACATTTCAGTGCAATAAACAATCACAGCAACCACTATTTAATGTATCCGTCTGAACATAGAGCATAAACATTTGTATCTATATTAATTGTCCCGTCACATCTGATGTCAGATCAGAGACGTTTGTCATAACTGATGAGTTCACATCTCTCAGCCAACCACAAACAGCCACATCATCCGATACGAAGTATCTGGCTTCTCTCATCTCATGAAATTAAATAGAAAAGAAAAAAAGAGAGACGCTCGCTGAATAAATGTAAGTCACTCGGTGTCTTAAGGATTTACCTGTGATTGCCCATATTTCTCCCTTTAATCTTTATTCTTAACGTGATCTAAAAAGATGGAGTAGCCTACATTATTGCAAGGAGGATGAGGAGGAGATATATTTTCACCTAAGGTGCTGCTATTTGGCGATGACAGACCAGGAATGCAGGTGGATCACAAGCATGATGAATGGATTAGCCTGCTGCTATGTTTAAATGTAATTATCACTTAATTTTGTACTCATATTATGACACATGAACAGATCACAGTTGTCCCGCGTAGTGGTCCACATGGTGACTCATATCTTGGCCTCCGATGCGCTGCCCGGTGGCCCCTGCGCTCTCCCAGTTGCTGCAAAAGTGACAGCGGCTCTGACCTTCTTCGCCACCGAGGTGAAATTGTTTCTGCGCCTCGCCCGCGGTGCATTTAAAGGCGAAGAGAGGTGTTCATTTGATTGGAGAAGATTACACTCGGCTGTGTTAAACCCAATCACGCCTCCTCTCCTCCCTCTCTGCCATTTGCGCCGGTGGGAGAGACCGAGGTGTGGGTGCGCCTCCCTGCGCCAGACTGTGTCGTGCACGAAACTTGCAAAATGCCCTGGACACATCCCTGTTGGCGCGGCCGCAGGCGCGGCGCAGGGCAGGTGCGCCCTGCCTGCGCCTGGTCTACGAAATTAGAGCCCCCTAGGTCAAGATCATTGGGTCACATGTTTATCCTTTGCCTCTAAATTCATTTAAGATATATATAAAAAAAAGCAATCTTCTGTTCGCACATGTTTGTGTGTAATCTTTTTGTATGTGTTTGTGCCTGTGTGTGTGTATGTCTGTCACTTTGTGCTCCGGTTCAACTGGCAATCCTCCGGTCCTCACACACTTTGACATGCCTGGTAACACTTATCTCACATTTTTGCTTTTCTCCCAGTAAATATGGGATTATTAATAATGGGATATACTTGGAATTGTAATCCTCTCTCATGGTCTGATGTTAGGGGCAGGATGTGAGGAAGTGGAGCTCTGTCTCTGCCGGTCTGTTAAAAGTGCATCTCTACCTCATTAGGTCTTTTGTTAGTTTAGGATCTTTAGCAGTGCTCAGGTAATGTGCAAATTGTATGCTCTGTTTAGGCCCAATTAACACATTTAACATGAACTTTACCTGATAAAAATATAACTGTTTGTTTATCTATCTATCTAGCCATCAGTGTATTTTTATATATATATATATATATATATATATATATATAAATATATATATATATATATATATATATATATATATATATATATATATATATATATATATATATATATATATATATATATAAGTGTCACTTAAGATTTATGCTTCCAGTTCCAGTCCTGAAATAATTTCCTTGACTTGTTTGTGCTTGTTTTGTGATTCACGTCTGAAAAAATTTGGGATGCAAGATGCCACTCTTTGTCCATTTTCAATATTCAGCTTTGATAAATATCTTGTCATTATTAAACCTCTCATGCTGGCGAAAGGAAGATAAAGAAATATTCAGCACCAGTGAAGCCATGGGTGAGACATGACTCATCTTTTTTTCTTGTTTTTTGGTAGTGGTGGTATCTGCTGTTGATTCATTGTTAGTCTAACCTTTGCTTGAAGCCTACTTGCAGTGCAAAATGGAGTGCGCTGGTTTTATCTAGCTTTGCCAAGCCTTCCTCACATCATGGTTTTAATCTTGTTATAACATATAGTGAGCAACAGCAGACTATCAACTTCCCCAAGCATTAGAGGGGGAGTGTTTCAGACATGTATAAGAGATTTTGATAGCTGCTGCAGATCACAACATCCATTTTATAAATCAAATATTGTTAAAAAACAAATAAGCTAGTAAAACTGCCTTTATTTAAGTAAGTTCTAGCCACCAGGCCACTAAAAAACAAACCCAGAGGTCTGTCTGGTGACCCCTCTTTAAAGTATTGAATGAATAAAGGTGCCTCTTAGTTGATGTCTTGGTCTTCATTTCTTTTTGTCGAACTTAGTTTTTATCCTAATTTCATCATCAAATACACAATGATAATGCACATTTTTTCCATTTTCCTCTTTTTCTTTCTCTTTACCCAAGAAAACTGAGAACAATCTTAAAAAATGATGGAGACATTGTGGTATACAGAGTAAAAAATGCCAAGGGTCTACAATCCAACAAGAAAAAAAAACAAAACACAAAAACATTTTGACAGAGTAATACAAAACAAATTATACAAAGTGGGGGGCTAAAGAGAGGGAAATAAATAAATGAGGTAATAGCAATTATAATTAAATAAGTTAAAACCAATCAAAATAAATGTATTAATAAATAAATAAGGTGTGTGTGTGTGTGTGTGTGTGTGTGGGGGGGGGGTGATAGTATAAGTAAACTGGGCTAATATCTGCTCATTGCTTTAGTATGGGTTCAGCAAGTCTCCACCTTGTAAAAAGAGTTTGTTCTTGTAATCTCAAAGATCCGCTATTTGTTACATGGAATGGATTTCCAGTTGGGGGATCAGGTTTGAACAGTTTGATCGTTATTAATTTGATAGCAGCTGTTGTTAGCATCTGTAGTAGATATTTTTTTTTGCTTTTCCATCAAAGCCTATAGTTTTTTAAGTATAGCTACTTTGGGACCTATTGTAAGGTTTTAAAGATATATATTACTAAGGGCTTAACAAATATCTCTCCAAAATATTCCTAAGTTTTCCATGTCCAGAATATGTGGGTATGAGCCCAGCATGCTTGCTGCATTTTCTCCAGCATTTGTCTGGGTATGCTAAGCTCATCTTTGGAGTCTGAGAGAATCTCATAATTACCTTCCACTTAAATTCCCTCCATATACGCCTCTTCTGAAATATCTGCGTTCATTTCAGTTTCCCATCTGTCTGCTACATATAATGTATTATTCAGAATCGTGTTTGAGAAAGCATGACAAAAGTAACATACAACTTTCCTGCTCCCTCCTCCTGTTTGTATTTTTATCAGTAAGGATTCGATTTGTTTAGTTAGAAAGGATTGCAATTGCAAAAGTCTGAAAAAATCAGTATTTGGAAGCAATAATTCCCCTTTTAACTGTTTAAGTGTTTTAAGATTTCATCCTCGAGGAGTTGAAGAAGTTTTTTAGAGTCCATGTTCTGACCACATCCTTAATCTCACATCCAATTGGGAAAGTGTAAAGTCCCCAATTGTGCTGATATCAGTTAATGCTGAAATTGTTAGATAGACCAAATGATGCTCTCACTATCATCCATATTTTTACAGTTTCTCTGCTCCATTCACCCAGGGGGTTTTCTTTGGTGGAATGTCAATGAAAGGAAAGATGTGTAGAGGTCCATCGCATAAGCTTTTTCAACATTGAGCCAATGTGTATCCGCAAGATCTTGAATCAATAATGTTAGGAGTTTTAACTGTGCAGCCCAGAAGTAATGTCTCAGGTTAGAGAATTTAAGACTTCCATCTGATTTGGATAACTGCAGTATTTTACCCTGACCCTTTGACGCCTTCTCTGCCTTATTTGCTGAAATGAGACTATTAAATGTAAGTTTAGAGATATCAGTTGGTAACATCTGAAATAAAAAAAGAAGTTTAGGGAGTACATTCATTCGAACACTTTCTGCGCGACCTAACAGGGACAATGGGAAAGATGACCATCTGCCCACATCCTTACAAATATTCTGTAATATAGTTTTATAGTTCTTATCATTCATATTTTCAAGTGAGGGGTAGGGATTTGAATGCAGAGATATTTAATAGCCATTTAATCTGCCATTTGAATCCACTCTAAAGTTTAACAATTTCTGTTATTTAACTGCTTATATCCATAAACATAGTCTTTTTTACATTTACTTTATAACCAAAATAAAACCCATATGTGGAGAAATCTTTTAGATGAGGAATTGTGGTTGTAGGATTAGCTAAATAAAGGAGTTCATCACCAGCCTACGATAATAATTTACATTGTCCATCATTTATTGTCAGTCCCTTTATCTTATTGTAACCTCTGCTAAGCTGAGCTTAAGGTTATGCATCCTTGTTCAAGGTCGAAGTGATTTGATACAAATCAGTTTACTCTGACAGCTGCTTGTGAATCAGAATATAATGTTTGAATCCACTTTAAAGAATTTGGGACCAAATTGAAAAGGTTTGAGTGTTTGTAACAGGTATTTCCATGATACTCGGTCAAAAGCCTTTTGGGCATCAAGAGAGTATCATAGCTTTCTCCTTTAGTGCATTTGGGTGGATCATTAGATTTAGAGGTCTGCGTTTTTGTCCCCATAGTGTCACCCTGTAATAAATACAGTTTGGTCCAGATGGATTATTTGAGTAACAACTTTATTGACTCTTCTTGTTAAAATTGCTGTTGGTATACATAGATCTGTATTCCAAAGCAAGATGGATCTGTATGAGTCACATTTGGTGGAGTCATTACCTTTCTTATTAATAACAACTATGGTTGCCTCCTCCCAAGAGGGGCCAGGGTTCCACACTGCAGTGCATAGTGATAGGCATTTAATAATAGCGGTGACACCAACTCTTCGTTTTTTTTTTTTTGTAGAAATGATTTATGTACCCATCTGGACCTGGGCCCTTATAATTTTCTAGAGATTGTTTTCTCAGTCTTATTGCTAAAAGTCTACTTGCCCCATTGCCATTTTCATGGTATTTCTGCTTAGTAAACCTTGAATTTTCTATTTTCCCTGTGCTTAGATTGTTTAAGTCCCTACGTGTTTTTTTTAAGGTTGTCAAGCAAGTTTTTAGAATTGTCTTATCTTGTTTTCTAGACCAGTTTGTTGGGATTCACTCTATTTCTGTTTTCTCTGATATATGCCTTTGTACAATCCCATAAGATGAGGGGTGATATTTCCACTGAAGTATTCATTTCCAAATAACTCTTACGTTCAGTTGTTGCAAATATGGAAAAGTGTAAAAAAAAAAAGGAGAAATAAAGCCATTAGTCAACACTGCAGCTTCTGGGTCTTTAAAAGGATCTCTATCCATCTCATAAATGACGGGCGAAACCCAAATGTTTTGAGTGTATGAAACGTGTATCTCCATTCTATCCTATCCAACGCCTTTTCGGCGTCAAGTGAAATGGCTGCTGCTGGGTCCTCCAAATCTAGCATGTACCACATTATATTTATGAGGCATCTTGTATTACCAGAGGAGTTTCTATGTTTAATGACACCCACTTGGACGGGGTGTATAAGGGACTTAAATGCTTTTTCCAATCTATTGGCTAATATTTTAGACAGAATTCGACAGTCTACAGAGATTAAACTGATAGGACGATAATTTTTGCTGTTGGTTGAGTCTTTGTCTTTTTTAATATTAGAGAGATAATTGCATTTAAAGAATTCAGCAGTATAGCCATTGTGGCCAGGAGATTTACCTGTGGGAAGGGCCTTTATTGCATCCATTATCTCCTTTGAAGTAATAGGTGCATGTAGGTCTTTTTGTTCTGCCGTACTTATTTTCGGAAGATTCAAGTTGTCTAGGAATGATATTATTTCTCTATCTGTTGCAATGCTTTCAGATGTATAGAGATTATATATAAAATTCCTTGAATGTGTCATTTATCTCCCTTGTACTTGTCACCAGATTCCCACCCTGGTCTCTCACTGCTACTATACAGGATTTGGAGTCTTTTTGTTTAATGTACCTTGACAGAAATTTTCTAACTTTGTACCCTACTTCAAAATAGTCTGCCTAGCCTTAAGTAAAATAAAGTCTTTTTTTATGTTATATTGTGGTTTTATGTTATATTGTGGTTTAACCACCTCTGTGATTGTCATGATCCGGTGCTTTGTTGTCAAGTCACCTTGCTTGTGTTCTTGTTTTATGTTTGTCTGTGTGCTTCCTGTTTTATTTTGAAACTCACTTTGTTTTCTTGTCTCCCCAGGTTTTACTTCCTGTTCCGGCTTGTCACACCCGCTCCCTGATTGTCCCTCCCCAGCTGTCTGTCATTACCCCAATTACCGCTTGTATTTAACCCTTGTGTCTTCCCCTGTCTTGTTGCCGGATTGTTTGTACTGTTAAAGTCACTCTCTAGGCGTTATCTTAAGTCACAGTCTGATCTTGACCTCCTTTGTTCATCGGCCTAGCTTTTTGCCTCTGCCCTTTTTTGGATCCCTTCGCCTGTTCAATTGATCTTCGTGTACCAAACCTTGTTTGTCTGACTACCACCTCTGTTGCCGACCTCTGCCTGTTTGAGAACCTGCCTAGTGTACCGAACCCAGACTGTAAATAAAGACCTTGATTTTTGCTCACTGGACCTGCCTCATCTGCCTCTTTGGGTTGCTTTGCCATTGTTCATGACAGAACAATCCGGCCAGAACTATGCAACCCGCCGATGAGGACCCTGTTCGTGCAGCGTTACGAGCCTTGGGGAAGAGATTGGCGCACCAAGAAGAACAAATGGCAGCCCTGTGTGTTCACACAAAAGAACTCCATGATCGCCAAGAATCCATGTTGGCTGAACTCCAGATCCAGCTCAGCTCTCTCTCCACAACCCTCCAGAGGGAGCCAGAGATCGCTCCTGCCCTCTCACCTCCTGACTTCAGCCCCTCCCAAGGGATTCATCCCGATCCCTCGTCAGACGCAGCTGGTGCCACTCTAGCCACGCCATGCCTTCAACTCTCCAGACCAGAGAAATTCTCCGGTGACTCCGGGGATGTTAGACCCTTCCTGACACAATGTGAACTTCACTTCGAGATGCAAGCATCCGCTTTCCCCACAGAAAGATCCAAGGTGGCTTACCTTATCTCCCATCTCACGGGCAGAGCAGAAAGTTGGGCCACAGCAGAGTGGAGCCGCCGGTCCAGTGTGTGTGTTTCCCTCTCCGCTTTCTCACAAGCACTCACCCAGGTATTCCAGCACTCCGCTTCAGGCAGGGAAGCAGCGCGCGCGCTGCAGGGGCTAAGACAAGGAAATGGGAGGGTCACTGATTATGCCATAAACTTCCGTACTCTAGCCGTAGACTGTGGTTGGAACAATGCAGCCCTCGCCGACGCCTTTTTTAAGGGATTGTCACCTCCGGTTAAAGATGCATTAATACCGCTAGACATTCCCGAAGACTTGGATTCGCTTATCGCCCTCGCTATCCGGGTGGATCATCGACTCGCCGACCGAGAAAGAGAGAGAGGACGACCCTGCCTCCGCATCTCCCCTCCGCGTCATCGGGATAACCACGCTTCAGTTTGCTCCATCCGCGAGAGAATCACCACAGCTCCATCAGCGCCACCATCGCCCCCCGTCGAGGAGCCCATGCAGCTGGGGCGCACGCGCCTCACCCCCGAGGAGAGACTCCGCCGGCTGAGGGATGGACGGTGTTTTTACTGTGGACTGCTAGGACACGCCGTAGCTGATTGTCATGTCAAGGGTGCCCACAGACCTACACCACGACCAGTAAGGGTGAGTCATAGCATAACCTTAAATGACCCTGCTCAGTTTGAACCTCTTTTGACGCTCAGCTCTGACTCCGTCAGTCTTAATGTTCATGCATTCATTGACTCAGGCTCTGACGCTAACCTCGTGCACCCTTCTCTTGTCAGGAGATTAAAACTCAGAATATTCCGACTGCCCTTGGTGCTCCAGGTGAAAGCAGTGGATGGATCGGGACTAGGTAGAATCACGCACCGTACTCAGTCAGTTAAGATATCGTTTCCTGACTCTCATTCTGAACATTTAAGTTTTCACATCCTTGACACTATGACTCATGACCTCATCCTCGGGCACCCTTGGCTTGAACGACACAACCCTCAACTAGACTGGACCTCGGGACAAGTCTTAGCATGGGGATCACAGTGTCAGAAATCATGTTTTAAGTCTTATAAGAAAGGACAAATCAACCAAGACATAGATTTGACAAATATCCCTGACTGCTATCGAGATTTAGCTGAAGTATTTAACAAGACTAGAGCTACGAGTTTACCTCCTCATAGACCATATGACTGCCCCATAGATCTTTTGCCAGGTACTACACCCCCTAGAGGAAGGCTCTATTCTCTGTCAGCTCCGGAACGGCAGGCCATGGACAAATACATTGAGGAGTCTCTCTCTGCTGGCATCATCAGGCCCTCCTCCTCTCCTGCCGGAGCTGGTTTCTTCTTCGTGGAGAAAAAAGATAAGTCTCTCAGGCCTTGCATTGATTACCGTGGCATTAATGGCATCACAGTTAAGAATAGGTATCCTTTACCTCTCATCTCATCGGCATTCGAGCTCCTGGAGGGCTCCAAGGTTTTCACTAAGCTTGATCTCCGTAATGCATACCATCTCGTCCGCATTAGAGAGGGGGATGAGTGGAAAACAGCATTCAACACCCCTAGTGGACACTATGAGTATTTAGTCATGCCTTTTGGTCTCACTAACGCCCCCGCGATTTTTCAAAATCTAGTGAATGATGTTCTCCGTGACATGCTGAATGTGTTTGTGTTTGTTTACCTAGATGACATCCTGATTTTCTCTCCCGATGAGGATACTCACCGCACTCACGTCAGGCAGGTGCTCCAGAGGTTGCTGGATCACCAACTATACGTGAAAGCTGAAAAGTGTGAGTTTCACAAGTCCTCTGTGTCGTTTCTGGGATTTGTAATTTCTGAGGGAGAAATCAAGATGGACCCCGAGAAGATTCAGGCAGTCACAGATTGGCCCACCCCTACTAGCAGAAAGGATATTCAGAGATTCCTTGGTTTTGCGAATTTTTATAGGAAGTTCATTAGGAATTATAGTACTATTGCTGCTCCTCTCCATGAGCTCACTTCTCCCCAGAAATCTTTCTTTTGGTCCCCCCAGTGTAATCAGGCTTTCCTGAAGCTCAAGAAAAGATTCACGTCTTTCCCTGTTCTTTGTCTCCCTGAGACAGATAAGCAGTTTGTGGTGGAGGTCGACGCCTCAGATGTGGGGGTGGGGGCAGTGTTATCTCAGATCAGTTCCTCAGATGGCAAACTTCATCCATGCGCCTTTTTCTCCAAGAAATTAACCAAGCCAGAACAAAATTATGACATAGGCGATAGAGAACTATTAGCTGTTAAAATGGCCTTAGAGGAATGGAGACATTGGCTCGAGGGCACAACTCAACCTTTCATTGTCTGGACCGATCACAAAAACTTAGAATATCTTCGCTCTGCTAAACGCCTCAACTCACGACAAGCTAGAGGGTCGTTATTTTTCAGCAGATTCAACTTCATCATGTCCTTCCGCCCTGGTTCCAAAAATATCAAAGCTGACAGCCTATCCCGTAATTTTGGTCCCCTTTCTATTGATCCTGAACCCAAGACTATTCTACCTAGCTCTTGTTTTGTAGCAACCCTTCATTGGGACATTGAGTCACGGGTCAAGCAAGGCCTGGGAGATAATCAGTCTCCAGCGGATTGCCCACCTGACAAACTGTTTGTGGTTCCCGAGTTGAGGGGTCAGGTTATCCACTGGGCTCATACTCTGAAGACTGCTTGTCACCCAGGAATTAGCAGAACCACGTTCCTGATCAGTCAACGTTTCTGGTGGCCCTCGCTGAGGGCCGATGTCGCTAATTACATTGCTGCCTGTACTGTCTGTGCTACTAACAAGTCCTCCCATCAGAAGCCCATGGGACACCTCCAGCCTCTTCCTGTTCCCAAGCGACCTTGGACTTACATATCCATGGACTTTGTCACGGGGCTCCCAGTTTCCTCAGGTAACACCACCATACTCACGGTTGTGGACCGCTTTTCAAAAATGGTGCACTTTATCCCTCTGCCCAAACTACCCTCAGCTAGAGAAACGGCAGAGGCCATGTTTCAGCATGTTTTTAGGATCCATGGTTTTCCGGAGGACGTAGTCTCGGACCGGGGCCCTCAGTTCATCTCAAGGTTCTGGAAGGAGTTCTGTGGGCTGCTGGGGGCTACTGTCAGCCTATCTTCTGGATTCCACCCGCAATCTAATGGTCAGTCGGAGCGTCTTAACCAAGACCTTGAGACTGGTCTCCGTTGTTTGGCCTCCCAAGATCCGGATACCTGGTCAGCCAAGCTGATATGGGTCGAAATGGCCCATAACTCCCTGCCCTCTTCTGCTACTGGTATGTCTCCATATCATGTTGCCCATGGTTACCAACCTGTCCTTTTCCCCTCCTCAGAACAGGACTCCCCAGTCCCTTCAGCCCTGGCCCTAGTAAGAAGGAGTAAGAGAGCCTGGGAGCGAGCGAGGAAACAACTCCTACGTCAGTCGCAGGTTTACAAGAAAGCGGCTGACTCCAGACGATCGCCCGCTCCCACCTATAAAGTCAACCAAAAGGTCTGGCTCTCCACGCGTCACCTCCCACTTCGAGTGGAATCAAAGAAGCTCGCTCCCAGGTTCGTGGGCCCTTTTCCTATATCTAAGATTATCAATCCAGTCACATTACGTCTCAAGCTACCTAGGTCCATGAGAGTTCACCCTGCCTTTCACGTCAGTGAAATTAAGCCTGCCAAGGACAGTGTGTTTTGCCCTCCGGCCAGACCCCCTCCTCCCGCCCAGGTCATCGATGGGGACCCCGTCTACACGGTTAAAAAGCTGCTGGCTGCGCGCCGTAGGGGACGGGGCCTGCAATACCTGGTGGATTGGGAGGGATATGGACCAGAGGAGAGATCCTGGATCCCTTCAAGTTTTATCATGGACCCCACGTTAATATCAGACTTTCATGCCTCCCATCCTCAACAGCCTGGGCCGTCAGGAGTCGGCCCTTGAGGGGGGGGTACTGTCATGATCCGGTGCTTTGTTGTCAAGTCACCTTGCTTGTGTTCTTGTTTTATGTTTGTCTGTGTGCTTCCTGTTTTATTTTGAAACTCACTTTGTTTTCTTGTCTCCCCAGGTTTTACTTCCTGTTCCGGCATGTCACACCCGCTCCCTGATTGTCCCTCCCCAGCTGTCTGTCATTACCCCAATTACCGCTTGTATTTAACCCTCGTGTCTTCCCCTGTCTTGTTGCCGGATTGTTTGTACTGTTAAAGTCACTCTCTAGGCGTTATCTTAAGTCACAGTCTGATCTTGACCTCCTTTGTTCATCGACCTAGCTTTTTGCCTCTGCCCTTTTTTGGATCCCTTCGCCTGTTCAATTGATCTTCGTGTACCAAACCTTGTTTGTCTGACTACCACCTCTGTTGCCGACCTCTGCCTGTTTGAGAACCTGCCTAGTGTACCGAACCCAGACTGTAAATAAAGACCTTGATTTTTGCTCACTGGACCTGCCTCATCTGCCTCTTTGGGTTGCTTTGCCATTGTTCATGACAGTGATCTGATTGTCTGTTGGGTGGTTTAATCTCCATATGTTTTTAAGACTCAAAGAAGTGCACATTCTTTTCACAGTTAACACAGAGTTAGGCAACTTACCCAGTGCTGGCTTACTACGATCTAAAAAAGACAAAATTGAATTTTCCCCCTAATATTATAGGATAATTTCCAAGACTGTGTAACTTGTTTTCTAACTCTGCAAAAAATCAGGGTGATCTGTATTGTGAGCATATATATTGGCAAGGATTAAAGTCTGCCCTTGAATATCTGCTAGAATAGTGACTATTTTTCGTTCCTCGTCTTTAAGTTCCGTCCTGAGTTTGAATTGTAAACATTTATTAATAAGTATAGCTACCCCTCTGCTTTTCAGTGACCCCGCACTGAATGATACGTGTCCAACCCAGTCCCTGCACAATTTAGCTGATTCTTGGGGAGATGTATGTGTTTCCTGGAGGAATACAATATGCTGATTTTTTGTTTTCAAGAATCTTCCTCTTTTTGGCTGCACAACCAAAACCATAAACACTCCAAGTGCAATAACTTAAAGTCCCTCCCTTGTCAGTCATCATCCCTGGTAATTTAATTAACCTTAGAATAAAAGTCCATTCCTCCTGTACATTTTGATATAAATGGTGCAATATCAGGAAGTATACACAAAAAAGAAAAGATAATAAATAAAGCAAATAATATGGACCTCTGTGAAATCTTCAATAAACACCGGACAATGAACCAGCCTGTTTTCTGTAGAACTTGAACATAGAACAAAGTCAAAACTAAAATAAACAAAAATCATCTTAGGTCCATGACAAACAGAGCAAGTTCAGCCCAAGAGTGCCCTCTGCTCTGTTTTTTATTTTTTTTCCAACAGATAAGTTTGGATCGTGATTAACTTAGGATATGGATTTCCTTTTTACTTTTCCAAAACTCTACCTATATGTAGTCTATTCGGAGAAAAAAAGCCAGCATGTCCAGGATAATGCAGATATGGCAGATTGAAAATAAGTGTTATTAAAGTTTTGATTAAAAGTAAAGTCAAAATATTTACATGTGTGGGCCTTCATCACCCATGCCATCAGTGGAACAGGAAGGTTTCCTAGTGTCCGTGAACGCACCACGTAACATAAAGAAAAAATTTCACTGCTTTTGGATAAAGTCAGTGGCGTCCGATGGGTTGTCAAACACTCACAAGGTATTTCCCTCTTCAAATCTTCAAATGAGCCAGGTAGAGAAGGCTGAATTTAATCTTCTGCTTATGTAGCGCTTGTTTGCAGTGAGAAAACACTTCATGTTTTCTCTGGGCCTCCCTGCATTTATCTGGAAAAATCGCTCGCTTTACATCCCACGTCATCTGTTTCTTGCTCAGTGCTGCTTCCATGATGCTGAGGCAGTCTTTATAATGCAGAAACAAGCCACGATCGTCCTGCTGGTGTTCTTGTCCCCATCTGTCTGGTGTATCCCTATCCGATGAGCCCGGTCCATTTCTATTCCACCCGGGGGAGGATCAATGCCAAGGGATGTAGAAAATAATTTGTCCAGGAAAGCAGTAGTGTTATTTTTCTCTGCTCCCTCTGTTATTCCAACAAATCTAAGGTTGTTGCGCTGTGCTCTATCTTTGGCTTCAGCCAGCCTGTCCATCAGGAGTTGAATGACAACTTTGGTGGCTAGCGGGTTAGCTTTCCTGCTGGCCTGCTCATCCTCAAGTCTATTTACTTGGTCTTCCATCTCCATAATGTGAAGGATAAGGGAAGTTAGCTTATTAACCACGGAGCGCAAAGATAGCCAAATTTCTTTCAGGTCAGCCATTTCTTCATGCCATGAATCTGAGCCATGCCTGCACCGTGGTCCATGGACTTGCCCACTGCAGCGTCTTTGCCAGCTGTTACTGCCTCTTCTCTGGACATGTTGAGTTGAGTTTGAGTAGCAGAGCGAAGGTTTCTTCGTTCCATTGCTGTATTCCAACTTTTACAGCCTTCTGACATATTTTGGTTTCACACAACCCCTCCTCACAAAATAATATGATACCCAAGCGTAAATAGGATTAGTTAAGGATGTTAAACCCAACGGGAGCACACCTACAACTGTGTCACGGGACTCCCTGATTGGTAGGATTTTAATACCATCTATTCTATGTAGTTCTGCTTTTGGTATGAAAAAATTATCAATCCTTGAATAAGATGAATGTCTAAGTGAGTAGAATGTGGAGTTTCAACATCTGGGGTATTTACTTCTCCAAATGTCTATCAAACCTAACTCCAAAGATAAATCTTTCAACTGTAGTGTCTTATTATCGTAGTTATATCGAATGAGTTGGCTCGTAACTTCGGTGCAAGTTGGCAGCTAATGATGAAAAACATATGTAAAAAATGTCTAGGTCAAATTTGTGCTCTCACTCTTCAAGGAAGCATCAATGCAGGCAAAGTCCATTTCCAAAAAACATGTTTATTATGGCCACAAAGCGCACAATAACAAACGGGAGTTGCTTCATGTCACGACACCTCAAAGCAACTGAAGCCAGAGCTGATGTATGCATGTTTTATAGCTTGATGGGCAGGACTCCTCCCGTCTTCCAGAGGGTTCCCCCCCCATGTTTTTGTAACATTCACCTTGTTTATTCTTGAATATATTTGTGTAATATTTCCCATCCATAGACCTTTATACACTTCAATGAAGTCTAGAGTTTCTTTATCCTTCGGTCATTATGCAAAATAAGGCTTATTTCTGTCTTTTCCATAGTTGTGTGGTTTTTCAAAATGGCTCCAGTCTGCTTCAAACTGGCTTCTCTCTTAGCTCCAAATATGGCTATGGCATCTCTCTCGCTGTGTCTTGCTATGATTATAGGCTGCTTATCTCCTGGTCTTGGCGTTATCAGGCTCTGGTGTGAGCGCTTTACCTGCACCTCTTTCTCCATCTGTAGCACCTGTATATTCCCTCTTCTCGTCCTACCCTCCAAGTCCTCACATTTGTCTTGTAATTGTAAACTTGTTTTTGAAAGGCTGTTACGCTGGTTTTGGGTTGATACCATCTCATCCAACCATGCTGACAGACCAGTCTCTATAGATTGTACCTGTGCTTTTAGCTGCTTGATTTTCTGCACAGATTGCAGCAGTATTGCGGATATGACTTTTCCCAGAGAGGAGAGGACGTCTGCTTTAATGGGGGCGGTGTCCATGATGTGCTTGTCCACAGGTGCAGTTGGGGCTTGATCCGGGCAAGTTGAACTCTTCGCTAAGGACATGTTAGTCCTTGAGTTGGGCTGGCCATCATACTTATATTTACAGAGATTCTATGCCATGACTGCCAGTTTTTCTTGTCCTTTTGTAGATCTCTTGTTTGATATTTACCCATTTTCTTGAAACACTAATGTGTAGACGTTGATAAATTATGACATTAAATTACAATTCCGTAGAAGCTGTGAAAAAAATGCAGCTAACTCCTTTTGTGGCTCTCTAGCACAGTCTTCTTTTGTAAAATTTAGACAATAGAAATGGTGGACAGGACTAAGAGGCTATTTGAAATGTTTAACAGTTAAATAAGCAAAACTACATATGTATAAATAGTGCAGAGTATGAGAGAGTCTGATTCTCATACTCTGATTTTGCTGACCTCCACAGTATAAGAGCACAGCAAAGGAAACGTGAGAGGCTACAGGATGCTGAAAAGGTCATGAGGCTGTAGGCACACCTGAAATGTGATCTGGCACATTTTATACACAGAAAGAACACCTCTACATTTATGAAATATTATACTGAGAGGTAGCGGATGCCCTCAGGGACGTGCCAGTTAACTTTAACAAAGGTGCAACATCCCATTATGGTTTTAAGAACAGCAGCATTAAAGTTACATCATACCCTACTGAGTGAAAAGGTCAGAGAACCCAGTAGAACAGTGGAAACTAATCCACAGAGGACTACGTGGACCTTCTGTAATGACAGTTTTTAATGAGGTCTGGGATTGAGGGCTGGAGTTGCTGTCCTCACGGCAGCAGACTAATAAAAAGTTTTGCGAAAACAGACTTTTATTAAGAGAAACATCCAGGCATCCAGAGGAGAGGCCTTTGAGTGAGGAATAAGCTACTCGGTGGGTTAAGATAATCAAACCATGAATCACTCAGAGCAACATCAGAGCTGATAGAAATGGGAACACAGAATGCACTGTGGCACATCACCTCCGCCGCTCTCAGCATCAGCATTCACATCTCACATCCTCTCATGTGTTATTAATGGACAAGATCCCCCAACCACTCAATGTCACCTCGGCTAAAAGCGAGGGGGGGGGGGATGAAAAATAATAAAAACAGCAGAAAGCCAAAACACCCTGCCTATTAAATGATTTCATCTCCATGCCTTCAGTTTGGTCCCAGTCTGATAAACCAGCTACCCTGTTATTACTGCTGCCAGTCAGACAGGGGTTGAGATGGTGGGGGGAGGAGGGGGGAAGTGCATGTGTGTATGTGTGTGTGTGAGGGGGATTCTCACTGACAAACACAGAGTCTGGTATGGTGTCGAAAGTGAAAGATAGTCTACATGTTGTAAGCATTCGCTCTGTCAGTCAGAGCCCCTCTCTTCTATCAGAGGTGGCGGAGCTGAGATAAACCACCAATGTTTTCCTGAGCTGGGCTGTGAGAAGAGACTCGATCTGATGTGACACCTGTAAGCTAATTGTTTATGCGGAAATAAAAAAGAGTGATTCAGAGCTAAGGAGTGCTGACAGATAAAAGGACTGCACATGCAAGAGACATGACCACACAGATACAGACAAACTGTAATGGACAACATAATGGAGCTGTTGACCCAAACTTGGACCGCGACATCCGAGTGAGTGGTAATAAGAGAAGTCCTGCATTTAAAATCTTCATCTGCAAACCTTCAGGTGCTTCATGTCTGTGTGGGAGGCAGCTGCTGATTTGTCTTGCTAATTAACTGTTTATCAAAGGTTTAATTTTGCAAGGAAATAAGTTGTGGGTTGGGATTGAGGCCAGCTCTGACTCCCAGACACGTGTGCAAACTTTCAGACGAGAGACCCAGGCAAACATGCACTCATGCACACGCCTCCCACGGGTGCACAGAGAGGGAGCACAGATAAGGTCTATAATTAAATCAGAAATTTCTTAAGTGTTAACTAAGCTCTTCTTTAGTGCTAAAACCAGCTCCATCTCACACCCAAGTCGACATAAAAAGCTTTTTGGTCAATGGGTTTGTGTCTCTGACTGCCACAATGAAGTTAATGGTTTAGATTAATTTTTGGATGCTTTCCAAAAGCAGAATAAATTTAGTTAGCTTTAAGAGAAAGCCCAGAAAACATCACAAGTGCTTTGTGCTTGTGGGGAGGAAAAAAATCACCAGCTACAACACTAAAGTTCTGCTGTATGCCCTCCTGCACTACAAACAAAAGATAAGAATCACAAGTTCTGCATTTACGAACCTGAAGCAAAAAGTTGAGCAAGAGAACACTGATCAATGGCACGACAAGCCTGAACATATGTGGGATCCAAAATCCAAACAATTCTTTGTTTGTAATCAGTGCTTCATTGCAGGTAACATTAATGTTACGCCCTTTTTACACAGACAAACCTAATATTTCCTTGATCAGGGTAACCTATACCAGAAAATTCCCTGATCTTCTTGTTCACACTTGGCCCTCACAGCAGGATATTTCCCTACATTTTGCATGTCAGTCAATGGAGGGGAAAACACCAGTGGGGCAGCAGGATAATATCAGGGAAAGGTCTGGGTGAAAAACCCTGCTGCTTGCATGCACACATGCAGTTAGGCTGGGTAAATTCAAGATAATTTCAGGGTTTTTCTGAAAGTGTGAATAGGATTATATATTTACCTTATCAATCAATCAGTCTCAATCAATCAATCTTTCTTTCAATTCATACCAAGCGTTATCTCGAGACACTTTACAATAGAGCAGGTCGAAGCCATACTCTTCATTTTATAGATATACATATATGCATATATAAAAATACACATATATACACATACATACATCCAAACCCAACATGAATCCACCATGAGCGCAGCACTGGGCCAACATACATTACAGTGCATCTTTTTGAGTCTTTCAGTGACAGTGGCAGAAGTCTTGGAGTCGAACCAGACTCATGTTGAACAACCATCCCCTGAAGCCATGTTGAGTATGTACCTTATCTAGGTAGTCCCACTGTATAAAGAACCCTTTAAATGCTTTTACCAGTTTTACATGCTCCATATGATTAACATGTCTTCTCCATGTGATGGAACAGTTCTATTACCAAAACAAAAGGTCTGCATGATCAGACCCATTGGCTCATGGTAGCAAGCACATTGCACAGTATAGACATCAGATATATGCAGAGCTATTGGCAACATGATGCCATGTAGTGCTGAACTGACCAATTACCATAGAGTTGGCCTGTAAACCAATCAGAACAGACTATGCCCACACGGGGAAGGGGGCCTTGAAGGGATAGGGGCTCTAACAAGGAACCTCAGACAGATTGAGAACACAGGTGGATCAAGGTTAACATCAGTGATTGTGAACAAAGTAGGGGCTCTTAAATGTTAAAGTCACCTTATCCAAGTTGTTGTATTAAGGGGTACCATGAATGTTGGCTTTACTGATGTAAATGTTAAGTTTGATTCATCATATCTATAGCTAATGTCACATTGTCTTTCCCCAGACATTAAACTAGATTAAAAAAAAGATATCTGGTAATTGCAGTCATCTGTAGTGCATAAACAAAAATAAATTCCTGTTTTGTTTAGTTTATGATATATCATTCTGTCTAAGTTGACACTAATGACTTAGTGTGGGATGGTAGCAGCTAGTTAGCAATTTACAATATGCCTGCTGAAGTCCTTTACACAGAGCGTTTATGCAATAGCACTCCAGCAGAGCTCCGTCGTCATTTCACCTTGAGACAGTCACATAAATCCCACAAGAACACTAAACTTGTGTAAATTCACTGTACAATACGTCTTTGGAGAGTTGCGGGAGAGTGCGACATGGCAGGTGCTTTACATCCATATAAAGGCAGGCATACACACAGCAGCACTCCCTCCCGTTAAGTCCCCTTGACCCTTATTCACCAATAATATGCCTCTAATACTACCTCTGGAGATAAAGCAAATGGGGGTCAAGAGAAAAATCACAGGGGGGTAATTTTACGGCTTGAGATGGCTGCATGAATGGAGCCATACACACTATGCCACCAGTGTGTTTCAATATGCAGGTTGATGTACAAAGAGCAGAAAAAGTCTACACTAGAATGGGAAAATGTGGTTTTGGAAGGTCATACTCTTTTTTTACAGTATTAATTGGCTTCCTTTCCTTTTGTTGATGTTTGGAGTTATGAAAAGACAGGATATGCAGGGAGAAAAGCAGGAGGACACTACCAAACAGAACAAGGATTGAGAGTCTATCCTGTTATTCAGGGGAAAAGGACAACAACCTCTGCACATCGGGCACGCACTCGATGAGCCAACTGAGCCAAACAAGCACTCAAGGGTCGATAAAAAAATTGCACCAAGGAAACCAAAGGTCCAAATCCTGTTTGAAACCAGAACTAAATACCTATTTTATGTAAGTTTACTTCTTCTGACTGATTCTAAACTATTAATACGATCATACTTGTGTAGGGCCAAAACATCATTTAAGTCAGAAAAACATAAAACATGGGGTCTGAGACTCATCAAAATGTTGCCTAACACAATGTCAAAGAAAAGTTTTTCATTTTATTTTTCAGTGTGACACATGTTTCAAAATAACATGTTTTCTGTTAATTGCACTGAAAAGTACTGAAAGTACTGAAAGTAAAAGAATGAATCTTTTTTTCAGAACAGGAGAAAAATGAATCCATCAAAAATTGCAAGCAAACTCCTGCACATTTATTTTTACAATTATAACAAGAGTGTTTGATGAGTTTACCTTCAATTTTTGACAACTGAAAACAAGGTGCTCTCCAACTTTGGGCACCTACAACTTGTATTTTGCTTGCCAAGTTGTCATAGCAAGTATCAATATCAGCTGATCTCAGCTTTAATGGAAACGTCTACATTTTTTGTGTCATGACCTTCATTAAAAATCCCCTGTGGACAAAGCAATACCTCCTCCCTATTTGCTGATTTTTTCCTGCAAATGTGCCAGATTTCTTTTTTCTTTCTTCTTTTGCACAGAAACTCTTTTCTTGCACCCAGCCCCACCCGTTCAGGGATGCTGCATCTAAAGGCAGTGTCTTCTCAAGAGTACAGCTGAAGGAGAACCAAGAGATTTTCCAAACAAAATTTTTTCCAACTGATGCCAAGATGATCTTCGTCCCTGAGAGTTGAGGTGTCCTTGACTGAGGGTTTTGATAATCAAATCCGATTGGATTGATTGTCATCTGACCTTCAGATACCTTTTGATTTGTTTTTGTGAGCTCAGTCATTTATATTCACAGTTGTTGTGTATGAGATACACCCCATAATTGAATTCCTTGCCTTTTAGAGTTGGAAAAGAGCTTTTCACATGATAGTGCTTTCTTCAAAATTCCTGCACAGAGCACACAAAGACTGCTGCCTCAGCAGGTCAGGGCAAGAAAAAAGTCTCAAAATGTATCAAAAATGCACAGCGCTTCATTCATCTCAAAGCAGTCTCCATTTCATTTTAAATCAACTGGAGAAAGCATAGAGAATCAGCTATTTGGTGTTCTCCCTCTCTCTGTCCCTTTTTCTCTCTGAGTCATGGCTGTCAGCCTTCCCTCTGATTCAGCACCATGGACAGCTCCACTGGCTCTTTCTGCCACATTCAACACAAACACATAGAATTCCATCTTTCAACTCAAATACCAATTTATTCACCATGAGGTAAAATATTTTAACAACAAAACTTTCAAAAAACTCATACAACAAATCAATATGTAGATCACAGAGAATTACCTTTGCTGTATTGTGGTGCAGTGGGTAGAACTTAGGCTTTACAGCAAGAAGGTTGTTGGCTTGACTCCCTGGTTAGGTGAGGCCTTTCCTTGTGGAGTCTGCCTGTTCTCCCTGTTTGTGTGCAGATTATTTTCAGGGGCTCCAGTTTCCTCCCAATGACCAAAAAACATGCTTGCTAGGTCAACTGGTGACTCATTATTGCCCTCATTATTGGGTTTGAATGTGGAGGTGAATGTCAGACTGTTGCTATATATCAGCCCTTTGGTTTGCTGGAGACCAGTCTACAGTGTATGCCTGTCTCTCTCTCAAAGTAAGCTCGATCAGGTCACAGCTAACCTTGCATAGCAGCTGGACCTGCCAGATTCAATGTCTGTAATCAGGCAGCGCCATCTTGCCAAGCTCCAATCTACAATGACTGTTGACCAAATCAGAGTCCTTTGGAGCAGAAAGAGGTGGGAGCTACGAGCGAGTTGACAGCAGGAAGTGATTGCACGTACAGGGATTAGCATGGATAATAACAGCTTCAATAGCAGTTTTATTAGATCATGACCTCATTTCTTTATTAAATGAAAAACAAATACCAACACTACAAACTTCTCTATAGAAAGGATAATTCTGCTCCACCTCTGACACGTTCAGACGAGAGCTTGCTTTACAAGGTGGCTCAAGTTCATTAGCGCAGTAGCTCCCGCCTACCACATTATCTGATTGACCCGTAATAAATACTGACTGATGGAACGATAATGTAATCACCTGCCCGATATGCTTCTGAAAGGTTCTGCCCTCCCCAAACACTTTCTACGAGCTCTTTCCCCGATGGACCAGTGAAATATATTGAACGGTCCATCTGGTGTGCCAGGTTAGGTCCCAGCCCCTCGGGACTCTGAAAGTGATGAGTGACGGGGATGATTGAAGGATGACAGAAACATCAACCCCCTTTACTGTAAAAGTATGTAAAAGCATGACATCACCATGATCTGACCCCTCTTTCCATAAGCAGGAAAACTAAAGATTAGTTGAAATACAAAATCAAAGTCAGACAGTAAAGGGGGACTCTGTGTCCTTGAAGGCAAAGTAAAACTGATTCCCATGGCTCTAATGCTCCCACACTTTTGAAGTCATTTCCTGACATTAGGAGCTATTTAGGAACTCAAGAATTTAAAGTCTAGCTGAGATGTGCTGCTCTAATGGCCCGTAAAATGAGATAGTCCATTTTTAATCACTGGGGTGATTTATTCATGTATACAAATAGGAGTCTGATTGCAAGTATCAAAAGTGTTTTCAAGATTGCATTTGAAGTATTATTCACCTGATCTTTATACAAAAAAAGATGTGAGTCAATATTTATTTGGAGAAAAGAGGAAACACTTTTAGACACTTAATGGTCTCTTGTGGGTGTATGATCCTTGTTAGTTCGATAATGAGAATAGCAGTCAGAAGAGTCTCTTGAATGTATTTTGAATGGTCTCTCTTTTTTCAGGAAAAACGACCTTCCTTCAGAGAAGAATGATGGCAGAATCTTAAACCTGAGAGTTTTAACAGAGCTGTATTAGACACGTTAAAGCCTGGATGGCCTTGAGCTTTTTATAAATTGATGAAAACAAAACAGAGATCATTGTGTTTGGCCCCAACCAACTTGAAAATGAGTTCTTGAGGCCTTATCATAAATCCAATGTCACCAGTTTTGGACTCAACAACTATTTCAAATTCGATCAACAGACAAACTTTGTTGTTGAATACAGTTTTTATTACCTGTGGCTTTCATCCAAGATTAAATAGGTTTCATGATTTAATGATTTTGAGTGAGTGATTCATGCTTTTATTTCGGCTACTGTTGACAACTGCAATGCACTTCATAACAGAGTAAATCAGACTTCCATCACACATCTACAGAGTCCAAAATTCTGCTGTTTATATAGTAAAATGTACAAGGAAACAGGGACATATGACCACCACCATCCTGGCCTCTTCACTGGCTCCCCATTCAACTTATTTTCAGACTGTATGGTCTGTATTTAAATCTTTGAATGTATTTGCACCTCATTACACCTCTCATCCTCTAAAAGTCTACATGTGTCAAGCTCCTTGAGGTCAGTGCAGAAGTTTTTCCTTGTTCCCCCTAAGGCCATGCTAAAGACCAAAGGTGAATGGGCTTTTGCTTTGTCTGGCCCTAAACTATGAAACAAGCTTGCTATGGAAATCAGAACATCCCCCACCTTACCTACTTTTGGATTTTTTTCTTGTTGGCTTTTAATTCAGCATGAGAGTTGTGTGGTCTCTGTTTTAATGTGTTTGTTATGCTCTTAATTGGGCTTTTATTAAATAAATTATCTTCTGTTTTAATGTCTTTTGAATGTTTTGTGTTTTTATTATTAGCTTTCTTTTATTCTATCCTATTTTATTTCTGTTTGGCAGCCATGACAGCACTTTGGTATACTTTATTGTTTTTGAAAATGTGCCAAATAAATGACGTTGATTGGACTGGAAGTGATTATTTGAAAACAAAATCATGATACAAACATATAACAGACAAACACTAGCTTTAAGAAGGAAATCATTGCTCAAAATTGACTGCAGAATCTTGTTATCAGATATTTGCATTCTTGCTCTTCTCACCCACACAGAGGCCTGGAGGTGAAACAGAAAGGGAGAAGAGGGAGAAATGTGAACACAGGAGAGGTGGAGGGGGTTCAGGGATGAAAAAGGTGTGCCTGAAGAGAGCATTTGTTTCTGTGCTAAATTGTACTCTGAGAGTCTCATCGCGAGCCTTTTC
Source organism: Cetoscarus ocellatus (assembly GCA_037902135.1). Lineage (NCBI taxonomy): Eukaryota > Metazoa > Chordata > Actinopteri > Labriformes > Labridae > Cetoscarus > Cetoscarus ocellatus. The sequence goes on from JBAMNC010000262.1 coordinate 404,279, forward strand.
CAATCTAACCAGATGTTGCATGTGTTTTTTTTCTTGCTGAATTGAATTTATGTCATAGGAACCTTTTGTGTTGAATGGTGAAGCAAGAGAGCAAAGTATAATCGAGGGTTTTTTCAGCTCCTCATGAATTTCAATTAGAGCCCATATTATAAAGACAAAATGATCCTTCATTGATATCCAGAGGGGGAATTCAAGTGTTGCTGCAGCACAGATGACATTATGGCAGGGTTGAAAGTATAGGCTACAATGAAAAAGAATAGATTAATATAAACATAATAAACAAAGGGTAATAATAATTGTTGGTACATTACATGGTCAGTTTTACTGTAGAAAATAGATTTTTATACAATAGGTAATAGGCCTAGGATACATATCAACTTATTTGTTTAATTGACATATTTTGGTATGTTCCTATTAAAAAACACAAAGCCAAGATATTACCGCTTGACTAACTCCACTGTTCCCTCTACTCCCCCCGAGCTCCTCCATGTTTCCTTCCAACAGAGACACAACAACAACTGAAAATTTTTGGCACTGTTTGGGTACAGCTTTCAGTGTAAATGTAGACAAGTCTCTCTGTGTCCAGAGGGAAATACAGATTATTCTTTTGACATATATATAAAACAAAATAGATATTTGTTTGAGTAAATTTTGAAAAAAATTTTAGTGAAAAAAAAAAAAACCAAAATAAAAATTTGAAATTAAGTTTTGAGTGGATGCATTTAAGATCTTTCTTTGTTATCTTCAGTAAATTTCAGTATTTATGAAAACTGCACAGAGAGCAAATAAAAAACATAACTATATTAATTACTTAAGGCTTAGAGTTATGTATACATTTGTGCAATTAGGGTTGGACTTGTTGACATAGAAGTGGGCTGTTTGTGAAAAGTTTGACCTTTTAAATTGTCTCTATATTAAAGGTTCTCAAACTAGTTCAACAAAAGACCAAAATGAAAAGCTTGCTCTCTACCCGGGACTCAAACTTAAAAACATACAGTGTAATGCAATACTATCATCTAACAGAAGGATTTCATTTTAAAGTAGTCTGAAACGATTTACACTTCGACTTATGATTAGCCTGTTTACAGTACAGGGAAATCATTACAATAGGCCAATTTAATAAGTGGTTTGACAAAATGCCAAAATATAAATATAACATGAATGAAACAATGGACAAATTCATGTGAAAATAATACAAGTATCTCCTTCTAAAATGAATAGAGCAGATTCGGTTAAAAGCTCACTAAGAAAAAAAAACTCAATTTTAGATAACTAGATTTAATAAAATCAAAGTAAATTTTTCCATTAAGGTTAAAACATAAGCTGTAGCTTGACTTTAAGTGTGAATTATGCAGTTTGAGGAGATTTTACTTGAACAGTCAAAGTCTGAAAGATTTTACTTGAGACTACAGACTGAAATGAATGCTGAGTCACTATGTGAAGCAAACAAGACTATTAACAGAATAGGAGTTATCTCTTTATTTGTATTTGAGTGGTTGTTATCTTTCCCACTGGATCACTGCCAAATTAAATTCAGGGAGTTGCACCAAATGCTGTTCAATTAAAATTTTCTACAGAAAAGGTGAGTGACAGGAAAGATGATTAAAAGTCAAGGGATATTTGTTTTTCACTTTGAATATATGGGAACTTCACAAGCTGTGTGTGAATAAAAGATGATTTTGTTTACAGGGTCACCAAAACTATGAAAAAGGTTAAGTCTTGGTAAGAAACTAAACCTTAGTATGAAAATAATTCACATAAAAACCCAATTTTTTATACAGAAAAGAAGAAAACAGACAAAAAATTATTTATTATATTGACTGATTTATTACCTCTGCCAAGGTGGTTATGTTTTGCCAGTGGATCCAGAGTTTTTAAAAAGGATATATGTGAGCACAGATTGTCCAGGGGCATTGTCCTCATTTTTGCTAATGACTCAAAATGTTCTCAACAGATTTTAATGAAGTGAATGTTGGTCATGCCACAAGGGAGACATGGTTTCATTTTGGTGGTGCCCTGAATCTGGATGCAGATCCAGGAATTCTTTTCATTATTTGATAACACGGCATGTTAGCACAGTTTTCCCACATTTTTATAATGGCATCTAAAATACCTTGGAGGAGGTTTGTGCTCCCAGAGCACTTCAAGTCAGAGGTGTCATGGTTTTGTCTGTGTGCACTTGCCTGTGACACTTAAAAAAAGTCTCAAATGCAACGCACATAATTTTATGTGACTGATCAGTTGTCCTACTTGATGCTGTGGAGGCGTTGTTTCAAGATGTCCAATTTGTGAATCATTCTTTTGTTTTCTCTGAAACACACAGAGGCTTCTCCTCTTCATTTTAAAAGACCTTGGTGCGACCAATGTTAATGACCTTTTCTTTTATTTTTACTTTAACATCATGAACATAGTTTTAAGTGCCACTAAAAACCCTTTCCCTCACCCAGTCAAGCAAGATGGTGTGTGCAGGTGTAACTGAGGAGGTGTTGAGTTAAGATAAGGGAGGGAGTAGGAGTAACAGCTTCTCAGAGTCATTCATAGTGGTGTGAATGCACCTCTGCAACCAAATTGAATTTGATCTATAATGGGTCAGGACCCTACGCTTGGGAAAGACCATTTTAGATTGATCTAAAGCCAGGTAAAAGAACAATTCCGACATAAAAACAACATTTCTTTGACTCCCTCTTCAGATGATAATAGGTAATATTGTTGAGACTATGTCCACAGCTTATAAAGTGCATGCATTATGCACAAAATTGATGCTAAAGGGCTGAAATTGAAGAGAGAATGTATTGCAGCCTTGGGGAGAACTTGAATTAAAAACACTGAAATATTGTGTGTCATGCTCACTCACTTAGCCTCCAGAGCCAGAGCAATGATTCCAGCAGCCAGTGGGGCCGAAGCGGACGTCCCTGTGTGAGAGTCTGTGCATTTTTGCCTCAGGTCTGTGGTCACCTTGGAGACAGGGAAGAAAGAGAATTGTGAGGATATACAGAGAGAAGGGCATTTAAAATGACGCATTCAGCTCCCTGCTAAAGTATGACAGAGATGGAGGAGGGGAGGGGACCGTGCGCTCTGCCTGCAGCGATCCCAGACAGCAAGAAAGGTTCATTCTCAGGTCTGTGGATCCTCGCCAAGGGGTCACAGTCAGGCCAGTAAATGTCAGCCAAGTCAGTCCAGCCAGGTCAACCTATGGTGTGACAAAGTATGTTATCACTGCAGGCTCACTCTGCTTTCGCCCCTGGCCAGTGCCAGAAAGCTAATGAGGCCCGTCTGGGTCATGATGGGGACACGTCCGAGATAACAGCAAGCCACAGGGCAAGGAGAAGTGTGAAGGTCATAGACACTTTCTTGGACGAAAACTTTTGGCCTGACAGATTGAAGCGCTAATGATTATTATTAGAGAGGAGACACCAAATGTCAAAGGAGTAAACAAAAGGTGGGCAGACGTCTGCACAGGCCAACTGTCTGATCTAAAGGCTAAAATGTCTGTGATTTATTCATCGATTTGATTTTATTCTAACAACTACAAGCTAAAATAAAAATGAATGAAAAAGGAGGAATCTTCAGAGAAATTACATAAAAATTTGTGATGCCCATTTACACCAACATTTGTTGAAAGAACACATTGTAGTAGGATAACATGGTTTGACTTTGCCAAGTATGCAAAAACTTTATCACTTGTTGCAGGTTTATTTCACATGCAGAAATGAGGGGTGATGAGATGGTGTCTTTCCTGTCAGAGCCTATAGGTGAATGGTTGAAATCAAGAGCACAGTGCTGCTGCAGGGCAGAGCTGGCAAGGACAAAAAAACATATAAATCTTGCAGTTTAAATAACCTGCTTCATTATCAAGAGCATGAATTACTTTTGATATGAAATCAGCACAAGCTCGAGTTGAGCTTTACTTCAGTTGTCAGGGTAGTGGGGGCTGTAGTCAATCTCAAATGACATTGGATGAGAGGTGGGGTACGCCTTGGAAGAGTTGCCAGCCAATCACAGGGCAGACATACAGAGATAGACGAGAAGGAAGGTCAAAAGTGGTAGATAAATAATAGTCACTTAAATTATAAAGTTCGATATAAAAGCTTATCTGGTTAATTTCTACATCTGCAGCTCATCTCAGATATCATGGGGAAACATGAAATAACAACCACAGATAAATAGTTTGTTCTAGTAAAACATTAACGCTATACTGATTACGAAGTGGAGAGGACTGATGTTGAGTATGATAGCAGCATTTAGTTTTTCCGCAATTAAATACAACATATTAATTAATGTCATATGACCGAAGCAGTCCTATCAATCAGACACTTGAAGTTCCAAGCAATATTTATCAAAGAGTCCGGTCTCTTTCTCACTGCAGGCACAAATATGCTCAAACACAAAAAAATCTGAGAAATACATAAGTATTCAAAACAGGGATGAAATAAATGTGTAGGTACTCACCCTTACAACAAATGACTGCTTCAGACTAAAGCAACAATACAAAGCCTGCACGGCGGTGCATTTCAAAGCACTTCAGTTTCATCCATTTGATGAGTTGTGTTTGCTCGCCCGCAGCACCCCTCTGGTGTATTTTGGAGCGAACGGCAGATTCATGGTTGTTTTATGTTATCTGACGTCCCCCCGGCAAATCTTTTTCTTCAGCTGACATGCAGCTTGAAGGGAGCATGTGGCATCTCTCTGTGTTTGTCAGCTCGGCTCACTGTATGTCACTCTAAATCTGACAGTTTGATGCCCATGTTTGATTTCAGACACACAAGTTTAATGTGAATGTGCACTTGAGGAGGATTCATTTTGATGTAGCCACATCGACTTTTGGCCTGTACAAAGTTTAAGATGTATGGTTATTTTTGCCAAGCTTACTTTTGCTGTTACTTAAGATTAAAAGTACAATCCTACACAAAATCTGAGCTAATAAAAAGTTCCTGTGTATGTTAGTGTGTGTGCACTCACTATCTGCTTCTCCCCGGGGTTTCCAGAGCTGAAGGTGGTTGCGAGGGTGGATGAGCAGGGCTCGCTGTACCATGGCACATTGCCGGACTGCGTGGTGCTGCTGATGGACAGGGTGTAAATGCTGTTGGTGTAGCCGTCACAGTTACAGTTGTCCTGCTCCCGGCCACCATTACCCGAAGCCCACACAAAGATGGAGCCAAGTCCAACCCGTCCCTGTGGAATAAAAGCAGTTTTTAACGCTCATGAAAACAGAAACTCACATAAAAAGAGATAAACAAGAGCTAGTTGATTATGAAAAACTGACTTCCACAAAGGCTTTTGTCTCTGCTATAATGCCTCGTCATTTATGTGTTCAGAAACAGCGAACCGCTGTAGGCACAACCCTTATTAATACATCATCATGTCAGCCGAATTACTGCGGCAGAACATCAGATAACAAACAGGAGAAATGTAATTACAAGATCTACTCAAGCTAATAGAATTAAGGTCTGACAAATAACAGCATGATGCCAGGCAGTGAGACCGTATCCTTCTAAATACACAAGACAATGAACTTTCACTCAGTCAAGTTCAGCCTGCACTGCCAAAATAAGGCTTGACATCTCAAGGAGGTTTATGACACAGCCTGAAATTTTATAGTCAAGCAAAACAACAGTGTCATTTGTCATCTCAGAGCATTACTAAAATTAGACTATTCATTTTGGACAGTGACACACACATCTTTTGTCATTTATTTACGCCCAGTAGATTAGATGAGCATAGCCTTCATTTGCTGAAATAACACAAAAATCGATGCACTGTTCAGTTTATACCAAACACAGCTGCAAGGTTGTTCATAAGTTTGTAAATGATTTTAAAGTATTCTTGTCCTCAACGGGTTAGTTACATATGGCTTCAAGTTTTCAAATTGTATTGCTGATTCTGATTTCCTCCATGAGAACTGCTCTCCCTCCTTCCTACTCGGCTGACCTCTCTCTCTGATAGCTGATCTTGGCTTGAGGTCTGCTGACCACTCGGTGCTGACTGTCCCCCGGGGGCCGGGCTGGACACAGAGGCAGAGGGCAGCAGGGCATCTGCAGCCAGAGCTCCACAGAAATATGCCCTCAGTTTCAGAACAACCTCACTGCCCTTTTACTCAAGTTTTATAGATATATATCTTTAAAAAGCTATCAATACAGTATACTTCTGCTGACATAATGTATGGTGCTTGCATTCTTTTATTATACATACCATTTATCTTTTCTTTTTTTGTTAGACCCTTACACACACAACTGTCTCTTAGTGAATCAAGCAAGACCTATTTTTGTACTTTATTTCTCTTTAATGGGTTCTCCCGTTGAAAATTGCTAGTGTCCTGGCAAAGTGCTAAATAAATAAAGGCATTTATGCTAATATGTTCACAACTCACATTCAGTTCCACATTAAACACAACCCATTGCTTAAAAGTTAACAAAATTACAGTCAGACATTTAAACAAGGGGAGCGAGCAGCACTCTTAGAAACTGACATTTCGAGCTAAAAAGGCACTTAGAGAGTGAAGACCTCTGGCAAAGCCACTAGTACATCATCTGGGGTTTTCAAATGCGCACAGAAAACCGATTTTTATATTATTTTGCAAGGGGTGCAGCAAACATCAATTAACATGACATGTATGATGATATTGGGTTCCCATATTTTAAGAGGTATATAAAGGACATTTGAGGTTAAATTTTGCACAGTTTCAAGACCCTCTTTGTGCCTTTTAAGATCTCTAATTCCCCAGACAGTTGGATCAGTTTTCAATCGTTGTTGAGACCGCACAAATGAAGAGTCTCTGGTTGTGCTCTTTGCTGCTTATTTAGATTTTTGACTTGGGATGAAGAAAAAGAAAATGAGGTAAAGATTAGTTCTATTGTAACGTTTATTTAGAAAAAGAGCACCATTTAGAAACCAGGTTTTGATAAATAAACAAAAGCATTCCTGCAAAATCAATTTTCTTTGCTTTTAATGTTGTTGAAAGGGGAGCTGAAGAACGCAACATCTTTGGGCCTGATCTACTAAAGGTTTGCATGTATAAAAACATGTGCCACACGTGGCATTTAGCACCTGCAATGTGATTTATCAAACCCGCAATTTTTCATTTACGGCCACTCTGCTCTCCCAAACTCCTCATGGTGACAGCCGGCAGCACACACAAAATCCTCATTTAAAGGGGATGGTCCACACCACTTTTGCGCCTGCTATCAATTGCGCACACAGTGATAGTAGATCACCTGCAGCACGACCATTAATTGCATACACTAATTGCATACAATTTTTTTAGTTAGCACTTGTTATTTTGGATCTTAGTAGATCAGGCCCTTTGACTAAACTCTCAGTTCACTGAGCAATATGCTATGCCTCTTTAGAGCAACTGCCCCTTAAAACGCTCTGTTTATTACTTCCTGAGGTTTAAAAAAAAGCTATATCGCCTCCTTCATGTGTGTTTTCTGCTTGTCACAGGCAGACGCCATGACTGTTTTTAAAGTGTGCGATGCCGATAACCCCTACTCCTTCTTCTGATCAGACATTGTTTTGGCAGCCAATCAGCAGAGCTCATCCTCATAGCTTCCTCTAGCCTCCTCTCCCCCTCAGATCTGAGAGTTTCCAAAGGGGAGGGAGGAAGAGCTACCTCTGACCTAATCTCCTCCAGAGATTATATTTTTCTTTTTTAATTCAATATGCCAACATAAGCAAATGTTGTGCTGGTTTTGAACTTGCAGCAAGATTTACCAAAGCACTGCTTTCAATCTTCAAAGTCTGAAAAATGTTATCTGGTACAGGCCACAGCCATGGCTCCGACTCGACATTCACTCTTCCTTCCCTTAGAGAGCACCCAGTTAAATATGTTTGACTTTAGCCGACAGTTAAGTTTTGGGAGCACATGTTGGGTTGGCACTTCACCATTCATCATTCCTAATGCCCCTTCTGGATCTCCTACAACGTAACCCGACTTCATTCATAAGTCTTAACATGCAATGAAGTGTAACCCTATGCCCTGAGGTTCTTGAGGCGAGGGACACCAACTGCTGTAACCGGAGGCAGTGCCCCAGGAAGTCAGCTTGCATCTCCCTAGTAACCAAACCAACTTCCAACTTTGTGTCGATCAGAACTTGAACTGACCACCCTTCAGTCCCCAGCCCAAGCCCTTACTGACTAAGCAACACTGAATACCAAATATAAATGTTGTTGCAAACAAAGACTAGAAACTAAAATCTGACAAATATACAAAACCATTGAGCATAGCATGTGCTGAATTCTTTTTCACACAAAAGATCCACAGGAATCAATAAGGAAACTTATCGACTACTCAATTTATACCAGTATGTAGAATTAATAACGACATTAAATTTAGGTGTGACATGTAACCTTCTGATTATCCACAGAGTGCAGACTGCGCTACTCATCCCTAAATGTTTGGTCTTGCTTTAACTACATGGGTTGCAAGATACAAACAACATTTAGGGAAAACAAGCATGATAAGCTATTTCAATAGCAAGGTTTTGAATTTTTGCAGAAATTCAAAATTTTAATGTTTATGAAGACATCGTCACCTTACTGATACTGATTCAGATATTGTTCCGTCAAAAATATGTAGTCCCCCCTTTACCAAAATTGACCTGTTCCTTCTACTGTGACAGGCTGTTTGTGTTAGAAACAGATGTTAAACAAGAAAAAAAATCAATTCTAAAAATATGATACTACTGTTATTTAGTGTAGACATTCAGTGATGACACGCATAATGGTACAACTACATTCACACATTCTGCCAATATTTCAGCAGATGTAAGGGCTTTTTAAGGATAATTTATATGGCAGATATATCAGTTTTTAATATCAGCAGAAATTTTCTCAGCTACAGATGATGCTGATATTTAATTTTTTAAGCTATGATCTGCTGGTACTGATATTGTACTTTAATATTGTGCATCCATTGCTATTGCTATAATCCTTACAGGATTTGCTTTTTAGTTTCTGTATTCAAGCCCTTTTTATATTTATATTGGTAGAATAATGTACATACTGCTATTTTCATGCTATTTTTATACTATTTTCATACTTATTCTTTATCAACGCTGTCCCCTTTGCTGCTGCAACATTGCAAATTTCCCCGTGTGGGACGAATAAAGGTTTATTCTATTCTATTCTATAATGCACACATTTTATTTCAGCTGCTGTTTTTTATGTTTAACCTCTGTTTGCAACATGTCCTGGACTGAGAATGAATCCCTGAAGCATTTTTTCACCACTGCACCAATTAAGAGCTGCAGAAAGCTAACTGAGCTTAATCTGCCTGCATTAAAATGGTATAAGGGAAGGGTCTTTATGTTCAGGCCTCCTACAATGGGAATTATTTAAGACTGCTGACTGATTTTTATTCATTACTATAAATATGGGTTTCTGCACTTTGGTTATTGTGAATGCTCATTCTTCCATAACAATACAATTGCGACATAGCCTTAGCCCAGGTCTGAACCAAATTTAATGAAATTCCTCACCCTGTTTCACTCTTGCACAATGCTTTATGAAAATGAGGCCATTAGTTCCTCTGTAATCTTGCTGACTGAGAAACAAACTGCTCAGAAGCAAAACCACCTTATAAAACTTTAAGATTAAAAGTTTTCCTCTTCCACCTACAGTCTGAGCCAAGAGAGCCACTAACGCATTCATTATTGAGAGCAACAAGAAACTAAGAGATTTGTTCGATGCAGGGAACAGACAAAAGCGAGTGAATAGACCTCTTTTACTTCCTGCAGCTGATGGCAGGGGTACGTATTAATAAGGTGGAAGAAAACAGATGGGTTCTTCTTGCCTTTCTTTGACACAAACAGAGAAAACCTAAAAAAAGAAAAAAAGTTACTTTCAGGGAGTGTTAGATGATAAAAGCTGTGAGAATGTTTTGCTGCTCCTGTTGTTGTTGGAGATTGTGATTGTCTGTCTGTTCTGCTCTGTGTCTGCTTGAGTCTTGGCTTGGCTGTTAAAGAAATAAAAGTCCCATTACACTGTCAGTTCCAGTATTTTGTCTCTGGACTCCACAGAAACAAAGATACTGTGAGTTTTGCTTCCTTATGAATGTGGTCGCTGTTTTCTCTTGAACATGTAATCACATTTCAAGGGATTAAGAATCAAAGAGACCTTAACTTGACCTGATAACAGACTGCAATTTAGCTTGTTCAAAGTTTTTTAAATAGGATTATCCATTTCATGTTCTTAATGGATACAGACATTTTCATGCTGGAAAAAAAAGGAAAAACTGTGCTACCTCATCCTTGCTGTAGCTAATACTTCTAAACCTTCCCTGCACATTTCTGACCTGACACTGCCTTCGCTGCAGGTTACAAAGGCCGGACGATAACACCTCAGTGCCAGGGGTTATCTCTCTGCCAGGAGAACACACGCTGAACCAGAGAAATCTTGTAGTGCTGCTGACAGGCAATTTTTCCCCACTAACGCACCGTGATATGTGGAGGGCTTCACATTTTGTGATAGGACTTATGAATCATTCTTCCCCCAGAAAAGCTGCAGTTTCACTCATTTAGACGCTAATTGCTGCCTTCTTTGAATCTGACTATTGTTCGGCGTCGGTGCTCGCTGCTCATTTTCTATTTTCTTCACTCATACATTTATCATTCAGCTGTGCTGCTGAGGTCTTTTGATGTAGCATGCTGACACATGAGGAATGATGGCATTAGCCTGAGATAATAAGTCATGCTTTTAATGCCTCGATCCACCAAACTCTGAAGGACCACTTAGAGGGCAATTAACTGATTCACCTTGAGTTGTCCTTTTCTACATGATGTCTCAGAAACACTTTCTCTATTAATAACTGATGCAGAATGACTGTGTGTTGGGTAATTTGTTCGGACCTCAGACTTTCACCATCAGTTTTTCTCTTGCATGTCAGAAATTATTCTCTATGTGGCAAAGGAATTGAAAACGGGAAAGTTAAACAGGAAGATCAACATCACACTCAAATCTGTACTTCTAACCTATCTCTGAGTCCAAAAGTGTTGATTTTGGGAAGTGTTAAAGATAAGCCTCAGTAATTAGAGAAAAACTGAGGAGTCTTGCCATATCAAAAACTAATGCATGTAGCCGTTTTCTTTTCTTTTTTGAAAGTATTTTTTTGGCATTTCTTGTCTTTAATGGATAGATAAGAAAGACAGTGGATAGGCTTTTGAAAGGGGGTTAGAGAGAGCCAGGGAGGGCACTCAGCAAATGGGCCTCAGGCAGAAATCAAACCCAGGACAGCAGAAGCTGACAGGTTGTCCAGGTTGTCTACCACTCCACCAAACCAGCACCCCATGTAACCTTTTTCTTGACTCAGAAACATGAGTTGAATGGTACATCATTCTTTTCCACTGCAATTGCAAGAAGCACATGCCCTATAGTCACATCGCACTGATCGCAGGATGTGCAATGATAATCAGATGACCTGGAGCAAGTCAGGCTGCTTCCTCTTATTATTAAGTGTTAAATCAGAGACAGTGTACACAATAACTTTAGTCTTGAAAAGAGAAGAAATGCTTTGTACCAGATTTAGCTACCAGCTAAATTCCATCTGGGCATGAGTACCAAGGCAGGTAAGTTAAAACAATCACAAAGTAGACTCACAAAAACATACCCTCCCGATCAAAATGTTAAGACCAGCTGAAAAATTGCAGGCAAAAATGCATGAGGGTTCTAAGAAGAGCTTCAAAATGCTAAAAGAAGAAGTGGGCACAAGAGACAAAAAAGTTTGAGCAGGCAGTTATTGAAAACTGCATTTAAACTCAAACATGCTTTTGTCAGCTGATCAAAAGTTTAAGACCACAGACTTTAAAAGCCAAAATCTGCAAAAAACAAATTGGATCCATGTCAAGTCTACGTCTCCTTCAACCCCACAAAATTGCCTATTTGGACTTTGCAAAGGAGCACCAAACATGGGACACTGAAAGGTGGAAGAAAGTTTTATTCTCTGACAAGAAAACATTTAACCTTGACGGCCCTGATGGCTTCCGACATTACTGTCATGACAATGAGATCCCACTTGAGATGTTTTCTATGCGGCACGGGGGGTGGTGGTGGTGGTGGTGGTGGTGGTGGTGGTGGGGGGGTGTTGTGATGATCTGCGCTGCTTTTCCCTTCAATGGAACAATGGAGCTTCAGGTTGTGCAGGGGTGTCAAACAGCGGCTAGCTACGTGGAAATATTGCAGCAGGCATCCCTCATGACTGAGAGCCCTCGTCTGCGTGGTAATAACACGGTTTTTCAACGGACAACCCTACAATTCACAATGCCTGCCTGACAAAGGACTTCTTCCAAGAGAATAACATCACTCTTTTGGACCATCCTGTGTGTCCTTCTGCTCTAAGTCCAATTGAGAACATTTGTGGATGGATGGTGAGGGAAGTTAACAAAAATGGACATCAGTTCCAGACAGTGGATGCCCTTCGTGAAGTCATCTTCACCACTTGGTTCCCACTAGCCTCCTGGAAATACTTGCATCAAGCATGTACAAACATTTTTTTTATTATTCTTTATTTTAGAGACCTCAGCAGTTACATAGAATGCACACAAGAGTCTTCATAATGCCTGTTAGAGTACATTCATACCTCATACATTGAGTACATTCAGTTCTCAAGAAAAAGGAAAAATGGGCTCTGTGGCACAAGCACATCAAGGGGAGAAATGAAATAAAATATATATATACGCACAGATGAGACAGGTAGAGGTAGAGAGCCAAATGCACCTCAGTGTAATACACCATATATAAAACATGATATTTACATCTTTAATTTTTCCCCTGAGGGTCTTAATGATTTGTGTCACACTTCAAAGATCAATGAACATCATCTTGCTCTCTCACCAAAGCCACCCCTTGCTTTTCCATCCCTGTAACATGGCCTTCAAAATACAGATTACATGAAAAAGCTCAGCCAGTGGATAAGTCATATAAATAAGAAGAGTACAAAGAAAGAAAAGGACCCCACTGATAAATAGATGAAAACAGAATGAAACACCAAGGGCCTGATCTACTAAAGGTTTGCATGTATAAAAACACATGCAAACTTGATAGCACACACAAGGCAGATCTACTAACTGGGTGCAGTGAGGATTGTGTCTGTCAAATGAGCAAAATAGAATGCGCCATCCATTTAGTGTGTTTGCCTTCATGAATATGCAGAATACATGCAGATTATCAGAACGCGCAAAATACGAGATGCAAATGTAATCGTTTAGCACCCACAATGTGATTTATCAAACCCGCAACTGATTGCGCGCTGTGTTTTTGTGTCCAAATTTAGCACGTTTGAAAGGCAGGTGCAAAACAGGCACAGCTTTACGCACAGAGGGCTGCAGTCATTGTGGCGAGAAACAGGGGTCTCATTAACCGAATATTTTCCATCACTGACTGAATTTTTTGATGTATGACAGAAAGATTCAGAGGCTGTCTGTCATTATGATGGACTGGAAAAAGAGGGACGATCCAGTGTGCCATCATACTCATGCAGATACATGCGTAAAGTAAACCCTCTATGTTTTGCGCTCTACATTGTGGAGGAGGTCATATAACCTATGTAAAAAAGATCTCCATAGCTAGCTATGAAGGAGAATCACTCAGTTTGTCAGTCAGAGCTGACTGCATCACACTCTCCACGCACTGACAGCGAGTTCAGGAGCTGTCAGTGAGTGGAGGGTGTGATGCAGTCAGTGCGTAAAAAGACAAGCGTACCCGCGCGGTCTGTGTGTGAGTAACTTTAAGACTGCTCTTCTCATGAAAGGTTATTGATGATGAAGCTGTGTAACTATGTGAATGCTGTCATTTAGATTATGTTTAATTGGAATCAGAAAAGGAAAACTAAAAATGACGGATAAAAATATGGTATGAGAGAAGAGTGACGACCTTGTCCGTCAAATTGACAGACAGCAAAAAAGGTTACTGCAAGTGGGTTTATTTGCCTCCAACTCCATTTTTCATTTACAGCCACTCTGCTCTCCCAAACTCTCCATGGTGACAGCCTGTAGCACACGCAAAATCCTCCTTTAAAGAGCACAGTCCACACCACTTTTGCACCTGTTATCAATTGCGCATGCAGTCATAGTAGATCACCTGCAACACACCCACAAATGCACATGCAATTTTTTAGTTTGCACACGCAATTTAGCGCTCGTTATTTTGGATCTTAGTAGATCAGGCATTAAGTGGGAAAAGAAAGGGAGCATTTGTATTCTTCCTTATACAGGCATTAGTAAATCTAGATTTCAGGTTCTGGTGTCAAATAATATAGCTATATACAACATTAACTTTGTGGGATTCATAGTGGTATTGATCATTAACACTTTCATTAGAATTCTGGTCTTTGCAATTTAATGAATTTGTTCCATCTTGACCATATGCTGATAAATTGTGACTAAATTATTTATTGTGACAATCAACAAAATGGTGAAGCTACTCATTACTGAGTCCTTTTTTCTGTTTTGCGGGGGTTTTCTGTTATTTTTTTATTTTTTTAGCTATGGTCTTAAACTTAGGATCAGCTGACCAAAGCATGTTTATTTTAAATGCAGTTTTCAATAAATTGCCTGCTGAAAATGTTTTTTTCTCCTGCTCCCATTTCTTCTTTTTGCATTTTGAAGCTCTATTTAGAACCTTCTTAAGATCTATTATAGCAAAATGCAAATTATTTCAGTTTTTCAACTCGTCTTAAGATTTTGTTCGGGAGTGTACATAAATACACAGTAAAATGCAGGCACAGCCAGGCACCCACCCACTCCCACACACACACACACACACACCCACGCACACACACACACACACACACACACACACACACACACACAGAGACTCACTCACATATCCCATGATAAAGCATTACAGATAAAAATACAGATGAAAATACACATACAGAATACAGATCTTCTGTATTGATCTTCTGTGTTGTCAAATGTAAGCCAGAACCTCCTCTTTCCTGTTTTGTGGCTAACAATCCCTGAACGTCTGACATTAACTCAGTAGTCAGAAAACTGATCTATGTGCATTCAGTCTATGTGTCCTTTGAATGCATGTTCAGGGTGAAAGTCGACGCTGCTCCAGTCACATCTGCACTGACATGATGTGCTTGGCAACCACTCAGATTCGTGAGGCCAATCTTCAGTGTTTTACAGCGATCATTAGTACCAAGTCTGTCTGTTGTCAATTCTCTGATAGAATATATGCTCTGTTAATGAGACAGACACGCGTAGTTACTGTCTATGGCTGTAAGTGTGCTGGATGTGCTGGATTCATTCCTTCTCCCTTCTTTTGTTTCTATCTCCTCTCGTGTGCATGTGTGAATGTGTGTCTGTGTGCATAGCTGTCAGAGCACCGCACTTGGCACGAGACAAGAGGTAGGGACTTGTGTCCCGGTTGAGAAAAATAAAACTAGCCCTTTGAAAGTTCACTTTATGTATAAAAAAAGAAAACTGCATTATCTCATGTATTTTCCTTCTTTTTAATTTTTAAATAAGCAACTTAAAATGCAAAAGGACTAAACATCCCAATTTAGTTTTTTCCAAAGTCATTCTGTCCTATAACACAATTACAAATAACACAAAAAATGAATGCAGCGGTACAAAACAGATAAACACTACACGGACAAGAGTACTGACAGACTTTAATACGAAAGACTCATAGTCCAGTACCTTCACATAGCATAGTAAAAGAAGTTTACTTTTAGACATGCCGTGGTGATACACACCATATGTCATATCTCAATAGATCTTTCTCTAAATGGTGAAACTCATTATTTGTGTTGAAAGCCTCAACATTAAATGAATCAATTCATTCTACACTGCACTCACCAATGGGTGGTTGAAGTCAGATCATGTTTAACATGGTTTTAAAGCAGAAAAAAATCTACAGCTAGAAAAACAGTATTGACTTAACATTTACCTTGTTTGAAAAAAACACTGTATGTCTTAAAAACTTGACAAACTGCCCAACCTTACTTTTGTATCTGGAAATATTTAAGCACAAAGACTGGCAGTTTAACATGGCAAACAGCTTTTGATGCATGTTTATAAAAGAAAACCTTCAAGAGTGGTGAAGGAATGACAGACCTTTGCAGACCAACCTGAAAAGCGAGCATGATGCTGGTTGCATCAACAAAATAGGAAAGCTCTGCCGCAGCTACAGTTCAGGACATGAACACATGTTATTCAAGACAAAATTCACAAAAAATCCTACAATATTATCATAATTTCAAATAGTAAACAGTTGGTAAAAGTAAAAGAAGCTACCGAGGAACCACAACATCACCACGCCCAAGCTGCCAACCTTCTTTCCAGAGATGCCAAAATGCTAACTCCTTTCAGGGTTAATATGTTTTTTCAGCAGAGACTAAGCACAACTCCCATGTATCTGCTTTAGCGGATCCACACATCTGCTCTGCCCATAGCTCTGCCCCCATTGTCCCTCTACCCCTTTCTCTTCCTCTCTCTCTCTCTCTCTCTCACATCCACACCAGGAGCGTTTCTGTTAATATGCATGTATAATACACCTGATAAACCAGTATCGTACCTTGGTTAAGGTGAGATATGGTTGTGTGCCAAAACTTAAGTGGGAGTGTGTTATTTAAGGGACTGAGCTGCAGTCAGACAGAGCAGGAAATAGTAATAAAAGAGTAATAGGCCTGTTGATATTTAGTGGATATATGACATGATAAAAGCCTTTACAACCACAGATACAGTTCAGTGAAGCAGAGATAAGGAGAGGAGGGAAGGTAGAAGATTTAAAACAAGAATTTAATGAACAGTGACTGCAGTGATTTATCTGATGATTATTAATTTCATCCAAATCAGAGAAAATGTAAGTGAGGAGGGTTAGGGAGTAAAATCTCTGTTAGTATGATTTCATCGAGCAGTGAGCTATTAATAAAACCCCAAAAAAACAAAAAAAACCAGTGAAAAAAGGGTCACCGACTGTGCTGATCATTAAACTTCATACAAACTTTAAAAAAAAATAATATTGTAATTTTTATAAGTATATTTTATGGATTTTAATGGCTTTATTTGATAGTGGAGAAAGAGCAAGAAAAAGGACTGACAGTGGATAGGACTGTGAAAGTGGGTGAAAGAGAGGGGGAGGACATTAGCCAAATGATCTTCACACAGGAATTGAACCCAGGCTGGCTGAGGAGTAAATGAAACCTGCCTCGTTGCTTCCCACTGCACCAAACCAGCACCTCCTTAATTCACAAATTAACTATTTTTATTTTGGTTTAAAGCCTAATGCATTTTGTTTTACCGTCACAAATGAAACACTTAAACCAAGGGAGAGAAAATTAGAGAAAGAGTCAAAATGGCCGAGGGCATAAACCTCCACTTAAGCATTTATGACATTGTTAGTGGAGTTATTTAGAAAAGGAGGGGAAACTGCCCTATTGTGCAATATTGACAACTTCTTCAAAAAAATCCTGGATTCACATCCCAATTTGGGTTACCACCAAACAGAGAGACAAACTCCAGCAAAAACATCACCTCCTTGGCGGAGATAATCCATCCATCCATCTACACCACTTGTCCCTTTCAGGGTCGTGGAGAGGGCGCCAGCTGATCACAGGGCACATAGAGAAACAAACCATTCAGGCTCACACTCATACCTATGGGAAGTTCTGAATTACAAATCAACCTCATAAACATGTTTTTGGTCTGCAGGAGGAAGTCAGAGTGTCCAGAGAGAGAACAAACAGATGCAAAGGGAGAACATGCAAACTCCACACAGAAAATCCCTGATGGACACTGGGATCAAACCAGCAACCTTTTTGCTGTGAGGCTCATGCACTACCTGCTGCGCCACCGTGCTGCCTGGCAGAGGTAATAATACAGGGAATTTGTAGGCATCAAAATTTTCTCAGGGGGATTTGTCAAAATTAAAGGTCAGAAGTTCTGGCACAACTTCACCAACTTTCAAGGTGCTTGGAGAGAAAAAGTCTTGAAGTGATCAAAAGAGCTCCAGCAACACTTGTAGTTCAGGAAACAACTTTATTAGACCCACTTAAATGAGGTAGGTTTGAAATTGAAAAAAAAAAAAAAAATCCAAAAGTTAAACAATTACAAGATTTGACCAGTCATGTGCAGTTACATCTGGGTCAGCCAATGGAATGGCTGCAGGGGTGTGTCAAGTCAGTCATGATGTGGTTTTGAACCAATAAGGTGCTGACAGGGGGTGAAGGGAAGTATCCAAAGGGAGGTATCAGCGGCTCGATTTTGGTCAAAGGCCTATATGAATACATGTATTTCCCCGTGTTATGCCTTATGGTTATTTATGTAATCTTATACTGATCTTCTGGTCAACAAGCACTTTAAAATGGCTGCTAATGCAAGAACCATCCAATGGAAGCTGTCTCTCAGGCCTTTTTATCTACCAACATTTACTATAAAGAAATCTGTATCAGCCTAAATCAGTAAACAGCAGGTCAGACTGAGGAAAACATTGAAAATCAGAATCTGATAGTGGAAGACCGATCAGTCAGTCTCTAATTTAGACATAACTCTCTGTATCAAAAACATTTTTGTCTCTGGTGAGCACCTATTGTCACCATCTGATTTCACAAAATCAGCAATGGAACTTAACATTTCTTAGGTTAGGATAAAAAAAATAAAAATAAACAAGGGATGATGATAAAGGTCTAACCACACACTGTCCAAGGGTGACAAAATCCAAGATCAGTGACTACTTGTCATTTTTTAATGAACAAAAGCGCCAATGTAAATTGTTTTGGCTGCGACCAGATGCTTTCATCGGAAATGACAATTATTTTAGCCTTTTAGTGCAGTTTTAGTGTCCTATTTCAAAATCCATTCTCACTCCCTTAGACTTTCAAATTAATTCAAGCACCTCATTCAACTCCTTATTTCCTGTCTTTGCCATTGCCGTCATCAGTCTGTGTCAGGTGATATCTGAAGGAGAGCTTGACTTTACCACTAAATTTGTCAAGAAAAAGCTCAGCTCATGAGATATGCAACTGGCAAATTATATTCTTATGGTTCAGTCTTTGTACAAGCTCAGACTGGTGACCTTTAGAGGAGCTGTAGTGGATTTTGTTAGTTTCTGACAGAACCAGGCCAGCTATTTTCCCCTGCTGATAGTGTTTGTGTAAAGCTAAGATAATTCTGGTTACAAGGAAGATATGAGTTTGTTATCGTCTGTTCATCTTTACTTTGGAACAAAGAGTAATAACTAAAACGTCACACTGATCCAAATCTTTGCCCTAGAGTAACAGAGCCAATGTGAGTTTGATAGTGATGCTGAAGTTATTAGTGATAATCTTGCACGGACCTTGGTGATCCCCTGGAGGAAAGCCTCTTTGGCCAGTTTGGCAGGACCGTCCAGTGACTTGCCGTCATCCTCTGGGCCCCAGCTGGCACTGTAAATGTGGACGTGCTGAGAGTTTAGGCTGAGTGAGTGGGCCTCCACCACGTCAGTCACCTCCCCATCCAGCATTCGAACCCCTGTATCAAAAAAGTGCAAATGAGGCTTAAAAAAACACTAAAGACATAAAAAGTGGTAGATAAAGTGACAGGATGACAGATGGAGAAGCGAAACCATGCGTATAAATTCAAGCCTCGGATGGGCGGAGAGGTGTCAAACCTGGAAAAAAAAAATCACAGCAGAGATGACAGGAACAAAAATCTTGTCATTATGTAACCAAGAGAAAAAGCTCCGACCGCAAACGCCTGTTTCATCTCCTGCTTCAAAAACAAACAAAAACATAAAAAACAAGGTAAAGAAAATGTCAGGTGAATCAGAAATCAGGATAAAAACTACAGGCTTTGCAGGAATCTAGTTTCTAATGACACAGTATATAAAGCTCCCCTGTCAGATACTACACTCTTACACATAAACAAAAAAAAAAAAAAAGACACAGCTGGATGTAAAGCCAAAGAAGACCCTTTTCCCAACCCCCACTTAGACACAGAAAGGACAAGTAGACTGCAGAGAAGAGGGAGCCGCACATACACACTCTCACCGACAGAGTTTACAAAGCCTCCAACAGACTGCTGTGTCCACAGGGTAGCACCAAATGTCACCCTTCATCTGATCATACCTGAGCGCGGCGCTGTCTGAGCCCTTTGAAGTGAGCAGCCTCAGATCAGTCCTCTGAACATTAATGGCTGTAGAGAGGCATGAAATGAAACCACCCTCAACTAAGGTCCATTAATGGGAGAGGATCCCTGGACCCCTCTGAGGTAACCGCACCGCTGCAGACGTCTGCATTAAGACTTTAATAATCAATTCTAGACAACCTGTCTGGCCCTGCAGGTGCAGACACATGCCAGTGTGTGGGGAGGGAGCCAAAGCTGTAATCACTCTTTTGGCATTGGGACTCTGTGTTGCACAAGTTTGAATACTGAGCAGTTTAAAAAAATACAATTAAGTGGGCTAAACATCCACAGAAAGCAAAATGTTTGTGTTGTGATCATTATGCAGGGGCTGTAATGCAGCAGTAATGATAATAACTGTCATAACAATTCTCATCAACTTCCTGCGGCTCAACGGTTCCTTATTAGGAAACTGAAGTGCGAGTCCCCTGCAGCGACTGAGTCAACGAGAGCAGGTAGCGACGCAGCTATCAGCGTGTGCATGTGAGTGTGCAGGCATGAACCAGTCGTACAGTAAGTGGAGGGAAACACAGTCTGAGGCAAGTGGGGTCAATTACAGATTTTTAACTCTAATCACAGATCATTGCTCAGGATGCACACATTTATCCATCCCCATGAGTTTGTGCACACATAAACAATCATATTTAGGAGTAAATCACAGCTGTTTATAAACAATCCAGTGACCCCCAGTGACGTGAACAGATTCACAGTGAAGTTATTTATGAGATTGGAGGCTAAAGCGTCGCTCTGTCGGGAGATGAATAGTAATGAAGACAAATAAGGGGAGTTATGAGGAACATCTGTGTGTAAGGCAGCTCGGAGCTCCGCTGAGTCCTGTTGGCGGCCGTCGTGTCATTGACAGATTGTTCGGTGACAAAAAGAATCCAAAAGTCTCACTGGAAAACTTCATCGGGAAGAAAAATGATTAAGAAGCAGGGAAAAAAAACGTTCAGAGTTAATTCGTGATCACAGGTTTTGAATTTAATGAACCTCTGTGAATGTCTTTGTTTTTTTAATGCATCTCTGCATGATGACAGATTCATTATTGTTTAAACAAGAGACTGCTTCAAGAGGCTTTTTCAGGCAGGTGATTCACACAGCGGCTCCTCAGGAAGGGGAGTTCTTTTCATTTACGATAACACCTAGCTACTTCACAAGAGACTTAAAATCATGTTTTAAAAAACAGCCTTGCTTTTTAGCAACTGGCAAATGAAAAACAGGTCATGCCATGTCACAGAGGTTGTTCACAGAAAAGTTCAAGATCACCAAGTCTTTAATTTGATGCTGAAGATAAAAGAGATGGTTACTTTTTCTGAGCTTTATTTTGATTATAAGTGCATAAGCCATATTAGATGCTGATCAGTATGGTCATTTTACTTATAAACAAGTTGGAGTATCAGTAAGGACTAAGGGAACAAGCTTCTGTTACTTCAACAAGAAAAAAAACAAGTTTACAGTGTAAACCTGAACAGCGGGTCAGAGGGTAAGTGGTTAATAATGTTGCAGTTTTACACACATTTTTTGATTGTGTTTGTTGTTAGGGATTTATGACTTTAATCTGAACTTTAACATTTCATGAAGTGTCAGAAAGTGCTATGTGTGTGTCTAGTTGCACAATAAAAGAGGAGGAATTAAATAATGAAGTTCAGACTAAACATACACCATTTAAAAACTCCAAGGCAATGCGAGGAGAGCTAGCTGACACTGACTGAGTTCATATGGTCCCATTCTGAAGCAACCTGGGGTCTAGTACCCTCACAAGTGTCTCCTTGAAGGGTCATGCAAACTGACATCTCCTGTAGCTAAAACACTTACAAGGGATAGAAACTGATAAAATCTAATTAATGCAAATTCCAATTTTGACTCAGCTTGTCAGTCCAATTCTTAAACAATTCCCAAAAATATTCTTAAGGATTTTCCATGTTGAAAACACAAGCCAACACAAATTTTGTGTCAACAATGTTAGAATGAGGTTTCACAACATAGTCTTCTCACAGTCGTGAATACTGCAATGCAATATTTCCTCTGTGGTCTTTGTTTGATGACACTGCTCTCCGCAAAGATAATAAGAGGAGTAAGATTACTCACTCCACAAAAAACACCTGTTCCAGAAAACAATGTCATATCCATTGCATTGCACTAAAAACATGGGATGACGTAATTTAATACTGTGTGATTGTCGACTAGTTGTTGTAACCTAAACCGCCCAGTCAGCAGAAAAGGAGGGTAAGGAAATATCTGAATATTAACGACTGTAAGAGGTGACTGCAAGCCTGTAAATATCAGCTGTTTGTACAGAGATTAGCATAACTTCTGCCTGCTTTGGTAGCATTTTTATCAGAACTAGACAACATATCTTCATTAAATGAAGAACAAAGAACAACACTGAATAGATTTTTGGATGGCAAAGATATTTTTGCCCCTCTCCCAACTTGTTTTAACAACATTTTGTTGCATGATTGCTGTATAATTGGTTCTGTTCTGTAGTTAGGCACAGCAGTACCTGCCTACTCCATCATCTGATTTACCAATAATAAAGTGATTGATAGAGTTATCGTCCAGTCACCTTCCAGATAGTTTTTAAAAGGTTCTGCCCTCCCAAACACTTTCCATGGACTCTTGCCCAGATGAACTAGGGCAGTGATTCCCAAACTGGGGTACGCGAAGTGACGTAGGGGGTACGCGAATACCTGTCAGGTTTCAATCAGTTGTTTCAGAAGTTAAAGTTCAAACTGGCAAATGTTTGTATGGTGAGCTTTGATAAAGGCCTGAAGTGTTGGCAGAGAGTCTGGAGGCTGGACTGGTGAGGCATCTTGGAGAAGGAAATCTGTCCTGAATTGTCTAAGATTCTTATAGTAACATAAGTTCAGACACCCTTCATGTTAAAGCTGTGGTGAGTTTGAACTTCACAGTTTCAAGTTCATTAATGAATATGTTCCAGAAATGTAAATTTCTTTTTTCAAAAGTGAACTGGTGTTACCCACTGAAATTGCTGGTAAATAAATCTTAGAGACACATTTCTTTTTCTAGCTGCTATAAGTGCGTGAGAGAATGTACATGGCTGGAGGTCGAGTGTCTGAAGGGGTACGGGCTGTGAAAAGTTTGGGAACCACTGAACTAGGGAATATATATCCTGTAAATTATATACTGAGCTGTTTATCTGGTGTGGCAACTTTCAGCAGCACATTAATTCACCATTTGCTTCTTTCAGGATTTTCTTTCTTGGATGCAGAAGTATAATTCATGCTTGTCTTCTCTAATAATAAAAAACTGATTAAACATAACGATCACAATTAAGATTCTTGCCTTCCCAGAGGGTGTTTCTTGAATGTGGGACATCACATAAAAGTTTTAAATTGAAACCTGTTCTTGATCTCCATCCCTAAAACTTACTATTGACAAGTATCTCATGCAACCTCTTTGCCAAAAAAATCTTTCTTTTTAAAACAAGACAGTTAAAAATATTATTTTATAAAGCTTTACATAATGATACTGGCAGGTAACAGTCTCTAAGGAGCAATGACCTACTTTCTAGAGGAAACTGTCTAAAAATGATCAAAAGCTTTCAGCTCTCAGGCAAAAGATCAAGGACAGTTCAGTGAGTGTTGTGTCCTAACTCCGCTGCACTCTCAGTGAATGTGAACAATAGGGAGTCACTCATCCGGCAAAAGATAGTCAATGGCCCGAAAAAAGTCCTCATGAAAATCAGATTTAAATCTATCTCTAAATCTTCTTAAAATATGTTGGGGTTCATCTTTACGTTTCTGATCCAACACCCAAAAGGAGTTCTTGGAAGAAAAACCACATGTCAATTATGTCTTTCGTCTCCAATTGACAAACCTTAAAAACTCATTTTAATGAGTCAAATTGGATATTATTCTCAGTTGAAAATTCCAATGACACACTTCACTCACCTCCAATTCTAGCATTAAAGGCCACACCCACGCCACACACACCGTTGTTGGCTGCAGCGGCAACTTCTCCAGCACATCGAGTCCCATGTCTGAGGAGAGAAACACAAAAGGCACACAATATGAACAACAGGCAACCACTTGCACTCAAAACAGAGACATCACAGTTACTTAGCTAAATACTGACAGCAAAAAGAGGCAGCTCTCTTGAATACGCCAAGCTTTCAAACAATACAGTAGCTGGAGTTGATGCTAAAAATACACCACAGGCAAAAGAGGAGCATACGCCCTGTGGCCTCTCTGTAGCTGCAGCAGTGAAAGAAAGCCTGATACATCAGGCAAACATCAAAAAATATTTGAATAGACTCAGAATTCAAGATGTTTCATAAAACATGAAGTGTAATGACCTCGATAAGCAATTAGAAGCAACAAGTGGAGGCTCGTTTCATGAGGAGAGGGTTGTTCAAAAGGCTTTCATGTACCTAAAATCAAGGTACCGTATATAGATACACATGAAGAGGACAAAAAATGCCATATGAATCATAACAGTCCTTGAGAAAAATTACACAACATAAAAAAACAGTTCCTGCTAGAATATGATGATGGTTGCGGGTTATTTGCTCCTGTTGCCAGTCAGAACTTAGCACACAAACAGTGAAGACGTATGACTAAGGTTAGGGAGTTGGATACTTAATAACCTAAGGCTTTGAGCTTGGCTCTCACTTTTTTAACTAAAGTTTCTGTGAAGACTTGATGCAGGTTATGAAAAACTGCAATATCAAGGTCTAACCTAAAAAAAGCAAAACAGACTTCTAGTTTAGGAACTGGTTACTTCAACATGGTTAGTTTTAATGTTTTCAAAAGCAGCTGTGGGGTAGGGTTCAAAGAGAAAGAGACAAAACATGCTGTAGAAAAATACCTTTTTTTCTCAAACAACACTCTCAACAGCTTAATAAAGCTTAAACTCTGCCTTGTTGAAGGTGTAGCCAAAACAGTGCTGTGTGAAAACCAGGGCTGCAATGATACAGATAACACAGACTTCAAAATAAGCCTTTGTCATTTGGTTGTTTGTTTGGCTTGGTTTGGTTTAAAGCATGTAGAGTTTTATTTGATGTGTCCCACCCTACAGACTTTTAGGCAAATTTTACCTCAACAACAGGGTTTACTGATATACTGTACGTTCAACCGAACTGATTTTCTTAACCTTTAGAAAAAAACTGAAAATATCTTAATGATAACTGACCCGTAGCTATGTGGCGAGGTGGAGGCACAGCTAGCTCTACGGCCGGTGCTAGCCAAAATGACAGCATCTCTCCCAGCCCCGACCACAGAGGCTGCCAGTGCCCTGCCCCGGTTCACGTTGCCACAACTAGTACTAAAGGCCCCCCACCGACACAAGGAGTAAGAAGCTGCAGACCGGTCACCACCGTCAGTCTGGCTTTGATCCAGCATGGCTGTCAGACTGAGATACTCTGTATGGCTGTACAAGACCCGAACTTGGTGGGTGAATTGATGAATTTGGATAGACACAGTGGTGTAGTCTACGTGATAAGCGCCGTATGTCCACTAGAAAACGCCCCGAAAAACTGAAAATACGAAAATGAACCACTCAGCGTCTTTGGTGCGCGCTCCTCCGTCTGCCAGTGAGCGTAAAGACGCAGATAGATGCGCATCGCAGGCACAGTGAGGGATCATCAGTCACTCTGTTTGATATTATAATTCAAACGGTGTCTTGATAGCTCATGTGCACTGTTTAAGTGAACACAAAGACAAAAAAAATGACGAGTCAGCCTTTCGATGAATCAAAACTCTACATTCTTCAGCAGTCCAGCTCTTGTTTTCACTCAATCACTGTTTTCTAAATGATAAATTCATCCTGAGGGATCCTGGATCACTTATTCTCCATGATATAAGAACAACCTTTGAAGGATCAAGCTTCAAATACAATCTATAGTGCAGCGGTTCTCAACCTGTGGGTGGAGGCCCATAAGTGGGCCTCAGAGCTGTTTTCAGTGGATGGTGTATAAATCAGGTAAAACTGTGGCAAAAATGTCTTCAGTGTATGGAGGCCCTAAGAGGACAAACATCCATCAGAGTATGTCGTATGTAGATAGATAGATAGATAGATAGATAGATAGATTGATAGATAGATTGATAGATTTATAGATAATTGAATGGAAAAAATGAACAGAAAATGATTAATATAGAAAGGTAGATAGATGAATGAATAAGTAAAAAATTATTATTATAGATAGGTAGATGAGTGAATAAACAAACAAACTAATTAATATAGATGATCCCGAACAATGGACCGTGCTCATTCTGAGCTAGAATAACACAATGTATCAAAAATAACTGTTTTATCTTGAACTACCTAAGATACAGTCAATGGGTGCTTTTGTTGGCCTACTGAACAGATGAAGGTGGTTTATTTTGTCGTGGAAGAAAATAATTTAAAGTCTGCATGCTACTCCCCACCGACAGCAGATCTGACAGTTTCTGATTCAAGTTGACAATTTTGGCCGAACCATGCATGCAGAGAAACACAAAACTACCACAATGTAGTGATGTAAAAATGGCTTCTTTTAACAACATCTATCATGTTTTTTTTCTTCTCTTTTACAGCCTAAAAGACAGCAGGATGAAGGATCTCCCGATCAAAAATAACCCGAGGATACATGAATAAATTTAACTAAGCCAAGGATGTAAATAACACAACTTAACCCTGATGTTATTAGTGAACATAAATTATTCACTGAGTCGCTCATTAATATCTAAAATCAGACTTGTGTTTCAGAGATCATAGGAGGCGCCCTGCAGTGTGATATCAAGATGTCAAACACAGCAAAGACAGACGCCAACCCCCTGAAACCTGCTCTTTTAATCCACAGACGTAATCTTATAGAAGTCAAAGAAAAGTTAGAATCCAAATATTTACTGCTCGTCCTCTTTAAAAGGTAACTGTTAGCGAAAAGGGTTAAATGTGTTTTATCGACTTCTAAGGATGAACGAGTGTGATCAGATGGTGAAAAGATGGAGCAGAATGAGTGCTTAGTATTTAATGCAAGTCATTAAGATTGTCTCCTGATTACAGAGCAGATACCTGATTAGGAGGTGAACACTTGCATGTCAGAGTCTGTGTCTTGCTGCGTTAATGCTATCTGAACATAGCTAATTACCAGAACAGCATTATTTGAGAGAAGACAAAAATTAATTCCCATTTGATCTGCCAACCTCCGCTGATAAAGAGAGGCAGAGGACAAAGTGGTTTTAACAGGGTCAAAACATGCCGACGCCTCCAGCTGGGATCCTGATTAGGACTTTGTGTAACGCAGTCATATATTAGCCTCCTGCTAGTACTGTTGTGATCACTGGAAAAACATTACAGGAGGATCACTCCTGCGGTCTTTCTGAGTCTTCTCTTCTATGTTCTTTCTTTTTTTAAGATTAAAAGTGGAAAATTGAAGATGTAAAATGACAAAATGAAACCAAAAAAAAGGATAGTGTATGTGTGTGAAATGCTATAAAGGTTAATAGGGTCAGACTTTGGAAAGAAAAGCAAATTAGTAGGAGTAGGTGAAATATTCCAAAAAAGTCCAAAAGATAAGAACAGAATTTAACTACAATTGTAAGGAAAAAGTTGACCTTTTGAGACTGTAATACATTTCCGATTCAAATCTTAAGACCAGTTGAAAAATTGCAAGAATTTGTACTTTGCACTGTTGGATATAAGAAAGGTTCCAAGGAGAGCTTCAAAATGTGAAAAGAAGGGTGCTTTTTCTTGACTGAGTTTTTCAATAGGACAATGCTGCAGTTCACAATGCCCGTCTGACAAAGGATTTCTTTCTAACATGACTCTTTTAGACCATCCTGCATGTTTCCCTGATCTAAGTCCAGTTGAGAACATTTGGGGATGGATGGCAAGGGTAGTTTACAAAGATGGACATCAGTTCCAGACGGTGGATGTCCTCTGTGAAGCCATCTTCACCACTTGGAGCAACATGCCCACTAGGCTCCTGGAAATACTGGCATTAAGCATGCCTAAAATAATTTCTGAAGTGATCAACAAGAACACTGGAGCTACTCATTAATATGTTGTTTTTTTGATACTTTACTTCTGTTTTGAGGGTTTTTTTGGGTTATTTTTTTAACTATGTGCTTTAAATTTTGATCAGCTGATGAACAGCCTATTTCAGTTTAACTGTTGTTCTCAATGCATTGCTTACTCAAATGTTTTTGTCTCTCACTCCAATTTCTTCTATTGGCATTTTGAAGCTCTACCTAGAATCATCTTAAGATCCAACAAAATGCAAATTCTTGCAGTTTTTCAACTAGTCTTAAATTTTTGATCAGAGTGTATATTATTTTGTTACATTTTAGATTTTTTGCTACAAAGTCTAAGCCACCAAATACCGCAACCCAAAACATTCTGGTCAGGTAAGGGTTACTTTTGCAGTCTCCTTACACTGACTTAAGAAGCCAAATTGTAAAATAAATAGAGTTGCATTTCTTTTATTGTCACTGTGGGGCTTGTTCACCCTTTTTTTTCACAATTTTCATTTTTTTATAAATCAGTGTTATTGATCTCTTTCTAGATCTGTAAGGGGGCATTATAGATTTCTCTTCTAGATAATAAACTCTGCAAATCCATTGGATCCCAAAACAGTTAACAATACCCCTACACCCCTTTACCTGTAGAGCAGAACAATATTTAAACTCTTTTCTGAACATTTTGAAATTGTTTCTTGTGTATTATGCTTCCCTACAAGCCATGGATCACCAGCAGTGAAAAGGACATCCTCAACAGGTAGAAGAGGACATTCAATACTGAAGACAACACTGAGATGAAGCATATGCAGGGGGAACTTTAAGTGCGTCTCAAAGAGGCAAAGGAAATATGTGAAAGAGAGATGGAGAAGAAGCTGGAGGACCAACATGAGGGAGGTCTGGAATGGCAAGGAAACCATCACTGACTGGGGCGACCGGCCTACTGCTCGGGGTCTGTTCTGCTGAACTAGGGGCCACTTCAGTATGTGTTTAACACGAGCTTGCAGATGGGGAGGGTTTCCAAGCTCTGAAAGACTTTGCATCTTTTTCTGATCTCTAAGAAGAAACACCCCAGTGAGCCAGCTGACTTTAGGTTGGTTGCACTAAGATCTAATGTCATGAGGACCCTCAAATGGCTGCCACTCCATCTCATCAGACACCAGGTCCTACACACCCAGGATCCACTACAGTTCACATACCAGGCAAAGGTGGGTGTAGCCATCCTTTTACTTCCACACAAAGCTTACTCTCACTTGACAAGGGGACCTGGTAAGAGTTATGTTTTTGATTTCTTAAGCACCTGTAACACAATGCACTCTCCCCTGTCATTTTCAGCCATGCGCTGAAATACTCAAACTGTGACAGTTGCTTGTGTCAGGGATGAAAGGGGGAGTACAGGACTCTGTAATTGAAGGGGTTCATTTTGAGGCGGTCATGACCTACAAATATCTTCGGGTTCACAGGAAGGGGCAGAGCTGTCTGTACTTCTTGAAAAGTCTTTCAAGGTCTCCAAAAAGCTGCTGCAGATGTTTTAACAGTCTGTTGTGGCCAGTGTTCTCTTCTATGCTGTTGTATGCTGGAGAAGAGGGGCACATCAGGGCTGGACAGAAGGAAGGCTGGCTCTGTGGTTGGCACAGAGGTAGACTCTGGTGACTGAGGCATAGAGAAGGACCCTGGATAAACTGCTTACAGTTCTGGAAAACGTCCACCACCCTCTGCACAGCACCTTCATCAAGCAGAGGAGTGTGTTCAGTGGCAGACTGCTGTCACAGTCCTGCTCCACAGACAGGTTAAAAGACTCTTTTGTTCCCACAGCATTACAGCATTACATTTGTAAAATTCCTCCATGTCATGGCAGGGGAAATCAAAAAGTAATCCCAGCTTGGACAATATCATGTGAAAGGAATGGCACTTGTAGGGCTGGGCAATATGGCCTAAAAATGAAATCTTAGAATTAAGAAACAAAACATGCAATATGATTTTAACGCCCCCCGGCAGTCAGCAGAAATGATAACACAGAGGTCAAAAATGTAATCATGACAGACAGGGGGCAGAAGCAGTCAAAATTGTGGCTTAATACCCAATAAAAATTTTAATAACTACACAAAATTCAGTGGGTGGGAACACAACAACATACAGAGGCAGTCATCTTTGCAGCACAGCATTGAATATCCAGATTGACATGTGTTTGTCATTGTTACCACATAGAAAATCCACAGGAATTGTTTAAGGAATCATTAAAGTATTGTATCCATAACAAGAATCGATAATG
The DNA here is from genome assembly GCA_037902135.1 of Cetoscarus ocellatus. Lineage (NCBI taxonomy): Eukaryota > Metazoa > Chordata > Actinopteri > Labriformes > Labridae > Cetoscarus > Cetoscarus ocellatus. The sequence continues at coordinate 434,611 of JBAMNC010000262.1, forward strand.
ACATTGGTATCAATCAAGTCTTAGCAATTTCTATCCCTGATCTTGGGAGAGGTTTTTAACTGCAGTACTCAAGGGAAGACAAAATGAGCAACGGAGAAGTGAAGGGGAACAAAAAAAAAACTTGTTTTCTATTTTTTAAATCCTCTGCAACAAAAACAAAAAATTATCAAAAAAATGGATATACTGCCCAGCCCTAGCTTCTTTTAACAACGCACTTTAAAGTACACAAGAATGCACAGTCTCTGTTTTCTCTTGGCACTACTTCATTACAGTGCCTACTGTACCATCCATCCATCCATCCATCCATCCATCTTATGAAAAAAAGAATTTCCCTCTCTCATAACCTCCTTTTTTCCTGCCTGGCTCCAATTCTCTTCTATAAGAGTCCTTCACTTAACAGCTACAAGCATCAAATTGATCTCTAAACAAGTAATCAGCAGGTCTGACGGAGCATATTTCCCACGGACAGATATGCCCTTAAACAAGGACTTTGGATCAACACATGGCAGTGAGTAATAACTCACCAAGGCAATTAAAATAAGATCATTACTAACAAGAGGTTAAACTTCACTGCTTTACTACTAACTGACTTATTTCCAGCTATATAAAAGGAGGCAGTCGGCTGAGGCTTTACAGCTCCCTTAAGAACAATTACTGTACTCAGGGGTTAAATCAGGACTTATTATGAGGTGCCACATTTTTTATGTACCACCAGCAGCTTTAAATGTCATAATGCCTTAATGAGGAATGATTGCAATTTATCTTACAATTTATTCAATCATTAAAGAAACATGTAACAGCTGAAAGGACTCGAGTTGCAGTTTGCAGTCTGAGATATTCATATTCCAGATATGTTGATCTCTGTTTCAGCAGGACATCTCTGTCTGCATGTTAAGTGGTGAGGGGAGCTTTTAGAGGTGTTTTATTCACATCAATAAAGAGGAACAGACCTGCCCACTCATTACATTTTAGCTCACCATTGTGTGCCTGACAATCTCCGACTGACTGCCTATACAGGCTCGTCCATACAAATCAGTCATGTTATTATGTGCTGAAACACTTCAGCATGGGTGCTGAATGGTAACTGTCAGTCATCTGAAGACAGGATAGGAAAATGAAATACTATAAAACCAACAGCCTTTGTGTGAGTGATTAGAATTTGAGAATTTTTCATTACTACAGAAAAACAGCAGTTAGTAGATTTTATTTTCTGCAGGAGGAAGACAATCTGAGAATTACAGCTCAGAACAGAGCTGGCCTGATTTTACCTGCAGGATTTATCTATTTTCCTGCACCTGCTTTATGTAGAGATAAAGGTAGATGACAAAATTTGAAAAGATATTAGTGTATTAAAGGTTATACAAATTCTTGAAGCTTGAAATCAGTAAGTGAGACTGTCTTTCTTAAAATGACAAATCCTCCATTATTTCATTAAATAAAAGTACTGATCAGTGTCAGAGCTTTGGTTTTATTAAAGGGGTGGAAATTTACAGGAAAATCCCCATACTCCTTTCTTGGACACTTTGAAAACAAGAAAAAGAAAACTTCAGAGGGCCTACTTCCTCAGCTCAGCCTGTAGACTTAGTTAGATCCTGTTGTCTACTGCAAACATTACTCTAGTTTATTCTCTGACTCAGTTATGTTGCTCGGTCCTTGTGTTGCCTCCAGGGGTGGACAGTGGCCAGAGTTACACAATGTTTTTAAATTCAGAATTAAATAATTCGGAATTAAAGTATTCATTCTCCTCCGCGTTTACATAGAAATAGTAATTCCGAATTGAGGTTTACATGGAAAACACGTTTATTTGCCTTTATTCAATTCCGCTTAAGGTCTGGGGGCTAGGTATGGTTCTGATTGGATATGAGGCGGATGTGACATATTTTCGTCTACTGTCAGGACAACAAACTCCAGTTCCCACTTTTCTTTTCGGCTACAACATGTACGATCACATAATAAGAAAAATTTTCGCTTTGCTTTTGATTGTAGTTTTGAAGCCTGACCGAATTCACGGATGTTGAGTGGAAGGTGAACTTTCGGATGACCCGCATAACACTGAATATGTGCGTCATCGCGACAGGACAAGGGAACGAGCATGCGCAGAACGACTGGAATTAATTGAAAGTGGAATGAATGCATACACGATCAAGGAATTATACAATTAAGATTTAAAATCTGAATAAACCAGCCACCTACTTCGGAATTAAGTTTAATTCGGAATGGTCATTTTCATTCGGAATCAGGTGTTTACATGGTCATTTTTAATGTTTTTAAAGAGGATTTAAGTTTTATTCTGAATTGAAGGGGAATTAAAGCTCTCATGTAAATGTAGCCAGTGACTGATTACATTTACTTGAGTAACTGTAAGTGAGAAGCTGTTTTGCATACTTTTTAGAGTAAAATTTTTGAACCAGTACTTTTTTTTTTTCCTGGTTTTTAAGGCATGTAATATACTTGGTTTCATTTGTACTAGCATATGAAATGAAAACCTGAATTACACAAAGTTTTCCATCAGCTAGCTATTTTGGGATTTATCTTATTGTCATTCTGGCAATACACAGTACGTATGTGTTGCCAGAATACTGCCAATACCACTAATAAGTGTTGTTATTATTATTATTTGTTTTGTAGTTACTGTTGTTGTTGTTAAAAATTGTTTAATTATTTTGTTACTGTTTTCAGTAGAAGTTATTCCTAAAATTAACAAATTATAGTTTTAATATTGATAATGATATTAGTGTTGTTGTGACTTTTGTTTTTGTGACTGTTTTAATAATTATTGTTTTGATTGCTGGTATTGTTTTTAGAATTATTGATTTTTTAATTACTGCTGTTATGAATTTTGTTGTTTGTTAGATATTGTTGTTGATATTGTTGCTTTTGATATTGCCAATGTGTTTATTTATTTTTTTGTTTTATTGTTGTTCCTGTTGTTATTATTGTTATCATTGACTTTATTGTTACCAGTGTTGTTCCTGTTGTGACTATTATCAGAGGAGTTTTTCACTAAAATGGAATAAAGACATCCAGGATGACCAACAGAAGCCAGTCTTGACTAAGTCTCCTCTGAGCACGCTGGCTTTATGTGTTTCATTAGGGCAAAGCCAGGCTGAGAAGGAGTAGCTTGGTCAAGCCCGATGTAGCTTATTCTGATAACTGTGTGATTACAGCTTTCTTCAAAAGACCCGAGGTAGATCACAGATTTACTGATTAGAAATGGGAATGACACGTGCAGCAAACATACAAGCTCCAAATGAGAAACCGCTTCTGATAGAAACTTATGAGGATGTCAAACATATAATTTGCAAAAAAGGAAATATGCCTGCTGCAATAAAATGGTGAGAGAGGGCGTCAGATAATAGTGCACAACCTGAATGTGCAAGCAGCCTAAAATATACAATCACTATCCAGTCGAAGTGTATTTATAGAGTAAATTCCTACATCTTTATCTCTGAAAAGAATCAGGAAGAGATAAAAGAACATAACATAGCATTACAATTGATTATAGTAAAAAATGAGAGAAGGATTATTGTTGTTATTAAATGTATTGCAATTGAAATTTTTGTTATGTTGTCATCATGATTAATGTTGTTATTATTACTGGTGATATTTTTGTTGTTGTTATTGCTGTTGCTATAATATCTTATATTGTTATTGTCATTTTTGTTGTTGTTATATTTGCTGTTTTCATCATCAATTATGTTATTGATGTTATTATTCCAGTTTTTATTATTCACATTTTTATTGAGATTAAAAATGGTTGTTGTTATTGTTGTTAATATTGTATCAATGTTTTCGTTGAAAAAAGAGATGACTAAATCCATTAAATATAAAATAATATATACACTAAAGTGGATATTAGTATTGTTACTGGTGTCATATTATGAAACTAAAGATTTTCAAAAAATGCACCTGTTTAAGAGGCAGCGCGACCAAGTAGTTCCGTAGTCAGTATTGGGAGTTACAGTGTTGACAATAACGCGTTACTAACACTGTTATTCTTTTCCAGTAATGGGTAATCTAATTAATTACCATTTCAAATGTTACAACACTGTTATCGTTACCGACAATGAAACACGGCGCGTTATTATGCACCGATGTCTAGCAGCTGTTATCTGACCTGCTTTGCTTAGCCAGGCACAGGACAGGAGCTGCGCCGCAAACAGACACACAAGAGAACTAGATACCACATTTGCCAGGTCCACCTATTATAAGCGACTTTCGGCTTCTTTTTTGGAAATTGCTTGTAAATAGTGGAAGTTATGGGTTGGTTTTTTTTGGGGGACTTATTCCAAAAGTGCAGTTGCTCATTTGGGCTTGTGTTCTCCCAACCCCAGGAATTCCTTATAATCCTTATCATGTTGCACATCATGAAGACACTGAAGCAGCTGCTTCTCTGCCCCCTGTTACCACAGGTGGAACATGTACTTGACCACTTGCACTTCGCATACCAAGAACATCTAGGAGTGGATAAAGCAGTTCTCTCCACCGGGCCAACTTGCACTTGGATGTACCAGGTGGATATGAGAGGATTCTGTTGTAGGAATTTTTAAGCACATTCAACACCATCCAGCCCTTCTTGCTCCGGAATAAGCTTGAGGACATGGGAGTTGATCCCTCTTTCACTACCTGTATTATGGACTACCTCACAGGGCGGCTGCAGTTCATCAGACTTGGGAACTGTGTCTCTGCAACAGCTGTGAGCAACACTGGGGCTTCTCAGGGGACAGTTCTGGCTCCATTCCTGTTTTTCCTGTACATCTCGGACTCTAAGTACAGGTCTGAGTCCTGCTACATTAATAAGTACTCTGGCTATTGTGGCGTGTATCAAGAGCAGACAGGAAGAGGAGTACAGGGACTTGGCGAGGGCCTCAAGTGACTGGAGCACTAGGAACTGCCTCCTGCTGAACACCTCCTGAACCAAAGAGGTGGTCATTGATTTTAGGAGATCTAAGCCCCTGCTCCAGCCTGTCTCAATCAGAGGGGAAGTCATTGAAGGGGAGCAAACCTTTAAGTACTTAGGTGTGCACCTTGACTACAAGCTGGACTGGTCTGTGAACACAGATACCTTGTACCAGAAGGGGCAGAACCTCTCTTCTTCCTCAGGAGACTCAGGTCTTTAAATGTATGTAGTGAAATGCTGCATATGTTTTATCAGTCAGTTGTTGCCAGAGTTCTGTTCTATGCTGCAGTCTGCTGGGGTGGCAACAGGACTGGTAGAAACACCAGGAGGCTGGACCAGCTGGTGAAGAAGGCTGGCTTTGTGCTTGGCAGTAATTTGGATTCACTGGGGACTCTGGTGGAGAGACATGCACGTAGTGTGGTGCAGACCATCCTTGATAATGGTAGCCATCCCCTTCAAAACATCCTGGAGTGACAGATAATCAGCAACAGTGGGAGACTCATCTCACTGCACTGCAGGACTGAGAGGTTTAGGAGATCCATTGTACCCTCAGCCATCAGACTGTACAACACCCTGAAGAAAGGCAGTTACTCATGACCTGGACTGTTTATAACCATGGTTATCTCTCTGTCTGACTGTCTATCTATCTATCACAAAACGTTCCCATCATAATAACTGTGGTGCTACATCTCTGTCAAATGCTATGGGTCACAAAAGCACATCTTTTATCTGGTTCATGGTTTAGTTTTATTGATTTGCTCTAATTAAAAAAAAAGCTATATTAGCATGACAAAGGAAACAGGAAAAACTGAAATCTATTCAGAATTATCTCTGTAACCCAGTGATACATAGGCCTGGATGCATGCAACCATCCACATCAGTGGCCAGACGAGCACATATGCAAACACACACAAACACGCACGCACACACAGTAAGCACCACACTGGCCAGATGGCTTGACCCTGAAATATATCATGCTTGCTCTGTGCAGAAATTTGCAGTTGAATTGCACTACAAATAGAAGAATCAACCATAACCTGTCAAAAACTGCCACTGGAGGAACAAAACAAACAAAAAGAGTGGCTTAGAGCTTTGCCTTTTGGATAGAAGCTACAGCAAATTTGTGTCTGGAAAATAAAGTGTTTTTTATTTAACATCCAATTGACGATGCTGTGCTTTAACTGCCATTCAGCCTCCCACTTAAGCAATCAGTGGTGCTTCTTTGTGACAGCTTTGGTCAATATTCAACATAGGGGTTGCACTGGCTGCAATTATCTACGAGTTCAGGTAATGATTCATCAGATGCATACTAACAGAGGCTTCTGTGGTCCAGACAGCACATAACCTCAGACCAAGGAGCTGTGGCCACAGATGTGATGCCAGGCTGCAAATTCAGCCAGACTGGGCAGAGAGTACACAGAGCCAGAGGCCTAGAAAGACATTTAAAGAGAGGCCACACACACACACACCAAGAAAACAGAGTACCATCTGCATGTGTACGCAAGTGTGTGTGTGTGTGTGTGTGTGTGTGTGTGTGTGTGTGTGTGTGTGTGTATATGTGCAAATGAGTGACTGCCCTGGATTTAATTCAGCTAACACAGCCAGACAGCTTAATATTTCCAGGGAGGCTCAGATGTGCCAGAACAGACAAAGGGGTTTTCGATGAAGCCACAATTTTATCCGTCAAATTCCCATGAAATTAAACGATTTCTTTGAAGACACTCCACTGAATGCCTCCATTCTATAGTCATCCCACAGAGACTTGTGAGATGTCAACAGTGAGTCATGAATTTGAAGTGTTTAAATAGTTTGTACAAGAGATGTCAGAAAACAACAAAACATTTAAAAATAGTTTTCAGTTTAAATCAACACAATCATGTAAATAAATCATGAGTGTGTGGGCAGGGGGATAGTAAAGGCTTCATGCTTTGTGTAAGCAAGCTACAGAGAAAAGAAGTAACAGAGCTTAAAGACAGTTCAGATAAAGGCTGTTGAGCTGAAGAAGCGTTTTTTCACAGCCAATGTGACCTCTCTTATCTAATCTGAAGGAGTGGGGGAACACAATGAGGTTATACTTTTATCTCTGCTCCTCAGGACAAGGCACCATATTCAATCAAGCTGTTGTTGACATTTACCGCCGATTGTAGACATACTGCCCGCACCATTTTCAAGCATGATGCACTGACACCACAGCAATGCAGCCAAAAAAATGGAAAATTCGGTCCATCACAGGTGACGTTTATATCTAACTTATGACTTAATTATTGTTCTTGTGCCTCTTAATGCAGACAAAACCTGTGTACATTTCTCAAAGCGATGGTAAATGTTGATTAATCTGTTACTTGTTTATTTTTGTAAACAAGAAAAAAAAAAGAATAAAATTTCAGTGGTGAGCCACAGGAGTTTCAGACTTTGTGACTCAGTCCATCTTTTGGATTAAAAGTGTGCTGGGTAGTCAGAAACATTAATCCTCAGTGCTAGGACTGAAAGGAAACCTTTTCATACTAACAATAATTTTATCAGCTTACCACACAATGTCTGAAATCAAATTCAGGACATTTAAGATGGAATTCTGAGTTAAGGGGGCATTCTTGGTGATGATTCAAAGTGCAACCCAGGATTAAATAGCATGCATCATATGTATCTTTTCCACCCTCATTTTGCCACAACAGGCTTTTCAAGAAACAGCAAAATACGGTTTTGTTAAAAAAAAACAAAAAACAAACAAAAAAAAAACTTTTAACTGGCTAGCTAGTTGTGTTTTTGTTCATAATTTTATTTAAGTGCTGTATAAAAGTACAAAACAATTGACAGGGTGAAAGACAAAATAAAAACAACACTATGCTGATGATGCAACAACATCTAGAGACACTTCAGCAAAAAAAAGCAAGACCTGTAGGGACCGATGACATATTGTAGAAGACCGAGTGTTCATGGTCTATCAGTGTAAATATATGTGTATGTGTGTGTGTGGGTGTGTGTTTGTTTGTGTTGTTGGTGTGTGTATGTGTGTGTGAGAGTATAATGTATAAAAATGGAGATTGGATTGAAGGCAACAAGAGTGAGGACGTAAGTGATAAAGCTCAAAAAGACTGTCTGCTGAAGAGAAATGAAGTGATTATTTGGGCTAGTTGTCCTTCGGGCAATTGTGTCCAGATTACAAGTTATCCCTGGATACATTTAATGCAAAGTGTGAATTCAAATACCTCACCGCAGTTAACTTGGTATGTAATTACCTAACATGGATGCTAAAGGGGACATATCGTGGAAAAACCTCATGTTAGTTCTTTTGAGCTTACATTTGGGAATCCCAAGTTTCTATGGACCAACAAATTATTAAGTAAGCCAGCTCAGTCCTCTATTTGTGGTCCACATAGGACTAAGGTTGCAGAATTCCAGGAATATTCAAAGTTGGAAGCTTAAATAGTGCTTTTCTAGTTGCTTTCACTACTCAAAGCAGCTTTATACCACAGGCCACACCTACACATTCACACTCATTCACTCTTACAATATTACCTAACACTTTCACACACTTTCATGCCCATTTACATGCCACTGACGCAGCAGTGAGTGCAATTTAGGGTTAAGTGTCTTGCCCAAGGACACGTTGCCATGTGACAGCTGGAGCTGGGCTCAAACCTGCAACCTTCAGGTTACTGACCAGGAGCACTATCAGATTGTGCCACCGATGCCCCCATAAAAAGAATAAACAGGATTAAACCTAGAATTAAAAAAAAAGATTTTATGCAAGTATACTTGAGAATATCTATGCTGTTCGTTAATCACATGCACATAGCACACTGCTTACTACATGGGTATTGAGGCCATGCCCCCTACATGCCCTTTAGCCCAGAGTACAAGACTGTTAAAGCTAAACATCTGAACTTGTGGACTACATAGGATGACTTTGAAATTGATTAACAAAATATTTAAAACTTTAAAAAGTTCTACTTACAAATAAACCTGCTAAATTGTAACATTTTTCAACTGTGTTATTTTGAATGGATGTCTTCATATTTATGTCTGGACATGGCACAGTTCATGTAAATTACCCCCAATTTACAGTTTATTCCCATATATTCCCATAAATCCCATGGAAAGTTTCCAGTTTGGAATATGTTAAAAGTTTATCAGCTTGTCTTTCCCTGGAAAGTTTCTGGAAATTTACCAGAGACTTTCTGCCTCTTTGCAACCCTACCTACGACTGAGAGTAATCTGACAGTTTGTTCAGACCCACATCTGGCACCTCCGTCAATGTCAGTCCACATTCATGGAAGCACACAGCTACACTCATGTCTATACACCTCATAGTGGCAACGGGTAGGGACAGAAAGAGCCAATTTGTGTTCAGTGAGACCCATACCAAAACACTGCATTCACTGAAAAAGCTGCAATGCTTCCCTCTGAAGAATCAAAAACTTCGTCTACAGTGATTGATGGAAAATACACTTTGACAGCACAGATGTTTCATTTAGACCACAAGTGACTGTGTTCAAGGTGATTAAAGGGAATGATATGTCTCCTTTAATGCAGGGTGTTAACACAATCTGTCATTTTTCTCTTATGTGTGAGTAACCTGTCAAAATACAAGCAGGAGAGGAGAGTTATGTTTGCACGGCGTGTTCAAAAGTAAAAGATTAGGCACAAGCTGATGTGAGTAATGAGTGCTAACAAGCTTACAGAGGCCTATCAAACAGTGAATTATGTCTACATTTTACAGTGTCATAACATTAATATACTGCCCTCTGAAGCTTCATCAAAAGATGTTTCGTAAGACATGAAATGATCTTACAGGAATTTTAAATGTCTTTTGAATCTAAAATTTATGCCACTAGTGGTAAAAGTATTACTATTACACTATGAAGTACTCCACCACAGATAAAATTCTGATATTTTATGTATTTCCTCCTCCAAGATGTTAAAGCAGCATGAGGGTTGAAAGTGTGGTAATATATGCCCTTTCAGTGCGACACTGTTAAAATATCAAAGCATTTAAATCAGACTAAGGAGCGAAAATGTTTTTGATCATAAAGTAGTAACTCTTTACTGACTCTAGCCAAACTTAACCATTTTTTTAAGTTTACATCAACAAAACTAGACTCGAACCATGAAGGGTAAACTTACTTAAATGTGTCCAAAATTTGTTCACATCTTTTCCAAAGAGTAGGAGTAAATCTAAAGTAGCTGCTTGTCTTTTTAAACCAACATGATGGCACTGTGACAGAAGCATACTGTGTGTTTCTTTACATTTCTGTATGCCCTCTTTTTAAAACTCTCCATTATGTCTGAAATCTTACAGAACAAATGCTAAAACCCACAAAAACATTTGTCATCCTTCTCTCTTGCTTGATAAAGTACCTTCACAAGTGGAGTAGCCTTGAAGAAGAGTTACATTAATGTTGAGACTCAATTCAGCCATGGCAAACCTTTGCTGAATTCATTTTTTCTATGCTGTGTTGAAAAACTATAGATGCACTTGAAATGGGTCTCCTGTAAAGGACCCTTCTGGGTATAAAGGCCTGGTTATTCAAAAAAAAGTGAAATATTAAACTGTTGAGGAGTTCTCAGGTCAAGTTTCAAAAACACAGTATCCTCTATTCCCACAGTGCATCTTCCTATTAGATTGCTACTATGACCTTGGAGCATTAAAGAATGGCCAGTGTACAACCTTAGAATAGGTTTTATTGAAGTTCAGTTGATCTGAAAATAATGATAAAGTATAAAGAATCTTACTTTCCACATCCAGTGAACCAGAACCTGCTTTACAAGATTTTTTTTTTTCTTTTCCCTTTTCTCTACTTTAGCTGCTGGGAATGTGTCAAACTATAGAAAGCATGAAAATAAGGGAAGACCTTGTCTTTGAAGAGGCAGACTCTGGAGTTTTGTCAGCCACCTCTCCCCCACAGTAACAAAGATTGCCTGTGACATTTTTTCCCAGTTTTGAAGGTATGTAACTCTTTTTGAGAAAAGAAAAAAAAAACAGAGATAACGAACGAGTACTTGAGTACACCTAAATAAGGGAACTCAAGTACTAAGGACTGATTGGACTGTAGAACCCCATCCCCTGTGCATAGTTCTGTGTACAGAGTTGTCAACAATAACTGACAGCACAATCACAATAAACTTGTGATTGTGCTTTTATTTTATTTTTTGTCATATATTAACCATGTTTTTCTCGAAACATGGCTGATAAGATACATGTAGCTTTTATTGGAGCCTTCCTTGAAAGGTTATGACTTTGTGGCTATTATTCAAATTGGAAAAAAAAGAACTTTTACTTGCAGAAACACACTATTGAGCTATACAGTCTTCTACATTTGATAGCTTTTCAGCCACATCACCAATGTGGATAGCTGGAGGCCCATAATTGTAGCTAGCATTGGCCATTATGTGCAGCTGCAGCCGTGACTTTTTCTTTTTTTTTTTTTTTACAGAACAACACATGTTTACATCCCATGAAAAGTTGGGGAAAATAGTGTTGTAATGTAAACTAAAGTTTAAGGTGCCTGGGGCTCTTGTAAAGCACCCTTGGACATTTTTTTTGCTACTGTAAACAGTGATGTCACTTCAGGTATGTTTACGTACTGTAATTTTGAAGAATCCTTCCACCCACACTGCCAGTGTAAAATTTTACAGATATAGTGATTTGATCAGGATCCCTTTAGATGCTAATAAGGGGCTGTCAACATGAAGAAAAGTTTAAGGTGTACCCTGCAAAGTTTTTATTGTATAGGGGTTTAGGGATGAGAATCAAGTTTATTGATACCAATGACAATAACGATTCTTTCTATCAGTCCAATTCTTTAATGAATCTCTTGATTCCTGCTGATTCTCTGCGAGGATGAAAGTTGGCCTACATAGATTTTCAGTGGCAACAGTGCCAAATACATGATACTATGCATCTTCTGTTTTGTGCTGCAAAGATGAATACCTCTACAAGTCGCTGCTGTTCCCACTTAATGAAAGCTTTGCAGTAAGTGTCTTTTTGTAAAAAATAAAGATACATTTCTGACCACTTCCTCACCATGTCTGCCATGATTTTTGGCTTCTTTGATATATTTTTGCTGACTGCCATTGATGAGACTTTGACATCCTTAATTTGCAAAGCACACAAAACAAAGGGGAAGAATTGATAAGTGAACTGAAAAGCACCAAGATTTATGATATCGATTCATTGAGGGACTTGGGAACTAGAGTTGCTTTTCAATTTCCATTCCTATGTGTTTCTTCCACACACATACAGCATTATAGGAGCCTAAAAACGCACATTTTTGAAAATGGGTCCCATTCCCCCCCCGTGTTTCTGTGTTGACAACAAATATGAATATTTTCAAAAACGATGGTCTTGTCGTCGGTCTCTCCCTTAAACCACATGCGCTAACTCCAACAACAACAAACAAAGGTGGAGTACTGTGTCGCGTTCATGCTGCAGAAGCTCTGACCTTGTGATGTTTTTTACAGCAAAATCTTCTCTTTCTCTACTACCTCAGTGAGCAACAAGTTGACATGGAGAACAGCACACACTCTGGGCATGATCCATGTCTTCTCTGTAGTTTTGGTGTGTCTGTGGCAGCATTACAGCACTACTTACAGGCTTAGCATACATACTACACCGTTTTCAGTGTTTTCATGTGGACGGACACATTTCTTGAAATGATGCCTTGTTTGGGAAAAATGTTTTAAAAGCCAAAACGTGATGCATGAGTTCACTTTTTGTTGTTCTCTGGACATTCTCGATGTGGTGGAGGTCTGTAGAAGAATAATTTGGGCTCGTCACCTCATTGCTTAGGGTGTACAATTGAAAAAAAATAACCATAAAAATTAACCTGGTTAAAATATGTAAACATATGTAAAAGTATTGCAAACATGACAATCAACTTCTCCACAGTAAAAAACCAGTAAAATGTGGCTTTTGCCTGCAGGGGGAACGTTATATCAGTGTGTGATGTCACAATTGATAAGATATCAATTAGTTTAATGTGAACAACTAACTCATAAAGATTTCAGGTGCAGTCTGGCTATAGTCTGTTGTCTACAGTTATACGTATGCACTCATTATAATGTAAACACATGGCTGAAAGGTGCTAGGAGAAAACAGAAATAGAGCACATCTTATGAAAATTACATAAGCTATGAGCTTTTCATGTCTTAGGAGGTACTTCAAAAAAAGACATCAAAACAAGCTCAAACAAATAAGCATGAGTCAAAACACATAGTTCAAGCAACTTTTGTGGTATTGAGAAAAGTTCAGTCATGTTTTTGAGTTCAGAATTGTTTTGGATCCATATGTGTTTGTGTTTAATGCAGGAAAAAGATGTAAAAAACATGACTTTATTCTTTCTAAAGTCATGAAACAATTTCTACTTGGGCTAAAGATGCTAATTCATTTACATAATCTTTTACCAAAGGTTCTAGCAGTGTGACACTTTTGAAGTCACAGAAGAAATAGCATCACAGCCTCTTCTATGGCACAAATCTAAAGTTTTATCACCTTTTTTTTCTTTCCTTTCTTGACATCTCCTGCCTATAACACCAGGTCTTTGTTCAAACTACCCTCATGATGTTTTCTGGGACTGTTTCTAACAAACTATATAAAGCTCCTCCAACACGCACCGATATTTTAACCGACTGAGTCTTGCTCTTTGTGATGAGTAAATTCGAGGTGCTACTATTCACGGATATGAGGGAGAAGCACAATATACCTCCTCGCTGATACAGTAAACTTTCACATATAGTAACTTGAACTGTTAGATGTGTATAAAAAGGCTGAGGACTTATACATATAGATGATTTGTTAATGTTACCACAGATAAACATTTTCTAAGTCTTTGGGTTGTTTTGTTCAGAGTGTGTGTGTTAAATATGTTCCCCCACGAGTGACTGATGTCTAAGCCCTGCCTGGGTTAACTGTTGGTTCTGTGCATTGGCATTGCTTTGTTGGTTGATATCTGTTTTTATAGGAGCTGAATGGGGTCTGCTCACTCACACTGCCAAAAGGATTAGACTACTTTCTGCTCAGCTCAGCTTGACTGTGGCCTCGGGCAGGGCTGTTCAAATGGTTATACTGGAGTGTGAAGAGGATGTCTCATCACTGTGCAGACAAACACAGAAGTGCTGTCTAAAACCTTGTGAAAAGGATGTACAGCCATGAAGAGAAAACACCAACACAAATTAAAACCTGTCTTGAGTTTTCACCTAACTGAATGTAAGGACATACCCAGGGTGAGTTATAAGACCTGTCTTAGAAGTCTTCAGAGTCTTCAAAGGCTTCATTTTTAAGAGGGAAATTGAATAATAATGTTATATTTTCTTTGGAATGAAATACAAAGAGAAATTCAAATAAGTTGTCTTTTGCTGGCTGGTTCATGTGTTAGATATTGATGACTGCTAAAACATGTTAGAGAGCATTCTAGTTTTTATATACTGAGAACTGATACACCTGTACTCTCACTCTGTCTCAGGTGATCTTTTGGAGCTTGTGTTACTTTATGGCCACCTTCCTCACATAGGCCCAGCCTGCTTGATCAGCTGACCAGCCTACTCTGTGGCACTTGGTCAATGTAGTGTGGTTCAGAGACATGTTTTTTATGGCTCTACACTGGGCTTGCTACCCTGAGCCAACGGGCTTGAGCTCCTGACTAAACAATGGTAGAAAATCACAGGGAAAGGTCTATGGGTCACTGGGGTGGCCAGGGGAATCAGCAACTTTAGGTAGCCACTGGTGCCCTGTATGTAAAACACACAAAAAGGGAAAAAAAACCTAATGCCCTCTTTCAGTGTAAATTTTTTTTTTTTGGATCATGTGAAGTTTTATTTTGAGCATATAATGCTCATTTAGATTCTGGCTGTGCTTCATTTAGCCATTACTCAGCTCAAGGTCTTCTGCATCATTGATTGCAAAAAGATAATAAAAAACCCCAGTCAGATTGAAAAAGAAGTGACTGGGACACCTCCAAGGCCAGTTGCTATTAGGCTCCTTGTGGTGAAACTCTTTCAATCCAATGAAGGACCATTCACTAAACTGCCACTTCTGAAGTACACCTTGCAAGTACCGAGTTGAACCCTATTTGCCTTAATAACTACCTTCATTCTTTGTGGCTTAGTTTCAAAGAGGTGCTGGAAATGGTTCACAGAGATTTTGATCCATATTGACATGAAGGCATCACATAGTTACTGCAGATTTGCCGGCAGCACATCCATGAGGTAAGTCTTCCATTCCACCACATACCAAAGGTGCTCTACTTGATCTGGTGACTGTGGTGACCACTGAAGTAAAGTGAGCTCACTGTTATGTTCAGGAAATTAGTTTGAGATGATCTGGTAGGTAGATTCTTTATTAATCCCTCATGGGGAAATTTGGGTGTCACAGCAGCTTCAACAAAAGGACAGACAATTAAAAATACACAAAATCACAAGATCACAAGACCGCTCAACAAGCAAGAAAATAAACAAGGTACAACCGGGTAAAAGACATGGTGCAATGAGCATCAATAAAAGTACCATAAATAATAAAGTGCACAGTCACAGTCCCCAGTATATGTGTCAGCACATGTATGCATTATAGAGTCTCATGGCAGTGGGCAAGAAAGAGCGTCTATGTCTTTCTGTAGTGCACCGAGGCAGAGTAAACCTGCACTAAACAAGCTCCTCTGCCTGGTCAGCGTGTCATAAAGTGGGTGAGAGGGGTTGTCCATGATGGCCAGTAGTCTCTTCAGCATCCTTCTCTCAGCCACCACACTCACAGGCTCCAGACTGGTCCCAAGAACAGACCCAGCCTTCTTCAGCAGCTTGTTAATGCTGTTTTCATCTGCAGCTTTCATGCCGCTGCCCCAGCAGGTTACAGCAAAAAAGAGAGTGCTCTCTACCACTGAATGGTAGAAAGCACTAAGCATAGGGCCACGGACATCGAAAGACCTGAGCCTTCTCAGAAAATGGAGGTGGCTCTGGCCTTTATAATACAGGGCCATGGTGTTCCCGATCCAGTCCAGCTTGTTATTAATGATTACTCCCAAGTACTTATAGGACTGCACAAGCTCCACATCCTCCCCCAGTAGAGGCTGGGGAGATCGGTGTTTTAGATCTCTTAAAATCAATAATCATCTCCTTGTTTTTTTTGACGCACAAAAAACAGTCAAACAGACGAAGTTGCTGCAACAGGCTGCCAATCACACAGCGCCATCACCACCACCACATGATGGTCACATGATGGCACGTTGATATGCTGGAAGTAGCCATCTGAGGATGGGCACAGTATGGCCATGAAGGGACAGGTATGGTCAGCAACAATACTCAGGTAGGCTGTGGAATTTAAAAAGGCTGAAATGATAACCTTTTCCTGACTGCGTTTGCATCCAACAAAAAAGACAAAATGTTGTTAAGTTTATTTAGAAACATATTCCAGTGTGTCCACATAAAATCAGTCAGTTTTATTAAAAAAAAAAACAGAAGTAAAACTTATAGACTGATGTCCACGTGTTTCAAGTAACTGCAACCTGCACTGCTGTGCTCAACCTTTCTTCAACTTTTAGCTTCACTGCCCTATGGAGCTTCGGTACTGCTGTGTTGGTGAAGTAATAAAGAGACGGACGCACACATCTGGATTCCAACCAGCATGCTATAAAAGCACTTGTTTTCCCTAACATGGTGAGGCCATGAGTCTTTGCACGTTGAGCTGTTTTCTTAGCTTGCTCCGAACTGGGAATCAGCTACGACAAGCTAAGCATGTTAAGGGTTGGCTGATTTATCAGAGGGGTTAGCTTAGCATTATTGTCAAGTTTCACTTTCCATGGGTGGTGCCAAGTGGGGTGATCCATATTTTCACAGTATTTTATTCTCGTGCACCACTCTGTGTGTCATGTTCATCTCTTTCATCCCTTTATAAACCAAAATAAGCCCACACAATTGATTTAAATGCTAAAAGTGCAATCCTTTTGTGTCTCTCCTGTGCTGCCTTGTAAAAATGTAATGTCTCCAGCACAATTAACATCACCTCTGCCTACTTCATTTGCAAAAATGGCTCAACAGCATCATTGTGTGGATTTACAAAGAAATTGATTTGACTTCTATAGAACCCAAAGCTTTATCAGGTCTTGGAAATAAATACAATGACAAATCTTTATACTTGGTGACTGTGAATCAATTTACTGTCATCACACCAAATATGGCGTGCCATCAACATTCAGCACGCCATTCTCCTCTGACTGCTAGCATCAACAAGGCTTTGCACAGAGAACTGCCTCTCACTGGATATTCTGTCTTTTTCTGACTGTTTCCTGTAAACTCCAGAAATGGTTGTGTGTAAAAATCCTAGTTGATCAGCAGTTTCTTAAACAACCTGTCTGGCACCAAAAGCCATACTATGTTCCACTCAAAGTACATTTATTATATACCCAAGTAAATTGAGCACTTGACCTAATGAAGTTGCTTGTGTGTGTATTTTGTCTGCTTTGGGATAGTAATGCTAGAAAAACACCTTTTAAAATCAAAGAAATTTTTTTTAATGACGATGGCGATATAATCACTTTTTCTAACCAGTACCCTAAAATACTGTACATCTGATGAATGATGCATTTATGTCAATGTTGTTTGAGAGCTGCCACTGAAGAAAAAGAAGAAACCATTCGTGGCAGGTAATTCAACAGTAGCATAACAAACTTTATGCTACTGTTTCTGAAAATTTTAGCCATCAGTCCACAAAAAAATCTTGCCACTTCAAGACTTCCAACTACTAGACATATGAATTGGATTAACTAATTTTAACAGCAATAAAGCATACAAATTGTGGTCCTACAATTATATATTCAATATGAATAAGTAAGCAATTCAAAAGCATACAAACTGAGGAGATGTGTTGCAATAATTACATAAAACAGCAATTATGCACACAATTATGCCTTTATAATGAATATGACATTAATTAGTTCAGCAAAAAAAAAAAAAATTGAATGTGTGATATTAAATTAAACTTATTGAAAGATTTAAACTTATTCAAAACAGCACAACATATGGAGACTTTTGCACAACAGCCTTGTAATTATTTACTGCAAGCAGAAAGTTAGGATGAACTGTGGAACACTTGAGATGGGCACACAGTTGGAATCCATACTGGTGTTTGCAGTGAAAAAACCTCAAAGCTGCCTGCTGCAAGTACAAGGTATTATTTTACAGTTTGCTTGCAGAGAAAACTCAGCAGAGACTGGACTTTTGAATAGCTGCTCTAACTTTAAATGATAAAGTTATTCCTTGAAGGAAAAATCTGGGCTGTAAGAAGGAGAGAGAGAGCTTATGAAGCCTGCTGAGGAATGAGAGTGAGAGTGTGGACCACTGCAAACATAGGAAGAGGAACAAGCTGACCACTTATTCATATAATCAAGCAGTAGTGATTGCCTGCAAAAAAGCAGGCGGCAGACTTTCTGTGAGCAGACTGACGCTGCCCAAATAGCTCCATTGTGTATTAAGTGTGCATGTCTGCAAGTCTGCTGATTGCCCTTACTGCTCTGCTTTCTATGCTGCCATGCTGGGGACAGCCAAGGCCAGAGGCTTCGTGTTTATAAGATTGTAATAATTATAGACTTGAACTACAAGTGGACTGGTCACAGGGCTGTGGGCATGTCAGTGTCGATTTTCAGTGTGAGGTTGGGAGTATGTTAAAGTGTTAAATGATCTAAAATAAGTGCAAGCTGCTGTAAGCTTTTTATGTTGTTAATCTTGAACATTTAAGTTAATCAATAAACACTTAATTTGTGCAGCACACAGTGTGATAACTTTAAGTTAATCTTAGAGTTATCTTGGTAATACATCAAGCATGACAATAGCATATCTTATTATTCACTGGTAATATATTCCCCAACTGGTATTTTTCCCACAAAGAAAATTGGACCTTGATGTCTTTATCTGCTGGAAAATAACCATAACTACAGGCCAAAAACTGGTAAAATTTGACAAATGTAAACCCTGCTCCAGAGAAGTATAGAAACTAAGTTGACTTGTCTCAACTTAAGTATTTATTTGGCTTAACACTGTCAGCCCATTGTGAGTAAAACAAATCGTTCCTGAAGTGAAGATAAACATGTTATTTCATACCTTTGAATGATAATGGCAATTTCAATGCAGTAGCTTGGGCAAAATTATTGTTCAAAGGAAAGTAAAATGTATGATGATTAAAAAAGCTAGCACTAGCTTTGATTAGCTCTCTGTTAAACGTTTCGCTGTGCCAGTGCCGTCTCATTTTCAGCTTCGTCCAGTGTAGCTTCCAAAATGAACTGAACCTTGTAGAGTTAAGTCGAGGTAAGGCGAGTTGAGCGGATACCACATACTGGAAATGCCCCATTACATTTCCACGACCAGGCTGGTTTGTTTTGTACTACTTTGGTACATGCCACAGCCGCCAAGGCTTATATTTAGGCTAATACCATGTACGTCATACAACCCCACTTCAGAAATACCAAACTATGCTTTTAACCCTGATCCATGCATGGTTGATACTGCAGTGATTTTGGATCGCTATGTTAGACAAGAAAGGTTTGTGCATTAATCATCAATCACTCAAGTCTGTTGTGATCACTTCTGTGTAGAGCTTCTGCACCTTAAAACCTTTCTTCTTTTCTCTGTCTCACCACTTTCTGTCAACATTATTTTGAAAATTTAAAGGCAAACCAAGGTAAACAAGAATCTGTCTGCATCTGCATATGAAAATAGAAAGTGGTGGGTTTGAAATTTAATTTGAGGAACTGACAGCAACTTTGCTGGAATTAACCATCACTAACCACTACAGCTGGCTGACAAAAAGGGTTGTAAACACAGGCTGGTGTCCAATTTACGAGTACAACGCAAAAATTATTTCTGACGTTGTTATTTGGTCGTCTTTGTGTTGTCCAAGAAAGACACTGTTGGTTCAAGGCAATCAAAAATGAAACTGGGGTTGCATAGTTTAGCCTCTAAAGCATGTAGTTGATGTTCACAAGCTGGCTAACTTGGTTTAAATTGCGTTTTGACAGCCTTAAATAAATTAGACATTTTGCAAGCAGTTTTGATTCCAGCGAATATGGAGGCGATGAGTTGCTGGCAATGAGTGTGCTCAGCATGTACCCGCATGTGTATGGTGCAGTCATCAATCTGATCATTGAAGTCCCACTGTGGTCTGCTACAGATCACACTCATATAAAATTCAAACCCTCAAGTCTATCCAATTTGCATTTCCTTCTGTGGGAGGAAAACTCTCGTGGAAATCAACGGGGGAAAAAATCAAACTTTACAAAGAGGCAGGTCATAAATCCAAGTGCCATTTATACTGTGAGGCAAAACAGTAACAGCTGTGCTTCTGCCTGAGTAAAATATATAGTCCCTCTGCTGTATGGAGCACTATGAGAGGAGAGGAAATAAACCTCTTTAATGGGGCCATTGTGGTTGAAAGGACCATTGCTCAAAGATAAGGTATCTGAAAAGGAGATAAAATGTAAACCCAGACTCGGTGTGAATTACTGAAAACGAACACGAGTAAGACTGTCTGGCAATAAAACATGTTCAGATGATGAAAAATCAAAGAAAGAAGATGGAAACAATATGGACCCATTTGGCCTTGGAATAGGTGCTGTAGTGCTGTCGCCTCGCAGCAAGAAGTTTACCAGTTTGAATCTTGAGGCCTTTCTGCTTGATGTGTGGATGTTCTTCCCGCGCATTTGTGAGTTTTCTCCAGGTTCCATCATGTTCTACTGCAGACAAAAAGTATGCCTGCTAGGTGACTCTAAATTGAATGTAGTTGACAGAATACTTGGTTGTCAAATTTCCAGTGCTATCTCAGTTTAAGGTCCCAAATTTCTGTGAAGAATGATTACTCAGTGCATTGGTCAAGTGGTAATATGTACAAACCCCAAATTCAGAGAAGAAAGGACATTGTATGGCAACAAATTTAAAATGAGTGAATATTTGTAGAAAAGCCATTAAGTTCATTAGTTTGAACATTAAATATCTTGTCCGGGCACCAATCTCATGTAAATAGGAGGCGAAAACCCAATGAAACGCTCCGTTTTTGGCCTTATTCGTTCTTGTGTAAACGGGGCCTTAATGTGATGCCTGGTAACCCCAGTTCTTATATAAATATGATTAGACTTTGCTTTACTGTTTAGTGGTAGGAGTAGAGGAAGAATTAGTTATGTGAAGGAGGCCTACAATGTAAGAGAAACTGCATGGCTTTAATTTTGGCTTTTTAAGAGACACATCTTTTATGATTTGTGAATGTGATGTTAAAAGTCCCCTTTCCTTTAATACTTGTGCAGCACTGACATTCTCTAACACCGAAAGGCTGATAAACAAATTAAAAAAAGATCCTTTCACACAAGTTTGTTTAACTGAAGCTGAGTGAGGGCAAAGTGGAGATAACGGAGACTGAGTTTGAGTTACGTTGTCACATACAGACGTGAACTTTGACAGTAATAAATTGTGAGAAAAATGTTTAGTTTTATCTGTGAGCAGCAATCTGCCCAGTCTCCATGCTGCTGTATGTGAGGCAGTGTTAATTTTGTTGACCAATTAATTTCGTCATAGTTTTCCTCAACAACCTTTTTCCCCTGACGAAAACTAGACAACAACTGATAAATTATGACCAAAAATTGAAAAAATATTCTAGGCAAAAGACTGTAACTAAAACTAAATTATAAAGTGCTGCCAAAATTACCACTGATGTGAGGGAAGTGCTTAGGTCTGCTCGCAAATGCTGTCAATCAGGATGGGGTTAGCTCTTAGACTAACCACAACTAGCCCTGTTACCTTTGCAACATAAAATAAAATAGTCTTCAGTTACATTACAGCTTGTATAAGACACAAACAGTTCTGTTGTGGACTAGATTAGTCTGAGAGATCTCTAAAATGTAATCTTTTTTTTTTTAATGCATGCTATGGTAAATTGAATTGGGGTGACATCAATCCAGCGTTTCCACAACCCATGCATGATTTCTTTGCACCAGCACAATTTTTTACCAGCCAATGCGGGGCTATTTCCACTTTTTTACATAAAGTCAATGGTCACATCCAATAACAATGAACTGCATCACTACTGTGTAAAGAAAACATCAGCTTTCAATCTTTTTCTTCAGCTGGATAATCTGGAGCAAAGCAGGCACGGAGCCAGAGGAAACAAGTTTTCAGAGTGAGGTCCCTGCCAACATCACCTCAGAAACGACTGCCAAGCTGTGAGGAATATAAACAAGCAGTCCCCATCAGTATAAACAAAAGGAGAGGAGGCAGAATTACATTATTCAAACCTGACAAATGGTGGCAGCTTTGTAAACAATAATTGATAAACTTTGTGTAAACAGGAGGAAGGTTATCTAAAGCACATGATGGCTAGGATAAATAGTTTGTTTGTGTGCAGCTTCTTTACTCTTTTCTTGTTTTTCTTTGTGTTCCATCTTGCTCACATTGCACACAAGCATTTTAAAGAGCCTTTTGTCAACCTGTCAAGCTCTTGCCTCACCATGATGAATGAAGTCTTCTAAAGAAACTTACAGAAGTTTCTTCTTTCTAAAGTATCTTCATGTTGTACCTAAAGTAGGAGTCCACTTGTTGGGCTGTTAAAAAAGTAAATGTGCAACCCTGGAGAGAGGAACAATCGAATCTTAAAGGCACAAAAATGTTGTACTAAGCAAAACTGTCTTTTAAAAAACACTCCTACTTCTTAAACCACTAAAAGAAAAAAAAACAGGGGAAAGCCTGCAGGCCACTTGAGGCAGACAACTAAAGCTGCTCTGATTTCACTACTGACATGCATCATTATTCAGGCTATGTACACACTTAGGCAAGTATTTCTGAAAAATGAGTTTTTTCATCCTCTGTTTAAAAAAAAAAAAAAAAACCTGTCCACACAGGAAGTTTTTATAAACAACTTTGTCCTCAGAAAGTGAATAAACACATACATGCACTGCACATATTTTCTCACAGTTCTTCTGCAGAGACCATTTCATTTTCGGAGTTTACCACCTTCCTGTAGTCTGACCAGTGTTACAGTTTCACCTCTAACTTTGTTAAATGGTGTAAGCGGGCATCATTAACAACA
The DNA here is from genome assembly GCA_037902135.1 of Cetoscarus ocellatus. Taxonomy (NCBI): domain Eukaryota; kingdom Metazoa; phylum Chordata; class Actinopteri; order Labriformes; family Labridae; genus Cetoscarus; species Cetoscarus ocellatus. Next base: position 457,560 of record JBAMNC010000262.1, read on the forward strand.
ACATAGCAAGCGAGAGTTTAGCAACATGCCACAGTGATGTAAAACCGTGGGGCAACTAGGGATGACACCTTTGCTGATACTTTCATTTTTTGGTGGGAAGCTCAATTGATTGATCGATCTGTCTACCTATTGACTGATCGATCAGACTATCTATCTACCTTTTTCCATAATTTCAGATTAAAAAAAAATCTTCCACTTGCTTACACTCCATTTGTTATTATTATACATCTGCCGACTTGTCATTTTTTTTTAGCAGACCTTTACCACATCATAATAACACTATGTGTTTTCTTGCTGGGTTAATATTACTTGATATAATGCCAATTCCTATGCATAGTTCAACACTGGATTAAAAAGTTTAAGGGACTTAATATGAAGTTTAGAAGCACTCTTCAAAGTCAATTTGAGCAGATGAGGAGGATGTTTGTCCTAGTGCAGCCTTTATTCTGGGGGCATATGCTACCTCCTGAAACAGTTAAGTTTTCTTATTATTTTTTTTCAAGCTGAGGATTAAAAGGTAGGCTACGACACTTTGGATTGACTTGATGTGAAATGTTGATGAATGTTTGTGCAAGAGTGGTTTGATAAAACAGCATTTTATAGTATGACATGCTGGAGGAATCAATGAGGCCTGACATTGATTTTTAGATTTTTATCAAAAGAAGAGCTGGATGTAAACAAACCCAGGGTTTGATCTCCTTCTTAAGTAGCAACTAACTGGAAGTATGGCATTTCAAGCCCAAAAGTCAGTTTTCCCCACACTTGAACACTCCTACCTAAGTGGAAGTTTTCCAAAATGTGTTTTACGTGACCTATATTGCTGTTTGCGTGTGTACACAAAGCTAAGGTGCACATAAAAAGCTACATTTCAGAAATACCCACCTACATGTGGACATGGCCTAAGTCAGCCGGCAAGCATCCAGCAGCAAGCAATTTAGGCAGTGAGACTTTCAGCTGACTTTCTCTGCGTTGCCAAGGCCAGATCTGCTCTACATCAGAACTGTGCTCTGGCTTTCAATCCTCCACAATCCGTAGGCTGCAAAGGGGGTTTAAGATACTATTTTATCACTCCTCTAATTTTTTTTATGTACAAGAAATCTGCAAGAAGTGATGAGGTTGGAGCCGCCATGCTAAAATCAATATTTTTTTCCTCTTGGATCAAATGTTTTAAACAAATAAAACCATATGTTGTCTGACTGTACACTTATTATCTATAATTCTAAACTCATACTTTGTTTAACAACATGACTGCGGGAGTCCTACATAACACTTTGTTCTGAAATGTGTCATGAGCAGAGTCAAAGCAGCACAGGTGAGACATGCTTTGCCAGTTGCTGTAACTGAGGTGCTCAGGCAGTCGACACAGGAGGAAGCTGTCATCTTTGATGTGTGCTCTCCTTCAGTCCAACTCATCCCAGATTATCCGCTTGATGACTCTGCTTTGTTACCACCAACCAAACTTAGATATGCATGCGGCATGGTACAGCCGGTCTGTGGCTTTGCAGAGCCCAAGACAGGCTCTGTCATTAGAATTTACATATTTAATTAGGCAGTGTTTCATGGCCCTGAAGCCTCTTATCTGACATAGCTGAGCCTAAGACAGTGCCTGCAGGAAGTTTTAACCCAAATTTCTCAGTTTTACCTTTTCTGCTGTTGCAAACAGAATTCAAATTGGAAAGAAGCCCTTCTTTCCCTTGTTAAGAAAAAAACACTCCAGTGTGACTCTGCTGAAATGTTTTGACAGCAAAAATATTTCACTTAAAAAGTCAGAAAGTTGTCACTTTTTAAATCTATGTAACAGGGAAATAGGCTCTGTTGTAAGTGCAGTTTAAAATTGTTTTCTAATATGAATAATCTTTACTAATCTTGTCCTTGCTGTGAATTGATTAAAAAACATAGTACTTGCAGGTGTTTTAATATTAAACTCAAATTAACAACACATATCAATCAGTAGATTTCCTGCATTACCCTTTTCCTATTTCTTAATTTCAATACCTAATACACAAACCAATCACCACTGATCAAACCACAATATATACACCCTGTGACATTTTGCCTTTAAAGTGAATGTTGTGGAGGGCGTATGGAATAATGAGGTGTCATCCTCTTTAGTCTCCTGAAGCAGAATTAAGATGCGTTCACACCGAACGCTACTTGGCGACGCGAAGTTCCGTGGCTTGTACAAATAGCACATTTTGTCGCCGTCGCTGTTGCTCAGTGATGACACGTCCGCTCGAGTTTCACCCTGCGATCATATCATGTCATATAATAGGACGTATTAGCTGACATTATTCCAACTGTATCCTTTTCACTCACCTACCAACCACAAAACACTGTAGCTGGCCCCTGCAGCAGCATCGTCTGCCAGTTTTCTGCTGTCCTTAGAGGTGGAACTAATGTACTCACCAACTAATGTTCCCCACACGGACATAGATTGTCACTCTGTGGAACGGAATAAAAACAGGCTGTCACGGGTGTCGTCACGCACCCACACAACGCTGATTGGCTCTCACGGTGCGACATCGCCTGAAAAGTTCAAATATTTCAACTCTGGCGACAGAGCACGGCCACCTGCTCCGCGTCCAAAACGACCCCAGAGTTCCCATCTGCAGCAACGGGGCGCCGCCCCAATGTGTGCAAAGATACGCCCAGAACACGTCTGTCGCATCGCGTGAGATCTGGTCGCGTGTGGCTGTACATTGACTCTGCATGGATAGTGGCCGCCGAGGTCGCCCGAGTCGCGTTCGGTGTGAACACACCTTTAGAGATATAACGATGGTGAGGGAGGAGCAGTTAGAGCCAACGGGAAGTACAGCACTATGTTGTTCTGCCTTTGTGTTTTTTGAAACTAGTACTACGCCGTGCTCACCCTCTCTTCCAAAGCCATAACACAGTGACACAAATATATGATAATATATAATGTGAGTGTCTGGAGGTGAAAAGACAGTAGAGCTTTGTTGGGCAGTGCAACTGAACTGTAAAAACTGCTTAAGTCAGATCAGATGATACCAATATGATCATGATTTTTGTTTTATTAGAACTGAATGTAGGTTTGTTCAATAGATCAGCACAAAACCTCTTGTGTATCCTAGAGCTGGGATAACTGAATTAAACAATGGGTAATTCATCGAATAAATGTAGTTTTCATGTGAATAGATTTACTCAATTACTAAGAGCCTTAAAAAAGCCTATCCAGTAGGCTAAACAAAGCAAACAGTCCAATAAGTAAAAGGCAACAAGTGAACATTAATTTAGTTACATTAATTTGGTTACATTAAAAAGCTGATGCACTTATTGCATAATGCTGTCAAAAGAAATTTCATCTACAAGCAGCTGGATTTATTCCTGATCTTTATCATCTTTTCTTGAGATTGCATTTGAACACATCATGTACTAATCTTAATCTACCTGTCATTCTACCAAGCCAACATAGACTCATTAAAATGTTTCAACTAGATCTTAAACACATCACAATGGACTGCTGTCAACTTGTTTAGCTGCCTTAGTATTTGGTCCGAGCACAGTATTCAAAACAGATTTTAACACTAAAATAAAAGCTTTAACTGACAAGAATGAAAACAAAGGTTTAGGTGATTCTACAAGAGCCTCCTAACAGTGGCAACCGCTGCAATGCTACGTTGTTTTCCGGACATTCTGTGGCCACTGTATGACGAGTAAGATGACTCACTCCACTGCATAATCCACTAAAGAGAATGATTTAATGTCCTCGCGTTACACAAAAAACACAATATGATGTAATATAACGACATTCTGATGATAAAATCATCGACCATTATGTCATCGAATTTCGTCGACTATATCAAGGATTTGTTGCATCCAAGATTGAATTAGCAAATTCAGGCATTATTTACAGTACAATTTTTTTTCTGATCATGTCGCTTCCCTCAGTCCTTGTCCCAACACAAACACCTTTGTTCTGCTTAAGGCTGTTTTCCTATAAGTCTTCATTTCTCATTCTTATTCATCATCAGGAGAGTATTTGTAAATTACTTTTTTCTTACCTTGTACATAGATTTCATTGTATTTAAGATGGGGAGTAATTGAGGATAAATGTTGATGTAACAGAACAATCAAAAAGAACATGGTTTTGGATGACATACAAACTTTACACAAGCTTTCAAAATCAGGCCTGGAGCAGAATGGGAGGGATTGCAAATGAAAGACTTGTTCATAGTCTTGTTCCTGCAGACTGCAGCGCTGAATGTTTCTGATTGGCTGAGTACTTGCAGTTTTTAATTACGCTTTAGGTTGAAGCTGTGATCCAAAATCAACTCAACTAACCAGTGCCTTCAAAGTATTCAGTATTTCAAAGTTTCCTTCATTTCAAAACAAGATGACTTAAGTTATAAAGCAGTTTTCATGCGTAAAATGCAGTCCTGCCTCACAAAGGGGTGAACAGAAAATAAAAACAGACATAGACGTCAAAAAGTGGAAATCAAAAAGGGTGAAACAAGACAGAAGAGAAAAAAGGGATAGAAAATAGATACAGTTAATAAATATATAAAAACACATAAAGGATACTACAGTAGCACAGAAACATGTTTGTAGAAACCAATAGTTAAAGTGAATCAAATTGTGATCAAACAAAAAAACACAAGATAAACTTCAGTTTAAAGAAATGGTGTAACATCACTCCAAATTAAAAGTCAGATTAATATACAGCATCTTCAGTTCACTTAAAAATCCCTCACAGAGGGCCAGGGGCAGTAATTTTAAAAGTTTCGGAGCAAAAACACAAAGAAATCTCTGTGAGAAACAAAAAGAACAATAAAAAGGGGAGCATTAATCTGGCAGAACTGTCTTTATGTCATTGACCATACTTGCATGGCCTTCTCTAGGACTAATGGCCTCTGAAATACAGGCTATAGGCAACAGGCAACAGATGCTATTCAATTTCTTACATGGAGTCCCCCAGAACAAAAAATGTGTGTTAAAAAAATAAAGCTGAGAAATGTGATTGTTTAAAACAACCGCCTAGCTCTGGAGGCAAATGAACAAATGGAAATGGACAAATGACGTCGGAGTGTGATTAATTTGTAATAATTAGTTTTTATGGATGTGTAAACATAAGTCTCTGGCAGCCCAAAAATGAAATTTTTTATGTTTGTTTCATTTCATATTACAGTTTTTGTGGCCGACTTAAACGCAACTAACAAGCATTTGCAGTCTTTAATAAATAATGTTTCAAAAACATTGGTGAGCCCTGGCTTCTTTAACTGTAAAACTGTTTGAAAAATATATTGTATCAAATAAATTCATATACAAAAGCCCCCAACCTTTTAATAATTTCAGGACTTTTTAAACTATCATAGTGGATGCATGCTGGCCTTAACCGATCAATAAGTTATAAGAAAAATAATAAAAATATAAAAACACATTTGCTGTATATATTCCACAGCTGGTGTGCAGGTTTATGTGCCATTTTTCCTCTCCAGTGAATTTCTGCTGAAGAAGCACTTTCACGGTCAGAGAAACAAATAGCCATGTGCCACCAAGGACAAGGCAATTTGGTAGGGTGAGGGAGGGGAGCAAACACTTCACGGCCATTCTTTAACACCGTCTCACACACCGAAAACACCACCAAATTGCTGCTTTCATGCCTCTAACCTTGAGTTTTAAATATGTTTATATTCTAGTGTTAATGGGTTGGTTTGAACTGAAGGTTGCAGTCCTGCGACATACACAGTGCTGATTGTTTCTAATAAAGGCTGTCACCATCCAGTGTTAATGTGGAGGCCTGTGGATCTCAATTAATGGACCCCTGTGAAATGTGCCTTTGCTAATGGCTCTCTGTAGAGACATCGGACAGTGTGTATGTGTGTGCTTGTGTGCTGGGCTGAGTAAATTTGAAGAAGAGCCAGTGATAAGGTGACTGGATTAGTTTTTGTTATTCATTAAAGCTTTAAAAAATTCAAACCACTTCCTTCATTCACCTCCACACAAAACAAGAGGCTTTGGATTGTCTCATAATGTCAGACTGTAAAAACATTTATTTGCACAGTCTACACTAAAGGTTCACATGTTTAATGACATCACTGCAAAAAGGTCACATATTATGCAAAACACACTTTTTTATGGTGTTTATACAAAAATGTGTGTTCATAGTCTGTTTTCCGCTCCCCTGCCTAAACATTTGAGAAAATCTCCTCTTCCACCTCTGTTGCTTGTCCAACCTCTCAGAAAAGGTAATTTAAACTAATCTGCTTAAATCATTTCCTCTAATGACATCATTAAGGGATACACTACCCTCCCCAAATAGAAGATACTCCCCCGAAACCATGTGTTTGTTCAGCGCACAGGTTGCTCCAGTGTAAGAAACATGTCTAGGCATTTATGTGCAGCCACAGTAAACATAAGAGCACAGCCTGAAAAGCAGACACCACATCCTGGGAGGGGGTTGTCAAAGCTCATGAAAATATACACTAAAACATCATGCTCTAAGCAGGGGTGAAACACAATGGTTTGAAGGGAAGGCAAAATTCAATATTTGTGAGGAGACATCTTATAAACACAATTGTCGACAGTCCATCAAATCACTACTTTAGAGTGGTGCAGAGAATGCACAAGTTTGATCAACAATGCAAGAAGCAAGCAAAACAATGTTCCAGGCTTGAATATTCTGTGGGAGGAGACATACGGTTGAATCTGAGGCCACAGCACACAAGCTGAAACATTCAGATGGTAGCGTCAGAATTTGGTGCAAACAACATTAAGGCATGGACCCATCCTATCCCGAATCAGTGGTTCAGGAAAGTGGTGTTGGTGTAATGGTGTGGTGGGGTATATTCTTGGCACATTTTGGGTCCTTATTGGGCATCGTTTGAAGACCACAGAGCACCTAAGTATTGCTGCACACTATGTCTGGCCCTAACCACAGCGTGCCCATCCTCTGATGGCTACTTCCAGCAGGATAACCTGCTATGTTAAAAAGCTCAAAGCGTCTTAGACTGGTTTCTTGAAAATGACAGTGAGTTCAGTTGGCAGATCTCAAGCCAATTGAGCACCTTTGAGATGTGATGGAATGTGAGATCAACATCATGAATGGGAGGCTAACAAACCTGCAGCAACTGCCTGGTGCTATCATGACAAGACGGACTAAAATCTGTGAGGAATGTTTCAAGTGCCACGTTGAAGCTTTGCCATGCAGAATTAAGGCAGTTCTGAGGGCAAAATGGGTCCCAGCTCAATAATAGTAAGGAGTACTTTATAAAGTGACGAATGGATGTACTGTATGTTAATAGTAAAGACATAAAATACTACTTCTCATATTTTAATTTTTCAGAGTTTGCTGGTAAGTATATTAATAATGAAAATATCTTTTCTTTGTTAAAGCTCAACATTCTGCACTGTAAATACATGGACGATGTTGAACAGCCCTCTGGTCACTCTCTGAGTTTTCTTCAGAAATACTGTAAAATACTCTGCTGCACTGACAGGCCGTTGACAGGAGGCGCAATCAGTTGTGCTCTGACCCCATCCTCTACAGCCACATCACACTGACGCAAGAAGATCATGAAACTAAGAAATAAGGTCGAACTTGTCATCATGTTGATGCAGAGATGGATTCTGTATTTGACCAGCTTCCAAATTTTCCGGCACCCTCTTCAGCAAAAACTTCCTACAGCTGCCAGCCCTCGAGTCTAGATCATCTCTGAGGGAAAAATCACAAGACGATGATTCAAAAATCAGCCTTGCATGTCATCTGTACAAATGAACTGGCTTTCGCCGTGATGGAATGGGCCTGCCTCTAACTCCATTTGCTTTTTGTTGTCCCATGCATATATTCATATAATCTCATTGCAAGGGGGTTGTGTGCATTACTCGCTGTCAGCATGTATTACCCTGGGTTGATTTACATAACTCATTGGATATGATTTTTCCACAAGTCAGTGCAAACAGTGCAGCTCCACTCTGTAGACACACCCTAGCCTTTCAGTGCATGCTCATAAATTGATCCAGCCAAGATAATTGCTTTGCCATTTCTACTGACACGAGTAGAAAAGTGTGTGTGACTGCAAATCTGAGCACTCTGTCATTTTATTACATGAGTGTATGGACTGTATGTGTGTGTGAGCGAGTGTGTCTTTCTTGCTGCAGCTGAGGAGTAGATGTGGACCAAAGGCAGAGGAGTAATCCCCTCCTGTAGTGCTTTGTTCCATCAACGGGACAGAGTGGGATCTACTTTACGCAGGAAGAGGGGGCCAGGGTCGCTCTGCATGGCTGCTTGAGCTTTCAGCAAGGACGGGGAACAACAAGGCTGCCTGGAAACCTGCTGATGCTAACCTCTTTCAAGATAAGTAAAAGCTGCAGATGAGAAGATTGCATTAACCCTTGGGTCTCAGTTTCTTTATGCAGTGTTTTGTAATTAAGATTATTTTTCCATCAGTAACCCTTATGACATGGTATTAAGAAGAGATGTGCATTTTCTCACAAATGGTGAAAAACTATGGTTTTTATTACTCTACTGCATATGGCCACATTTTCTCATTTTAGTGACCAAGGGCTAAAACATGCAATTTTCCTGGGAAATGGGAAATTCACACAAGGGAATTTTTTAGGTGACACAGCACAAAAGAGCCAAAACAAAAACAAGCAAAAAATATTTTGTTGACAATCTTTAACATACCCAAAACTGTGCAGCTCCAGCCCTACCAAAGACTTTCCCATTATCTTTCTGAATATGGTAAGTAATCACTTCTTTCTAAAATGTACAGTTGGTATATAAAGGGTTATGATCTAAAAATACAAACATATAGTTAATATTTTCAACAGAAAATATATTTCAAGGATATGTGAAGCAGTGAGATAATAAATATGAATAATAGACAGTTATATCAAGGCATTATTTGATTTGTCTTCTTTTGAGACTTTATACGCTGAGTGTGACTTTTTACTATAGGTGATATTCTTGACCTCTTTTTAAAGAGTTAACACTGGTCCTAAATGTCCCCGAAACACATTTCAAGTTTCTTTACTAAAAGTACACCCAGATATGGGATTGTAGCATGCATATAAACCCCTCTGTTTCAGCCCTGCTCAGAACAGGCTGTTTTAGTGTAACTCCTCAATAGCTGTGTCTGACTGCACATCTCTCCAGAGGTGGATGTGGCATCATTTTTCCAGCACTGGGCTTAAAAGCTTACAGTGGATGCACAGACTGCTAAGACATGTTCTCTCCACTGGAAGTGCCAGTAGCCTCAACAAACACCCTGCTCAGGGAGTGTTTCTCATTGGGGGAGGTGGCATATCCTCTGATGCAGTCGTTCTCAAATGGAATGGTAGGACACACCCTTGTGCCTTGAGGCAAGTCTAGGGTGCCATGAGAATTTGTAGAATCATGTGGTATTACTTCAGCATCTCAATAATAAGTTTTAACTTAATCTATTATAGGGGTGGGCAGAAATATTGATTCAGCAATGCATTGCAATTATTCCCCTCCCAATTCAATATTGATTCAGCAAATCTTCTGAATCGATTCACCTCCTGGCCAGTGGGGGGCGCTGTGCACTTTTTCAGTATTTATCCAGCGGTCGCCAGTCGCAGAAGAAGACATGCTTGCAGAGTGATAGGATTGAGAGCCGAATATGAAAGTGATTTAACGGCGGTTTATCAGTATTTTCTGTGTAAATAATGTAAAATATTACAGACAATAGCATTAGTATCATTCTGGAGTGTTTTCTTTTCGTTGTTTTACCATATATTCCCTGTGTTTTGCCATATTTCCGACGTATTTCCCCGTGTTTTACTGTCTTTTTTTGTCATTTATCGTCTTTTTGATCATAGTTTGTTTTTTATGGATTCCATAAATAGTGGTTTCAGAAATACTGGAGGAAGAAATGTCGAGATCTCTGTCTTCAGCTTGACAGGAACTGCTTCAGGGACTAATATCTATAAAAAAGAACGCCTGGACATGGTCTGACATAACAGACTGTAACATGGACACTAAATGCTGTAGGCAAACAAAAATGTTTGAGTTTATATAAAATAGGTGTAGTTTATTTTTGGTCATCTAAGAAAATTTCTACATGTTCATATACAACTGTTTATGAAGAGAATCCTGTTGAAAGCCATTTTTATTATTTTCTTGTAATTACACACTGTTTAAGCATTTATAATATAGTAATGACAAATACTTGCAAGAATTGTTTACCTTCATTTCTCGTGAAAAAAGGTTGAAAAAATGTATTCAAAGGACAATCCTTGACACATTTATTGACAAAAAAGACCAGGTGGACGTTTATAATTATAGTATTAACTGTCATGTTTTCACTTTTGTACTCCATATGCACAAATAAGTTATTACTGTGCAAATTTATGTGTTCACATTGGCATCAAAATAAAAAGTCAAAAACTGTCAACAGGTACTCTAATTATTTGTGTATTTCTACTTCTTACTGAATCGATACTGAATCGAATCGCCACCCAAAGTATCGAAATCTAAATCGAATCGTGAGGTTCTTAACAATGCCCAGTTCTATTCTATTAGTACTTCATGTGCTTTAATTTCTGTATAAAACTGCAAATTTAGTTACTTAAAAAAATCCTGTAAATCTAGAGCAGTTTTCAGTCGACAAAATCAGGAGGTTTGGACAGAAACTGAAACAAACTCTTTTAAAACCAATGTAACAAATGCAATCATTGGTCCTGTGAAACAAGACCATTTTATTGTATTGGTGGAACAATAGTATTTATCAGCTCTTGCAAGAGAAAACAAGCTCCAAACACAGCAGCATTTTTTGCATCTACCTAAATTAAAATGCTGCACCTTTTAGCTGTCAGCTTAGAAAAAAAAATCACGACTGCAGTTAAATATATCATGATTAATACAGTTGTTTGTACAAGATAACATGTAAATATAAATACTTCATACATACTAGGCCTGTGCTCAAAATATCGATACGGCAAAATATTGTCACGCAATCCTTGGGGATACATGTATCAATACTGATTCTACAGAATCAATACAGCCTCAATGTTTTGACAGTTGCTGTCAGTACACTTTGGGCAATTACCTCCGCCAAGGAGATTATGTTTTTGCCGGCGTTTATCTGTCTGTGTGTCTGTTTGTGTTCAAAATAACTTGAAAAGTTCTAAACGGATTTGGATGAAATTTTCAGGAATTGTCGGAAATGGGATATGGAAGAACTGATTAAATTTTGGGGGTGATCTGGATCACCGTCTGGATCCAGGAATTTTTTAAAGGTTTCTTTAACATTGCCAGATAGGACCATTTTCTCCAAAGTGGACCAAGCTGCTTGGTGGAGGTCTGCGCTCTCTGAGTGCTTTTCTAGTGTTAATAATGGCACAGTTCAAAGTAGAAGCCAAGCTACAGGATAAAACACGTTTCAAATTTAAACTTAGGTCTACCATCTTTAAGGACCTGAATGTAAGTCTCTCAAGTTGTGAATCATTTAAAACTCATCCTTGTTCTTTTTCTTCTTGTAATAAAAACAAACCTTGTCAGGAATTCTGTTAAAAGCGTAGTCAATGTCCACAATTTACGTGTATCGTGAGGTTGCTGGAAATACCCAGCCCTAATACATACACATACTATACATTAACAAGGCAGCTCTGCATGGTTATGAATAATGTGATTTTGGCTTGGTCTTTGGTGTGCCAGACTGACAAAGACTGTCCACTAACAGAAGAGAAAATATTCCCCCTCCAGTATTTTGTACATCAGAAATAATATATTTTCGTGTTATTTCATGACAATGTTTGTCCACAATGTACTTTAACTGACTTCTGAAGGGACTTTTGAAAATTAGTATTACTACCTTACACATGAAAAGAACTGAAGTGTCTGATGTGGCGAAGGCAGTCATTTTTAATTGATATATAATATTCATGGGCTCTTTTCCCATCAATCCACCTCTGGGGCACAATGGACTACTTCTTTTTAACTGAACATGAGGGTTAAGATGTGAAAAGAGCCCATGAAAACACTGCTGCTTTGAGAGATAATAAGAAAGTCCAGTTAAGCTCAATGTGGCAGAAATGATCCAACTCTCACGTGAAGCTTTCTACAGTCTTGTGAAAACTTGTCCGACTTATTTAGCTCCTCTCCCTTACCAACTGGAAGAGGATACTGGGATTTGAAAGACACACAAAGTGTAATAAAAAAAAAAACAGCTACTGCAGAAAAAGGAGCGATTTGGGACAAATCCTGCTGCGTGTTTCAGAGGCAAGACTTAGCGTCTCATCTGTTCCAATGGGGTCAGTCTAATGCAGAGAACCATGGTGTTTAGGTAAACAAGGAGAGGAAGAGGGTGGGGGTTAAGGATTTTGCCCCATGCTACAGCTTTAGAATTCCATCATTAAATCTGGGCAACCATGTTTAATGTGATCAACAAACACTGCAAGGGAAGAACATGAATCACTGAGGCCAAGTAAACACATACTGTGTTAGCAATAAATAGGTGTCCAACTAGCTGTGGAGTTGTTTAGACTGGACCTTGAAAGGCAGCCACAGCTGCGCAGCTTCTGTATGAAAGCAAGAAAAGGAAGTGGTTTTTCAAGACCTTGCAAACTGTCAGCACCAGTGCTTCTACATTTTATTTGACTGATTTATTCTGCAAATGCATCAGCCGAAAGCACAGGACCAAAAGGTGTTCTCTCTCCCACCAATGTCATTTTCTGACAGCTATCTATTTACATAAAGCCCTTTCAGAATCAAAACACACTGGCGAACAAGGTTGATAAGGTTTTAAAGAAAAACCCGGTACCATTACCTGTTCTCATTGCGCTGCGTGTATCTTGGTTGGGGGTCTGCGTCTCCATCGTTAACATCATAGCTGGCCTCAGGGTCCTGTGTGAGAGAAATGAAAAACAGCTCTCTCACATCATTTTCACTTTGACTTTGAGTTCTAGTTTAACTCTGTTCCTGATTTTCTTTAATGATTTCCTGTAGCTGTGATGAAGGGGCTTTGTTGTACTCTGTATTTCTGACTTACATAGTTGTTAATGAGGTCAGGGTGGTCTTTCTCAATGCCATCATCCAATATTGTCACCACTACGCCTCTTCCTGTGTAGCCTTGAGCCCAGGCCACCTTGGTATTCAGGTCTTGATGTGTTGGTGTGGACTGGAAGAGACACAGAGCTTTAGTTCAGCTGTCAGTCTGCTGTGACTGACACTTCACAGGAAAACAGAAAAGGTGAGAGCGTCTGAAATCATTCCTCAAGACCTTTTTTACACGCTGCAAAATGTCATGTTCAAAGTGAGAGCTGAAATGGTCTGTTTACAAGTAAACAACATGACATAAAAGAGAAGAGCAGAGGTGATTCACGGACACTGAAAATCCAATTTAATATGTCACCATGAAATGCAAGTGCATTCTGCTTCAATTACAGAAGTATCAGGAACAAAAAGATGACCTGTCGAAGGTCAGAAATATTTGGTAAGAATAGTTGCCAGTCTGTAAATTTCAGTGATTTTCACAACAAAGATTCCTGACGAGACAAGTCGCAGCTTCTTGGGTGGCTCTGATATGCTTTGAGAATCTATCAGCTTATGCCCAGGGTGTCCACAGGGTCCAAAGAGGATCATAAGATGATAAATCAATTAAACAAAAATGATGGTCCTTGAAAATAATTAAAAAAAAAATATTAAACTCAAAAAATTATAGGTATAAAATTTAGGAAGAAATGTTTTAGGTAATAAAATTAAAAGTTGTTATTAAATATTAAAAAGTCAAGTTTCATAGTCTTTGTGGGAAGAGGCAGGAGGTATGACAAGACCTATACTGGAGTTTCAATTGAAGGAAATGAAATTTCTCAAATATCCTATGTCAAATTTTTGGGTATTCTAGTAGATGAGAATTTGAACTGGAAACAACACATTAATTTTATCCACACAAAAACTGTAAGGTCATTTGGAATCATCAGCAAACTCAGACATTTTGTAGATAAGGCTTGTTTATTGACCCTGTATTATTCTTTGAATTATCCATATTTGATTGACAGTAGCATAATTTTGGCAAACACGTACCAGTCCAATCTTCTTAAAATTTACATGCTGCAAAAACGTTTTATAAGACTGGCAACTTTTTCTAATTCAACAGAAGCTTCTGCCCCACTTTTCAAAAAATTGAACATTCTCACAGTATATAATATTAACAACCATCAGATATGTGTTTTTATTTACAAATACATGTTCTCACCTTTATGTTGACCATCATCATTTTGAAATTTCTTCATATTAAATTCACAGATTCATTCATAAAATACCAGACAGGTTAGTCATCTTCACCTTCTTTTCTATAAAAGTAACCATGGTCAGTTTTCCAATCAGATATCGTGGTGTACAAATATGGAATGATAAAAGACATGTAACAGGAAGCTCACCATCATTACAAACTTCTAAAAGAAACCGGCTTTACATTTAATTCATGAAGCTTAGTTTTTATTTTAAGTCTCAAATTTGTTTAAATGTTGTCAGCTTTTTTTATACTCGCTATATTTCTGTTTGTTTGTTGAATCTGTTTATTCTTGTCTCAGTGTTGGTTATTTGTTCTTCTTTTTAAAACATGAATGATCACATAGATGTATGCATTTATTAGTTTGTGCTCTTACTTGATTATTTTTTATTTTTTTATTTTTCTCCTCATAGAAAGGTAAGGTCTCTTGCATAAGCCTGATGGCTTCTTGATATCTCCTGACATTTCTTTTTAAACACTTCCAATTTGATCTTATGTAATCACTTATTGTGCAAACTAAACTAATAACAAATAATAATAACTATTATGATTTTTGAATTTGTCCAACAGGGTTATGGGCCAATCTTTTTCAAGTCTGATCTTCTACTTGGAAACATACAAAACACATACTAATAACAATTATGTTTAAAATATAAAATTGTATTGTATTTCTTCATTCTTTAGGGTTTAAACTTTTTTCAGTTGTTTTGTTTACTAGTCATTCACAATTTTCATAGTATAAATGTGATGTTATTGTAACCAGTAGAGATTGAAGGGCAATGCAGCCTTAAAGAAATAGTTAAGTATCTCTGAAGTTGGGCTATCAGAGGTCTATCCCACTATTCAACACAACTACCCAGAATTATTGCCCCACTTTCTAAAATCAGGATGACATAATCAAAGCATAAATAAAAAAATAAATAGCCGTACAAATTACTGGCTGTAATTTTGGTAGAATGTACATATGTACCATAAGGGGTGACCTCATCATCAATAAACGCCCACTTTTAGAAATCAAAGGTATAATTTATCAATGATTACTTTTTGTTTTTTTTCTTGCTTGCTTCACAGCTGTTTTTTTCAACACTAATGAAGGCTTTGTGTTCTTGATAAAAAAAAAAATTGGTATTGATTAGGACTGTCACTTTACAATTGATATTTGAATATCCGTTTGAGCATGAGGATCAAAATCTGTAGTCCAAATGGAAATACACTTTCAAATATGAAATAAACAGCTTAGCAAGTATGCTGGAAAACTGATTGAGTTTTGGGTGATAATGAGCTGTAAATATCTGCGTATCAGATATCAACAGACATCCAATATCGTGCAAAATCAGTTGCTGCCAAATTGATAACATAAATCACCAACAATGCCTAGCAAAACTACATAATGGGAGAGAAACAGAAGAAAAGCCTTGAGAAAAAAAAGAGTGATTTGGATGAATAAAGGGACGTTTTAGAGTTGGAGGTATACAGACAGGTGACTTCTAGAGGTACAAAGATGGCTGCAGATAAAAAAGGAAGAAGGAGAAAGGAAAGACTTTACAGACTTCTCTATTCCCTCTTGCTTCCCATCAAGTTTTTGCCACAGGGCAAAACTCCTACATGTGCTCTCTGTAGGGATGCTTGGATGCTAAGTAGCTATAATTTCTGGTTGTAGCTTTTGAACTGTCACAGGTGACATTTTACATGTTTGTTGGTAATCTTTTAGTAAGACGAAAAACCTTAAATAAACCCTTTTTACAGTCAAAGTTCTGTAAATGTCATTAAGGGGTTTTACAGGAAGAGAAAAATGACAGTGCTGGTGGTAAATTCTCCTAGACTGAACCATCTTTGTTCTGTTTAAATGCAGTGCTTTGTGTTATTTACAAGAGAAAAAAAGGTTTAGGTTATAAGAAGATTTCAAGTCTAATGCTGAGCGGCAGAGCTAGCTAGATTTATGTCTAGAATAGTCAAGGTTGTCATTAATCAGCTGCACTGACAGAGGTTTTTCAGCACATAAAGAAGAAAAAAAACAAAGATTATGGCAAACGAAGCATCTCAGAGAGGAGCTTTGAATAACGGCACAGACACAGAGCCAAGTCTGTTTCCTATCAACGTTTCACAGGTGATACAGCTCAGCAGTGGATCCGTCCTGACGTTTAATTCTACATTCAACACAGCATCCCTGGATGCATTGTATTACATGGCCCGGCTTGTGTTGGTGCTGAAGCTGATGTAACCAAGGCCTAGAAGATAGCCATTCAATTCATGCTTATCTGACTGACCATAGGGGAATAAATAACTCCTGCCACTGGCATAACGAACACTTCTTTCGATCAGGTATCCCCACAAGACTCTTCTTTAGTGCTTCAAACATTCATAGCCATGTCCTCTGGCTAAAGGCTAAAGAGATCTTTCAGTTTACTTTAGAAACATTTTACATAGAAAGAGAGAAAAGTTTAGGAGTAGATATGAACAAATCTAGAAGAAGAGAAAAGACCCCTGAATGTTTAAGTGTGGAGCACTGAACATATGAACAGATGTGGCTCTTATACAACCAGCATGTAACTGCTTAATATGCCTCTGCATGGACGATAGCCAAGGGCAGAGACATAAAAAGCACACTTTGAGGAATCTTCGTCATGCTTTGCGCATGTACCTGCTCAGACTTAACAAAACAAACAAACAACACACTACATTAATGAGGTCAAAGTTAAAATGTTACCGGGTTTTATATTTAAACCTTGCTTATGAATGTGATATCTTAAGAATAAGCGTTGTCAAATTTAACACATTAAGTACCCATGAAAGCTATTTTTTAATGCCACTTCTTCTTTTGACACCCAGATATTTCATGTGTGCTGTATCACTTTGATCCTTAGACAAGTCCATGCTTTAAGAAATCAGGAGGCTCAGCAGAACATAGTAGATGGCACACAGAAATGGTTAAATAATGGGTCTTGAAAAGGGAAAGATTTTCTTCAAAGCAGTCACAGATGACTCTCAACAACAGCCAGATTATTTGCATTTACTGTTGATGTGAATTAAGTCACTAAAGTATGTTAAGTGTGTTAAGTTTTCCTGTATTCCCTGTTTTAGTCTGAGTGAACAATGTAACACTCTACATAGTGTTCTTACAGTAGGTCATAATGCATTGTAGAAAGCACAGGTTAACCGATGGTCATGTTTTTTTGTTTGGCTGCTTTCTCACATGACAAATGGATGAGAAGAGCAACCAGTGTGAGTGTAGAACACATAAATATACAAGACACTGTGCCCTAAAGGCATTGTTACTGAAATTTATAGGTACAATCTGTTTTAATGAAAAGATAAAAAATGTATGGCCTTACTTATCTTATAATGATTACAAACATGAGACCATCTAAATGCACAACTTGATTCCTGGGGCATAAAATATGTATCATTATTTTTCCTGCAATCACCCACAAACCTTATTTATTCATTTGATCTGTTTCTCGGTGAAAAACATGTTCAGTGTAGCAAATAATCAGCTGAAGAAAACTGTTATTTATAAGCAGTCTCTGGCCATTGTGGCTGCATGTGTTATCTGTGTAACGGTGATGATGCCACCAGTGTTCATTTTGTTGACTGATTATTTTTGTCATTAGTTTCAGCAGCAAACTTTTTTCCCCTGACAAACACTGACAGTAGACTGAAGACAGTAACTGATTAAAACAAGTGCACATGGACAAAAAAAAAAAACTAAATTAGCTGACGTTTTAGTCAAAAAATAAAAACTAGGCACAAGTGTTTGACAGAGATTTAATCCAATCAGACCTAATTTGGTCATGTAGAAAGTAGGGACAAGTTAGGAATATATCCAATCACAGCTACTCTGGTTGTGTGGAAAGGTTGGATGAGCTAAGAGGGACATCCAATCACAACTGCTTTAGCTTGGTGGGATAAGTTGGGGAGGGATCCAATCAGAGCTACTCTATTTATGGATCGATATATTCAAGTAGAGCAGGTTCACTGTTGTTGTCAGTTCTGGTATTATAACTGAGATGCTCTGCCAGGTAGCCTAAATAAAGGTGACTGCATTTAACACAAAAGGTAAATTTGTTTCCGTTAATTTATACATTCAAACTTTACTAGTATTTAATAAAGGGTTATTCGATGTTTCATTTTATCCAAGTGCTAAACATGACTTCAAAAATTCAAGGAAACATACAAAATGCCTTACACTTTACACTTCATATTTTAGTCAACTAAATTTACAGTAGATTTCATCCACTAAAATGTTGTGAAATTTCATCAACTAAAACTAGACTAAAATTAAAACAATTTAGATCACTAAATTATGACTAAAACTAAAAGATATTTTAGGCAAAAGACTATAACTAAAATTAAAATAAAAAGTGCTGTCAAAATTAACCCTGGATGTCACTGTCAGTGACTGAAGGCAAGTCAAAAAATGATTTTCCTCTGTATTGTCCACTACATGCCATTCTGAACTGGGGGTAGGGCAAAAGTGAGTGAAATCAGAAAAAATCTCAGACTTGAAGGTTAATCAATTGGATTTTTATTTTAGGTCATTGGTCAGTGCTGGGGTTGTCAAAAAATACACAACTTTGATACTTAATTTTTTAATTGATAAAATATTGTTAAATTTTATGTTTGGTAGCACAAAAATACCAGAGTTAAAAAAAACAGTTCAACAATCAGTATTTTCAACCCAGGGTCTAACAAACTGCTTCTGTGCAGCCTGTCATAACTGGGTTCAGAGGTCAGAACAGTAACTAAGATAGAAAGCAAAAAAAGAAGCTTGTAAGACACAACAAATCCAGCTCCAAAAATAGATTTAGTATAAAGAGAGAAAATGAGAAGTGTTTTGTGGGATGACTTGCCTATGAGGCGGATTCAGAGGGACAAGGGACAGAGAAAGGGTGTCTCAGAAAAGTCTTAACAAATGGAGGGAACGCTAGCAAACTGACTAAACATCTGATGGACCTACACCTGTACCTCCATTAAGAAATGACAGCAGTAATGCAGCTTTGTTAAATTTATTAAGTGTGCTGTTAATGTCTCTTATGATAAACCAAGTGACCATACACATGTTGACATGCCTCAAATGAACTTGATACATCCTCTGTGTAACAAGCACACTGTTAGAGGCTATCGTTTGCTTTAAGTTAGAGGACATCTTTCCCCCTTTTGGTGGCTAATGTTTATCACAGAGCTTGCCAACTTCAGTTTGGTAAATATTATTATGGACACCATTAAAAGAGTAATAGGCGCTATGACAGCTTCAGTTGAACTGCATATTTTATCTTATTTCCATGTGTCCTCTTTTTTATTAAATTCTCTGGTAATAAATTTTGCTGCATTCGTTCCATTGGCACAATGTACTTGTGCTGGCTTGCAAACAAAGCCTGATTTTGACTTAATACACATAACACAACACATACATCACCACTGGATTATACTGAAAAAGGGAAGCATCAACACATTTGGAAAAAGTAACTGATCATTGCTATTACAGTCATAAGTGCTAAAACATTTATGTGACAAAACAATCTATGATAAGAACTTAAGAGACTTACTACTTTAAGTATAAGATGTGCTCTATATTATCATAGACCATTTTTTTTACTTTAATATGAATTGGTGCAACATAAATTATCCAAAAAGCAACAAATGTACACAACATAATTAAAAACTACAATAACAGTGTTCTATCAAGTAGTTGTCAAAATAATAATAAAAATGAATGACTTACTCTCATTTATATAAACAAAAACAACTGTATTATATTATAGAATATTATAAAATAATTTTACTTTAAATTCAATTATATGTGCCTTATACTGCTAATAATAAACTTTGATGATTGTACTCTTTTATATGAAATTATATATATTTTTTTCTCACAAAACAATTAGAATTTGGAGAACGAATAACAGAATTAGAATTGGACCAAATAGTAAAGGATATATGTTTGTTTACCAAACAACTGCAGGTTAAAAAACAATCTCACTTCACATTCTGGTTTGCAATTTCTTTAAAACATTTTTCCTGCGGTATGGAAACAAGTATCGTTTATTGTATACTTTTATTATTGAAGTGTGCAATTCTGGTTTTGTGACAACCTTTCTTAACCCACCAGTGTATTGTCACAACATGGAAGCTGTATACTGAGGCATTCACAAGGCAGAAGTTCTAATTTGTTTACTCACAGAAACAACTCTTTTTGGCTGTTTCATACAGCAACTGAAATTTTAGTAATAAAATGCCAATGAGGTTTTGCCTATGAAGATAAGAGAGCGTCACTCACCAGGTACCACTGCTTGGGGAAATCAGGGTCTGTTGGGTCTTTGTAGATATCCCTTTTCTTCCTCTTTTTCACCACCTGCTGCTCCGCCCACAAGACCTGGGGTCCCCAGACACAAACACACATACAGGCGCAACACATGCGCATACACACACACACATACGCACACACAAAGAGAAAACTCACAGTTACAGGATAATCTTCTCATGATATAGAGTCATTACACATGCTCTAATCCCAGTTGTTGCTGCCATGCCCCGTAGGCTGCCAATGCAGGAAACATGACCCCAGCTGTGTTCAAAAAGTAATAACTTGAAAGAGAGGCAGAGATGTGCAGCAAATCTAATTTATCTTACTCCTGAGATGCAGTGAGAAAGAGGCTACTGTACAATGTGCTGGAGTGGGGCCCTTTGAAGCCCTGGAGGCTGCCGGGAAATGCACAAAATTGGAAGGAGTGGGTGACATTAATTGCTAATATCACACATAGTTAATGTCATTTAAAAGTTTTGTTTCTGAAGTTGCAGAAAACAGCTTCCAACATCCTTGCCAAAAACCACACACTAAAAATTATTAATGTCTGTCAGCTTGCCAGTGAAATGAATATGCACTAAGCTTTTCCTGTTCTTCTTATCAGCTTCTGTGTCAAATACTATGGTTAAATAATTAATGATACAAAAATACAAGCTGGTTAAAGAGAAACAAAACAACTCTGGTTCCTGCTGTGTCACTGGAGAATACATGCAAGTGAAGTACCAAACTACATATACCATATGCAAATCTATCCACTCGTGTCATCCTTAGAGCCATTGTTTGGACAGAGTTATTAATTTATATTGCCCTCACATGTCTACCCATGCCTCAGAATTCAACAGCAAGCTCTGCATAAAATCCAATCAGGATTGTAACACCTCCTAAAAAAACTGTCGTGAAGACTTCTTCCAACTGCCTGCCTCTCGTTACAAAGACAACAGCTAGACTGTAGCTCCTCAGTCTGAGAGCTCATTTAATTTTTCTCTGCCCTGTTTGCACACAGGAATCTTGGGCTGGACAATATGGACGAAAATTCCTATCTTCGCATTTTGCAGTATGGTATGCAGTATGTACGGCGATCCACAGAGTAGATGCTTTGTCAAAACCAGCCCCTCACAGGATGTGATCTCCTATTAAGCCCCCGCAAGTAATTGTTATTATATCAGGCAAAATCTGTTGTTGCTGGTCTTTCTCCCATTTGATACAATTGAAAAATATTTTTTTCTTTACTTACTTTTATTCATGTTTAATCAGTTTGATTTTTTTTCAAATTTGGGCTAAGTGAAAGAACACAGACAAAACTACGGTAGGGTCTATGAAGAAAACTTAAAATATTGTTGAATCTGTAGTAATAATTGAAAATATTTCTTATGAATGACTTTAGTGATGTCATCCAACATCGGCTGTTCACATCAACAAACTGCTTTTGCTATTTCTGCTTAATATTCCTAGAACACCAGTATTGTCAGTTTTTAAAATGTTTTCTCTTTTACTTTTAAATATATACACAAATTGTCTGCGTGATATTCAATGCTAAACTAACAAAACTCAGATAAGAATCTGAAGTGCTAAATGCTACCTCACTTCAGTGTTTTGAACTCGTTCCGGTGCTTAAAAATAAGAGCAGCGACTAAAGTGTGCAGATAACAGTCCAAACCCAAAGAGTAAAAATGTGAAAGCATAAGTTTGAAGAGTGAGCAAAGGTGATTCATTTCTTTTTCCCCAAAAAGACATGGCAACAGGGGGTGTCAGGTCATGTTTTAGATGTAAACAATCAACAATAATCAAATAAAAAATAATCATGATAATTACTGTGATCTCAATATCAGTCAAAACAACCATGATTACCACTCCGGCCCAGATTGTCCAGCCCTAATTCCAATATTCAACAGCAAGCAGATGTCATAAGAAAGCTATAGTGCAATTTAATGCAGAATAAGATAAACTAATATTGTCCTACACATTACATCATTTAAAACCAAATGCCCAGCCCTACCAGAATCACGTTGTATCATTCTAAAGCTCAGCAAACACATTTTATATTTTGGAAGAATTTATAACATTTCTAAAAGTTTTCTAAAGCCTCAGTAAAGACTCTAAACTCTTTCAGCACCTCCAGCAAACATGCAGCTGTGCTTTATTACTGTTCATGTTAAATGCATCCTTGGCTGAGCTTTTGCCTCAACTAATCTTACTTTTGTGCAAAGAACATTCAAGCCCAGTAAGCCTAAACCCCTGAACTTTAGATTTAGTGAGAACTTTCATAAAAGTTCTTTTTCATCCCTCTCGCTTGTTGCTGTCGGAGCTATTTGTTGTATTGTGTCTTTCCTCCTTGCTTATTTCAAGATTACACGGTCTTACAAATCGCCAGGTCAGAATAAATACACATTAAGCTATGGAAGGTGGTGCAGCCTCTAACCTTGTTAAAAACTTTGCTTATGAGAATGAAGCTATAAACCTTATGGAAGTGACCCTGGACTAATTAACATTTATCTCATTTTATTATATTTAGAACTGCACAAGCTGACCTTATTGCACTGCTGCCTGCATTATTATCAGAGCAAATTACAACTGAAAGCATTAACCAGGCCGTGGTCTTTGTAAAGCCATCTACTGTCGGAAACATAGTATATGAACAAATTATGCTCACAGTTTATCATTAACACATCAAACTGCTCTATACGGCTCACTAATATCATATAAACTTTATAAAACTGGTATTCAGGGCGATGGATTTAATGGGACCTTTTTGATAAAAATAAATTGCAGTTTTTAATGCATGTTAAAAATGTCAAGGTACATCATTAGCTCTGTGTGTCTGAGTACAAAAACACAGTCAATAACCCTGTAAAGACCAAGTCAGTGATAAAGACCAAATAAGAGCACAAAGAGGCAGTACAAACATAGCCCCGAGGTCTGGTATAAGGACAGAAAGCAGCAAAACACAAACACAATATTGCAATCATGTGTCGGGAAGGAGTCTCGCACATGGCCCGGGTCTGTAATCCACTTGAGTAATAAACGATTTGTTCCATTTCTTGCACAGTGTCCTGAGGGCCTTCCTGTCTGATGACTAAGAAGAAGCCTTGCTGGTATTGTTTGTGACGCACAGAGAGAAAGAGAGAGGGGAAAGTCTGGGCTTTGATCTGCTAATCTGTTTCCTCAGAGCATATGGAGAGAATTATGTACACAGATGAGTTTATTAGAGGTTTATTTTTACTTTCATCAATACATTCAGAGAAAAGAACAAAAGTGACTTGTCTTCCGAAACATGTTTGTGAACTGTCCTCTGTGTAATAATAAAGACAAATTTTCTAAAAGCTGATAGATACCCGTCTACGGGCCAAATCCAAAGAATGGATTTTCACTATCACTTTTGAGCAAATAGCGCACGTAAATTGTGTCATTTCAGTACCTAATTCTCGAAACTGTTTGCTCTAACCATATGCTGGCACAAAAACACCCTCAAAGTTCAGCAGCTGAGTGCTATTTTCTCCCTTTTACACTTTTCATATGGCAAGTCTGTGACTCTGCACAGAGATCACAGAGGGCACAAGAAGGCCGACTGACTCAGACAGTAAACAAAGGAGAGAGATGACTATGCAGAGACATGCATTTAAACCCCTGAATAAGATGATAATTCTTTAAAGGGACAGATAATGTTGTATGGTGGTCTGTGCTCAAATCGTACATTAACAAGACCTTTTTCTGTTTGTTAAAGCAGGAAATACATTTTCAAGGCTGAGGTGAAAGCACACACAAGCACATACGTCTGCAGATAGAGAGACAGAGAGCAATATTAACTACCTGTGATTAACGTGAAAGACTCATGTAAACAAATGACATCCACCTAATCACAGAGATGAAATGAAATCCAAGCTGGGTAGGGAAGAAATTGAAATGATGGCCGGAGGTGTCTGCAGTACTGACATTCTGGGATTTTCACACACATGACACAAGGACACACGGAAGTTTATTTGCCATTATACAACAGTTTGCACAATGAAATTATATTGTGGCTCCCTCCAGACTGGTCAACAAACCGCAGAAAAACAAAAACAATACCATTAAACATGTAGGAGTGCAGATGGTGCATTAAACAATCTCACAGCCTGAGGGAAGAAGCTGCTCTGTAGACTTTGCGGTGGGGCAGCGGATACTTCTGTTTCTTTTGCCTGATGGCAGCAGAGGGAACAGGCTACACTTTATCACCTGATATTATAACTTCATTGTCATTCTACTATCACTGAGAAGCTCTTCAGAGACATATTTGGTTTCAAACATGGAATGTGGGACATAAAAACACCCCATCATGAATTAAAAAATAATAATTGCAGCACCTTGATGTGTTTGTTGCAACATTAAAAACATCATTAGCAGACAAATAAATATGTTTGGATGTCTGTTTTAAGTCAGTTGAAGGTGAGAGACGTTTTTTTTTGTGTTTATTAGTTAATCTATTAATTTGAACATGAAGGAATATTCTCTCACAGTAAATGAGAGCAGTTTATAACTTAGCCAAAGCACACATTCACGTCAGAAGTTGTCAAATACGTGCCTTTGATTTAATAATAATAATGCACTGTATCAAGACATTTATTTCATGCAAGAGGCAAGCAGAGGCGAGGACAATTTTGTGTGTAAAGCACATCCAAGCTGTTTGGACAAGTCAACATCTTCTGACAGCAGCACTTATTAGTTTGCTTCACAAGAAGAAACAACCGCAGCAAATATTATCACTGTTTACTTTGGATACTTTGAAATACTAACTGCAGCTCACACCAGAAAACTTCTGTATATGGAGAGTCAACAGGTTAGAATTAAAAATGGAGGAATATGCTCTGGGAACTGGAGGACTGGAGAAACACGTTACCTGTTGACTCAGGTGAATAAATTGTGATCTCATGTTGTCACACTGGATGGACTGGAAGGACACGTAGGCTGTGCCATGGTAGTGGAAAAGTAACTTGTTGTAAACAAAGTGTTTGCAGCGCGGGTTTCCTCCTACAGTTCTTTGAATTGTGCAGAGACAGTCCATGGTCACCAACGTACAGCATTAGCGCCAGTCTCAAATTTTTCTGAACAGAGAGAAAACTGAGCTGTGACACTGTGGCGCATCTTCAGTCTCATCCCATGTACCTCACACAACCACACTTAAAAAATTCCCAACTATCACTTTAAGTGCAGGATTATTGTATTATCACTATTTTTTTTGTGTCAGTTTCACCTCTTTTATGCTCCATCTATTTTCTTTTCATTTCTCCTGTTTTTTTCTGTTTAAGTTATGCTGCTTTCCTCTTTGACCATATAATCTCTGTTTATGTTGCCTTTGTTTGCATCACCAGCATTCAAGGACTAGTGTAGCAATGACGCAGGGAGTCTAGACAGCAGGAAAACCTTTAGGGATACTCTATATTCTCAAAAATAAAATATCAATATCTGGCACCAAGGAATATATTGTTCATTATCAATCACTTCTGTTGTGATGCCAGTATGAAATGATGGATCAATACTTTGTCTTGACACACTAATGAACTATACGAGCCTGGTGGCTTGCTTTAATGGCACTCTTAGCTGTTATGTTTACATTATGTAGATGTTAGGAATTTTGTTTGTTAAATTGTAAAACAGTGCAACCTTGTTTATTTATGCATTGCCTTGTGTTAAAATGGCTTATATTTACATAAGCAATCCAAGGACAATTTTTTTGCTTTGCAAAGTATACAAAAAAAACAATACTTATTCCGAGTTGAGCAGTGTACTCTATTCTTTAATAAACCACTCTAACACTGATTAGTTTCAAGGGAATATAATATAAACTGTGAGGTACCTAAGGGGTCAATCCTTGACAAGATTGTTTTTTAAGGTTAGTTATGTTAATGTAGCTAAATTGCCTGAACATATTCTGTTTTGGAAAATAATACTTCATATATTTTTCCATGATGCCTCTCTCTTTAATCTTACTGTCTTCCATTTTTATTTTAATTTCAACATCTGTTCAACAAAACAATCTCCTAACAATGGCTCCTCAGTTGAAACACCTACTCTTCTCTCTCTTTCTCACCTTTCCTCCTCACCCAAGCACTGCTCCATCACAGCACGGAGATATGCTGATCATTGGCACGTTGTAAGCTTGTAAGTCTGTGTTCTGTTTGTGTTGTGGAGAAAGGCAATTATTTTGTAATTTTCTTTGAATGGTACAAAATAAACACTAATCAAACATCTAAAAATGGGGATGTAAGTATCAGGCTGGAGCTGTTCTTTAACTTTGTGCTTTGTTAATTAGTGTCTTGTGAAAAAGGGGCAGATCATTTAAGACTCTTAATCTGTTCCTTTTAATTCAAGATTGAGTTTTGGTGTTTGGCATTATTTATTTTGTTTGGCTGATGAAATAAAAAGGTAACTGTGACAGGTAAGTGTATCAAATGTAGAAATAAGGAACCCAGAGATGGCTGGCTGCAAACATGTGAAGGGGACCAGATGTCGAATTGTGTTCGCTTTATTGAACAAACATTTTAAAGGTCACATACACTTTTCACTGGTGCTCCCACAAAAATCTATGTCCCTGGCCTTTCTTGAAATCTACCCAACATGAAAAAATAATCCTTCCCTCTGCTGCTTGCTTTGTCTTTCAGAGGCGCTTAAACAATTTGATAAGAAAACTGTTGCACAATATTATTGGAGCAACATCTGTATCTGCTGATAATTGGCAAATAAAAGGCAATTATCAGTATGGCCACTTACGACATTTTTTGCCAACATTTACAGATGATATTTTAACTGTACAAATCGGCCCTTTCCTTTCCCATCACATATATTGGCTATAATATTGGCAGAATGAACAACAATGTACAAGTTTGGATCACTTCACTATCACTAAATGTCCACTCTCATTATTTAAAAGCATAATTCATCAAAAAAATAAAGTGTTGTTTTTCTTGCTTCACATCTTTTTCTTACAAAAATAGACTGTTACCATGAAAAAATGGGTTAATGTTACTTAAGTGCTGGCTTTGTGCTCTTGACTAAAAATTATGGTATCAGCATAGCCGATGAGTTTAGAAATATCCACACGTGAGGTATCAGCAAAAATCGAATAATGCGCATCCCTAGAAACTGTTAAGCATTTATACACAGCATATTGATTCCTTGAGCTTTTTTGTTGTGGATAGAATTGGTTTTCATCTCCCATACCAATGCAGCAAAGTGGCTGCTGAAAATAGTTCCACTCAAATATGAGTCCTCCTGTCCTTCCTTTGACTCGTACTAAAACAATGACTTCACCGGCGAGGCCAAAACTGTGCAAAAGATAAGCTGTGAAAGTCTGAGAAAACTGAGAGATGAACTAGTGCATTGTTGGTATTTTTCCTCTTATGGGATTTGTAGACAAAAGCAAAAAAAGCAGACAATCAGAAGCTTTATCTTTTGACAGAAAAAGCCTCAGCAGAGAAATAGCCTCAGTGCACCCTCACAGCCCGAGACAAACCCTGGTGTAAAATCTGTATGACAGAGAGAAAGAGAGGGAGGATGCTGGGTTAGGTCCCTCTGAAACCCAGCATGCACTAAGCTGCTGTACGCTGGGGCTTGTACAAAACCCAACAGCAGCAACACCAAAACAAATCAATTCTTTCCCTCATGGAGGCTGTGGTGTCGGGTGTAGAGGGAAAGATGACAAAAAGCCCTCACAAGTAAAATAGTAAAAGCTCATGCAGCTTTCAATGTCATCTTGCTGCTGTGTGATTATTCACAGGGTCTGATGATAAAGCAGCGTGTTAGCTGAGGCAAAGACACAATGGAGGTAATGTGTGAGACAGCAGCAGGATTACAGACAGGAAACACTGTAACGAGCTCAAGCATCACACTGACTAATCCAAATCCGACCATTATGCTTTCACTGTCTTTTTAAATCTACTTCCTTTCAACCAGGTGGAGCGGATCCTTTCTTTTAACCCTGTTTCAGGGATCAGATGATCTTACTCACACATGCATGAATATCCAAATGCACATTAATAAACACATGTGCACACCAAGCCACTCACTTATGCTGTGGTGGGTTTTGGCAGTTGCTGTGCTTTGCCTGAGGTTTGGACTGTTTCTGGTTGTGTGGGCGAAGAAGGTAACCTAGGGACAAACTGTTGCTCCGTAGCCAGAAAACCTGCTGCCCTGAATTGTTGCTGGTTCATGTGCAGCGTTAGCTTTAACTACTCGCTGAGATGATCCTGCAAGATGGATCCTCTTCAATCAGAAACGTCCATCTTTCTGGCTCTGCTGCAAGGCTCTTAGTTTTAGATTCAACATGCTTTCTCTCACACTCAGATTGCCAAACAGCATTAACATTGTTGAGGAAGCCTACAACATATGTAGCATGCTGCAGCTATCCTTTCCATTTCCAAATTAATCCTGCTCCTTGCCCATCGTTATAGTTACAAATACATACTTTGGCATTCTTTAGACTACACAGAAAGCATGCAGAATGTTACATACAAGTAAAAAGCAACAGCCATTTGAATTGAAATTATGAGGTCTTCACAAAAACAGACGAGACATGAAGCATTTGACCCTCAAAACTACATTAGAAAAGTCCCAGAGACACCCCTAGACCTATATTTCAGTTTCTATTTTATATTTAGTTGATTTGGAAAAGGCAAATTTGTTTTATTTTATTCATACCAATGCTTTTAATGATTTTCCTCATCAATAAAATTCTTAATCAGTTCAAGCTACACAGATTTCTTTGGGCACGTGTTTCCAGCCTGGCTTAAAGCTACAGTATGTCATTTGTTTTTGTGTCTCTGGCCCAAAAAAATATGATTACTTGTCAACATCTTAATACTAAAGCCACAAGAGAGCTCATTAGACATCTGTGCCCCCTACTTTCTACGGTTTAAGTCTTTCGAAAATCTATCAGGGGACACCCACTTTTCTGCCAATCAGAGCTCGGTTCAGGGACAGTGTTTTTATTGAATCGTCCGCTAAGGTAAATGTGCTTGTTATATCTAAATGAGCTTTAGCTGTTGTTAGATTGGACATGTAGTGTTAATTTCATGTGGTGTCTGGCTCTTTTGTGGCGGCAGAGACATTACATTGGCATAATGTTAATGGCAGCCAAAGGCACATAAACACAGTGGAAGGGAAGGCGTGTGGGAAGGAGCACAACCACAGTAGGGAGGAGGGAGTGAGATTGTTTCCAGTGTTACATCCAAGCGCAGTTCATCCAATTTACAAACCCCAGCTTTGAAATCACACAGCCACAGACATTGCATGTTAAGCAGTTAGCACCATTTTGGGTCAAATTCAGACAAATTCAAGTCTGCGTCTGTCTCCTGTGTGCCATGATTACTTCCAGAGCTCCTGATGTCTTGTGCTAATTGCTTTTTGTGAAGATGTGGCATCATTGTTATGCAAGGCATGGGCTGAACTAAGAGAGGAATTGGTAAGGCCAGTGTCAAGCAAAAGGGCAAATTAAATGGATTCCTCAAATTTGGAACCAGTTTTTGATTACATGCCTTAATAACATACAGGTTTTAATGGTTAGGTTAACCTTTCTATAATTAGAAAACACAGTCCCAGGTCCCGTATTTGACTCATTTTTTACTGAGTATACACTGATCGCAGCAGTCCACAGAAGACATTTCGAAGTTTCTTGCATACAATTTCCACATATATTTTATTCTGGCATGCCGATAAACCCCTCTGCTTTAGCCCTGCTCAGTACAAACTGTTTCGGTATAAATCCTCATGAGCTGTCTGACCAAGGAATGACTACATGCCATGGATGCATTTCTGTAAACAAAAAAAGAAAATTAAAATGTTTTTGTTCCTTGCATGATTTGGGACTTTGTTTTTAATTTTACACCTTGTGTGTGGTTGAGCCACTGAGGTGCTCATAGAGAACAAACCTCCGCCAAGGCATTTCTGGTGTTCTTAAACAAGTTATAACCAAAAGTGTGGAAAACAGCCCTATCTATCCTGCAATGTTAAAAAAATCATTTAAGAAATTCCTGGATATAATCCCTTCTCCTTTATGCCATGACCAACATTTCCTGAAAAATGAATGAAAATCTGGGAGAGAGAAATGAGAGAGAGAGAGAGAGAGAGAGAGAGAGAGAGAGAGAGAGAGAGAAATCCAGAAACTGCACAAATAAAATATATATCTTTCTATCACTTTCTTGTTGCATTATATTGCAACAATATAGTGGAAAAGCGGTTACAGATGATTGTACTTTTAGGTGTATTTATTGTATTCTGAAGATGTTGACTTTTTACTTGAAGTGTAGGCTTTCAATTCCTGCAGGGACCTCTTTCATTTAAGAAAAAAGAAGAGAAACATTTTTATTCAGTGCTCTGTATGCATGTGTTTTTTCCTAAAATAGAGTGACCTTTCATTTATTGTTGAAGATGTTGACTTTTGTACTTTAAGTGTAGGTTTTTAATTCTTCAGGCTGTGACCTCCTTAATTTAAGAGAAAAAAAGGGTTATTCAGCTCTGTTTGCACTTTTTTTAAAATTTTATTCTGAGGTTTTTGTTTTTCAATCTAAAATAAAGGCCTTAAAGTTATTTGCCAGGGGCTGCTTTTATTTATGGTAAAAGAGCTAGCTGTGCACTCAGTAAAACATATCCTAAATTGAAAATTGACAATATTTTCTTTTTGTAAATTTCTTTTTCTTTCTGTTGCTCCTTCTTTTGTTGGTTTGTTGATCTGTTAGTTAGGATTAGGGTGGTCTGTTTTTGACCCTCTTGAACCATTATTATTATTGTTATTGTTTTTTTATGTTTGACATCTCATTTTTATGCACTCCTCCATTGTTCAAAAAAAAGAAAAAGAAACCTGACATTAAAAAATGTTGAAACCATGAAAATGTGGACATAGAGGAGAGCTAAGACACAACTGGACTTCAGTTTGGACCTTTCATTGGAGGAAATTTTATTAACTGGACCTCAGCGACTTTTAATTGAAGACCCTTGTCCTAGGCAGAAGCAATATTTGTACTCTAATAAACTCACTGTTTTACTATCACAAACTATCCATTTCCAAGCAAGGTATGCAACATTAATAAAAAAGACCCAGTGTTCAGTACTCATCCTCATCCAAAATGTATATCTTTATTTAATGGTGCTTGATATTTACGTTGAATATAATTTTTTTAAACTCTTTCTTTCAGTAAAGGGACATTGTTTCGACTCTTGATAAAAAAAGACTATTTTCTTTAAGTTAGAAAATAAAGATACAGAACATAATAAAGAGCAACAGAATCTACATAGGGTAATGTCTGTGGTGAATCATGTTTCTTTGGCTCTTTGATTTGAGCTTGTGTTTGTGGGTGATCACTATTGGTATTAAATTAATTTTGCTGCCCTACTTTCTACCGACTTCTCCCTATTAAATATGTTGTTCAGCAAACTATTTGTACTGCATCCAACACAGCTTACACCTCAAAAATCCACTACACAACATCATTAAATCCTCCTCAGTGAGAATGACTTAATCCCTGCCTCAGTCACTGCTTATACTAATCCTATTAGTTAAAAATCTTGGAGCTCTTTAAACAGATTTTATAAACATTTGTGTGCCATAGTAATCTACCTGATTTCAGACACCTGCACCTGTTAGATCTTAAGGCTTGCTAACATCCATTTAGCCTTACCCCTGGCACCTCTAGCCTCAGTAAGTGTCACCATGTCTTACTAATGATGACTTGGGCCTTCAGCAACTGCCAGACCACATCACTACTCACTTGGCCAGCCTGACACGGGCTGGTGACAAAGCTAAAGACAAGTCCTCGGGCTCTGCTTGCTACAATATGGCCCGGTCTGTTCTCACCTTGTGACTGCACTCTTTTCAGCACCAGTCAGGTACCTCTTAAAATGCTTTTAAGTAGCGGCAATTACCAGCCCTGTCTCCAGTGTTTCCAATGTAAACATTTCAGCGGAGTGCTGCTGAGTCAGGGGGCAGGAGGACTGAAAGAGAGGTAGCACAAACAGTTATTTTCTCCTGGCACCACTGCTGCTGCCGCCTGAGGTTTTTCATCTTTTATCTGGTTCTGAAATATGTTTACTCTAGACAGTATTTGGGAAAACCTATGGCATGATCTTAATGGATATCTTTATAGGAAGTTTAGGTTAGATTTATTAATCTATAATAAGTCTGAACTCAAGCAAGAACAGAGTGTCATCTGACACATTGCACACCCTCTCCAGAGCTTAACTTTAACAGGCTATACAGAGGATTGCTCAGTATTTCTGAAGGTTATGTGGGTAATACAATTGCTTTCTTTCCTTATTATTGTCTTTCTGTGTATATGTTATGTTCCAAGCTCTTGTCAAATACAGTTAAAGAGCAATTTAGTATGTTATTCATGTTTTCATTGGCATACTTCTCTGTTTCCATGTGAACTGCTGTTTGCTTATATTATGTATTCTTAATGGATCATATAGTAGAGGCAGCTCATTAAAAAAGAAAGTCCCAAAGGGGAAAATAAAGCGTATGATTTCATAAAATATCACATGATATTGCAAGACAAAAATCCTCAACTACCTTTGTACGAGGGCCATTTATTTTCTTGAATGATCCCATAGGAGCAGATTTAAAATAAAGTAAAATAATAGGGTTATTTTGGTCTAAAAAATATATTACTGTTTCAACACTTTTCTCTCCTCCTAAAACATATATAATTCTAAGCCTTTAAAAGTGAGATCAGTCATCTCCCATACGGCTGCTCACCACGTGGGGCAATTTACGATATTTGGGCTACTGTTTCTGGGGCTTGTATGTTGTTCATCACTGGGACTGACACTTTAATAAACATACTTGATTATTGGCTGACAAGTGGATATCTGTAAAACGAATCAAACATAAAGTCCTTCTTGACAAAATTGTTTTTGCTGTTGCTTTAAAAGCTGTAGAAACTCAACCAAGAGAAAGATTCTCTTAAAACTACGATGTGTTTTGTTCTCACATTTTCTGAATCTGATAATGTTCTAGGGGCTGGTAAGGAGGCTTTTGGGGGCCCGGTGTGGCCCAGGGGCCTCGGGTTGATCTCTGTCATAAGGTATAGAGTGGTGTAGGAATGAGTCCAAACACACAGATGTGAGTCAGCATTTAGCACATTCCAGTTCCCAAGGCAGACTGGAATTTTAGAATAACTTTTTTAATAAATACCTGAAATAAGATTTGTGACCTAAACCAGATTTTAAAGTTTAACCTAAAATGATGAAATGCACCTAATACTGCCTGCTTTTGAATTTTAAAGCGTTTCAGCCTGTTTAAAAGGACAGTTGCCAACAAACTGATAACAAAAGGACTACAAAAACGCCAGAGTCCCCTGATGCAAGCATTTCTGATCATTTTTTATAAAATAATAATTAATACACCATTGCCATAGACATAAGGACCAACTTTATTAGGTTACTTGGTTAATAGGTAATTCTCAGACAAAAGGTTACAAAGTGACATTATACACTGGAAATACTGCAACTGCTTCTAAGTTGAACTGCCATGTTGTAGCTTAATAATAGCTTTTACTCTCGCCTTTAACATTTCACCTTGAAAAATATCCTAAACATTGGGTTTGTTCATTAAGATTATCACATGGAACAAAATATGTAATTTCTCTTTTTTGTTTGCTACAGACCTGACTGATCCCAGAGCACAGTGAAAAATGCCATGGACTTTTAGTTAAGAGTACCAGTGTGACACTAGCTTCTGTGTTGACCTACAAAAATGTCATCCCTATACTACTCTGTTGTATTGTATTTTAAATTAAATGGGTTGAATAATCATTTTCACAGTTCTTCACAGTGCATTTACACAAAAGCACTAAAATGAAGCTCTGCCATGATCAAATCTCAACACTTCATGGCTTTTCTGTAAGAACAAGATATTGGCGCAAAAACAGTGCAAGTACGAGTGCATACACAGGCAAACACACACATGGCACTTTGCTTCCCCGCGGGCTCTGTGTGCTGCTGTTTCACCTCCATTAAATTTTAGATTCTACCTCGTAGAACCGTAGACGAAACAGAAATGAGGTCGACTCATCTGCCATGTTCACAGTGAGGGTGAAACATCAGGGACCAGAATATTATGGCTTTAAACTGTGACTACAATAAAATGTTGGCCGCAAGCAGTTGCATAAAATGTTCAAATAAAGGCATAACATGTCCATTTCTAAATGAGACATCACAACACAATGGGATGACAGATTTTTTTGGCTTACATAAATCAGTAACTATAAATACACCAAAATATGTTTTTTTTGTACAGGAAACACAGCTTCAATTTTCTATCAAAACGGCATATTTTCCATATTTAGGCTCAGGGATGACCTGATGCCAATTAAAAGCTTTGGATCATGGCCAGTGTCAGCATTTTTTACTTGATCGGGCTTTGGAATTTATACTGATCATCTCACTCTGATTGTTTCCGTCAGTTTCTGTAACCCGGGATTTCCACATAGTCTGACTGTGGAGCTTCTTGTCCATGCAGTGGCTTTGGTCTGACCAATGGCGCATGTCCTCGCCCACTGGAAGCGTATTTAAAATGCTGTGCAGCGGAGCGCAAGCCTGGAAGCTTGTAACACAAGGTCCTAAAGATCACAAAGGTACCTCAACTTCACAAGGCTACTGTGGCTTTACAAATAACAGGTCGAGGAACATGTAAACAAAAGTCTATTGCTCCTGCCTGATGATGATATGCTGTAGGGATCAACATTATTTCAACTATTCAATGTACTTTGAAATGACATGGAAATTCTAAGCGCTTGTTTTCCTGTGTTGGGGCAATCTGCTTGGCAGGGCTGACACAGAGCTCAAGCAGCTCCCACTAAAAATAAACTTGCTGTCTTTCTAGCAATCTGGTGCCGAAGTGTGCTGTTGGCCTGGTCCGCAGAGGGAGTGAGGCACAGGCCGTGGAAACAGACTGACTGAAAAGATGCGGAGCGATTTGTAGTTGAGTGGAAAGTGGGGTTTAGTTGAGCACACTGTAAATTAGTGAGTGATGTAGCAGTAGCAGCTCTATGACTATGATGTTAGCAGTGTGGAAATACTTTAACCTAGACAGCAAAAAACAGTCCAATGACCACTTCCACCACATGCCAGTCTTAGGGGGTCACATACAGCAGAGCAAGTCAAACACACAGGAAATCAACAAGCAACATGCACATGTTATTCTGTGTGATAGCACATGAGAAATGAAAAAGGCAAAGGGCGGTATGAGGGTTCAAAGTATGGGCTGCACTGCACACTTGCTCCTACTGGCTGTACATGAGCTGTTACAACACAGCATTACAGACTCAAATGTAAGTGCAAGAAAGATTGAGGGTGATTTTAAGCTTTCACAACAGGCCTACTTACGACTAGATGATATGAATATCATCGCCGTCGGGCACAAATCTCTTATTTTCAATATTGAAACTTTCAAGGGAATGAAAAAAAACAAACAAACACTCAACTACTGATAAATAAATATTGAATTGTCTGGATTACAAATGCTTTTTTGTACTTAAATTGGGTCAAGAATTTATAAAACCCACTCACTAACATGAAAGGTGACCAATAGCACTAATATATTAAAAAAAAATGGAGATAGGGGCACAGAGGAAGGTTTTTTCATACTTGTCTTTGATCAGTCACATAACCATTTTGAGTAGAATTTTATGATGAGTTTGTCAATAATGCTAGGTGGACTTCGCTCAATACAATTAAATAAGAGCATCTTGTTACTTTATTTAATTAACAAACAAAAAACAATCACATAAGTGTGCAGGTGTATTGTCTAGAAGGTAAATGTAAAAATCAGATTGGGAGTTAGAACTGGCAGATGCTCATGTTTAAAAATCAGACTGTGGGCAAGAAAAGCTGACCGGGACATCCCTACTTAGGTTACCTGGATCCAGCCCCTAAAGCAGATGTGAAAATAAGATGCTAAATGTTAATCACCAGGAATAAGACAGGTGGGATACACCCTTCCTGTCACTTACAGGCAATATTAAGACAAAATAACTGACAGCAAGTGGAAGGGGAAGTGAGGTTTACATCACAGAAATGGTGGGATCTTTGTGTAGGTAGTTGATCTACTTCCCAATGTCTGCAGCCCGCATGCTCTGTTTCTCACACTTGTTGTAAAAATGGCCAGTGACACACTGCAGTGAAACAAAAGGCACAGACTGCCATCAAAGCATTGGACTCTGTTACTGCATCTGCTGTTTCTCAAAAAGCCTGTCTGAAATTTCCAATACCTTTTTCAGGAGTGCATGTCTGAAAAAGGCTTTGGACTTTAAAATGCATTATTAGCTTTTATTTTTGCCTTAGGTCTAAAAATCATAAAATTAATTTGAAAGTATACTTCCTCTACTCCCTTTCAAGTCTCTGAAGAGGCCGAATCAAAATGATGTGAGATCTGATATCTAACAAATTCTATTTTTTAAAGAGACGTGCTTTTTGCATATTTCCCTTTGACTTTGCCTTCAGAAGACAACCGCATAATTATCTACAAATTTAATACCATCTTGAAATATGAGGATTTTTAAAAGAATATTTTCTTGAGGACTATATTTCCTGTGGTGGGAGGCGGCTAAAGTTGACATGCTTTGATCTGAGGCTGAGTGTATGGAGGATATTCAATTCTATCAAAGATTTAGGAGCAACGTGTTTCTTTATTTGTGACTTTAATCAGGGTGAAGGATGTTAAACAAAATTAACCAACACATTCAATCTCAGCCAGTGCATGGATGTCATTTTGTAAAGAACGCCAGGAACCTTTTAAATACAGAAACAGGTTTTTGTTATTCATGAAGGCAGATTTACAGCGGGACTGACTAAGTGCTTTCTGCCCTCCTCCACTCTCTCTTCTGGCTTCCACCGGCTTTTTTCAAAGTCACCCAGTGTGGAAAATAAAACACTCTGCTTTCTGCATAAGCTAGTTTATTTACAACTTTGACATGTGAGTTTTTTTCTCTTTGCTCTAAGGAAAAAAAATCAATATGGGACTGTTTGTTTTTTTAACCTATAACAGACAGACTGAGGATACCAGCAGGTCTTTCTTCCGGGCAGAAAAAGTGCAGACATAGTATGGATATATGTGAGGCGATGTGAGACTGCTTATCTTCAAATACCAGGAAGAAAAAAACCTTCCTCTGTGCTGGCATCTTTCTGCAGAGTCAATTACATATGGTATACTCAGAAACATTTAGCAGGCTCATAGGATGCCAGGTACAAACTGGTGGTTTGGATGTGTGTAAATTACGAGCCAGATGTCCATGTATAGATGATACTCAGTCAGTGAAAACTGTTTTAATTTATCTGTGGATTTTCAACGAAATGCCTATTTCCCCCCAAGTGAACAAGAAATGCAAATTCAGATTTCTGAAAGCTGGAAGAGAAGTGAGGACAAACAAGGACACTCCCAGCCGCGGTGTTGTTTCTGAGTATAGTTTGCATATTTACAGCTTTGTAAACTGGCCGACAAGGTCAGGTGGACAGAAGGGAGGATTGGAGTGGACAGTACAGAGTACAAAGTTTGACAAGATGTCACTGACACTAGTACCATTATCTCTTTTAATAAACATACTCTCTTTGAATAATCAGATCTGTCTTTTGGCCTTATGTTGCCAACAGGGAGTGCTGCAATGAGCTATGTGAGAAGAGACACCTGTCTTACCTGTGGTTCTCTTTCCAGCCTGACGTGCATCTCCCTGTGGCCAGACAAAGCCCTCTTCTCCACAGCATGATGCCTGAAGTGATAATAATCTCCAAAAACCTGCACAAACACAGAGGGGAAAGGCCATCAGCACACCTGTAACAAAGAAAAGGCAACACAACACTGTGTTCAGGAGGAATGATGCAAATGCAGAGAGAGCAGGAGGTCAGCAAAACCTTAGAAATGAGGGTGACTCAGGCCTGTTTTGGAAATAGAGGTAGTTTAAGATCTGACTCAGTGACTACGGTAATTACCTCCACCAAGGAGGTTATGTTTTTCCAGATTGTATGTTTGTCTGTCCGTTTGTTTGTCTGTTTGTTAGCATGATTATGTAACGGATTTTGCTGAAATTTTCAGGAGATGTTGGTAATGGCACAACTAAAAATGATTAGATTTTGGTGGTGATCCAGATAACTACCATAAGCGAACGACCATTTTTGCTCAATAACTGTCTAACTAATAATGATATCAACATGATTCAGAGTGCTAGGTGTGGGATTTCAGGGTCAATGAATCATATTATGATGGTAACTTTATTATGGAACTATTGCTTATAGATGTAACAGCAACATGTGAGTTACCTTGGTGGAGGTATGTGCTCTCAGAGTGCTTTCTAGTCAAGTCTGTAAACCTAATCTTGTCTGGAGCAGGATCTCATCAATGATCCAAGATTTTCTTTCATTCTAGATTTTCCTCCCTCTTTTACAAAGGCCAGAAAGCCCAGTCTTTTAATTATTCATCCAGTACATTTCATTTTAATGTTATTCACTATTAATCTGAATAGAAATGTTTTTTTCTATCAAAAAAAAAAAAAGAAATCAGCTAAATAAATCAGGGCTTCCCTTTTTTTGTTGAAAACATCCCTTTGTTGAGCAGAAAAGATCAAGTTACTCCAATAGTTCATGGGTAAATTCATTTATTTTGGAATAAAGTATCTTTTTATAGACTAATCAATAAACTAAAGATGATATATTTGGAGTAAATGGACATTTTTAATGTTAAAACCAGATGGACAATTCAATACATTTTACTAGTCCATCTGGGCAATAGCCCATAGAAAGTACTTGGGAATGGGCAGAACCTTTCAAAAGCATATCCGGCAAGTGATAGGATGATTGCCCTGTCAATCACATTCATTACAGGCCAATCAGATAATGTAGGCGGGTGCTACTGCCACAGCGTAAAATGCATGTCTGTCCAAAACATGTCTGAAATGGAGCGAAAATATCCTTTCTGTCAAAAAATCCTTTCAATGTTGATATTTGTATTTCATTTAATAAAGAAATGCAGTCCAGATCTGATTATACAGCTACTGAAGCTGTTAGCATTGATGCTAATCTCTGTACAAGCAGTCACTTCCTGCTGTTATCTCGCTTTCGCCCCCAACTCCTGCTTCATAAGATGCTGACAGGGCTGTGACACTGATTAAAGACTTCGAATCAGGCTGATCCAGCTGCACTGCAAGGTTATCATTATGTTGGAGGTAAAGACAATGTTATACATTGAAATAAAATGAAAAAGCCACAGAATGATATTCAGGGTTTCGTTTAGTGGCCAATAGCCCTCTAAACATGATTTGTGTAATATGTCACTACCAGTCTGATGAATCAGCACTTTGCAATTTGCCTCTAAATTTTAAGCTGCTTCTGAGTCTGCCTTCCTCTTGCAGTATTGTATCCTACCAGTTTCTCCCTGCAATACTATCAGAGGCATTGGGCGTGAATTAATCTACATTAAACAACCGAATCAACTTAAGAGGCAACTTTCCTCCATCCCAATATAAAGCTTGAATTTCATGGCAATGATTTCAATACACAATTTAGATACTGCTTTTATATTGATTGCTTACTCTAAATTCCATTCATTGTTTGCCTGGCAAGCAGCCCGGATACTTTAAAATATTAGCTTTTTTTTTTTTTGAAAAGTAGTAATTCTGGTTGAACATCTTTATGCAGTGTGCAGATCTGAACTGAAGTTACAAAAAGTTAGTGAATAGCACATATTTTAAGCACATTTTTGTCTAGAATGTGTCCCTGTGTCTGAAAACTTCCTTTTGCTTTTTTTCTGATGATCCCTACTGTTTGTCTGCATGACATAATTTTTCAGAGTATTTGGCAACATTGCAAGACAATGTGATTCACGTCAGAAATGCCTTGGGGGAGGTTTGTGCTCTTGGAGCACTTCCAGCTGTTACTATTTTTTGTCACTGGGATGGACAACAAAAGTTATTCCATGTTACAGGGACCATGCTTCATAAAAATAACTGATAAGAAACTATGTTCTTAATTCATATTATTTTTGGGTTCTTCATACTATAATAATAGATAGATGGACGGATGGATGGACGGACAGACAGATAGATACTTTATTAATACCTTTGGGGACATTCTGGACTATTTGCCTTTGTATTAGAAAAAAATGATATATCTGTCTGCTTACAACGTTGCAATAAATTGTGATATATCTTACTGTCACCCCCATATTGTGATACACATCTCTGCTAATACACATCTCTAATAAAGCGCTGTAAGGTGGAATGATCATTCTATTTTGCATTGTCACAGGATTAATCTATCACATTTCAGTCTCAGACCGACTGTGTGGTGACAAGCTTCTGCTTATTATTACCTCCGCCAAGGAAGTTGTGTTTTCACCAGGGTCTGTCTGTTTGTTTGTCTGTCTGTTAGCAAGAGTACGGAAAAACTACTGGATGGATTTTTGGTGGTGACACAGATATTGGTCTGGTTTAAAAAAATTCCCAAAATTTAAAAAAATCCCATAGGTTAACATTGGGCAGAATTTTAAAAAACTCATCTCTGCCATTTCTCAACAGATTCGCTATCAATTTTACAGGATAATATGGGGGTCCATGTCTCTATCAAGGCAAATTTCATCTGGATTCAATCCAGATTGATGTCACAAAAAACACTGAACTTTATAATGGGAAATCCCATTTACGACATTCAATAATTAATATAAAACTCAAATATTAAGTGATGTTCGCAATACTTGTGATTATACAGGATAACAACCTCCATGTATGTGCTGAGTTTGGTCCGGATCCTGGCACTATTCTGGATTTGGTGATCCAGAATTGCATCTTTTACAGGGGTTGTGGAAAAGCCACTGCTTGAACTGAGCTGCTTGGCGGAGGTCTGCACTCTCTGAATGCCTTTCTAGTTCCTTGAAGCATTCACTAGTGATTATGAAAACAGACCCACAGTTTTTCACAGCTCTATGTGCACCTGTTGATCTTTGGCCACAGAAGCCGACAAAGGCCTACTGCTGAACAGGATTCAACAAAAAAACTTCAGTGGAGGGAGCACTTGTTCAGAGGATTCAACACACTTACCAGGAGGCTGCATTTTTTCAGGGGTTATACAGGATTTAGCTGTTTTTTTAAATAGTTAAGCAGGTTTGATCCTGAAATTATTATTATTATTATTATTATTATTGTTATTTAGATATAAACTGATATATCAGTTTCTTAAAAAAAAAAAAAAGAAGAATCCTATTTTATTTTGATTTGGAACACAGGGTTGATATCAATGACATATTTGGTTGGCCTGACATCCACAGTGTAGTGTTTACTGTGCAATTCAGTGTCTAACTGGTATTTCAAATTGAGTTGAATTGAGTTCAGTCTCTCTTTCATGTCTTTTCGGTCCAATCTGGCAACCTGTTCATGATTGTTGATAGTAATTTTGCTCTTTAACCTTGTTTCATGGCTGCAGTATAAACTGGGTTTAACAGTGAAGTTAGATTTGAATAAGACAGAAAGTGGGAGAGTGCTTGTTTGAGCAGAGACAACCATGTTTGTGTGTGTGTTTTATAAGATATCTCCCTTAAAAGCAACTCCATTATTACCCCCCACAAAGAAAATATGGTCAAAGATGGATGATGACTTCCTGTTTTACAATATAAAAGGAAAGCCCCCTTTCCCATCAGTCACTTCATTCTTGTGCTGACCTAAGGTTAAGGCTCAGTTATGCTTCTGCACGGAGGGACGCGCAGACACAAACTGACGCAGACCCATTACAAGGAAACACTTTTCATAAACGTGTTTTTATGCACCATGCTACTTTCTCCTTGTTGTAGACCAACTTCCTCCCAAACCTAATGGGGTGGTGTCTTCAAAAAACCACAGTTATAGCTTGGTTTAAGCTTTAAAGGAGTTAGTGAAAAAGATTACTCGCTGAAAACATTGTGAAAACAAAAAAGTTGCTGTGCTTACACATGCTAATGAGTCTAAAAAGTGAAAGGAGGAGGTCTGTATGGTCACTAAATCAGAAGAGGAGAGACAAAGTGGGAGGAACTATACTCGTAAGGAAAATGAAGAGATAAACAGAAGAAATAAATATATATAAAAATGTAAATGTATTTTTGTAAGGGATGCACTTAT
Source organism: Cetoscarus ocellatus (assembly GCA_037902135.1). Taxonomy (NCBI): domain Eukaryota; kingdom Metazoa; phylum Chordata; class Actinopteri; order Labriformes; family Labridae; genus Cetoscarus; species Cetoscarus ocellatus. Next base: position 500,177 of record JBAMNC010000262.1, read on the forward strand.
ACACTTGGTCCATTGTTTGGTGACTACTTGTTTTTTTGCTCACAGTTTTTGGTTCAGGGTTTTGAAAACTTGGCCGTTAATGTCCTACTTTTTCTGCTTTTTAATCTTTTCCATCCTGAGGCGTTTCAGGCATGTTTTTCCAGAAAAAGAAAGAGGTATTAAAGAACAAAAGCTTTTTTTTCTTCCTAAACAATTTTTCCATTTTACTACATAACCATAAACAAAATAAAGTTAAGAAAAAACAAACTTTTCAAGTGCTTTTTTCCCCCAGAGAACATCAAATTTGAACCACAAACTACTGTAAGTTATAATTACTTTAGACAATCATTTCATTTTTCCTTTTCTCAGTGTATTCAAATACATGATGATATTTTGCGAATTCGTTAAATTGGCAGTTTTATAAGCTGTCATGAAACATCATAATGCAACTGTGAACTTCCTCTCATAAACACTTACTTAAGATAATCAGGTTTGTTTCTAGTGGTCATCCTGCTGATTTCAGCCAGGATTTAAAAGTGGATACAATTTTTTTTATAACCAATAGGCTCTCTGACAAAGTCTGTTTGCATCTCAGACCTGTTTTAAGCAGGGGACAGAATTTTATGAGCCTACTGTGTGGTTACCAGGTAAGACATGGTCTGCTTAATTTAATGCACAGTACTGATGTACTTGAAATTTATGCCGCCCCTGCAAAACCTGATGAATGCTGGCACATCAGTGGTTTAAGGAACTGACGTTACGTAACGTGGCCCATGAGGCTACACAGGCATACTGATAAGCTTAAACACTGTTGATTTCAGGTTTGGCAAATGCTAAAGTATCTTTTCCTTTACTCAAGCATGGATAAGAAGAATGAGGGGTTCCCTCATATTATGAGTGTGGGTGCATATTGTTGCCTCTCCTCATAAAGCAGTAGTGTGATTTCTTGGCACAACTGCATGTCGTAGCAGGAGTTTCTTCACCCAGTTGTGCAGCAGCATGAATGCATAGAGGAGAAGACTCAAATGACAAACGCTGTTTGTATTCAAAACCGGAATTCTGGATACTGCAATCCATGTGTATGTTAAACCATGAACATTGTACTGAGCAGTTCAATATTTTATTGAGAATTGTTACATCTCTTCTGTCTACAGGCTATTTTTTTAATGACTGAGAGCAGTAGCTTGCTGCCTTGTTGTCTACATTCACATCTGTTTTTTTTTTTTGGGATGTGCACAGCTCGGCGAAAATCCACCACAAGCAAATGAATATGTGATGTCACAGACACCAAGACCTCCCAGAAGCTTCAAGCAAAGAGGCCTTAGTAAAGTTTGTTCATCTTCTTCATTGGAATCAGCCCCTAGCTGGTTTGAAGTGAGCTCCAATCACAGGTCATTACTTAGACATATTGTTGATGAAAAGAACACACATACAAAGATCCAGTCAACTTTGTATCTAATTTACCAGCAAGGATTTTATGCAAGGAAAAGCAAAGTGTAAACCGGGTCACAGTTTTTTTGTATTTTTTTTTTTTTTTAATCAAGAAAGAGCTAAAACACAAACACATGCCATTAAAGTGTCTTGGAGCCTGCTATTTTCTGTCCAAATTTAAATGGAAAGAGGCTATCAGAGCACTAGCTGGTAGACACATAAGAATCTCTTCCCTTTATCACTGAAAAAGCAGCCATTATCTTATCAGAACTTATAACACATCACATGAATCTTAGCCCCAGAAGTGCTGTAAAAACCACATGAGAGCCGTAGTCATTTAATGCTAACAAAATGGCTCTTTTATCACTGTTTAAATGAGGTGTTAAAGTTTCACTAGCCAGCACAGTGCAGATATCCATTTAAAGGTTTCAGCAGACCAAAGATTCATGCTCTGCATTTTCACAAAGAATGATAAAAGAAGCTGCCGATCCCACTGAGCTTCAAACCCAGGAGCTAACCTGGAAATAGAGATTGAAGAAAATGTCATACACACACATTAACACACATTTATAGGTGGAACAAGAGAGAGATATCCATCAAAAACGGCAGATGGGCAGTGTTTTTCAGAAGGATTAAAGATAGAGTCAGTTCAAAACTGAAATGTTCCATGTGCTGCTGTCTTGTTCCCCCAACACATACTGCTGGTCATAAAAGAGTTTTTAGGACAAGCATTTGGGTGACAGCTGTCACCAAACAGGCCTTAAAGCCCTGGGAGAGCTCTCTTTTTGTCAGCACTGTTCTTGAGTGATGCACAGAACAGCCAGCGCCTTCCCTTGTCATGGTCAAGGACAGCTGACCTAAGAGGAAGACTGAGCTTAAATAATAAAGACATCCAAGAGAAAAGTGTTAAGACCATAAAAAGGTGAACAAAGGTGGCTCAGCTGCTCTTTACATGGGTATATTCACATGAGAGCTGCCTCCATTCCAAGAGGAAGTATTGCAATCTGTACAGTTGTGCCATTGGGGACTGGCTCACCTTCACGAGCTCAGTGGAGCGGAGGAAGATGGGGGGGTAGAAGGGGAGGGAATGGGAGGCACTGAGGGTTTGACAGGTGGACCAGGCAGGATGGATGTGTGTGAGGACACAGAAGAGCAGACGCAGCAGGATGGAAGGCTCTCCTGGGGCCGCGGGCCGATCCTGCCGGGCTGGCTGTCTGTGTGCGAGCCGGCAGACTGGAGGATGGAGCTCAGGGGCTTCTCTCTCTCTCTGGCAGTCCAGATATAAAACGGCCAACCTGGCGCCGGCCAATTTCACTTCATTTGTCAAATATTTCCAATTAGGACTTCACTGTCAAATAGTTTCATGTGATAATTTTCACATAAGAGGAGTGACCATCAGTCTTCAATTACTCTGCACTCAAGAAAAAAATCCCTCCATTTTCTCCTTGGGTTGGTGTTGTAGATAATTACGTGCAGAAAAGATGAATGAGGCTTTCGTGTGTGGACAAGTGACAATTCTTCAGTGATTAAAAATGTGGTTAGTAGAAGATAAATTAGCTGGCAAAAGTAGATTTTAGAGATACTAGAGCATGCACAAAGTCACATTTGGCTGAAATGTTAGCGTTAAGACAAAAGGTACCCCAGTCAATCATCTGAATTACTGCCTTTATTCATCTGTAACATCCTCTGGGGTTAATATCCCACACAGCACCTCAAAACAAACTTGTCCACTTTGCTGCTGCTTTGTCATCGACTGAAATCCCCGAAAACTATTTTCAATCCTGTCTGACTAACAGGAAAACAGCAATAAAATAGCTAAACAAAGTAACAAAAGCCCATTTTGATGTATTCAAGTACGATTGGGGGACATATTGATTAAAACAATTATTTTGAATTATTTTTGACTCTTACCTAACTGATAAGTTGTGGCAATTCTCGAAAACATAAATACCAACAATTTACACTCTTTTGAAAGTGGTAATCCCTGCCATTATTTTGCAAAGCAAATGTTTGGGCTTCTGATTTTTTTGTCATTAGAATAAAAGAGTTCCATTTAATACATTGTGAAAATAGTACAGCTTTCAGTGTCCAAACTAAATAATGCACATTTGATTACAAAATGATAGCATGTCCTTTAATTATAAAATAGCAATTCAGTTTAATTTTGACATTTATTTGGAAAAAAATGAAGGCAAAACTAGGGAAAAATTTTAACTAAAACCGGTGGAAAAAAAAAAAAAAAAAAAAAATGGGGATTTTATTTTAAGGTCATATCGTCCAGCCCTGCAGTCAAAGTTCAGTCAGTAACATGATGATGCATTTATGTTGGCTCAGTGAAATGTCTATTAGACAAAGGTTAGTAGTGGAAGAATAAGTAATAGATGCATTTAAATGGTGTTCCAAGAAAGGGAAATATATGTTTTGGCTAGGATCTAGAGCAAATACAGTTTGCATGGGGTTAGATTTGTTTGTTTTCTTATAAAGTAAATACTTCGGTTACATTATCTGAGTTTGAGGTCCGATATAATATAAAATACACTTTTTCGATGTATTTTATTCTGAAAATGTCCCCCTCCTCATATTGAAAAAAAATTGCTGTCAAACAATCTGTTGAATATCTTCCACTAAGGATTTTGTTTAAGATTTGCCACCTACCCCAGCTGACAGACACTCACTTAAGCCAGGGATTTTATTTATGTATCAAGCCAGCTGCAGTTGAATGAACAAATATCAAGAAATGTCTGTGCAACCACAGGAAACATCAGAGCACAGAGCTTAAAGATGAAGCTACATCCATTTCTTGAGAGTGGTTCAGTGTAAAACAGCTGATGAGGATTTACACATAAACAGCCTGTTCTGAACAGGGCTGAAAGAAGGGGGTTTACTGGCAGGCCAAAATCCAATTTCTACATGGATTTAATGACAGCAAACTCCAAAGGTATGTTCTGGGACAATAGGGATCATTGTTAACTGGCTGTTAAGGTGTTAAAAATAGGACTTTTTATATTCTGAGACATGCTGTCACTGTCAGGCCCAACTTTCTGATCTATAAAATTACAACCTGTTAGTGAAAGAAAGGGTAATTTTGAAGTGAATACCATACTGGCATAAATGCTAATTGGTTTTGTTGTATTTGATTGATTGAAGACAGGGTTTATAATCTGATTTAGATACACTTTTTGTTATACTGGTTAAAATGATCGTCATGTCCCGATGGCAATCAATGCATGATGTGTTCTTAAAAGAGAGTGAAAAAGAGCTGCTGTCTACAGCAGGAGTAAAACAGGGAAAACACCAACCAATCACAGCGATTCGCACCAAATTTTTAAACAAATCAAATCCCACACTGCCATTCTGCCCACCTTCTGCGCGTATACTTTGCCGGCATGCACTGACCCTGATTCAATGTGTGTAGCTGTCAAGTTTCAGGTTTGAAATAAGGGAAGCCCGCTGCGAGCCATCCCACAACCCCAACCAAGCTCCAGTATCCCTTACATTTTACAGGTGTACAAGAAATCTAAAATAAACGCTTTGTTTTTCTTGGTTTGTTGCCACCGTTGGCACTAATCTCATTACAACTGCCACCCACGCTACTGCAGGTAGCAGTTCTCGCGAGGCTTTTTCTTCTTCTTCGGTTTTATGGCGGTTGGCATCCATCATTTTGGTGCATTACCGCCCCATTTGGCTAGTGACAGAGTTCAGTTTGGAGAGGCAGAGGAATGTTTTTTTTATTATTATTATATCATAACACGGGAGATTTACAGGAGAATACTAATATGGGAGGACAGCAGGAAAGAGGGGTAAATTATGGAAAATATGGTAGTTTCCCAGCCAAAACAGGAGACTTGACAGCTATGTAGAGAATGGCAGAGAAACTATCTATACCCAGGTAACCGCTCCTCCTGCTAAACAGAGCAAGAAAGAGGCAGAGAAGGCCGAAACAAAAAAGAATTTGGACAAAGCCAGGGCAAAAACGAGAGTCAGCATCGGGTTGTGAGTACTAACTCACTTGCCATTTTTGTTTGTTTGTTTTTTAAATTTATGATGAAAATGTTTTGGTGTTTTATTTACAACTAAGTGAGGCATGACTTAGTGTAGTGCAAAACTAAAACATTGTGCTGAGGACTGGTTTTGAGTTCAATCAGTCATATGGTCGCCAACTAGCAGCGCTCGTTCATGTGAGCGGGGGGCGCCATTTTGGAAGAGCTTCAGGGAGGGGGGGAGGGGCTAGACGGAGTCCATGCTAGTTTTCCGAGATAACCAACTCTGCCTTTAAATACTCATAAATACTGGTGACCAATCGCATTGATTTATTGACAAAAAGTCATGAATGATGGATGTGTGGTTCCTTCTGGCAGTGATTTTACACTGTTATGTTATTAGACTCTTTGCACATTTTAGCCCCCCTATGTAGGTCAGTTGTCCTAGGACACTTGTTGCATTTTTCCTTTTACTAATCTGTTGTGCAAACACCTGACCAGTTCTTTTAACAAATCACTGGTTTTTGTATATTTTCAAAGCCCTTACTAACAGACTACCACCCAACCTCACAAGCTTGTTGAAGTTTATTGATTGCTCCTACATGACTCGTTCCTCCAGTTCACTCACTCTAAAAGTTCCTCAAGTCTACACTGAACTTGGTAAATTGGCATTTTCCTTTGATGCCCCTCACTCATGGAATTTCCTCCAACAAACTCTAAAGTTAACAGCCTTTCCCTCTCTTACGGAGTTTAAGACCTTGATTACTGACCACTGTACCTCTGTTTGTAACTGTTTTAATTGATTTCTTTGCTGTTGCGATTGATTGATTGTGCTTGTTTATTGTTCATACAATGTCTGTGATCTCGACGACATTGAAAATGAGGGAAACCTCAATGTCTTTTTGAGAATAAATAAAGGTTTGAAATGAAATGAAAAAGATCTGTATTGGTATTGGCTAATCTCACTCAGAGGTAATAAATACTGGCAGCGAAAGCAAACAAAAAATGAAAAACAGAAAAAACAGACCAGTGTATCTCTAGCTAAGGCTGAACAGAGTGACGAATTTCTATTACTGTAAGCGGATATTCTTTTTCGATGATCCTGATTTTGTGACATCTTCAGTAAATTATCACATACAATCTGCGCCTGACCTCACAGAGACCCTGTCTGGAAAGTAACGCCAAAGCTGCGCAGGAGGAAATGGTCTGTGAATGATGCAAGATTGAGGTGCGATGAGGGATGTGACCCGAAAAATTAATGAGACCCAATTTCACATTGATTGCAGCGGGGCAAAAAGCTAATTCGTGCTGCACTGGGGTGGCTTTTCTGTGGTACAAACCTATTTCCTAGAGTGCTGATGTCCTCATTTAGACCAAGAGTCTGCGGGTCTTGGGAAATTGAGATGGAGATAGAAATGTTGCTGTGGCTGCCCATAAGTGTGGCTGAGTCATGCCTCCCTTAAGTCCGAACCCGAATGAATCATATGGTGTGTGTGCGTTTGTGTGTGTGTGAGTGTGCCAGCAGTGATAATTGAGAGCACTGGGGGGTCATTAGTCACCCTGCCACAATGCTCCAAGTCTGCATAAGAGGTATATTGCCCTTTACACTCTTCACTGGGCAGTGCCAGAGGCTGCTTTTCATGTCTTTTTAACTTTTCTGTCTCTAACTCCATAAAGGTATCACAAGAATCTTTAAAAGATATTGAAAGACGCTCTAAATCCAGATAACTTTAAAATAACCCTGCTCGCTTGGGGTTTAATTTGCACTCCAATCCAATGGGTCAAACTGTTTTGATGTATTAAACATGCTTCAACAAACTATATTTTTGGAATGAATCTGTCAGCTAATTTCAAAAATGTAGAAAGTGATCTTAAATTAGTGTTTTTGTAAAAAGTGTGCTAGAAGTTTACCACAGGCTAGATGCTGTAAGGACCAAACATAATATATAATTATTCCAGGAATGTTTGATATCATAAATACATCATAGCAGATAGTTGCTTAAAAAGTTACATAGTATCTGCAGATTTGAACATTTTTGTCCATATTACAGCTGATATATCAGTCTTTCTTATCAGTCATATACCCCTTAAATTGGCTTAAATATCTGTAGAATGTACAGATGTCCCATACTGTTTCACCTTACTATCACTGAATGTCTACATTCAAGAATCAGCAGAATCATTTTCAGTGACAAAAATCTTGTTCTTATCGTTTCACATCTGTCTCTGTCTCATAAACCTCATTTACACTTCGAAACCCCCCTGAAATTATCTAGACTTCATGCGGGTGAGCAGTATGTGTGACCGCAAACAGCAGAGTTTTTTGTAGGACTTTCCCGTGTAATTTCCTCACGCCGCCCTAGCATCTTATCTGCGCAAAACCCGAGCGAGCTGAGTGAGGGAGAGAGGGGGGGGATGATGATGTCCTGCATGTGCAACCAGCATGAACCTGGAAAAGGGAGACTTGACAGACGGGATAAAAACTACTGCTGTTGTGGGCGAAGTTTATTTGATTATGAGGAAAGTATCAAAAACTTAAATATGCATCTGGACATTGGAAAGTGCTGTTTCCGTTGCACATCATCAAAGGCTGTGATCAGCTCAAAAACGATCACCACCAGGTCTCCCAGGTATCGAAAGAGCCTCGTGCTGCGGTTGGATACGAAGCTAAAACATTGCAGCTTTCTTTCTTTGGTTTAATCGTTGTGCGCATGCAGTGATGTTTCTTGTTGATGCTTCTCAACTCTAATCGATGTGCTAAGAACATATCAATGAAGTCAGAATAAAAATTGCATGCCGCTATCTTATTATGAACAGATTTCTGCTGCGTATGACGTATGCGTTTGACGTTGTGTGCAGCCAGTGACTCCCCCTGACCCCACTGCCACTTCTTCTCCATCCAGCAGGGCGCACTCCCTGCTGAGAGGAGGAGGAGTGAACAACAATTCCAGGGAATTACCTAGGTTGGCTGCCCGGGTATTATCCTGGTAACATCAGGGTTGCATGTTTGAAAAGGGCATATATAATCCATAATAGAGTATGAATAGGTCAAGCTGGGCACTTTCGATAAAAAATATTTGTATGGGTATCTGCAATAAAGAGTTGGGAAATATTGGCAAATTGCAAATTGGATGCATGCCTGATTGGTGGTACACAATACACACAATTATTCATATTTGTGTAAAGAAACAGCAAAAACTGTCAATTCTGAGTCAACTCCACATGGACACATTGCCGGATATCACACACATAAGATTACGATGTAATCAAAATCACAAAAGAGAACTTCAAAATCACCAAGAGGGTCTTAGCAGAGGTTCTTTAAAATGACATACTTGTCTTTCTACTCCAGTCAAGGCCTTTTCAGTCCATGTTAAAAAAAACATGTGTATTAAAGTGGTTTATATACAGTCCTAAAGGGGAAACACTGTAAAGGGATGCAAACAAGATTAAATTGCAAGCTTTCAAGAAATAGGCATTTAAAATTAGTTTTAAAAGTTACATTTTTCCTCTCTTTCTTGTTGCTGGGCTGAATAAAGCAGATAAATTCAGACAGCATAAAGGAGGAAGTTTCTTTAAAAATATGCTCTTTGACTCAAAGAAACACCAATAATAGAGGAGATGTCAAAGATAAAACAATCTCCCTTCTTCTTTGACTTTCATATTATCCTCTGTAACTGTGCATCTCGACTAAAAAAGGGAGATTGCACGCCTTGGTTGCTTGAAATGGAAACACAGAACAGACATTAGTCAAGAAATGGGAACAAAGGACTGGTCTCAGTTGAGAAACAGCTCCTGCTAGTTTGAAGTGTAAATATAATTAGCCTTTATTCTAAATGATTCCCTCATAAAAGCCTTACATTTTCTTATGCATGCCTTGCAAAAAAAATGCCATGCTCCTAGGAGTTCAATGCAAATGACAAGAAGTATTTGAGGAAGTAATCATGGCAAACAAAAGACAGATGCTCTTGTCTGTGTGATTACAAGGAGGGCTGAACATGGAGAACACGTTACTCAGTTCAGTGGATGGCGGAAATTTGTTGTCAGTAAACTATGACGCATTTTAGCCGATAATTAAACAGAGATGCATTTTAAGCCACTAAAGTTACAGAGAGTATCACCAATACGGAGCCAAAATGTCACAAGCTGTCAGATGAGTGTTGTCGCTTTAAGAAGACTGATAAGACGTAGCGCAGACTGGATGAAAATAGCAGTCCAACAGGGCATGGATCAGCTGTTTACAGTGAGGGTCAAAAAAGAAAAAAAGCCCAACAAGGTGATGTGACAATCTCTCAAAGGATTATGACCTGATTTTGCAATGTTAGGGTGTTGAATATGTGGGAGCTGAAGAACAAATCTTGATCAAATAGAACCCCAAGATTCCCAACAGTGGTACTGGGTGCCAGGCTGATGCCACATAAGGCAGTTCAATCATTATCAAATGTTTCTCTTAGGTGTCTGGGGACAAGCACAATAACCTTAGTCTCATCTGAGTTAAGAGGAGGGACATTTCTGGCTTTCTTGTCACTTGTTCCTAAGAGATAGAAAAAAATCTCATCACAAATGTCAAAAATAACAAAATGAGCTCAGAGCAGTGCGCTACTTTTGGATAAAACTGTAGCCCTGGAAACAGACCATAAATTGGTATTCTGTTTCAGCTTATCTAAGCTCATCAGTAAAATATGTCTGCAACTTGATATTGGATTTATATACTCAGAAACCACCCTCTCTAATGCAACCTTGTGAAATGACTGCACAAAAGCTCTAACGCAATTGTAGCCAACGCAATGGTAAAAGCCTGCCCTTACTTTGAATGCCTGATTGAGCCCTCTTAAATAAGTGTTGTAAATGGTTTTTAGCATCTAGCTTAGGGACTCAGTCCTCTATATCTGCCTTAGTTTGGATCCCCGTTGCAGCCGAAACAATCACTGTTAATGCTGTGACGAGAGTTTACTCCATTATGAAACACATGATGTAAAATGTCAAGTATTTAAAGTTTTTAAGTTGGAAAAGTCTGAAGTTTCCTTGAACTTGATGACTTATCAAAAGCTTTCTGTGATTCCATAGAAATATGTGATGCATCAAGTTACTCTCAAGTTTTTTTTCCCCACCAGCCCACTCACCATATCTCCTTCTCATTTCAGAGATTATAGGTTCACAAAAACCCTTCACATCCCCTATTTGCTCTAACTACAGTTCCTGTATGGCAGTGGAAGTTAAACACACTGCTTACCTCAGCATGTACCAGAGGCCACACTGAGTATTTTTTCACACTTCACCGGGGGGAATTTAAGCCATCTGCTGACGGTATCAGTCAGAGTGGCTGTCAGACTTCAAGGTGACTGAAAGTAATGTTACGGTCTTCCTCCTACATCCCATATTCTGTCCTGGTCTCCTCGCTGCCTGGTGGCTGTCTCGGTCTCTTGCCATCTCCTGCCACAGTTGTTAAGTCAATATTGGCCATGGGGGATTGGCTTCAGATCAGTGGTGCCTAAAAGAGAAATGTAGCGAGCTCTCGCTGGGCTGTAACCCAGTGTTATTACATATGACAGTCTGTGTGCACACAAGCGTTTAAACATCTCCCAAATGTTCCAGACTAATCTGAATATAAGGCAAAATTCCTTTCCCCTAATCGAACTAGCAAGTAGAGAATTTTACCTGGGACTTGTAGACAAATAAGCTTGGTATCTGAGTCATGCCAAACTTGTAGTGCTTGTCTCAAATGTTGACTGTAAATAAACACATTAAAGTCTTATTTAAGTCATTCCCAAAGTGAAATTCTACAAGGGGCTCAATACACTCTGAGACTCAGTGAAATAATTTGGTTAGAGGCACCAAAAAAATATTCTAGCTGGGTAATGCAATGACACAGCCTAATGTGGAGTAGGGTAATGTTCGAGTGTGTATATGCATGTGTATCTGTGTGTTAGTATGATGTAATCTGGGGTAAAATACAAACCCCAATTCCAAAAGAGTTGAGACATTGTGTAAAATGTGTTTAAAACAGAATACAGTGATTAATAATCTATGCTGGATTTGATACACCACAAAGACGTAATATTCAGCTTTCCAAGATGGTTATCTAAATTATTTTTGGGGAATAGATACATATTCAGAGATTCATGCCTGAAAAATGTTCTAAAACAGTTGGGGCAGGAGCATGTTTACTGTGTTTCATCACCTATGTTCGAACAACCTTCCTGTAGGTGCCTGGTGACTGACAGCAGTAAATGTTAAAGTTCTGTGAGTGGATTTCTTTTCCCACTCTTAAATGATATTTATCATAAGCTGCTCAACACTGCTGAGTTTTCCACTGTCTAAATTTTTCACTTCATTATGTGTTATAAACTTTCAGTGGGAGAGAGGTCTGAACTAAATGCAGGTCTGTCTAATATTCACAGTCTTTTATAAAGAAGCTAAATTTTTTTAACCTAAGACATGAGACGGACTGCTACACATACAGTATCTAAGAGGTATATCTAGGCAATGTCCTTTTAACAGTTCATAAGAGAGGAAGAATCCTCAAAAGAATTGGAATCAGCTCTGTCATATACATCACAGCCCGTTCAGAGGCTTGCAAGCACTTCCTCCTTTCAACACAACTGAACTACTCTCAAAGCAACTGCTCCTCCACCTCCTCTGATGAGCTCTGTTATTCCTGACCAAAACACATGTATCGGCTTGAAGCTCTGCAAGAGGGATCTACCTGATGACACACATAGAATCTGGGGAAACCAGCTGGTTCTTCAAAGCTGTGTAAGTTATCCGTGCCATGGGCACTTACACACCCCACAACATCACAGAGGTTGCTGTTTGAATTATGCTTTGATAACCACCTGGACAGTCCTTTTCCTCTTTAGCCCAGAGGATTCTACAGCCCATCATTTTCAAAAATAATTTGAAATCTGGACTCATCAGCCCAGAGCTGTCTTTTCTGCACCAGACCAGTAAATCACAGATGAGCTTGGGCCCAGAGAAGCCAGCAGCACTTTTTGATTTTATTGATATATGACTTTAACTTTGCATATCCTCATCTTATAGTTTTAAATCCTGCAGAATGATGTGATAACTGAAGTTTTTCCAAGCTTACATTGTAATCACCATAAAAAGTGCTGTGTTTTTTTAATGCAGTCACCTGAGGGATCAAAAGACATGGGCATTCAGTGCTGGTTTCTTCAGATTCTTTGGATCTTAAAAAGATATCAATGAATGTAGATGGCAAAATCTCCCAATTCTTTGGAACCGACCCTTTGTCAAGCCCTGCTCTTGACATGAAGTGAAAGCAAGGCAGTCTAGTAGCCGCCCTCTTTTAACATGAAGCCATGCTGTTGTAGCACGTGCATAATGTGGTTCAACGTTGTCTTGTTTAAGGATGGGAACTGATACGATTTTATTGATAGCAATTTCATTATGAATTCTGTTTATCAACCCAATTCTTTAACGATTCCCTAATTGATTGCTGCTGATTTTCCTTGTGGAAAAAGTAGGCCTGCATAGGGTTTTCATTGGCAACAATGTCAAACACATGGTACTCCTGATACTCAATTCTATGCTGAATAGATGAATGCTTCTGCAAGGTCCTGGTGTCTCTACTTATTGAAATTTGTGCAGTAAGTGTCGTTTTGGTGAAAACTAATACACAATTTTAATCACTTCTGCCCCATCTATTTGATGATTTTTTTTTAATTCTTTGTTATTATGACTGCCTCTGATGAGAGTGTTAAGTCTTGTCTAATAATATCAATTCTTTGAGGGAGTTGTTATTGATTCTCAACTAAGGAGGTATGTCCCTGAAGCAGATGCTACTTAAAGGGCAGCATATGATACTCCAAAACCTTTCAGCAATTATGATGCCTTTTAAGATGTGCAAGTTACCCATGCCATGGGCACGAATAAAACCCCATACCATTCAGATGCTGGCTTTTGAGCTTTGAGCTGATAAGAACCTGGAAGGTCCCTTTACTCTTTAGCCTGGAGGACACAACACAGTTTCAAAAAAATTATCTGAAATATGGACACATAGGCCCACGCCTCTCCACTTTGCATCTGTGCATCTCAGATAAGCTCCAGGGTCCAAAGTAGCCTCAGGTGTTTCTGGGTGTTGATATTTAGCTTGTGCTTTGCATGGTTGAGTTTTAATTTGCACCTGTAGATGCAGAGACACACTGTTTTTATTGACAACGGTTTTCTGAGGTGTTCTCGAGCCCACATGGTAATATCCTTTACAGAATAGTACCAGACTTAATGCAGTGCTGCCTGAGGGATTGAAGGTCATGGGCCTTGCTGCTTATGTGCAGAGATTTCACTGAGTCTTTTGATGATGTTATGGTCTTTAAATAATGAATACCCTAAATTCATTGCAATTGTATGTTAAGAAACATTTGTAAACTGTTGAACTATTTTTTCATGCAGTTGAATCTTGCCCCATCCTTGCTTGTGAATGACTGAGCCTTTTGGAGATGCTCCTTTTATACCCAATTATGACACTCGCCTGTTCCCAATTAACCTCAAAGGCAGAATGCCATGAGTTTACATTCATACAGCCTGCTAAATACAGGTTTTGTTGTCTACTATCGCATTTTGTGGGCTGGGAGGAAGGCCAAATAACCAGAAATGTGTTCAAAAGCCTTAAAAAAAAGTGTTTTTTGCATAATATGTCCCCTTTAAATGTTTTACACAACGTCCCAACTTCTACTTGCATTTGTACTAACCTATAAAATATTGAGGTGTTTTCACAACTACCCTAGCCTTTTGTAAGCCCCATTCTATCTGTTATTGTAATGTCTTGCAGGTGGACATTACATATTTTAAGAAAACACAACCAAGTCTATTAGTTAACACACTGAATATCTCATCTTTGTTCTGTACAGAACTGAATATGGGTTCAAAAAGATTCACAAATCTTTGTAAGCTGTTTTAATTTACACTTTACACAGCTTGCTAACTCTTTTGGAATTGGGGTTTGTATAATATTCACTGAGCAGCACTGGGAGCCTTAAAGTCCACCACACTGATATTGACAGTGACAGAGTGCCACATTAAGCGTATTTCCAAAGTGCAAACTGGCAAATCTGCCTTATTGGAATTGGCATCAATCAGAGTCGTCATTGGAGGAAAAACAGCAGCATCAATGATGGGTTGGAGACACAGCTATAACAGTAACTCACTCTGGACAAAGAGACCTTAATCTACAGCTAGTGATGGCTGATTCCACTAACATCGAAAAAGAGACTACAGTGTGTACATAAACGCACAGAACACAAATAGAGGATGGACACAATGCTCTCAGCTCATCTACAAGGTGAGAAAGCCCTGAGCGGCAGCTTGTGGGATAGAAATGTCAGCTATTCAGCAGAGCTCATCGATTGCCACACAAGCCAGCAAGACTTTCTCCTCTTTTTCTTTTCTTTATGTTGCCTCTCCTTTAATTCATATTTGTTATTCAACTGCACCACACAGCAGAGCTTAACCCTACAGATATGTTTGCTTTACACAGCTAATGTGCTGGGCTTTGGTATGGTGTGATATTTGCTGTTTGGCTTTTAAAACAGTCGTGTTATCATCGTCTCCTGAGCCACCGAGCTGCCATCTTTTAGACTAATTGCAACAGAAACTAGGGTTCAGCGTTGTGGTAGCGGCTCATTATTTTAGTCTGAAACAGTGGCTAATTGAGTGTTTTCAAATGAAGGGTAATTATTTGTTTGCATCTTATGGCTCTGATTCTGCATGTTCTCCACCTCTGTTGAAATTACCAGCTCAGGGGACTTGTTTTCCTGGAGGAAAGAGAAAAAGTCTGTTTGGGCTAATTATGTGGCTGGATTGCAAGGACATTACAAAACGCCCATGAAAACCAAGACAGAGGCAGTGTGGAAGAGGTAACAACAATCATGTCCGTTGAATACATTTTCCTGAAGAGAAATTACAAGGGGTTATTTCAAGCAGTTGTGGGAATAGCACTAAGACCCTGGAGGCAAGGAGATTCTAAATCACAGTGTGTCCACTTCGACCTAGTCCTATTCTAGGTAGGGCAAAGAGGAATATGGAAGAAAGGAGAGGCAGAAAAGGATATATCACTGGGGAATAGATGAGTGGAGACAGCGGAGAACTATAGGAAATAGCTACAAAAGGCATGCGTCATGAAGGCGCAAATAGAGTAGAATTACTGAGCCTCAGTGGATGCCTGACCTTTTGACTAACGCCATAAAACTCAAATCTTACACTCCCTATCACTGTAAATGACTACTGCTGGGTCATGACTATCAATAACGCTGTCTCCCTCCATGACCTGATTAAAACATGGTGAAAATACATGGCTTTAGTGTTTTACCAGACCAGAAAATTAAACAGCCTAGAATATGGATCTCACTAATTTTCTGCAGATGGACAAAAAAGCAGAAAAAATAACAACACTGATGTTGCTTATCACTGCGGTGTGATAAGGGACAGAGAACGGGGAGATTGGGCTAATCAAAATCACACTTATGTAGGCATGCAGAGCAAAGGTACATCATCACACGGACAAACTTAGCTCAGGGTGGCACTCACACATCCAGCCGGCACCTCAGATTCACAAGTGTTCAAAGTGATCCGTGGCAGCCACTCACACAAAAATCTGAGCTCTTGCCTTGAGAAAGGGGGACTGGCCTGATAAAAAGACCTTGGATGTGAGTGTGTGTATGAGAGACATATTGCATATTCCAGATTCCTCCCCCGGTGCCATTTTAATTTGAGGTTTATCCCACTGGGTTTATTCCTGAATCACATCCCCAGACTCGGTTGGAGAAATTAGCTAACCAAACTAGTAAACACCCAACTTTAGCCATGCTTCAGCGGAGCATCCGGTATTCACAGAGCCAAGGGAGAGGGGAAATTTAATGCATTTAGCGTGCTGGGACCTGAGATCTTCTTCTATTAGAAATATCACTAATCATGCCGTTAAATGAGTCTAATAATGCAGAGTGATGGTCTGTGGAGCAAAGGGACAAAGGAGGCTCGGCAGTACTCCATGTAATACTGCTGTTACATCTCATTGAGCAAGAAATAAAGGCAAAGTAATGAGAGAGGAAAGAAGACAGTATATCACAGATTTAGACCAGGGTTGGAAATTATCTCTACCTACCAGCCAAGGTGGCGAGTAATTGAATTAATGTGAAAGACTGATTTGTGACACAACGTGAGTTAAATCTTAGTTTTCTGCTCTTCATCCTCTGATTCTAAGAGCAGAGCCAACCTCTGCAATAACAGTCTGCAGTATTCAACATGCTTTTTAAAAATGAATCAAGAATTGTCTTTATTTTAAGAATCAATCTCGGAAAAATAAATAGGACTCTGTGCACAGGTGTGGTGTGTACTTTTTTCCTTCAACTCACCAAACTGTTTATTTGTTAAAGTGAGACTGCATTAGGTACCCATATTTTACTCCTGTTCATAAAGTTTACAGTGTCTTCAGATGTAAAGATATTTTGAACTCTCTTGCCTAAGTTATTGAACTATGGAATACTTATAAACTATGGTTGAATTATATTGGAAATAACCGTAGTGCATTTTCCCCTTCCTATTAGTTCTGCATGAGCTTCTCTTTGTTTTTAATTTGTAAAAGCTCCCTGTTTTGTACTGCAGGGCATCTTTGGCTGCTGCCATTAGGATCATTTTTAAATAGAAAATGTCCCAATAAATGTCTCTTTGTTTGGATGTTCACAAAACATTCATATAAAAAATAAAATAACAGCAAGGGTAATCCACTTGAGCTTAATGAACGAGTGGCAGGTTATTGTGTTACAGTTAGACAGAACATCTGCCCAGGATTTATGGCCTGTATTGATTAAAAAATTAAGTAAATCAGTTTACCTGACTTTAATCTGTTAAGTAATCCAATTCAAAGCTTCCAGCCTTCTAACAAAAGGTATGTTTTAAACTGCTTTCTTACATGTTGTTAGTCTACGAAAGTTTTGAAAGTGGGCTGTGGCTGTGACTCGCGGTCAAAGAATTGATTCCAAATACTGTTTTAGAAAATCCCAGCTAATTCTAACTAGTTAAGAAAAATACATTTAACAATGAACACTTTTTTTCCTATATGTTACTTACAATAAAAGTATCTGATTTACATCTTGTTGAATTGCTTTAGATTGTAATGACAACATTGGAAAGTCTTTATAAAAACTCAACTCAATGCATTTGTTGAGAAATACTACAGCAGAAGAGAAACAAAAGCCCCAATCCCACTGCTGTTGAAAGTCATAGTACTTACACCTCTTTTTACATTTTGCTTCCACTATGAACCACAGACACAGAAATTATTCTGTCCCTGGAGACGTATGTTGGTGAGGTGGGAGTTTGCAGACTCAGTGAGGGGTAGTATTGCTGTACACGTGTGTGTCTGTCTTTAAGTGTATGTGAAACACACTGCGTCACACCCTTGCTGTCCTCCAAAACCATATCAAACTGTAAACTGACACGAAGCAAATGTTCTTAAAAAGTAAATGTGAATGTATTTAGGTATCATCGTGCTGGGTCTTTGTTGCAGTGCTTTTACTTAGATGCACTGTGAAAAGGTCAGGTCAAATTTATTGTACTAAATTGGCTACAATACCAATTGTGTATCTGTTGTATTAATAAAATACATAAATATAATTAACAAATCTAATGCAGAGACAGATTATATTTTTCATCAAAAACTAGAGAATAATGCCAACAGAAATTTTAAAAATGGAGATATTAGAAAAAGCTGTAAATATTTTCTCACTTCAGGCAAAGAAAAAAAAAAACAAGTTTAGAAAATAGTTTAAACTGAGTTTAGAAAATGAGTTCAGAAACTCATGAAGGGGAAAAATTAAAAAAGCCACATTTCTACAAAAAACAAATACGTGTGGTCTTCCCCTTTGTATTTATCAATTTTGTAATAGATATACATTTTAAAAAGTCTTTGCCATGACTTCAAATCTAATTTTGGCATTTAGGATTATTTTTTTAAATTTTTGTTCACATATTTAAAGCCACAAGGTTCACTGCTGGAAAATCATTGGAGAGTAAATAACAGTAATTTGGGATTATTAATGCATTTATCATATTGGGTGCATACTGTGTTAAATGTCTTGCATCCTGGCGGAAATTCATGTCTGTATGACTCCTGCAAATATGATTTTTTTTTTTTTTTTTGTCTTGTATGACCACATTTAATCAGCTTAAGTGTATCAAAACATACAAAGCTGTTTGAACTACCAGTGGAGATAACAAACAAGTAAAAGTCCACCTCTTTACAATTTAGGACTCATTTTCCAGCATCTGTCTTCACTTAAATGGACAGTGTGTGTCTTCCCTGTCCTCTCTGTGTCTCCCACTGTCTCTCTGATGCTTCAGCACGTCTTTTCTCTCTCCACTCATACTCTCTCCTCCCTCTCTCACACTGACTCGTGCAAGCCAGAGAATCATCATGTGTTTGCTTTCAGACAAATTCATTGGTCAGTGGGCCTCAAGGCAGTGAAAGTACCTACTGTTAAAATTAGAGAGAGTGTGTTATTTGGAGTTGATTTGGCATAAGCACCTATTTCAGAAACGTTAATAAAAATCAGCCTGGGTCCGAATAGGAAGGTAATGCGTTCTGCCAGAATACTTTAGTTTATGAACAATGCAAAGTCTTGTCATGCATGCTGGTGTTTTCTTTAGTAGTTATAACATTTTCCACAACAAGCTAGCCAATCATTTGAATACTATAAGACATGACATTACACATAATAAAAACAGAGGCTGGTAGATTATTAATGCAACAGTCACCATGGCAGGTAGGTGCATAAAATTAATTTCCAACCCTGATTAAGACGCAATGGCAAATTGAATTTTACTGAAACTGAGGCAGGAAAACTCAGGGGCAGCTTAGATGATATATGGAAAAATTAGCATCAAGCAAACACCTGAGATCAAACTGGGTTCATTTTCAAGTAGTCTGCAGAGGGGGCTCGAGCATGCGTACAGATATTTTAAACAGGGCTTTTAAACAGGATCAGCACTCTCTGATGGAACAGTGGAAACAATTGCCACCACCAATGTGCATGAACACTGACAAAGAGCTTAGGCAATGAAGCAGCACATTAGGGGAATAAGGAAAAGGAAAAAAAAATTGCAAGAGAATAAATCAAAAAAGGAAAAATAAACCTTGTGACAGGAAATCTTGTGAGATATTGAGCAGGTTCCAGTGTTTGATATTCAAATATGTTGTGTCGTGCAAGAACAACCTGGGTGCTGTTGGCCTTTTGTTTGTACCTGCAGGCAGAACATCCCCTTGTTTTCCTTGTCATAAAAATTTAACACCATTGTGATCTGAAGTGAAGAGTGCACACATGCTGCACTTTGCTCTGTAGTGCAAAAAAAGAGCAATATTTTTCGCTCTGCCTCCGCTGATCATTTCTCTTTATGCTCTGATGGTTCGTTTGCAACCTGTTGTCTGCAGAGTCATGAAAGAGCAGCATTTCACACAGAACAGATAGCCTCAGCATGTTTGTGCAGTAAGTACAGTCCATAAAAATTAAAGTGAGGAGAACTCAAGTGGTTGTCCTGTTGGATTTTCATAGACACAGACCAGCCAATCTATCAATACTTGTGACGGGTGAGGCATGAGCACAAAGACAGACATGGAGGGTGGTGCAGCAGCAGCAGCAGGGATGGATCACTGGAAAGGAGACGTGCGAAGCTTCCTCTGTCTGGTGTTTGCCCTTCACTTCGAGAGCCCGGTTTGTGAAAATGGAAGCTGTCAGCACCTTCAGACATTCAGCAGGAAGATGCAACCCCTGCTGCAGAGAGAGAAAAACTCACTTCACTCTTGCACGTAAACATCACAGAAGCATGAGGAAAGAACACAGGCTCGCAAAGTCACGCCTGCGTATCTCTGTCTCACACACAGCGCTAGGAGAGGTCAATAAAAAAAGACAACTGCAGCCTCCAGCCGTCCCCTCGGGCTCGCTCCTCAAATGGTGGCCTGTTTAAGAGCACCGGGATTCAGTGAGGCTGCTGGATTATTCATTTGCAGGGTGTAACTCAACCGCAGTTGCTCTTTTTCCACATCACCTATGCTGAATTCCCTGGTGGCGAGGGAGCCTCCGTCAGGCTCTGTCACCCTAGTTTTTCGGGAGCTGAAGTAAATAGGCTCCACTTCCATTTTCCATTCGGTACTCGTCAGTTTAATCCCTTTAGTCTGTGTGTCTTTCACTTATTCCCCTGTGACTTGTCCCATGGTGCCGTCTATTAAGACTGACATATTCAGTGCTTACATTTTATCCCTCTTCTCATGCTCAGTCTTTTATTCAAATCATTCCTATCTTCCAATCAGTTCAATGTAGATTGGGTAGAAAAGGCTGACAGATTCAGGCTGCATAAAAACATGAAATAAATCATCATATTTTTCTCTAACAAACTTGTCTATTTGTATACCAGGATGTCTCAGTTTGCAGTATCTTCATGTGGTGTGGCTTTCATTTAGCCTGCACAGTTCTACATTCAGGGGGCTCACTTTGTACTGAGGTCGAGCCAGAGGAACATTAGGTTAGCAGTGTCACAGGCAATTTAATGGCGCACAGCAATTTCGGTGTCAAGACTGTGCAGCCTGCTGACTTTTGGCTCAGATAGGGTCAAGAGCACTTTGTTTGTTGCACACATCTATCCTTTGTTCTTTTAGCGTTAGATGGGAATGCATCAAAGTCATGCAGAACACTTTTTTATAGTAGTCCCTGGTTCACTTTTATAAAACACTATCTAATCTGAAGGAACACCTAATTGCTAGATGAAAATTGCAAAGAAAAATGTACTCATTAACTAACTGAAATTAAACAATATTTCTTCCAGCTATGACTGAGTCACCGTTAGGTTTTAGGCATTAGAGAGTGACTCAACCCAGGATTTCAGATGATGTGGATCTATATTACAGTGAAAAAAAAAAAAAAAAAAAAAATGCCTTTCGAATAAAATGGGCAGGGACAGGAAGGGCAGGGATAAGACACACCCACCCACTCCTACATGTCTTCTCAATCAGCCACAGCATACTTCAGTTTTTGAACGTGTCTAAAATCGGTGATTAGGCCAAAGTGTCCTAATCATCCATTTCATACTAACTAGCAACACTTTGCCCATTTTGAGGTGTTTTGGCAATTTTTTCAAGAACAGTAAGGGGTTATTAAGGAGAAAAGGCTGCTACTTCTTTCCGAAACAATGCCTTAATTTTACTTCTACGTAAAAGAATACATTTTCATCAACATCTTTGATTCAGTTTTTTTATTATATAACAATAAAAAAAAAATATAAATGCTGAAAAAATAACCCTTTGAAGTGCTTTTTATCCTTATGGAACATCTGATAATTTATTTTTATCATTTTAAGACAAGCACTGAATTTTCCTTTTCTTGATGTTATATTTAAAACACACCATTATAACATTTTTCTTATCGGAGCTTTCATTGAACTTGTCATACTGCCAACTTTAGCGAAATTAAAACGTGGATTACATTCACAGCCGTTTTCAGCAGATGAGGATCCTTTTTCTAGCTGCAGGGTCCAGTATGTTATGAGTCTGTTGTGGAGTTATCAGGTGAAAAGGTAAGACATGCTCTGCTTAATCAAACGCTCAATGCTGATGCGCTTGAAGTTTATGTTCCCCCTTGAGCACCAGTGGTTTAAAAATATGACATTATGAAACTGGCCCAAGAGGCTCCATTGCCGCTTTGATAAGCACAAACGTTTTCTATTTCAGGTTTGGCACATGATTAACTACCTTTTCCCCTACTCAAGCAATGGATAAGGAGAATGAAGGGTCCCTCATATTTCAAGTGTGGGTGCATATTGCTGCCTCTTCTCTCAAAGCAGCAATGTGACCTCTTGGCCCAACTTTAGCACTCTGCTTCTTAAGCAGGTATTTTTCCTCACCCCTACACTCTGAGTCATGGGCTCAAACACAGCACAAATAAAGAAAGAAAAGAGCACAAATGAAGGAAATCTGTTTGTACTTAAAACTGAAGGTACCACAATTCTAGTAGTGGCATGCATCTGCATCGTGATGCAGATGTAGATGAAGCTGCATCAATACAGTGACAGTCAATAATAGTTTAATCTTGCAGAGGCTGCTGCTAGACTGCAGTATCAGTTTTATTTATGAGAAAGCAATCAATAAGTTCAGGTAGATGAGACCTTTGAAATGTAGTTATTTTGGTTTAAAAAGACATTTTTGCAGCAGTTGATCTCAAAAATCATTTCTATTAATAAAAGGGGCTCCTATTTATCTGACTGTGTTTTATATCTAAAAAGTAGTCTGGTGGAGTAGTATGGATAATAAGGATACTTCTCACTCTGCTGCATCGTGACATCGTGAATTGAACTGTTAATAATTGTAATGTCGAATCGAATTGTGACACTAGTGAAGATGGACAGCTCTGACGTTTACATATGGAACCACGAACGACACCGTGAACAGTTCAACGGTATATTAAGGATTGCTGCATCCTTACTCAGTACCTATATGCAAAGCTATTTTACAGTGTATGTTCTCTTAAAGTTTATATTTGATTAACTTTATTTTAAGATATACATGTTTTATTGCAATTTCATGCAAGGCACTTAACTTCACAGAATTCTGGTGATGGCTGTCAGATTCTACTGAAAATAGGAGTCTATTGGACTGTTGGTTTTAAAATTTGTTTCATGATTAATATATACTAAATGTTTTAAAACGTCCACACATTTTAGATTAAAGAACATTTCAATGACCCAAGTGTTTTATACCCTCAGTGTCTGCATGCCATCTACCCCTAATGTGCACAAGTAAGAGTCTGTGTTAAGCTATGCATCTAAAAGGTCCAACTGCTGCTGACACGTTTCAAGTTCAGTTCTATTAAACAGTGGAGTCCTATTCAAAGTGAATCCTTTGTACGTCAAGAATTTGCAACAAGGCTCAATGACATCTCCATAAGCAAATGCATCTCAGCTGTCCTTCATGAACTGAAGTAAAGTTTTCTTTATGCATACTCTAATACTTTCCCTTAATGACCCTTAAGCACTCAGGATGTAAGAATCTATTGTAAATAAATCTTTTGAAAGAACCTGTATGTGCACGATCAGCCAAAACATTTTGACCGCCTGCCAAATATTGTGTAAGTAGCCCTTTTGTTTCTATGCAACAAACTGTGGTGCACTATGTATTCTGACACATTTCTATCAGAACCAGTATTAACGTCTTCAGCAATTTGAACAATAGTGACTCGTCTGTTGGATCAGACCACGTGTGGTCAGCCTATGCTCCACACATGCATCAATGACCCTTGACAACCCTTGACCCTGCTACCAGTTCACCACAGTTCCTTCCTTGGACCACTTCAGATAGATCTTGACCACTGCAGACCGGGAACACCTCACAAGAGCTGTAGTTTTGGAGATGAGCTGACCTAGTCGTCCAGCCATCACAATTTGGCCTTTGTCAAACTCACTCAAATCGTTACGCTTGCCCATTTTTTCTGGTAATAAAAAAAAAAAAACTGGCACAGTTTCAGTGGATCATTGTTGTGAGAAGAAGGCCTGGTAAGCAAACTTAAATATTAAGATTTGATCCATTACTGATTAATCATCCTGCTACATTTTTTATTAATTTCAAATCTAACAAAATAAACATGTCTGTGGGATCAGTTACAATTTGAAACATAAATGCTATCACATGCAGACAACCATGACAACTCCCCAACTTTCCTATAAAAAGAGACATCTTCTCACTTTGGCAGGATATTTGGCCAGCAGAAAAAAGGCACCTATGACTTTGCACCTCCGCTATGACGGGATCAGTATAAAATGGCAGCACATTGTGTTTGGAGCAGTTCTCTGACATGGAGAGAGCTGACTGTTCAAGCTTCAGACACACTAATTGAAAATGTATGTTAATAGATTCTTACTAATCCCAGCATGTCGCCCTGTGCCTTTCCAAGGGACGGATGGCACATTAGAGTATGCTCTCTGTTCATGTACTGTGAAGGCTTGAGCGGGGCATAGTTGCAAAGATGATTTTCTGGTTTTAGAGGGGCAGGAGACCCCTTTAAAAACAAGGATGAAGAATAACTGGAACCATCTATACCTTTGCCAGTTCAGCTATCAAATAAGCTCTTATAACACAAGTAACAGCTTTAAGTATTGTACGCATTTGTACAAAACAACTGTTATTCTATTTCTTAAGAAATTGTGTAAACCATAAATAAAAAAAGAGCCTGCTGTGATTTTTGTCAAGTAATATAGCACTCTGTTAAAAAGACAACATCTAAAATGGTTTATGGGTGCACTAGTATACATGGCATGGGCACACATTTGTAAAACCCACACATGATGGGTAATGTGAACATGTTTTGAAGCAAGTCTTTTCCATGGAAAACTTTGCTTATTTCACCAAACAATGCCAGACCACATGAATGCATGTATTTCATTGTTCTGTTATAAATGATTCTGATTGCTAAAGTGGCTAGTGTGCAGTCCTCAATTGTCAGCCATTTGAAGTATTTAATGTCTGATGAAACATCAAATATGACAAAGGAGAGACTAAACTACTGAACTGCTTAAATCCTTAATCTTGAAAGACAGCGAAAATGTTCCAATTTCAAATGACAGAAATTGGTCCAATCTGTCGCAAGAAGCTTTAAAAAGAAGAGATAATGGGGATAATGGCCTTCAATGGCAGTCATTTATTTCTGCATTTAATTTATGGGTGCCTATCAAGACAGTTAAGGTCACCTTAAAAATACAACAATGAAAAGTAAATATAGAAGCTCAAGATCAGGGGCAGGATGCTATTCACTTTAAAAGTTTTAAAAGGCATAATTACAATAAAAAGGCAACTCTAAAGATGGGTTTTCAGGCAGGATTTGAAAGCATGGAGAGAGTCAATGTCATGATGGTTTATTGGAGACAGCTCCAGAAATGTGAGGTGCACGGCTGGATGCTCGAGACTCTATAGCAGTTAGGTCATGTCTTATGTACAAGGGCTTTAGTCATTTATAACCAACTTAAAAATCCACAGCAAAACAAAAAACAGGTTTAGTGTGAGTGTGCATCCTTACAGTACTTCTTGCGCCCCTTGCATAAGTCAGGGCTCTAGTTCATCATCTCAGTCCAAAAAACACTTTGGAGCAGCCTAGGGTTGGAAGATGTATTGAGTTGTTAAAAAGTATTAATTCATTTTCAGACAAGATACAGTATATAACTTTAGGATACTGTCTCTATAAATGTAGTTGCTGATGTGCTTAAATGAGGCTTGAAGGTAAAATGTAACACAGTTATTCTTTTTGTTCAGGATCTGATCTGAACGGCAGGTTGACGCTTTTTTTTTCACTAAGAATGCCAAAAGATGGCAAAAACAGATTGAGCGTGATGAATCTTCTCCATCTTTTACATTACAAAGTACAATATGATATCAGCCACAGCCCTAAACCTCAAGCCTTTACAGCCCTCCATATTCAAACTATACTTGCTTTGAGCTTCCTTATTGTGTTTTGTAAAATTATTTACCTGGAAAAAATAATGACATATATCCAATATGGCCATTCAGCTAAAGTACAATAGGAAATGAGTTTTTGTCCATATTTCCCAGCCCTAGGTTAGGCCCTTTTTGTTCACCTAATACACTTGCAGCAGAGCTGTAACCTGAAACACCATGTCCATCTGGGCAGACTTACATAGACAGTTACCAGGAAGGGCCAAACTTCTCTAGGACAGCGAGGGGCTGATTAAACAAACATTTTGTCCTCAGTCATCAGCCAATCAGAGGTCACTTCTTGCTCTCAACACAGCTAAACAACACTTGTAGCCCCTGACCCTTTTTCTTCAGAAATATGCTGGTAAGCCCAGTCGAAGAACCCAGGGAAGAACCATTTCAGCTTCAAGCTTTACAGGATGAATCTGGCTAAGGACAGATATGGACCATGAAGTCATTTTCCCTTCCATTTCGGCTGAATGACAAAATGATGCCATCCAGCATGTTACTTAATGGACGTGTACGCTACATAAATATGCGTCCTCATGGCGAACTTAAACCTACATATTCAACCATAATTATCTTCTGGTGTGTAGTGGACCATTCTAACAAGGCTTTAAATGTCAGTTTTACATATATGCGAGTCATTTTATAAAGCTTAAACTGTTATTTGCACTTGGCAAGCTGACTCTAATGCTGGAGATTGTCAAGTAAAATTATCATTAAAAACATGGCAGTGTCTTTATCCAATAATCAATCAGCGTAAGCCGAATACTTACTTTGAAGATAAACTTTCATTCAGCCCTTCTGATTTGTCTTTTGAGTTTGAGAAACGTTTACTCGACTCTGTAGAAGTCTAATTGTTAATTACAGGGGGCAGGCTCTGCATGACAAGTGCCACATACCTCTGATGTACACACATCAGACACACATCTGAAACAAGTCATGCTTACGTTAACCGAATTTGACAACACAAGCCCAAACTTTATACACCTGCATCCACAGGTGACCTGGATAATCTCATGTCTTCCAATTCCTATTGTGTTTTCTGCCATTTATGACTCAAACTTGCTAAGTCTCCATCAGCAGACATTTCCGTTGTGTTTACTTTGTGTTCATTTAAGTATCTTCATGTATCAAAAACAAACAGCGGTTACAATCCCTTGAAAAACTGCCAACTTTTCTTGCTGGGCAGTGGTTGTTTTTAGTATATTGAGCTTCTCTGTAAACAGCCGATCCACATGTTGTCTGATTGCTGTGCAGCAGCTATTTCAGTCTGGTGAAGCAATTTCTGTTTGTGAGTCTTCTTAAAGCAACCAGACTCTTCTGTCAGACTCTGTGACATTTTGTTCTGTATTAATGATACTTTCTGTTACTTGCAGTTGTATGCGCTGATAACCACCCACCCAAAATTAAAAAAACTTTGATTTTTTTAAAAAATAGTTTGTTTTTTTTTGCAGGAATTCCCAGAAAATCACATAAAACATGAAATCATGTGCACTGATAAGTCTGTATGTGTTCATTTATTAGTGTTGTAACTGAAACTTAATATGAAGTTGTCTTTACCCTACCCCCCATTTCCACATAGTCCGTCTGCGTAGCATGCCATATGTGCCAGGCATTTCAAAGCAAATCACCCCCAGTCTCTACAATTAGTTGGTTTTCACAGCCTGCACCTCGATCCGTCCTTGGTGCGTGCCAGCAGCACACCTCTACGCTAGTTTGTAGGGCGAGTCTATTTTCAGTGGAAGGCACTTCAACCCCATATCAATTTATGCCAAGCAGATCAACCCAAAACAGGAAAACAAGCACTCAGAGTTTCTGGAATTTAAAGACATCTGGAAATGTGGAAATGATACCAATGTCGACTACAAATTAATGTTAGGTGGGCAACATGTCTGTTTACATGTTGCTCTTCCTGTTATCTCTGGCTGATTATGTTAAACAGATGTGCCAAATAAAGAGTATTTAGAAACCAATCTCTTGCTGTGCTTCATCAGGATTTTTATGATGAGTCTTTTGTGTAAAAAACTGTGGGAAAACTTGGGTTTAATATGAAACCTTATTTGAGCAGCAGCTATATGAGGCATCTTGAAACAAAGTGATGTGCTGCTATGAATTCAAAAAAACATACAAATATGTGAACACTTCAGTTGTAACACCATTCACAATCAGTTGTTTCTGCTATATGCATTTCCATAAGGGACAGAAAGGGCCTTCACTGAAACTGTGCTCTTTTTCATGTCTATGTTTTGTTTTATTAACCTGCTACCCTTGAGAAAACTATTAACTTTTTTTCATGAATTTTCCTGTTGAAGTGGTTTCTCTGTTTTAAATAAACCATTACTAGGCTGCTCTTTGAAATACAAAACCAACTTGATAAAATCAGGGTAAAAGATCTGGCTCGGTGAAGCTATCTCAGCAGTGAAACACAATTTCACAGATCTAAAATTCATCTTCTGCTGATCACGATTTTACACGCTTTGATTGAGGGGTTTGGGGTTTGTTTTCACAGTCCAGTGACTATGATTTACACAATGCGTATTCACACTAGAAAAAAACAGATCATTCAAGTGTCCTTGTGTTGGAGGAATATTGATACTGTAGTCTGTGGCTTCTCTTGTTTATTTCCCATGAGTGCATGACACAGCATGCAGGAGCTAAGGAAGTGGAGGAGTGAGCTGGCTTCAAGACTGGAGGGAACTGTGAACAGAGTCTGGTTCAAATTCATGGAACATTAAACCCCCTCCTTGAACTACAGATGCACAGAGATCAAAACATAGTGTCTTAGGAGAAGTCTGTGTACTGGGAATGAGAATGTGTTCTTAGCATAGCTTCATGATGAGCCTGAAATAACCTCTGGAAGCCAGCTGGCTTTGTTCCAGATTCTGATGGGATGGTGGAGCAATTTGATGCTTTGGGCTGCAACGAGTCACTGAACAAATTCATCAGCAGTTATATGAGCCATATCATTCATTTAAAACATGTGGAATGATTATTTACATGCAAATTTTACATTTTACAACAATTTAAAATGTCCAATAAATATGTCTCCAACTGCAAAATTCATGTGAGGTGTATGTGAGGTATTGAAGCTAATAACTTGTCATAATCTGAGGGACAAATAGTGCAGTGATACTGTTATGAGAATGTTGGTCAGAGCCCATTAAGGCACAGAAAATGTTAAAAATGAATGGCTAAACACAAAATGTAGTGCTCTTTAGACAGGGATGCACAGTATGGATTTTTTTTGCTGATATAAAATATGATAATATTTCTGAGCTCATTATAGCAGAGACCAGTATTTTTTTTGTTTATGAAAATTGTTGTTCCTTTTATGACAGCAGACTATTTGGTTGGAAATATACATGAAGCAGGACAAATAATTGTTAATTCTTTGATAAATTACACTTTTGATCTATAAAAGTAGACATCCAATGACATTGAAGTGCACCATTAAGGTACATTGATACTTTCTTCTCATATCAAAGCCAATATATGGGATAAATAGTGCTTAATAAAAACACCACCGATATAAGGTTTATGCCACAACTGCCCTAAATTAACAGCATTGGTAATTACCAAAATCATATTGTATGTTTCTGTAATGGTTAATACACCAGTATGTAGAAGCTCTTTAACAACATTATATTTTTAATGCTGAAATATATTAATTATTGTTTCTCATACATTTAAAAATGTACTGTTTCCTAAAAAGAGAGAGAAAATAGTAAAGCACATTATTATTTCTTTATTAAGATGACACATTATGAAATTATTTACTTAACGAGGAATTCCTCATTCCACCTTCAAATTCGCCAAACAGACAACATAACTTTTGTTATTGTTAAACAAGTTAAAAGATTTTAAAAATATCTATGTTTTCATGTTTTTATGACAGGTGGTCTAATCTGCTAGGCACAGTTTATGCCAATTTATAGCCAAAATTTCAGCTGTAAATATTGTCTCAATGTACATATCGATACAAATATTTGCCAATGCCAATATTGTGCATCCCTAATTTAGACAACAGACTTAAAACATTTGTACAACATGAATGTAGTCACAGGGGCTGCAGTCACTGGTTTATGTAGTAGAGTTTTAGGGGACTTACACTGACGTGTGTCATAGTGGAAATGTCTTCCCAACATAACTGCAGGTAAACCTAACAGCATGATGCTGCGATCAGGTGGATGAAAAGCTCCCAGTCAGAATAGTCGCAATGCACCTGAGCATCAGTGACACCAGTCATGCCGCTCAGCAAGTAAAACTGGGATTACTGTTATTATACAAGCCACAAAGAAATTACACCTATTTCAATATGTTTCAACAAATATTTCAGTAACTCTGACAAACTGCTCTTGTAAAAGTCTGTAACTTGTATTTCTGCTTTTAAAATGAACACTTTAACATGCACAGAAAAATAACAATGAAATGAAAAAATAACATGTTATCATGATCTGTTCAAATGCAAATTTGAGAAAAAGAACACTTTTTGGAGAAAAAATGTGAATAACTCAACAACTTGAAAAAAACAGCAGGAGGAGCAATTTGTCTATTTTTCCAGCAATATTAAACTATTGTAACAGCTGTGAGCTGTGAAGTACCTTTTCTGTTGGAAGTGTTTGTTTTGAAACTTATTAATTTTATATCATAAAATACACCAAGAGCTTTTATGAACAGTTTTTTTTTCTCAAGTAGACATAGAAAATAGTTTCTAAACACACACATATCATTATGCAGAGTATAACTCACTATAATGCATGATCACAGGAAACCATGGGCTTGTTCTAAACCCCAAATAAAGAGATATTCACAGGCTTTACTTTGTTTTTGTCAGCTGCTGTTGCTGTCTGAGAGACAGCTGTTGACATGGTAAATAATTGAACGGCTACACCTTTGGAGCGCAGAGGAAAATGCTGTAAAATTGATATTCATACGGTGCTGATTGTGTGTGTTCCATGGACCGATTAACAGTCTGATATTATCTGATGTTTCTATGGATTATTGGTGGGTATTCTATCACTTCTTACATCAAAATTAAATCTTTCCACATCAGGAAGTTAAGCGCTCTCGAGTGCCTTTATTGTCTTCCAGTTTAACACATCATGCTGCATCAAACCTTCTTATAGCCAAGTCAAGAACACAGGTGAAAGGGTGCACATGCTTTACATTTAACCACGTTAATCTCAATGTGTCCTTTTTCGTTCATCACAGCAATGACAGTCAGAGGGCCTGTAGTTAAGCTATGGGGGGGGGGGGGTACGTGAGGATCTTGTCTAGGGCCCTATAATATCTGCGATCAAGGAATCGCGGACGGAATCACGGAATCTGACATTAAAAGCAGAATTCAATATAACACAGAATATCCCATAAGTGGCTGACAGTTTACGTAAAAGCTTTTTTTTGGTCGAAGTAAAAAGAAACGTATCTCTCGG
This sequence comes from Cetoscarus ocellatus, assembly GCA_037902135.1. Classification (NCBI taxonomy): domain Eukaryota; kingdom Metazoa; phylum Chordata; class Actinopteri; order Labriformes; family Labridae; genus Cetoscarus; species Cetoscarus ocellatus. The sequence continues at coordinate 531,484 of JBAMNC010000262.1, forward strand.
GAAAATGCTCCAGGGGGTCACTAAGACTGGGGACAATGCACGCTTCACTTCCCCTCCCCCTCCTCCTCCACTCATTAACGATGCAAACATGTCGAAGCGGCCATCTGAGACACCAGCTAAGTTGGCAAAGAAGCTACGAAACTTCTGACTAACTCCAAAGTACAGGGCAGAGCAGTTTCCCGATGATTATTATGTGTCAGGAGATCAAATGTTCTGACAATTTTGTCGTCATACTTTTGACTGGACCTGTAAAGGTACGTGTGAGGACCACCTGAAGAGTGAGTGATTATTTTTCATTACTGTATACAGTGTCTCAGGATTAAATTTGCGTAAAAAACAAAATACTGAATTCTCAAAAAATTAAAACAGAGAAAATGGAATATGGGAAAAACTAAAAAGTGAATTTGGGAAAAAATAACAGTTTTTAGAGGGCCCAACTTGTCCTCCTTTCAAAGGCCCAACTTGTCCTCTACTCAACTTTTAGTAACTTCATGGATTACTTTTGTTTCTCCTGGTACCAAATAATCTTTCCAGGTACCTGTCTGCAGCCTGGTTGTTGGGGACCTCTGTCTTAGACTACACCTTTTGTCTATATAAGATTCAACACAACTGCTAGCTAAAAGAAAACTATAACATTTCAGTGGCCAGGACAGTTGGAAGTGAGTAGTGCCCTTAAATCTGATGTTTGCATTAAATCGTGGGTTGACAGTTGTGCTGTTTTCCTTTTACTATTTCGACTCGAATGAGTAGTTTTTTAGTATTGGATTGGAGAATTTATAAGAATTGAGAATTATTTTAACGGGATTTTAGCTCCTATTATTAGATTGAGTTTAATGCTCGACACTTCAGACAACTTAAAAAAACTGATTCATAGTTATGCAAAGTCATGAGTTAAACTTTTGCCCCCAAGCCTCCAGCACAGGAGAAAATTGTCTGATAAAAATAATGAAGTACATGATTTTTAATGAAAGTGTGGTGTTAGTATTGGGCTTGCCTTGCTGTTGTGATAATGGTTAACATTTTCAGGAAATGTGCTTAAATCAACCTCGGTCTCAGGTGCTGCATTAAGTCGTGGCAGGTACACTCAAGTTATTCAAGGAAAAACATGCCTGTGCCCGAACAGGCATGACATTTACAAGTACTTCATCTCTTCACAACACGGTATAATCAGAGGAGGTGAGCGGAGATGCCTGTAAAAATATGACACATGGAAACCTGAATGGATTTTGATTTAAAAAACAATTGTTTGTGAGAAATTGAAGATCTTCCTTGTATATTTAGCTTTGAGAGAAAAGAAATAACATATGAAGCAAGGTTTATAAATCTAATAAAGCTGAAACAAAAAATAAACTACCACTCGTATTTCTGCGTGGGGTGTGTGCATTTGTGTGGCAGCGTTGAAAATATGAGAGAACAGAGCACTTATTATAAAGGACTCTTGTGCAAGGTCCCATGATAGCCTTCATAACAATGATAAATGACTCAAGCATTCTGCAAAGCTGCATCATATGACTAACACCTAAAGCTTTTTTTTCTCTGTTATGCTTGGGAGAGGACAGTTCCCTGCAAAAAAAGAACAAGGGATTAACATCCACGAAACCTTTACATATTTTCTGACCCCAGTCTGTTTTTCAATTTCCTCCCATACATCCATTACAGAGACGCAGACAATTTTTGTGGAAACAACCTGGTATTCAGGTTGTCTTTTTTCCTTCCCACAGCACTCCCACAAAACAACAACAACAACAGTGGAGCTGATGGCAGGATGTCATTTATGTCAGATTTATGATGAAAAGCTAACGAGGAGAGTTTCAATCAATTCTGACAGACTCTTTGATGCATTCAGCTTAAAGATTGAATGGATTCTCTCCGTTGCTGTTTGTGATGATCTCTCAACCAAATTTATTCCACCCCAACAACCGCTTCAGAGTGGTGGCTAAAATGTGTTGTGACATGCCATCTTTGATTTCTATTTGCCTCATATACATACAAACACTTTTGCTCTGCACCATCCAAGCTTGAATATAGGATCAGTCACGGATTGCTGAACATTAGTGTGGCAAAGACAAGGGATGTACAAACCTTAATCCAAATATGTTGGGACGTGCTGTATAATGTGAATAAAAATAGAATAAAGGGATTTGTGAATCCTTTAAATCTATATTTGGTTGAATACAGCATGAAGACACAATATTCAGTGTTTAAAGGAAACATTTCATTTGATAATATACACTCATTCAAAATGTGGTGCCTGCAACATGTTCCAGAAAAAGTTGGGACAGGAGTGGAGGCAGGAATTTATATGATCTCATTGTTACCAAAGCCATTATCAATCCTGCTCAATTCTGCCCACAACTTTTACAATTCCCTTATTGATTCCCATGGACTTTCTGTGTGAGCAAAAGTCATATCAAGTATCCAGTGGCAACAATGTAAAACACATGTCACTCCTGACATTCAATGCCATATCGCATACATGAATGGTTCTGCAAGTTGCTAGAGTTTCAATCAATCGTCTCATGTGGGTGGCCCTGGTTTCAATTGACCTGAGGCCTATTGCCATACACCTCCCTTTGCTCTCCAGCCCCCTCTCCAAGTCTATCCACTGTCTCTTAGTTATCTAGTCATGAAAAGCTATTTAAAGCTATTTAACATTCATTCACTACGCATTTACATACTGGTTAAATTTTGCCTTGTAACTTGTCCATCAGAAATTGCATTTGCACTCTTTCATTCCCTCTCCACAACAGTGGAAGAGTAGTTAGGGCAATGTGGGGTTAAATGTCATGCCCAATATGGGACTGTGGAAAATGGGAACAATCAACCAACCAACTCTTGCAACTGAGCCAACATTACTCAAAAGTCAAAGAGCCAAGTAAGCACTTTTGTTTAATGTTTCTCTTGAGTTGCAACAGTGTAGGGTTTATGGTGTCACTTTTTGAAATCATAATGCGCTGTACATTTTCAATCTGTACATTTTCAATCAGAGACAGGTCTGACTGCGTGCAAGCCAGTCCTGTCCTCACACTCCACTCCTGTAAGGTCATTATAAGTTATGCTGAATGTGCTATGACATTGGCCACTGTTACATGGTGTTTTTAAACTCGGAATTAAGTATTCAGAACTAAATAATTCGGAATCAAAGTATTCTCCTTCACGTTTACATGGAAATAGTAATTCCAAATTGAGGCTTACATGTTTACTCGCCTTTATTCAATTCCGCTCAAGGTCTGGGGGTTGGGAATGGTTCTGATTGGACAGGGGGCAGACGTGATGTATTAAGGTCTACCGGAAGAAAACAAACTCCAGTTCAGCGTCTCTGTCAGGGAAACCTCGTCCAACTTGGATGATACAACTTTAAAAAGGTCTGCATTTTTATGCTTACATCCATTCACTCTTTTCATTATTTACAAATCTTCTAAGGCACTAATTAAATAAACTGTCTCGGCTTAAGTTCAACGCTTGCTTCCCCGTCAGCGCATAACATGTGCGTCATCTCAACGGGACAAGGTAACGAGCATGCGCAGAATGACTGGAATTAATTTAAAGCGGGATGAATGTATACATGATTGAGGAATTATTCAATTCGGATTTAAAATCAGAATAAACCAGCCACCTACTTCAGAATTAAGTTTAATTCCGAATGGTAATTTTCATTCGGAATAAGGTGTTTGCAAGGTCATTTTTAATCTTTTTAAAGAGGATTTAAGTTTTATTCTGAATTAAAGGGGAACTAAAGCTCTCATGTAAACATAGCCACTGTCTTGCTGAAATAAGAAGAGAAATCCGCTGTTTGATTGAAATCATATGAGGCTTTAAAGCCTGTATGTGCCATTTACTATTATTGAAGCCTTTACAGATAGGGAAGTTACCACTGCCATGAGCACTACTACACTCCAACTCAATCACATATGCTGGCTCTTGTACTTTGCATCCTGGTTGTAAGATGTTGAGCCAGTAAGAGAAAGTAGTAAACTGGACAGTGAGTTGGCTTTTGTGTTGATAGGCTGGTACTTGTGTGTGGTCTGGCCAATAAGATTGTGTTGTGGGCGGGAAATCAATTCAGAGAGAGGAAGGAAAACAAAGCCGATGGTAGGCAGAGATGGCTGGAAGGGCGGATTAGAGCCGAACAAACTCATTTTTTAATGTATTGATATTATCGGCCAAGGGTCAAATAATATGCTGATACCAATAATCTGCAAAATGTCAAATCTCAGCTCCAGTAATCTGCTAGGCTGACGATTGGTTGACTCCTTATAGATGGTGAAATATTTAAATTCCCTGAAACTGTGCACAAACAGATATGTCCATAAGCTGGTTAACACTTGCACCCTATCATAAAATGCAGAGCCTGTCATTATTGTTTATGGTGAATGGCTGAGCTTTTCAGGAGTGCTCTTTTACAATCCTGCTACCAATTAATTTACAAACATGTTGAATGTTTCTGGTGTTTTTCTTTTGAACATTTTACAACTACTGCTGTCTTTTCTTGCACTTGTACAAACTCTTCTCGGAACATGTTGCAGGCACAAGAGCCAGTATGTGAGTATGTTTTTCAAAAGAATGATAAAGTTTGTCGTTTTAACATTAAATATTATGAGTTAGGGTTGTGTTGAATTATGTGGGCGAAAATGATTCATAAACAACTGCATTCTCTTTACCTCACAAAAGCTATAAAGTCAAAATTTCTTTGAAAATTGGAGTTGGTAAAAGTTTTGTACCAAAATCACTCTTATAGTACAACTTTTGAGGTGAAATAGCCATTGGGCTCCTCTGCAGTGTAATGCAGCATTAATATATAATGTGTGGCGCTCAAGTCAACACAGAAAACATAAATAATGCAGTCATCTTTCCTATTACAGTATAATCTAGACCCAAAATTTATAGTGCTCTCTATTCCACCAACCTCTTAATGAGGAGGCATTTAAGTAGAGGCTGCATTAGTTCTTATTATGAACAAGTAGCACAAATAAATAAACATACTTGTCCAGTATGTGGGATAAAAGCATAAATCAAAATGTGTGCAAATGGTGTTTCTGTTCAGCACACTGAATTAAAACAAGACTGTGCTTGTAGAGGAGAAAGTAGCTTCAGTGTCACGGGGGATGACCAACAATGGCTAAAGGCTTTATGAGAACACTAAAAGCAAGTTCTGCATTCAATATCAGCCATAATCCAATTTTAAATGACTGTGTATCTGAGAAAAAGTCTTTTATCAAGGGCCAAGAGCAAGAAGTTTAAATGTGGCATTTGAACAAAAAGCCCCTGGCATTTTCTGGGTCAATTGCTCCATTCTTTAATGTCACTTAGATTTAAGAGAATACCATCTGAGGAACCCTGGTGTCGTTTAAATTTTGGAAAAGGAGCTGCTCATGCGGGACCGCTGGCAGTCTTTGCCCACAAAGAACTCTGAAGGGGAAAGAAAATGGAACAAAACTCAGAGAGAAGTATTCTGTCATCATACTTGACTGTGAGTGCTGCTCTTTCCAAAAGGAGGGCTCCCACTTGGCGTTAGTCATGCTGAAAATGATCTAGCTGTGTCATTCTGTAACCACATTATCCTTATATGGCAGCATCCATATAAATATAAAACAAAGTTATTGTCAATTAACTTTATTTTGCACACCTGATATTTGATGCCACGCTGCATAGACAAATGCTTCTGAAAATTGTTAGTGTTTCCACCCTTGCTAAAAATCACAGGCACAGACACAGGACATTGTGCATTTAGCGTCATACTGTGTAAAATTAAGCAACACATTCGGCTGCCTCTGTCTCCTGCCTGCTCTTCTTTAACTTCTTGTCTTTGCTGACAGCCTCTGATGAAAGTATGAAATCCTTGATATGCAGACCATCAAAAATATAGACTGATTAGGGCTTTTCATGCTGCTATTTCTTAAAGCTAAAGATCACTTTTTTTCTGTGCTCTGTTCATGCATTTATCAAAAATAGGCTTCTCCACTTCCTGCTTCACTCAGCTTTACAGTAGTCAACCTACATAAAAGGATCATATTAGAGATTTGTACAGCAGCTTACTTCTAAACCATGTCAGTAATGTTCAAGTATTTGAGGAGAAAGCATGTTTAACTTCACTCAGATAGAAAACCACGATCAATAGGGGCTGAAAGTTCTTGTCATGCTGTGATTTTTTTTTATTCATTTAAAATGTTGGTCCCCTGCAACAAAGAATAAACACACTTTTTTTTAAATCTTCTTTCCATCTCTGTTTCTCCCACTCCTACTACTAAACATTGAAGCATATACTTACAATACTGACTATTCAAACTGTGGTTACAAAGGTCATAATTTGACAAAGTTGCTCATATTGCACTAATAATAGCTATGTTTAAAGCAAGACAAAAATCTAACTTGGATTCAAATAAAAACGGTACATTTGAGTTAGGAAGAACATTGTCTGATTTGAGAGCTAACATAAAATAAGAGCAGATAATTAACTGTAAATATCATTATCAGATAAGCTGAGTCATTGCTTTATTAGATGGTGGTTATCAGAAAAGATATGAGATGCACTCTGCTTGTAAGGACAACAGCCTCTTTATATGGCAAGCATGGACATTACCCAAGGCTACTAATTGGTGCCCTACACATAATTATCTTCATGATTTATCATCTGCCGATAGGATGATGATAAGTTCTTCATTCCTGATTTTCTAAGTACTAAAAACTAAGAAACTCATCTTACAATGCAGCTGCATAGGAGAGAAATGAATCCATCAAAAATTGACTAATTTCTGTTTACCCCACTGAACATAACAATGAGTAATTTTTACTGGTATCACATCAAATCAAAGCTTAAAGGTCTTATATGGTAGTCCTTTTTAACTAGGGCTGCCACAAACGATTATTGTGATAGTCGACTAGTCAACGACTATTTTTTGCGATTAGTCGACTAATCACATCATGCATGATGTGATCCTTTTAACAAATAACCTAACAAGCGCTGGCAAAAAAAAGCATCCTTGGCAGAGGTAAAAAGTGCAAATTATGTGAGTGAAAAAAATTGGGTTGGCATGTAAAGGCTTTTAGGCTTTGTCTGACCATGCCCCTCTAAGGAAGTGGCTTTTTGATACTGTGCTCTAATGTTTACTGTGGCTGCACGGACTTGCTTTAACATGTCCACTTCACTAAAACTACCTGTTTTTTTGTACAAAACCTGGCTTACGAAACCATTAGGGGAATACGCCAAACAGATGGTTTGAGCTCACATTTTCTGAAGAGTGGAGTGAGCAACAGAGGAAAAAGAGGGATTTTTTTATGTTATGGGGACTGTAGATAAGCCATTGACATATAATTCTGTACAATAAAATGTTAGGAGATTATTTTGCAGAATATGAGACCTTTAAATATCTGGTATTGTGACAACTCCAATCAAGGAACTTACACTTCAGAGAATACCATAAATCTTTGCATTTCTTCTTCATACATCATTCATTTAGATTTATGGAGTCAACAGCCTAAATTCTCTCCAAAAATGAAAACTAATGTAAATTACTTCAATTTCAAAATTCCATGCTGAAACCGCAGTAGACTGCTGCTGAAAACCCCCCAAAGAAAACTAAAAAACAAGCCCACCAACTTTCTGCAGCCCACAGAGAGAAGCCACCAGATCTCCAGCAGTGCCAGAGGATGAAGGAGGACCGGCTGCCATGTTATTTCACCATCACTCTCCGTCTTGTCTCTGCTAAATCACATCAGCCTGCAATTGACCAAGTGTCACGCTTCAGAGGGAAAATCTGATATCTCCTGCACCCACAAACCCTTTCCTCCTCCACTCTGTTTTTCTCCAAAGGTCATATTTAGACTTTTGCAGTGGCACTAAAAGTACCCACTGCTCTGCAGAACGTTCTCTGGCATCTTATCAGCTTCTTCTTTTAGATAAGGTGGAATAAAAGTGAGAAAGGAGCGCCTGGAGTGCCGTCTGAGGCTTGGCTGTGTAATGATGAATCTTTGCAAATACTTTTGGTGTTGGTTGATAGGGAAGTTTTGTTTGATTTGTGTTTTACTCATAAATGGAGAGTGAATACATCATGTCTGCCACACAGCAGAACGCAGTGGGGAGCTGGAAGAGTGTGGTCATTTGTATTCTTCTAGAGAACAGTAACGCCTAATGACAGAGTTTTTCTTCTTCTCAAAAGATTGCCTGAGGTTAAATTTAAAAAAGATTGCATACTGGTCCTTGATCGATGCAAAAGTCTTTTGTGGAATATCAGAGGCCTCAAATATCAGACACGTTCATACTATAAAATCCAATTGAAATGGACTAACTATGACTGACATGTGCCTTAAAGGAACCCTCCAACATTTTTGTTGTTGTCATGTCTTGCCTCACTCCCGAGTCCATGACAAGCAGGAAGACACCATTCTTTTGACTACGCGTCCAGTCACGAGAAACAGATGGATTTAGATCACCAACTGTTAGCTTAGTTTAGCTCAAACGTCGGGAATATATGGATAGTGCTTCAGCCAGTCTCTGTCTACAGACATCAGGTAAACTCAAGATGGTCCTGTGTGCTTGTTGTATTTTTTATTGACCGCGTGATGTTACGTTATCTATTTTTAGACTAAGATTAGCACTTGATTCAATTTTTGAAAGAAATACCTACAAAACTAAGCCACAGGGCGCATGTGCAAATCACTGCGAAAGTGCTTCTCAGCATGTCAACAAACCACAGTCCATGCCGGTTCGGATTCTCCCCTTAGCCCCAGGCTGTTCCACTGTCTTGGCTTCTCTTCTTGCACACTCAGCCTCCACAGCATGTAGTTCCTCCTCCTTATATTCTAGTTCAAACAGGTTAGGTTTTGAATCTACATCAGTCCAGAAGAAATCATCTTTGTCCGCTGTCATAAAGTCGGCCATAATCCTTAGTAGCAATCTTCTTCTACTTGTAAACAGAGGCTTTGGTTTGTTGACATGCTGAGAAGCACTTTCGCGGTTGTTTGCGAATGCACCCTTTGGCTTAGTTTCGTAAGTATTTCTTTCAAAAATTGAATCAAGTGCTAATCTTAGTCTAAAAATAGATAATGTCACATCACACAGTCAATAAAAATACAACAAGCATACAGGACCATCTCGAGTTTATCTGATGTCCGTAGACAAAGACAGGCTAAAGCACTACCCATATACTCCCGGCATTTGAGCTAAGCTAAGCTAGCGGTTGGCGATCTAAATCCATCTCTTTCTTGTTACTGGATGCACAGTCAAAAGAATGGTGAGTCTTGCTTGTCATGGACTCGGGAATGAGGCAAGACATGAAAACAACAAAAATGTTGGAGTGTTCCTTTAAGGTAACTGCCAAATCAGTAACTGCCTGATGTCCCAGACAGACAGTTCAACATTTACTTTACAGCATATATTTCGCTAGCTCATCAGGAACTGCTTCAGGGACTACCATCAGTAAAAAAAAACGCCTGGTCATGGTCTAAAATAACAGGCTGTAACATGGACACTAAAGGCTGTAGGCAAACAAAAATGTTTGAGTTTATGTAAAATAGGTGAGGTTTATTTTTGGTCATCAGAAAATTTCTACATGTTCATTTACAATTGTTTATGAAGAGAATCCTGTTGAAACTTCAAATCAGTTATTATTCTTGTAATTACACACTGTTTAAGCATTTATAACCTAATAATCACAAATACTTGCCAGATTTGTTAACTTTTATTTCTCAGGAAAAAAGGGTTAAAATGCAGGACAAAGGACAATTCCTGACACATTTATTGACAAAAAAGACCTGGTGGACATTTCTAATTATAGTGTTAACTGTCATGTTTTTACTTTTGTACTCCATATGCACAAATAAGTTATTACTGTGCAAATTTTTATTTTCATATGTTTGCTCAAAAATATGAGGTGACATACCACATATGTTCACATTGACATCAAAATAAAAATTCAAAAATTGTCAACAGGTACACTAATTATTTGTGTATTTCTACTTCTTACTGAATCGATGCTGAATCGAATCGCCACCTAAAGAATCAAATTCAAATTGAATTGTGAGGTTCTTAACAATGCCCAGCCCTAATTCTGACCGCCAAAATCAAATGGAACGCAGCATAAAATCCCATATACTTTCGCCCTTGGCACTAAGGTACTTTAATGCTAACTGGCTTCCTTGTTTTCAGACTCATTCCTGCACCAGTCCTAAGACATTTATTTTGCAATGCATCTGCTCACTTTGCAATGTTTGTCAAATATTTATTGTTCTGTCTAAATGACAAATATATGATGAATGAGTCTGTGTCCTACTGACTCAGTAACAGAAATATAAGATATTGGGTTTGTGTGTTGTTTTGTTGTATTCTGAAGAGCTGGAATCAAATTAGACTAGTGACCATTTGATTGGTCAAAATGTGTTTATTTAAATTAACTACATTTTCTTCAGTTGCCTACAGCCCAACATAAAAATATATATATATAAAAAAACATATAACAGGGTTTTATAAAAAACAACACTTCAATGTTTTTTAGTGATCATTCAACCATAAAATTTCAACATTATGATCTTTAAAAGCCAAAACAGAAAGATATTAAAACTCAATGTCCAGCACTACCATAATACCTCTAATATACAAATAAAATATCAAAAGCAGTATTTTTCATTTGTTATCTTAATCATAACCCTCTAAAATCAAAAGAGAAATGAAAGCTTAATACATGCAGCACATACATTCAACAATAAAAGACCCTGCTGAAAATCTGCCCATAACTCCCTTTTATCAAAAATTAACTCTGTGCACTGAGCTCTGATTTACATTTCATAGGGTCCTGAAATATTCATGCTGCTCTGACTAGCTGCACAATGAAAAAAATAACAAGCAAAAATTCCCTGCATTATACTGGCAAACTGCAAACAGGATATGAGAGGTAAAGAATGTAAAATGAAATCCTAAAAAAATAAAAAAAAAAGACACTTCAGGAGCGACAGGATCTGGGCACACAGCAGAGGAAACTAATAACTATTTGATAACTTGTCTCATGTCCTCAATAAAAGTCAAATGACTTATTATTTGTACACTTGTAGGGTTTGGCTAGCCTTTTCTTTTTCATGCTTTATTAGAACAGGGATAGAATGGAGGCTTTCAGGGTTTCTCACTGCAGAATGTAATACTGGCTGAGCACTGATCTGATCTCCCTGGAACCTCTGGGTAACAATTTCCCCTTCTTCTTTATAACTGCATTATTTCATTTCAAAGTCATGTTTTTCATTTCTACTTTGGTTGGTATCTGCACACTTTACCTTCCCTGTAATATTTCCTTATAAGCACAGATTAGCATGCTGGCATGAGACGTGAAAGAATAATAAGATTAATGTTATATTTCTGTACTATGTTAACAGTACAAAAAATGCCTTTGTAGTGACTTTCTTTTAGCTTGCATTGCTTGAAAAGTTTTGCTGTCTGTACAAAGCTTAGAGGTTATTCCCCATGAGGAGTTCCCAAGGCTGACTCAAGGTCTCTGCATATTGTTCTCTCCTGTTTTTTCAATCTGCTCTGCATTTAAACTGTGCAAAGAGGCTGGCTTTCTCCAGACATTAAAAAAAAGCTTCACAACTTTGTAGATTACAGGCTTGACGGCAGTTTAATTTAATTATTCAAGCTTGCAATGTATTTCAAGAGAATTTATTATGAAGTTCTTTTCTTGATGTATTCAGCTCTGTTTCAGACAAAAAGCTAACAAATGGATTCAGTAAGGGTTGTTACCAAAATAGTTGTTCCATACTGATTAACTATAAGACTAATTAAGAGCTGCCACACTAGAGAAATGTGTTTACTTACGATTGTCTAACCAGAGACTGGGACAGATTTTTCTCTGTGCTGTAACTTAACTTGTAGTTGTGACAGCAGCAGCAGCAGTGGCCTCAGTCAAAGTGACATTTTTAGCTGCAACATTTATTTGAATGTCAGTGGCAGCAATAGTTGCTGCAGTAATGGAAGAGTTTTTACAATCGTGGTCAAAGTTGTGTTGTTCCATTTCAATTTGTTTCTTGAAAATGTATTGTTATTTAAGTAGCATTCAGGCAATATAAATTAGGACAAATATATTATTCAGCTCTTTTCTTGATGTGATTCAGCTCTGTTTTGGAAAAAAATAAAAACTTCTGGGCCCAGTAATGGTTCATAACAATCTGTGCTCCACACAAATTAACTATTAAACTTATTAAAAGCTGCCAATTCCAAAATGTGTTCACTTTTGATTTCTTTGACAGGGATTGATAAGAGACATTTCTCACTGTGCAGTCACTTATTTACTTGTAGTTGTGACAGCAGCAGCAGCAGTGGCCTCAGTCAAAGTGACATTTTAAGCTGCAACATTTATTTGAATGTCAGTGGCAGCAGTAGCTGCTGCAGTAATAACAACAAAATCACAATCATTGTGGTCAAAAATATGTTTTACTTTAACTTGATCCTTTGAGTTCAGTTATGTAGGCTTATAATGTGTTAGGGGTAGAGGTGTGCGACATGACAATCTTATATCATGGAGAATGTATTGGTGATCTACCAAAGCAAAGAGAGTCCATGTCCCTCTTGTGTCTCACAGCAAAGCAAGAGTTGCACTAAACATGAAAACGAAATTTAGGATTAAGTCCTTAAAAAGAGCTGTACCTCAGTTTTATGGAACTGCTTTGGATTATTTCCTACACCTACAGGATAAGGTTGTCACTATTCACAAAAATTGAACTCGACCGGTTTTCAATCATACATGATAAAAACCAAAGATCTTTGGCTGTTAATGTGTATGTCCCCCAAACTGCAACAATATTTACCTCTTCTAAGGCCACACTGATGGGCCACATGTCCTTGCACATGTAGCTTGCAATCTTGTCTGTTATTGCCTCTTTCCATGTATCTGGCAGAGGGCCTGCTAAGCAGGACTCAGAAGCACTGGGCTGGCTTGACAAAGCACCACTGAACTGCAGTGGATGAAAGGCTGACAAATGGGGCCGCAAATTTGTCGTGGAGGGCCAACTGCTTTGCACATAATCGTCACACAGCGAAGCCCAAAGTGCTTCTACACGGCGCTCCTAACGTTTCGTTGTTGACATTGTCTGCTCAGAGTGGCTTTGCCTGACCTCCATTTCCTCAGACTGTCTTCTGTTGGTTTCCAGCAGACTAGATGCAGCGACTGTTGAGGTCAAGGGAGCACTGGCCTGACGGATTGCACTGGGAGGGCCCTCTGCTGGATCAGGCTGTTCACTGCCTCAGGCACCCTAATGTGCTGTTGAGCTATTCACATTATATTCAAGTGTTTATTTGCAATTTGCATATGGATTTTAACCCCCATGCTTAAATGGATAAACAAATATCGAAGGCGACAGCCCAAATACAAATAATAAAAAGCTCAAATTTCCTGGTCTCTTTTGTTAGCTCTATGACTTCAAAACATAATGACAGCAGCAAAATCTATGCAGCCCACAATCTACAGTTTGGGAAGCATTGATATGCAGTTTTAGACAGAATACCAGCATAGTTTAAAAATGCATAACAGGCCTGTATTTAATAAATAATTACAAGAAAAGGCAATCCCGAGTCCTCTATTTTTAAAGACTTGTTTAGTAAAAAGCCACCATTACCAGCTTCTACTAGCACTTGTGTTAGCCCATCAGCACTTCTGTTGGTAGCAAATTGCTGTGGAATATGCTTCATTAGACAATCAACAACTATCTAATACTGACACTTTGAACTTTTTCAGAAAACCCCACTGAATAGTGAAGATAACTCCAACTGAATATATATCGCAGTGAATCATGGGGACAACTGTACTTATTTCACATTGAGGTCTAGTGAGTAACTAGTGTCTTTTGCAGCCCAGCCAGGAATAATTCAGATACATGATGTCACATGCAAAGACCTATGACACAGCACTGGCTGCCACATTGAAGAAACATGTTAATATATTGAGGCCTTAACAGGGATTGACATTGTTACCCACTGTATCGTAGTTAAAGTTGTGACAGTGGCAGCAGTGGCCTCAGTAAGAGTGATATTTGAAGCAACAGTATTTATACTGTAAATCCACAAAAGTTTCAGTGTAATTTGATTCTGTCAAAACAATTATTATAGAATTATTTAAACTTGCAATGAGTTGATCAAAACAGTTTCATTACTACTGCTTATGTATCAAGCTTATTTACATCTGTCACACTGGAGAAATGTGTCCACTTATTAACCGTAATAGGGAGTGGCACACATTTCTCACTGTGTAATAACTTCTTTTTGTGAAGGCTTCAGCAGCAGTGACAGCAGCTGTAAAGTTTTCGATCAATCATATAAGTTTTTGAAAGCCTACAGATCAAAAATGTCTGTTTAGCTCTGCTCACAATCTACTGATCCTCCTCTCTTTTATTCTTTTTTCCTCCATCATCCACTCATGCTGTTTCTCTTTCTCTCTCTTCATTTATCATCTGTAATGAAATGTTTTCTCTCCTCTATGGCTAAAAATCTAAGTCTGTCTGACATTCACTCCAGCAGTCAGGGGACAGATCATGTGGAGCTGTGTGTCTACCATGCACATTCAGGCTGCAGGTTTAGATGCTCCAGCCACAGAGATATTGACATGGTAGACAGGGCAGACACTCTAGAAGTGGATCTTAAGTGAGTGTTTTCCTGTCAGCAGTAGTAACTCATACCTGGACTTGAAGTACAGTTCGGGGGGCTGAAAATGCAGTATACAGTTGTGCTGCAAGTTGTGTATTTCTTAGGTTGCATTCACACATTACATGTTCAGTACAGACCAAACAAACTCTGGTTTGCTCTTTTTTTGAATAGTTTGGATTATTTGGGCTGGTATGAAAGTTCACACAAACTTGAGGGCAGACAAAAGAACCAAACTCTGGTCTGCCTAAAAAGGAGGTCTTGGTTCACTTCGAACAAAACCAGATTTTGGTTTGTGGTGTGTATGAGAGCCATCTTAACCGAACTTAACTCCCAGGCCAAACCTGCATACTTTTAGGTGTGAAAGAGACCTTAGCCTTACTTGTGCACTGCTTTAAGAGTCAAAGCAACACCTACCTGACTTAAGACTTGTGTTTTTTGTAACTAAAGTTTGTCAGCAACTTGACAAGTCACATTAATGACAAGATAAGTGCTACAGAAACAAGTTCCAAACATTATGAAAACAAGTCTTGTCTCATTGTTAGTATCACTTCTTTTCTGTCTTCAGAGTGAACTACACTCATGTTAGTTCATGGCTCAAAGACTGAAGTATTCAGTTCACTGTTCACCAGATTATGAGCACATTTGTTCAGGCTTAACAATGTAAAGCAACTGAGGCTCTGTGAGGGTGGGAGGGTTTGCTTCATTTGCCACATATAATAAATCAAGTACAACACTGCCTCAGTCAGTGTTATAATCCTGCAGATTATCTTGTTAGTGCTAAAACTGTTTAAAATAAGACCTTAGGTTTTATAATATAAAGAAGTAAGTTCATTCTATTTTGAGATTGACCTGTACCAGATTTTTGTAACATACACGTCCAAGCCAAAGGTAAAGCGATGAGACCCGTTGTTACCTGCCTTGCATTACGACAATGAACTTCTGTAACATGAACAAGCTTGGAGTGCAGATGCTTGGAATGTGTGACCACTTGAGGCTAAAATCAAATTCATTAAAATTAAAATATTGGTCCCGCAATACCATGCAGTAGCCTTGCTTAAGTGCTGTAACCCATTCACAACTATTCACTCTCACATTCACTCACTGATGATGGAAACTTCTATGTACGCAGTCCATCAGTATTGGCTAACAAACAAACAATCAGACTAAAGGCCTTTGCACACTAGATGCAATGCAAATAAACAGCAAAAAATTACAAATATTTTGGAGGTATGTTTTATGCGTCTTTCTATTTGCAGTAAAAGCTATGCATATTTGCAAATACATGTTGTGTACATTCTAAAAATGACTGCACTGCGGAAACCAAAATCGATTCAACGTCAGTGACAGTGACCTGGGGCTATTTTCAATCAAACAAACTTAATGGGAGTCCATCTGATCATGTAAAGGAGAGGAGGATTTTGTGCATTTCACTATTTAATTCAGAAGCTGTACCACAGGTTCTTCAGGACTAACTGTTCAGAACAGTAGAAGCTTAAGTAAATACCATCATCATACTGCAGCTCCAAACTATCCTCCTCCATCTATTGTCTTAAAAATTCATTAAGCTTGTCATTTTGATTGTTTTATGACAAAACAACACCATCATATTGATTTAGAAATGGCTACAATAACAGTTTCTCAAATACTCAATGATTAAGCTACTTAACAGCTGCCTTATTAAAGAAAACTGTTAATTTATGACTGTCGTATCTAGGATTGGCACGTTTTCCCTGTGAGGAGTAACATTACTTGAAGTTATGAAGGCAGCAGCAGTGTCAGCTGGAATGACATTTCTTGCCGTAACATTTATATAACAGTCAGTGGCAGCAATGATGCCATAGCTATGGCTGCAGTCTCACATTCCTGCTTTAAAGGGTTTAGTTCCATTTCAATTTGATGCCTGCAATTCAAAGAGTTCAATCAGATAATTGCCCAAGCCACAGCAATTTCTTCAAACAGATCAATGCGGTGAATTGGCATTACTGCAATCAACGCAAATAAATGAATCATTACCTACAAACCAATTTCGTGGCTTCTAAGACTGTTTCACAGTGATATGACATATATGATAAATGTCTGCAGGCAGCCTGACACAATGGTGTTCACAGTCCCGAACCACTGCAGCAAAACATCTCAGACTGCACACCGCGCACGCTACTTTGAAACTGTCTGTCCTGTCTCTGTTTTTACACAAATTATTCTGCAAGCTTCACCTGAGAGCATCACATGTGAAGCGAGCAACCACTCTGACAGAGCAAATGTGCACAAACAGATACAGTATTATGTCAGACAGCACGCTAGTTCTTCTCCACTGCAAATAGGCATTCAGGATCATTTGGCTAGCAGCAGCAATGATGACAACTAGGAGTAGCTGATGTAAAAATAGTCTAACATAGTCAAGTGTGCTTCCTTTTCACACTTCAAACTGTTGAAAACTATGCCTTAGAGAGGTATTTATGCTATAGTATGAGTCGGAGTATGTGTTCACTAAAGCCAATCCTGTCTATCCCTTCACTTCAAATCAACAACACAAGCTAAACCCTGAATGTACTGTACAATGGAACAACGCTCTGATAAAGAATTATCTCAACACCAGGATTAGAGGTATTACGTGTAGCTTTTTGTCACCAGTCCCTTTTATTGAAAATGCATGACATTGAGTTCTAAATAACAGGTTAAATGTTACTCAGATAGAGAGCCTGAGCTTGAAATACTGAGTGGCTATTATCACATTTGTTATTGATAGCAGAATGTAATTAAGAGCGCCAGTCTGATATTGGTTTTCCTGAAGGCTAAAGCGAATCAAAAATCTCCTACAGATAGATAAAGTCACTCAGATCTCCTCTAGCCCAGCTGTAATTTTTTTTTTCTTGAAAAGATAACAACTTGAATTCATTATGTGTTTTTATTACTCAATTTTACTGCTCAGGCAAACAACTGCATTGCAGTGGACACTGATATAAATGTGCAAACAAAATACATGTGAATGCATGAACAGATGTGAAATCAAAAATGAACCCCTTATTTTTTGTAAACGGTGTTCACAAAGGTGTTTCAATTGCAAGAAGAGAATAGTGTAGCTGAGAAGAACAACCCAAACTACCACAAGCTGTGGTTTTTGCAGCTGAATCCGAGGTTGAATCCTATTGTGTCCTCTTAACAAAAGAGGACCCTGCACAAAAGGAAAGTTCAATCTTTGATTTACTCACAGCAACCCTAAGTCAATAACGGGGTACATTAGAAATGTGTGTAGTGTAACAAAAAAAAGAGAGATTTTCCTGAAATGAGGGACCTTGAATGAAGGCAGACAAAGCACACACATTGCTGGCTCTATATCTCAGAGGAACAGAGCAGATGATAGACTTTATCCTGTTCCACTTCCACTAGATCTGTGCAGCCTGGGCTTTCAGCTGAGAAGCTCTCTTCACTCATGTCCAAAATGGTCTGTTAGCTGCATGGGATGATGAAATCGAGGCAGGGCTGGCTTTATGGACCACAGTTTGTGTTTGGGGGAAAGAAATGGTGTTTTTTTACAGGCTTTGAAACAAGATGCCCTTTTTTTTGTTCTTCTTATTTATCTATTTAAGAATGCTGGAGAAACAAACGTATTTGAACTCTCAACAACAATAATTATTCAAGTTTTAGAATTTTTTTTTTTTTTTATTTAAATCGATACACAACGCTGATGTACTTGGAGCTTTTCTTCATTTCTGTAAGGGATGATGAGTGTTTGTGCACCAGATAAAATAATGCTTTGTCAAAGGACTTGTTAGCTGTATTTTTGGGGTACAATTTTTATTGAGATGTTGCATCCCTCCATCCCTAACTTTACAAATTTTGCCAACATAAGGTGCAGTCTATATAGTGTGAAGGTGTTGTCTGTAATTTTTGATGGGTGAAATCAAGAAATTACCCAATAGATGCAAATATATCTTTGGTACCAAACTATCAAATATGAATCAGTATTGTTTGAATTTTACCAATGATAAAACATTTCTTTAAAATTAAACAAAAAGTTAGAATAATAATTTCCCATCTAGACTAAACATATAGTTGGTTGTGCTGCCAGTAAGCACATAACTGGTTCCTACTGTAAACTATCTCATATAGTTTGATGTATTTAATGTATAAAACTAGGGATGTACAATATCATTGGTATGGTTTCGGTGTCGGCATGTTATTAATAGGGGTGTAAATCACCAGTTTCATGACGATACGATACGATACGATATCGATTCTTTGGACAACGATACGATATTTGCCGATATCACAAAGTCTGCCATGATTCGATTTCGATTCAATACGATTCAGGGACCTCCGATCGATTTAAGACGATATTGTGTACTCATTGAACACAATCAGCTACATTTCACCTAAAGCAAGAAAGAAATACAAAGCAATTTCTAAGTTTTGACAGTTTTATTACTGAAATGTGAAACGATGTGCTGACCTTTGGATATGATAGGTTATAGAGGATTATAACCATCTGTATGATCTAATCCTGTTTAAAATTAAAATTGGGTTTATTAGTAGTCAGGTGTTTTTAGATTTTGCTTCACTGTTTAATGGTAGGTGTGGAGGAAGAATAAGAATAAGCTCTCACTGTTATCCTTTCATACAATAAGTAATTTTTATAATCAGTGGGCTACAAAATCAAATGATGAGATAATTTACTGTACTCGTGTGATTACTCCTGTCGTGTGTGTGCAGTATGCATCCTCTGCTGTCACATCGACCGTATCTTACCCGAATACAGCAGTGCTATTTTCTGATTGGCTGACATGTCAAGCTCCCGTTTAGCTCTGTGATGCTAAGAGCGTGTTGCTACGTGTTAGCATATAGCGGTGTTACTCGGTGGGTGCTCCACAGTACATTTTAATGCAGGAGAAATACCGGGTGTGGTGTGTGAGAGAGCAAAAAGGTGCGCGTCTCATACGCTGAATACGTGAGACTTGAGAGCCCTGTAAAGTTGAAACTTAAGAACGAGGCGCTATTGGGCGGAAGCGGTGAAACGAATATCCGGTCAGAATTTCAAAATAAAGGCGTTGAAGATGACGATGTTGATCGATGTTTTGAGTTTCCATCGATTTGATTGGATCATTGCTTAACCAATCGATGTATCGATCCAGATCGATGGATCATTACACCCCTAGTTATTAATAATATAATAATAATAAAAAAATAATAATAATACATTTTATTTATAGGCACCTTTCTCAGCATTCAATGCCATCTCACAGGGCAAAGTTAAAAACAAAATACAAACAAAATACAATACCAACATAAGACAACAAAATGATCATTAAATAAACATTGATCAAAGATAAAACAACTTGATTAGATGGGTTTTTAAATGGGATTTGAAGATGAGAGAGTGTGAACATTCCGAATGTAGGGCCCTATAAAATCTGCGATCACGGAATCACGGACGGAATCACGGAATTGGACATTAAACGCAGAATTCAACATAAACGCGGAATATCACGGAAATGGCCCACATTTTATGTAAACGCTTCTTTTTCTGACTAAAAAGGAACTTATCTCTAGGGGAAAATGCCCCGGGGGGGTCACTAATGATGGGGACAATGCATGCTTCACTTTCTCTCCCCCCTCCTCTTCCCCCGCCTGAGACAGGGGCTAAGTTGCAAGGTTGTGGATGGCCTGAAAGATGAGGAGCAAGATCTTGGTATTTGGTATCATGGTATACTTGGTATCATAGTATTTAGCGGAGAGCAAGTGGAGCTACTAAAGAACCGGAGAAACCTGACTAGTGGAAGGGGTTCCAACCTCATATGAGGTATTTTTGTAGACAGCTAAAAGATGCATGGTTGCAGGCTACATATAATGAAGAGGTGCATTTAAATGAGAGACAGCTCAGGGACTATAAGTACTCTTCACTTAGATCAGTAAAAAGTGAAGGACCAGTGGAAGTTAGATGATTAAGAAAAAAGGAAAGAAGACAATCAAAAGAGCAGATCACAAGCCCAGAGGGGGAGAGCAGAAAGAAGAGAAAGTGCCCAGAGGCCAGACCTGCAAACTACCTCCAAATATTGGAAGTTTTAAGAAAGGGACAGATTAAAATAGATAGTAGATAAAAACGGCTGAGAGCCACAGAGGGAAATGAGGAGATTACAGAGGACCTGTTGGACACTGAGATTTTGTGGAAGCAAAAGTATGATGCAGAGAAAAACAAATACCTCATACCTGTTAAGCAAAGGAAGAGCAAGCAGGGTAATGGAGTCTGGCTCTGCAGGGAAGCAAATTTTAATTTTCTAATTAAGCACAAACACCGGAGGGGCCAGGACTCCTTTCTAAAATGCCAAGTGGCCATAAGATCTCGGAAAACACGTGATACTGCCAACAACCGCCCCCCTGCTCCCAAACACTTGAATCAATCTGCTTGAAATGATAATGCTGGCACTCTTCTCCCTGGTAAACCTGATGCCAAAATAGGAAAATAGGCTGGAACAGCATGGCTTTGAAGCAGTTAGCAGGAGGAGAGGGACGCAACAAATCCACAGATAGGTAACCGTCACAGAAATATACACTCATAAATTTCTAAAGGTGCTCTGGTCAAACAAACACCAATCAATACTGCCAATATCTGTTCATAATAAATGTTTGGTCAGTGGACAGTGGGTAAGAGAAGCAAACCATTAGCAGGGCTAGTGTAAGGCTGTGGTAAAAGAAACTAAGGTAGTCACTTGTTATTTATGAATCCCAAAGGAGTTTTAAAGTTAAAGGTCTTTGTCTATGAAAAGAGAAAACATGGAGAATGAACTTAGTCAGCAGTGAGTTATATTTTAAAACGTCTTAATCACTGCCAGAGTTATTTAGGAGTATGAAGTGCATCATGGTATAAGTGATGCACGAGACTAAGACCAGTGCTTTGATGACAGGAGTCAAACAGCAACAAGAAAATCAAAAACATGCCACCATAACACAAATAGATGACAAAAACTAATAATCAATTTACATTACATCAATACTCACAATATTGTACAGTGAGGAAAGCTGTAAAGCTACAAGTGGCCCACATATGTACAAAGAAGGACTGTTCAAAATATTTTACTAGTCTATCTGGGAAAGCCCATAGAAGGTGCTTGGGATATCTGGCAGGTGATTGGACAATTGCCCCATCAATCATAATTATTATGTGCCAATCAGATGATTTAGTAGGCAGGTGCTACAGCGCAACAGAACGTAAGCCACTTCTTAAATCAAACTCTCTGCAAAACCTGTTGGAAGTGGAGCAAAAGTGTCCTTTCTGTTGATGTCGACTATCGGTCTCGTGCTGGTATTTAGCCTTAGATGGAGTTTACCACCCGGGGGCCGTTACCAGCCTTACACCATCCAAGGGCTGAGCCTCGATCAGAAGGACTCAGGCCCCCGAGCGACACCAAGAAGGTTGTAGTGGCTTTTTTTTTTTCATTTAGTTGAGAAATGCGGTCTAGATCTGATAAAACTGCTACTGCAGCTGTTAGCATCTATGCTAATCTCTGTATGTGCAGTCACTTCCTATTGTTGTCTCACTCTTAGCTCCCACCTCTTCCTGCTTCAAGGGCTGCTGATTTGACTGTGCCGCTTCTGGGCCCCTCACAATCGTTGTAGACTGGAGCTTGGCAAGATTGATCTGCCTGATTACAGACATTGAATCAGGCAGGTCAAGCTGCAGGTAAGGCCTGAACAATATTTGAAGAAAATAAATCATTACAATATTTTTTCCTCCTTATTTATATGGCTTTACCTTTGTCATACTCGTTGCTTCTGACAATGGTTGAGGTGAAACTTCCATGAACCTTGTGTTTTCCACATCCAAAAGCTAAATGTAGTGCCCTGCCGAGCCTTTGTGGCAGTCTCAGTTAAGACCTTTCAATATGGAAAGTATCTGAACATGTGTCAGTTTGATGAGATGTTTACTGAAGTTGTATTTTCTGAGTATTTTTTGTTATCATTATTATGATTGAATGCAGTGGCACTGCAGGTGGTTCAGGGAGTACCCTGCCTCTTGCCCAATGTCAGCTGGGATAGGTTCCAGCACCCTGGGACCCCAAAAGGGTAAGGGGTATAGATAATGGACGCATAGATGGTTGAATGATGGCTTGAAAAAGGGAAGAAAAAAAATAGAAGTCTCCATTTGACACAATCACTCTTTGAACTGTGACACCGGTGGATCTGTGATGAGTGTCATCAGCAGCATGTACATTTTATGAGCATATAAAATACGAGCTCCATATGAACCATGGTCTGTTCTGAGTCAACCTAATGATGGTGATATCAGACAGACTATTATTCTGGACATTTTTAAGTCAAGGATTGAGAAAACAGTTGACATGACTAACATTGTGTGTTCAGCAATGTGGGTATTGTGAATGCACACAATAGTTACAGTGGGATGTCATAACAATCTATTCTTCAGCTCTTGGTAGTCATAACTAAAATTTTTGACCCTTTGGAGTTATTGATAAATCTACATACAAGATGATTACTGTCAACTGTAGAATGTCTATCAGATTCTTACAGGTAAGGATGGGTACCAAATTTCGGTACTTTTTTGGTACCGACCGAATTCCCGCTGAAGTACCGAGTATCGATTCACTGGAAATCCGTCAGTACCACATTTCGGTACCTGAATGCACCTTTTTTTTTTTTTTTTTTAACCCTGAACGCACCTTGACGTTATGCGTCGGCGAGAGCGGAGGACGCGGTGATGCGGTTACGTCAGTGGTTGCTTTATCTTCAGAGGCGGACCATGGCGGATCGCAAGCGCTCCAAAGTCTGGCTTCATTTTACCAAGCTGGATGCCGACAACGCGTGGTGCAACATTTGCGATGCGAAGTGCAAAGCCAGCAAAGGAAACACGTCCAACTTAAGGAAGCACTTGGTTAAACACCAAATATTCCTCAAGGCGGAGGAGCGCGCGATTTTTGACAGTTTAAAAACACAGGCTAACGTTACCACAGCTACTCGCCCGGCGCCAGCAGCAAACGTTACCGCCAGCAAGCCTGCTGCAGCCAGCGGCTCGACATTTGCAGCCAGCTTCGAGGAAGGAGAACAACCGACCCCTTTTAAAAAGGTAGAAGACGACGACGACGACGACGACGCAGCTTCAATTAGCTCAGCAGCATCAAGTTCTTCGGCTCCAGGTAAGCTAAATGATGTGCTTATTTATTTACGTTATTTACTTTATCCCCACACACATTTTTCTCAAGTTCTATGTTGGAGTTATTTCACTTGATGTTATTGAAGAATAAATGTTCAAAATTCCGAAGTTTTCACTATTTTTAAATATACAAAATAACTTTAATTATCAAACGCATACCCCCCCCCAAAAAGTATCGAAAACAGGTACCGAAAAATACCGGTATCGATTCGCAGGTACCGAGTATCGGTATCGTATCGATTCAGATGTGAAAGGTACCCATCCCTACTTACAGGTGTATAATTTTTTTTCATTTTTCAGGGAAAGGTATATCAACTTTAAATTGTTTTCACACATTTATGATTCTACTATTTTAACTTTAAAAATGAAAGTATGAACCTTGTTTCTTTTTAAGTCTTTTTAAAATACTGTGGCATTGACAATAAATTGTAATACATTCATTCTACAATTCATCTTCTAAGAGCCATTTTTCATTCCTGTTGATTGACCCTTGTTGGCTTTCTGGTTGGTTAAATGAAAAACCAATCAGAATCACAAAATCCTTAATCAAGGCATCAAAGCAGCTGGTGTCAGGTTACACAGTTAAGCATTTTCTTTGTAGTCAGAGTCTAAAATTAATGCAGTTATATTTGTAATTATTTTAAGAGACTTACAAGGATTTTGATTTTTCTTTGTACACCCTGTTGTAGTTTTTCTTCATTCTTTCACTTGGGCAAAATTGAAAAAGAATTAAATGAAATAAGTATTAATAAAAGCTGGTCGAAAAGTGAGTAATTTTCAATTGTCTCATATGGGACAGATTTTGTCTAACCTTGTAACAGTAACTAAGGAGGGCAGGGCCGAACAGAGGATGGCTTCCTGAGAAGGGCGGAGCTTGGCAAAGGTTTCATTAGATATTGTGATATATTGTTGTGTAACATTCTTGCAATGTATGGATCATTGCGATATCAATATTACACGGATTTCAAAGAATTACTAGGTCTGTGATATGAAAGTAAATGCATGTAAAGTAAATTAAGGCTGACTGATTATGAAAAAATCAGGATCCCAATTATTTTGGTTCACAATTAGAGTGTGTTGCCTTGAGCCCTTTCCTGCAGACAACCTTGAAATTTCCTGGAAAATACCCAGGTGACCTACACAGAAAATGAGCTGACCTGCTTGTTCGCACTTGGTTCCTCAGAGCAGGAAGTTTTCCTGTAGTTCACGTCTGTCGATGAAGGGATGGACAAAAATAATGGGCATCCAGTTGGGTATTAACTGGTGAAAAATCCTGCTGTTTGCATTCACACACACAGCTCAACAGGGTGAATTCAGGGGGATTGCAGGGTTTTTCTGTAAGTATGAGTGAGGGTTCAAAGGCAGCTACTATTTAAAAAGACAGCTACTACTACTAACCCTGTAACAGATTCTGCAAGTTCTTTGACTGATCCTAGTCCATCTCCTCAACACCACAGTGGTTCTATATGGGTCAGTGTGTTTAATGACAATGGGTTTCTTTTTGAAATTAGAGGAAAACAAATCAAAACTGAGTTATTTACCCATTTCTAGGAGGCAAAAATCAGGTCTTTTTCTGTTTCACATGACAAAACATATAGATAAAGTGAGTGCAAAATGGCATGCGTACTTGTTTGATTTCAACTGATACCCACATTAAGACAACAGTGCAAGAAGTCTTCTTACCACATATACATTAACAATCTCCATCCCCCACTCTCTCTCCCAGTTGCAGTAAAACTCATCCACAAGGGTGGATAACTTTAATGCACTACTCACAGGGATTGCCGGCAGGAGCCTCCAAAAGCTCCAATATATTCAAAATCGAGCTGATCCTGATGAGGGTGCAATGATATGAGCACATTACATCCATCCCTCATTTACTTCACATGCTTCTCATTCTCCTCAGCATGGAGTATAATCCCTCTTCTCACCCATCAGTGCATCGGTAGAAGTGCCCTTGCCTGGTGCCTGCCTCAAAGAACTCTTCACTCCCTGAATACCACAAGAGTTCTCTGCTCCTGCAATAACAACTATCTCTGCTCCCCCAGGACTCAGCTTTGTACTGAGGGATCAGACCCTCCAATCAGCGGCTCCACATCCGAAGAATGCCCTTCCCAGATTTCTGAGGGCACCTCAAACTACTGCTGATAATTTCAAACAAAACAACCCAGAAACAAACATACAAACAAAACACTCACAGAGGGCTTGCTCCTGATTGAGAGGAGAGCCTGGCATCCTTTCTTCTTTTCACAAATTATGAAAATAATCAGATTAGTTCAACTGGTGATAATTATGTTAGTTTGTCTTTTAATTGTAGCACTTTGAGATATGTTTTAAAATGTTCAGTACTTTAACATTAAATGGCTTTACTGCTCAGGATCAAGTTTGTTATTATTCCGGTATTGAGGGGTACATAATAGCTGTTTGAAACACTTGATATGTTGGTATTTCTGTCTAGTTTTTCATACAGCATGCACAGTAAAAAAAAAAAAAAATGTCAGTGCATACTAGGGCTGAACGATATGGACAAAATTTCATATCGATATTCATGCCAGATATCTCGATATCGATACGATACGATATGAGTACAGGTTCAGTGAAAACCAAGCATTTTTCAGAAAAATAAAAACGGTTTGAAAATAAAAAAAGTTTGTGGTTGGCTGGCCTTAGCGGTGCATTTAAGTGCAAATGTAAAAATGAAATTTGTTGTGACTTCCGGAGATGTACATGCAGGGCGAGCGCAGGGGAAATCTATATCGTTTATATTGTTGCTTTTTCGATTTTAATATCTTGAATGTTCATATCTCAATATCAATACGATAACGATATATCTTGCCCTCGTGCATACAAATGTAAGTTCTGAAAGTTAATAAAAGCCACAATTACATTTCCTCTCAACAAAACAACTGAATTCTGGCATTTCAAATAAGCCTTTTGCACTAAATTTAACAATACATTCCAACAAAAGACAGATTAACAACCTGTGCTCAGTCTTTTGAATCCATTCATTAATTTTCTCTGAAAAGGTCTTAGTTTGAGGCAGCAGCTGAGTGTGAAGAAACAGCTGTGGCTTGCAAAAAAAGGGAGAGAGTAGTTTTCTTCTAAAATCTCATGGGACACAGCTATCGACATCTCGTACTTTTTCTCACTATTGATTCAACAACAAAAGCTGTGAAGCTACGCTGTGCTTCTGCAGCATGAATAAAAAATAACAGACCAAAGGTTCTGACAATCAGGAGCACTGCCATTTTAATTCCACAAACTAATTAGAGAAGAAGACTCATATTACAATCCTTTAGATGCTTGTAATAAATTGGTAGTTCTATAATCAGCCGATTGATTTGGAAAAACTGATCCGCCCAAGTGATTTCAGTCAATATTTACTGTATACAGTTTTATGACATCTCCAGAGTAGTATGTCAAATTAATTGTAATGTACATGTTTCTATGCATGTCTCCACAGGGTAACCATCTCATTCAGTATAAATTAGTAAGGATTACAAGTCTTAATTTAAAGAGAAACATGAGCCAGGGAGCACATCCAAAAAAGGAGGACAGAAGGAAAAAAAGATGTCAAGGATTGAAAATAGGGAGTCTTGGGGCCCTCTTTCTGAGAAGTGTGGGTTTTTATCATGCAGCTTAATGATGTTTGGGAGAAAATTGTGCTATAAGAGCAGAAATAAATTGGGGCAATGTTTGCCAATCAATCTGTGTGAGGTTTCTTTCTCCGAATTAAACAAAAATACACTGACAGTGTAAAAAAGATAACAAGGTGAAGGTATAAACACTATTTTTCTCAACTCAGCTTCTGCCAAGAGCTGACACTTCCTTTAATCCATAACAATCTCTATTCCTTGAAGAGGTGTAAATCTTACACAATGTCACAAATTGATTCTGACTCGGACTTCATAATACTTAAGAAAGTACTATACAGTATGTTTAAGATATGCATCATAAGTATTTGTAGCGCTTTTATTAACTTATTACATTTATATAGATACACAGTGACCTAAAACACAAAGAGAAATATGTATGCCATATTTGTATTTAAAATTACTTTCACATGCATCAAATTCATGGACTCAAGCCTAGCATTTATCCGACGATTTTTATAATGCTGTAGGTGCAAAGCTCTTTTTAAAATATCAGAGCATTTGTTGATAAATTCAGTTTAAAGTTTGTAACTGCACAGAAAGCTAAGAGACAGACTTTTTTAAACACTCCTCAGTGCGCTATTCCTGTGTACTCCTGCACACATAATGCTCCCAGAAACAAGTAAAACTCTGAGATGATTGAACATATACACAGTAATATACAAACTGCCATTTGTAACTATGCTCATAGATAATTTAACAAGCATACCAGTGTGTTTTACGATTTCAATACAGAACAGCGCCGAGGAGTTCTTCACACAAAAAAATAAATTGCTTAAAGTTATTTGATTATTATAACCATATAATCAATTATAAACATACAGAAGTGTGATCCCTTTTGTTTAATCAGGAGATATTAATGATTAATGAGGTTTCGCTTTCATGCTCATGCAAAAAGTATCTGACTAGTCTTTTTGATTGTTTCATATGCTCTGGATTCTTCAATGAGAAAAACATTGATCTGAGCATTAACATATTTCCATATTGTTCTGTGTGTATTCTTTGATTATAGTGTCAGTATAAAAAGAGAAGAATTAAATAATCCAGCCAAATTCTGATCAAACATGATGCAAAAAGCAAAAACACCAGACGTTGCACTGATGTAAAGGGAATGAGGGCTGACACTGTGATTGGATTGATATATATTACACTCAAAACATACCAATGTATAATCAAGGCTCATAATCCACCCTCTTTGTGCCCTGCACCTGCCTTTGCACCGAGAATCTTTGTCACCAAAATAGCAAAATATAGGCTGACATGCCCCAAACCACCTGTGTGTTTAAAACAACGGGCTTTACACTTTCGAAAACAGGGCCCAAAGACTTTCAAGCTGTGTGTGTGGAGAGGCTCATTCAGTGCAGTTATACTGCTTGCCCATCAATACGTCTAGGATTTTAATATAAGGCTGTAAGCTGATGTGTTTTAAGGTAAAAGCCTGGTCTGTTTAATTTGTGCATTTTTGTAAGTCAGTAAGTTTCATGTTTTTAATGTGAGTACGATTGTTTTTTAACAGCAGAATTCCTGAGAAGCTTTAAAACAACTTAAATCACCTCTGCAAAATGAAGGCAGTAAAATGAGTAATTTGAGGGATTGACTTTTAAATAAATTATAAATATGATTTTTAAGACAGTGAAAAAGAGTTGGCAAATTTTGTTTAACAGCTGGCAGAGGCTGGCCTCTCTGGCAGACGCAATGGTTTTACTGGCAATGCTTTTCTAGCGACGCATCTCTGTGTGATTGACCCTGAAGGGTATTGATTCATGGACATTTTGAAATGATTCAGAATCTTGCGACTTAATCCATGCAAACTGAATGCAGGACAAGGTTTTTCAACACCTCTACTCTGCTGTGCAAAATTTATTCTTGAAATGCCCCTACCATAATAATTGTCTTGTGTCCCTGATCATTGGAGGACAAATTTGTAATAGAAATTAAAAATAAACAATGGCCCAAAACTGCCAGTATGTTATCATTAGTCTTTTTATTTAAAATATTTATGTAAAAATAGCCCACCATTAGCAGACAAAGCCTTACACCCCCCCAAGAGGAGCCTGGACACCAGACCAGAAACCAGTGATTTAGATGACAACAATTTAGATCGATATATTCAGGCACTGGTCGAAAGATGCCTCAGATTTCTTTGAATTTGCTCTCATTCCTCGTTTAGTAAAGTTGATTCATTATAAATATTCATGCTATTTACATCTGGGACCAAACAATTTGAGAATAATTCCTGGAATAAATGAAGAAAACTCTCTTGAAAGATAAGAGAAAAAAAAGACAAACATTTAAAAAACTAACAGGGGACTGAAGTTTGAAAAAGAATAAGTTTGGAAATCAAACTCAGGCTTTTAGTAACCGCCTAGTAAAATTATATTTTAGCACATCTGAAGACATTTTCTATTGAGATTTGATAATGCCAACGTCAAGACTTCCCAGCTTTTACCCTGTGAGGCTTCCTATTTTTCCATAAAAGGCCCTTTGAGGAACATAATACAGTCAATACGGGTGTTGCAGACATCCTGCCTGTCTGCTGCAGAGCAGTGCAGTGTGGGTTTAGTGCTGAGCTCTGAAGATAACGTCTCTAGATGGGTATCCACTGGAGAAAGCTGCAGGCAGACAGTGAAAGGTAGGGCCACATAAAAGAGATACTTTGATGTTCCATTAAGGAAGTGTTACCCAAAATTACCACAAACAAATGAGCGAGCTTAAGAAGCAAACTTCAGCACACACACAGGACAGAACATAAACACGTCTCAAATGGTAGTGAGATACAAGAATGACACTGCATAATAAAATCATCCCGACAGAATCATCTTCACATATTTAGAATAATAAAACCCTCCTTGCCTACAAGACTACCTGCCAATGTATATTTTCAAAGGCATCTGTGCCATTTCTTGAGCAATAAAATGTTAATTCAACGCAGCCGAGCTGGGACCATCTCACACAGCCACAGTGTTAGCAGACCTGAAAGAGTGAGAAGGAAAGAAAGTGAGATATATTTCATGTTTTTATTTTGTTACATTTCATGCCAATACAGCTCATTTGGATTGAATTGGATCTACAAAGAGAGAGAGAGGATGGAGGGAAAAAGAGAATTGGCTAGCAGGTGCGTACATCAGACAGTTGGCAAGGTATCATGAGCTGCAGAGTGATGAACAATAGCAGTGGAGCACATTACATTCTACAAAACACAGAGTGGGTACCTGTTCGTCTGTTTGGGGCTGTGGTGTTATGAAAAACAGACTATTTGCAGCAGAAGTGTTTTATTTTGAACAAATATATAGTGTAATTCTCTTGTACAAACACTCTCATGGGGGATTGGGGACCAAAATCTATACCTCCATGTTTTTGGTTGACATATTTAAATACTTTCTCTGATTTGGAAAAACAGATGGTTGTCACAATAACAAAATGGAATGTGTTTGTTACCACATCAACAAATATAGAAGCCTAATACACACAATCTTTTCTTCTATCATCAAAACTTGCAGCCAAACTCCTACACACTCTCCGACTTGCACATGACATTGGTTACATCATCAAGCATTTAGGTAGTCAAAAAAAGTTCCATATTTCCCCTCTTTTTAACAAGTCAGCACTGACCCCAAAAACATGTTTTGACATTTGTTGACAAAAATGTACAAATATAAAAAAAAAAACAACAGACATTAGCATGCTGATAAAGCCTTCTGTTTTAGCCAAGCTCAGAACAGACCACTTTAAAGTAAATGAAAAAGAACTATGTCTGAACACACTCCTCTTACAAAGTGGATGTAGCTTCAGCACTGTGCTCTAATGTTTTCATTGTCTGCACAGACATGCATAGGCATGGTCCCTCAACTGGGGCCAGCAGTGGGTTGAGGGGAAGGGGAAGGGGTAGACAATGGAGCAAGACAAAGGGGGAGGGATAAGGGGTACAATCGGGACTGACCCTTACTCTGCCCCTTTTTTGGGGCTCATTGTCAACACTCACCTGTGTATCCTTCAAATAGAAACAACAAATTCGTTAAATGTTTAGTAATCATTTCAGGAAAGAAATACTGAAAATATGCACTGTGTATAAAAAGGTAGGGGCCGGTATTATTTGCAAATTTACATTTCTAGGTTGATATCTGTTTTATGTTTGTGAATTGGGCATTTTTTGTGTCAATGTTGACAGCCTCCCTTCTTCCAAACTAAAATGTATACTGCTGATTACTAATTATAATATGCACTTTACTTTCAAGAGAAAAAATATTTTGTGACATATTTTTATAAACTTAACTCAAATCTTGTTATGTATGATATTTGTGTCATTTGGACTACATTTCTTTAAGGGGCATAGAAACAGATTAAAATCTGTAATGAATTTTTGTGTGAAAAAAATGGATGTCTCATCTATGAGCCATATCCCCCAGCCTTAATATTTATAAAAAAGCATCAATTCCCATCACTGCTGGGTAGAGAAAAAACAACAATAGCCTGGAATGACCCTAATAGGAATTGATTTGTGTCATTTTGACTCACTTCTGAGATTAGAGAATTAATACAAAAATTGCAAAAAGTTAAAAGATAAAGGAGATGATATTACAAACCTGCTGTTTCAGAATGACCTGTCATAAAATAATTCCAACTTACAATTAAAAAGGACCTGAAAGAAAGTAACCTCATCCACTTACGCACCGAAAGGTTTATGATCAGTGATATCACAGAGTGCAGAAACTGGATGATCAAATCAATAAGTATTATATTGATATAAAATATAGTGGGATACCGAAAATATAATGATATACTGACCTAGCTCTAATTTTCACATTATCTGAAAACTACCTGCCATCCAGGCAACACAAGTGATGTGTTATCAAACAGTGAAAGAGGACCACAGCTGCTGGAGAGGATGGTGAGAAACATGCATGTTGGTCTTCCATCAGATCGGCTATAATTTTTGAGTCTGTAATAGAAAGTGACAAGGCAGATGGAGGGATTCAGCGAGACTAACAGAGACACCAGAGACACAGAGAAAGGAACTGGCTAAGATGTCTAATCCACACAGCGGGCCGATTCAGTGTGTCAACACCCACAGAGCCTGCTCGTCCTCATAAAACAATGATTCGGACTCTGTTCCCTGAGAAAACAACATGACCTTTAGGTTTAAACCCTGCTATCACACCCCTGTGCAGGAACAGAAGCATTATTGAAAAACAAAAAGAAAACACTGCAGGAAAGATTATAGGGAAACTGATAAAACAGCCGCTCTCTGGAGACTTGTAAAATCTTATCACCAAAAGGAAGTATTGGAGACATTTGCACTTAAATTCTCATCCTGGATGCACCCTCACAGGCGTACACTTCAGGCAGGTTTTAGCCTCACACACACACACACACACACACACACTCAAATGAATCACAGAGAGGGAATCCGCGTAAAATGCACCAAGATGATGAGGCATTTCTGAGCACTGAACAAATAATCTGATATGTGATGATCCCATAATTACATTCATGATAAAAAATCCCATTACCTGCAGGAAACACATCAGCCTCTTTGCTTTTCCTCAAGTGCCCTGTAACCACCTACAATGATGGAAAAATGACTAGGCTGTCTCTCCTCAGTCTAACCTTAGTCATACCTTTACATAAGTAATAGTGTGCTGTCAGGGCACAAACACTGCGCATATTCCGTATATCACCCTTCTCTCTGAGCAACCATTCACGGACCAGAGAGCTAAAGAAAACTTATGTGTGTCCTCTGTGAGACAAGCAGGATGAACAGACTCCTAAATCTAATTCCAGACAGTGGATAATACTAAATTTCAGCCTTCCAGCTATTCAGTGCTCATGCTTTTTGGTCCATAACACCATACTCCATTAGCTAGCTTCCTCTTTTTTCATACTGTCTCCCACTTGTCCTCGCAGGCATTCTGCTAACACAATTGTCTCATTTTAAATGTTTCTTCTTTCTAACAGCAGTATTGTCAATTATCTCAATTCTTTATCACATACACTCTTTTTCTTAATCCATCTTCACCTTCTGTAAAACTATCAGATATAAATAAATATCTATCCACTGTCAGAATATGTACCTCTCACATCAAAACTGAAACAAGAAGCTCCTCTCCGGCTTTTCTTCAGGGTGGAAACCACATCTGCAGAAGCGACAGACATCTTGTGGGCTGTGGTGTCAGGCACTCGAAACCATGGGGAGGTACTGGAATAACGTTTTTTTTTGTTTTTTTTTTGAGAACGCACGTTGTGAAATATGGCTTCACTCCTCTTTCATGCTCAGGGGACCCCCAGTGACTTAATGTCACATTTCACGTCCTCAAAAATGACAAGCTGCCATATGGCATCAGATTTTCAGTTACTGACAGCCGTCTCGGAGACTCATGCCCGTGGCTAACTACGGCGCGACCCCTCTGATGCAATCGCCTGATTAGCAGAGAAAAATAAAGCTTCAGTTCTTCGCTCTAATCTGGCGGTTTGTCAGAAAGAAGAAAGGCGGGAGATGTCTCTGCAGTTTGGAGAAATTAGGGAAGGAGAAATAAACAGAGGAAAGACGGCCATGAGTTTTTCTTTTTGGAAAGTGATCACAAATGAGGGATATGAAAAAAGAAATGCTTCTTTCAGAGGAAGAGGGAGTTTTTTTGTCCTTATTGATGTGTCCTTGGGTAATTGTCTAGAATATTCAAGTGAGTTCAGAAGTGAGAAGAATATTGAACACTTCATTTAAGAAAAAACACTAAGACCTGAGAATGATTCACTCTCTACGAATTCATAAAATCAATTAAGAGTAAGAGTCTGTTAGGGGCCATTACACCTAATGCACATTCTCTTCCTCACCACAACAATAGTTTTCGGTGGCTGAAGCAACAGCAAATATCCAGATCGATATTAAACAAAGTCCAAATTTAAGCAGGATGAATATCTCTTAGGCTGCATTCACACTACAAGCCTGAATGCATGGATCTGATTTTCTTTTGTCTGTTCAAACTCTTTGAAATGTGGCATGCATCAGCCTCCGGTTTGCAATGGTCACAGTCCTAAACAACCAGAATGTGCTCCAGGCAGATGTTTAAGATTAGATATTGAGCTGTGGGAAACTCAACCCATACACAAGTCAGATCTCTCGATCACAATGCTTTGTAGGAAGTAATGAGGGAGAGAGAGCTGAAAAACACTTTGCTTCATTTAAAATGTATGTAATTAAAGCTTTAATCATTTTTCTACAACAGAGACTAAACAAAGCCCTGAATCTTGAAGACAGTTAAAACTCAATAGATAGAAAATTTAAAGTACTTACACTTTTAAATGAGAGCATAAAGCTTCATTTCTAAAATTCACCATCATGTCACGCACACTTAAAAAGCTACATAAAATATTAAGTTGTAAACTGCAAAACAAGCTTCATATAAAAAAAGGATTCATTTGATTTATTAATCTGGCTTAAATTGTATTTATCACTTTTCATAATTTTCTAATATTGTTCTAAAATTATTATATGAGCTGCTCCCATCAGGGTGACGAAGGATAATCAAGGTCTCAATTAAATTTAAGAGAAAATCAATGAACAGATACAAGAACTCATTTATCCCCTTACAGGGAATTTTCTTAACTCAGGCCAAGATGTGTGAGCGAGCTGAGGGGAGGATGCATTTTTTCAAGTGTCCATACTCACATTAAAAGTGTGACTATGTATGTACTAGGGCTGTGAGATATGGCTCAGAACAAAATCCCAGGTTTTTACTCATGAAACTTGACTTCTGGCTTTCATCATTTTTTTCCCTCTCAAAGAAAAAAACCTCTATATGTGACACAGAACTTACATAAAATGAGTTGTGCCACAACATTTTCAAAATATAACACAAATCTAAATGATTCTACAATAAAAAACAACATTTTTTTCCAATTTAATTGATATTTGGCCCAGGCCTAGTATGAACTGCCTAATACATATTTTTAAATAGTAGTCTTTTGTCCCAGACAAATGCTCATTGGGCAAAAATAGTGAATCTTGAAACTTGAGCCTTGAATCTTCTAATATCGGATAATAGAAGACTTGGCTTTTCAGACTGAGGTCACATGGAAAAAGATCTGCTTTTGAACTCAATATGAATGTGGCCCAAATCTGCTTAAAATCATAAACATTCCATTTGACTTGTGCAGTGTGTACTGATAAAAACGATTCAGATATGGGTAATAAAAAAATCAAATTCTGTTCAATCTGGCTGGATTCACACACGGCCAAAGGCTGTATTCAGACTAAGAGCCTCCTTGCTCCTGTATCTGAGGTTTAATAACTCAAATCAGATGTTATTAAGTGATCACGTCACTTTTCTTAATGTGGCACGTATAACAGTCCATTGTCAACTGATCTTAGTTGTTAACAACTGAAACGCCCTGCATTATCTCTGATCACAGAGATCTGGGAGGTGATTCTCGGAAGTCAAGAGGAAGAGGGTCACAAAAGACTTTCCTCTTCCTTTAGATTATTTTATCAACGTTAGATATATAATAGGAGCTTCACAGAGGTTAATCAACGACTGAGACTAACAGCAATGAATCTTGAAGGCATCTTTACACATTTTATACTCATACTGCTTTTTATTACATTTGATTGTGAGCATTAAACCTTAATTTCCCCGTCAACCTCCACATGCCAAGAAAACTACATGAAATATTCAATAATAAACACTGAGACATGTTATATGTGATTAAATAATTGATTTAATTATTTTTATAATCAGCTTCATTGTGTAAATGTGTGCATTTACAGTCTGACTCTGGTAAAAAGGAAATGCAGCAGCTTGATGCCCTCTCAATTAGGGACCATTGTATGTGTTTCAGTGCTGCTTTTGTACATGAGACTCAGTGTTTAACTGTTTGTTCACTGCTGCTGCGAAAACTGTTCGTCCTACAGGATATGAAGTTAGTCTGGACCTTCTCCTTGAATTTGTTGTTCTCTCTTGTTTTGTCCCTCCTGTATGTTACTGCAACAAATCTGATTTTAGTCCAGCATGTGATTTCTTTTTTCATATATTTCTAATAGAATTTAAAAATTACTGCATAATATGATAATCCAGTAAGGACAGTTTGGACTGAGATCCCATAGTAAAGGATCTGCTCTGTATGTCAGTTGAATCTTGTGTGAAAGGGAGTCCATTCAGATTTAAAGAGATCAGATTCCACCTGGCCAGTGCTTTATACACAGTGATCCAGACTGAGTTTTAGTTGGATTTTTTTTTTTTTTTTTTACAAGACTGCTCATGTTCACCTGGCTTGTGCCATTAGTTTTGCTTGAAAAAATTACATTTGACAAAAAGAAAAAAAAAAGAGTTAAAATCAGATCCAGGTTGCTTTGGCTGCAGTATGAATTCAGCATTGGACCAGCCCAATGTAAAGGCACATGGACACAGTATAATATAATCAGGCTGGGCAAAAAAAAGCATTTAATAATGACACACACCTAATCTCAAACATATTGCCATAAACCCATGTGACAACTGTTCACTATGATAAGAGTGAGACCAAAAACATCTGGCTTTGCACTCCAGACAAAGCCTAATCTTTGACATAAAAAGAAAGCCCAAAATTAATTCTGAAAACCTCTCTTTTAGAAAATCCTCTTTATTTGAGGGTGGGGAGAAGTGCAGTGGGAATATGCAGAACCTCCTACGCATATTCCTGAGGAGTAATCCAGAAGGCTGTTCACTGGTGTTTGTTGCACTCCGGCAGCTCCACAAAGATGCATGCAAATGAAGTAAAATCTCAAGTGGAGCAACAGGGGGAGAGGGGACAGAGCAGAGCCTCCCTGCAGCCGCCGAACACAAATATGGAAAAGCTCAGCCTGGAAAGCAGTTTGATATTCAGTGGGCCTAACACACCCCTGATAGGACTCTCACTCACTAGCACTTCCTTTTCGCCCTCCTTTCCTCACCTTTTCTTACACTTATTTTTCTCCCTCACATATGGAAACCCAGCCACACAACAGCTTGTTTAATTAAAATGACTACACATTCCCCTTAAGCAGGGGCTATAGAGGGAGTGATAAAATTCAACTAACCACATTACTATAAAATATAACAGCCTTGCTTCAGACCCTAAAATAACAGCCTTATTATTCCAGTCTATTCCTTATACTACTCTGTAAACACAGGCGTCTGCCAGTGTATTAGGAAGCCATGCATGCCCCACTTAAGCTACGAGAAGTGGAGGAGGCCACACTTTTGCAATCTGCTACACAAACAGGATTGCCTGGAGGTGTTGTGTCAGGCTCTCTGATGCTCGGCTTTGATTTGCAAAGATTTTGTAACACTGAAATTCACCTACAAGACGTAAATTTGTCTGGTACAACCTCTCGTGGAGAGATTTTTCAGGTATGCAAGAAACCTATAAAACTACAAATGTACATTACAGCAGACTAGGAATGGGAAGCAGTCAGAAGAATTTGAGCTGTAAATTATAGAAAATATGGGGCAGTGCCTATGAGCTGGTTTATTCTGATTTTAAATCCGAATTGAATAGTTCCTCGATCATGTATAAAACCATTACACTTTAAATGAATTCTGGTCGTTCTGCGCATGCTCGTTCCCTTGTCCTGTCGCGATGACGGGAACAGGATGGCCACCCGCAAGCGCTGGACTCGAGTCGAGACAGTGTATTTAATTAGAGCCTTAGAGGATTTGGAAATAATGAAAAGAGTGGATGGACGTAAGCATAAAAATGTGGACCGTTTTAAAGTTGCAGCGTCCAAGTTGGACGAGGTTTCCCTGACAGAGACACTGGAGAAGCTGAACTGGAGTCTGTTTTCTTCCAGTGGACGTAAATACCTCACGCGTCCAATCAGAACCATTCCCAACCCCCAGAGCGGAATTGAATAAAGGTGAATAAACGTGTTTTCCATGTAAACCTCAACTCAGAATAACTATTTCAATGTAAACGCGAAGGAGAATACTCTGATTCTGAATTATTTAATTCTGAATACTTAATTCCAAATTAAAAAAAAATAATTTAACCATGGCCGCTGTACCAACTGGCAGCATATTTAAAGTGAAAGTTTATTTTCTCTACTTTGCCATTGCCAGATCTGCCCTGCATCAGTACTGAGCTCCTGCTTTCAACCCTCCACCACCAGACTCCACCTGTAGAACCCAACAGGTAGTTTAAGGTGATATCTCACCACCCTGCAAATTCTGCATGTCTCATAAACCTGCAAAGAGGGATGAGGTCTGAGACACCATGCCAAACTCAAGCTTGATGTTGCTGATGCTAAATATTTTAAACAAATGCAAATGCAAATTACTGAAAGCCGAAATCAAAGACTGCATGTTCCTTGTCATGTGTCAAAAGAAACTAAAAACTAGAGGCAGGATCCTTCAAACAAAAAATACAAAAAAAACATATTTACTGTGCAAAACCTTAAAGTATAGAAAACAGCTTTATAACGTTCATGAATTGACAAGGACAAGAAGGAACACAGAGACTTTATACACACTGGGGATAACAAGTCTCACAAATTACACAGGTGAGAGTTAAAGAGGAAGAGAAGCAAGAAGATGGGGGGGGGGAATAAAGTAAAACAAGAATCACTGAAGACTGGACTTTGAGAAAATGCACAAGAACATTGAAACACAGGTAAAGACAATGTAGGAGAACCACAAGGCGGATAAAATAACACAATACGAATGAACAGGAGAACTCCTACTGGCTGTGCAGTGCACCAAGGTAGTCCTAAAACAAAGCAGCTTGGTGAAAAAGTAAGTTGTTGAAAATAATATACTTGTAGTGTGTAATCACCCTTACAATATTTTTGTGGCTTGTTTTTACCCAGAATTCTTCAAATTAAATGGATTCTGTGGCACCAATAGCAGCAATGTATAGCCCTGGCCTCCATGACAACTATTTTGGCATGGACTAAAATCTGCTGTCTGTTAGTATGGCTAGCCTTCAGGCTACAATATGAACCTCATACACCCTCACTTAAAAAAATCCAGAAATATCCCTTTAACTAAAACCTATATGTTACTTTAAGATTTTTACAAGTGCATGGTTGTGATGTGACGTCAGTATATCTAAAAGTTGTTCGCATTCTTACATTTAATTTAAAAAAAAAGAAATCAGTACTCTCAATGAGGTAAACAAAGTGTTAAAGTAATAATTTTGCTTCTCTTTGGAATCCATCTGTTTTACTAAACATTGTGTACGACAACAAACAAGCGAAAAATCTAATGAACCTTTTATTGTCATGGAAAATGGGTTGTCTTGGAAGTTTGAATCAGTGTAAATCAATGCTAAATCTATTAGTCTTTTAACAAAAATTTCCTTTATGTGTTAGCATTAAGCTAACAGACAGACTTAATGAATAATTATTATTCTTTATGACTGGCTGTGACCTTTAATTAGGGTTTTTATTTCCTAAACTCCCAATGCACATCCCAAATAGGGATGGGGATTTACTGTAAATTTGTAACTCAAGTATAAGATCACACTTTTGCAATAAAAATCTCTGTTGCGCATGAACCTGCCGCTGGCCCATTATGTTTTTTTCCTTCTATGTTGTCTCACTAGTAGAGCTGTACGTTTTCACTAGTCTCATGATTCGTTTGATTATGATTATTAAGTTTACGATTCGATTTAATTCAATATCATGATGCATCACGATGCAACACAGTGAGTAGTATCCATGATTCTCCATCTTGCTGATCCAGGCTACTTTTAGATTAAAAAAATACAAGCAGTCAGATAAATATGAACTCCTTTTATAAATTAGAAATGGCTTTAAGACCAACTGAAGCAAAGATGTATTTTGATTGTAAACTAAAATAAATATATTTCATAGGTCTTATCTTCCTGTACTTGTTTTTTCTTCCTCTGAGACACTACTAATACTAACGTCTAGCAGTAGACTCTGCTGTAAGGTTAACGATTATCGACTGTCTGCATCAATGCATCTTTATCTACATCCTCATCCAGATTTATCAATTGAAAGACTATTTTTACACCCC
Organism: Cetoscarus ocellatus; assembly: GCA_037902135.1. Classification (NCBI taxonomy): domain Eukaryota; kingdom Metazoa; phylum Chordata; class Actinopteri; order Labriformes; family Labridae; genus Cetoscarus; species Cetoscarus ocellatus. Next base: position 571,906 of record JBAMNC010000262.1, read on the forward strand.
TACTCACTAGTACTTTAAAGCCCAGTTATTAATGCAGCACTAAGTGATGGTTAAGAACTGAACATTTTTTATGTTAGCCTAACTGTAACAACATAAGGAAAACTTTGTCAGCTCCAAGGTATGAGAAAGATGGTACTAATATTCAGACGTCAATGTCAATTCCTCAACAGTACAAAAGCACCAAACTCTTGTTTTTAGCCTTCAAAATTTAAGTCTCCCAATACAATACAGTTAAGTAGAGATAAAATGAAATTTGCAGAGCTTCTCACTACCCTGGGACAAGACAGCCAACAGAACCACACTATTATAATCCCTTGGAGAGATCTGTCCATGAGTGTATAGTTACAGCCGTTTTATCGACACTTTACAAGGTAGTCTTTATTCATCTGTTCTTTCCTCATAAATCTCTTCCACTACAATAGCTGTTTCTACGCTGGTGGCTTGACAAATGCCATTAACTTACTAAAGCCTTGAACAGAATCTTCTGTGAGCATATCTCCATTCACTAGTTTCATTATTAGTGGGGCAAACCATTCTGCTATTGTATCCTTTTATTGTCATGGGCTACATAAGTGAGACAAAAGTCACAGTTAAGCATTGGAATAGTATTTCTTTGATTAGCATTGTTGGCATATTTTTGTCAAAGCATTTGCAAACATAATTTGGAACCTCTAGTGGCAGAAATCCTTCAAATGTAAGAGATTTCTTTGCACAGCATGGCCTTTTAAGTTATCACAACTGCCAAAAAAGCAGTTGTTGCTGCAATAAACTGACTTGCTGCTGATATACAGCCATATCCTGCATGGAACAGTTATACGTCTGTGCTTTTTACTTTTTCTTACCAATTATGTTTAGTTAGATGAATGAAAATCAAACAAAGACAAAATGTGAACTTACATTGCCGTGGTTGATGAACCCATGTTCCATGGCGATGCGGTCTGCCTCATCTGGCCCTCCCTTGATCTGGACAGCCCAAGCATTGGTGTAGACCTCTGCAGCATCAGTCCGCTCCGGCTCTGCTGTCAGGAGGACAAAGACTGCCCATAAGTGAGACAGGACCACCCTGGCATCCATGAAAAGGAGAACACTTCTCTGGGCGGTCTATCTGTCCGTCTTCCAGGTGCTGAGCCAAGGCTGCTCTACCGCACAGCAGCAAAGTGGAACAGTGGCCTGAAGATGAAAGAAAAAGGACAGAACTGGTTAGCAATACAAACATGGCCTTCTTAACTGGGTCACTCTTGGGTCTGAATCACCTGCAGAAAAAGAAGCCCCAAAATAAACAGCCCACCTACAGCTTTATCGTGCATCATACTTTGCTCACTGTCAACTGTCAAACCAAGGGATGAAACATGGAACAGGAAACATGGCTGCATACATGTGCCGAGCATAAATATCAGGTTAAAACTGAAAGGTTGGGGTTGTATCAAAATCTGAATTACATTTTCAAATACTTCTTATCTTTTTCAGACCTGGAATTGTAATATATGAAAACGGTATGCACATGGCGTGTTCTGTAATACAGACAAAGCCAGGCAGAAGGCAGGACATTTGAGGGGAAAGTATCTTAGAAGCTCTTATTTTAGGATAATCACAAGTGCTCGAGATGGTTATGTGCTTTATAAGTGAGTGGTGAAAAAACAAGCATGGTGAAGAGGAAGTTTTCGAAACAATGACATGATTAAGCAAAGAAAGATTAAGCAGACACGCACATCCTATGTAGTGTGCTGGATCCAAAAAAATCATATGAAAAAATACGAAAAAAATAAATAAAAAATATTTTTAATTTAATATATCTATCTATCTATCTATCTATCTATCTATCTATCTATCTATATATATATATATATATATATATATATATCTGTCTATATATATATATACATATATATGTATATATGTATATATTTATATATATATATATATATATATGTATATATATATAAATAGATATAAATAGATACAAATATATATATATATACATATATACACACACATACATACACATACATATAGATATTTATACTGACTAAGTAGCCAGCAGTAGCTTAGGTGCAGAATTCTAAGATATTAATGTCCCTATATTTAAATACATATTTATATATTATATATATATCACAACTGCCGTGTAGAGTAATGTGTCTCAGAAAACATCACACAATACACAAGGTAATATACAAGGAATGAACACCAATATCTTTACACATACAAACAGTATATACACAGAAATGTTATGTAAATCATGCAGTTGTCTGATTAAGGAAGCCTTCAGTTCTTTTAAGGTCAAAGAAAAAAGAGCCTGGAAGTCACACATAAAAAGGAAAAAGCTTTGTGGTAAGAAAACTGACTCAGAGTGAGAAAAGGATGATGAGGTGTGGGAATCGTCTAAGTATATCTGCTCACCTGATAAGAAAAAGAAGAGGAGAGAGGTGATGTGGGTCTTAGTGCATGTCCAGTCCACCTACGTTGTATCGGTAGTGGGCTAAATTATGAGCGGATGTGTGAGGAAGTAGAAGCAAAGTTCAATGTGATCTTTTTCACATTTGAACCCTCCCTTGAAAATGATGTTAAGTTGGTCAGTGACTTAGCAATTCAGTCTTAAGCAAGAGCAACAGGCTGGAGTCCACTCTGAATAAGTCAATGAAACTGACTGAGTGCATTTCTGCTCCTTTAAAAGACGGTTCCTTTATTTTGACAGCCAAAGAAGTTTCACTTGCTCAGGCCTTGCATCATACTGGCACCTCACAATGTAGTTTCCGTATATGCTTGATCTTTGCACAGCAGTTTTGAGCTTCTAAGAAGATAAGCTCCTTTGAATTGTCTAATAACCATATGCCTTTATTCTCTGTGCTGTGACCACCCACAGGACAAATTAACATTTTTATCCCCACACCCTAAAGGCTCAGGGAAAAGCAAATTCAGCAAAGTGGTGTTCATTCTGTCAAACCATCTCAAATGGTGGAGGGTAATGAACATTGCAGGCTGCTGTGGGGCCACAGACTTTCAGTCTCGTTAATGGATTTTGGAAAACAATGGGAGCCTATTTCTACTGCAAGGTAAGGGGAACCTGCAGAGGAGCGACTGTTTCTCTGACTGAGTGAGGGTTACAGCAGCGAAGGTGAAGAAGAAAACATATCTATTTTCACAGTGTATTCCAATTAAGGAGGGGTTGTCTGGTAGGAGGTGGCAGAGTCTAAAAGGTCTATGCACCCCCTAACACCATCGTGCAAGCAAAAAATATGGCACTTCTGCCAACAAAGAAAATAAAAGGGGCCCAGAGTACACCGAGCTGGAATCAGCTAGGAAGATGTTTATGGATATGATTGCATATATAACAATGTGTGGGAGGTTTGAGACATAAAGCAGGTCTAATATACATGGAAAAAAAACAATTACTGACAGGATCAGCAACTTTGCCTTATAACTATGAAACTGTGTAGTCCTATTCAGACTCGCAGTTCAAGTAGCATATTTCATCCCCGCTCTGACATCTCGCCTTTACCATGATTGTTATAGACACACGATAGAAGAGCAAATTAATTCCTCATCCGTTCAGACACGGGAGATGGTAACAGAGGCAGTGCAGAGACTGGATCCAAGGAGAAAATAGAGAGCAACGCTGTTAGTGTGTGCAAGTCTTAACATCTGTATCGTGTGTATTCTTTGAACTTAAACACTGTGGTGTTCCCCAGCGAGCTATGTGGTTATGGCAGACACTTTAACAAGATGTGCCCTACACCTTTATTACTACTGGAAAATAAATTCTTTTGTATTTATGGTTAAAATTACCTTTTTGGTATAAATAAATCTCATGTTCCTCTCTGCCGAGAGCCAGCCATGCTTTGTGTATGCCGAGTCCCAACTGTTCACTTTCACACAATGTTTTTTTGGCACTTACTTGTGCAGGGAAATCAACTGAGTTTCAATTTTAATCAGTTTATGCTCCTAACTAGAGCTGAACAATACTGTATATTCTTTAAACAATGCACAATAGTCACATGACAGGACATGCAATGTCAGCCACATGTCTCAAAGCACATCATGTGCCCTTCTGTGTTCAACGACAGAGGACAAAGCTGCCATTTTCTCTTTTCACTGACTGTCTACAACAAAAGTCTTTCTGATACCATCAGTAGAATTACCCAGAGAACCAATGTAGATTAATGTACAGTTTGTGTCCTGCACATAAAATGTACAAGCTTACAGATGTTTATCATAAAATGCTGTTAAAATTCAAAGTGTGACCATATTGACTGGAGACTTTCAGTCGATTTTCTTAGTCATTTGGTAGCCTTCCTTAAATTGTGATTATAAAAATATAAATTTTATTTGTCCTTAGTGAACATCTAAACAAAGACATTTTCTGAGACACCTTCCATTGTACAAAAATGGCCAAGCAGCAGCAGCCACAGATGCTCGGCAGTGCAACACTGTGAGCTTTGTGTAGTTAAAAACATGGAGCTGCCCTGTAAGAACTCACTTCAAACATCATCAGAAAGTTAACAATGTGGGCTACCAGTAACACAATTGCAAGCCATGGGTCTATTTGTTAAGTTTATGAGGGAACATGTCACTATGCTTCCCTTCCTCTTTGTGTGTTTCACAGTTGCTGTCAGAGGGCTGTAATATGTAAAAGACAAACAAGAAGGTTAAGAAAAAATTGAGTCAAAGATCATTTTAGGTACAGTATTTATGTCCTTGAAAGCATTGCATTATATATCACAGGAGTAAAAATTATCACAATGTGGCCCCCCCAACACTCCCAACGATCAAGAAGACTTGATATTTAAATTCAGATCATTACTGTGTTGTTAGTGATGTGTTTCTTTTTCCATAAGTTTCATTATGTGTGGTAAATGTGTTTGACGGTGTTATATCGTGGTAAAAGGGTACATCATCACTACCTCATAAACATATTTAATGTATTCATGTATTTATTTATTTTTCATATATTATTATGGTTACCTCACTTTAATTTGTGCTTTATTGTCAATGTGTTCAGATGTTAAACTGTCAGCAGTATTTCATACAGAAAAACTGCCTTGTGGTGGTTATGGGTTCAGAGTTGTCATACTTCCTTAACAAATCAAGCTGTCCTGAAACACATCTCTCCCTCCTGCACATATTAAACAAAACACAACAGCTGAGTGTTTCACACTTTAGAGACATTCATTAAGACATCAGAGCATGGTGGCTCAGAGAGGAGAGTCACTTCAAGCCATCAGTCTGAAGGTCAAGGGTACAAGCCCAGCTCTGGCTGTCAAATGGGCTGGACCCTTAAGCCCAGTTTGCTCCCTGTGCTGCGTCAGTGGCACGTCAGAGAACAGAAATGGGTGATTTATCAACATTGATGGATATCTTGTATAAAAACTTCAACAATCAGTGAGTGTGCATTAGTGTCAATGGGTGTGAAAGGGTAGGTGTGACCTGCATTGTAACAGCACTTTGAGTCTGACTAGAAGTGAGCAATACAAACTCACACCATCGACCAGATCACATGTTAGTTTAGTGCAGTGTTGTAAATGTATGTTCAAATACGAAGCAGGGCTGTCTTTGGCCAAAGTATGGTCCTATTTAGAAGTTTTATTTTGACCCAAAATGTAGTTCTCATCATTAATATATATGTGAGGATGTCTTTGCAAAGATAGATAAGGTGAAAGGGTCATCTTGTTAAGGGGGCTGCATTGACAATAAAGTATAACCACAAGAATGTTTCATAAAGTCATTTGAATGGGAGGAAGAGCCTCTGCTGTCCACTGAGTAAAGCAGCAGCAAGATTTTTAAACAATGTTTTACACTACACTCCAAAAATCTCTAACTGAAGGCACAGGAGGTCATTGGCTACATTTATATGCAGTCAATATTTGGGTTAAGATCAATATTCCGGTTTCTGAAACATTCGGAATAACCCAGTTTGCATGCGTGAGAAAACAGGGTTATTCCTCTATGCATAGTATCCCAGACAAAACAGCGATGCACGGAGAACGCCATCACGCAATGTGCGTCATTTCCGCTTCTTCTTCCTGTATCCAATAGCAACGAGAACAACAGCAGCAGCACGGCAGATAATGAACGGCCCGGAGCAGCTAACAGTCAGCTTCGTTTGCGCTTTGGTGCTGGTACTGATCCACCACCAGTACTTGACACTATTCTTTATCAGTTTCTTCATTAATGGAAGACGAGAACGTGAAGAATTAGGAAATCGAGCCGGAGCTGTGCCATGTTACAACAAGTACTTCCTGTACTCAAAAGACCAAGATTCCTTGCAAAAAGGACATGCGCAGATACAACTTAATGTTCCTTTCGATGAGGATATCCTGATCGGCGTATACATGACCAAATATTCGGGTTAGAGAAGGAGTAACCCAGGGGTGACATTCGGGTTTTTAAAATCCCGAATATGAGCATATTCCGGTTTTTCAAAAGGTTTTTTTTGTGTTTACATGGCTGCCCGCAACCGGGTTATAGCTTATAGTCCAGTTATGAAAGGTTTAATGACTGCATGTAAACGTAGCCACTGTTTCATCGAAGTCCTCTGAATCGTCAGATCACAATAGCAAAGTGTTCACAGAGTATTACTTTAATTATTTGAATGATAAATAGAACTACAACAAAGCAGCTGGTCTAAGGTACACAAAGGAAGGGTGCTGGAAATTGTTTGTGTGCTTGGAAGTGGAAAGACGTGATTTAACAGCCCAAACACATGCCACTCTAGATCATATTATGTGGAACAACAGCATGGCTCTGGTTGCCTTCAGCACTTGGCCTACGGCATCCTGCAGATACATGTCAGAATCACAGCCAAGTTGTAACTCTGTGCAGTCAATAACACACTTTTCTTTCAAATTTAAGCTTTACTCTGTCTTAAACTAAACAATTAGCTGTGTTGAAAAAAATTATCATGCATTATAAACAACAGGTCAGATCACCGTTTGCCTTGTTTTAAAAAGGTCATGTTATGGTTTTTTACATCACACACACATGTGAATGAGACATGTAAAACACATGGGTGTTTTACAGCTTCCTGAAACATCCTTATCGGTTGTGTCTGACCATAGCCCTCCCAAGTGGATGTAGTTCTGGCTTTCCAGTACTGGGCTCTAATGTCAACTGTGGCTCAACAGCCGTGCCTGATCAAGCTCCTCCCACTAATGTCTTCTGCCAGTCTAACAAAAAAAAATGTGAAAAATAACAAACGTGACTTCGGATTAACCACATTACACAACAAGGGTGTACAATGAATGAAAGCACAATCTGACATGAAACATTTAAATACTTTTTGTGGAACAGAGCTGAGGTTCGGCACCACTTCTTAGGCTTGCATTGTGCTAATCTTGTAACAAGGAGAAAAGAAAATCTCCTTTTAGCGAGCCATCAATATTGATTCTCCACAGTCAATGTGGGCCCTGTCAGTTCAACTGGCCTTTTCTTGTGGAGCTGAACAATGAATCTAATTTGAAAAATGCCTTCCTGTGGGCGGTGGGTAATTTGCAATGCAACAATGTTTTAGGTTTTGCAGGTAAGCTTAAGAAATGCCTCAATCTCCCAAAAATTCCATTTAACATATATACATATACGTATAACCCCTGCTTTCAGAAGTTTCTTTTGAAGGAGGAGAGGCTTACCGATGCATCTCTGGCTGCACTGATACAGTTAAGAGTGGGTGTGATTGGAGCTCAGGTGAGGTGCAGAAAATATAACCAGGGGCTGTCACTCTTCCAATGGAGCAATTCTTCTAAGCTCATTAGATTCTGCGCTTGAGTCACATAAACCAGAGCAGGGGGGGTCTGCTGTCACTTAGATGTCTGAGAAAGGAAGGAGAAAAGAGGAAGAGGAGTAGGGGATTCCACCTCCACAGTACTGCACGACTGAGTAAAATAATGAGCGCATGAGAACATAACACCCAAAACATGCCGTCTGAAAACATCGCCTAGAGAACAAGAGGCTGCTTACTCTTACATTATACATCAAAGGCTTAAAACTTGTGCTCTAAAACACTAAAGGATTTAGGAGTTTGGGACCCAGAGTGCAATGAAAAAAAGAACAAAATCTGTTGCATAACCTCCTGGGATAAGTGCCCCATCCAGCGAGTGAGCCAGTCAAAATGCAGGGGTGGAGAAGTGACCTGTGGTATGCTATAATAACGCGACAGCTCTAAATTATTCATTCAGCACCTTTTGTTTGACAAGTGTAGTTTCACATCTCTTGGTGATAACGATGATGGTGAGAAATATTTGATCAAAGATTCCTGAATTTAAAAAGAAAAACGCAGCAGCAGCAAGCACAACAGGTCAGTCCTCTCAAAACACTTCACCCAGATATTCAGACTGGAAAATTCATTACGAGCAACCCTCTCCTCTGCGTCGGAAACAAAGGCTCATGTGCCCCTGAGGAGCACTCTTTCAGTCCTCAAAGGGTTCCACTGAAGATGCTCAGTGGCCGACAGGACAAAGCTGTGCAGCACAGTCAGACCACAGCATAATTCCTGTCCAGCAGTGCCTACTCACTATCCTTTATGCGTCAACACCGTGCACCTATTATTGTCTTGAAATCAGCTTTAAGCCCTGGGGCAGCAGCCTCTTCACTGCTGGATGCTCTCCTGACTCTCAGCAGTGAACAACACAAGCTGTAAAGACCTGTTATGATGCAGACAGGGACAGGTTATGGAGATTTAAGGTTGGAGGGTGTTAGTGGGGTTGTAAAAACAGCAACAGCACCATGAATAATGTATCAATGTGTCAACTTACTCTTACCTCACAGGTTTTCCTTCAACCTAACAAAACAATGGTCTTTAAAATTCACTTTTAAATAGTTTTGATACAAAAAGATGGATTCATGGCCTATCTACAAACCATAGGGGGTTTGATACAATCTCAACCTCTAAGAAAATGTATGCTCAAGCAGTCCATTTTAATTTTTTCCCCTGGTGATGTAATGATGGTCCATGCCACCTCCGCCAGAGGAAAGACACCCCCTGTGCAAGGTATTTGTTCGTCCCGCAAGAATGTATCATTAGAACAAGCAAAGCTGTATTGCTCTTTCGTTAATCTTGTTAAACTTACCTTAAAAATGAATGAATGAGTATTAAATTAATTAGTTTACTGATTCATTACTTATTTTACATACACTTATTTTACATTACATTGTAAATACTATACCGATCATTCAATACATCAGCTCATGGGAAATGTTTCCCCTAATTTCTTGATTATAACACGCACTTTTTGCTTTTTAAATAAGCTATAATTTTTCGGGTGAGTATTATACACAAGTACATGCAAAATATTTACCATATTTCATCTCGCCAACATCACGATTGCAACACATCTGATACAAAAAGCCAAAATATTCTCTTTCTCTGCAAAAACACATGCAAACACAGGGCACTGCCATCTTGTGAGCAAGGGGAGCAAAATAGATGCACTGTGATTGGTCGAAGATATCAGATATTGATAGCTGCTCACTGATGGGATGGTACACTACAACTGAGCATTCTCGGGCAGAAATCGAGTAATTGCGCATGCCTGAAGCAAAAGGTGTTTCTGCATCCGTTTGAGAGAGGAAATCATGTACGGTATTTGTTCTGGAAACACTGAAATTTCATTGATTAAAACTTTGAATTAAGGTAATTTTTGAGTTGTCTAAGAGAGTGAGGTTTGGGCAAAATTTGGGTGTGTGTTTTATTTGGGCACAGTGTTTTTCCAGGCAAAAATCGTGAAACTATGGGGTGCGTGTTATAATCGAGTGAGTGTTATAATTGAGAAATTACGGTACTTATTTGTAGTGCTGTTACTTTATACTCAATATATGAATATTCATTTGAGCATGGGGATAAAAATCCATACTCTAACTGTAAATAAACATTCAACTCTAAAATAAAATTTTGACAGTGCATTAGGACGCTTGAAGCTGAGAACCACTTGATCCAGCAGAGGGCGCTCCCAGTGCAACCCATTCAGCCAGTGCCCCCTTGACCTCAACAACCAATTGTATCCGTCTGCCGGCCCGCGAGACAAAGGCCTGCCGCAGAGTACAGTAGATGTGTCGCAGAGTGACGTCATCACTCTGTGACATGCCTACTACATGCGCTTCTTAAAGGGATATAACAGCTTCAGCATGGTCCAGCCGACGTCAATGTTTTTGCTTACCCATTCTTTGCGCCATAATAAATGTATTCAAATGCGTACAAATACGGTTAAGGGTTAGGGTTAGGGTAAGGGGTTAGGGTTAGGTAATAATGCAACTAAGTGCAGCAAGTGTTTGACGTTTGTTATATGAAATATGCTAACACTTGCAATCTGGACACGATCCGCCATTGTTCATCACCAAAACTTTCCACATCTCGCTTGGTTCTGCATGTTTTTCCATGAACTAGCGTCTCCCCATTAAGTATGGCGTCGCAAAGTAGGCATGTCGCAGAGTGGCGTCACTCGAGCGACGTCACTCTGTTTTGCTGCATATAGTCTGCCCGAAACCAACAGAAGAAGACAGTTTGAGGAACTGGAGGACAGGCAAAAGCCACTCTGAGTGGAATCAAAGCCGTGAGCAGAGCAGTGTGGCAGCACTTTGGGCACCAATAAGTGTCAATTATGTGCAAGGCAACTGGTCCACTACAACAAATCTGCGGACCAACTTGACAGCGTTTCACCCACCACAGTCCAGCAGTGCCTTGTCAAGTTTTTAGCACAGTGCCAGAGGCATGTAAAATCGCTGTAATGGACAAGATTTTAAGCTTCATATGGAAGTACCTGTGGCCCACCAGAGTGGCCTCAGGAGAGGTAAATATAAAAATGATCTAATGGAAAATCCCCCATGGGTGTTATCCGAAGATATTGGGTTATTAACATGTAAGCTCAAAAACCGGTCGAGTCAGAGTTTTGTGACATGACAGCCACTCACTCTGAGTTTCTCTAAATGCACATGTTTAACCATCTGTGCAGGTTATGTACATGTTCCAGTTTAAATAAGATCTTTTAAAAATATATGGAATTTCAGTAGCAATTACAAGAAATGCTCTCTTCAACATTGAGAGACAGACAACCATTCACACTCACACTTACACTTAAGGGCAATTTAGAGTCACCAGTTGATCTGATGAGCATCTTTGTGGTCTGTGGGAGGAAGCGGAGAGAAAATATGCATGCACGGACAGAATATGCAAACTCCATACAGAAAGGCTCTGACCGACATGAGGACCAAACCGGCAACCTTCTTGCTGTGAGGCACGTGCAATACCTGCCAGGCCACCCTGCTGCCCACGATCAAAATTTTCTTTACATTTAAAACTTCTAGAAATATTTGAGGTAAGATAAGGACTCAACTTAAACATAATACATCACACAAGTTCAATCCCTTTTTTATTACTTTAGACTCTGTGATAACTCTAAATGATGTCTTTCCACTTTAAGGCCCTCTTTCACGCTTGCACCCAGTCTATTCTGATTGGTTGACACACCTACTGGTAACTGATCAGTTCAGCACTGTTAAGGGTCATGTTTTCAACAGCACTACACACAACAGAGCTCAAGAACACCCATAAATATAAATGCTAAGTATAATTCAAAAAACACAAGATTTAAAGTCTGTTTCAGATACTACATCGATATGAAAGCAGAAGGAGAGGGGCAGAGGTTAGATCTAACAGATACCTCCAACAACCAAAGGCTACGGCAGATTTACTCAGTAATTATAAATTTATTTAAAAAGTAAGATTTAAACTGCAGTACTCATTTAATTAAAGCATAAAGCAATCTCTCTCTTCATCAGTAAACTTTCATCCACCACAGCAAGCCTTCAATGTCAGCAGAAGGGTAGGGAAACATAGCGGTGTATGAGAGGTGTTCTGTAGAGGATAAGAGAACTTAGCATATTTCGCTGATACTGGAGAAGTCACTGAGCTTTAGCAAAATAACTGTTATGGGTAAGGTTAGGAGCTGGATTACCTTTATTCAGATCAAACACTGATCAAAGCTTTTTACATTAACAAAATATTTAATGTTGCAGTAATGAGAATATATTTTGTTGAGTAAGGGGGTTTGGAGGAAAGTTGACTTTTTTTAGAATAAAAATCTGATGAGACTTGGCCTTCCTGGTATTCAGCTTGTAGGTTTTAGTCTTTGAGGTGCATCCCTGGAGGATTAAAATTTATTTCTAATACAAGTACAGTTTTACAGTGACACAGGAAATAGCTGAGGAGGATGAGAGCAACAGTGTTTGACGAACTCCATGTTTTTCGCCAAAGAATAATAATTTGACTTTGAAATTGTGTCATTCATTATGTTTTACTTCACTACAAGACCTAATTAATATTCTGCACTTTGATATTTAAAAAAAAATCAATGAAAGAGTCACTGAGTGGTAGCAGACTTGTTGTGGTAATAGCAATTTCAGCTAAAAGTAATTTCACTACACAATAAATTACAAAATGTTCCAGAGAGAGCCTATTGTGTGATTCACTATGATGTATTCATTTTTTCTCTAGACATTGGACATTTTTGAAAAGACTGTTGACATGGTAAATCAAAGGTTTTGTGAGAATCACACAAATGCAAAAATGAGACAAACCCCCTCCACAATTAAACAAATGGAAGTGTGCTTAAATTTTTGTTTTTTAAATTTATTTTTTTTCATTTTTTAATTTATTTTGTGCCTTTATTGACAGGAGAGAGTGACAGTGGACAGGCCCGTGAAAGGGGGCGAGAGAGCAGGGGAAGACACTCTGCAAACTGGCCTCAGGCTGGATTCGAACACGGGCCGGCAGAAGTACGTATATGGGACGTGCCTGGTTGCTAACCACTTCGCCAAACCAGCACCCAGTGTGCTTAAATTTTGGCAATTAAAAGAAGACTGACATGAATGATTGACAACAAATTAAATTGGAAATCTCATATAAACCATGTTGCACGCAAAATGTCCAGATCCATCGCAATTCCATATATAGCTCAAGATTTCTTAAACCAGAAATCTTTGTGCACTCTCTAGTACTCACGCATCGTCCCATACATGACATACTGTGTAGAGGTTTGGGGAAACACTTATAAAACAAATACAAACTCTATTATTCTGTTACCAAAAAAAAAAGCCATACAAATTATCAGTAAAAAACCCTATCATGAACCAACCAATCCACTATTTTTGCAGGTAAATATTCTCAAATTTTCAGATTTAGATGAATACAGTATAATGCAAACAATGTACAAAGCTAAAACTGGACAATTACCAGAAAGTATTTATTTATGAAATGAGATAGTCATTACAGCCTTCGAGGAACATTTATTTTTCAAAAACAAAAAAAATATGCACAAATGTCAAATCTCATTGTCTGTCAGTTACAGGGGTAAAACTAAATTTGTGGAATTCTTCTTCTGAAAATATAAAAAATTGCACAACATTGGTAAGGCTCAAAAGACTCTCTAACAATCAACTGGTTTTGAAATACATGGATTATGTAAGTTAATATGTCTATGATATTATGTTTTTGTAGAAGGGGTAGGCTTAAATAAGCTTTGGCTTCTGCCTGCACCCTTTCGGTCAGCTTGAAAACTTTTAATTTTATTTTGACCTTCTAAATAAATTTGTTTCATTCATTCATTCGTTTAAGAAATTATAAATATTATTATTAAATTAGGACCCATTGACTAGTTTTTTTGTCCCTTTTTTTTTTTTTTAACAAAATGAGCATTGACATCATCAAATTTGTACTTCTTTGACTTTAAATTTAAAAAGAACCTTAGCAGATTAGGTCCCTTAACTTAATCATGGTTTCAAGTTAACACATAGTGGTGAAGGATTTTAACAGCATAAGCTCAGAGCCAACTCTTTTCTTAAAAAACTAACTGCCTTCAGAGTCTAAAATTTGAAAATTGGATTTGAGAGCAGAAGCATGCCAGTTTTTCTTTCCACTTGGAAAATACGTGTGACCTGAAAAACACTTGACCCCTAGCTGCAGCAGAGAAACAGCTCAGTGAGCAGCAGCGGGAGCCCCCGGGTTATTCTTCAACACGTCCACTTCAGAAAAAATATGATGTAACTGACAAAAAGTATATGTATTCGCTTCCCTTTCTCTATGTTTCTGACAGCATAATGGACCTGCTTTTGACAGGGATGAACATGCTTTCTCCACTGCTAATGACAGGCACGCGAAGCTGTGACAGACCATATGCAGCACTCCGACTCTATTTCAGGCTGCCCACCAGCCAAATCAACACCCACCATGTGCTCTGGGCTGCCCTCTCTCATAAAGGAAAAAAAAGGCACAGGAGAGGACTGCTGCATTCGGAGCCGAACATTTTCCTCTTCTGGGAGAATAATTTGATCCAAGTTTAAAAGTGATTAGAATAGCAGAGGCATTGGACAGGCATGTTGTGCTCCATCAGGCAAGCAGCTGGAAGTGAGCTGTGCTGTGATCATGCGAGCTGCACTGTAAATGAGCGAGAGAGAGCGAGGACACCGTGACTGAGTACCACTAAACCATGATCCATCTTAGCTCCCTCAGTCTTTAGAGCTGCAGATGGAAAAGCCCGATAAAATGCTGTCTAGGGCAGCAGCAATGCGTCCATGGGGAAGAATCAATTCTCTAAGTGATGTCCCATAGAGACATCCAGCCTAGTTTTTAACAGCCATCCAAATCTTGGCATTGTTCCGTGTGTCAAACTTCCTCTCCTTGCCCTAGTTTAAAGATGAGATTTATTGTTGACAAAGTTGGTCTTCCTACTTCTTTTATTCTTCTCTGCGATCCCTTTACAAGCTTCTTCTAAATACACAAACCATCAACTATTGTTCTGTTAAACCCAGAACTGGTGACAAATCAAAAGGGCTTGAAAGGTGGTGTCGGGGGAAGAGTATGTGAACCGCTCAGCCAGACTTCCTCTGGTGACATAAACAAAAAAAAAACTGCTGGGCCAACCCTTTCAAAAGCTTCGATCTTCAAACTGGCACCGGTGACATTTCAGTCAATCACAAATGGAGCAAAGATTATTTCTACAGGCCGATCTTTAATATAGTGAGGCAATCTGAGTGAGGAGGAAGCAAGGACCTGAGCTGTTTGCTTCAATAGCTGGTGACCTCAGTTTCCCCCCTTGTGGAGATCCCTCTGGGAGTTGCACTAGAGTTAAAAAGAAAGTAACATTTGCAACAAGAGGACAAGGCAGGGTGAGGTAGATCGCTTAAAGTTTTTCCAGCCTGTTGGTTCAAACTGAGCTTGCTTTGCTTGTCTTAAAATAGGCACACATATGTGATGCCAACAGGGAGAAGAACAGAGAAGATAGGTTTCTAAACATGGTTGCTCATAAGGAAATTTAAAGCAGCTACTATTATACTGACGCAGACAAAAGCACTTCAGGATGGGTATGTAACAGTGTTAATGGGGGGGGGGGTTACAAGACGGGGTCAAGGAAGATGGAACATGATGTAAGAGAAATAAAAATCAACCTTACCTTAGTGCTAATAGAATCTTATATGCCTTTGTGTTGTCACTAATTATCACATATCAAAATGTATGCCTTCGATGATGCATTCTAAGGACATATTCTAAGAAAAACGTAAAAATGCTAGACCTGCATGCATATGTAGGGTTTGCAGATTCTTTTGCATCAAAATGAGTGCATAATAGACTGTTGAATATATAAAGCTTGCCAACATTTCCAAATTTATTTTAGCCTTTATCAATATCTTTAGAATTTTTTTCAGTGTTTCCCTCAGGTGGTTGGGGTGCTTTGAGGGGCTGGGGGTGTGCTGTAACCCCATCAGATGTAGTAAGCATTTTTGCAATGCATTTCTTTATTAGCTTAACTGGACAGTAAAACAAGTATAACTATAAGGCACTTGGACAGCGCAAACCTCCGCTAAGCAAGCTCACATATTGCTTGTACATCTCTAAGCAATAGTTCTATGATAACGCTACCATCATAACATGATTCCTTCACCCTGAAAACCCACACCCAGCACTCAGATCATAGTGATGTCATTGTTAGTTAGATAGTACTTTTAAGTTGAGCCATTACAAACATCTCCTGAAAATTTCAGCAAAATTTGTCCAGTAGTTTTTACGTAATCTTGCTAACAAACAAACAAAAACCTGCAAAAACATAATTTCCTTGGTGGAGGTAAAAAGGTATGCTCTTTATCTACTGACATAAAAAAGTCAGAAACCATGTAGTTTTACTTGAAAAAGTATTCTGTGCACACCCAGCAGCACTGGCAGGCATTGGTGAGAGGGCTTGCCTACACAATCACAAGAGCCTACCCTGAAGGAGGCAACCTCCTGGGCTGTAAATGGAGGCCCATGCAGAAGTGGCAAAACCTGTAGCACCCAGAGTGTCTACTTGAGGCTGGCTGACAACTTAATGATTGTATGCAGGGAAAAAACAGTTTTCACGGCCTAAATACACATATTTACAGCCTGGTTCAAAAAACGGCTTCAGCCTAAAACTTTATTACATCAACAGTATGTGTGCTCACACAGAGAGGAATGATTTTTATGTCATATGTGTTATACTATATGTCAGCTCAGATCCGACAGAGGTAGAAAATATCTTAGCAGAGGTTGCTAGCTTCAGTGCTAGTGTTGATAATATGGATGCCACCATCACTTTGGAGGCGTTGGGTTGCAGGTTCATGCCCGGCTCTGGCTGTCACATGAGAATATGTCCTTGGGCAATACACTTAACCCCAAGTTGCTCCCACTGCTGTGACAGTGGCATGTAAATGGGCATGAAAGGGCGTGAAAGTTAGCTGATAAAGATGGACAACTGACATAGAAACCCCAACCATCAGTGAGTGAATGTGAGATCTAATTGAGTAGATGTGAAGGTGTGTAGATGTGTAGGGTAGATGTGACCTGCAGTGTAAAGTAGCTTTTAATATCAAAGACTAAAAAAGCTCTATATTAGCTTAAGTCCATTTACCATTTATTACTTCTCATAAGTATTAGCCTCCTATGCCTAGTGACATAGGAAGCTAATACCCCAAGAGGGTACACCTGAACAACTTTCATGCACCTTTGTCTGTTTGTTACTGGGGAAAAAGGTCATTCAACAGCTCCTGGTACAGGCAGAGAGACTGGTATTCGGTTAAGGCAATTGTGGCGTTTTGCTACACTGGCAGGACATTTTGTGGAGAAGACAAACTCTGGTCTATGGACTCCTCAGCATTCACTATTACTGGGTTTTGTGACTGGAAGCATGCAGTGGAAGCTTGACCAGTGGCGAGATGCCTTGGCTTTGTCATTAAATATGGGACCAGAAGCGAGATGCCTGGGCTTTACTATTTATTTCATTTGAAGTTTGAAGTTGGTATACAGCATGAAGGGTGATGTAAGCTGGATTGCGCTGATGATACTGATTCCCAGAGGTAATTCTGCAATGCGTGCCTCAGTGTTGTTGAAAGAACAATCAAGCTTGATTGTAAATAAATGGCAACATCTTTCCTCTAAAGATGTGTTTGTTTCAAACTGTTCCTGGCCTGAGTGCATGTCATCAGAGGAAGAGAAGGACCAAGTGTGAGCAAGGACGTGTGAGAGCGGTCTTGTACAGACACTTCAGCTCAGACGATGAGGACAACTCAAGCACAGCCAATTGTTACTGACACTCTTAAAGTGCCTGTTACATTTTACTGATTACCCTGAGTAAGAAACAGCTTTCATAAATGATACTGCGTTGTTTTTAAATAATGTGATAAGGTGAATCACAATGGTACAGTATTACTTTCTGACATTGTTCATTGTTTTAAGCTATTTACTATTTATTGAAGAGCAGTGCACAACATACTTATTGTACATGTCTTCATAAATGTGCCACAAGTAGCACATTAATTAGATTTTATCCACTGACATTGTGGCCAATATTTGTGGTTTATATTGCTGATATGCACGACAGGTTGACTGTAAACTTAAGCAGAAATTTTAATATCTACTAATAAGAACATTACCTTTTTAAGATGTAATCTGCACGATATCATGGCAATAACACTGTGCATCCCTAGCAACAAAAATATTTTCATACTTGCCTGCGTAATGAACCAGTGATGTATACAATTTTGTTGTGTAAACCTTGAAAAGCAGCTGATTCACCAGACTGCATGTCTGTCATCAGGCAGATTCATTTTGTAACACCTCAAGCTGAAACAATTGTTCCCAGTAAGAAAATGATTTACAGTGTCCATCTACAAACAAACAGGCAGAAGCTAGAGAGTCTGGCCTTTATTGCTTTGAAAACAAGCCTCAGACTGACTCTTGATGAATGTGACAGGTGAAACATCAGTTCAATCATCTACTGATCTTTATTTTTTGGGATGCAAGATATTGGATTTTTGCTGATATCCCATATTCCAGTATTTCCAAGCTTTTATTCAGCGATACCAATATCTTTCAACAAGAGCACAAAGTCTCTATTTTCTAATGGTTTAGGGCTTTTGAGAAAGCATTCGGAGCTCGAGCCCTGCCACACACTCATGGTGTCAAACCCTCACGGCATCAGATAAACAGTTTTACTGCTCCAACAGTTCATAATAAAAAGTTGCATTTTCCCTTCATAGCTTTATCTGTGAAACTCTACTTCCTAGTTTTTTGTTCTTCTTTTTTTCATGCTTTGTAGTCAAAATCTGCTCCAAAAAG
This sequence comes from Cetoscarus ocellatus, assembly GCA_037902135.1. NCBI lineage: Eukaryota > Metazoa > Chordata > Actinopteri > Labriformes > Labridae > Cetoscarus > Cetoscarus ocellatus. The sequence goes on from JBAMNC010000262.1 coordinate 590,513, forward strand.
GTTTGCCAAGGCGGAACTATGTGTCTGCTCCTCAGTAAAGCAGCCGCGGTCCCTCACAGACGGAGGCGTGCATGCACAGTTTGCAACGTTTGGCCTCAGAGCGAAAGTTATGGCGGTTCCTACAAAGTCTGGTTGAATTCTTGATTTTACAAGAATGCCGAGGGTAAACTGATTGAAGACGGTCACCCTGTCTTAAACACGAAGCTGTTGCCGGCGGAAGAAAAAGACATGCGTGATTAAAACTACTGTAACTCCTCAAGTGAGCTGACTGAGCCGGAAAGAGAGAGAGTGAGAAGATTTAGAGAGCCGTACCTGAGTGAGTTATAGGTGGTTTATCAGTATTTTCTGTGTAAATAATGTATAAATGTTGTAAATAAAAGCATTAGTATTATCTGGAGAGTGTTCTTGCTGTTCTTTTGCCGTTTATTCGCCGTTTTTTTGGCCGTATTCTGTAATTGATCATCTTTTTCCATCATAGTTGGTGTTTTATGGATTTCATCTGATGTAAGTTGGAAACATTGGAGGAGGATATGTCGAGGAGATCTGCCAGGGAGAGGGGAGACCAGAGGAGAGTCATGGAAGGGGGCTAACTGGACAGGAACTGCCTCAGGGACTATCGTCAGTAAACAAACGCCTGGACATGGTCTAATATAATGAGCTGCTTTTTTTATTTAACCTTTACTTAACCAGAAAAATAAACTCGTTGAGATTATAAATCTCTTTTTCAAGAGTGTCCTGGTCAAGATAGGCAGCTGTAACGTTAACACTAATGCTGTAGGCAAACAAAAAATGTGAGTGTATGTAAAATAGGTTAAGTTTACTTTTTGGTCATCTCAAAACTTTGAACGTGTTCATTTACAATTGTTTATGAAGAGAATCCTATTTAAAGTTCAAATCTGATTTTTTTTCTTTTCTTGTAATTACACACTGTTTAAACATGTATAACATAATAATGACAAATACTTGCCAGAATTGTTTACTTTTATTTCTCATAAAAAAAGGGTGAAAAAATTTACTCAAAGGACACTTCCTGACACATTTATTGACAAAAAAAGACAAAAGACCTGTTATAATTGTGATATTAAAGGGATTAAATGACTTCAAGTGTGTGTAAAAGTACTTTTTGAACATTTTGAGCACACTGCAACAATACCACAATGATAATGATAACCATGATAATTTGGATACAATAACCACGATATGAAATTTTCATACCGTTACATCCCTAATATATATGTCTACATACATATATATGTCTACATATATATATATATATATATATATATATACACATATGAGTAACCTTCATTGCTGGCGTTCATAAAGTACCTTTATAGATGAGGTGAAGGAAGAAAATACACTGTGTAAACATTGATGATCAAGCCAAAAAAGTTCGAGAAGCTAACAGATTATCTTGGGATGCACAATACAAATGTCTTTACAATACTGACTTGTTGCTTTCAATGTGGATGTCTACTTGTGTAAGGAACAGATGCCAAACAAGAAAAACATTTTCTCTTGCAAAATGAAACTCTTAATTTTCAATGTACCCATGCTGTGATAATAAGTTGAAACATAATGGTACATTTGTGTTATTTGCCAATATTACTTCTAATATAAAGGATCTATATTGTCGATATACATATTGACTGAAAAGATCAGCAAAAACTTCAATATCATCTGACACCAATATCTAACATTTTTGGCCAATGTCTGCAGATACTGATATCATACCAATTGTAACAGTTTGTCCCTAGTTTTTTCATAAAGGTTTTGCCATTCCCAGTTATTTTCTCTAGGCTGCTTCCTGCAGATTTTATATACATCCCATGGATATGTGTACCAGTCCATCTAGTGTGTCAGCTATGGTCCCAGACAGAAGCTAATGCTATTTGGTGGTCCTTGAGATGTCAAAGTTTGGGAACCCCTGGTTTTTGAGCAAAGGAAGACACCATATAAACCTGGAAAACCAGAGACGATTGGACCATGATTAAAATAGATAATAAATACAATGTCTTACCAACGTAAAAGTTCAGAGAAGAAGCGCTGCGGGAGAAAGCTGGACCATAATCGGTCTAAGACATGTCTGCAACAAAGGAGGTCCTCTTGTACGGCTGTTTCCGAGACCAGTGATGGGTCTACCTGACTGGGAGGACCGGTGAGGACTATCGGCAGCTTTGGCGGAGTATTTACAGCGAAAGAGCCGTCACGCTCTCTGCAAACACTCCCATTGTTGCCACCCACTCTGCCACGGCTGCCCTCCCTGCTTTCAACACATCCGACCAACTCGTGGATGCCCCTACAACATCCAGGGTGCCAACATGGACCGAGACGTCATGCCTCCTCATCCTCTTCTCCCCTCCGTGCGGGCGGGCGGAGACTCCTCTTTCTCCTGCGGCTCGGTTTGCAACTTTACATTCAACCTGACGCTACGGGGCTTCTTTTAGGTCCAGGAATGAGGAAAAAATGTTAGCTGCACACGTCCATCCCCCTTGCACCGCTAAATTCAACTGTCCTGTCTTGACGGATTCCGTCTCCAACTTGCCACCAGCGACACCATGATTATGATATGCCTGTTAACTTCAACCGTCGCGCCCAAATATTGCTCTCCCAGCTTCTCCTAGAATTTTCAGTTAATTCTCGTTTCTTCCCGGTAGGATGCTGACACCAGTGCCAACTCTCAAAGTAATTAATTGCACGTAAAGAAAAAAGGGAGGAACAAGATGCTACATGCCTTCACACTGTAACGGTTCACTACTGGATGGAGATGACAACAAACTGCCACAAATCCTCCTTTTCTCCAGGAAATACGTCACATGTAGAGCCTGGAAAATTGTGTGTGCTTGATTCGCTTTACCGTGTTGGTTGAATCGGGCGGATCACTTGTGCTTTATTATATTAACTCAGGAAGTATTTACTTTAAATGATCTTTATAGATATTTTGGTATCAGTGTTTACGATAGGCACTTAGCAGGTGTGAAATATGCATTCTGGCGTTTTTTAAGTACAATACTAACAATATCCATAAGAAGTTTACCTAAAATTCAAAGGAAATCATATATTACTCCAAACCTTCACTATATCTGATTTTACATAACAAAAAAATGAGTTTTTTCGAACGTAGTACGCATTTTCTTACATCATGAACCACTTTTATCCTTATTGTATTGTTCCTGAATGAATACCGGGACACGCCTGTGACTGAAACACACATCTTCACTTTCCAAGCCTATCTGATTCGTATAGTTGTGTGAGTCCGCCATCTTGTGGTCTTTTGACGAACTTACACTCACAGGTAAGAGACCACACATTACGGTAGAGGGAGACATATCTCAGCCCTCTCATACTTCTGACTCGCACGGCTGCTTCTACCCCGACACTGCCTGGTATAGCCAGCGAAATCCAGCCCGCTTTCAGCAGCCACCCCCCTCTTTAGCACGGACCAAAGTTATCCCGGAATAAGGACAGCACGCATGTGCCGTCAACCCGGATGTAGAAATAGGCGAATGCGTCTATTCCCCATTTCACCCAAGTTATGAAAAAAATCTGTTTTCAGTGGTGTTTTATACAGTTTAGCCGTAGTTAAACCAGGCTCTGCAGTGCCAAACCGGGATAACCTGCCACATGACCACTCGTGTGACTACTCGTAGTATACCTGGATGACAGCTGGACAACAAAGGGAGAGCAACACACGAGAAATACGCTAACAAACAGAGCTGGGTAAAATAGTGTCTATATTTAATTTTTCCCATAAACTATTTGTTATCATAGCACACGTGAGCACTTTATTCCCTGTCTTTTCTCAGGGTTCATAAAGTTTAGTGGACCGTTATATTTCCGTGTTATTGTCCCTTCCTCCTGTGTTGCAGAAAACGTCTCGTGACTAAAGGATGGACTATCGCGGCAGGAGGCACGAGCGAGGCAGTAACTGGACCGACCCGGAGATAGTGGAGCTGCTCCAGCTGTGGTCCGACGAGTCCGTCCAGATTGAATTGGAGAGCTCGCTGCGCAACCAGCGTGTCTTTGACCGAATAGCCCACATCCTACGCGAAAAGGGCATTTACCGCTCGGGGGACCAGTGCAGGGAGAAGATCAAGAAGATGAAGCTGGAGTACCGTCGCATTAAAGACAACTACAAAGTGAAGAGCTGGAAGTTTTTTGACGTCATGGACAGGGTGTTGGCCAACCGACCTGCTATTACCTATTCCTCCCTGGGTGGAGCTGTCATTGCTCAACAAGTGCTACAGAACCCGGGGTGTCCCGACGCATACGCTCAGGGGGCTCCACCTAACTCTTTCGGTCCTCTTTCCTCTGGTGGGTTCCTCTTTGGACAGCCTCCAAAACCAGGAGACCCCCTGGATATTAAATGTGAGGATGTTGATGACAGCATGTTGAACTCCAGTGTTGCTCCACCTGAGATGTACTATGAGTCTGGAGATGACCAGGAGACTGATGGGCAGTCTCTGCTTGAGGCAGAGAACACTGTGGATCCAAGAGACCACTCAGCTAATGCAAGAATCTCTCCTTCAGGTTGTTAATACAAACTATTACTGTGTTATTACTGTGACATTAATTGTGAAGCAGGGTGACTTAAGATACAGTTTCATGATATATCATTATCAATAATAGCATGATACAGAGATGTTGCATTATCTAGCAGTGTGTATTCAATTTGACTCTGCTGAGTTTACATTTTGTGCAACAGGTAAAGAGCTGGAATGGGCAAGTATCCAGAGCTTAGCCCAAACCAAGGAGGATGTGGGTGCATGTCCTATCAACTTTATGCTTTTAAGGCAATAATATGAATTATTTAAAATCAGTTCTAATGGGAAACATCAATTTAAATATCAGAAGGTTTTTCAAATAGTTCAGTTTCTTTTAGAAGCACAGTAATTTTATTGTATAATTGTTCCAAAGATGTCCTCAGTACTCTGAGACTAAACACGATGTTGAAGACTGATTTTGGTCTATTGAACTAAGCAAGCTTCTGCAAGGAAAAACAATTTCTGATGTCTGTTTGGCTACACAATTTAATTTCCATTCATTCATAAAATTATGACAGCTTTACATTGCTCAGTCAGGATGAGACCAACCAGGAGGTTTGATTATTATTTTGATTATTCTGGCTCAGTCAGTGCCATACACTGATAGTGTGAAACCCTCATGGCTAAGAAGACAATTTCATAATAAACTAATTAAAATTTGCATATTCCCTTCATCGCTTTCTATGAAACTCTATTTTCTACTTTTTTTTTCTCATGGTTTGGAGTCAAAATCTGCACCAAAAAGAGTTTTTCTGTGGTAATTGAGTCATTAGCAGCCTACATCAAACCAGAGGAAATTAATATTTTATATATTGAATAGTTATAAAGAGTATTAACATTAATGATCAAGCCAAACTGAGGAAGGTCAAGAAAAACAAATAAGCAAGAGCTATTTGCTTACACAGGCAGACTAAAATAGGGCAATGAAACAGAAGAAAGTGATAAAAAGGCAGTCCAAATACTACATAGATAGAGCATTAATACCTATCAGTGAGAACATTTTAACTTGCTAAAAATCTTGTAGGAAATGATGAGACTGCATCACATCAGAAGAAATAAAACAAGGATGAGAGGTGAAGAAAATATGTGCAAGAGTTGATAAAGAAGTCAGTGAACAAATACATTAAAAATGACAAAGAAAGCTAAGGAAAGTTTAAAAAGAGTAAGAGCTGCAAAGATAAAAATCAACTTGCCAAAAAAATTTTTAAAAGTAAAAGATAGCAATTAAAGGTGACATCATGTAAAATTACATTTGAAAAAGTGAGATTAAAGAAGTCACCGATTCTGCGTGCATATCTCCTCGGGCAGGTCGTTCTAAAGTCAAGGCCCTGTTCGATAAAATCAGATAATCAGAATCTGATGAAATGAAGCTTCACACTCTGATTGCGTCCTTTTCATTTTTCTATACTTATTTCATCAGAATCCTCCCCAAAGTGCAGGATTCAAACTATTTATGAATTGCAATTTTGGTGTTGGCTTCACTTGTCTGGCACTCTCCCCCTGCCCTCTCCATTCTCTTTTACCCAGCTGTGAGCTTCATTCTTTGCTAGTATACTTACATTAAAGTGATAGTCATTCGTGTCACATGGTCACCATGAGAAGTCATGAATTAGTGACACAGTGAACCACAGAGAATAAACCTGAAATACGTCAATGTAAGTGACAGTGGCATCTCAAATTATATGTACATTATACTTTCCCGTAAAGGAAAAGCATGAGGGTGCATACACAAGAAAAATAAACAGAAAAGAACTTTTGTACAAGTTATATACCAGTTTAAATCCACAACTTTGGTTATTCCTCAAAGACAACAGAGCAAAACAGAAAACATACTTGACAAAGAGGACAAACAAACAAAATTGAACAAAAATAACAAAAACAGACATAAAAACAGGACTGGCAACATGAATCTCCTATTTCATCTTTTTCTGGAGATTTTATGTATTTATTTTTTTCCCTTCCAACCTATTTTTTTCAAGTATTTTCACAGTTACATTAGTTTATTCATCCTTTTCCATCGCAACTCAAAAGTGTCGCTGAGGTTCCTTATCCTATATGTAATTCTTTCCGTGTTATTTCTTTTGTTGATTCTTTCCATTTGTTTATTGTGGTGAATTTGGTTTTAACCAGTTTTTCTATCTGCTTAATTGCAGTTATTCTTAAGATCCTGTACAAGTATTTATCTGATTTGAGGGACAGCGCCTTTGGGGGAATTCCCAAGACTAAGTTTTGGGGGCCTAAGGAAAGGTCACGTTTAAACCTGGAAAATGATTGACCAATTTTCCAGTCATGGAAAACATATGGAAAATGAGAAAAAAAAGTAAAATGTCCTGGAAAAGCTTGAATTGTCCTGGAAAATTATTTAGCTTCCTTTCACCTTGTTAGTGAACAAAAATCAAACATAGGAAATGAAATGATGTAAAAATGTACTTGGTAACTAATGCACTCTTATCTTTAAAATATGAGTAGATAAAATAATTCAAGTTAAGGAATAAAATCTAAGAACTCAAAACAATGGTGACCAATAGAAATAATAAAAATGGCAAAATAAAATTTAGGGTACTTAAACAGTAAATCAACTATATATATATATATATATATATATATATATATATATATATATATATATATATATATATATATATATATATATATATATATATATACATATATATATATATATATATATATATATATATATATATATGTATGTATGTATGTATATATATATATATATATATATATATATATATATATATATATATATATATATATATATATATATTAATATATATATATATATATATATATATATATATATTCATAAAATATATTCATAATAAAGTCCTGGGAAATGATTTCTAGAAAAGAGTGGGAACCCATTGTAGGGAGGGGGGCCTGATTATGGAGGGCTTTGTGGGTGAGGAGGAGGATTTTAAAGTGTATTCTGTGTTTGATGGGGAGCCATTGGAGGTTTTGGAGGACAGGGGTGATGTGAGGTGCGGGTGAGCAGGCGGGCGGCAGAGTTCTGGATGTATTGCAGTTTGTTGAGTACTTTGGAGGAAAGGCCGTAGAAGATGCTATTGCAGTAGTCAAGTCTGGAAGTGATAAAAGCATGGATGAGGGTTTCAGTGGTGGAAAAGGAGAGAGATGGATGGATACGGGCAATGTTTTTCAGGTGGAAGAAGGCGGTTTTGGTGAGTTGGTTGATGTGATGTTCCAGAGTGAAATGGGAGTCAAAAATGATACCGAGGTTGTGGACATTTGAGGACGGGGTGAGGGAAACTTTGTCGATTGAGAGAGGGAAGTTGTTGGTGGTTGTGGTGAGGGATTTGGGGCCAGTGATTAAAAGGTTGGATTTTTCACAGTTGAGTTGGAGGTAGTTTGTTTGCATCTGGAGTTTAATTTCAGTCAAGTAGTTGGTCAGGGTGGGGAGGGTGGGGGCAGTGATTGAATTTGTGGAGATGTGAAGCTGGATGTCGTCAGAGTAGCAGTGGAAACGGAGACCGTGACGACGGATGATTTTACCAAGTGGGAGAATGTAGAGAAACCGGACATAAGTATGATTAGCCTTATTCTCTCCACAGTTATGCTAGCAGCTTGGTTTTCTTTGAAATAAAGGTATCAGTATATTGCGCCACTAACTTGATGATCGTATCACAGCAGTCAGGACAGCAGTATACTACTGTGTCAGTATTTTGTCCCACTCCTAGTCATTAATGATGTTTCACCCCTAGTCAGTATCATTCTTGTACATTCAGACAGTGATTTGATTGATTTCTTCGTATGTTTCCCCAGGTTTTAGTGACCTGAACATCTCTGGCTCTGCTACTGCGGTTTCCCAGTCTGTTGGCGGTCCGGTGGCTTTTGACACATCTGATCATCTGAGTAAGGAGCTCCCTCATGCCCGCCCCCCTGTGAGACAAAGGAAGCGCCGCCTGGGTGGCAGGGCTTCATTGTGCCAAGGCGGTGCTCGATGCAGCAGTCAAGGCCGTCTTGATAAAGCCTTGGTCAACTTCATGAACTGGCAGCAGTCAGCAGAGGAGCGTCTCATCTCCTTAGAGGAGGCACGGCTGGAGAGAGAGTTTGAGGCGGAAGAGCGCAGGGAGCAGAGGGAGGACCAGAGGGCAGAGCAGGAGCGCCAGCACGAGCTGCGACTGTTTGGCATGCTCACAGGGGTATTGGCTGCTGTCAGACAAAGTCCCACAACACTGACTGACTCCTCCCTGGCACCCTCTGCTCATCAGTCTGTGGCCACCCCCTCTGCCTCTTCTTTAATATCACATCCACCGTCACAAGCTGCCATATCAAAGACTGCTCCCACTCAGGACACGCTGCAATCCACTCTGCCTACAAATGTGAGGACCTGCAAAATGTCTCAGCATGATTCAGCAGTGAAGAAAATTCCTGAAGCTCCTGGACGTAGCGAGTACCTGTCCAAACGTGGGAACAGCATACGACAGTTTCCAAGCATTCTGAGAGAGGGCTTCTGCATGTATGGAATGGACAAATACAACGCGACAGAAAACCCTGATGTAAGTCTCAGTCATGCAGAAAGCAAGTTGAGATATTTTCCCGCTTGTTTGTGTCCTGAAATGGCTTCATAAGCTTTTAATTGCTGTCCTATTTTTCCCTCTCTCAGGGTATAATAAATCTTGGCACTAGTGAAAACAAACTGTGCTGTGATCTTCTTCACAAACGGGTAAGATAAACTCACACCTATTATTTAGGAGTAATATAATTAAGAAACAGTTTTACTGGTATTCATTAGAAATGTTTGAATTTCTGTTACAGCTGACCAGGCCTGACATGGTGCATGTTGAGCCAGCCCTGCTGCAGTATGCAGACTCAAGAGGACATGAATTGTAAGTCATTCAGCTGAATCTTTGTTTTCATTCTTTGTGAAATAGGAACATAAACTTTCTAACCAACCTTTAGATATCAAACATAAACCCTCTTATAACCCTCTACTCTGCTCTGATTCAGCCTGAGACAGGCGGTGGCAGACTTCCTGACCCACTACTGCTGCTCTCCAAAGCCACTAAAAGCAGACAATGTAAGTGAAGACTGTTGACTGTAATGTGTGAATAAATGATAGTATTCGGGAAACATACATGTATCTGATCACTGAAGACACAGTAGGTTGAACTGTGAAAAATGTATGCTTTGTCATGATTTCCTGTTGTTACACTGCTCCGTGTAGCTTTAGTTCACAATATATAGATGGTGAATGCTGTACTTTGTTCAGCATAAAAGATTTTATGACAACACATAGATAGTGACAACTTTGCGTTGAGGTCTTTTCTTTTCAAAATACATTTCCTGGTACTGCAAGTTTGAGGTCAAACTAATGATTAAACCTCCAGCGTGAGTGACACTGGAAAAAAAAATGTTGAGTTTAAATACTGGTGAGTGTTTGCTTGGAGCTTGATGCAGAAAAAACAGAAGTCACATGACTGTGTGTGGGGAACAACATATTTGCCAATAAAGTAGGATATTCACAGCCTGTTTCAACAAACATCTTCAGTGTGAATATTTAACTTATTGCTTACTGAATATTAACTAATTGCTGCTCACTGTATGCAGTGTGAATTTTTCTACATTGCACCCAACTGGACTTCCACTTTAGAAAGTTAGGGACATGACTGACATGGCTAAGTCTGTGCAGTGCTGCTGTTGGTCAGATGGCCTTAAGTCCTGCCTTAACTTGACCTCAGTTGGTTGATCCAAAGGTTGGATCCAGAAGTTCTTTCAAAAAGCAAATAGCTGATGTGACATTGTTTCGTCACATTCTTTCTACAGTCTATGATCTGACTTAATTAAGATTAGGGGTAATGACATAGGCTGATATTGAACCAAAAAGTTGAATATTGGTATCAGCAGATGAAGACATTTTTCCTGTTATTAACAGCCAAGAGAGTTTCATTTTTTTCAAAAAGGAAATGACTTTTTTAAAATTCTTTTTTTTACAACTGTTCCTTACACAAATAGCTTGCCACGTGTACAATTTTCATAAGGGAAAGACTTTGTGCTCTTGACAGAAAATACTGGCATAACAAGCCTGAATATATGAATATATTATTTATTGTTTATTTGACATGGACACACAGTAACATTGATGCTGTGATATTTAAATATACACAGGTCCCAAATGCACTGCTGTAAGTGTTTATAGCACAGTGCTAATTTTCAACACCAGTCCATGGGAGGCTTTTAAATACAGACCTGCTTTCAGTAAATAAGAAGTACATGCAGCAAGGCTATATGTAGAGATCTGCATATTGCTGTAAATGTTTTTTCATATTCTTTGGAACAATTTTAGACTTTTTGGATGTGTGTACTGCTTGTGCTCATGTGGCATAAATACAGTATATGTGGTTTAATGTTGCAGCTGAGTAATGCTTGAACAAAACCTCAACCACATACAGTCCAAATGTTTGTAACTACAAAGTCAATGTCATTCTCTTCAAATTTATGTGATATAGCTGTGACAAAATGAGGAGTCATGCAACTAACTCCAAACTGAATGTTTTTTGAAGAACATTAGTTTTCTACTGACTGATTTTTGCATGACTTTTACTTCAAAAAAACCTTTAATTGGATTCATTCTACTTAAACTGGGTTGCAAAACATTATATAGTTTTAAAAACAGAGCATGACTGATGTAATTCACAGAGAGCTTAAAGATTTAGCATATCTTTAATTGTTGTCCTATGTTTGACCATTAAATCTAGAGTAAGAAATATCTAGCTTTTAGTCACTTAAAAATCCTATACTATTTCAAAATAAAGATACAGTAAAAGTCAGACCAATCTGACACCCTCTCTTTTTCTTTTTTGGAATAGTAGTTTCAAAATGATTCCCCACAAAGCATACATTTTGTCTTCTTTCTGTATGATTCAAGTGTAACTAGTGGATTTTTGTGATTTGTGAGGAGAAGGCCCATTCAGATGATGGATGCATTGTTCCAGCATGTAATGTAATTACCAACAAAAAAGTCTTTTTATTTTTTTTCATTCTGCTGCTGCAGAGGCTCATTCATTTTCAGAAATGAAGGCAGGGGACTCAATTCATTTACATGATTTACACTTTAATGATTATAAAAAGGACAAATGCTGTGAATGAACTAACATGTTGCTTTCTTTTGGACTGACTGTCTTAATTTGCTGGTGTAACAAATGGCTGTGTTAGTGGGTGGATGAATTTGTTGCTGATTTATCAGCCTCCTTCTCTGCCATAATTGGCTCTTTTATAACACTGTTGATGTGTGTTTGTTCAGGTTGTGGTGATGAATGGCTGTACTTCCCTGTTCTCTTGTATTGGTGCCGTAATTTGCGACCCTGAAGGTAGGTGTGCAATGTACTGAGATGCACACACGCATCAGGCACACGCACAGACACAACACACCCATATAAAAACTGCAAAGACACAAACATGATCAGAAATTGATGCAAGGTTTTTATCCCATTTGCTCCAAGAGTTGTTCTTGTTGAATTAAAAACTGAGAAGTGAAAGACCTATAAACATTTAACAACCAGTAAGGGCACATTTTATTAATTTATTTCTGTTTTGCTTAATTAATATCCTAGGAAGCAGTCAATATGCCCATGTTTGCTGCCAGCACGCTCCACACATTGAAAGCCATTTATTTTTGCAAATATGCCTGGCAAATTTGGATTTGTGCATTTTAGTCTGTCACAATCTGCCTCTAAACGAGCAATACAAACAAACGTTAAGGGCCAAATAAGCTGATTTAAGTCGTAAAATGTTGGGAAGCAATTCATTCAACTTACATGGAGTCTGATGTTATTGGCAGAAGGCACTAACAACCACCGGTGAGAGAAGTACAAATTAAAATGACTGCTAGGAATAGTGCAGATTGTTACAAGATGTTTATTTAAAGGACAAAAGACTGAAGCATAAAGGCTTCTGATAATACTGAGTTAGAGGTTTCATACTTTTTTACTGATTAACAAATAGATATATTTAAAAAAAACTATGTGCTGTGTGCTGAACAAATAGTTTCTGCCAGACATAAACCTCCAAACACCATTTTTAATGGTTTCTTTTCCTTTTTTTTTTTAATAAAACAGTGCAATAGGTCACCTTTTCTGTTGGTTAGTGGGTTATATAAACTCTAACCAAAATAAGGTACAAAAATAACTTGTAACAGGACAAAATTATATTCAGTCATTTGGTAGTAGAGCTTTATTTCTCATTTCCTAAAAAGTGGAAATTCTGGATGTAAGACTTAAAAAGTGCTGTATAAGCTTAAGACCATTTACCAAGTGTTCTTTTGTTTTTTTATGTTGTAGAAGCCATTCTTATTTCTACTCCCTTCTATGGTACAATCACTGATGATCTACTTTTGTACAGTGGTGTAAAGCTCTTCCATGTTCCTCTTGAATGTGAGGTGAGTAAAACAAATTATAAATCATTTCAAGTGTTGTTGTTTTCTCTACATTATCATTTGTTGTGCTGCCTTTGCTCAATGAAAAAAATCTGCTGTATAAATTTCCTGCTGATTTCATGGAGAATTGCTTATTTATTCTTCGGTGCACAAAAAAAATGAAAATAGTGCGATCTACTGTAAAACAGAAAAACTAATATTTACAGCCTTACTTGCCAATAGAATGAATGTAAAAGTTTATTACATTTGTTTATACTGATGAGGTCATATGCTTACAGATCACAGATGTTATTGGTTTAAATGTGGCTGCTTTTTGCCTAAATGGGTCAAGTGTGATTATTTTGATTACACGGCACTCTTAGCCTTTAACAGCAGAAGGAGTTCAAATTTTAACATGTTTGAAATTTAACATTTCTACAAAACAACATGTCATATAGGCTATTGATGGGAATATTACCTTAAAAACAAAAAACTAGCACATCTGTAAAATGTACCAATGGGATCCAAGTGTTAAAAACAGCAGTTTAAAGTGAGCCAAATAAATAAGACACTGAAGCATTATATCATGATATGGTTAAGGTTTCTTCAAAATAAGTAAAATGGCAAATGTTATTTGAATATCATAATGATGAGTTCAAATGTAACTTCAGGAAAGAAATGTAGGTTTTGTTAAAAACTGTAATAAACAGTTTGGAGGTGAAATTTGTTTGATGTCTTTGCAGAAATAAGTATTTAGATCAGTTGCATAATGTGTCCGTTTTAATTTTGTGAGAACCTTTTACCTTTTATTTATCAGACTATTTACATCGCTTAGCCTTTCACTAGACTTGATATACAAATACCAGACACTTTATTAGGTACACCTGTTCAACTGCTAATTGATGCAAATATCTAGATAACAATTAAATAGTTGTCTGGGCAAAAATGTCCTGTTTATGTCACAGGTCAGAGGAGAATGACCACAGTGGTTCAAGATTAAGAAATCCTTGAAAAAATTCTTGGATCTGCACCTGGATTCAGATCACCACCAAAGTCTAATCACTCATCTCCCGTGTCATGACTAACACTCCCTAAAAATTTCATCAAAACCATTCATAATTAGTCTCGTTATCCTGTTTAACAAACTGACAAAGAAACTCAGGCAAAAACATAACCTCCTTAGTGGAGGTAATAACCATTTGCGACAACCAAGGTCTATTAAAGATGATTTCTGAATACATAGCACATTGAATCTTGTAGCAGATGGGCTACAGGCACAGAAGACAACAGCAGGTGCCAGTCCTGTGAGCTAAGATTGGAAAACTATGGCTACAATTCCCACACGCTCACCAGCATTGGACAATAAGACTGAAAAACTGTTGTCTGGTCTGATGAGTCTCGATATCTGCTGCAACAATCAGCTACTATGTTCAGAATTTAAGAAACATAAAAGCATGGATCCATCCTGCCATGGTTCAGGCTGGTGGTGGTGGTGTAATAGTGTGGGGGACATTTTCTTGGCACACTTTGGGCCTCCTAATACCAACTGAGCATTATTGAAATGCCACTTAGGTATTGCTTGCTATGTCCATCCCTTTGTGCCCACACTGTACCCATCCTCTGATGGCTACTTCCAGCAGGATAATACGCCCCAAGCACAGATCATTACCTCCGCCAAGCAGGTTATGTTTTCGCCAGGATCTGCCTGTTTTTTTGTTTGTCTGTTAGCAAGATTACGGAAAAACTACTGGATGGATTTACATGAAAATTTTACCAGAGGTGTAGTTTGGTTGGAAGAAGCCATTACATTTTGGTGGTGATTCAGACATTGGTCTGAATTCAAAAATTCCCAAAATGTAAAAAAATCCCGTAGGTTATTATAGGACGGAATTAAAAAAAAAAAATCATATCTCTGCCATTTCTCAACAGATTTGCTTTCAATTTTACAGGATAATATGGGGTCCATGTCTCTATCATCAAGGCAAATTTCATCTGGATCCAATCCAGACTGATGTCAAAAAAAACCTGAATTTTAAAATGGGAAATCCCATTGACGACATTCAATAGTTCATATAAAATCCAAATATTAAGTGATGTTCCCAAAACTTGTTGTGTGCATACAGGGTATGTATGTGGTGAGTTTGGTCCGGATCCTGGCACTATTCTGGATCTGGTGATCCAAAACTGTATCTTTTACAGGAGTTGTGGAAAAGCCACTGCTGGAGCTGAGCTGCTTGGCGGAAGTCTGCGCTTTTCTAGTTTCAAACTGTTTTTTTGAATAGGATAATGAGTTCACTGTACTCCAGTGGCCTCTACAGTCACTTGGTCTCAATCCAATAGAGCAGCTTTGGCATGTGAAGGAACAGTTGATTTGCATTTCATTTCATGCTTTCATGTCAGTACAGACCAAAATCCAGCACCTTGCTGAATCCATGCCACAAAGAATTACAGCAGGTCTGAAAGCAAAAGAGGGTTAAGTACTAACAAGGTGTACCTAATAAAGTGCCCAGTGAGTGCTCTTGTGAAATCTTTTAACAGTTGTGTTAATTAATTCACATAAATTAACACTTAAATAATATTTTGTGAGACATCAGCCTGATTATACAAAGCAAGTAAGACATGTTTTATAGACCTGATATAAGATCTAATGTCATAGAGGGTCTTAGAGAACTACAAAGCTAAGTCAACTGAACAGCTTCTGAAAAAAATGATCTGTGTCTGTACCAGACTTTTCCCTCTTCTCATTCAAGGGCTATAAATAATTTATTGGCAGCACAAAAATGTGATCAGGGCATCTGTGTTGTTACCATTTTGTTCACATTTCCCATAGTCTTTGTTCACACAGCTCATGTTTTTGTGTGGATGGTGCTTCTCTTGCATTCAGCTGTGTTGTCATTTGATCATTTTTATATTTGTATAATTTTCCTGTTATACTTTTTTATTTTCATTCATAGGCCAGTGGAAAAGGCAGTCGACCTTTCCAACTCACTGTAGAAAAACTAGAAGAGGGTTTGATGAAGGCAAAGCAAGAGGTGAGTCATGGTTCCTTAATAAATCCCTGAAAAAGGTTAACACTCTAAACATGTTTTTAAGTAGATGAATACATTGGTTGCTCTTAGTCATCTCATTTATCTTCATTTTATCTTTCTGTAACACTGAATAGCTACAGTCGTTCTGTTTATGTGGTTTGTTCATCTCTATTAGGGGGTGATCATCCGAGCTGTTATGCTGTTAAACCCCCACAACCCTCTGGCTGAGATCTACACCTCCCAGGAGATGACTGCCTTTTTGGAGTTTGCAAAAAAGTATGTTTCATACACTTTAATCCCACACCAGTGAAATTTTGTCATCAAGCACCATGATCCTAATGCAACACGTTTTTTTATTACAGGAAAGAGACACTGAAAGCTAAACTACAACTCTGGTGATAAAAGCTCTGATGAAATCAATGTTTACTTTAATCAAACTGACCAGACAAGACTTAAAAGAGTGTTTCCAAAATGCCTCGCTCTAAAATGAGTATAAATGGTTTTGTTAAAAATAAAACCTCACCTCCTGGGAGATTTTGCCTCAACAACTTGAAGCTCTATTTCTTTAATCTAGGCTTGCCTGAATGTCCATAAATTATCAATAAATTATCTTCAATTTATGCATCAATGCATGTTTAATATCAGTGCAGTATCTCATGCCTGTCTTTAAACATATTAAATGTATTAAATAAGGGATTTAATCATCATGACTCATTAGTTATTGATGATGCTCATGATTTCTTTAGAGGGAATTCAAGGCATTTTCAATCATTCTTGTTTCATCCTTGTTACATGGTTACTTTCTGTTTGTAGGATGTGTGTCAGATTAAAAACAAACACAAGTTCAATTATGCATGAACAATCCATTAGTAATTACTGTAAACATTATTTCCAACTTTATAATTACTTCTACTTACCACCAATTATTAAGTTTTGACAACCAACACCTACTTAATACAGATTTGTAAGCAATATTTATGTATGCTTTACAAAGTATTTACAAACTACAGTTAGTAACTGAAACTTTATAGTGGCAATCAAACTAATGTTTTAATTACAGTAAAAAAATACAAGTACATTAACTGTCATTTTACTGTTTCTAAATTAGGGTCTCATGCAGAGTGGTGCAAGAATAAGTCCAAAAATACAGACTTGAGTTTGCATTTAGCATCCCCTGGTTCTAAAGCCTGGGACTAAATGAGATTTAGATTACCAGTTTTGGACAAGTGCCTGAAATAAGGTTTGTGGTGAACACATGCACATGAGGTTTCAGTGATTAGTGGGAAATAATGAAAATCATCTGATGTTGCCTGGGTTTTAATGTAAAACCATTGCTGTGTGTTTAAAATGACAGTTGCTAACTAACTGCAAACAAGGACTACAAAAATGTCCGGAGACCCAATGGAGAGCATTTCTGATAGTCTTTTTTTTTTTATATTAAATTATACACACACTACAAATTTCCACAACACCAACTTGATCAGGTCGTTCAATTGAAGGGAAATTCTCAAAGAAGAAGGTACAACAAGACATTACACACTGGAAATACTGTAGTTGCCTCTAAGTCAAACCGCCACAGATAGCTTTTCACTCTCACCAGTTACGTGTAAGCTTCAAAACTGTGAAAAGTAGCTTTGTTTGTTAAGATTATCACAAAGAGTAGAACGTGTAAGTTTAAATACTTTGTTCTCCACAGAGCTTATTTTCAACAATAATCCAAAACACAGAGAAAAATCTCAGGCTTTTCGTTGGCTAGCAGTCGAGGGAACCAGAGCAATGCTAACTTCCACGTTGGCCTACAAAAATACATCATCCCTCCATCACTATGTAGATGTTATTTTTGCTCAAAGATTTGAGTAATTTGACTTCATGGAATACAAGGTATTTTATAACTACTGTACTGTTTCATAACTAGTGTATTTTATCTAATTGTGTTATGGACTGATTTGATCGCCGATTAAGATGAAGTGCTTATGAGTGAAAAATGAAATTCAGCAGTTTGGTCAGGTTTTACCTCTTGCTGTCTTTAAGTGCAGACTTACTGATGCAACAACCATTAAACACAATGTATAACTCATGAATCATGATGATTAAAATGCTTTGAATAGTCTATTAATTTATGAAGTCATGCATGAGATACTGTTATCACATTGTATTACTCATACCTCATCATGGCCACACAAAGCAGAAACCAACAGTTCTAAAAGTGAAGCCAATGCAGAGGTGCCAAAAACTGCGCTGCTGCTTGAGGCTTGGCTGCAGAAAAAAAAAGATATTACATGATGTGTATGAGGGCGATTTTTACAGCTTGGTTCAACAGGAGGCTTCAGTCTTAACACTGATGATATTTAATGCCTCTCACAGTTTGGGGTTGATTTTTTTTAAAACTGTACTAGTTTTGATTTGCCAAAGATTCTGGGTTTTGGAAAATGAGGGGCATGATTGACAATGCCTTAATCCAGGGCAGCGTCAGTAGTGGTCAGTCAGTCAAGAGTCCTTTCTCAGTTCTGTCTCACTGTCAGTAGATATTATCAAAACTGAGGTTGCAGTGGCATTTACAGTATGGCTCCATCCATGGGTTGGCTTCACCAGCTCCTGCAGGAATTCCTAACATTGTGAACCTGTTTGTAGAGGTGTGGCTTCTGTAGGCACTCTGCCAAGGCGCTATACACAATCTCTCAGTGTGTCAACTCTGTTTTATATGAAGAGAAAACCTGTGCCATGTGAATGTAAGGCTCTCTTGATGGAGTTTTATCACTTCTCTTAACCCTGACCCTGAGCATATGGTCTGTGCAACAGTGTCCCAAGATGACTTGACAAATAATTTGCCAGTTTTCCTCTTAATAGAGCCATGTGTGCACTGACGTTATGTTGTCAAAATCCATGGTCTTGGCATAACTACTCTGTATGTTTACGGTGCGGGACTGCAATCAAGCTTCTTTTGTCCCAAATAATCATAAACACTTCTCTTTGTTTCCTGCTAAAGCAACAAACTCCATGCCATCATCGATGAACTGTACATGCTGACAATCTTTGATGAATCTCTGACCTTTCAAAGTGTCCTCAGTCTAGACAGGTACTGCATATACCACATCACTGAATTATAACTAACAGACTCTTAATCAGTGCAATAGTTACTCTTAACTGCAAATGATGTGCTCTTTTTATCAGTTTGCCCGACCCACAGAGGACACATGTACTGTATGGTTTGAGCAAGGTATGTACGACTCATATTTTTCAACACTCAGAAATCTCAGCTCTTTCTCAGTGAGTTGTTTTTCTACAAAAATAAAAGTTCCCTTTACCTTCCAAGGACTTTGCAATGTCAGGAATGAGAGCAGGCACTCTGTACACTGAGAACAGAGACGTCATTGAAGCTGTGGCCATGCTCGGTTCTTTTCACACCCTTCCTGGAGTCACTCAACACATGGTAGCACAACTACTTCGGGACAGAGGTATGGATTTAAATTCACAACTCCCAGGCAAAATCATCAGATCATATGAAATATCATTAATCTCAAGAGACATGTTTGAATATGATAGCTGTAAAACTAAAAGAAAAAGAGTTACATTTATCATCATCGCACACACATCCACACACACACACATACAAAAGTGTGACTTCATGAGTCTATCAGGGTTGCATGCAGAGAGAAAAGATTCATAATGTAAAAAAGCACATGAAGAAGAGCAAGTGAAGGCACAAAAGCAATTAAAGAAGTCAAATAATGGCCACCAGTCTATAGAGGTACTGTATTTGCAGATATGATACACTTAGCTCAAAAACAGGAGGTATCATGGTACTGGCCTTGTGGCTTGCTGTGATTTTATATTGTAGCAAAGACATGAGTTTGAGTCAAAATACTAAACTTAAATAAAAAATACCAAATTAAATATTATGTTTTACCTTTGAGTTACTGTGGAGAACATGCTGCTGTTGGTGGACCTTCCTCCTATTTGTTTAGTACTTTGTCCAATTTTTTTACAGTTTGTAAACAAACATGGAAAAGCTTATCTGGTGCAACTGTGCCAAGCATGTTTAGAAAAAAAAAAGGCAAATTAAATAAGCTGCAAATGTCTTCCACCTGCATATAAATAAGTTATACAATATAGCCTTCAGGGTTTGTATTTACTAAAAAAAATCATAGCCTGACGCACCAGGTGGACCATTCGGTACATTTCTATTGTCCACCAGGACAACAGTCCATAGAAAGTGTTTGGGAATGGGCAGAACTGGATTGGAGAATCATTCCATCAGTTACATTCATTATGGGCCAATCAAATAATTTGGTTCAGATTTTGCGTAAAATATAAACAGTAAGCCACTTTGTAAAACAAACTGATGCCAAAACATGTTGAAAGTGGAGTAAAAATATCCTGTCCAATTGTGCTTTCAGTGTTTTTGGTTTTTCATCTAATAAAGAAACGCAGTCCAAATCTGTTCAAACTGCAACTGAAGCTCGAAGCTCACTCAGTGCTCCCACCTCTTCCTGCTCTGAAGGATGCTGATTGGGCCGTGCTTCTTTGAACAAGCACAACCATTGTAGATTGGAGCTTGGCAAGAGGGATCTGTCTAATTACAGAATCAGAATCAGGCAGATCCAAGAGCACTGCAAGGTCAATAAATCCTTACATGACTTTCTTTGTCAAACCTAATGGTAATGTTGTAGTGCCCAGCTCGTGAAGGTCACAACATAAAGGGAGGTCCACACAGTGAACTTCAGATCAGTTGTTGAGCACCATCCATAAAAGGTTTTGCAGATCATGGAAAAAGAGTGAGAAGGCTAGGCAAGCCTGGCTTTGTGCCTTTCAGTCAGCTAAAGCTACTTGGCAATCAGTCGGGGGAGGTGTCTTCCAGTTAGAGCTAAATCCACTTTTTGACCACCACATGGCACAAAAATCTCTGGAAAACAAGAATAAAATTCCAGTAGTATCCAGCTGCAGATCCAGAGACTGGCCCGTTGCCACAGAGCCCCTTGGCTGCAAACGATAATAAAATCAAGTGTTGATGCATGAACTATGGATAATGGTAGTCCCGCGGTGTCTATTAAACATTGCAAATTAGCCCAGAAAGCTAAACAAAATAAAATTTACTGTCCCTCAGAAATCCATCCTTGTTTTGGTTTTAGCATTCTCATGCTGATTTTTGAACCCTCAACTTCAGTGCAGTAAGAGGGCTGTGCAGCAATGTGCCAATCTGTATGCAACACAAGTAATGCCACCAGATGGGACCAAATTTGACAAACTATAACAAAGGTCCAAAAATGAAATAAACACAACTACAAAGAGCAACTACTCAGTGCCATAACAGTGCTTTTGAACAAGACTTACTGATAAGCCTATTTCTGATAAATATTGAATTTTAGATTTCAAATCAAATCTATACATGTAAACCACAAGCAGACCTGAAGGCTAAAAAAGTACAGCTTATCAAAATTGGGCACCAGACAGACAAGCTTAAAAACATCTCTAGGTTAAGGCCTCACTACAAATCAAAAAGTGCCACAAAAAAATCAAAAGTTTTGATACATGGTTTCAAAATAAATCCAGATCCAAAAAAACAACATCAATTAGAGAAATAAACCACCTTGTTAAAATACCACACTTTTCATCTGTTCCAGGTCAACAAAACTGGCAGACATTTAAGTCGGTTCAACTCAAGCTGTCCAACATGGTTCTTTAAATTCAAAAATTAAAATGTCCCAAAGAGTTTGTCAAACAGGTCATTGAATTCAGAGTTCAAAAGTTCGTCCAAGTCAAATATCAGAATGTTCCAAACAGTTAATTTAATGGAAATTTCAAAATGTCACAAATAGTTCAAATGCCCAAAATAGATAATTATAAATGAAATCCAAAAGTCCCATAACCATCATTAAATCAGTCCAAGAGCTGTTTATGCCACACTAAATCAAGTTTAACTGTAAATAAAAAGTTGCGACAGTCTGGTGTGTGATAACCTGCAGTTAAGAAGAGCAGGGAGTCATTGACTCAGCAGGGGATTCTGTCCAGGTTATTTTGTGCTCACAGGTGTTTGAGGGCCGTCTCTGTCACCGGAGGCATCAAGTGTTACCAAACACTGTGAGGAGTACCCACTGCGCACTCTCCAGAAAGCAGAAACACTCCATATCTAAAAATGTCACCCACGCTTGGTGTCCAAACGCACTTCTTATTTTGTCTTTTAGTGTCATTCTGATCAAATTATCCTTTTTTAATGGACTGAGGAAATACATGTGCCTTTAGTCCAGAAGGATCACATGACATTATCATTCATACTTCGAAGAGACATTTTCATACATCGGAGTTGTTCTAAAAAACAAACAAAAACAAAAAAACAACACACTAATTTGGACGAGGTGTTCTTGCATCAAGAAGTTCAGCTCACTTGGCAGATGCAAAATGACATTTTATATTTTCTAAGTTTTAGTAATGCAGTTTAAGACTTACTCAACAAGTTTAATCTGTTCTTTTAAATTGAAGAGTTTTACACAAAAGAATTGATGAGGTTTCTTGTAAATTCAGGTCTTTAATTAAAAATAATTTTAACTAATAAAAAAGGTTCCTTTTATCATAATTCTTTATTTTTAAGAGTGGGTCTTACACACTGTACTAAGACAACAGCTATCAGTGGTTCATGTTACTGTCAGAAAAAAGTCGAGGAGAAGGATTTGTTGTACAAGAGTACATTGGTAAGCAAACTCAGGGTTCCCACGTGTCCTGGAAAACCTGGAAAACCTGGAAAATGACTGACCACTTTTCCAGTCATGGAAAACATGGAAAATGAGGGAAAAGGGTAAAATGTCCTTGAAAAGCTTAAATTGTCCTGGAAAATGATTTACCTTCTTTCTATCTTGTTAGCAAACAAAAATCAAACATGAGAAATGAAGTAAATATGTACTTGGTAACTAATGCACACTTATCCATAAAATATGAGGATATAAAATAATGCAAGTTAAGGAATAAAATATAAAAACTCAAAACAATGGTGACAAAAAGAAATAATAAAACATGGTAAAAATTTAGGCTACTTTAACAGTATAACAACAAAATATATTTATAAAAAAATCAGAGTAAATAAAGATAAAAAATAAGTATAAACCATAAATTTATAATAGTAAGACACTACATAAAAGCCAGACTAAAAAGACAGCTAGCAGACAATGTTCATGCCTGAGAGTTAGAAATAAATCAATTTTGAGTTCAATATGATACGGTGGAGTTAGCAAGAGATATTGGTCATCAAGCTTTAATCTTGTTTTTTAGAAGGCTAGATTAACCTGAGAATTGCCCACACCTATAATGTAACTTCAGTTTGTTGTGTGATGCTGGAATTTGTGGGTGCATCTGGAAAACGTCCTGGAAAGTCCTGAAAAATGATTTCTAGAAAAGAGTGGGAACACTGAAACTAAATAATTAGCTATATCTTATTTATGGTGAAAGGGTGGAATAAAAAAAATACTGTACTTCATTCCAATCATTTTTGAGTATTTAAATCAAATCAAATGCTTTTATTTTGCTTGTCAGATTTTGTTTATGAAGTATTTAATGTGGTTTTATTCTTCTTCCATACTGTCCCTGTTTTGTATGTTATAAAAAAGCATTTCAGATTGCTTCAAGCTGCATCATGTTGATTTGCTATTTGATAATTCGTTATTTGCCATATCTGCACTCCAATTCTGTGGAGTGTAAAACCAAATGCTTGGGGTTGTAAACAACTTAAGGTGCCTGGCTGATGAATGTCAGTCAGGGCATTATATCAAAGAAAGGCCCATGGAAATTAATATCTGCACACACACAAAGCACTCATGATGGTCAAGTTAGAATTCACGACTGCATTTATTTTGAATGCAAAATTCTTGTCAGTGTAAACATTTGCTTTCAAGAGCTTTGAGTGTTTCAGGGAGCTGTCAGGTCCTGTTAAGAGCCTGTGATGGCTGCACATAATGTTGCTAAAAGGCTTGTTACATTCAATTCCATTTTACTTTTGTCACTTTTTTCCCTAGAGTGGATCGACAAGGAGTTTTTGCCTGAGAACAGGCGACGACTAAAAGCTGCCCACAGTTTTGTGACAGGCGAGCTGCAGAGTCTGGGAATCCCCTACCTGGACTGGCCTGCCACCCTGTTTGTGTGGCTTGACCTCAGAAAGGTAAGCTCAGATGATTGGGCAAACAGTTTTTTTAATTCATAAGTATCCTCAAAGGTTTAATTCTGTCACTTGTGTCTGCCTGTTTCTGTAGTACCTCAGAGAGTCGTCGTTTGAGGAGGAGATTTCCCTGTGGAGAACTTTTCTCAGACACAAGTTGGTTGTTAGCTGTGGTCAGGCCTTCTTCTGCTCCACGCCAGGCTGGTTCCGCATAATATTTGCAGAGGAGATGGACCAGCTACAGCTTGGTCAGTATTTAGTACAATACAGAACTACAAACCCCAGCTCTAAAAAAGACTTTATCCAGAAGGTGAATAGAAAGAAGATACCGGGTCAAATTTACTATCTGATAAACTTAGTTGTTTTTTTGAAAATAAGTACACAAGCTGATTTGTTACCTGCAACATACTCCAAAAAAGCACTGACCTCTACTCCATCAGTGTGGCCCACCTGTCTGTGTTAAATATCCTAAAATGAGTGTGTGATGAAAACCTGGCAAAATCAGCCATGAAAGCATCAAAATATCAATATTTTTCCAAGATAAGGAAACTTTAAATTGATGTGACTGTTTCAGTGAAACTCCCTTCTTTGCCTTCGGCCAGACAAAAACGAATGTGTCAGTAAAAATATACTAGTTCACCAGTAATTGCGCCCATCAAAAACGCAAGTACATTTGAACTTTAATATACAGTGCGTATATATAAATGTTGATAAAGTAAATGTTTATGACATCTTAATATATGTATGTATTGGCTCCTTTAAGCGTTCCTTATATAGATCAAATTTCTCCCTCTGTCAGTAAGGAATGTTTTATTGTGACCCTTCTGGTAACCAAAGTTGCCCATGCCTGCTGTGCAGCTTCTGCCCTGCACTTGAGTTTTACTGTATTCACATCTGCTCATGTGCAGTTGAACTGTGCCAGGGATCACCTTGAAAAACTCGGAAAGATACCCAAGCAGGTTGTATGGTTTTATTCGGACTTGTAAAATGAAGCAGACTTTAGTGTTAAGTTTACTCAGATCTGTCCCAGGGTCACCATTGTAAAACCACTTCAAACTAGAAAACAAGAGCGCAGACCTCCACCAAGACGCAATTCTGGATTACCAGGCGCTCCGATATGACAGCCGAGTCTCTGCTCATGTCTGTCCATGTGAAGAAGTCCTCTGCTGGCATTGCGAGGGAAGCAAGGTAATGTAGTGACATCGGCTTAAAAAATGTTGTTGTCTGTTTTCAAATAAACTACAATTCCCATTATGACGTAAAGGGAGCAGAACCCTCACAGCAGCCGAGGAGAAATTAATGGGATTTGCCTTTATAAACTTCAATATTTTTTGTGATGTCAATCTGGATCGGATCCAGATGAAATTGACCGTGATGATAGAGTTATATTACTTTTATTATCATGTAAATTTTGAAGTGAATCCATCAAGTGATGTTAGAGATATGATTTTTTAAATAGGGCCCAATGTTAAGTTTTGGGATTTTCCGCAAATTTTGGGAATTTTTTGCATCCAGACAAACATGCAGATCAGCACCAAAATGTATTGGCTTCTTCCTTGGACCAAACCACACCTCTGGTAAAATTTTCATGTAAATCAATCCAGTAGTTTATCTTGCATTATCTTGCTAACAGACAAAAAAACACACAAACAAACAAACAAACAAACAGACCCTGGTGAAAACATAACCTCCTTGGCGGAGGTAATTATAATTGATGTTACTGATACATGGCTTTAGCTTTGTATGTTCAAGTCTCATCATGCATTTGTGCTTACAGGGATGTATTTTGCAAACTGACTTTGTTATTCTAGAGTGTACCCGAGCCCACATACTGTATATCTATCACAGAGTGAAGCTGTTTTATAATGCATGGCCCTGAACAGGATCGTAGGCCATGAGCATCAAGTGCTGTGTTGTGGCTTTGCCCTTTACTTGCAGAGATTTGTACAGATTCTCTGAATCTTATGATGATGATGATGAACACAGATGGTGAAATCTATGAATTCCTTGCAATTTCAAACTGAGGAACATCGATCATACACTGTTGGGATATTTGCCGTCTCAGTTTTTTGACAAAGTGGTGAACTTTGCTTCATTGTTGATTGTGAACAAATGAACCCTTCAACAGTTTTTTTACAGTCCATAATGGTACCAGCAGATACCAATTAACCTAATGAACTGTGGAATGTTCAAAATATTTGTTGAGCAGTCAACAACCTTCCCAGTCTTTTCTTTCGTTGTCTTAATCTCGTGTTTGCAGGCATAAAATTCCAAATGCAAGTATATTAACAAAGAAAAAAAAAAGAATAGAATTATGAATTTTAGATATCAAATATCAAGCCTTTGTGCAGTATTATATAAAAGGGGTCAAATACCCCCATTACAAAATAAGTATCTGTTATTCATTTAAGTACTTGTTCACACTGGTGCCCCTTTTCTACTTTAACTACACAGTGATTAGAATTTATCCACATTTACAATTGAGCAGTCAATGTCTTTGTTATTTCCACTTATCCCCTGATTAGTATCATAATCTCTGTATTGACTGAATAATTGTGTCTTTCCTGATGTGGAAATGTTTTCTGTAATTTTAGGCCTAAAGCGGTTTCGGGAGGCTTTGAGAGAAAGCAGCTCTGATTCAAACTGTGTCAAAGAAGCCTGTAGGCAGAGGACAGAGTCAGCGAAAGAGGACAGTGCAGATTTAGACAATGCTGCGATTGTGAATTCAACATCATCGCCCCAGAGCAAGTCATCTAGCCAGCTGAAAGAGAGGGACAGCCCTGTTCCTGACACAGCCTCGCTGGCCACCGAGGAGCTTGTGTTACTGGACTGCCAAGCATCGAAGCCTGAAGAGGATCTTGATTCTCTGATTGGTACTCTCAGGCACCAGATCCGCTCGTCTGACTGGCTGGAGAAAAACACTCCAGAGCTGTCCACCGGGGAGGACCCGGAGATTCTTGATGTATTCAAGGCCCTGCTGCAGAGAGCCAGAAAGTAAGCTCAGGACAAACAGATATGAACGGAAGCTGCCAAATTTCAAGAGGATGCACTGCAGCATCCAGCATTTTACCCCCCTAATTACTGTGAACAAGACCTGACACGGGGTCTGATCTGATGCCTGTTCCTGAGTGAAGAGGACGCACTCAGTGAGAGGGAGAAAAGTAATGCAGGCTGTTCCAGATTAAAGACCAGCAGACAGCCCTTGTTTATATCATTGTGGCCTTATTTGTAAGCTGCTATGTGAGATTACATTATTTTTCCTGCAATACATTTCAAGAGATACATTTTTATTTTGACATATTTTATGTTGACAGCACAACAGTCAGGTTTTTAGGTTCTGTTCTTACACATTTCAAAAACTGTAATTCAAAATGAATATGATTATTTTTGTCAGATACACTTGATCATAATTTTTAAGATGCTATACGGTCATACAGTTTATCATTAGGTTGTTGCTTTTGCATGCTAATGAGCTGCATATTGGCTGCTTATTTTCCATTAGTCGAGAGCTCAGTAGTACCTTATTCTGCATGATAATATTCTATAGCTTCTAGTTTATACACTAAGACTATGCTATGTGGTATAGGCTGCCTAGACCAGGGGTGTCAAACTTTATCACTGAAGGGAACAAAATTTTAGACACAGTCTAAGATGCAGGCCAAACAAGATCAACATTTATTAGACAGTTTAAAACTGACTTTGTTTTAATCGGAAATATGAGTTTGAATAGCGTATTATTTTCGAGGAAGCTTAAAGTCATTGTGAATGCACTGACTAATGCATTAATCTGCTGACCACTGAGCAGAGTGACATTAAAGAAATGGTGGGAGGGTTTGGTGCACAGGTTCTGCATGGCAGCAGTTACAGTGCATTTTGGGGCTGTTAGTATGAGTGGTGGAAGTGCTCTTTAATGAAGGGCCATTGATAAGAGGCATATTATCTTACAGGCCATATTTTAATTGTATCCCTGACCTTGAGTGTCACATATCTGATCTAAATTATTATCTTTATTACCACTTTTAGATCATGAGCTTGGAAGTTGTTGAACATGAATTATGAACTTAATATGCTTTGCTTAGGATGGTCCTTACAAGGTTGCAGTACAACATAAACAGCCCTTCTCCTTTGACAACTATAATTAATTATGATCTTTCCTCAAAAAGAAACATCTAGTCTTAGCAATGTCCGAATAACCTTTGATTAACTCAGATCATGTTACCTATTCAAAGGGGTCTTGTTTACAACCAAAAGACTCGTAGAAAAAGCCTCATCAACAGCACAAGTTGTAGAATTTATTAATGGTCTCGAGTATACTCTGGTCCCAGATCTCCCTAACATATTTTGTTTCAACACACCCATCTCAAAAAGTTGATTTGGCTTTGGCTTTCTGGTACTGTGCTCTAATGTTTACTGTGGTCACACAGACATTAATATATACCTCCTCCATTAGGGCAGGCTGTGGACCCATCAATATGCATAAAAACCCAGAAACAGTATATTTTGCATAATATGGGAGATTTTAGTGTGAAGAGTACTTAACTTTGATAATAAATGGGAAACTGCAGGTTTATTACTTATGATCAAGACTGTCATTTAGAATGACTTACAGTCAAGAAGAATAAATGAAGAGGATACGGGGGCAAAAATAGAAGTTAATGACCAAGTGGCTTTAGATTATTATCATGCAGAACAAGTTACAGCAGTGCAGTCAGTATGCTGCTAATTGCAGAATTTTCCCTCATACATATACTTTTACAGTATACAGTATGAGTGAAGTGGGGTTTGGGATGGTTTTCATTGCTAGCACATTCAATTAAGACACGCTAACAATGTTGCCTGTTTTTTTTTAAAAAATGCATTACTTGATATTCAGTAACCAAAGGTGAATTGCAATGATGTATGCTAACCATCAATGAGGTAACATTCGGGATGCACAATATTGAATTTCTGCTGTTATCTGATATGCCGATATTTCCAAATGCTCCAGTTTTCTCTGGGTACTCTGGTCTCTGCCCAAAGACCAAAAACATGCCCACAAGGTTAACTTGTCTCTCAAAGGAGCCATCCACGTGGAGATGAGTTTAGGCATATGTGTAAAAAAATCTTTATCGTTTGGCCATTTCATCTAAGCAGATCCAGCATTTTGCCATTTCCATGAGTAAAACAAATACGTACATTTTCAGAATGATCATTTCATAGCCTCACCTCTCCCTTGAACCGCATGCGCGAACCCCAACAACAACAGGAACAATGGCAGAATACAGTGTTGCATTTCTGCTGCAGAAGCTACTGAGCTTGTTATGGCTTTTACAGCAGAATCCTCTGCTCCCCTCCTACCTACATAAGCAACAAGTAGACATGGAAATGGGATATGCCAGTTTTTGTTTACATCAGATATGTTTTATGCACATGCTCCCTGTCTCCTCTGGTTTTGGTGTATGTAGCCATCGCCATTACAGTTCCACTTATAGGCCTGGCATATACACTGCAGTGTTTTCAGCCAATACTATATTAGATTATAGATACTATAATATCTTTTATGTCCGTGTGGACAGAGCCTACATTGCCTGTGTATATATATATATATATATATATATATATATATATATATATATATATATATATGTATATATATATATATATATATATATGTATATATATATATATATATATATATATATATATATATATATATATATATATGATGTGTATATATATATGTGTGTGTATATATATATACACACACATATACACATATACATACATATATACATAAATACATACATATATAAAAACATATATATATATACATAATTTGGCAGAAATTTGATACTTGATAATACAGATAATCAACTTTTCAAGCTCTTATCTGGGAAACACTGAGAGACTTTTTTTAAAGAGGCATTGTAGAGTTGGTGCATTTATCGTGGGAAATGTAAAATGATGTCTCACACATGGGTTCAAATTATATACAGATTTAAAAAATATATACTTAATACATAAAAATACCTGGGTGGCTCACCAAAATATCATTTATGTATGGAAAACGTTGAATAAGCAATAACTTGATGGTGAGTAATGTGACCTTTAAATAGTGTTTTCATTGTAATTTCTTGAAAAAGAAGGGTCTTTAATTAAAGTTGTTCATTATTGTATCCTTATGTGTCCAAACTCTTTTTAATTTAGAGTAAATCTTAATCATCCATAAATAGATATATTGGTGCTTTGAATGTATATTGGGCAGTCTGCACTTTCTCATCATGTTTTATAATTTTATTTCATAAGATCTCTGTCATAGTCTGTAGGTGAATTACTGTAAGGTTCTCACACTGTGACATTAAGAAGGCTTGTCTTTGGGTGGGTGACAGGGTGGGTTGTTCCATTTCAACAAAGGAAAGTGAAGGGGAGGTTGAAAAAAACATCAACACCCAGCTGCGGCACACTGTACCTCGCTGAGTTTTATGTCCGTGGGATTTCCTCAAAATCTGCATATTGACCTGCTGACAATACAACCTCAAACACATACATCCACACAGTTTCTGCATTCAATCAGAGAAAACTTCTAATTCAAACAATCCTTTTAATTTCCTTTTTAATTCAAAGAATTTCATCATAACGGTTGCTCTTCTGCTTCCTCATACACTGAAAGGGTCGTTGTTGCTTTCACTTTCTCCACAATGTGAGCTGGTGGGCCACAGTGGAGAAGTCACGGGGAAATTTAGCCGCCGGCGGGGGGAGTTTCCATTGCAGCAGAGGAGGAGTAAACACTGAAGCGGTTTCATCTGCGAGTGAGGGCTTGTGGACATGAGTAGTAGGAAGACAAATCATCAGGGTGTTCAGACTATTTGTACTTCAGTAAACATCAGAGGCTCCTGCTGTATTCAGTGTTCTTCTAGCAGACACTTACCAAACAGGTTTGTCACTGAGACTCCTCTACTCTGTTCAACAACAAAGGTAAGGCTGCACTTCAAAAAGTCACTTACTTTATCTAGACTCAATAAGAATTTTTCAAAGCCATATTTTGCAGTTTTTCTTAACTGATTGATCATAATTCTTAATTTTGAACCATGTCTCTCCTGTTTGTCCTGTTCTCTACAGGCAGTACATAAATATGAAGTTTCTGGAGTTGGGGGACTCCATCAGTCGCTTCAGGTTTTCTCAGTCTTGTATTGGGCTGGCAGGCTGCTTGTGTGTGTGCTATGCAGTCTGGACGCCCTGTTGGCTGAATGACAGGGGACTCTGGGCGGAGTGGAATAACACTAAAAGTGACCAGATCAATCGTGAAGATGGTACCGTCTTTAATGGTGAGCAACAAGCTGTTATCTTTTCTGTCACTTATTTACAGTCAACAAATAACTGACTTAAGCCGTCTCTAAGGATTAAATTTGATGATAGACTGGCAAATTTCTAAATATGAAATAACATATATATATGAGCCGGGGGGGAATTCTAATGAAGCACATAAACATATAACTTTAGGCTGTGTTGATGAGGCCCTGGCTGTGCTGGAGAAGAGCCTGAGGGAGATTTTTTTGCCTTCACTTCTGAGTCTCTTAAAAGGTATCAACCCCAGGAGGAACATTTTGAAATACTCTGGGTTACAGAGGAGCTTTCCAGTTGAGGTAAACAAGTTTGAGCTTGTGCCTGTGCCTGAGAAAAGCATTCTTTGAATCTAAATCTCTCAAAGCTGAAGGAAAATGAGCTCAGTTCTTGGTCAGCTGAAAGCTAGTGTCAGCTTTTGTCAGATTTATTGACATTGTTGACTTAAATATTAGACATTAGGCAAATAAGGGGTTAAGATCACTAGAGTACAACAAATGTACTTAAAAGTTATTGTGTCTTTTTCATGAACTGTAGTCCGAAGAAAATACAAAGGTCAGACCCTACCAGCTGTCAGATGAAATAAATTGTTGATGATGCCATGAGGGAAGTATCACCTGGTAAAGGTCACCATGAAGCACCCACCTTATAGGAGGAAGAACAGATAAAAAAAAACTCACTGACCAAAACATTTGATGAAAAGGAGACTGATACTTTAGAGTTAGCCCAATAATTGATTAAAACTTAACCAACTTGTCACTGCTGCAGCAACAATTTTGCTTGTAAGCAGCAAACGTCTGCTGCTGAAGTTGTTCTCGAAGCCAGAAAAGCCAAATACGTTAAGTAATTTAACCATGACAATAGAGCCGTTACAGTGATTATCAGACTGAATGTTGCAAAGAGTTAGTTTTAGATTAAGATGAACGGTTATCAGTTTTTAACTATTTACTAATCAGATAAAATGATGACAATGTAAGCTATATTGCTGATGTCAGTGTGCTAGAATGCATTTTAGCTAGTACTGGCATCTGAAGTGTATTTTGGAGCTATAAAAGTCACTGAAAACAATTAAGTCTATAAATCATATATATAAGTGACCCTGTTTAATATGGTATGTCACCAAAAGGCCCAAACAAACAGGGTAAATAAGCAAAGACCAAACAGAATGAGACATTGTTCGATTTACAGGCGGTGATCTTAAAGCAAACAAAAGACTTTTAGCTGTCCTAACTCATACTTCTTTGATAAATATAATATTAAGGTGTTTTAACATGCTTGTATATCTTTATATCTGGAATCCCAATTTCCCTGAGGGAGTTTTCCAAAGGGATTAATAAAGTTCTATCTAATCTAATTTAATTATCAAGTTCAAATGACGCTGTAACAGCTTGTATAATCGACCTGTTGCTGAACCCTGCCCTCCAACATCACATGGGCCAATACACTGGGACGCACGGCGTGTATAGACTCCCATCCAAAAGCATTAGAAACTTTGGCTCCTCTTAGAGAAATGGTCAAATGATGGACATGCCACACCAATTCAAAGATTCCTAAGAGGTTAGAAAATGGACTGTAGTTATTGTGTTTCCTAAACCTCAGACAAACACAGCAAACTGTCTCCTTGGGATTAAATGGTGGCAGACCACACAGTCAGCTCAACATAAAGATTAATAAGGATGTCTATGTCTATGCCAAGGCAACATAGCATCAGCAAAGTTGACTTTAAAATTACATCTATCCATCCAGTATCTATACCGCTTATCCCTGTGGAAGCCAGAGTGCCCGGAGAAAACCCATGCATTCACAGAGAGAACATGCAAACTCTACACCCTCTAGCTGTGAGGACCCTGCACTGCCTGCCTCCCTTAAAATTATGTTATTATCTAATTATAAATTCAAAACTACATATTTTGTTTAACCTGGTAAATAAACCTTTCATGAAGCACACATTGTGTATTCAGAGAAAATATGCCTTGTAGAGTTCACAGGTTGGTTAACACAAAAGTAATATTTGTGTTTTTTTAGTCCATTGTGGACAAAAAAACACATATGTCTTACTCTGCTATGCATAAACAATGCTGATGTCTGAAAAGGTGATGACAAAAAAATGAGGTTTCTCCCTCTTGCATTGAGAGCTGTAAACTCTGCCCCCAGAATGACCTTTACATCTGCCTTCTTATTCTAAACATTTCCTTTTACAGCACAGTGAAAACCTTTTTGATGGTTTCTGTGTGAAACAAGGCCCTTCTGTCCACAAAAAAAACCTGCATCCCTCCAGATGTCTTTGGCATTGACAGATGCCATTGTCATTTAGCGCAGAGTGCTGTTTATTTGGGTGTGTTTGGGCTTTGGAGCTGAGCCACAGGTGAACTACTAGGCACCACTAAACAGGGTCACATTGGAAGTTAGTGTTCGGCCATCTGGTGCTTTTGTTGCAAATAAAACTTTGATTAGCATTAGCTTCTTATGCTGACAATTAAAACTATATTAGGACAGTCCACTGCACACCAGTGGATACCCATGGTTGAATATGTGGGTTAAAATGTACTGCTGGCATGATAGCACTATTTAACATAGACATTCATAAGTAAAATATATTTTAATGTACACTAGAGGGCGGGAAAAAATCTTGCATTGAATGTAAAAGGTCTAGGCCTTGAAGCCACAGTCAGCCTGCATAATATCCTAATATAATCATATATAAAAGTGAACTTTCATAATTACAAGCGCGACGGCTGTTCTGACTCAACTTACTGATATCCACACAGAAGAAGAATAGATCTTTACCATTCAAACTGCACTTGAAACCTCTGCTTTCAAACACTGGAGGACTTAGCGTGACCCTGTTGGCTTGCATAAGTTGCACAGCGTTTTAATGCATCAAGCATTCACTCCAGGCTTCTGGTGACTTTTCTTTCCTCAAGAATTCTTAGTTTTTAAATGAAATGTATTTTACAAAAGGCTTTTATTAGATTAAAGTCCTCATCAAAAGAATGACTAAAAACTTATGTTTATTTTTAAAAAAAATACTTTTCATTGCTTCATATTGCACAACCACTGCTTTTTTTGTCATGACCCCAACACAGTGTTTAGCCTAAGTTTAAGTTGTTTGTACAATTAGAGATTTAGATTTTAAAGATGTACATTAAACAGTAAGAAAACTCAGAAATTTCAAGTTTCAAAACTCACAATATTGCCAAAAAAAGACAAAAAAACCTTACAATTATGTGATTATAATGTATTTTGAAAAACTGTTGCCAAGGGGAAAATTACACTGGATATATATTTTTTTGCCTTGTTTACTGCAGTTAAAAAAACTGATCAAGTAATACATCATTTAATCATTAATATTTATACTCTGAAGACACTGTTAAAAACTGAGCTAAATATACAGAGCTGATTTCAAAAGCCTTACAAATCAATACGTTTGAATTACTTTTCAAAGTAATGTGCAACTTTTACAAACAAAAAATTAAAGTTTTTTTTTTTCATTAGATTTACAGATTTTTAAATTACAAAAAATTTGAGTTTGATGTCTATTTTTACATTTTAATGGTGACTCTGAAAGGGTCATAAATCTGGCTTAAACTGCAGTCACTCCTGAGCTCAAACCTCCGCCAAGATATTTCTGACATTCTTAGCCAAGTTATCAGTGAAAATGTGGAAAACTACACTATCTCGCAGTGTTAGCAAATTCTTCCATGACGTCCTGCATTGGTATCTGGATTTGGATCACCGCCAAAATCATATTACTTCTTCCTTATGCCATATCCTGAAAATGGCATCAATCTGTTTATAGCCTTTTGAGTTATCTTGCTAACAGTTGAACAGACAAACGCCAGCAAAAACATGGCCTCCCTGGTGGAGGTAAATAGTGACGTAATTTTTTGTCTGAATTTTTCAGAGGCAAAGTTAGAGAAAGAAATATCAATGTCTTTTTCTTTTTAAGAGACACTTTCTGCTGTTTTTCCAAATGTCCAATGCTACATCCTCTCCTTGGTTAGGCTTCCTTTTGACAGGAATAAACAAATATTTTCATATCACAAATTGTTAAATATATTTATTAAATCATTTTCTTTATCTAAAAAAATAATAAAGATCTTACATTATTATGCTGTCTGACAGTGATGGCTGATCTGATACAAAAAGCCCACTCTGATGAGAACATAAACTTAGCAGGGTGGTAGTTTTGAAACAAAATTCTTTTTAGTAATTTATGTTAGAGCACTATAGCCACCAGTATGAAGTTCCCGATGGTTTAACGTGTCAGTTACGTAATTTAACCACAACAATCTTGAGTATCAGCTTTGTTCATAGAGGTTAGCACACTGAGAAGTTATAAATTGCCAGGAATGACCCACATACATTTAGGATGATACAGATGCTATGTTAGATCAACCAGACTCCCCCATCTGCACAGAAATTACCCAGAAAATCCATGACCTTTAGATTTCACTGCTTTGGTTTCAGTTTTAGAAAGAGAAATGCTATGAGGGAAACACCAAGAGTTGATCATCAGTGTTTCACTTCATCATTGTGATCTCTTGTTATAGAATCTAAAGCCAGCTAAAATGACCATCAATCACCTTTTACTGTCAGTCGTTCATTGTGTGTAATCGTAGTATACTGTGTCTCCCAGCTCTAGAAGCAGAGAGAGTGTTTGGCGTTTTGGCCTCCCTCATGGCTTTGAGCACTGCTGCTCTGTGTTTGGTGTTCGCCCTCTGCTGGACGTCTCAGACGGTGCGCTCCTACTCCAACACTCGATCCCTCCTCATGGCAGGACAAGCACTTTATCCCACCACGCTGCTGCTGCTCACCATGGTCTGCACAGGTAAAACTGCTGTGCTCATCAAAACATGTGAAACATTTGCTATCCTGGACTCCAAACATGATTTTCAGTTTCACCTTGTTGATGTGTAAAAATGATGTTTGGGAAGTTTTAAAATAAAGTGTAAAAAATAGTCCCACTTCTAATTAACCTCCGTATAGCCTTTTGGTTTGTGCAGTTCATGTCAAACCCACACCTCCAGAAAATCTTTTCTTCACTGCTCATTTCCATACCCTGCAGGGCAGCACTTTTGAAAGAGACTTTTTCCTTGGAGTTGCAGTTCATTATCATGCAAACTCTTTTCTAAAGCTCCAGGCACAAGATAATTGACCTTAATGACTTTTTTTCCCTTTTCCCACAATGATACTCAAGTTTAATTTTTCCTTCTTTTATCTACAGGTTTCTTCTTCCTCCTCAGCTGGTCTTTTTTCACTTATCAGCACAAGGAAGAAATCCGTCAGGACTTCTCCGGCCTCGGCTCCTCTTATTGGCTGGGGGCGTTCGGATGGGTCCTGCTTTTGGTGGTGGAGGTGATTGTATTTATCGCCGAACAAGCTGTTGTGCCAGACATCCTGCCAGACTTGGAGAAGGCTGTGGAATCGTGGCGGATTGCCTCTCAACTTAGGGCTGCCAAATGCTCTTTCAGTGATGGTTATCACCGTGGCACCAGTGCAAGCAGCATGACTCAAGAGGGGTATATGTCAGGATCTTGAGAGGGGAAATAAGGATGTGACAGGGAGAATACATGTGAATGCCTACTCTATAAGAAACCTGCTTTTCCTCAGTGAGTTATAGAGCTAACAAAAATAAGGATAAACTTCAGTTGAAGGTCAGAGTTGGCTTGAAGAATCGAGATCCTACATCAAGACTTAAAGCAGGGTTTAGGCCTCCAGCTCTCTTGAGGGTTGATCGAGGTGGTCATTTGGCATTTAGTCTTCAGCATGGTATGAAAAGTAAACACTAAGGACCAATAATATGACTGAAACCGGACACTTCACTCTTGCAAAATTGTATTCACTTATGCACATGTGAAAATTTCCAAGAAATCCAGGCTGTGCTACAACTTACACTATAAGACGAACTCTGCTTATTATGACGGAGTGGAGGAGGTGGGATAGGATGTAAAAAGAACGACGTGGATTTGGTGGACATATTTATTGAATCAACCAAAGAGCAGAGCATGTCAGTGAAGAGACAGCAAATAGAGTGGAGCATTGATATCAAGGTTAAAATCATAACCCTGCCCACTTGCAGTAAATTTTACTGAATATCTCCTGCTGAATTCAACTGTCTGCTCACTCTAGCTGCACAAAACAGGTTACGAGGGGCTGGCAAGAAAAACTCTGAAAAATGCTGTTTGCATTCACACATGCAGCTCACTCTGAAAATTTCTGTTAAGCTACAGTTTTGTGTTTGGGGAAGTTCAGATGGTGCTGTAAGATCACTGTTGTCTCAAAATAGTTTGTATTTGTTTACTGGTTTTATTTTGTAATGACCATGTGACACTTTGAAAGTTTGTGTGGAGCAATAAAATGATTATTTTTTCCAATCATCAAAAGTTTATGCAGATTCAGTTCTTATTATTTACCCCAAAGAGCAACTTGTTTTTTTTAATTGACTAGCAAGATCATACAATTACAAAGAAACAGCAAACAGAGGTTGTTAACATTTAACATTTTTGCTTACTGACACATTGGTGCCCTCATGTGGCCCCTTTAAGTAAGGAGACACAGGGACCTGGAAGTCCACCAGTGATTCAAAAAAAAACACAGTTCAAGAGCAATGTTTAATTTAAGGCAATAAAAGCACATAAATCTGGTATTACAGAACTACATTCAAAGAATGTATAAAGAGGTCAATGGCACAATAATAATAAGAGAACTAACAGGTGGTAAATGGGACAGAAATAAAAAATGACTCAATGACTTTCTGTTTCAAAGTGACTATGATCAAGTTCAACAGCCTAATAGCTGAAACACTTGTATAATAACCATTTGTTTTTCTAACAAGTGTTATAAAGTGACAGGTAGGACAGCTCTGAGTTTGAGATTTATTTTATGCTTTTGTAACTGTACAATGACAATAATGGCAATCTTGAGAAGCGGCCTGTAATTATGCTTCTCAAGAAATTATGTTTTTGCCGACATTTGTCTGTTCACAAGATAACTCGAGAGGTTATCAATGGACATTTGTCTGTTCACAAAATAACTCGAGAGGTTATCAATGGATTCTGATGCAATTTTGTTAATGTTGCACAAGAAAGAAGTGGTCAGATTCTCCAAAACAAATGTGTATCCAGGACATTTTTAAATGATTTGTTAAGAATCAGAGATAGGGCAGTTTTCCACATTTTTGCTAATAACTCAATAATTAAGTACATCAATTGTGGAATTTTGTTCAAAAATTCAAAAAAACGTTTTCAAAAATGTTTAAATCATAACAGAAGATGGTGAAGCTACTGAATAACACAGCAGTACTTTTGCCTATTTTTATGTTAAGCAGTATTTCTATTATAGACATAAAAACACCCAGATAGGAACACCGTCATACTGCACGCACTGTAACTAAGCTAACTTTTAATGTGCTCCATTTTAGCCAGCAACAACTAAATAAAAGTGAACATCCTTAAACACGGTGTGCATCTGTCTTTCAGGCAAAAGAGAATAGCAAAATAAAAGTTAACATCTGTAACAATGTGCAGTTTGCCTGAAGACAAACAAGAGTCATTTCAGAGTGGAGGAAAGGTGAGAGCTTTTATTCTGAATCTGAGTCTGATGGCTCATTGGTCAGACATTGTCCTATATCAGTCCACCTGGAGTTTCACGTCTAATGAAACATGCTCTTTGCCAGCTTGCCTCCCTTTTGTAATCCCTCTTCCTGCTTTTTCCCAGCTCTGCAGTGGATTTGGACCACCAGACAACAGCCTGCCACCAAAGTCGTTATTTACTTTTTTCCTCCTCCCTTTTCCAGGAGGAGAGAAAGCACACTGATGCTGGTCTACTTGTGTTTATGCTCGCAACCTGCCAAAGTGGGGGAGAATTAAGTGGCTCTGGCTCTGTTAATTGGCCGTTAATCAGGTGTTGCTCTAATTAAAAGGCAGTTCCACCCTGTTGGGCCCTAGTAATGAGTTTGTTATTAAATCCACAGAGGATTTTTGTCTCTTTTTCAATTTACCAACAGGGTTGTGCTTAATTGCTGGGTAAATGAGAGGAATGTCCTTGAAGGTCGTCTTGCATGAACACGCAATCCATGAGCAGAAATGTTGTAAAGAGCTTCCCTGGAAAACTGAAAAGGAGAGCTATTGTACTGCTTCTCATTTCAATACATAACTATAGTGTTACAATGTTGTATGTCTGTACTAATCATCTGCAAAAGATCAAAATACAAAATACAAGTGTGTCCGTGTAATTCCTGGAAGTGTCTCCCTTCCCCCTTTAAAATGCTCATGTGAAAGTAGTGTCCAAGCGTGATGTCAGGTCTGACACCATGATGTCCAGAATTACCTTGTGCAGATGGGTCAGCCTGATTCAATGTCTGTGATCCGGCAGCAGATCCATCTTGTCAAGCTTCGATCTACAACGATTGTGAGCGGCCCAAAGCAGCACAGCCCAATCAGTATCCTTTGGAGCAGGAAGAGGTGGGAGCTATAAGCAAGATGACAACAGCAAAAGGGTATTTCCACTCCACTTTCAACATGTAGCTATTAGCAAGAGCCTGTTCTACAAAGTGGATTATCTTTTCTCCTTTACACTGGGCAGTAGTGCCTGCCCACTACATTACTTACTGGCCCATAATGAAAGTGAGTGATGGAACAATTGTTCAATCACATGGTCAATATGCTTTTGAAAGGTTCTGTCAATTCTCAAACACTTTCTATGGGCTGTTTCCTAGATGAACTAATGAAACATATTGAATCTGGTGTGCCAGGTTATTTCTGTGTTTGACGTCCCAGAATGTGGATTTATAATGAAGCGTTTGAGGCAAATGGACAATGATGAAAATTAAAGCTGCAAGCAAAGTTGGTTGGGTCCTCGCTCTGTTGCATGTCCCCTCATGCCTGTTTGACCTCCATTTTGAAGTTTTCATCTGACCCCTTTGACCTGCTCAAAGTTAGACTGATGTGTGTGCCTGCGGCTCTGTCAGGATTCATCATGTAAAGCAGACAGACATCCCATTTTTGAGATTGTATTGCCACAATATTCTTGTAGCTACAGACTTATTTTTAAGCTTAAAAGAGCCTCAAGACGTGGACCTACAAATCTCCAATTTACATGTTTTTTGCTATCTTTTAGTGTTTTAGAGATATCACAGTTTAAGTGATGTATGTTTTCTGCTCCTCAGTCTTTATAATGGGTGTGTATTACACATTCCATTTTCCCGCCTTCAGTGAGTCACATGACCAGCTGCACTGAACTGTCAATCAGTGAGTGAGTGACATCATCAACTGCCCAGATCCAGAGTGAAATTGAGTGAAACTTTTTGAAAGAACTCCCCACAGATGCCACAATTTTGACCATATCTCTCTAAAAATATGATATTATGTAGTTATTGTCGTCAGGAATCCATCCTTTTTGTGTATTTTTGTGTAGAGGCCTAAGTTCCCCAGCTTATGTGGAGCTGTATCTTATTCATCCTATTCATTTGAATGGGAGGATGTAGGAGGGCCTCTCATTCAGAAACCGTTTGAGAAACAACAAATTCCTTCAGAAGACTGAAAGAACCACTGTTGTCAATAAGTTAAATACACATTAGCCAATAATACTAAATAAAGGGTATTTTGGAGCCAGTAATCAAAATAATATAAATCAATTATTAAGCAGAACACAAGTGTTACTGACTTTGACAAAAGGTAGGGGTCAACAGAACATAAGACCACTCTGAAGAGAGAAAAAAGGCACAGGCAGAGATTTTAAAGCCTCAAATAGTCCTCACAAATAAGTCTTTGATAAATGAACTGTGAAAATGTTTTCATTCCTTATCAGGCATTTATTTCATGAAAAGCTACATTTAGAGGTTTTTGAGAGTTCATCTTTGTTTTTAACAGCTCGTGTAGTTGAAATTGTCTGGCTGGCGATTGTTGGCATAACTGTTAGCTAATGAAGTGCCTCTGTTGCAAGGAAGCCTTTGCTTTTAATTACCCTAAACCAAATGATTGGTATCTAACACTGACATTAAAGCTTGGTACAACAACCCGACCCTGCTACACAACAAGGGTTTAACGGTTAAAATGTGTGTGTGACGGAGCGGCCCCGTCACTGAGTGCAGGTACAGCGCGCACACACGCTACACACTACCCACACACACACGCTAAACTTTCCCCTGCTCCATTCCGGTCCACCGCAGCGGTCACTTTTGTCATTTTAATTCACCACCCCACAGGTTTTGTTGTGTACACGAGGGTGCACACTCGCCGTTCATACGTACATACATACTACATAAACACTCACCACAGACGCCAAGTTGTCCTCTTCGCTGCCCCTGTCAGATGCAGCGTCAGCCAAACAGAGACGTACCTACTTCCGGGGTTTGAAAGGGCACTTAGCGGGAAAATGGCCCCCACATGTGTTTGACCTAATTATGTGTTTGTTCTGCAGTAAGGAGACGACTAAAAACATTTGAATGGGGTGGGGGAAATGTAATGGGAATATTTCTCATGTAATGAATGGACTTAAAGGCATTTTTGATTGTTTATTTGTGAAAGAAATGCTTATTTTGTGCTGGGTTAATTTTTTTGTTAACGCCCACTGGGAGGGGCTTATGATTTAAAAGAGCAGCCATTTTGGCCGTGTGTGGAGAGTTGGGAGTACAAGGCAGGTACATGAGAAACAGAGAACCTTTGACTGTGAATGTTTTTTTTGTTTTGTTTTGGGTTTTTTTATATTGTCAGTGTTGCTGTTTTTACTGATTTTGGGAGTGGCTGAAGAACCCAGAGTAGCCATTGCTGATTTTTGTACATAGCTTTTGTAAATAGTTTTTTTTTGTTGTTTTTTGGTTTTTTTGGCACTTATATATACTTTGCCACTGTTGGGAGATTGGTGAAATTTAAAAAAATGGGAAAACGTACCTTCCTGACTACGCCATATATTTTTTCCGGGAAGAACCCCGCGACAGTGTGGATCAAGGTTCTCTTCAGGGACAATGCTTTGTAAAGGCTCCATAAATGGGCCTGAATTGGTTGGCGCAGTTACACCCATGATTGCTGACCAGTGGTTACTGATCCAAAAGTCTACCCAACTGTGTCATATTTTCCAGGTTTTAATGAGTTTTCATCACCTAAGGGGGCCACACAAGGGTGTTAATGCCAGTGAGCACCTTTGTCAGTGTCCCAACTATTCATTTATTGTCTCAGACCCCTGTCTGTTCCTTTATGTGAAATGTATGCATGGCAATGTTCCCCATATGGAATAAATAAATTGTTTGATTCAGCCCCCCAACAGTTTAATAGGCTATTGCAAAATTAAGGGCTCATACCATTTAAACAATGGAAGGCTTATGTTTTTATGTTTTGTAAAATGAAGACACATTTCTTTCTTTGATAAGTAATAAGTGTCAGGTTCTTAGAGAGAGGTAGATATCACTTAA
The DNA here is from genome assembly GCA_037902135.1 of Cetoscarus ocellatus. Lineage (NCBI taxonomy): Eukaryota > Metazoa > Chordata > Actinopteri > Labriformes > Labridae > Cetoscarus > Cetoscarus ocellatus. The sequence goes on from JBAMNC010000262.1 coordinate 633,345, forward strand.
ATTCAAAGTGTATAATTTCTTTGTTTACTATGTTTTGGCCCCTCCTTGACTGAGGGCCCTAGAAAGTTTTACCCTTTATCTTCTCTTATGGGTGGACTAGTGTAGCATACATCTATGCTTTTCAAACTTTTTTTTTCTCAAGGCACACCTAATATCATGCCAAATCTTATAGCACACTGTATTCAAAATAAAGCAAGATCTCCCCTTTAACATTTACTGCAATTTCTTATCGGTCTGTACATTTTTTTTTTAAATAATGTCTAATCAAATGTGATAGAAAACAGAATAGCCTTTGAAATATTTATACAAATTTGGCAGCTTAATGTAAAAATTAATGCATCAAAAAGGAGTGATTGGTCGTAGTTATTTATGGTTGAACAGCTTCCCAAGGAACACCACTGTGCCCCAGCAAACAATTGAGAAACACTGGCATAGATGTCCAGTGAGTAACATGTTGGATGGCGTCTTCTTTGTGCAGTCTATGTGGGAGGGACAATCATATGATCGTCCCATATCAGTCAAAGAAAGTGTCCTTGGACTGTCTACCCCATTTAACACTAGAGCACATCCCTGGAAAGCTAAAGCTACATCCAGTTCCAAAGAGGGACAAACAGCCCAGGAGAAGAGCCTCTTCTGAGAAGGGCTGAAACAGAGGAGTTTATAGTCATGCATTTTCAGGCAAGACACAAACTTGTTGATAGAAGTTAAATACAGTGTGTGACCTTTAAAGCTTTTCCACTTATTGTCTTTTGACCTATTGTCCCTTTCAGCTGTGAATCTTATTAGGCTCAATCCTGCTTTTATAGAATCCTCTTCAATGCTCATTTGCAAAATTGAATAAGCAGGTCACCCATTTCCTTTTGTAAATAAAAACACTTTAAAAATAAATTTCCTTTTCATCTAATGCTGCTTTATTCTCCCAGGCTGGTGTTGTCTGGACTATTGAGTGCATGCTGTCTGTGATGGCTACACATCTCTCTCTCTCCTCGGAAAAAAAAAAAAAAAAAAGCCTTTCACCTCCCAGCACTCACAAACGCTGCTCCTTCGCCTTTCTGTGAGAAACACGGCAAAGGTTGAGAATGCCTTCAGAGAAAGACGGACTGGATCAATGCAAAGATGGAGAGAGAGATTGTAAGATGTTTAGGCACAAAGGGAGAAATGACGGATGAATGGTGGAAGATGTTACACACAGATAGACAGGTGGCCCTGACAGACACAGAAAGATCGCTGGTGCTGATTGTTGAAGGGCATGCGCTACAGAGACATCAATCAGAAGATGGCACAAAGATTGAGCGGGCTACCGTTGTTTCCTGCCTGAGGCCGGCAGCATGTGTAAAACACAATCTGGCCCCAACCAGAGCTCTTCAGATCAATTAGAGACCAATTATACAGCCATGTCCCACTAATTACACTGCACTGCCAGTGCACCATGCCCCCAGTAGAAAGTGTGTTTCTCTTCTCTCATGCAGGCCTGTGGTTGTGTTCTGCAAGATAAATAAATAAACTTGCTGCCTGCCAAGAAGAAGTATCCTTGATCTGATTTTCAGCGCTGTAAATTTGTATTTTGGAGAGGAAGAAAAAGAGAAAAAAAGAGTGTTGTTTGCTGATTTACCTTTTGGTGGTGCTGGTGTTACATCTATGTCTTTGCCTCTTGCTATGAAATCCAGTGAAATGTGTGAGACACATCTCCCATTTGATGAGTAATACAACCCCAGAAAAAAAAAAAACTGTGCATGTGTTTGATTTTTATTTGTGAGCTAGACAAAGTGTGATTAATATTCTCAAGCATATTTGCGAGGATTTTCAGCCAGAATGTGCTGGACTGCTTAATAAGTCAAGTTTTTATTTGGCTGGATCTTTGAGCGTGATGAATCATGAAATAAAGTGAGAACTCTGCTTTTTTTTTCCAGTTGTATTTCTTCATGGTTTACATGATTCAGTCAGAACATTTATAACTTTTTTGACAGGTTAATGCTGTCGGGTTCAAAGGGAAAAACACTGAGGAAATACGCCAAAAGACAAGACAGCAAAGGGGGGAGAGGCAGACATGAAGATGAGAGGCAGTGAGAACAAAGGGTGGAGAGAGGATTGGAAATGTCACACAATAGTTTCACACTGTCCCTGAATTCAGTGTGGCGATGCGAGGTGTCAGAAAAGTGATGAACCTCGTAGCTTTTTTTTTTTTTTTCTCTTTCCCTGGCTCTCTCGATGGGACCAAATGTTCTCATGCAGTCAAAATCAGAGCTTGACCACATGTACCCTTCTGCTGCATTGCCATCAGTGTAAGTGGACTCTCTGAAAAATGGGAAAAAAAGAGGGGAAATTTGCCGTCTGCAGCACTACAGTCTCAGTAAAAAGCAGACAGAGGGAAGGAGACAGAGGAAAAAACCTTATGTCCTTCAGTCGTCTTTTCTTGCAGGGACTGAGTTCATCCTGCCAGCAGAATCTGCAATGAGCCATTGCTCTTTGAGACTGACATCCCACCCAGACCACCCCACTGATTACATTTGTTCAGAGGGGCTGAGTGCTGACAGAAAGAAGTGAGACAGAGCTTGCATCAGGGAAAAAGAGTTTCTTGATTTTTTTGCTTTTAACTCTCAGTGATTGAATTTGCCAGGGCAGGTGTTCTTGCATTGTAGAAGTCTCTTTGTCTGCTCTGATATTGTTTCTGAGCCTTTGAGTTTACACTTTTCCGTTCCCGTGTATGTACCATATCTACATGCAGGTACTCTTGTACGGAAGTGTTGTCGTCTCGGACATCTCAGTCGGTACAATGAAGCTGTAGTCCTATTCTTGTTGCTCTATTCACTCCTGGCCAACTGTAGCTGCTCCCTTCTCTTATCTCTGTGTGACCAAGGAAATTAAATTACAAATATAATCACTTGGCACCAGTTCCTCCAACAGTGAGCCTCTGCTTTGCATATAGAGTGCGCCTGCTATGGAGACACATTGTGTGAAGTTACTTATTGGCCTATTTACGTTAATGGGCTACGCTCTGCTAGTGGAGTCACGCACACACCTTTTTTTTTTTTTTTTTTTTACAATGGCAGTGAATGGTACGAGGAAGTGAAGCTGGAGGAATAAAGGAGAGATGCTGAGATGTGATTGCAGACTGCCTGGGAAAAGAATTTCCCATGGGTGATTCATCAAAAAAGCAAAGATGAGATCTGGGGGAGAAAAACGAGGAGATGAAAAAGAAAAAAAAAAAACAAAAAAACAAAAGAAACAAAAAAACATGAACACATGTATTTAATCAGGCTGTGCCAAAATCATTACACTGCCAAGTGAACTAAATTTACTCCAAATTAGTTTTTAACCCAATTATATACATTGTTTGTGTTGTCCTAAATAAAGCAAAGCATTTTTTTCATTTCATACTACTTTGGTAATCATTAATAACTACAGTTATTGTGTATTTATTCCTTATTTTACACAGTTCAAAGGCTTAATTGATGGATTAGTATAGAGTCATCAGAGCACCAATTAAGTGTAAAACATAACCAATCAATCATTTACCCATTTCATTTAAAAATAAATGGTTATTGTAAATCTCATTTTATATAATAATGTATGCTTTATTGTTGATTCATACTTTCACCCTAAATATATCCCAACTCCAACTCTAACTAATACATTTTAAGATGCTTTGTTGATTCATATTTAAATATGAATCAACAAAGCATCTTAAATGTATTAGTTGAAAAATTTGAAAGTATCATTCTAAAACCTGAGCTTTTGGTTTCAATACATTTTGATTTCACTTAGCTTTTTGGGATCAGTAGGACCTGAAAAATATAAAATTGAAGTATTGTCTTTAAACAGGATGCCGTTTTCACAAAGTCATCATAAGTGGATATTTACTTTATAAAGTATTTTGCTGTATTAGTGAAGCAATATGTATGTACTATATATATATATATATATAAATACATAAATATATATATGTATATAAATTTGCCTCATTATGTCATTTAAAAGTGTTATGTCCCAGAAAGGTTGGCTGACATTGAGTTGCTAACTACAGTTCAGGGACAACATTCGTAATCATTTTTGATCTCACTTAAAATGATCTTAGACTCACATTTGACTTAGGCATTAGCACTAAGTATAAAACTGAATCTTTATCTTTAAACAGGATGCAGTTTCACCAAAAATGACAAGAAAAAACAGTCGTCATAAGTGGATATTCAATTTATTTGGCTGCATTAGTAAAGCAAAAAAAAAAAAAGCCATTGTAAAAATGTTTAGGTTTTTTGTCAAAGGAATTACCACAATGCTAACTTCCTGGATAGTCTACCAAGTTTAGTCACCTCTGCAGCACTCTATTGCTTGAGTTAAAAATCAGGTTTGGTTTTGGTCTGTAAAAAGAAACACAGAACTGCCTTTTTTGGGGGGTTACTGTGATTGTGGAATACAATGAAATGTTCTGGCCATGCAGCAGTATTTACAGGAAAATTGAAAATAAATGTTTTTTAAAAATTTGAACCTCTGGATGGGTCAGTAAATCATGTCTTGTATAAGAGTAACAACTTAACATTTTTTAACACTGGTCCAGTCCCAATATGCTATGTGTGCGTGTCCGTGTGTGTGTGTGTTTTTGTATTTTCATATTCCTTTCCCATTATCATTACACTTGCTAAAATCAACTTAGAAAAACATCACTCTTTTGAAATTCATGGTGAGTCCTGCAAATATCCTATATACAGTATATTCTGTATACTACCCACATGGATGACCTGCACTATGCTATAACTGACTCACCAACAACATAAATTAACATTGATTCTCATTTCAACTTTCATTTGTAATAAAATGGACAGTCATCTATAGTTTTTTTTATTAGCATTTTTACTGTATCACATTGATGTAAAGAGGACTTTGAGGCTAATACTCTCACAAATAAGCTACTTGGGGCAGCCGCAGTGGTTTTGAGATCTGTTACTGAATACGCCACAATGCTTTAACTGATAGAACTGAAGTAATATAACCAAACACCTGTCTGCAAGGCTAGTGATTCAGTTTCTAAAATCTCAATTAAAGTGCTCACTAGAGAGTAAAGTGAATGAGTGAACCGGGGAGTGATTTCAGAACCGGAATCTTTCACTCACTTGCTGATGCCAACTGCCATTGTGTAGACAGCTTCCTCTTCAGCTCAAATCTATTCCCCACACGTTAGACCATCTGACTGAATAAACAGTCCTCATCTCGCTCCCTCTCACTGCCTCTGTCTGTTATGCAGCTCTTTCACAAAAAGGCAGAGGATGAAAACCTGTGTATATTAGAGAGATGTGCATCCCCCCGGGAGCATAAAGAGCGAAGTTGGTCGACGGAGAGTGAGGGGAGTATGAATAGAAGAATAGCATTTTTATCATTGTTATTATGAAAAGGCCATCACATTCGTCCCATGACTATACCGCTTATTCCCTATTCAGACAGGGATGTGTTAGCTTATGCAGAGACTGTTGCATTTGCTTGTACTGGCAGAACAGCAAATGCAACACTGCATCAATGCCTTTGGCTTTCCCTGCATCCAAAATCCCCCCTAGCAGGCAAATGTTACATTTATATGTGATCTTTATGTATTCAGGGCTATGGGACTTGAACTGCTCTAATATATAGGCTGAGAAATGTCTACAATATGACCTAAATTGTGATATGGGATACTGGTGAATTTGCTTGTCAAGGCACTGAACATTTATTAAGATGCATGAGGCTGAGAAACATTCAGGCTGCTGATAGCAACAACAAGAGCTTAAGGCAGGAATAGTGACTGTTGGCAAGGACTGTACCACTATCTGGCTGAATATTCAGAAAAACAAATTCAAGCAGGCTAGGATAATTATTTCTACAGACTTTAGGTACAAAGCTTTGTAGTACAAATCTGAACCACATAGCTGCATACATGTAAAACACACAAAAGACATTAAAAGCACAAAACGGGCATTTGAATAACAGTTGCTGAGATTGTCCAGTTAAGTAGCTAAGTGCTTTCACAGACACATTTATAAGACTGCAATTTGCAAAAAGCTTATAAAGATGTATTTCTGATTGAATCTTTGGCACTGAGTTACAAAAAATATTGGACAAGGACATATTTAGCTATCATAATAATTTCAAATTTAAAGTTAGGCTGTGAGACATGCAGATGCTAACTTTAGCTTAGCTTACCTTAAAGTCAGTATTCTTACAGCATTCAAGTGCACAAGCTGGACTGCCATAAAATGTTTTCTTACAGTAACATCTGTTGGTCAAGAGTTTAGGAGTATCTGCATTTTTTTTTTTTTTTTTTTTTTTTAACAATTTGGCTGTTTGTGTCAGGATGTGCAACAAAAGAAAACTGAGACCCAAATGCAGATAATCAAAAGGTTTTATTTAAAACTTCAACCCCCCCCCCCCCCCCCCCCCCAAACTAACCCTTTAACCTTTTACAAAAAATCCATAACATGAAACAAAATCTGTAACAAAGTATTAAATCAAACCAGGCAAACAAAGAAAAAAAAATTAGGAGTGAAATTCAAAAAGTACAAATCAAATGACATGAAGAGGACTGAACCCACAAAGAGAAGGGGGGACACGAAGACTAAACACACTGAGGTGTAATCAAACACAGGTGAGACAATCACACAGGTGGAGGGAATCATAATAAGAGGCACACAGAAGGGAGGGCAGGAAACACCACATGGAACAGAGGGATTTCAAAATAAACCAGGAAACACAAGACAAGACAAAACATGAGCACAAAATGGGTAACTTAACTAAGAAAAAGCGCAGGATCATGACAGTAAAACAGGAAACACAAGAGACAAGAGGTCTAAACAAGGAACACAAGGGAAAAGGCATACAAAAACAGATCCATTTTTGGAGCCCAAAAACACACATTCTCGGACCCCAGAGTGAATAAATCTCAAAACACCGGCCTTGCATTTACATGATTTTGATGAATACGCATATTGTCAGAAACAATGATCTCATAGCCCTACCTCTCCTTTAAACCCCATGTGCTAACCCTGACAACAATAGAAACAATGGAGGAATACAATGGCACGTTTGTGCTGCAGAAGTTACTGAGCTTGTTAAGGCTCAGTAACTTCCTGTTAAGGCATGTCTGTGGTGGCATTACAGCACCACTAACAGGCCCGGCAAATATACTACAGCGTTCATATTACTTCTGTTATGTTCAACTATCACTAACACACAATTATTATGATGATAGTTACTGCTTAATATTTGAGAGAAGACACTCAAATAGAACCTCCAGTACCAAATATACACTGAATCGGAGTTCCATGTTTAATTATTTAGTTCACAACAAAATGAGAGGAGTTAAAATTTTGGCATTAGTAAAAAGAGTTATTTATACTCTGGATGGAGTCAAATCCCTGAAAATATAACTTTAATGAAACAAGAATAGGGGTTAAAAAGATGTAAAAGTGTTGTGTTGATTATTCAAATTTGTAGGTGTGTTTTATTGAATCTAATGTGACTAATTTGACTCTTAGTGTTACATACCTTTCCGGCTCCTTTATGAACACCAACAGATGTTACCAGCCTCATCAACAAAACTAACATCTGTGCAATGACTTATGAATTAACATTGTCAGGTAAAAGCATGTATGTTTTAATCAGTTTTTATACACCTCTTCTTCTTCTTCTTTTTGGTATTTCTTCAATATTTAGCAACTGTACCACTGCGAGCTAATGTTATGTTGCAAAACTTAGTCTAAAAAAAACAGATTTTCAATAAACAATTAATGAATTTTGTGCATCATGATGAACTATTCGAGAAAATTAGCATTAATGCCATAGCTGTCAAGTCTCCCGTTTTGGCTGGGAATTAGTAGTATTAGTATTATTCTGTAAATCTCCTATATTATAGTATAATAATAAAAGAAAACATTACTCTGCCTCTCCAAACTGAACTCTGTCACTAGCCTCATGAGAATGGGGCGGTAATGCACCAAAATGATGGATGCCAACCGCTGTAAACTGAAGAAGAAGAAAAAGCCTTGTGAGAACTGCCACCTGCACCCTGGGTGGCAGTTGTCATGAGGTTAGTGCCAACAGCGGCAACAAATCAAGAAAAACGAAGGAGAGAAATGGACGGATACTTTGAAGGAGAAGACATTCCTGCCAAAAAAAAAAACAAAGAAGTTGTGTAAATATGGGACATTTACTTCCCAAAGTAAGTAAGATCTGTAAGAGTTGTAACTGCGATTTTAGCGTCTCACACGGGGGGAGGAATGATGTCAGTCAGCATGAAAAATCCTCCAAGCACAAGCGCTGGATTCTGATCACCTAATTGCAGTTCGTAAGGAGTTGACAAATGGATTTATTTTAGATTACTTGTACATCTGTCTTAAAATGCAAGGGATACTGGAGGTGGAAAATTTCCCATATTTTCTAATCCAAAACTTGACAGGTATGATTAACGCTCACCCAACAATATCATGTGGTTGTTGCGAACAACATAACTGCTGACTTACAATTTTTTTTAATGAAATCACATAAACAAACACTTTTAGACTATAATGTGAAGGTAAGACTTCAACAGCTTATAGATCTCTAAAAAGAGAACATTCTAACACTGTACAGAGGGACTGATTAAAAGCAGCATTGGCTAGTGTCATACCGTACATCAAAGTTGGTCAATAATTATGATTGATAAGTGTAGAAGGTACCAATTCTCCAAATGAAGTTGATTCAACACTGTGGTGTTGACCCGTATAGACCCTTTAGTAGTGTGAATATTTACCCTTGTGTTAATTTGAACATGAAGATTTTACTGTGTAGACACTCGCTCTCCTTTTTTATTGAAAGACATTATTATTTTTTTTTTCCAAAAAAATAGACAAGACAAACAAAACAAAACAATGCTAGGGGTACTGTTACAGAGAAACCTCATTAAGTTAAAAAAGAATAAGTTCATAGGTTGCCCTCCATAAAATGAATTTAGGATAACCATTTTTTTGGCATATGTTAATATTTCGTCTCATTTTGTAATACTAATAGTCAATTGGGACATAACATGACAACTCTGTGTTATATTAAGACACTTTGGGGAGAGGAGTTCACAGCAATACTTTGCCTTTAACCGAACAAAAAGCAGGTTTGCAAAATTTTCTTTTAGACAGTGTCCAAAGTTAAAGACTCCAAGTAGACAGAGATGTGAAGAGGGTGTGACACTGATTTCCTGGATCATTGAGACAATAGATCATATTTTCTTCAAGAAGGGAACAAGTTTACAGCAAAAACTATAAATATAGGACCCTTTCTGTTTCTTGCACCTCCAGCACAAAAAGGACATTTCTTGGCTCATAGCATTAAGTTTGAGTGTAGTGTAATTTGCTCTGTGGAGAATTTTAAATAGTAAGAGTTTGTGTCTCCAGTTAAGGCACTGGTTCTTCAGCACAAATGTGACTACTGCTCCCCTCTAACTGTAGGACCTGCATGTTTGTCTGCCCTTTCCTCTTGCATATAATTTGTTCTATGGAGTGAATAAAAAAATGAAAGAACACACAACCCTCTGTACAGTCCAACCTGCAGACTTTGTATGAATTGTGAAAGGAGATAGGGCCTTCCAAACTATTATCCCTGATAAATGACTGTGTAAGTCTGCTCCAGTGCTCATAAAGCCCACAGCTATCATCATCCTCGCCACCAGCAGGTTGCTGCGTGAGACCAGGGTGGTAAAATAACAGCTCCCTGCTGTATCGTGTGAATCATTGCAATGACTGGTTGATAAATGCTTCACCACTAAGACTCTGGCTCCAAACACAATTTCTCTCTCCAACTGGACTGGCTGCCAAATGACAACAACCTCCTAACTCCAATCCCTTTAACCCCACAACCACCACCTATCCACAGCATCCCCCTACTGCCCATCCCTTTCCCTCCTGTAATTTCTGTACTCTGTAAGTCGGGTTTAAGACCAGTCACTCTAAATCAGCCTGAATCACGGTGTGTTAGTCGCTCCATTGTTTTCATGTCTGAGCTCTGGCAGAGCTGGTTCAGAAAAGGTTATGGCTGTCCTGGCATTTTCTGTAATGGACTTTGTAGTTAAAAGACAGGGGCATAATAAGAAGATCCATGAGTGGGGAAAGAGCCCATTGTGTTTGGTGGGAAATTAAGACCGAGGCCTGTTGGGGGTTAGAGTTGACGGACAACAGCGCTGCTCTTTTCACACTCCTCGACACATAATGGGACCAATCTTTCTCTCTACATCTCTCCCTCAGGGGCCATGATTTGCTCATTACATTGATGGAAGGAGGCCGAGGAAGTGAGTAAGAAAGGGGAAAGAGGGAGAATGACCATTCAAGAGACAAATAGCCTGAAATTTATTAGTGCGTTCAATTCAGCATTACTCTCAAACTGTACAGATAACCCACTTCTATAGGTGTTTTTCCTAATTTGCCAAGAAATCCTCCCCTCAAGGATGCTGAACGCTCAAAAGTTTGAGGAGTTGTTTGCTAAATGCTATCCCTCAGCTGACAGGCCTGCTGTGTAAACCTGCACCAGACAGTCAGGGGAAGAGACGACTAGTACGTGTTTAAACACAAGATAAATCCAGTGAGTTTATGAGGTTGGTGGACTCCCTGCATTAAGGGGACTTTTGTTCAGTCTGGGAAATCTACATTTAATTAACACAGAATTAAAGAATATTGTTAGTTTGATTAAAGAAACCAGTCTGTTTTTTCCCCACTTTACTCCAGTTCTCCTGAATCTGACTCAGCTTTAATTCCATTAACCTTATTGAGAGTGGATCAACATCCACCTGGATAGTCTGTTTAGATTCAGGTCTTTGCTTTTCCTTGTAAGCCTTGTCCATATTTAGGCAGGTATTTTTGAAAACACAGCTTTTCCGTTCATGATTCTAATAAACTCTTTCTACAATGTTCAAGTGTTGTCTTTTGGGCTCAAATATCACACTGTGTGCAGGTGGAGGTACTGGCTCTCCTTGGGTGGTAGGGATGGGCAATATCAGACTTTTTCAAATTATTATGACACTCACACTTTATGCTGTAATTTTTTACATCAATACTGATACAGACCAGCTTCTACAATGCATTTATTTTGTTTATTAATTTGGTCTTTTAATTGACCAAAAACACATGAAGAAATTACGTCTGGCCTCTGGCCAAGTTTTTCAAAACCACTTTATGGCAGTAAGAACATGATCAGAGTTTAATATGTAGAGATGCTTGATAAAAAAAATTCTTTCCTTGTCTTCCCAAAATAAAGAGTTTTAGATAAATTTTCCACTACAAATAATAAAATAATGTATAAAAGGGAAAGAGAGAGAGTGACAAGGGAGACTTAGAGATCGCTGGGGCATTCGACACTTGGTGTCTCCATATGAACCATCTCAGACTCTGAGGACCTCAGGGACCGGCCTCCTGCTGGTGCCCAGAGTCAGGACTAAACATGGGGAATCGGTGTTCCAGTTTTATGCAGCTAAAATCTGGAGGAGTCTTTCTGAAGATGTGAGACAGGCCTCTGCTCTGACAATGTTCACATCTAGGCTTAAAACAGCTCTATTTAACTGTGCATATGACTGAAAGGATCTTATCTGCACTCTTCTCTTTTTAAGTTAATTGTATAATGATTATTTTTGTTTTTATTTTGTATTGTGATTGTAATGCACTTTTCTTGTTCTGTAAAGCACTTTGAATTACCTTGTGTATGAATTGTGCTCTACAAATAAACTTTCCTTGCCTTGCCTCACGCACAGAATAAGAGACAAAAATCATGAATCATACATCTCTATGCTCTTTGTATTATATCTGACAAACTTAGTTCATTAACACTGCAACAATATATTTGATGGGTTTTGTCAGGCAGATATAACAGTTTTCAGGTAGCGGGAAGTTAAGTGTTTTTATTAATTTATTGCAATATTAAGGACAATTAAAACTGAAAGCGGCTTTGAACAGTTCTCCTTAAAAAAATTCAAAGCCAAGGTTCATTATATGTGTCACTGAGCTTTTTATAATTGACAGATCACTAATGATACATTGTTGTCCATGTCATCCATGTTGCACACTTACAGTATGTTTCTACAAGACGGCGTCAATCAGTGAACAGTCTGCTCCTGTCTGATCTGCTCTCAGATGAACTAATAAGCATTAAAACAGATGATGAAACAAAATTTATGTCTCTTATGAATCTGTGTCGCCTGTAGATTCATAAGAAATAAAATATACCCACAGTTACTTTAATATGGACTCACTCAAGGTAAGCTACAGTAGACGTCAGGTTCTCGTTATGGGCCTGGGAAAAGCGCGAATTTCAGGAAGCTGACTAAACAAGGGCAGCAATGAGCTGCATAAGCCCAAGGTTAAAGGAGACTTTTATTTTGATGTTTTGTTTCAGGTCCTATCTGTTTGCAATCTTCTCCAGCATTGCACAGCACATTTTGGGTTTCTTTGTGTTTGATGCCCTTCATTACTTCTGCCTTAAAACTCTCTCACCACAGAAGCACTTTGGTAAATCAGATGTGTGCTGATCAGACTCGTAACTTAAAAATCATTCCTAATCTGAAGAAATAAAAGTCTCTATCTCAGTTCAGAGACTGAAGCAGGAGGAGGTGTTAGCTGTCTGCGACGATGCTGTGCCTGAGGCTTTTACGTTTGTCTGTTACTGATCATCAAAGTTTTGTTTGTTAAGAAAAATCAGTATTATATATACACTGCCTGGCCAAAAACAAAGTCACCACCAAAAAAAAAAGGTCACACACTCTAATATTTCGTTGGACCGCCTATAGCTTTGATTACAGTATGCATTTGCTGTGGCATTGTTTCAATAAGCTTCTGCAATGTCACAAGATTTATTTCCATCCAGTGTTGCGTTAATTTTTCACAAAGATCATGTATTGATGATAGGAGAGTCTTACCACTGCGCAAAGCCTTCTCCAGCACATCCCAAAGATTCTCAATGGGGTTAAGGTCTGGACTCTGTGGTGGCCAATCCATGTGTGAAAATGATGTCTCATGCTCCCTGAACCACTCTTTCACAATTTGAGTCTGATGAAAAAAAAAATCCATTGATGGAATAACCTGGTCATTCAGTAAATTCAGGTAGTCAGCTGACCTCATTCTTTGGGCACATAATGTTGCTGAACCTGGACCTGACCAACTGCAGCAGCCCCAGATTATAGCACTGCCCCCACAGGCTTGTACAGTAGGCACAAGGCATGATGGGTGCATCACTTCACCTGCCTCTCTTCTTACCCTGATGCACCCATCACTCTGGAACAGGGTAAATCTGGACTCATCAGACCACATGACCTTCTTCCATTCCTCCAGAGTCCAATCTTTATGCTCCCCAGCAAACTGAAGCCTTTTTTTCTGATTAGCCTTACTTAGTGGTTTTCTTAAGGCTACACAGCTGGCTGGTTGTAGCCATGGTTGATTAAGAAATGAGAAGCTACTCATTGCATCAGCTGGGGTTAAATAACTTGTTGCCAGCTGAAAGATAATGGCCCATGCATTAATTATCCAATAGGAGGCTCTTACCTATTTGCTTAGTTAAATCCAGGTGATGACTTTTTTTTTTTGGCCAGGCAGTGTACAAAACCCAAAACCAGTGAAGTTGGCACGTTGTGTAAATCGTAAATAAAAACAGAATACAATGATTTGCAAATCCTTTTCAACTTATATTCAATTGAATACACTGCAAAGACAAGATATTTAATGTTCGAACTGAGAAACTTTATTTTCTTTTGCAAATAATCATCAACTTAGAATTTAATGTCAGCGACACATTGCAAAAAAGTTGGCACAGGGGCATTTTTACCACTGTGTTACATCGCCTTTCCTTTTAACAACACTCAGTAAACGTTTGGGAACTGAGGAGACCAATTTTTGAAGCTTTGGAATTCTTTCCCATTCTTGCTTGATGTACAGCTTAAGTTGTTCAACAGTCCGGGGTCTCCGTTGTTGTATTTTAGGCTTCATAATGTGCCACACATTTTCAATGGGGGACAGGTCTGGACTACAGGCAGGCCAGTCTAGTACCCGCACTCTTTTACTACGAAGCCACGCTGTAACACGTGCAGAATGTGGCTTGGCATTGTCTTGCTGAAATAAGCAGGGGCGTCCATGAAAAAGACGTTGCCTGGATGGCAACATATGTTGCTCCAAAACCTGTATGTACCTTTCAGCATTAATAGTGCCCTCACAGATGTGTAAGTTACCCATGCCTTGGGCACTAATACACCCCCATACCATCACAGATGCTGGCTTTTGAACTTTGCGCCTATAACAGTCCGGCTGGTTCTTTTCCTCTTTGGTCCGGAGGACACGACGACCACACTTTCCAAAAACAATTTGAAATGTGGACTCGTCAGACCACAGAACACTTTTCCACTTTGCATCAGTCCATCTTAGAAAATTTCGCGTCTTTCCATTCACTTTCAACATATTTCTGTCATGCGACAAACTGGAAAGTCCTGTTTGGTGTGAACAAATTTTTCAAAGCATGACTGACATTAGTCCAGTTATTAGTGAAAATGTGTAGAATCGCTCTATTTCACAAAGATGACAAATCCTTTAAAAATGTCCTCCTTGGTGTAGGTAACAAAGTTTGCAACGAACACCAGTTAACATGGTCACTACTTAAACCTCAGCACTGGTCAGACATTTGGTTTCATGAATAAATATAACGATGAAGTGGTCATTCAGAGGATGGTGAGACAATTTCATGCAATTGATGGGAAAGAAGCAGTGTGTTTATGCACTTTTTGTTACTATATCAGCAGACATGTTTTTAAAATGTTTATTTGAGTGGTAGGGCTAAATTTTTTATAATGGATGAGAAAAAAATTCTGATCATGAGTGAATGGCTTCAGGGGGCTATGATGTTAACTCCAGCACAATCGCAGCATGCATTCACTGCAATCTTAGCATGTTACTGCCCTCTTTTTGGACTGTCTCACCATAGTAATAGGATTTACAATAGAGACAAAGAAAAGGACGCTCAAAGTTGTTCTCCATATAGTCCAACCCACAAGAACAGAGAAGACTAGTGGATCCGGTCCAGAACCAAAATAACTCTGCAGGGCCTCAGGGAAAGCTATAAAACAAGACTTGGAACAAATTAAGGCAGTCCCGAAAGTATTCTATTCAATAAAATGAATATTCGGATAACTGGATGTGGCAGATATTGTGGTGTCAGGCCAACAGCAGCTCGTGGGGACATGGTGGTATGTCTCATCTCTCTGTTAAAGCTCCATCAGTCAGGATGAGCCGACAACAAATGCTGCCGAGTCATAAGGGGTCACGCGAGGCCTCCAGACAGCATCACTCATCCCAGTTGTCCCCTGGCTGTCACTGTGTGATTATAAGCACATTACAGAGGGAGGGAGAGCCAGTAATTAATCACCTCATTGAAATAATCACATAATTGATTATTAACAATAGCTGAGGTGAGGGTGAGAGGAGAGGGGAAACAAGACTTTGAGGAGGAGGAGAGATGTGGGAGATGGATGAAGGGAGATTTGAACGGTGGGGCAAGAGATTTGTTCTGGCAGGTACCTTTGACGAATAGCTCTGCATTAAAGTCCACCTCTTTGAGTATTAATCCTCTGAATCATGTCTGTGGATGAAGGATGGAGGAGGTGGACAGTGGGGAGGCGACGCAGCTGGGAATGGACAGGGCGAGGCTGAAGAAGTTTGTCGAACGTGCAATGAAATTGCAATTAAAAATTTGCATTTGGAATGCTCCATATATTGGACAATACTCACTGGGGAATATGAGAGAAATGCCCTCTTTACCCTGCATACAATTACAAAGATGCCCACATTTTGCATGACATTTAGAAATATGCTGCAATTTTAGTCGGCGTATTCAAATGTGGATGATGCTGGCATTTAATTCCTTGTGAGGAACCTACAGAAGCTGTATGCAGAATTCATCCACCCATCTCTGCTATTGACACTCTTTCCTTAAGCTGCTGTGTGACTTGAGCTGCCTTTTTTGGACCTTTGGCTTACATAGTTCTGCCTGGAAGGCTTGATCTCTCCCCCCCTTTTCTTGTCACAGACTGCAATCAGCCCTAAGCCATTTTGTGTTCTTTTCCCTGAGCTAAGCCTGTTATCCTGTGCAACTCCTTTACGGAAGATCACGATTACATCCTCACTCTCTCTGTCTCTCACCTCTTACACCTTTCCTCTCAATGCGCCTCTTTGTTTTACACATGCTGACCCAAATGTAATGGCTCTGAAGTTTCTCAAGGTAAGATTAGAGGCACTGCTTTATGTTTATTTGCATGTGTTCCCAGGTGTTAGCTACACACCAGCTGGGGCTGAACAACATTGGATTAAAGTGATGTGGAGAATTTTTCTCCTGTACACTGCACTTTATTAACGAACTACACCGAATAAGTGCAATGTCTTTTATGTATATAAATGAAGACTTTTATTTAAATCTGTTACTCATTTTATGACTTTAGAGCCCAAACCCCTTCTTATATCATCATCCAGTCCTCCAATAGCATCTCTCACAGAAGTGGACAACAGGAAAAACAAGCTAGGTGTAGCTTAATAAGTACATCACATTTCATTCAATGTTGTTGGGCACAACTCTCCAAAACTGCTACATTTCAGGAAATAAAAATACGCATTACGGCTGATTTAATAATAGCATTTTCCTTATTATATATATATTTTTTGTAACTTAAATTGGAAGAAAAACATTGAACCCACTGACCAATATGGACAATGACCTATAGCACTGCATTATAAAATTAAGAAAATCGTAAAAAATGATGATGTGAGGTTTTGGCCTGACATCAACGATATACAGGGCAGACCCATGTGCTTCACATATGTGGGGATAAGGATATATATTAATTTGCTGTTTATAATTATGGGGATTTATTTTGTGGTTTTTAATAACAAAGATGAGTGGGAGGATATGAGTTTTGAATTTGAGTAGTCCAAGAATGGAGCCTTGGGGGACACC
Source organism: Cetoscarus ocellatus (assembly GCA_037902135.1). Lineage (NCBI taxonomy): Eukaryota > Metazoa > Chordata > Actinopteri > Labriformes > Labridae > Cetoscarus > Cetoscarus ocellatus. The sequence continues at coordinate 650,304 of JBAMNC010000262.1, forward strand.
ACACTTAACATTAACTTTTATTTGATAAACATTCTCTGATATACTCAAAGAATTGTCCTTCCTGGAGTTTGGATAGAGGTCGAACAACACGTATTTTAGTATAAACTTTTTTTAAAGAGGTCATGTTTTGCCTCAAGTTGGGCTACATATAAGAAACTGTCATGTACAGACTACCCCCAATAGTAGTGGGGGAGGGGGGGCTGATCAATGATCCAATCAGGTTGATTAAAGGTAAAAGAACTGTATTAAATTGCTGTCTTCTTGATGCATCTTATTTTTTTTTTTAATGAAATTCTTACCAGCACCCATATGTTTTTACAGTTTACCCATCAACCTGGTGCAGCATTCAATTTCACATACTGCAACATGTCTGCTCCAGATGTACACCTTGCACTTGCACTTGCAAAACAACATATAGTTCAGTCTTGACACCATTTCTCACACAACTCTTATCCAGCCCTTTTTTCCTTAACACATGCGCCATCTCTGCTATACTCCTACTAATCCATCCTCTAGCACCCACCTTCAACATGCCCATACAGTCACTCGGCTCAATCTGCCTGCTTGGATCTATTGCATAAAGAGAAAAAGCCCCCTCTTCCAGTGCAAGATGTTAGTGCAGCGGTACATTGCAAACTCTTGTATGTCCTCTCAAACTGCAGCCTTCAGTCCCATGGGGTCTGCTCCTCACATTCATAACACTCAGTTCCATGCCAGGTGGCTGTCTCCACAAGTCCTCTTCCTCATAAATCAGAGTGTCTTTGAGATAATCAATAACAAGTCAATTAGCAGGCACAGAGAGATGAGGGTCTTGGGGGGGTCAGCGCTTGTTTGTCATGCAGACATCTGCAGCTCTGTCCCTGTCTGCCACAGAGTGAGGTGTGTCGTTTACCTCTGGAAACATGTGGCTGACTGGCCATCATAAATCTAAATATCAACTATAAATAGGATGAGAGCATCTTGCTACGATCCATCATTTGCTTGTTCTTTGATATGTAATGAATCAAGGATTGCATGCTTCAAATCACCCAGCTGTGCCTGATGGATTTGCCTGGAAAAGCACTTTTTACCTCTTTTCTGTTTATTGAAGATTTTCTGTGTTAGAGAAATAATGCTTGGTGTACTTTAGCACCCACAGGTGGTCTTTATGTGTCACTAGAGGGGTTTCCATCCACCAGTTTTATGTGCTATCTCAATTGTGCATTAAAAACCTAGGTGGAATCCAGGGATGGGCAGTATTACCTGAATATATCTTTCTTTTTGTGTCCCTTATTAACAGGGATCATGTACATGCATACAAATACATTTTTCAGCACAGCAACCCCCCCTCTCTTAACACACCCGTTGTGGGATAAATAACTTCTGTAAAGGCAAAAGAAATCAGACAGAGATAATTTATTAATCTGTGTTAGCCCAATTGTATTTGTTGTTTCTGTTGCTGCTCCTAAGGTTGTGTAATGCTGCCCCTGAAAACACTTGATTTCATGCTAAGCATATTTATCTTTAACAAAGTCTTAGTGGCTAAAGTTATCAGTGAGTGTAGAGAACTGTAGTATTTCTTTTGTTGTCTTGTTGTCAAAAAACTGCCTCCTAATGTTATTGGCCTGGTTAGGATCTCAATATCTACTGTCAGAGAGATGTTTAAATTGGTAAAATATTTACCAATAAATATACTGCCCTTATGAAGAGGACATATTTTCACTAATAATAAATAATTAATGACAAAATGACAAAAAAAAACTTAAAACTGAAATTTGTTATATGGTGTTTTGTTTTTGTTCTTATTTTCTTTAAGCAACTTCAGATTAAACATGTTAATAAAATGATCGTATAGAATCAGGCTACAATGAAATTTACTGTGGATATAAAATATATCCAATATAAAAGCAGTTTTATTTTCACATCTATTCCTCCCACCATGTCTGACTGCTGTTACGATTAAATTTTTTGCTATGATAACAGGTAATGGCAGGTGTGTTGAGCAAATATTTCTTTGTTTAGATTTCAACTTGATACTATTCTAATGATCTTGATCAAATCCTGTTATTAAAGAGTTTCATGGGTGCTCCTCTTGGTTTCACAGCTGTTATAGCCACATCAACCCCAAAGCAAGCAGCCATGTGTCACCAGTCAACACGGTCACTTGAGACAATAACACTGCAAACACACTTGTCCTAAATGTTGGCAGCAATTACATCATCATTGTATGTAGAGTTTTTAATCCATTATTATAGTGAAGCAGTGACATGAAGTTTGTGTTGGCATGTAAATAGTCCAATTATCAACACTTTAGAGCCCAATATGCATTTTTAGTGACCTAAAGGGCCGTTTAAGTGCAGACAGGAGGCCAAAATGTGCAGAAAATCCTCAGTTTTTAAGAATACCTGCCTACTTGGACATAGACTGGAACACAAATTCCGTGTCAATTTCTCATATTTTGATAACTTTAAAGTTCCTAAGTGGTTCTCCGTACCCAAGCCTAACATTATGAAGACTGGACTGAGATTGAGTTGATGTGTCAGCAGCATTATAAGGGGACCAAGGTTTGTGACAGCAATTAAAATATGCCCTGCATACAAATTCATGCTCCTTATCCAATAACAAGCCTCAAGTGTACAATGCAGAGTTAAACTTTCAGTACTGGGACACTAACCTTATCAGACAGTGTGTCCTGTGCCTGCCTAAAAACAGTCTGCTCACAGAGTTTTGAGGGGGAGGTGATGTTTCACACCTATGATTTTCATAGCAGTTTGCACAGGACAAGTTATTTGTGATTTAATCTTCACAGACAAGTGACCATACCAGGCGACTGTATAGTACCTAATAACACTTTATAAAACAGAACTGTAAAAAAGTGGTATGAACTCCTGAACTCCACAGACTTTCGGTCTGCTTTAAAAATACATGTGCTGTTGAAATCTCAAACAAAACCTATCAACATGGGAACATGGGTCCTCCAGCTGAGTGTGTTGTCAACATGAGCTCCAAGGTACTTACATGAGAGGACCTATGATGGGTTTGTTGTGGATGATGATCTCCCACTCCCCTGGGATCAACACTCTCCTTGTTGAAAATTATTCTAATGTTAGATCCACTTCAAAGCTTCTGTTTTAAGATGGAAAAGCCACATATTGTTGCTTTAAGCATCATCTTCACAATGGAACAAACAGTTTTTGTGGTCAAATTACACATATGCACCAAATACAAGCTGTAAAGTCTGCAAGTATTCACCCAGCTCCTCTGTTAGGCTGACAAGTGTGGGAGAGACCCAACTGTTGTTTGGTGCCCACTGACTGTGTATCTAATGACTTGGCTGGCGAATCCAACAAAACAGCAACAGACTCCTGTGGCGAAAAAAGCAGATTAATCCCCTGGATAATTACAAACAAGAGTGATCTTGGGCAAATACTTCCCATACCTACTGAGAAGTAACATCAGATCATGTTGTTCTATTCCAACTCAGAACACAGCTATGGAGACATAGATAAAATATTCTGAGAATGTATTTAGAGAAGAAAAGAAATACTCATAAAAAAGGTCACAAGAAAGAACAAAGTGTATTCTAGCCATAAAACAATTCCTGTAGTGGTTATGTCCTCCATATCCATGAAAGCTCCTTATGAAGCCCCTAGAGCTAACAGATCAAAATGTAATGAACAATTAGATAACAACAGCGAGCACACACTGCTGATTGTTGTTCAAGCTTACATAACTCAAACTGAAGCTGTCTTTGTTATTTTGATTTACAGCGAAGTTACCACCCAAGCAGCTATTTTATTAGCCATACACTAGAGACATGTATAACAGTCACATTCGCACCTTTTATCAGTGACTCTGTCATGTTCAAACTTAGTGTCCCTCTGTGTTGTGGCACCATGTGCTTTCAGGCCTCATCCACACATATTTACTGCAAGTAGCTTCTCTGTTTCCCAACTCATGCTCTTGTTTCAAGCCGTAATATCTATGCCACTGTGACTTTTTGCCAGAGATGGAATGGTGGGTATGGGTCGACTCCCCATTTGCTCCAGCTCCAGAGACATTATTAGAGGTTTGATACTGGTGAGACAGAGACAAATGGATTCAGAAAGGGACAGGAGCTCTGTGAGTGTGTGTGTCTTTCATTGTGTGTAAATGCTGTGTGAAATGACACAAATATCACATCCATATGGTTTTAATGTGAATGACTCAAGGTGTGGTTATGACACCCTACATTGCAAGGCTCTTGCATAATGCACTGTTAAAAGGGTTATGTGTTATGGCTGTGTGTTTTAGGTCAGTGAAAAAGCAACTTTTGGGAAACACAAGCCAGGGGAAAGATTTTCAGAAACTTCTTTTAGTGTAAGCCAGTTTGTCCTCTGTGATGTCATTGTGTGTTTTTTCCTCTTCTGTTTACATCAGAGTTGTGCTATGTTGACTTGTTATTGCTGGTTTCAACCTGCCCACACATGCATTTGCTGTGTTCTTCAGCCTTGTGCTACTTCAAATCACATTCAACAACACAAACCCCAACCATCTGGACAAGACCTGGTGTTAGTGCTTCAGGAGTTACCATGTTAACTGGCCACCTTTAGCCACCTGTGGTTGCTGACGTGGCAAAAGACACAAGTTCATCAGGTATGTCACAGACTGAAGACTTGAACAAAGAAGAATTGACAAAGAAAGCCTGTCATTGGGGATGCTGGCAATTCACTGGGTTATGTCTGTGCACGTACCACACATTGAGGCTGCCTTGTGCAGATGGCTCGGTTTCGTTTCTGCCTTGTGGCTGGTTTCCTGAATGCCTTCCCCCACTCTCTCATCCACTTTTCAGTTTTATCCACTGTCTAGCCACTATCAACAGAGGAAAAAATGTCTTTACAAGAATAAAAAGAATGCCTGTTAGATATTGGTCACAAGCTAAACCATAACACCAGCCAGACACCAGGTTGTTGTCTGAAAATTATACTGTCAGTGCAGAAGGATGGCAAAAAAAACATGTGCATGGACTGGATTAAAGCTTCTTGCAATTGACAGAACTTAACAGCAGTGACATTGCCAGCCATAATCCTTTATGCACTGTACATACATTTTATCCACAGTACATATTTTTTAATGACAATTAAACTGCAACAACAATAAAGACTGTGATTTTGCATGTTTCCCTCACTCCTCTCTTTTCTTTAGTTGTACTCATTGACTGTGCCCACCCACCTATGCAATGACGCAATTATTATTACTCTAAAGCAGCAATCATCAACTGGTGACCTAGGGGCCACATCAGACCCCCCACAGCTTCTCTTCTTGCTGACAGAAAATTATCAATTTCTGAAAACCTGTGGTAAAAAATATGTTGTGGCTTTGAGAGTATCTTTTTGTTTTTACATCCATATAACTTTAAACACAAGCCACAAAATAATGCATTTAACACAGTTTTGACAGGAATTACTGCATGTTTGATATGAGCAGCCATTGTTAGCTAGTATTCTAACAAGTAAACTGCCAGTGGCTGGAAATTGACTGGTAATTTGCTGGAAGAAAAAGTTGTAAGGAGAGCGATCTGTATGTTAGTCAGACCTAAAAATTTATGTTTAAAATCTGTCCCCCATAATGTCTGTCAGTCAAAAAACTGGCGCTTGTAGAAATGTAGTTAATGACCTCTGCTCTAAAGTAACCACTTAAGATAACAGCCAGGTTAAGATCTAATTTCTGGCGCCAACCATCAAATAAGCTATACTAAATTGATTTTTTTCAGTTTAATAAACAGAAATGAGCAAACAAAAACAATTAAACATTTGATGATATCAACAGCTGCTTATATCAGTTAAAATATGTCTATGGCACACAATGATGACAAACATCTGAGTGGCCCTGCGCTAATGAACATTCATCAGGATATTAAGATAGATGCAGATGCACTTTTTCAAAAGTTTGATGCTACAGGGAGACAGAATTACCTCCTTATAGGTAGGAATGCAGTCTAAATATAGTCTCTGTATTTGCCTTTCAGTTATGATGGTGGTGGATAGGTTTGTCTTGGTCATGTTGTTTTTTCTTCTATCTCAGCTGTTTTTGTATTATCAGGTCAGGTTAGGTCAGGTTTGGGGTAACATGCCAGGTTGGCATTCCTGATGACTTGTCAGCACCAGCAACGTTAACCCTACCTCACTCGTAGGTGTTTCAAGAGTGACAGGGTGCAAACTCTACTCCCCCAGTCTCTGGAGGCAAGGGACAACATCCCCTTTCAGCTGTGTTCCCAACTGCCGTAACCATTCGTATTATGTTGTGTTTAAAATTACTTTGCCAAATAACAAAATCGGTTGCGACTTTAATTTCCCTACATTGCTCCCAGTACTTGGCTGGATGTTGTTTGTCTTGCTTTGTAACATGACACACCAGACAGACAGGTCCATATATCTGCAATGGAAATATTTCACTAGTTCATCTGGAGAAGAGCCCATTGAAAAAGTTTTCAGATGGTAGAATCTTTAAAAACAAATACAGCTGGTGATTGGACGATCTTTCTGCCCGTCACACTCATCACAGACCAATCCATATCAAGCCACAGTATGACATAGCAGCTAGACCTTGTTGTTAGCCGTTAGCTTAAACTACGTTTCAGTCCTTAGACTATTGTCTTACATTAAATTATACAACACAGATGTATCATTTACCACCCATATGTGACGTGAAGCACACCAATGACAATCCCCACCAAGTTCTCCAGGTGAACATCTGAGGAGAGCATATTTTGCCAGCTATGGTTGAGTAACCACGACTCCAGGCTACCATAGACTAACCAGCATCGTCCAGGATTTCCGCATCTCTCCCAGTTTCCCAGCAGTGATCCCCAGCTTCTCTGATTTGATGGTCCATGAGGGCAACCAGCGGAGACATGATTATCACAATGGGGTTTGGAGTCCTTCCCATCTTTTTCACGACCAGAGGAGCTAGTTGGTAAACCAAAATCTTGCCAAAACCGGTCAGGAGAAGAGAAAAAAAATGATTTCCCATTAGAAAAGCTTTAAGTGATGTTCTTTGCTCTTCTTTAAAAGAAGAAATTGAGTCAATTTCTGACAAAACTGCATATATTGCTTCATCCAAGGAGACCGCTTCAGAAGCTGCCATTGTTTTCAAACATGCAGTCTCTTCATGCTGTCGTCACGTCTTCAGTTTCAGCCTCTCTTCCCTGCCTGGGCCGTCCAGCTTTTTGCCGATGAAGTCATTGGAGGTTGGAGCTTGGCAAGATGGATCTGTGTGATTTCAGACACTGAATCACTTAACTACCTACCAGGATAATTCAGTTCCAGCTATTTGGAAGTGCTCAATGACTAGGACATGGGACCTTTAACTCCTAGTGCCTTGTGCGGCTACAAAGGCACAATCTCTTGAGCTTGTCTGTTTGTATGTGCTGGTCAAATCTTTTATTGGCAGTATCTCAAAACACTGACAGGGATTTTCTTCAAACTTGTGAAAAAAAAAATTCCACTCTTATTTAAGGATGACCTGATCAGATTTTTAAGGTCAAGAATGTCACATGTCAATGTCATGGGGCAAAATGTTTTTTTACTTTTATATCTCTAAAATCTCATGCTTGGAGGGACTTTGGTTAAACATTGCACAAATGTCCACACTGACACCAGAACTGACCACTTTGAAGTAGGATGAAATACATTTTAAAGGCCATGTGCCTACAGTCAATATAGGAGCCTTTTAATTATGTTACATCTTAAGAACACTAAAATATTTTTTTTTCAGTCTTTACACAATGTTCATCATAACTCAAGGTAAAAATTGTTAAGGTTATGGAGTCATTGGGTAATCCTTTCCTATGAAGACAATATTTATTAAATAATAAAAGGATTATTGTCAGGATACGTTGAAATAAGCAAAAAAACAAGGATAAGGACCCAAAATGCTAATAAAAACAAAATCTTTATGAACAAAAAAGCTAAAAAAACAACAACAACTAATCCTTAACAAAAAGGTCCAAAATACAAAACAAAAATCTCTTACAAAGTATCAAAGAAAAGCGGGCTCAAACAAAGAAAGACAAACACTACAAACTAAACTCAAAAAAGGCAAATCAAAGTTTTTACAAAAATGTTCTACTAAACTCGACAAAATACCTACAAACAGGAGGAACACTGGAGGAACACTGAGGATGCTGAAGACATGCACATGTGGTGAAACATGGGGGACGAAGGCAAAGGGAAACACAGAGACTAAATACACTGGGAATGATCAAGCACACAGGTGAAGGGAATCACAATCAATGGCACACAGATGGGAGGGCAGGAAAACACCACAAGGAACACAGGGATTTTAAAATAAAACAGGAAACAAGAGAGACAATGTGAACAAGAGGTCTAAATACAAGAAAAAAACATACTAAATTAAACTGAACTAGCCATATCATAAAAATTATATATATGTAAAAATTTTGAACAATTGTTTTCTGTCTACTTTCACTAATGCCCTAAATAGATTTACAGGGTCATGGGTCAAAGGCAGAGACAGGCACAAGAGTCCTGTTTCTAGTCCAAGTCCACAGTGCATGTTCTGAACAGCTTATGCAGAGTGGGGCTGCAGTTTTGTACACTTTCTAATCAGCCTGCTTCATCTTTTTAATCCCATCACACAACTGCCTTTCTGTGCTTCTGTCCATGTTAATGATTGTTAGGCTTTATGCAGATGTATTGCCTCATTAATTGACGATAGAAGCATTGATGAAGACAAATGTTTATGTTTCAAATCAGTCTTTGATAGAAAGTTAATGCACAGGACTTCTAAACCTCCCTAAACATTTAGAGGCCCTCATTTATCTGAAAAACTCTTTTATTTCCGTGGCTGTTACCTGGGAGATGAGAGCGCAGGTGAGCAAGTAGAGCGGGGAATAACTGACACTGTCTGCTAAACTGCATAAGCGCCTAGTTTAAAACATTTGGGGTAGAAAGGTCAAAGTTTCAGGCAGCTCTCCTCTTGAAGTGGCACCCCAGTCACTGAGTATAAATAATATCTCAAGGCTGTGACAGCTGTGGCGCTGGGTGCTGTGCTATTCTATGTTGAGGTTGGCTGCTTGCACACCAAATGTGGACAGTGATGAGGGATGTGTGGGAATTACAGGCAGGTTGTTCTTACATGGAGAGCCAGACCAATGATTGGGAGTTTCAAACATCAAGTCTGAGTTGAGTCTGAGGTCTTTAAGGGATGAGTCCAAGTAAATTGTTAAATTGACTTGAGCTTATATAGTGATTTTCTAGTCTTTTTGACTACTCAAAGCAGCTTTGCACTGCAGGCGACATCTACCCATTCACACCCATTAACTCTCACGTTCACTCACTGATGGTCTGAGTTTCTCTGTTAATTATCCATCAGTATCACTAACACATTCACACCCTTTTATGCCCATTTATACGCCAAGTCAAGTCTGAAGTTACCTTAAGTGTGACTTGAATGTGACTTGAGTCTGAATCTTAAACTCAAGTATGCATCGCTGGTCAAAGGTCAGGGCCACTGAGCCCCATGATCATTCTTTACTTGTGGAAGCATCTTTTAAACTTGATATCACGAGAGGATATCAAAGGGTTTTCTTCAATTTTTAAACATTTTCATTATGACATAACAATAACATTTTGTTGGGATTTGAAAGTCATGGGTCAAAGGTCAAGGCCATGAAGTCTCCAGGTAGCCATTTAGTTTTTGAATGTGATACCCTCATCAAGCTCAAATGCCCTCTTGGACTCAGTACATAATAAAGTCAAAGACGAAGGTAACATCCCTCATGTTTATCTCTTGTCTAAAAGACTTCTCTGAATCACTTTATATCAAAAAAATGTTTGCCTCTTGACCTCAGCTGTTGGCACTTAGATACTTTGTGTGTGCATAAAACTGCTAAGTGGATTGTTCTCATTTATAGATTATTGACTGTTTTTAACATTTGCAACTTATTGCCTTTACTTACCTGATTTGGGGAAGTATTACTTACAAAAAATTACATTGCTCGGCAGGCTTCTTTATTGATTAATAGATACACTGCGCAGTTGTGTTTCTGCATAAGAGGACTTCTCAGTAAGTCTAACGGTATGTTTTTCTGTCAGACAGAGGACACCTGGATGGTAGCCTGCAGTTACATATGACAAAGGGGAGATAAAGTTCACAGAACTGTCTCCAGCTGAGGATCGCAGCATTGTGGTGAAGTTTTTTTTTTTTTTGTTTGGGTTATTGTTGTTGGATTCTGTACATACACATGTTTGCAACTGTGCTTTTGGGTTGACCTTGTTTTTCTGTTCAAATCAGCTGCATGTATCAGGTGTCTGGAGTTGACTGTTAGGATCCCACCAAAGGGTATAAATACAAGACCCAAGGAGACAGACAGGAGTTATCCCACTGTATGGAGCCACACAACTTCTGGTAACAGATGCCCCACGCTGCAGCACGCTCAAACATTTACTGTATAAGCTGTGTAGAGGGGTCTGGCTCCAGGGCTTCCCCTGTGCTCCCATGCAGAGAGAGACCCCGAGGGATTTGATGCCAGCTGAGACTGAAAAAACAAGGTAAGAGCCCAGCTGACACACACGCACCCAGGCTCAGCTGTTTGTCTTAAAGGAGAGTTTGGTCTGTGAAGAACACCGAGGGCTGGGAAATGAAGGAGACTGCCGGATTTGAGGCTTTGACTTAGTAAATGAAGAGACACACAAAAAGATGGATGGATTGAGGATACTGGAGTGTGTGTACTATACACGTGCAATGGTAAGATTGTTTGCTTTGTTGTCTGAACAGTTTATGGAGCCAAGATTGTACAGAAGTAGATGAAAGAAGGTCTGTCACAGCACTATCATTGATCTCATGTGTGCTGTATCAGTACAGGGTATTATTTTAGGTTTATGACCATTTATCCACCATAGGCTTCTCATTAGCATGATTAGCAGTAGTATGCTGGCTGATTGTTTGTCACTGAGTGTGTTTACAAGCAAATTCAAAACTGGAAATAATAAGAGAATGGTGATTACCTCATATGATGCTTTTACATGCTCATCAGTAATCTGATGTTGAGATATTAAAACAACAAAACTGCTGCTGGCTTATTCCTTCATGTTTACTTGCTGTTGTGTGTATTTTCTTGTTGACTTGTCTAACTGATTTTGAGTAGCACTCAGTCTGTACTTTGCTTATTGAAAATCACACTTGGACATTTTTTGGACACTATTTCTGTACAATGGCATTTAGCTGATTAAATATCTTCATTAATGAAATAAAATAGATGACTACACCTATTTAATCAATACACATGCATCGACAAATATTAATAATTGATCGAAGAGCTTGCTGTTGATTTTCTCTCTTATAACAAAACATTGGCCTTTATCTGAATAAGGTTGTGTTCTGCTGTTTACAAGATCACAAGAGTAATCAGGTTTTTACAGAAATCAGGTAGTAACTGGTTTATTAGTGTGCATGTAAACACACTCATTGTTCATGCTCGTTATTAATTTTCCTGTAAAGCTCTTTTTGCTACATTTTGTTGTATGAAAAACACTTTACAAATTAAGTCTGATTGATTGATTGATTAATTGATTGACAGATTCTCTAGAAGCTTAATCTACATCAGGGATGGGCAACTGGCAGCCCGGGGGCCACATCTGGCCCTCCTGTTCCCTGAATATGTCCTCCAGTCAGTTTGACAAACCAGATGAATGTATGTAAATAAAGAAATGTGACAAAAATTAGCCATGACAAATGGTAAAGAAACAGTATTTCCAGGAAAATATTGCTTTACTTGTCTGGAACGTTTCTGTGAAATTCCCTTTATGTATCTGACAGAGGAGAAAAAAAAGAATACAAGTAAATTACAGTTTAACCAGCAAATTCTTGCATTGTTACTTGCATTGAAAAAGTAGTTAACACTTGCTTGAATTATGTGTTTAGCTCATTAAGTTATTGACCATTGGTTAAGCTCATATATAAATATTAATAAAGTAACTTCTTATGTCAGCTATATTTATTCATCCCTTTCAAATTGTGAAGATCTTGGCCCACTGGCAATGAGGATCATATACTGTGACCTTCTTGATAACTTAAGTTGTCCATCCCTGATTTACATGATGATTTTAATTTGTTTTCCTGTTATACCCTCCTTATTATTGCTTATTGGTTTTAGGCAGTAACTTACTACTTGTAAATTAAAAAAAAGTGTCTTAATAATACGACTCTATTTAGTAACTAGTAGTTTCTACATAGTGATGGGCATGGATAAGATTTTATTGACACCAATGCCATTATCAATCCTGTTTACTGACCCAGTTCCTCACCAGTTCCCTTACTGTTTCCTTTGGATTTTCTGTATACAAAACAAAGTCTGCCTACTCTGATTTTCTGTGTCAACATTTCAAACACTTGCCATTCCTCGTACTTCATGCCCTGCTGTGTCAACAAATGTTCTAACTAGGGATGCACAATATTATCCGTATGATAGCAGTATTGGTTGATAACTGCTTCACAAGGTAAATATCAGCATAGGCAGATATGAAAATTACTGCAGATATTTACTCCTGATATTTTAGCATAATATATTTGCATTAAATTAGCAAAGTTTTGCATGTTAATTCAAAATTGCAAGTGAAAGCTGTCAAAAAAGCAGATTTTTGTCAACAGATAAGTTCACCAGTGTTTGATTTTGTATCAATATTGGTATTGGCCAAAAAAAGTTTTAAAATATAGCCACATCGGGTATAGGCAAAAATCCAATATTGTGCATCCCTACTTCTGATATGTTTTTGGTTGTATCACTCTTGCCTCCAGTTTTTTTTTCCCTCCCACCACATTTAAAATGCCAGTCAGATTGCTCCAGGGGCCTTCAATTTCTTCTCCAGCCAAGAAAATGAGTAATATAAATGATTGACAGCCTCGCAGGGATGAGGTTGCCCATTTAGCAAACTTGCCATGTCAAAGAAAAAAAAAATCACAATGGCTCCCTGAGCGATGGGATTGGAGATGAGAGATATGAGCATTTTTTTGTGCTGTATCGATCCTTGCAGCACTTGTCTCATGCATTTTACACAGGATCTAAATGCCACTTACAGTATAATACAGTGCTTTGGTTCTGGGTTCCCTACACTTGTTTCTGTGGGATTTCTGTGTACCAGGTGTATAAATTCAACAGGAATCAAGTAAAGGTGTTAGATTGGGTCAGAGGCTCATTGCTGATGAGACACCAGGGATGTCTGAGCGTTTGAACCATCAAATTGTCTCTCTTCATCCATTAATAGGCCTCACATGGACAGCAGATATCATTTTTATGCTTTTCTGAGGCCTTGCACTAAGCTCAACTCTCTTCTCTCAGGGTCTAGGGTGTGAATCTCATCATGACGGAGGAGAGCCTGGAGACAGACGGCCCGAGATCCTCCATGCCGGCTGAGCTTCAGCATCCCCACTCCGAGTATGCTCAGTGGAAGTTCAAACTGTTTCGTGTGAGGTCCATGGAGAAGGCACCTCTGCCCGCCAAGACACAACCTGAGAAAGGAGCCTTGTTAGGGATCTCACCTCATGCAGCTCCAAATACAGAGGCAGATCATGGTGTAAGCACTGGGAGCATCATGAAGCTGTGCCTTGGGGGGAAAAACAAAGAGAATGTGGAGGGCCCGGGCCGGAGGGTGGATATGAAGCTGCAGGAAATGGACACCCATATGAACCACCTCAGGTGATCAATAATCTGTAAACTGAAGCTACTTCAATATACTGAATGTGTTTGTTTTAGGGGTTGGGGATACAGACTGTTCTCCTGTGATCCTCTCCAATGTCTCCCTTCTTCATTCATTTGGCTAAATAGTAAATGCTAAAGCTGATGCACTATTTGCTTCTTATTTGGTAACTTTTCTGTTCAGAAACATATTTTTTATGTCAATAAGTTTTTTAACCATATGAAACTAGTATCAGTCATAAATGATTGGTTGGACTGTCACATGTTAAGCTTCATATTTGTAAATATCTGCACTGCATTTTTTTGTTATTCTAAGTCTGTAATATAAAAAAGTAAAAAAAAATAAATAAAGGTTTCAAGAACGTGACTAAACTGTGTCTTCTCCTATAGGTGTCTGTGTCGTCTCTGTGGAATATCCTTGAGGAAAGTCAAAGGACCAGCTCATGATGTTCATGGTGATCTGGAAGAGGTCAGCAAATTAACTCTGCGTAAAATGGGCTCCAAGTTCACCAGCTGGCCAGAGGTCATCCTCAAAGTCTTTAAAGTGGACGTGACAGAGGACACAGAGTCGGCCCACCCTCTGTTTTTCTGCCATCGATGCTGGATGATCGCCATGCGAGGAGGGGGCTTCTGTAGCTTCTCCAAAACAAGAGTCCCTGATTGGAAACCTCACTCTTCCCTCTGCCACCTTTGCTTTCCCAGGAAACCTTCTCTCCAGCGCACAGGGAGGAAGAGGCGGAGAGCCATCCGCAGAGTAAAGAGCCTTGTGAAAAGGACAAAATGGGACCATAGCATTAATATTCATGTTGGTGAGAGGAGGGCTCTGAGACCATTTGGTCAGCAGGGCCCTGAGCTCAGAGGGTGGAGAAAACTGAGCATACAGAGAGAGCAATGGGTAAAGAGCATCACCCACTGCCAGAATGAACACCTCAACACCAAGCTGATCGCTGAGAAACTCCCTGCAGACTTTCTCTTCTCTTTTACATGCATGGTGTGTGACCACCTGCTTTCTGATCCTGTCCAATCCCCCTGTGGCCACCTCTCCTGCAGGAGCTGTATCATTAAGTACACCTACACCCTGGGACCTCATTGCCCGACCTGCCACTTGCCCTGTACCACCGATGATCTCACAGCACCCTCCAAATCCTTCTTATCAGCCCTCCTTTCTCTTCCTCTGCTCTGCCCCAACAATGGCTGCAGAAAGCAAGTAAGCCTCGATTCATTTAAACTTCATTGTCTGAGCCATGAACTGGACGAGCAGGATGCAATTCAGCTGTCATCAGAACTTGACGACTATCTGCTGACCAACAAAGGGGGGCGACCCCGTCAACACTTGCTCTCGCTAACCCGCCGTGCCCAGAAGCACAGGCTGCGGGAGCTGAAGACCCAGGTGAAGGTGTTTGCAGACAAAGAGGAAGGCGGTGACCTGAAGTCTGTGTGTCAAACTCTGTTCCTGCTCGCACTGAGATCTGGGAATGAACACCGGCAGGCAGATGAGCTAGAGGCCATGATGCAAGGTAAAAAGCAAGGATGGGGCTAGGGGTAGCCATAGCCCTGTTTTGCCATACACAATAGTGTCATGATATTCATGCAGCCTTACTATCTCTACAGTCTGACCATTTATCAGCAGTAGAGATAAGGACCTTGGAATCTCTTTTGATTGATGTCAAAGTCTAAATTTGGTTGGAACACAGGAATAACCTCCAAAAATAGTTGCAGAAACAACTCATGTCTATTTCCACATTAGTAAATAATGTGCAGCAAGACCCCTTCATCGAAAATTAGTGCCTTAATATTTATAGCTATCATTACATCCCTTACATGCATTTGTGTGATTTTGGCAAAGAAATGTGCATGATCATTCATGAATAAATAGCTCGTAATAAAGAATCCAACTTTTTCATATGCTCAGTGGAGTGTGTTTTGGCCAGGAGCACAGGTATCTTTCCTATTTTCCACCTGATGCAGTTGTCACTTTTAAGTAAAGTTCTTGCATTGTGTAAAAAGCAAAGGACCTGCCAACACCCAGAGGTGTTACAGCACAAGGCTGGCATGTTTATATCTTGAGGACACAGAAATTACCCTGCTTTAAACCACTGACAACAAGGTTGAAAGTCTCAAGTTATGGGCAGTTTGGAGAGGTCGTGTCCTAACTGTGTTTCGCCAAACTAAATGCAGTGTGAAGCCGAACCACACCAAGAGAAAAAAATAAACAACAAACTTAGTCCACTGAACTTTAGGTGTATAAGTGATGTTACATAAAACATTTTTTCCTTGCCTTGTGGTCAATTTCACTGGACTTCTATCAGATTTCTAAATAATATTTCACTAAATCCAATAACAGATCAGCTGAGAACTGTGAATCAATGCATGTCTTTGTCTCCCACCTATTGTTGAGCCCTTCCTTAGTACTGGCACAGGAAAAAAAAACCCTCTTCATATCCAAGAAAGAGAGACATCAATGCCAGAATGATAGCTTTATGCTCTTTTATATTTCCACCTTACTCTGTGTATGAATCCACCTCATACATAACAATCTGTTCAGACAAAGAAACTAGGAACTTTCCTGTGAATGTGAATGAGAGCACTTCATTATTGTCCGTCTCTGTATATTGAAACATCGTTATTGGCCCAACCCCTCCCTCATTCACTCTCACTCTGTACGTCTGTATATCAGCTTCTCAGTCTCACACTCCCGTTAATGCACAATAACAACTCTTGTGAAGGGGCTGTTAGAATCAAAACAGCATCAGCAGCTCTTGTATCTGCAAATTATACAGACAGCACCAGCATCCTCTCTGGGGAATAGAAACCAGCTGGTGTCTGTTTTCATCTGCAGCCAATACATCACTTGTGGGCCTGTGACAATGATACATTCACATTTGGGTGTTAAATATGCAATTCCTTCTGGCTCATAGTATAAGCGGCACCAAATGGAGGATATCAAGTGAGGAAATTTTAGATATGGGACCTCTCTTTGCAACACTCAAAACAAGCTTCCCTGGTTTGGTGCTAAATAATTCTCTTCACGTTGTGATCATTTTCTTCTTTCTTCACTCTTTGAAAATTCATCTGTTTCTGTCTCTCTCTGAAACTTTATCTCATTTCTCTCTCTCACTCTCTCTCTCTCTGCAGGCAGGGGCTTTGGGTTGCATCCTGCCGTGTGCCTGGCCATCCGGGTCAACACTTTCCTGAGCTGCAGCCAGTATCATAAGATGTACAGGACTGTCAAAGCCACCAGCGGCCGCCAGATCTTTCAGCCCCTGCACACCCTGCGAGCAGCAGAAAAAGAGCTTCTCCCTGGATTTCACCAGTTTGAATGGCAGCCGGCTCTCAAGAATGTTTCTCCGTCTTATGATGTTGGCATTATTAATGGACTCTCCGGATGGGCCTCCACTGTGGATGACGCCCCGGCTGACACCATCACTCGACGCTTTCGCTATGATGTGGCGCTGGTGTCAGCCTTAAAGGATCTGGAGGAGGACATCATGGAGGGGCTGCGAGAGAGTGGGCTGGAAGACAGTGCTTGCACTTCAGGCTTCAGTGTCATGATCAAGGAGTCCTGTGACGGCATGGGTGATGTCAGCGAGAAGCATGGCGGAGGACCGGTTGTTCCTGAGAAGGCTGTGCGCTTCTCTTTCACTGTGATGTCAGTCTCCATACTGGCAGAAAACCAGAAGAAAGAGGTCACCATTTTTACTGAGCCAAAACCAAACTCAGAACTTTCCTGCAGACCCCTCTGCCTGACCTTTGTGGATGAGTCGGACCATGAAACACTCACAGCAGTCCTGAGCCCGATAGTTGCGGAGCGTAAAGCAATGACAGAAAGCAGGCTCATTCTCTCCTTGGGTGGTCTGCCTCGCTCCTTCCGCTTTCACTTCCGAGGCACGGGGTATGATGAGAAGATGGTGCGTGAAATGGAGGGCCTCGAGGCTTCAGGGTCCACCTACATCTGCACGCTTTGTGACTCAAGTCGAGCAGAGGCCTCTCAAAACATGGTGCTGCACTCAATCACACGCAGCCATGAGGAGAACCTTGAACGTTACGAAATATGGAGAACCAATCCCTTCTCTGAGTCTGTTGATGAGCTTCGAGAAAGAGTCAAAGGGGTCTCCGCCAAGCCCTTCATGGAGACCCAGCCAACACTTGACGCTCTACACTGCGATATTGGCAATGCCACTGAGTTCTACAAAATCTTCCAGGATGAGATCGGGGAGGTGTACCAAAAGGCAAACCCCACTCGGGAGGAGCGGCGCAGCTGGAGGGCAGCCTTAGACAAACAGCTAAGGCAGAAGATGAAGCTAAAACCAGTAATGAGGATGAACGGAAACTATGCCCGCAAGCTAATGACCCTTGAGGCAGTGGAGGTGGTGTGTGAGCTGGTGCCCTCAGAAGAGAGACGGGAAGCCCTGATGGAGCTCATGAGGCTCTACCTTCAGATGAAGCCTGTTTGGCGTGCCACAAGCCCAGCCAAAGAGTGCCCTGACCAGCTGTGCCGCTACAGCTTCAACTCCCAGCGTTTCGCAGACCTCCTCTCCTCCACTTTCAAATACCGATACAATGGAAAGATAACCAACTACCTGCACAAGACTCTAGCCCATGTGCCTGAAATCATTGAGAGAGATGGATCCATTGGGGCCTGGGCAAGCGAAGGGAACGAGTCAGCTAACAAACTGTTCCGGCGTTTCAGGAAGATGAACGCGCGTCAGTCGAAGGCTTTTGAACTGGAGGATGTGTTAAAGCATCACTGGCTGTACACCTCCAAGTACCTGCAGAAGTTTATGGAAGCACACAAAGACTCAGCCAAAGCTCTGCAAGCTACCATCAACCCAGACGAGACCCAGGATGATGAGGACTTGTCCATGGATGTCATGGATGTTAATGAATTTTGATTGTGCTTTGCATGTGAAATTTTAAAGAAAGAAATGGGTAACACTTTATTAACTACACACTATGAAGCATTAGCAAAGTAGCAGTGAGTACCTAACTCACCATCTTTAAAACACAAGTGATCATTTATAAATCATTCATAAACAGAATTATAAATGCCTAGTTCATGGCTTCATAAAGCATGAAAGGCCTTGTTAGTGTAATCTCTGGGGGGGGTGTCTGGGTTTTTCAGCATCTGAGGGTGCTCTGGTTTCCATTTGTGGTACATTTGTAGTCCAAGATGTATTGACTAATCCAGTATGAGAAGGCTTTGGCATATTAGGTACAACAATAAGTGAACTGAGCTTTGTTTGTGCTGATGCATACCAGCTCCATCAATGATAACCTTGTGTTGTTTCTCTGTGCCTCTTAACACCACTAGAGAGGATTGGAGCAGCTAGTGAGTCTCAGACAAACAGCTGAGGAAGTAGACGACGCTCACACCGGTAATGAGGTGACAGGTCCATATGCCAGTGTCTTCTAACATGGTCTAACTTTAACTTTAATTCATGGATCAAAACACTGCTGAACTGCTTCAAGCCAAACAATGTTATTCCTCAATGGCTGGTTATGTATTTCTGGGCCAAAGTGCAACAATAGGCCGGGTGGCAGGAGCAAAGAGGGCAATTGCAGCCCCAGCTAGTGGTGGGTAGCTGTATCACACAATATGACCTGCTTTGGTCATTTTTAGTTATTGATTGCTGAAATAATACCAGGATGAGAGACCAGTTTATGGTTGAAGGACATAAAAAATGGAGGAATTAACTGATGATGATTTTCTAACATGCTACCAATGGGTATTATTTTTCTTTAATTGTACTTGTAGGGTGCCTTGTTGCTAAAATGTGCCTTAAATTTATTTTTACTTTTAAGTCTTTTCCTCTTTAAATGTCACTTACAACAGTGCAGGTGAGACTGCAGAAGAAAATAGGAATAACTCACTGGAGTCATTTCACCTCTTAGCATGGAGCTTCTTTCTTTTTTTTTTTTTTATCTTCACCGTTGTTGAAATATGGCACAGTTTATTGTATTGCAAGGGTATGACACATTTATGAATTTATATAGCCTGGATATTTATGGAAACAGATGAAAGAGCTGTAACTCATGGAGCGAAATTGTGTTAAAGAGACCACATTTGTGGCCACTGTATTAATATATCATTTTGAGCGGAGGCAAAATGCAATCACAGAGACCCAAATGTTCTTTGTTTCATGAGTGCCCCCTGGAAAAGATTACTTTAGTGCTTTATCTTGGGATCCCTGAGGGCCAGAATGGATGCCAGGTCACTCTGAACCAATTTTATCTCTTTTAGTTTTTGCACAAGTGGAATAGATGATGCTTAGTCGACTCCTCCACATAAAATGAAGCTGATAGTGACCTTTTTGTTGATATAATAAAATACGGTATGGTCCATTACAGAGCTGAATACCCCATGGACTCTCCTTGAGGCAGGGATTTCTCTTAAGTCCTGTTTTTACCTGGCTCTTTCTCGCTGTCTGATATTTCTTCATCGGCTCGTCTGACAGAGAAGAGGGATGGCAG
Source organism: Cetoscarus ocellatus (assembly GCA_037902135.1). Taxonomy (NCBI): domain Eukaryota; kingdom Metazoa; phylum Chordata; class Actinopteri; order Labriformes; family Labridae; genus Cetoscarus; species Cetoscarus ocellatus. The sequence goes on from JBAMNC010000262.1 coordinate 670,450, forward strand.
AGAGCTCATGTAAACTGATTTCTCGGCAACTTTATTTGTTTGATTGATTGATTATTTTTCTCTTTCTGCCCTCACAATTTTGTGCCGTGACAGGCAATTTTGTGTTCTTATTTGATTGAATGCTTGATGTTGTAAGTTTAACCACACGACAGCTGTGAAATATTCACATTTCATTCCATAGTTGTCACAGTCCTACAATAACATCAGGTTTTTGGAGTGCATTACGTTGCAACTTGTCACATACTTGTGTTTTACCATAATAAATTGCATATCCAAAGTAATGGATGATGGATGACTCATATTTTTACTGTGTTTTCCTCCTGCTTTTTTTCACATACAGACTGTTTATGGGTCTGCAGGAAGCTTCAGTGCTGATTTATTTTTCCTGCTGTATTTTACAAAAGTTGGACTTTTTTTTTTCTTAATGATCCATTTGATAAGATGTCTTTGTGGAGGAGAAAGTTTGTTTTGTTGTCTTTGTTTTTCTGAATGAATAAATGCAAAAAACCTCTGACTGGGTGGTGTGCTTTATTTTCTATTAAACAATGACATCAGAAATGTGCCCTAAAATCACATCAAAACAACAGAATTTAGCTATATCAAGTCCTGGACCCTATCACTTTCCTCTGGCTTTTTTTCCGATTTAATTCTTTAAGCACAGTAGCAGTGATGAATTGATGTACAAATCATGAACATAAATGTTTTTAGTCAAAAAAAGTGCAAAACATAACAACCCCTGTGGTTCACTTATTAAATGCTCCATTTCAGCTGCTGAAAAATATTAAGTTTTTAATAAATAAAAATAAAGTGTATTATGCTCTTAGTAAGAGTAATAACGCTCCTTTACATCTGCTAAACATCTACTCCACATCTACCTCTATTTAGCACTTAGAAATGTTTCTGATGTTTCATTTTAGCCACTTGATATGATGTATCACATAAAATGTAACAACCCCTTACAATTTTTTTTCATAGCAAAAAAAGCTCTACTCCAGTTAATGAGTATAAATGTGTGTCTAATTAAGATAACTCAAAAATAATGATCCTTTGACGCTACTAGCCTGTATAAAGTATCATATAAAGATACGTAATTATGCTCCTCTGCAGTTTCTTATCTCAAAAGAAAGTGTCTTAAAAAGATACATTAATTCTGATTAGACACTTATTAACAGTAGTGATGCTCCTTTGCAGCTGCTCAATCTTGAGTTTCAACATTTTTTTATTAAGATTAATAAACGGAGTGAACTTTTGAACATTTTAATGCCCTATTGCTAAAGCATAATCACAAGTGGAAAAGTGTCTCATAGGATGAAAACACATTGTCATGCAACTATAAATGTTAGTCATACTATGTTGGAACTACTTGATCTAAAGAAAGAAAGTGTCTAATTGACCCTTTCGTGCATGAATTATTAAAACACAAAGGAATACTTTTTTAAATGTTTGTTTTTACTTTCAAACAAGTTAAAAATCATAGCCATTTTTTCAGTGTTATATTTTGAGGGAATTTGCATCTGTCCACTACAGTGGACTCCATGCATTAACAGTATAAATAGTAATTTAATGGAACTTAATAAAGATCCACAAACGCATGTCTCTGACAAACATTTATTAAGAGTAAATAAAAGGAAAAGCAAATCTGAAGTATATGTATTATTGCTGTTTGATCAAACTATTCACTTGTGAGTTACACTAAAATTTAAAAGAAAAAACACAAAATTAAGAGAAATCTGAATACAATTTGCCCTTCATCAAGTATTTTGGATTTATGATGCAATATCTCGACATGGTAAACATGTATAAAGATAATATAACATTAAATAGGCAGAACTGAAGCTGTACATATTTTAAGTGGAAAGTATTTTGAATTTTTTTTTATCGTGCTTTATAAGCCCTTATTTGGCACTTATTTACTTCTCTAATGTTTTATTGAAGCTCCTTCATAATATAAAGTGTCAACTATAATAAAGAAGACTAATGCACTGTATTATGTCAACACTGCTACTATGCAGCCACTTTATCTTAAGTGTTAAAGTGACTTGTAAAGATGAACTTCTTATTGTGTTCTTATAAATGCCAATGGTTTCTTAGTTTATGTAACTTTATGATACATTCAAATCTTAGATAAAGTAGCTGCATCAGAGCATTGCTGTTGTCAGTAAGTGCATAATAAGAATCAGATAATCCTCAAAGGCACTTTTTCACTGAAGATTATTCGACACATATCTTGTAAGTTAACTAGCTACTAGGAATCATTTTGTCATTCGTGCAAAGTTAAGTTTATTAGTCCTCATAAGACACCTGATATTATCCACTAGTTTCCATGGAGCATTGTTAGTGTTAGTATGTGCATATTAAGGAGTTATTAAAATCTGCAAAACAGTTTCATGCTTCAGATGTGTTAGCTTAAAAAGAAAATAATCAGTGTTAATAAGTGTTTGATAAGGATTTGTTAACTTCACCTAGGAGGTTGTGTTTTTGACGGCATTTGTCTGTTTGTTTGTTTGTCCATCCATCTGTGTGCAATATAGCTCAAAAATTCTTGACAGGTTTTGAGAACATTTTCAGGGAGTGTTGGTCGTAGCATAAGAATAAGTAATTAAACCATGGTGATGATATGATTACAGATGTGGATTCAGAATTTTTATTTAGGACTTATTAAGAGATAGGGCTGTTTCCACTATTTGTTAAAAACTCAAATAGTTCTCAATGCATTTTGAGGATGTTTTGCAGGGATTGTTGGTCATGGTACAAGGGAGGAGTGATTTGATTTTGTTGGTGATGCAAATCCGGATGCAGCCCTATGAATTTTTGAATGATTTTTTTGGGTAGCAGGTCAGTTTTTCACATGTTCAATAATAACTCAGCCATCAATGTTAGAAATGCCTTAGTTGAGGTTTTTGCTTGTTGAGAACTTCTAGTTCAAATTAATATGACCCTTTAGTGTCATGACTGATATATAAGCTACCACCAATTTTACAAATATTATTCTGTCTTTGATAAATGTTCAGAAATTGTTCCAATTATAAAAACTGTAAAGTGTATGGAAGGTGCCTATGCTGTAAATGATAATTACGCATTAAATAAAGTACACTTACACAATGTAATGCCTAACTGAAATTAATTATCATCCCCTTAATGTGTATGACAGGTACAGCAGACGTTACTCAGTTAAATCAAGATCATTTAAGTCCTTTATAAATACTGTTTACTATATAAATTAGTAATATGAATGCATATAAAGCCTTATAACCATCCAATAAACTGCTGATTCGGTGTCATAAGTCACTTACTACACCATACAAGTTTCCTTCTTAACTGTTTGAAGTTTCTTTTTACACCCTTAATGTTTTCTCATTAGGTATTAAACATGACATATTACACTCTGTAAGTCCCCTCATTAGGTGTTATAAGTCACTTATAACAATTGATTATCACAAGGACCTCAATGCAAATTCTTCACAAGAATGTGTTTTAACATTAAGCATGAGTGGAAAATTAACAAGAAAAACAAAAATATTTTGAGACACAGTATGTTTTATTAAACAGAGCAAAGATGGACAGATACATCATTTTTAACTAAAAATCATACAGTAAAATGGGTTGTAAAACAATGTTATGTAGCCAGTAAATGTAAAAAAAGTAAATCATTAAAAATACAAAGTACAGAAGCCCTTTGAGGACACATTTCTCAACCATTTACCTAATTCAAGTATTCAGAGAAAAATAATTAAAGTTTAAGTGTCAACGTGTGTCTTGGATAGACTAGTACTTTTTTTACATTTGATATTTTTAACAGGGTAACCAGTACAGTAAAATATTACAAAATGAGATAAATAGAACAAAATCTCAATGAAACAACTTATGTGTAATTGCCATAATGTATAACAGAGTATAAAGTTACATTACGTAAGAAATTAATGTCCTGTTACGACATCCTGAATGGAGCATATTTTAACTTACTGACTGACACATACATGTGTCAGCAATGATGGATCCAGTCTAAGTTTCTAAATAAAAGTTCTCACAAGGAATTAAGACCAGCATGTTTTTTTTTCCATAACTGATTTTGACCTTTATACAAATATGACTCACAATCATAGTTTGTAATTTTTTTTTAACAGTTTCGCACAAAAAAAGCTCAAAATGAAAAGTGAACTTAGTCAAAGAGCCTCCTGAAGAAGCTTTTCTTAGCTGGGGCCATTTTCATCATCGAGGGGTGCTTCCTGTCCTTAACCTTCATGGGGATCCTCTTCACAGGCATCACCTGCCGTGGTGGGGTCATTTCCTGGTAAGGCAGGCCTCCATGGTCCAGACAGAAGTACTTTTTGCTGCCTTGAGAGAGCTTGAGCAGCTGTTTCTCAGACAACTCCATACACTGAGCGTGGACCCAGTGTCCCCCCTCTCCTCTGGAGCAGAAGATCATAGCAGGCCGGAGGAGCTCTGTGGAGTAAAATGGCTCCCATGTGTTGATGTCCACGTGACAGCCCAGACTGCATTTGATCCAGTAGCCTGTCTGTGATACGTCTTCCTCATCCTCCTCGTTGTAGGTATCCTCCTCGCTGTTGCTGCCTTCCAGCTCATGTGGCTCCCGACCAAAGTAGAGCTCCTCTGAGTCTTCTAGTGGAGTGGAGTCATCGTAATCTGTCGATGCCTGGCTGCAGCCTTGTGTTCCCTCCTCCTCTTCTGCTTCTGTCTGGAAGCTTACATGATAGAAATAATGGGCATCGGTCTGGGATGGCCTTCCCTCTGTAGGAACAGCAAACAGGAAGGTCCCCTCTCCTGCACTGCCTCCAAACCAAGTGCGACTGTGTACAATATCGTGAGTCCACTTAGGTGGCTCCACAGGCTCTAATTGAATCCCTTTTTCATCCAGAGTCACAGTGCTGCACTCCATCCTCTTCTGAGAGTCTGACTGATACCCACCTAGGATAATGTAGCTGTGAGAAGGGCCTGTGCGGCTGATAATGGCGCTGGAGATAGATAGACCAGAGTGTAGAATCTCACAGGAGAGCAAAGGGCTACCCTGCAGGAGCTCAACCCTCAGGCGAAAGAGTCGAGGAGGGCGGGAGTCGGACAGGATGGAGTGACCCCCAAGGAAGTAGACACAGTCTTCTCTGGAAAAGGCTAAATGAAAAGACTGCCCAACATCAAGCTCTGGTAGAGTGTGAGCAAAGGAGCAACCAAACTCCAAGTCGAATACGAACACTTGAGGAGGACAGTCCACGACGCTGTTCCAGCTCTCTGTGGTTCGCTCCCCTGCTGGCATGTAGGATCGACCTCCAAATAACACACACGCTGTCTTCTCATTGCTTTGAACAACGCTCAGTGTGTGGCCATACCTGGCGCCTGGCACTTCACCCACCAGTTCTTTCTCCTTGCAGCGCAGGGTCAGCTTACGATTGCAGCCCCGGCTATCCATGGTGAGCAGGTACAGGCTGGAGGAGATCTCGTTATTTGGAGTGCGCCCACCATGTATGATGTAACTCTCTGGGAGCCCGTCATAGGGGTCCAGGCGGCAAATGGCTGGACAACGCAAGGGGGGGAGGTAGCATGAGTCATTGGAGAAGGAGATAGGCCTCAGCTTCATCTCGCCACGTTTGAGTCGAACCCCAAAGACGCCTGTTGGACAGGAGCGCTTTGGCCAACCTTTTTGTCCAAACAGGAGAAGCTCTCCATCCAGCTGGAGCAGAGAGCAGCCCGGCTGCAGGAGGCCCGCACAGTTCACTGGAGTTAAAGTTTGCAGGGTCATATCATTCAGCAGGTGCCTTTGAAAACATAAAAACACAACCACAACACGTCAGTCAGCTGTTAGTGTTTTCATTCAAGGGGTTAAAATTTGACTTCCTGTTTTGTTTTTTTTAAACAACCATCTGGAGGGTCATAATTCCTGTAATGAAAATATTAAAAACAACATTCAGTTTGTCAGATTCAGGAGCATTTTAGGACCTTGAAGGGTGCTTTGCTCCTCAAAATATTTTGTATCAGAATGTCCTTGCAAGTGGTCAGTGCTCCTGCTTAACCACTCGTGTCCTTGAACAGAAAAGACATATTTCCTAATGTGTGATTTTTTTTTCATTAACAGCTATAATTGTAAATTGTTTACCTTTTCCATCTGACACTGCAAATCGTTTACACTCCCAGCTAAAAGGCAAAAAGGGATGTGTAATCTACTGAATACAACTGTTAGATCAATATTCATGTCCCTGTAGTAAACTGTAATTGTCACAGGTTGAATGATTCAGACATGACTAATCCTATAATTTTTAGCAGCATTATTATAAATCAGTAAAACTTGATGTGACTTTGCAGAAACAGCGTCACTCAGAATGAGGAAAAAAAATGATTGTAAATCCTTAAATAACTGTCTCATTTTTTTTAACCACATGCATCTCTTTCTCTTTCTTATGGATCTTTCTGCTCCACAGCAATAATATTATGCCACTTTCTGTACAGTATAAGCATAAGCAGCACAGACTCACCTGATAAGATTGGTCAAATCTACAAGACAGTTATAGTGTCCTTAAGTCTTTAAGAGGAAACTCTATTTTAGGTGCTTGCTCTGACTTGTACGTAAGTGTTTCTGCTGTTCGGGAATTTTCAGGGTTACAGTATTTTATGAAAAGTGCTATAAAACAAAGTTAAGTGATACATATTCAGTACATGTTACTAAAAAGCAAAATCAAAGGTTACAATAAAGTAGTTGCTTCAAATAAGCTAAAACAAGACAAATCTTACAACTAGATTTATATATAATTCCACAAAGTAACATCCTGATCCATTTTATATTCATCTTCATTCAAATCTAATGACAGGGGGGCATGTGATAGCCTAGTGGCTATATTATCTGCATCATTAACACATAGTATAGTCTTAGCAGCAGGGAGTCTGAGATAAACTTAAACTTTAATCCCCCTACTCTTTCTTGCCTTTTTCTGACCCTATACATTGTCCCTCCATCAGAGCAATTAGAGCATCAGAAATAGCATGAAAAAAATGATCACAAATCAATAAGAACTGACTGTAGCCCTATACAGGGGACATGGCTGGGCATAAATATAAAAGGGTGTCAACGTTACAGGAAACATAAGAGATAAGGGCAAAAACAGGCTATATAACTGACATGAACACAAACACTAACAGCTTCACAGTTAAACGTACTCCAGCTATGATGAATGCTTTCTGTATAAACTGGGTAATGGGAATTTCTATTATTTTTTTCTTAGTCAAACAAAGACAAAAGGTTTAAATGGGAGGGAATAAAAGACCTTTTAATGGGGCTGCTCTGCTGCTTTTAATCACAGCAAAACTTTCCCATTATTGAATTAGAAGCTCAAGTGGAGTACTCTAATGGACACAAACACTGTCTCAGGTGCTGCTTTACTGAGTCAATAACTTTCTGGAAATGTTTTCAATTTGACAGAACTCAATGGCCTCTCATGTTTCTATACAGTACATTATCAGACCATGGATGTCATGCAGTAGGTACAAACCATTTACAGAGTGGAGTTTCTGGAGGAACAACTACTTTAAGAGCTTTTGAGTCTAATCAAGTGTTAACTATCAGATTAATGTTGAAGATTTTAAAGCTGAAGTAATTCTGATTTTAGTTTAGTAGGATGCATAGAGCCTACATCTAACACAGCATTCAAAGGAGCATAATATTAAATAGCTCAAGAATGGTTATACCCTCCTCTGAAATGAAAGCATAATTTCAGTTGTCTTACCTTGGCCTGGGCTGAGATGCTGTACTTCAGGCCCCTTTATTTCAGTGTGACTCCTCACACTTCAACAACTAATGAGAAAAATCACTCTTTATGTAACTCAAGTTTGACAGAGGCAGACACTGACAGAGTTTGTGAAGCTTCGTTGACTCACAAACACTTCCAGATCTCGAGGTTAACAGTCTGTGACTGCTGCTCAGTGGCAGGTGTGCTGCCTGAATGCATTAAGTGACTCACTTCATTGATATCACTGAATATCAGACAGAGCAAAGATAGGACAAGAGGAGATTGTGAGGGTTTGACTGTCTGCCCAATAATCCTGACCTGTACTTAACTCCAAGAAATCAAAACTATGAAGATGTAGATTGAATCGGATTTGTTTCCTGCAGGTGAAAATTAGAAACTTTGATTACACCCCCCACCCCCTGCCACAAAAAAAAAAAAAAAAAAAAAAAAAAAAGCAACACTCTGAAGCTCTTTTTTTGAGACATTTTGTACTTTTTCATTTTACAAATGTCTCATTTCACACTGGAATTTCCTGGGCTGCTACACTAATACACTGCAGACAATGACAGAGCTGTGAAAATTATAGCCTTACATTGTAAAAGAAATGCATTACAACAAACTTTGGATTCTACAGAGCTCAAAGGGTCATAAATTAAAGCAAAGTAAAACTTAAAAATCAGCTGAATAGTGTAATATTAACTAATTTTCAGTTGAATAAATCTTTTAAACAGTGGACTCCACTCAGTTATGTTACTGATACTTAGCCCTGTTACTCTTAATATGAGTAACAGGACTGAAATAAAAAGTAACAGGACTGAAAGTAACAGGACTGAGTTTTTGGCATAAATCCAGCAAATACATAAAAATATAGCCCCATAGCATTCTTGCTAATTGCATGAGGACACTGTGCACAATCTAGTGATTCATCAAAAATGTGTGTTTAAAAAAAATTAAAAAATTATTAAGATATAATTTAAGTAACAGGAAAGTATGTTGAGATTGACCTCCTCAGTCACAGTTAAATTATTATTAAATATACAGAAAAATGAATGAAAGAACATAGTTTTAGTTTTCCCATGGCCTTTAGAAGATCAAACTGATGCAAGTTCTTGTTGTGTATGTGACTTGTGTGTTTCAAATTAATCAGATGGGATAATATGTGTTAGGGTAACAGGACTGAGTGAGAACCTAGGGACACGAGTAAAATGTATATTTTTGCAAAAAAAAAAAAAAAGCTGTTTTGAAAAAAATATTTGTGAAGCATTGATGGGATATAGAAATACACATAAATGCAAAAAACTGACCTTTATTTTGGATTTTATCAATTATATTTTATTCTAAAGTGTAGTGTTAAAGAGCGGGGACGAGTGGAAAATGCAGTTTTTTCAGTGTTCATGGTCACTTTAAAAATCCTTCCCATCATATATGTTAAAATTGCAATTAGATTATTTTGCAGGACACTGTCCTGTATAAGAACATGTACTTTACAATTAATTTTCATGCATATTTATACATATAATTTCCTGGGGACAGAAAAGGCACCCATTCGGTGGAATGGCCCAAATGTAGAAATTCAGTGATGACGATTTAAACCATAATGACCTGATTATTTCGGAGTTCAAATGTTAAAGGCTTAGTTATAGCTTTACTTGGTTGTGCATCATCTCAGGAACAATGCAAAAGATTTTAACAAACTTTGCACAAACTTCCTCTCTGAAGTTATGATGCAAGATCATAGGCCAACATCACTGTGTCTCGTGTTCATCTTTTTCCTAAACAATTTATTCTAATTGCTTTACAGAAAAAACAAAACAAAACAAACAAAAAAAAAACACGACAGTCCTTCTTTTTCAACCCAAAACTGTACTTCCACCGTCTTTATACCTCACAGAGATATAATACTACATGGTAGTGGCCCTAGTTAAGTACGCCAAGGAGGTTATGTTTTCGCCGGGATCTGGCTGTGTGTTTGTTTGTTTGTCTGTTAGCAGGATGACACTAAAACTACTAGATGGATTTACATGAACATTTTAACCAGAGGTGCGGTTTAGTCCAAGAAATAAGCCATTAAATTTTGGTGGTGATCCACATATTTGTCTGGATGCAAAAAATTCCCAAAATTTTCCAAAAATTCCATAACTTAACATTGGGCAATATTTAAAAAAAAAATCATATCTCTGACATCACTTGATGGATTTGCTTCAAAATGTACAGGATAATATATACAATATAGCTCTATCATCACAGTAAATTTCATTGGATCCCATCCAGATTGATGTCACAAAAAACACTGAACTTTGTAATGGCAAATCACATTCATTTCTCCTCAGCTGCTGTGAGGGTTTTGCCCCCTTTATGCCATTATGGGAACTGTAGTTTATTTGAAAACTGACATCAATGTTTTTCAAGCCTATGTCACTACATTTCCCAGCTTCCCTTGCAATGCCAGCGGAGGAGTTCTCCACATGGGCAGACATGGGCGGAGACTCAGCCGTCCAATCGGAGCGCGTGATGATCCAGAATTGTTTTTTTTCCAGGGGTTGTGGAAAAGCCACTGCTGTAACTGAGCAGAGAGTGCAGACTTGGCGGAGGTCTGCACTCTCGGAGTGCTTTTCTAGTTGTATCTGGCATGTCTCCCATCCTTTCTCTTATTATTTACCTTTTCCTCAACCTCATGGTTTCACCTACTGTTAGTGTAAATGCCTTGGCACACTGTTGCATACTTCCTTGTTAAATGTGTAAAAAAAAATCTCTCCTTGAGTTTTGAGTGTTATGTTGTAGCAGAAGTGAATCATTATGTCCCACAATGCACAAGGTTTGCTGTACTCTGACAAGTAAAAAGTAATCCATATTGACAAAGACATACACACAGACACAAGGTCTCAACCCCCTCATATGTCTCCCTTAAGTATTTGACATACAATAAGTAAAAGCAGATCTTCCCTTTGAGTGACAAACACACATGTGTAAACAGCCAGAGAAAAACAGAGCTGGAAGCAGATGTTCACCACCTCATTAGCATAATGTTTTTGTGCAGCGAGCGGCTGAGAGAGAAAACTTGAGGAGTTTGCAAAACAAAGGCAGAAACCACAAGAGCCTGGAAGACCGTTACAGCTTGAATACACAAAACAGTTGAGCACCTGTGTGTCTAAACCGATGCTCACAGGGCTGAGTGGAAGAGAAGGAATTTACGCCTGTTACTGCAGAGGAGATAACGCATGAATTCAGATGTCAGCGGGATGTGCAGAGTGCTGTTTCTTGTCTCTTTATTTATTTATTTTTTCTGAGAAGTTTTTTTTCCATCTGTATGAATTCAGCCTTGGAAAAAAAAAACAAACCTTTCTAGTCACCTCGAGGCATCCACACAAAGCACTGTTGAAAAGCACTGCTGCAGCTGGGACGGTGCAGCCTGTGAGTGGGAGGCACAGCAGCGGTGTGTGGCAGACCCCGGGCCATGCACGGATTTGTACATAATTGATAGAACAAAGTAATTAGAATCTATGGTGGCACCTGTTTCTGTCCCATGTAATGCATCACTACCTGACTGTTGCTCGCCTGCAGCACCGTCCTGAAGGATGACGCACTGGCAGCTCTGATGTTCTGACGATCACTGTGCAGCGGTGTTTATCACTATTTAATGCTCCGGTAATTGCTCCCCTTGTGCTGATTGGTACTCTGTGCCAATGGGCCACCTCCAGCTCGCTGTTTCATATTTCTACAGCACACTGTGGTTATCATCTGGTTTAAGGTGACTCGCAACATTTAGAAACACACTTGCAGGATTTTCTTTTTGACAGCATATTCATGCAAACAAAAGCATAACAAGTCTCCACAACTGTGTCTGGGAGTCTCTGGAACCTTTCCCTGTCATTGTCCCACCAACATGAGGCTGCTGATACAATAGGTGTCGCATAGTCTTACGTGGTGGGGCATTAGCATGAGGGAGAACGATGATTACCCTTTAGCTTGCAAGGCTGCTATCATGTGCTAATGCAGTCACTAACATCTCATTGCATTAATAATATGTATTATTTGGGTGTTTACTTTCATTAAACTGTTTTATGTGAGATGAGCAGTTTATATCAATTAGTCTTGAACACATACAGACCACCCTGAAAACAATTTAAAGTGCAATATATAGTTAAAAACAAATCATTTATAGCATTAAATTGACTATTCCTGTCTGTAACATCATTATAGACAGAGATTGTGTAGAGTTTAGACCCGACAAGGGATCAAACCAATCTTCTTGCTGATGCCTTGTAGCCACAGTGTTTTCCTTCTGGTCTCTGTGCTGTGTGAAGCTGCAGCTGATCAGAGGGAGAGAGTGGACCTCTGCTGTGTCTGTCATTTAAAAGGATCCTTGCTAGTTGGTCTCTTTGATCAATTTCTATTGCTGATTTAGTCGATGCTTTAATGGACTTAACTCTCCAAATTTTGTTACAAAGCCTGCTGCTGAAACGGTGTAGACAGTAAAACCGTTTTAACATTAGGGCTGGTGATAAAGCTTTTCGAAAAGAGAGAGAAACAGATGAAGGTGGTGAGGTTGTAATCTCGTTTTATAAGTGATGTGATTTTAACATGCTAATCAGAACAGCATTATTTATCAGAGTGACCTTTGTCAACACCTTTCTCTGTCCGTCTGTCTGGTCCATCATTACTGGACCATTACCAACAGATGCCACAAGCCCACATCATGAAAACTGCTGTGCAAATGTATTTTTAATGTATGTGTTCAAATCACACATGGTATCTTTATTTCAGCTAATGTTCCCCATCAATATATAGTGAATAAATGCAGCAATGTTTACACCTTACCGTGTTAATATAGAGTTAACACTTAAGTAGTTAAAAATATGCTCTGAGCGAGTGCTTTCCTAACACTACCGTAAAGTTTTGTTCAGAAGTCACATTATTAAGTTTTACAAAGGTTTACATTTTAATTCTAAAAACACTCTAAATTACACTTGAGTTCAAGAATGACAACAACACCTTGTGGTATGGACCCATATAAACACTTAGGAAGTGTTAACATTAACTCTGACAGTGTTCATTTGTCTGTGCAGATTTTGCTGTGTAGACTACTCTCAAGTGTGAGTAACCATGGTGGACACTTGAAAACAAGGTATCAATATTGGCCACATCTCAGCTATAGGCCACAGTCATAGAAAGGACAATCAATATATTTTTTGCAGAAGTTGCCTAAAAGAACATATATATATATATATATATTTTATGTGCATAAATAACAACAAAAGAGACAAAAATAAATATTCACAAGAAAACACAAGACCAGCTCATGATAGTAATATTAACTGTGCATAAAAGTAATCAGAGTGCAGAAAAGAAATATTTGAAACCCCCCAACCATCTAAGGGAGACCTTCTGACTCCCTACCTGATAATGTCAACTATAAATCAACAGGTACAACAACTACGACTATAGCTTCTACTACTTCTACCACTAGTAATAATAATAATAACAATAATAATAATAGTAATAATGACAATGCTTATTCTACTACAACTACTACTAGTGTTCTTCTTATTATACAATGATAATTTGTTAACAACATCTCTCTGCAATAGAAATTACAAAAAGCACAGTGGTCTATTGTTGTTCTTAATTCATACATGCAGCAAAAATGGTCTAAATGCATCAGAAATGCCAAATTAAGGAAACCAAAGTAACCATGTCAAAGATTTCTCTCATTAATCTATAAGTTATGTTGATAGGTATAGACTTAGTAGGCATCACTACATTTATTGTAAGGCTCAAATGTATTTGGATGTGGAGGTCCCCAACAGATATTTTTCAGGAAGATAAAATTGTCTCTTTTTATTTAAAAGGTTACAGACCCCTAATATAAACAAAAGTACAAGCTCTTATTGGGTGATGTATGTGGTGCAGAAATGTCAGCTCAAGGTTTTGTTTATATTCAGCCTTAAGAGGATGGACCTGTCTTTCTTTCTTTGAATACTTTAAACTCTCTCCTGCTGCTCAACCATGGCAGCATGCACATTTGAGTGCTTACAGGTGCAGGGCACATGCACTGCTGTTGGGAAAAGGATTGAGGTGGGAATTTTGTCCTGGCCTGGATAGCATGTCTTCCAAAAAAGATTTTTCATATCTTAAAAAAATACTTGTTCTCAGAGCCAGGCTGGTCACTCATTTGCTGTAAAAAAAAGAGCTGGATTAAGCCAAGAGGCATCTTTGTTAGATTATCAGAAGAGCCTTTGGAACATTGTTGAGGCCAATCCAGGGACATAGCAATTCTGTACACACCCTCTTAGCCTATCGTACCTGAAACCTTGTTAATGTGTTGCTGCCTGTCTTGTCCAGGACACTCTTGCAAATGAGATTTTTAATCTCAATGAGGTTTTTTTCTGGTTAAATAAAGTTCATATACACATCCATTGAGTTCCAACTACTTTAAAACATGTTGAAGGCTATAAATTCATTATATGTGCAGACCCCCCCTCCTTTTTTTGTGCTGCATCAACAGACTATAGGTTGAAAAGGATTTGCAAATCACAACATAAATTAATATTATACGTAACTCTTTCATGAAATCTCTGCAAGGCTGTAGAGACATCACTGTACAATATTAATTTAAATGGACAAATAACAGTAGGCTAAAACGTGTGCTAGCATGTTGGCAACTTAATAGCTTTTTGTGAAGCAACAAAATCGTGAGAATCAGTTTTTGTAGGTTTCAAGTACATGTATATCTAAACCTGACTAGTAGCACACAGGACTGTTTCAACATGTACGCCCACTCTTAGGTGTCTCTGTAGCCTAGAGCTAATGTGTGGGACACAGTAAACAAATCTTATCTCTTACATAACAGTCTTTTGCCTTCAATTTTAATTTGTATGAGTGTTGTAAGCCAACACACTGTTTTCTGTCTGCTTGCTGCATTGAAAAGGGACTGACAATAATCACAATCTAGGTAGAATTTGTTTTTGGGAAAACATCTGTGGTAAAGCAAATCACTAGCATTTAAGGTAGTTTGTAAGGAAATATGGTTGCTGGGTCCAGAGTGCCTCTCCCATGTTCAGTGTGTCTTTGTTCAAAATCCTGTCTTCTTTCATCTTTCTTTTCGTTGTTCTTGGATTCCCTGAAATGTGTTCCTCCTCTGTTTTCTTCTCTCTGCGTAGGTGAGCAGAAATGTTCGGCTGCCTTGGTGTGTGGCACAGTGCCAGGAGTGCAGTCTGCCTCGGATACCTTGGCACCACACTAGATACTGCTGGAAACCCAGAGGTGATTTTGCACCTTCCTTTGAGCTCTCCTAGGTATCCTTTATTCATTTTTCTGCAGGACAGTGTCACAGTTCAGGGGCTGTGACTGTTACATGATGAGGAGGTAACCTAGAAGCATGTTTTAAGATGATAAGCTTAGATCTGCCCTCATCCTGTCAGCCCTTTCCCAACTGGGCAGACTGTGAGACACACAACTGTGACCCCACAATTTGACTCAATCTCATGGGAGATAGAGAGATCAGGAAACAGAGGAAGAACATTTGACATCAAAAGCACAGCCGGGTGCATCTCATCCGCTGACTCTTGCTGCACTGTGGAAAGTTCACAGATTGAAGCTCTGAATGAAAAATCCTGCACAAAACTTTTAGTTTTTATAAAATGTATAACCAGGCTATTTAATTGGGTGCCCAAGGCAACCAGTTTTAAATTGCCTGTAGGCAACCTCTGAGCCATCCCAACCCGACTACCATGCATGAATCAAACATAAAATATGGTTGAGCTGCTTGTACAGTGTGAAGGAAAGTATCTTGGGAGTGAGCCTACTCACTTCATTTCAGTGCTCATGGAACACAAGGTCAAAAGAGTTGGGATGAAAACACTCAGACCAGGCTTAGCAGCCTAACTTTTAAAAGTGTTATCCATTCTAAAGTAGAAAACAAAAAAACTTTTAGTGAAACTATGCATGGACGGCAAAGTAAACGTATATTTTACTCCGATAGCTGTGTTGTAGTAATTAAAATGCCCAATATCATTTAAAATACGCTTTTTGAAATATTAATCAAAAACATGTTTCTAGACAAGGGCTGATGTTGGACTTTCAGCTCATGATTCTTGAGGTCAAAAAATATCACAATAGCAATATTATTGCAATATTAATTAAAAAAAACTAGGAAGAAATCAATACTATTTGCCTTTTTATATCTGTTTTTGTATCTGCTTTGGCAAAATACTCTCAAAGATGCAAAGGAGAGTGAAGAGACTGTCTACAACAATAACTGTACAAAAATGTACAAATATTTATAATGATAATAATATTAAAAACTAACTGATAATTAACAACATCACAATATTTGTTCATTTATTCAGTCATTAATTTACTTTCCATTTGACTTTTACACTTATGACACCATATCACTGTATTTTTAATTAAAAAATTATTGTGTATTATAAAATACTTTTTTTTCTAGAGCTACAAACCATATCATACTGCATTATTTCACAGACAATTAATGACATTTAAAAATCACAGACAGATGTTTATATCAGCCCCTGATTTCAATTATGGTCTGTATTATAAATGATTTGGTGGTTTGATATCTATAAAGTTTTTTTTAAGCTGCTGTTCTGGTTCCAGTTCCGGTTGTTCTAATGATTTCAAAGAGAGGGCATTTGCCTTTAATTGCAAAGGTAACCGTTATTGTGAAAATCTTTTTGGAAGTTTCTTGTTTATCATTGTGGAACTCAACACATTGGTGTCCATTGGCAAGTTTGCAGAGCTTTGACCTTCTCCTTTGGCTCATTTTGGACTTTCACAAGCAAGACATCAGTTTAAATTCACATCTAGGCTCTTGTTTCAGTTTAAACATAAAATAGCTGTGGCTTTGGATCAAGACAATCCACATTTACATTTATTCTAAAAAATAGTCTGTGTCAGTTACAGGCGGATACCGACGCCATGCAAAGTATATGCATTTCATGTTTCCAATGTTGACATCAATCTCGCAAAGGATTGAACACACACAGCGCTGTACATTGAGTGAATGCCACACCAGTCTTACTGCGCATGAAAGTGTGCCCACTTCGCTCTGCTTTTTGTGTAAGACAAATCCCGCTGTTATGCTGTTGTTTTCTGCCTGTCACGATGACGTACACCTATTTCTAGCCTGATATGATTATCGTCATTTTTACTAACAATGTTCATCAGTATATTGCTACATCTCTTGGTCCTCTGTTCCAACAGAAACTGAAAGGGATATTTCAAAATTTTCGAAGTGGGGCTGAATGAGGTACATAGCACTAGCCTTAACATTAGCTAAAATGATGGTGATAAGTTCTGCATCAGTAACAACATTGTTGGAATGTAAAATTAAAGCAATATATTAATAAATAAAACGTCTTGCTAGTGGAAAAGTAATTTGTTGTCAATATATTAGATAATAGCATGCAAGCACCCAACAACTTTTGTGGCTTGTTTTTCTTTCTTTAAACTATGCAGAGAAGGTTGCCCCATTTGCAGAGTTATATAGCTCTATCTTCTATTCCGACTATTTCTGTACAGATGCAGACCTGATCTCTGTCCTTGGCAAATGTGGCAAATGTGGCCTGTGGCAAATACTCAGGCTAATGCAATGTGCTTCATTCATCCCCACTTCAAAAAATCCCGAACTATCCCTTTAATTGGATTCATCAATAGTTGCACTTAAATTGAACTGTAGGAAAGTGTGCTTTCATGCATCACTCTTATAAGGAACAGGTCAGTGTAGTGTGTGTTTTGATTTTGAATATCTACGTCTCTCTTTCCACTGTGCCTTCTAAATAGCAAGATCACTGTGTGCCACAGGCTTTAGACAGCTTTTTCGGAAGGTTAAAGTGCAATGGTTTTCTGCATCCTTTAAACAGGAACACACAAGTTTTGTGTTTTACCATTCCTGCTTTTTGGACAAACGCTCCAAGCGCAGTCAGGAGTGCATGTTCATTTCCTGTTTAAACATCATAAGGGCATGTTTTAAAAATTACAGTTGCATCAGGTGGAAAATGGGAAAGATATCTGCACTGCACAGAAAATCAATTTGCCCTGAGCATTCAGTCATGCCCAGAGTTCTGGTGACTAATCCCAAAAGTCACATCTGGAGATAAGAAGTTGATGCATATTTCTTTTGTCTATAGTGCAATGAAAATGTGTAAATGGAATTGGAGGTATACTTAAATTGTGACTTATGCCACTGCAGTGATTTGGTTTTAAATTGGATATCTGACAGAGATTCACACTGCAGCCAGCAACCACTCAGTCCTCATGACAAGTGGTAGCAATGGACACCACTACTCCTTGGAATACCCTTACTAGTTGTCTACCAACAGCCATCTTAGGAGGGACAAAGGCTTTTTTTCCCCAAGGACATTTCAAAATCCAGATTGTGGGAGCTATGGATTGAGCCAAACATTTTCTGAGTGGCAACCCCTAACTACCACTAAGTCACAGTTATTATCTTTTGTATGCTTATCCTCATATCTCCCAGTCTTTCTCTTTCTCTGAGAGTTTGTCCCTGTCCAAACATCTGTCTCTGTCTCTCTGCCAAATTCTCTTTCAAGGTCCAGGCAGTTGCAGCAGGTAAATGTTTCCCGATTGATCTGTTCTTCCTGTGACATAAAAGTTGTTGATTATTTATCTTTGAAACAGGAAAAAGAGGGGTATTAACCTTGATAACATTTTTCTAAATTCATGCAAATTAATAAGAATTAGAAGAATTTCATGTTCTGCTAATTGGCTGTTGAATGAATCACCATTTGTCATTGCTTCCCTCCTTTATCTCTCTTTATCCCTCCTGAATCACTGCAGTCCTCTCTGCTGCAGTGTGCCTCGATTTTCTTTCAGCAAATGCCTCGGCTGTTTCAGTGCAGTGGAGTTTACTTCAGATGTGTACACTGAAGCATGAACAGGACCTCAGGCAATGCCAGTTATTGATTTTACCATGACTCTGATTAGAGGGCTCCCTGTTGCAATCAATACCATACATCACTGCAATGCATGCTGAAACTGATGTCCCAGATAGGATCCCATATTTGGTTTCCAATTAATCACGCTTTTGATTAATTTTAAGATTAGGCTGCTCTTGAGTGAGCGTGAGATCCCTCGGCATAAAAAACATTTCAGCATGAGAAGCTCTTGACTGTCCAAATATATCGGACACTGCATGCACCAGCCACAGTCAATAACAGCACTTGATCATCATGATTAAATTTTACGGACTGCTACACTCTGTACACTGTAGGATAAGGGTATGATGATAGATACTCCCCTCATACAGCTTTCTTTCACCGACTGCCTAATCTCATTGTAATGAATGATGGGGCTCTAGCTTTGACAGGAAGCAGCTGAGGGAAAAATATGCTACAGAGCTGGAGGGGAGTCTGGAGAATCTGGAATTTTCAGAAACTATTCATTAAGTTCATAATTTAAACAGTATTCGTGTTCTGTGTAATGCATCAGAAAGATGTGATAGTTTTACAAACTAGCAAATTATGCACCTATCAAATTATGGCATTAATAAATATGGCTGTATCAGCAATAACAAAATTGATAAATTGTACTTTTTTTTTGACAAACCATCAACTCAAAATCAAAACTGTAGAAAAAAAAAGCTGTAGAGCTTATTCCGGCCTACGTCACTGTGAAGTCTTTGCACACCAGCATCAGACCACCTGTGTTTATATTACACATTAACATGAATTCATGTATATTCAAACGTAATCCCATCAATGAACATCACCTACAGTTGTCTGTTATTAAGAAAAATATTTATATATATATATATTTTTATTTTTTGACATTCCTCCAGTCCCGTGCAGAACACTGAATGTGGTGAATTTGTGCCAATTTTAGCAAACCAGGGTTCCCACTCTTTTCTGGAAATAATTTTCCAGGACTTTTCCAGGACGCCCCACACACACACACACACACACACACACACACACACACTTTGCAGTGTCCTTCTCGACAGTTGTGCCTTACATTTTGTACATTTACCCAGATTGCTATGTTATGCCTCTTCCGCCCCAGAGGTCTGATTCACAAGCTGTGCAGTCTATGGCTGTAATGAATCTATGAAATATCATACATTCACTGACATTCTTAGAAATTATGACACACTCATCATAAAATAGTGCAATGACAGATTCCAGCGTCACATAACCAACTGAAGTTACAATATTGGTGTGGGCAATTCTCAGGTTAATTTAGCCTTCTAAAAAACAAGATTAAAAGTTGATGACCAATATCTCTAGCTAGCTCCACCAAATCATATTGAACTTAAAATGTATTTATTTCTGACTCTTGGGCATGAACGTTGTCTGCTAGCTATCTTTTTAGTCTGGCTTTTATGTAGTGTCTCACTATTATAAATTTATGGTTTATACTTATTTTTAAATTTTTATTTACTCTGCTTTTTGGTGAATATATTTTGGTGATTTACTGTCTAAGTAGCCTAAATCTGATTTTTCCATTTTTTATTATTTCTTTTTGTCACCATCATTTTGAGTTTTTATATTTTATCCTTAACTTGCATTATTCTATCTTCTCATATTTTATGGCTTAGTGTGCATTAGTTACCAAGTACATTTTTACTTCATATCCCTTTGGTTGATTTTTGTCACTAACAAGGTAGAAGGAAGATAAATAATTTTCCAGGACAATTAAAACTTTTCCAGGACAATTTACTTTTTTCCTCATTTTCCATGTTTTCCATGACTGGAAAATTGGTCAATCATTTTCCAGGTTTTCCAGGACATGTGGAAACCCTGCAAACCTGGTCATTTGGATCATCTCAAAAATAAAAGCCTGTGTTTCAGCTCTAAAAAGCGCTTTGACTTGGACTTGGTTTTATTTCTCAACTACAAATGATAAAGAAAAGTCAACTGTCTCTTAAACATAAGCCAGTCTTTGTCTTAAATATAAAAGAGCTCCTTAAAGTTTAAAAACTACAGTGGCTTACGATAGCAAACGGCTCAATACAGTTCAATAAGAGGAAACCCCTGCAAGAGCAGAAACGTGCTGCAAGTTAGAAACAAAGCAAAGCCCAAAACAATCCAACCCAGAAAACACCTTTCAGAGCAAAAATGCAGCATAACCAAATACAACAACAGAAGTGCTCCAGGCCGAGAGAAGGGTCTGGAGCAGGGAGAGCACGTGGGAGACAAGAGAGACTGCGGTCACAACAGCTTCTCCTCTGTTATCCATGGTCAAATCAGCCGCTTCTAAATTTGAAGAGATCATGTGTTTGAACCTTTACAGTAAATGCTCCAAGCCAACTAGCGAGAGGGGGATGACAGACAGGCAGTGTGTTAACATTTTCATCTTAGTAGCACCTGGCAATTTTTAGGTGAAATCAAGTATTTCTTTTTTATAGTGTTTTGTGACAAAATGTAGGAGAAAAGCTGATAGGGAGCACTGCTATCAACTTAGCTCTCTGCCTTTTTTCTCCATCTGTTTTACTTTGCTGCACAGAGCACATACTCAACAAATAGAGGATAGAGACAAGCATAGCCTCAGGTTGTTACTGAAGACATATTAATGACATTTAATGACCTTCTATGTACTTGAATGCATGAGCACTAATATATGAAGGCAATTTGTACATCTTTTGAAGCAGAGTCATGCAGTCCAAGCATATGGAGAAGCCTTCTCCTTACACTGAGACCAGTGTGATGGTCTACAAAAGTACAGATAGCATTGTGGATTTTAGTTTATTTGGATCAATAATGCTATTGTAAAGAGAGAAATGGCAAAGAGATTCTTTAACGCTTCAGCTTCTGTGGATACCAGTGTTTGCTCTTACCAGTCATTTAAAAATAGTGTTCGGGCTACTATTGTCTATCTCTTTAAGTCAGTGTTTTGGATCAGTAAATTGATTTAAGGTGGCTATAATTTGATCAAATTAACACAATATATTAAGGGAAGATTCAAAGAAGTCTTTTTCACATCAATATCTAATATAATAAAAAGGAATAATGCTGTCATTTCAAAGTTAAAGCCAACTACTGGTCTGGTATATGCATTTCAATTGTTGTTTGCCCAATGGCTCTTATCTAAACATTTTTTTTCCTGTAAAAATATGAAAATTGATCAACATTTCATGGATTATTTCTTTAAAATACTACCGCTTTATTTTAAGTTAGTATTGATCAATAACCCAGCTTTAATAACTTTAACTTCTTTGTTTTCTCTCATGAAAGTTTTTCTCCCTCCCCAAAGCTTTTTCAGATTTAAATGGACTTATTAAAGGGAGGTGTTCTTTAAGTGGAGCTTAATGACATCCTGGTTATTTGAAAATCAGCCTGTTTAATTGGCTGTATGGATCTTTATTTGAACCAGTTTTTTCAATTTTTGTCTGATTATGCTGGAATTAGAGCAGTAAAATATTGCCTTGCAGGAATCCATGAGAGGACGAAAATGCTATTTCATGGAGAACGGTTTCTTTAATTGAGGTTCTGACAATAAATAGGGTTCACTACATTTTACCAATTTATACACAAAAGAATGAGAAACTCAGTAAAAGTCAAATACTTCTTAATTTAAGGAAGCATACCCGACAGTTCCACATAAAGCCTCTGAAAGACAATTATGTGTCAACCTTTAATTTATTAGGAGCTCGATAATATTAAATGCATATTATGTGGGTAATTAAGGAAACCATTTTCTTTCAAATAGTCTGCATTAACATTTTCATGCTTAATCAACATGCAGATTGTGTAGCTATCTTGCTGTTAGTGTTAAACGAGCTGCTCTTCCTGCTACTTAATTCTCAGTTTGTCTTTCACAATATCATGCTACCCTTGATCAAATGCTTAAAAACTTGGTAATGCCAAGTCTCTGTGTGTATGGCCTGTGGATGTGGTCAGTCAACAGGAAATGTGTGATTTAGTTTTACAGTTTGACACAACAGATTGGATTGTAGAGTGGTTGGGGTTGTCTTTGTAATCTCTGCCAAACGGTGAAGGGGTGATTTGGCCGTTGACTCTCAGTGCTGCTCTGAGATGCTGACAAAATGGAACAGCTGACTGTGAACTCCCACCTTGATTAGCATGTGTAATTATAAATATGCTGCCGTAAGCTGAAAATCAGAGTGGAAAGAGGCCTTCTGGAAAGTAACCACATTTCTCTGACACTGAGGGGCCTGTAATTGCCTCAACCACATGATCAATGGTCGCCAAGCAATTGGCACCTGAATAAACCATCCTGTCTCAGGGCTATTACGGCAAATAATAATAATAATAAAAAACATTTTTCACATTTTAACTATTGGAATTTTCTTGAATATTTTAGCCAGGCAGACCTCTGAATGTAGATCACCTGAGGTGAGACATGACACAAAAAATGATTTAGAAATGACCAAAAAACATCAGTACTCAATTTTATGTGGAAAGCATTTCCCACTAAAGGGCACTGACAATAAGCTGGCAAAAAATGAAAATAAGCAGTTTTATAAGACACACAGTGAACACACTGATCAGGCACCAGAATAAATATCAGGATTTTTTTTTCCAGTTGCTCAAAGGGAATTTACAGAGTGACTGTTCTTACACGTTTGCTTATCAAGATGTCACATGTTATATCTTAAAGGACAGGCCTGCCTTGTTTCCACTTTCAAATTTTCACACAGGCAAGTCAGGAGAAACTCCATTCATTTATATGGAAATCTCAGTTATGTCCCAATTTTCCTGCGAAATTCCCCCTCACAGTGTGACTTATTAGACTGCTAAAAAGCTAGCTTGCTTGTTGCGTTGATTCAGTTGAATGAAATTTCTCAATAGGCCTTTGAGGGATGTTTAAAATCTTTCCTTTAAATACCATTTGAGACTAATAAATATGATTACCACAAAAGCACCTGTTCAGCTTTGACCCTGGTGGGAGGCAGCCTGCTTGTGACCTAAGGTGATACGTAGCAGTCAATGGTGCAACTGAAAGCCTTATAATAAACCCACTTTTTGGGAAAAACTACACGAAGGACTCACTGGCTGAACTAGACGCCACCGTAAGAGTTTTTTCAGCCTTTCAATATTCCTCCACAAAGCCCCTGTTCTAAGAACTATGTTGTGATGCAATGCATGGGCTACATATCCTTCCACAAGGAACTCCTCTTATCAGATGTTCAGGTCAGAGTTCTACTGCAGGGTCAGGTAGCAGTCACTGGTGCGCAAAATGATATAAATCTAATTTCCTGGATATTAAGAAGCTGGGTCTGTCCTGTATTTATCCCGATGTACAGTATAAAAAGGCAAGAGAAACAACCAAAAGTGCAATTTCCTTGTATTCTGTTGCATGACATGGGCCTTCGCAAACTCTGGCTTGTTGTTTTAAGTATGAAAACCTTGATTCTCCCTTCTGCAATGACAGATTTACCCATTTTACTGATAAGGACTGTGACTCAGTACAGCAGTTTTAAGGCCTAACAAAATAGAAAAGATCGGCTGAGAGGGCCAGGAGAAGTGGTGTTACTAAGTCCCACTTGTGACCTCCTGGCTCATGGACAAAGGCTCACAGTTCATGCATCTGCAGCACCAGGTAACTTGTGATCTGTCCTGCTTCTCAGTTTCCACAACTGTTTTCACTATCCCTCTTTCTACTTGTAACTCCATTTGCAACAGCTCTCCCTCTGTGCGCTCCAGTCCATAAAGATATCAATTGTGACCACAACTAACACCATGTTGTCATCACTCAAGCAAAATGATGGTGGAGGGATACAAACCCCTATGTCACAACAAACAGTACAAAAGTTCTAAACACAGGGGCTCTTTTGAGCAAAATGTAATGCTGTAAAATATCTTACTTTAGCACCCAATTGCACAAATATTGTTTTATGTCATTTTAACCTAAAAGTGGGTTAAT
The DNA here is from genome assembly GCA_037902135.1 of Cetoscarus ocellatus. Classification (NCBI taxonomy): domain Eukaryota; kingdom Metazoa; phylum Chordata; class Actinopteri; order Labriformes; family Labridae; genus Cetoscarus; species Cetoscarus ocellatus. The sequence continues at coordinate 695,043 of JBAMNC010000262.1, forward strand.
TACGAGGCATTGAGTGGCCCCATTAACTGCTATATATTGCCTAGCATCAATACCTGGCTATCTTTCCTCAGCGACAAAGCTATTAAGGTGCTTTAGTGGCAAACATATTTACTAGTGCCATTGGCTTTGAGAAACCCCTCTTCAAAAAACCTGAACTTAGGCCTTCAAATCACAGTCTTGCCAGGGTATGACAATAAAACAATATGTTCTACAGAAGATTGGCTGGTAACATGACAAAAAAATCACTAAGGACAGATATATCATAGAAGAAATGAAAATGCAAGAGCTAATACCAACATTATCTGTTGTACTATATGTGATTTTATTTTTTTCTATCTGACTGCATGGATGTAGCAGACAAAAAGCAATTTTTAAGCTTGGAAACTCATCCAGGGGTGACAAAAGAGACAAACAACACACTTCACTCTTCAAGGTTAAAAGGAGTATATACTCTGAGTTTATCCTGACAATTCCACCTATGCATTTAGCCATCCATCAGTCTAAGTGGAGCAGACAAAATATAATATTCCCCTGTGACATCATTCTGTAGGATTTAGGACTCTCCATGGGTGCTGTTATTGAGGTGAACTGCTGTGGTTCTTGTGTCTCCAGCAAGGAAAGTAGATCCAGTCCATATCCTTACCGAGCCCCTTGCACAGTCAAGGTAGACCACCAAGTAGATCCCTCACACTTCACTCTAGCTATATTATTTACAGGTGGGCTGATGGTATTATGGCAAATCTATGTATCCATGAAAATAAAATGAAAAACAAAGGATCTTGAACCAAATGCTGCATTTGTGGGCTTCTTGTATTGATAATACAGAATACAGGCCTGCAAATCAAGAGACAATTGTAAGCATGTGCAGCTGGTCTGCAGCATACCAAGAAGTACGAAGACTGTGAAGATGTTCACATTATTTTAAAACCTGGAATACAAAGGTGGATGTTGATTATACATCACTAATGGAAACAAACTGATTTGGCAGCTTCTGCAACTGTCAACAAGCTAAAGGTCATCCAAAGTTTGTGTGAAGGCATCTGGGTGTGATTAGTTTCGGGTACATCCTGTACAACAAATATTATAACACTCATGAGAAACAAATTTATCTGAGTTTTAGTTACGAGATGAGTAGCTTAAACATAAGGTTGTATGTGAAACAAAATCTTGTAAGAGTAAAATTTTCCAGAACAATGGACATTTGAGCTTTTTGTGTAACTTTCTCTCAGTTTCCCTTTGGACCTTCCTGAGGTCTCACTAAAACTACAAAAATAAATGGGCAATACATTGATTATCTCTAAAACAGATTCCTGGCAATATTACCTCTGAGCAAAAACACCATAAATTAAACCTTCCAGCTGTTTTTCTTGAAATGTTCTCATAATTTAGCTTATTGAGAATCTTAATCAGTGGAAGTGCTCATAGTTAATATTTACTGCTGATTATGGCAGAACTCTAAGCAGATCTAGTGTCTCTTGAATAGAGACAGAAGCCCTAATGACTGAAAAACACAATGTGTTTCCTAAAGGTAGACAATTGCCAGACAGTGAAAGTACAGTGGGCCAAGAAGGGGGGTGGTGGGGGCTTTTATGAGAATTTATTTTCAGCTCATAATTTTTGTGGCCAAATAATTCTTGATAACAATATTATCAGGCCTTTTATGAACGACATTGAATTAGTCAGTACTGTGAGTATAATAAATATTCACCGTAAAGTTGTCTCTGACTGGGCAGTGTAATCTTAAAAACGCACAAAAAAAATGCACTAAAATGTAAAATGAAAAGTTACACTGCCAATTTATACTGAAAAGGGCAAGCAGACTAATGACCTTCCTCAAGGCCCATAATTTGTCATGTAAAATACTACTACTAATAATAATAATAAAAAATCATCCAGCACTGGATTACCCAAAAAATGACACCAGCCCCCCACATGGTATAGTGGATCTGTTCCGGAATGTACTGTACATTCAACAAGAGTTCAGAATTTGAGTGAAGACTGACTTCAAAACCACTTTGAAATCTTAGGCTAAATTTTCATTCATCATCTCTTAAATATTTAAGCTTAACTTAACCATTTTTGACAATGTCTGTCTTTGGTGAATTTTGCAAATATAGCATCATTCGACACATCGTGAAAGACATGCATATAACAATGCAAGGTTTCTTAGCATACAGTTGAAGGAAGGAAAGCACTACCTCAATATTTATGTCTATCTATCCCGTGCAATACAGTCATATGTGATATATAATCATCTGTAAATACTAACCACCATTGCACTATAAGCATTCAGTATATACTCAGCTGTCCTGTGCAATACATTTCTATATCGTGTGCATTACATTTCCACATGCAATAGAAATATTGAGAACTAGAAATAGGACCATTTTAATTATTAATACTCAGCCTCTACCTCAAATTTCACAATAGAGCTCCAATTGCATTGTCCGGTAGGATTTTATTTCATCTTGTATATATCTTTTACATTTAAAGTCTTCATACTACCTTTTTTACTTATACTATTTTGCACTATTTTTGTATTACCTTTCTTCTTAACTTAACCATCTACTGCACTGAAAAGAGAAGCTCTCCAATCTCGTTGTACATCTTGTATAATGACAATAAAGGCCATTCTGATTCTGAATTTAGGGTTTTCATCATCTACAGTCCATCCTAAAAAAAGAGAGGATATCCAACTTGTTTTTGGAAATCATGGATGTTGGGGACCTCCTGGCTAAAGAGGAAAAGGATCATCCAGATTGTTATCAGTGAAAAGTTCAAAAGCCAGCATCTGGGATGGTATAAAGTGTATTACTGCCTATGGCATGGGTAACTTGGACATATGTAAAGGCACCATTAATGCTGAAAGGTACACAGAGGTCTTGGAGCAACATGTGCTGCCATCCAAGACACGTCCTTTTCAACGTCCTGGCTTTTTCAGCAAGACAATGCCAAGCTGCATTCTGCATGTGTTACAGCAGTGTGGCTTTGTAGCAAAAGAGTGTGGGTACAGGTCTGGCCTGCCTGCAGTTCAGACCTGTACCCACTGAAAATGTATGGTGCATTATGATGTGGAAAATATGAAAAAGTAGTCCCTGGAAAATTGTGCAACTGAAGATGTACATCAAGCAAGAATGGGATGAATTCTACCTGCAATGCATCAACAGTTAGTGGCCTCAGTGCCATAAATGCTTATTGAGAGTTGTTAAAAGGAAAGGTAATGTAACACAAAGGAACTCATGCACATGTCTCAACTTTTTTGGATTGTGTTGCAGACGTGAAATTCAAAATGAGTGAAAATTTACAAAAAACAACAATGTTCACTAGGTTGCATTATATATTTTGTCTTTGTAGTGTATTCAATTGAATAAAGCTCAAACAGCATTGTCAAATCATTGTTTTCTGTTTTATTTATGTTTAACAAAACATCCCAACTTCATTGGAATTGGTGTTTGTGGTTAAAGCACTGGCAAACAAAGGGTGTACCTTCCAGTGTGTAATTTTGAGGTGTTTTTTTATCATTGTATCAAAAACGCTAATCTGTAAATATATGTAGGACATTCAGCCATAGAAACTTAGCTAATACAAACAGGCCCACAGATGGAGTCAACTGAATTCACCAATTTACATAGTCACTTGTTGAAACAATACACCAAAGCTATTTCCAAAAAATGTTCTTGACTTCGACGAGAGAATTTATCCATCATCAACTTGATTAAAGGTCATTTATGTGTCACTTACAGCTTGTTTACATGTTGATGACTGTGGACTTGATTTATAAGTTTCTTATCTTTGTTCCTGCTGCGTTGACTCTCATAAGTCCTCTGCTTCTACTGATCCTCCTGTTCAAGGGTAGACTGCAGCTCGTGTCTGCATCGTGTTTATTCTGGACGGTGTGCACAACTGACACACTGTGTCCCTTGATGCAAGGGATACATGAGAGCCATCATGTGTTTGTGTCTGTGTAGTTAACAGCAAGTATATCTCCGTCCTAATACCAAAACCTTCTGAAACACTTGTAAAAAATGAATTAAAAAAGGAAGCCAGAACATGTCTACTTTCCTTTAACTTGCCCATTTCTGGTTTTTTTGTCTAACATCTGTGAAATCATAATTCACAGTTTAACCTATGATTTAGATATTCCAAGCACCCTGATTAATGTCACAAACTATCCCAAAAAGAAAGAATGACCATCTGATTAATTATGAACAACATCATGTCTGTTGTTGCCAAACTCAGGAGGAAGAAAGGTTAGCAAGCAGCAGGCAGAGAGCTTCAATATTTAATAGTGTTGGCTCCTTGAAATTGATTGAAATCCCCTTTTATGAGGACAGGGGAGTACATAATCGTATCCCCTCATCTGTCTTTGACAGACACCTTCTGCTCCTTTTCAGCCTGCTTTGTCTAGGCTCCACAATTGTAGCATCATGTTCTGCTATTTTGTCTGCCATAATAAGAAGTGTTTTTATGTGTTGTTTCCAGCTTTTTGTGTGCATTGTGCTGTTTCTGACTGCTCAGTCTCCCCTGTGTCTGCTATCTGCCTTTGAATTCCATTAGCACAGCCACAGAGAGGTGATTACAGCTGGCTGGGGTCTTTTAATACAGATTAGATGTCATCTGTGAAGTCTTTCATATGTCTGCCATCATGTCGTCCCTCAAGTTATTGTCTGGGGGTCTTTTTCCCTTGAGCTGTTGATGTGGCCCGCTGTATGCTCCTGTCTGTATTTTGTGCACTTTGCCATGGTGAATATCGGTATTTGACACAACTAATAAGGCCTTTCAGTTTGATGGAATTCTCTCTCAGCACAGCTTGAAGCCTGTGTTTTCTCTCCGGGGAGACAGAGCTGTTTGCTCAGTATGGGGGCGGAGCTGAGAGACAGATTGTGCCAAACAAAAGTGTTGTGTTTGGCAGCACTCTTCCACTCTCAATTCCAGCAGGTTATAAAATTCACGCTCGTGACGTCCACTTGGTTGAGTGTTAAAGAAAGCTAAATAATTACTTTGCAGAATAATCATTTCCATGCATGATTTCCTGGTGATACAATTCAATTACATTGATAAGCAACCCCCTTCAGAAACAACTGGAGCCTGATTTTAATTGAACAGCGAGTCATCGCTCATTTTCACTAATTTGATTGTCACACTCTTGAATTGCGTTTGATGATCGCACAAAGCAAACCCAATGAGATAATAATTTGCGGAGTAATGCTGTACTTATTCTCGTCTGAAGGAATGCGATGGGGTTTGCCGTGCAGGTAAGAGAAGCTGTCATTCCTAATCAGGTGGAGCCAGTGGAGCATTCAGCATGAAGATGTGGAAAGCTGGAACAGGACTTAATGGTTTTGTCTTTGCACATCTCTCCATGTGCCTGTCTGAATGCAATTAAGCGTCCTTTGGTGGCAACATTCATTACTCTGTCCACATACTTGGATTGAATTCACTTGAATTAATTTACGTTTCCATGCACATCATTTGCGATTGAGTAAGAGCTGAAGAAAACAGGATGCCCTTTGTTTATCATTCCATCCTGATCTGACTGACAGTGTCCGGCTGAGAAGGTGAGGATGATGCCGGATTGACTCACCTGCCTCCATCACTGGACGCAGCTGTAACTGACCCTCGCAGCCAGGGGCCCGAGGACAAAGACAAAATGTCTCAGCACAACGGTTTTTCGAAAATGAAACATGACAGCCACAAAAATGATGGTGTAGGTGGTTCGTAAAGGAGCTTAGGGGCACATTTTTCCAGTTTTTACACCGGTAAAAGTCCATGAAATTAATTATAGCTCCAGAGCTCCCAGATCCCTTGTATAAAAGTCCATCTCAACTGTTGGCTGAACTTACTTTAAGTTACTCTTATTAATAAATCCATTTAACTTTTATTGGGCCTTGTTCCCCACTTGACTGTCATATGTAGAGCAGAAAAAAATCACTGGTTGTCACACTTTATGAAAAACACGAGATTTTAAAGTTTCCATCTAAGCAGGAAATAAGAAATATGCAAATCCCTCTTTACACAAACGCTCTGTAGAGTAAAATTTTCAGAGGTAATGAAATATCCAAATATTATAGTATAACAGACATTAGTCAACACAATTATGCAACTAGATACAATCCAAATGAGTAATTATATATTTTCAAGCTCTGCTCTACCAAATAGTTGAACTGGGGGTTTATGGTTAACCTATGAAGCTAATGCACAATAAAAAAGATACAACTCTTGACTTGTCAACGCTTACATTAAAATGCATTTTACTTTATCGTACCTATGCTAAGAAAAATCCAAAGAATGTCAATGAGATTAATCAATCAATCAATCTGTATTTGTATAGCACCAGTTCACAACAGGTGTTGTCACGAGGCACTTTACGATAAAACAGGCTGAAGCCATGCTCTTAATTTTGTAGATATACATATATGCATGTATACAAATACATATAAATATGTATGTTTGTATATACACATACATACATCCAGAGACAAGTCCATTCAGGCAGATGTACCCATTCAACTTTTTCATGGCTTTTGTTGAATCTAATTTGATTAGAGGTAAGCCCCTTAAGATGTGGCATCTCATTTTCAAGAGGGACCTCATGTCCATACGATTGTAAAGATAGTTACAATGGATGAATAATCAATACATCCATGGGTAGAGAGATCAATCTAATATGATCAATCTATATGTGTGCTGTTAGCAGGGACTACCATGTATTTAATTGTGTTGATTTCTCTAAAGTTATAATCAGGGACTGTAATTATAATGGAATGGGGTTAAAAGAATGGCCAGCTAATTGTAATTGTAATAATTGAAGCCTCGTAAGTCCACAGCAGCAGGCGTTCTCTATCAAGGCAGTCAACATACACACATTGGCCACCTCAGGACATACACCTGTCCAACTGCTTTTTAACACAAATAGCCAATCAGCCAATCACATGGCAGCAACCCAATGCATTCAGGTGTGTAGACACATTTAAGACAATCTACACAATTTGAAAGACAGCATCAGAATGAGGAAAATAATAAAATGATATTGGTGTACCCAGGATGCAATCTGCTTGACAGATCAGTTTGTGAGCAATTTTTAGCATTTTACTCTTTGGACATACTCTGTGGATTAGGTGCCATATTTTCCAGCGCACCATTTTATCGCACAAAAATCATGAGCAATTTCTCTGTGGATCTGGCCCAAAGAATTATAATTGACATTTTGCACCCTTTTGACTATTACCAATTGCCGCTCTTATCATCAACTTCATGCTCAACAATTTTTAAACACAAGTTGTGCACAAAAAAAAGATGCTTGAAAGGATAAAAAATAGTAACTTTTTCATGGCTTTTCCTTGGTGTAAGAAGGCCAGCGTGCTCCTTCTTCTAAATGTCTAATCAGATCATCTCAATCTTATCGATCTACGGGATTAAGTGCACACAAAATGTTGGGCCTGACAGCCCTGGAGTGGTGAAAAATGAAACATTTGTCCAAAGAAACTAGAGTGTGGGTTTGTAGGCATTTGTGTGTAAGTTTATATGGTGCAGCACAGATGAGAGAAGTGTAAGCTTGGTAAAATCCTCAGTTTTTCTGTGTTTGTGGCCCACTGGGTGAACAAGCAGCACTATAATTAATTTAGTGTCACCACACTCTGAGTCTCTGCGCTTCTCCAAAGAAACAAATGGTGAATAGAGGCTAGAAACCCAGGAGGTGTCGGCCAATACTGTGTTTGTTAATTTAATGTGGGTTAGATCCGCGTGCACGAGCCTCCCAAATGATCCGACTTTGAAGTGACTTTTTCGGTGCTGTTTTATTTAAAAGCTTAAGTTTGTTCTTTCACTGTGGCCAACTTTCAAAGGCTCTCTGTTCAGCATCATCAGTGTCTTTAATCGGTCCCTGATGCTGTTCTCTTCTGTAACCGAGATTGCGTTTGCCTGCATGATAGCCTCTGAATTTGTATTGTCAAGTGGAGAAGAAGGGGAAATAAATGTAAGGTTGATGCTAGAAAGAGAGATGTAAGTGTGCGTGACAGGATTTGGCTCGTGCTCATGCTGCAGGAAATCGAGAAAGTATTTTGCTGCACACATGATGGCCGACCTGACTTGAAAACAATAAGTGGAATATGTTTGCATGTGCTTACTCAGTCTGAAGCGATGCATATTTAATATCAGCGTCTGTCGCCTTACATTTAATTGGTGGATGGCGCAGCAGGGCAAGACCAAAAGGACAAGTCCTCTCCGGATTTACGTTAAACTCTCAGAGCAGGAATAAAAAACTCATGACATTGACACACATTTCTCTGGCAACCTTGTGTATTATGAATGAGGATATTATCCAAGCACAGCTCGGTGAATTAGACTAACTCTTACCCTAAGATTATCCAAATATCTTTGTGAATTCATACTCCTATTCATCTATGTATCTATTTTAATCAAACTTAACACACTTCACAGAGAGCAAAGCCCCTGAATTTCTCCTTTATTTTTTACAATATTCTCAGATAATAAAACTTAGAGTTTGTGAGCTTTTGTTTGCATGAACCTACTTCTGTTTTTTTGCATGTAAAGTATGATTCAGTTGGAATAAAGATGCCCTCTCCTGCAGGGGTTCCCGCAGCACTGAAGCTTAGGCACATTCCCCTCCCCAGGTGGTGTCAGTGCCTGTGGCGACAGAGACACAGAGGGGCCGTGACCACAACCTTTCAGTTGGTGCAACCCCGACAAGAAGGATGAGGACGGAGATAAAGGGGCACCCCCAACCCCAGTGTGCCCCCTCTGCTGTTTGCAGGTGCACTGTTTGTGGGCCACCAACAGAAACAGCCAGGTGATGAGGCTCAGAGAGGCCAAACCAGACATGAGAGCTACACAGAGCCTCCATCTGTTACAGCTGTGCATAGATTAGACCACTCTGTTACTCCATGGTTCAGTCTATTATAATGCTTTTGCATATATATATATATATATATATATATATTTGTCGTACCAACTTATGTAATGATACAGGGCCTTGTTCAAGTATTTTGAGATTAAAGTCACTTATTTTTAATTTGAAAGCGTATAACTACGAGCATAAAATTGAACATTTTAGATAACATTTTAATTTTGAGGGCAGGGGCGGCAAACTCATCACAGGAGGGGCCAGAAATTTAAAACACACTCTGAGATACGGGCCAAACTGGATCAACATATATAATCTAGGCCCATAGAAATCTGCCTGTTTTTGTCAAGCATTTGAACTTCTCTTTGCATTGACTCTTTTTGACCTATTTGCATTTATTGTTGTTTATTTTTTTTGTCAGAATTTCCCATACCTCTCTTTATTCATGCAATGTAATGCAATAAAACATAACTCCTGCATTTGTTTTGCCAGACAAAACTGTTTATATGCATCGGTCTTATTAAGGCTCAAATGAAAAAGGTTTTTGTTATTCAACCTTCTGAGTTGGATGAAATTCAGCCATTTTGTCTGGACATAGCTAAAATGACCACATCAAAATGTAGTAAAAGGTAAAAAGCAAAGAAACCAACAATTTAGATGCTAAAAAGAAGAATGGTGTAAGACAATGATAAAACACATGTCCATACAGAATAATCAGCATTTTAGACACTGGTCCATTTTCTGTCAAATAGCAGGATTACAACATTATGAGCACTAATCCCATCATGGGTTGGAACTACGGGAATGTTTTTCTGAAAAGCACAGCAGCTGAATTTCCAAGCAGTGAACAAATACTGGGCCTTGGCTTGTCACAAATCTATATTTACCACCCCGATTCAACAAGCCACGCTGCCATTTAGCCAGTTAGCTCGATATTCTGCCAAGCAGACAGCAGCTGGAGAGCCATGCAGCAGAAATTGTACAGGCAACATTTGGCATTCAAAGGACATTCACAGCAAAATAACTTCTAGCAAAGCCAGATGGGTAATTGATGAGAAGCATCGTAATTGGTAAGAAAACGCTGTTTTTGATGACATACTGGGCATAAATGTGTACACACTGAGGACAGGAGGGACGACTGTAACTTCTACCTGCCTGATGTTATTTCAGGCCTGCATGAACGACAAAGTAATTTGTTCATTTCATGGACAGATGGAGACCAGAGTGACAGATGATTCACTTTACTTCATCTTCTCATCCTGTTATGCGGCTAATTCTATCCCAGATCCTTTGTTGATGTCACAGACACAAACATTGCAGAGACAAACAAGTACAAACACTGCACAGTGCCATGGAGCCGCTTCGGTGATGATAAGAGAACTTTATCAGCTCAATTACTAAAGAAGTAACAGCAAAGACACAAAAACAGCATAGTGTTAAAAAGACAAGCCTTTTCTTCAGTTTTTGCTGAGGCAAAAGACACAAGAGTTTTTATTCAAATGTAAGCTCAAGGAAACTATTTATTATTCAGCAGGCTGCCCAAGAACATCAAATTTTACTTGAATTATTGTAATTAGGTGCATTACTTTCTGCCAAATGTAGTGTCAGTATAAGTCCTCAGACTGCAAAATGTATACCATATGAGCATTTGGACTTTCCCTAGTCTATTTTTCCTGGCTTAATCTGCTGCCCCTTTAAGATTAAAATAATGTTTTTTTAAGACAGGAAAAAGACTGAGATTTTGTGACTTCAGTGCTGGGCAGTAAATGCTTACTTGTGGCATATATCTGTACTACATCAATAATATCACTGATTTGAAGTACCTTTAGTGAAAGCAACAGTTTCTAAAACAGTGATGATGTTGCAGTTACTTACCAAAGTAATGCTTATACTTCGTGTGTAACTCTCTGTATTCAATGGACTGCTATATATATTTATGATGTATATGATGAAGCAAATAGTGACAGAGGGAGCTGTAATTTCAGTGACTCAAAGTGTTAATCTATATTTCACTCATTTATTACCTCCGCCAAGGAGGTTATGTTTTTGCCGGCGTTTATCTGTCTGTCTGTCTGTTTGTCTGTTTGTTTGTTTGTGTTCAAAATAACTTGAAAAGTTCTGAACGGATTTGGATGAAATTTTCAGTAATTGTCGGGAATGGGATATGGAAGAACTGATTAAATTTTGGGGGTGATCTGGATCACCATCTGGATCCAGGAATTTTTTAAAGGATTCTTTAACATTGCCAGATAGGACCATTTTCGCCAAAGTGGACCGATTCAACCAGCAACCCCCACTGAGATTAAGAATCTCATTTGTGTCCTGGTCAAGACACAATGCAGAACAAGATCCAGAAATAAACAAACTCAGATAAACACATATGAAAAATTCAGAGTCAAAGAGCAGAAAGCCAAGAGTCAAAACATCTACAACCTGAAGCATCTCCCTCTTATGCTTTTAATCTGCCTTTAAAAAGATTTATAGAGACTAGCTTTTTATGACACAATTTTTCCTGCAGTAGATTCAAGTCTGCAGGAGCAGCATATCTGAAACTTCCTTTACCAAAATCAACATGAACTTTGGGTACAGAAGTATGAAGGAAGCAAATTAAGTATGGCCTTATAAATAAGGACATACTAATGATTGAGTCTTTGAGTATCCAGTGAGGGCCAGCCAACCCGATCATACAGAGCACAGTAATGAGGAAGCACCTTAAGAATTTTTATGAAACTTAAACCTCCATGATTAACGTTATTAAAAGATTTAGGCATTAAGAAGATGCATGTATATTAAAAAAAATCACCCTGGTCAAGCAGAGGCACAACAGTAGCGGTCCCAAGACTAAGCCCTGCATCACACCATTTTTTTCCTCCAATAAAGGTAAGGCCATCAGCCTGAACAAACTGAGATCTGTCTGATAAATAGTTAACAATCAACTGTATCAAAGACTCTGACAAGTAAATAGAAAAGGCTGAACAATGTTCTTTTTTGTCCAAATATTCAATAAAACCACTGACTACTTTTAAGGCTGATGTGGTGAAGTTGTTCTTTTTTTTCCAAAAACCAGACTGATGTTCAATTAATATATTGTTCATTATCAGAAAAATCTTTGAGTTATTCACTCACAAGAGACTTTAGAGTCTTGTAGTTATTTAAAAAAGATGGGACTCCCCTTTAAAGTTTGTGTCAGATAAAATAAAGATTTACTAAAACCTTTGCTTCAAACCTGTCAAGGATTGTTTTTAAAGAGAAAAAGTAGTAAGTTTAAGTTATTAGATATAACTAATTACTAATTACTACTATAACTACTACTACTATAACTTTATATATAACTTCTATTAAGTAGTTTTTAAGGGGCTATGTGTAAAAGTAGCCCTTTAAACTTTGTGAGCCTCTTCAACACTACTTTTGAAGTTTCTTTTCTGAAATTCCCCACATGTATTATTTTTGGGCACTTCCTGGAGTCCCCCTGCTTCAGCCTTGCTAAGAACATGCTGCTTGGGTGTAAATCTTCATAAGCTGTCCCCATGCCCCTCTCTAAAAGTAGGTGTGGCTGCAGTTTTCCAGCAATGTTCTCTAATTTTGTTGTGGCTGTCCAGATGTGCCTCGACATGTTCCTTCCTCTCAGGTCCCTGTGGGGCAAACAAACACAGGAGGCACTCAGGAAGCATCTCCCATCTGGGGTCAGTGACATATCCCATAATGACATCATTAGGGATGGTCTTCAGACAGAGTTTAAGCACATGCTTTTGAAAAGGGGAGCAAGCGTCAGAGGGAGAGGACGTTTTTTTCACATGTTGGGAGAATTTGTATACCAGCCATTGTCATGTTTTATACATGGAACATCTAAAATTGTTACGGATTATGTAACCCTTAAAGTTCATACCTCTTTTTTTTGTCATTCAATTTTTCATTTGTTGCAGCACAATATCTTTACAAACATTTTCAAATTTCACAGATGTGACATAAACAAATTAATCGTCTGTTGAAGAAAGTAAAAAGGAGAAACAGATAGATAGGACACGAAGATAAAAAAAAAGTAATCAAAAAATAAAAAAATTTAACATTGATAAAAATAAAAATAAACACTCATCTTACAACTTAAAGGCAGCCCCTACCCCTGGCACCCCTTATAATTCATATACATTCAAAGCATATATAAATACCATCACCTGCATAACAATACCTGTCCTTCCCTCCCACTCTGCCTTGCACCCCTCTATGGTGTCACATCTCTTATGTAGTCCACAAAGGCTTCCCATACCTGACTCAATTTACTTGGAACATCATTAACCCTGGCAATCATTTTTTCAAAGGCAGCTGTCTCTGTCATGAGTTTTAACCACTCCACAGGCTCAGGTTTATGTGGACTCTTCCACTTGCGTAGTATGAGTCCAGCTGCAACAATGAGACCAGTTATTGTCACCTGAAGTTCTGCCTTTGTAAGGCCTGGTGGCATTAGAGCCTTATCCATTAACAGACATAATTGTGGGGATATTGTTAAAGGTCGTTTAAGCCATCCTTCAAGGTTTTTCAGCACCACCTTCCAAAAGGGCAGGACCATAGGACAGTCCCATATAGCATGAAGGAATGTGCCCAACTCCTTATGACATTTCCAGCATTTACTGTCCTGAGTTAATCCCATTTTAAACAGTTTCAGTGGTGTAAAATAATATCTATGTACAATCTTATAATGGGTGAACTTACTCCTTGCATCTCTTGTAGCCCAGCCTACATTTGAAATCACATCCTGCCATACATTTTCACTAATCTCTCCACCGAGATCCTTTTGCCATATTAATCTCAAGCTTTCACACATGTTTGTTTGAATATTTGACATTTTTCTATAAAACAGCGAGGCGGAGTGCAGAGTATGACAACAATCGAGAAATTCTTGAACCTTGTTTTTCCTTCGTCTGCCCATTGTAATCCAAAAGTAGAACTCATACTACTCCTCAACTGTAAGTACTTCCAAAAATCCCCTTTGTCTGTTAGATTATATTGTTCTTTAAGATTTTGAAATGACATAAGTGACTGATTCCTGTAAAGGTCACTGACAACACGTATTCCTTTTGCCACCCATGTACCCCAAGAACATGTTTTTTTCCCTATACATATTGAAGGATTATTCCATATGGAGGAATAACCCTGTTTATACTGTGAGATCCCTAAGGTCTTGTGTGCTCTTGCCCATGCCCATCGAGAGTGTTGTAAAATTAGGTTTTTTTCTTCAGTCTGTCTGTCGGTTTTCTTCTGTGATAGTAATTCAACAATATTAAATGGGAGCGGCAAGTTCCCTCTCAATCTTAACCCAACTAGAGGTTGACCCATAATCTGTCCAGTGATTTGTTAACTTGTTCATTTCAAATGCTGTACTATATAACTCCATATTTGGAAGAGCTAGTCCCCCAATATCTTTTGAAGCAAAAAGTTTCCTTAGAGCAATTCTGGGTTTTTTCCCGTTCCATAAGAAGTCTGTTATCATACGATTATATTGTTTGAAAATCTGGTCAGAGATAGTTACTGGTATCATCATAGAGATGTAGTTAAACTGTGGAGCGACTGTCATCTTAATAATATTAATTTTCCCCCATAGAGTGAGGTTTATCAGTTTCCATTTGTCCAGATTTGTCTTGATTTTTTGAATCAGAGGACCTGTATTAATGGAGATTATATTTTCTAAATCTGAACATAATCTAATCCCCAGATATTTCATTCCAGATGGGATAACCTTAAATTGAAATGTAGAGATTACTGATTGGCTGCACCCTTTTGATATTGGCATACCTTCAGATTTTTGCCAGTTTATTTTATAGCCTGAAAATTTTGAAAATGATTTAATTGATGATAAGACATTAGGGATGGACACCATAGGGTCTTTGATAAGTAATAAAATGTCATCTGCGTATAGAAACAGTTTGTGTTCCTCTCCCCCTTGTAACACCCCTTTAATATTAGTATCCGTCCTGATTGCAGTTGCCAATGGCTCAAGGAATAACGTAAAAAGTAGAGGACTAAGAGGATCTCCTTGTTTGGTCCCACGTGCTAGGCCAAAGAAGGGAGAGGTCAGTCCATTCGTTATCACTGTTGCTCTGGGGTCAGAATAAATTATGTCCACCCATTTGATAAAACGTTCCCCAAACCCAAATATCCCAAGTGTATGCCGCAAAAAGCCCCACTCCACTCTATCAAACGCCTTTTGGGCATCTAAGGAGAGAGCAGCTATTGGGGTACTTTCATCTCGGTTAAGCTGAATGAGGTGTAATAGGCGTCTAACATTATCAGAAGATGATCTTCCTTTAATAAATCCCACCTGATCAGAGTGTATTAAATGTGGCAAAACACTCTCTAGCCTCATAGCAAGAATCTTTGTCAGGATTTTACAATCCACATTGATCAGACTGATAGGTCTGAAGCTTCCTGGATCAGTGGGATCTTTATCTTTTTTAACAATTAAGGATATCAGTGCTTCATTAAATGTTCCTGGTAGTTTTCCCAACAAAAATGATTCATCATACACTGTTTTTAAGATAGGAGCCAATTTATCAGCATACTTTTTATAATATTCTGAGGGAAAACCATCTAGACCAGGTGACTTTCCAGCCCTCATTGACGAAATGGCTTTTTTAACCTCCTCCACGCTTACTGGGCTGTCTAAGAAGTCCTTCTGATCACCTGGCATTTCTGGCAAACTGATATTTGAGAAAAAGTTCTCATAATTACTCACATCTGGATTGACCTCTGATTTACAAAGTTGTTCATAAAAATTTACAAATACTTTGTTAATATCCCCTGTTTGTGTCACCAATTCACCTTTCTCATTTTTAACAGCTGGTATGGCATAACTGGTCTCCTTTTGGTGTAATTGTCTAGCCAATAGTTTCCCTGATTTCTCTCCACTCTCATAAAAATTGCTTTTCAACCTAAATAGGGCATACTCAGCTTTTTTGTTGTATAATTCATTTATTTGAAATTTCAAGTCACATACTTTTTTCAACAACGAGTCAGAGTGTTTCTCAGACAGTGATTTCTCTAGTTCTTTAAGCTGGGATTCAAGATCTTTTAATCGCTGTATTCCCTCTCTTTTTCTCTTGCTTGAATAAGCAATAACTTTCCCCCTTATATAAGCCTTAGAGGCCTCCCAGACAGTTCCAAACTTATCTGTGGACCCAGTATTCACCAGAAAGAAATCATCAAGTTCCTTTTCTAATAAACTATTAAATTCTGGATCCTGTAGTAGCGATACATTTAGCCTCCATCTATTTTTCCTCGCCCCGTCTGATTTAATTACTAAATCTAGCTGCACCGCAGCATGATCAGTCAGTGCTATGGGTCCTATTGTGCAGTCTGAGATGCTCTCTACTAGATCTTTGCCAATCAGGAAATAATCTATCCTAGAGTGAGATTTGTGATTATGGGAATAAAAAGTATATTCTTTTTGTCTCGGGTTGACAAGCCTCCATATATCAATCAATCCCAGGCCCTTCATCAAGAGTTTAATTGCCATCCTGTCTTTCGGTACATTATTTGAGAAGGTGGTTTTATCCAAGGCCCCATCCAAGACTTGATTGAAATCTCCCCCTAAAATTGTGTGTCCATCAGGTATGCCCCCTATCAAATTATTTATTCCATGGAAAAAATCCGGATCTCCAATATTCGGTGCATAAATGTTACATAAATTAACTTTTTTCCCATCAATTTTAGCTTCCACAAATATCATTCTTCCTTCTTTATCCTTATGTTCTTTTAAGATGAGAAAATTTAACTTCTTGTGAACTAGAATAGCCACTCCATGCTTTTTACTCGTATATGAACTGTGATAAATCTGACCGACCCAGTCTCTTTTCAATTTGACAGCCTCCGAATCAATCAGGTGGGTCTCCTGTAAAAAAGCTATATGGGTTTGTTGGGACTTAAGGTGTGATAAACATTTCCTTCTTTTCACTGGATTTTGTAGCCCATTTACATTCCAGGATACTATCCTCACACAATTAGCCATAATTTAACAGAAACCTTGTATATGGTTCATACTGAGATGATAACTCGCATATAGGTAGGGGGGAACGTGAAAAAGAAAAAGGAAAAAAAAGAAAGAGGAGGACACTAAACAAAGCCCCCAAACACAGAACAGCATACCTGCCCCCCTTTTCTCTCTCACTCGAGAGACCCACCGCAAACACGGTCCATGAATCACACTCAGATGTTCCCCATTAGAAGCCCCCCACCACCCCTCAAAAAGTCACCTGATAGTCGTCTCTTTTTACAATATGCCACACACTTGCTGTATGTAGTACGCACCGTTGAACTCTCCTTTACTGGTTCCTGTCATGGTGCCTGTGCTGTCTGTTAGCTAAGGGCTCGCCCCACTAGCTAACAGAGTATTAGCGCTGTGTTTTGTTGCTCTAGATTCCATAATACACAAGTTACCAGAGCTCCCATTGCAGTTAAAGTGTTAAACTATTGCTTCACCAAGACTTAGAGTATGACCACTCAGATTCAACTAACGAATTTGGGGTAAATTGGTGGGTTAATCGGGACATTTCCATTAGGCGGCCATCTTGCTCGGTGACGTCACGTGACCTCAACCTCATACCTTTTTGATGTCTGTGCTCAGAGTTTACAAAAATGTAATGTATGGCATATATGTCTGGAAATTTTTTTATATATCAGTAATCACTTTATATCAATATCTCTGTTCTCGTCTTAATGTTGGTGGCAAAAATGCTCAGGGTGTCCTTGCTATGAGGCATGAAAACAGTCGTCAGCCACTCTTGCCTCATCAGGTCAGATGTGTCCCTTTAATGAGGGTAGGATTAATATGCAAGATTAAGCACACCAAAACCATATTTTTCTTCTTTGTAGCAATCTGAGATCTATTTACAGCCTTAAGCCTCAGCTTATGAAAGTAAACACACTTCTCAAATACAGCAGTCCTGCGGGTCCTCCACAGACCAAAAATATTTCACTGCTCATGTTCATTTGAAATACAGTAGGTACAAAGATCATCTAGCAGATGTAACACAATGACAGCAATTTTGAAAATATATCCCTTGGGTGTTAGTATTTTGACTCCCTGACATCAAATAAAGGAAGACAGGGAATTCTGTACAGCAAAACCAGGATTTGTAAGGCTTTGAATGAGTCTAATAAAAGCAAATCCCCAGCACTTTAAATGCCTTTGCACACAGAGTCTGTATTATAAATCCAAATTGTTGAACATTTAATAAGAATTTGATATATTTGTGTCAATCATATTTGCACACAGACTCTGAAATTTTACCATGTTAACATTATTTCCAGGAAAGGTTTGATTTCCTGTGTATTTTACATTTGCTCTAACTATAGAGTAAGAGAGTGATTTCTGACTGTCTCAAACAGGGGTGCCCAGGCACCCTGAGTTGTCCTCTGGTTTTGTCAGAGGTGCCTTCAAAATGTGTAAAACTCCAACCAAGAGGTATGTAGGATATATGCAGGTCATTGGCATATGATTTTATGTTTATTGTCATGTACACATTTTCTCTGAAAATTACAGCATTGGTATCAAGGTTAGTAAATGAGGCTTACACCAATACTCATCATTAACATTACATAACGTTTTTTAAACCTGTTCATGGTGTGTGAACAGTGGTTTTCTAGTGGCTGCTACAAACAAGTTAGTATTGTTAATGAAAGCCTTGGAGCTTTCTATTTGGAGGCTCCAATAATAACTGGACTTTCCTGCATCACCCCGGCTAGGGCTATCCACTAACAGGAATAAAATTGAATTCTTATTTCTTTTCGTGAAATACCCCATTTGTTTCAGTTGGTGGTTAGAGAATATTTGTTTCATATTCATACATTTTGCCCAGGCTGACTTGAGATTATTTTACAATTTCTAAAGGTGCCCCATC
Source organism: Cetoscarus ocellatus (assembly GCA_037902135.1). Classification (NCBI taxonomy): domain Eukaryota; kingdom Metazoa; phylum Chordata; class Actinopteri; order Labriformes; family Labridae; genus Cetoscarus; species Cetoscarus ocellatus. Next base: position 713,796 of record JBAMNC010000262.1, read on the forward strand.
TGAAAAATGGTTAAGAGAAGCTGGTCTAGAGCAGTGGCTTTCCCGAGAACAGTGGCTGCAGTTCTTTCTCTTTCCCTTTTTGTTCTCTGACAGGTCATTGCTAAGTGTTGTTGACAAACGAGTTGGCTCTTTGTACTAATTAATTTAAATGTAAGTCTAGAGCTGGTTTCTGTTTTAAGATAGATAAAGGGATAATTCTTTGTGCACAGCACATACCAAAAACTGAATGATGTACAGCAGTGGTTCTCAAACTTTTCGCGGCCTGTACCCCTTCAGACACTCGACCTCCAACCATGTACCCCCTACTCTCACGCACTTATAGCAGCTAGAAAAGGAAATGTGTCTGTAAGCCTGCCGCCACCCCCACCTCCCACATTTCACATGCATAACATACAAATAACATCTCTTAAAGTGAGTTATTCCTCACAAAATAGATTTATTACCAGCAATTTGGCAACGCCAGTTCACTTTCGAAAAAAGAAATTTGCATTTCTGGAACATATTCAGTTATGAACTTGAAACTGTTACAAACTCACCACAGCTTTAATGAACATATGTTACGATACGAATCTTAGACAATTCAGGACAGATTTCCTTCTCTAAGTTGCCTCACAAATCCAGCCTCCAGCCTCTCTGCCAACACTTCAAGCCTTTATCAAAGCTCACCATACAAACATTTGCCAGTTTAAACTTTAACTACTGAAACAACTGATTGAAACATGACAGGTATTTGAGTACCCTCTACATCACTTCGCGTACCCCTGGGGTTATGAGTACCCCAATTTGGGAATCACTGATGTACAGTGATGTTACCAAACATCATGTAAAATAATGTTCCAGAAAAAACATGGTGCTGGGTTATTGAAATTCTTACTTTTTTTAAAATACAGGTATACATAATGATTCTAGTTAAAAATGTTGCTTAATTTGGCTAATTGAATATTAAGGACAATGTGACTAACTAGCTAGATGTTTAAAAACAAAAAAGGGACCCTTTTTAGTGAGCTGAGCAAAATGGTCTGATCAATAAAAAGAGCTGAAATTCCCATCCCAGTCAACAAAAGGCCACCTGCTTGTTTATACATTTTACCACCCACCTGAAGAGCTGGCAACACCAATCTAATAGGAAACAGCCTGGGTTCAGCCTTAGAGGCAATGAGCCCTGTATATCATGGGTATTGAGGTATTTGAAACCTTTGGGCATACAAACACTGTTTTTTGAATTTCCCGGGCTATGAAGCGCCAATTAATTTTTTCTATTACAGGTCAGTATCAAAATAGGTTATATCTTCCTTTCAGGTATGGTGGGAGGTTATTTTTTCGTACAATTAAGACAGTTTAATTAAGTTTTTTTTTTGTTTGTTTGTTTTTTAATATAATCAAACTGATCTACTGGTCTAAACCATCCATTCTATTTTGATCCATAAGAGCATCATGCTTTACTTCCTTGTTTCAATAAAAGTCAATAGGTGAACTAAAGCTGTCTTGTTAAAGGGAAATTACATCTCTGTTTAAAAAACAATAAAATATGTCACACGAGATCAAATACACTTTTAATAGTGCATTAAGTTCGAGTTTATTATACCTTGCTCTAAGGCTTTGCATAATCTGGCATAGATGAGTCCATATGGAGCAACTTCTTTAACTTATACAGTTCAACTACTACAATTACAAACATTTAAAAGCATTTCATTCAGAAATGAACACTTTTCAAACTTAAATAACTGGAATAAAAGTACTTTCAAATATGTCAATCACATGTGTATACCTTGTAGGAGTACACCAGTCGAAACAATAAAATGTAATTAGCACCATACTGTGGTTAATTTTCTCCCAGTGGCTTTTATAAATAGGATTTAAAATATTATTTCATTACTGTATCAAGTCTTCCCTTGCCCAATACATCTCAATGAGCTCTTGCAACCAGGGTAAAATCAGTGAAAGCAGAGGGGGGGTTGTTCCCCCTCTGGTTGAAAACAAAGTTATATCCCTCCTCCTGTGGGTGTCACTGTTACCACATCTGAGGCACTGAGCTGGCTCACCCACAGGTCCCCCTGCACTAATGACTTATGGTGGGGTCTTTGCACAGACCAACAAATTTCTGCAACACTGAACACACGCACACATACATGCTCCCAACACATGTGTGAGTGCTTCCAGCAGAAATTGAAGAGCTCTACACTTGATGTACGAGAGTCTGTTCAGGCTTTGCTTGCACTGCTTAGACAAACACAAGCAGACAGCCAAGCAATTGGTCTGAAATAGCTGGAGTAGTAAGTGCATTTCAAAGCTTTGTAAATAGAGGAGGGAGCCTGCTGTTGCATTATTGTCATAATTGACTATTGTGGTTTGTCATGTTACTCATGGAGTGATAATTAATAGATTGTAGGGTTGATGTTTCATGAAATAGTTATTTTATTACTGTTGATTTATTTACAAACAGGGTATTCCTGTCTTTTGTCTCCTATCTGTCCCCATTGTCATGAGGGAGAAGGGGGAAATACAGCAGAAGCCCAGTTGGGAGGTGCGGATGGGGGTCTGACTCTACTTCCCCTTTCCTCTGTCAAGAACACTTTATACACCTTTATTTGTCATCATCTTTAGTCTGCTGTTCTTTTAAGGTGAAAGGTTGTTCACGATTTTGTTAAGATTTTTGTCCATGGAGGAAATTAGGGGCCATGGGCTAGAGGTATCAACCTTGAGCCTTCATGTACGGATCCTGGGTCCATTGAAGGTGATGATTCTATCTTTACTTTGATGGACATTAGAGGGGATAGGTCAGATAGAAGAAGTGTTCCCATTGTGTGTAGCTCACAACTCAAACTGATGTTGGTTTCATTGGACTACTAATTGAACAAGCACTGGTGAGAGGATGTTTCCAAATGAGAACCCCCGTGATGTCCAGGCTCTTTCTATCTACCTCTATTTGAGGCTTATTAATGGTGTCAAAACCACTTATTTTCTCCAGTCTTTTCTCTCCTCCCTATTCTAAAATAAAAGTGAAGGGGAAGGTTAACCTGGCACACCACATATATTTTTCAATATATTTCACCAGTCCACCTGGGAAAGAGCCTATACAAAGTGTTTGGCGAGGGCAGAACCTTTCAGAAGCATATCTGGCAGGGGATTGGACGATTGATCCATCAAACAGTTGGATAATGACATAGGTGGCCGCTACTGCGCTACAGAATGTAAGCCACTTTGTAGAACAAACTCTCTTCAAAACATGTCAGAAGTAGGGTGAAAATATCCTCACTATAGAGAGGTTTGTAGTTTTGTTATTTGTGTTTCATTTAATTAAGAAATGCGGTCACAATCTGAATAAACTGCTACAGATGCTAACAGCTGTCATTTGATTCACTTCCTGTTGTCATCCGACTCGTAGCTGGTTTCTTTTCTTGTACTCAAGGATGCTGATTGGATCATGCTGCTATGGCTGCACACAGTTGTTGGTGATTGGAGCTTGGCAAAACGGTTCGGCCTGATTACAGACTTTGAATCAGGCAGGTCCAGCTGCTGTGCAAGTTTAGGGGAAACTAAACAAACAGCTGTCTGTTTTATTGATTAAATTAAAATACTGCAGTAAAATAATTCATGTTTTAAGTAATGTTTTAAGGGGATCATAACAATAGCTGTACATTTAGTTTGTATTTTTTACCTGTAAAATAACCCTTGAAGTGGTCATCCTGTTTTGCATTTTCTGTTTTTTATCTTAATATTTACATGTGTTTTTTCCCATTCACCTGTTGAACTGGAAACGTATACTTATTTTTTCATCTCTTTAATTGAACACATGAATATAGAAATAAATCATATTTACATTATAAACATAATTTAACCCCCCCAAAAAATAAAGCATATTCACACATGAGATGAAAAATACCTACTTCCCTGTATAATCGCTTTTATTTTGAAAGGTTTCAAATTGACTTCTGATCCTCACAGCGGAGGGGTCCTGACAGTGCAGGTCTGCAGCCAGACTGTCTTGAGAGTAGGTGGTACCAACATGGTCACTACCTGGAGCTCTCATGTCCAGAGGCTGGGTCTGTTTGGGGGTGTTTGAGCTGTGATCCCCAAGAAGTGCAAAGAATGGCCTTCATGTGTAAGTTGTGCAGGTCACATGCCTCTTGAACATGTTGATGGATGAGCCTGTTCTTTAAATGTTTTACACAACTTCAGATTTTTTTTTTAAATTAACAAACTCTGCATGAACAAGATGAGCTTTTAACACTTGCCAGTGTCGGCTGTGGTAACCAAAGAGGTCACCAGTTAACGTGGTAACTCTTTACACCCAAGACTACACCCGCAGTGTCTACAAAGGAACTCTTACAGCAACAAAGTAAAGACCAGCTTTATAGAAGTGTATATAATAAATTGTCTCTATACAGATAAAGACTGATTAACTGAAGTGGAAGCTCATGTGGTGAAAAAGGAACATTTCTCTGCTTCATCAAGCTAGATGAAGCTTGACAAGTTTTGATGTGGTCAGTGTTGTTAAGTTTTTTGATGCTATACAAAGACATTAAGTAATGTTAACATGTTGCTATTTCTATGCTAGTTATTGCTAGATCACCAAAAGCAACCCTTTTGGATGGTAAATTATTTTAATTATACCTACTATTTTTCTTATCATTTCTAATTGAAATTGTCTTGTAGACATTTTACTATTATTACTGCTACTGTTCACAGTAGACCGGAGAAAGAGCTGGATGAAGCCATGTGGTGTCAGTCATTTGAGGAGTCTTTGGAATGCTGATGATGCAGATCCCTGGACACTGTCCTACTTTACATGCCATCTTAATCAAAGCGATGGCATGTCTCTTCATCCAAAATGGGAAATCCTCATAGAATAAAACCAGGCAGTATATAAACAAATTCACTCATTGAGAGCGCTTAGAAGTATACTGACCAAGGCCGTAAATATTTTTATCTAGGCTGTAAAAATTGTCCATCAGTTGTAGAACCTCCACAGTTCCTGCAGCCAGCCCCCAAGCAGTCACTTCAGGAAGTACAGTATTTTGCACTTTGACATGGCCATCATTTTTAGACCCCATAGGTTGCTGCTGCTGTTTACACTACAACTGCAGTGTAAGAGTTAACTTGTTTATGCTAGTTGCTGGTTGGTTGTCTTCTCACTGCAGACAAGCTGCTTTAGGGTTTGATTGAAACCGGGCAGAGACCATCTCTTCTCTTCTCTGGAACAACTCAACCAAACAATCCAGATACCACAAATGATAAAGCACCATTAGTGTCTTAGCATTACAAAGCCTATCCTTGACCTTCCATGCTAGCACTGTTATCTGCCTGACATTTTTTCCAACTGCAGGCGTAAAGGCAAAGTCAAGGTAGAACTGTAGCCTCTGGGCAAATAGATACAATATACACAACTGTCATACAAATGAGCCACACCTAAAACTATGAAATTAGTGCATAACTCTAGAGATTCATTAAACCAAAAAGCATGAATTATAAAAAAATCACCTCATGTAGAGGTTGTATTGATAATGAAAAGAGCTTTCAGGAACCAGGCTGTAAACATATTTATTACTGCTGTAATATCAGGCATTTTAATATGGAGTGTGTATGTGACATACTGTGCTTTTGCAGCCACCCTCTGGTGGACATTTAAGGAACTGCAGTTTTTGCACCACCACACTGGCTTCATTTATCAACACCAGTCAACAGCATTTTGTCATAATAAGTTAGATATTCATGATGTGGTCAGTAAAGGAGTTTTGGGAATGGTTCAGTTTATCTTTATGCAGCCTGTAGCATCACTTGTATCATTAAACAGTAAAGTAACTTAAGTAGCGATACGTATGTCCTCTTTTAAAGGACAAGACAGATAATGTAGCAGTACAGAGAGTCAATGATCATACAAGACTGTCTTTCTTTCGTTTCCAAAAGCTGCAAATAAACCTACTTTATTAAAAATAAACACAACACTATCAGCCAGTATAGTATGAGGCTATATATCAGTGCATGAACAAACATGCTTTATTATGCATGCTTTAGATCTTTAAAATAATATTCTTCCGAGTTGCCTCCACTGTCCCTTTGAAGCAGACAGTCACCTTGCCAATACTCAGTGCAGCACCACCTGTCAGGGCTTGCCTTGGGCCCCAGACAGAGCCCTCTGTGGTCCAGACTGGATTTTGCGGCGGATCAGTGGGATTTACGAGGACAACAGACTGCTGCTGTATACTTCCATGTTTGCTGCCCAAAACTCAATTTGGTTACACTGCTCCTCATCTCTACTTTGCCTGCTTGACTCCTGATGAGGACAGGGACAGAAGGGAGAGAAGCAACAGAGGGAGGCTGTTTGAGTTCAAGTCAATATCCAGAGTCTGCTATGATTCTGTTAGCACTTTCTAGGCTTTAAAAATAGCAGTACCCTGCTCTTGTTGGGTGATTAATAACATATAGTTTAAATGTGATCTGAATTTTTTTCTTCATAGCAGCTGGTATTATGTCTAATGAACTTGACCTTTACATATGAAGCAAGAGATTGGGTCATTAACACGGATCAAAGGAGATCTGATGCAATGGCATATGACAAAACCAGCTCTTGACCTTGTGTAGCCATGCATGATTATTTTTTTCAGTAGACTTGACATCAGGGGTGTGAGGCAAAGGCTACCAGAATCACAATAATCTGAATTAATTTACTATTACTGAACAGATTATCAGCTAGCCTTAAAACAACTCGAGGAATCCTGAGCAATCTTATCTATATGAGCAATGAATGGCTGTATGAGGAATTTGGTATTTGCATGGACGAGATCTCTCCAACAAACTACGAGCAGTTGTGGACAAAGTATTAGACTTTTTATTCATGGACTCTCCTGATCAACTATTACTCCAATAAGAGTGACAGTTGCTCAGTCATATAATTGTACAAATTATTTCTTGCTTGCAAAAGTATTTACATACTTTATAAGAATTCTTAACACATTTGTGCACTCTTATGGAATGCAATTTTTGAGATTCAATTATAATTATCATTTTAGCATCCCATGATCATAAAATTCAGATTATCAGTATTGAACAATTACTGTGGTGCATGGTGTGTTGTGCCTGTGAGGCTTAACCTCCCTGTCTTACCAAACTAATGTTCCCTCTTTTTGTTTTACTTAAATGGGCTAAATCAATGTTTCTCAAATAGTGGGTATAGGGGTTCGGCTTGTCTGGGTAAAAGTTTGATTGACTCTCTTGGTGCCAATCCAACACTCTGCACTGTGATTGGCTATTATAGCTATTAGAAGAAGGATTTAGGTAAAATTCAAAGGGTTATAGCTGCGCCCTTTTGGGTTAATTTTGTTAATGAACTTGAGCTTGTTTTATGCTTTTCTACTGCCTTTGACTACTCAAAGCAGCTTTTACACCACAGATCACATCTATATTACCAATTCTACCCATTCACTCTCAAATTCACTTACTGGTGGTTCAGGGTCTCTGTATATGTAGTCCATCCGTATTACCTAACATGGTCATGCACTTTTATACCCATTTACACGCCACTGACACACTTAACCCTTCAATTTAGGGTTAAGTGTCTTGCCCAAGGACACATCACCAAGTGACTGACGGAGCTGTAACTTGCAACCTTCTGATTATCGACAGAGCCCACTGTCAGACTGTGTCACCGATGCCCCATGTCGTTTTATTTTTCAATTTTCAACAAAGCAGGAGATTACAACAACAAAAAAAGAAAACAAAACACAGACACTTCAAGATTGCCTTGTCTCAAAAACATTTGTTACTTTAACATTTAATAATCAAGTCTTCTTCTTGTCATTGCAGTGTAAACACTGTTCATTTCTACCATTTTTTTAAACATTGCTCCTCTTAGTTAATGTTGTTCAATGTGGAACTTCTTTTCTGCTGAACTTTAAATGTGACTCTGGCCTCTAACCTTTTCTTTGAGTCTTTCAATAGATGAATAAATATGCAAATTCCACCTTGTTGTTTTTATATTTTTTGTATTCTGTGGTGTTAGAATATGAATTATTAGTCATGCTGGGAAATAAAAAACACTAATGGAGAAATGAGTTTTTACATGCTTTGATCCACTTAGAAAAATCTTGCCTTCGCCCTTTTAGCTAGGAACTTCATGTGAGGGAGGGGCATGAAAACATATTAATCTCAATGGGGGGCACAACAAAAAGTAATTGAGAACCACTGGGCAATATGAAAGAGCTCATATTTTTGGGAACTGTGAATAAGACATCATATTTTCAAAGCATAAGTCAGGCAGTTAGTATAGTGTACACAGATAGTTGGCAACCTCTGTGTGGGATTTATTACACCCAGTCTGTCAGGACATCTCTGTTTAAACACAATTTATGATAACGTTTCCAAAGAAAAGGCCTCTGCAGCTATCTGTATCTTATTAATTACATTATCCCCGATTTCCTTCAAGAGACTTATTTAGATGTTGATGTGACTTACAATGTTGTCAGGCACTTTCTCTGGGTCTCTTCTAAATGTTCTTTATGTGGAGCACAAGTTTTAAATCATATAAACATTTGTCCATGTTGCTTTAATGATCTAAAACATCAGTACTAGATATTTTTTTCAGTTGAAATGTCTCCTTTTCTATCACTGCCTCCTTTTGTTGTTTGTAGGGGGCCATAGATTAAAGAAGTAGACACTTGAAGTCTGTAGGGGTGAAACAGGTAAACTGACTTTGGTAAAATGATTTCAGTCTGAAGGTCTGCAAGTGCTTAAAACAAGAGTGGCTTGAATACATCATAAACAGTGATGCATGTTTCCATCATCTCATTGCTGATAATCAAAAGTCAGCATCATCACAAAAAGTCAGGTTTGTGATTGTTTCAATTTGACAAAGTCTGGTATCACCCATCACAACTCATCACCTCCTCACAGAGCATCACAGAATCAACAACATTAGCTGCTTCTAGTTTCCATAATTTAGTCCAGCTCCGCTAAGCAGGTTCCTTTATCCTTTTCACTTCAACCTCCACTTTCATAAATCTGCTCTCTACTTTCCTGAATCACTGACAGTTTCTTTGCCAACACTTCTGCAGGTGTCATGTTGTAAATTGATACAGTGTTATCTATTGACAACTGTCGGCACGTGCAAGCCAAAGAAACACCTCTTTTTCATACACTGAGTTTGTTCATATTGCAAGACGTCAAACATTAATAAAAATGCTCATCTGCACAAGCTCCTCATTTCTGCTTCAAGTAAATAAAGACTTGTTTTGTTGTTAGCCTTGCTAGCTTACTAACTTTTTACAAAACATGACATGTTTTGTGATTGAAGTGTTCAGTTTATTGGAAACCTTATTTAACATGTGGACAAGAGCCCTTGATCTGCCATTGCTGTGCTATCCTATGCTTTATATCTTGTTATTATAAGACCCCCTAACATGTATAGCTTTGAAGACAGTGACTTGGTGTGTGACTGGCATCAAGCTGCTGCCCCAGTAGCTTTAGAAATGTGTCCCTTAAAAGCTAAATAGCACATGATCACAGAGGTTGAAAGATGATGTAATGTGATGATTTTGGGCCACACTCTCTTCTTGATAAAAGCATTGATGTTGACAGCTCTATTTAGATCAATTATGAGGGGCTCATCTTTTGGAAAAGCACTGAAATCCTGGTTTAAAGTTCGTTTTTTAGGCTTGCAACCAACTAAGGCTATCCTGAAAAGAGAAATAAAACTGCTACCTGAATTGAGATGCCATATATATGTTTCTTGAGTATACTCTGCACACATTGTTGCATCCTAACAGTATCCAGTGTAGCTATTCCTGCTGCTATTGTGCTGCAGTGAGATAAAACCTCCATAGAAAAGCAGATTGAATGTTTGGGGGAAATGGGGAGAGCAGGTGATATACTGATGTAAAAAAGCAGACAGCTCCCATCTGAGAGCTGAATGACGCTCACAATAGAACAGCTGGTTTTCTCCCCCTTTCTCCCTTACAACACTTTAAACCACAAACAGGGCTCATATGAAACCTCTTTCTCAAATAAGATTTAGCAAATCAGGAATTTTATATAGATCCTTCAACAACATAATGATGGAGGGGAGCCTTCAGACTGGTTTTAGCTTAACAGACAACATTATTTTACTTCATAGAATAGAAATAGATTACAGAAATCATGTTTGATTAAGAAATATATACCGCTATACTTTAAGTCTGGAGTATTAGTCGCATCAGTCAAAAAATGCATCATAAAGAGAAAAAAAACATATATAAGTCGCACCGGACTATAAGTCGCGTTTATTTAGTGCTCTGATAGAGGCGGTTGCCTTGTATGAAGCAGTAACACCAAGAAGGCTCACTGTGTCCTTTCTGTTGGCATTGCTGTTAACCCATACAACCCACCAGGGGGGGCCTGAACAAATCTGTCCTGCACAGACCTCCACTGCTCCTTTGCTACTGGCCAACTGACATTTAACTGCTCTCCAGTCTCCTCCCAGCTGTTTTATTTGCATTTGTTTGTCCTGGTGTCCAGGCGAAGTAACATCATACAGATGTTCGTAATTTCTAACTAACTTGCAGAGTTTCTCTTTAAAAAGTTCCGCCAGTATTATTTCTTCTTCGGGTCTCACTAGAGCTACGTAATGGGTAGAAACAGCAACAACGGTTTCCAGTCGTACTGCTACTGCTCGTATCCGTAAGCTTTATAGAAACGTACAGAAATACGGACAAAATGAACGCAGAGCACGGACAGGAGGTTCCATCTGTATCCGGATCCGCCTTTAACGTTGAGCATAAATGGACCTGTAATAAGTCTCCCCCGGCAGCACATTGTTCAAGCACCCATCTGTGGACTCGTTCCCCCAGCTCTGGCCATATTGCTTTTGGCCCGCGATTACCTTTTTCATTTTCTTCATTGGGGTAAGAGTAACCTCTGCTTTCTGCCAGTCCCTCACAAGTTTCTCACTCACTCCAAACTTTATTTCTGCTCGATTGCTGTTGCATATTTTACTACCTGCAGTTTGTTAGAATAGGATTTTCATTTTGGGGGCATTTTGTTTATGTCTAGCCTAGCTTAGAGTGCCCTCTCGTGACTGTGGACTGTAATGTTTACTCCTTGGTTCATGTCTGTCAGTATGAATTAAACGTTTAAAAATATGTTTACATTATGTATATTTTGATATATAAGTCGCACCTGACTATAAATCCCAGGACCAGCCAAACTATGAAAGAAGTGCGACTTACAGTCCTGAAAATACGGTATATATTTTTAGGAAAAAGGCAAAGACAAGCTTTTTGACCTTGACCTAATTGGTCAAAAATGCTCAGTCTAAATCGAGAACTGTTAAGATTATTTCATTCAAAGAAACATTATTATCAGTAAACTTAAAACAATATTAATAAATGTCTGATAACATGGTGGTAGCAATAATTAATTGTTAGCTTGCTACTAATAAGACCTTATGAGATGCTTATTGACATATACAAGTCAATGTGTGTAAGAAACTTACAATTTTATAAGATAAGATAAGATAAGATAAGATATCCTTTATTAGTCCCACAGGGGGAAATTCCAAAATATACAGCAGCTGCAGGATACAAGAGAAGTACTGAAAGATAAGGCAATTACAAGTCAAATACAGTAATGCAAAAATAGAAATAAATTTTTTTTTAAAAGTGTAAAAAAAGTATATACTATAAAGTCAGTGGCATATTCACAGTCCTGATGTACATGTTTGTTGTTTGACAGATGGTTATGTACATGTTGATATTTTATAGGATGAGATTTGTGATATTATAATATAAATATGGTGGCTATGTACATGTTTGGTATTTTGCAGTGAAACATTTTAGGTATCACATATAAATATAAATGTGGTTTATTGCACACTGGAGAGGTTTTTGTTATAAAGTCTGACAGCTGCAGGAAGGAAGGACCTGCGATACCTCTCTGTCACACACTTCGGGTGGAGCATCCTGTCACTCACGGAGCTCCTTAGTGCAGTGAGTGTGTGTTGGAGGGGGTGGGAGTCTCTGTCCATCATGGAGGACAGCTTGGCTGTAGTCCTCCTCTCCACCACCTCCTCCACCGGTTCCAGAGGGCATCCTAGGACATTCCCTATAAACCATTTACATTTATTTGAAAAATTAAAAATGAACATTACTATGTTATTTGAACACTTTTGTAGGACTACAGAAGTGCCTTTATTAAAATCAAACCAATTTCCTTACTTTTACTTTTCTCCCAAAAGAACTCAGTCAAAGTGTTCAGTGTAAAAAACATGCCTCTAGGCATGTCTGTGCAGCCACAGTAAACATCAGAGCACAGGGTCGGCAAGCTGAGGCCACATCCACTTCTTATAAGGGTTGTGGAAAGACAAAGCTCATGAGGACTAACACATGAATGTAAAACCTGGTCCAAGCAGGACTCAAAAAGAGGGATCACAATCCAGTATTTCCATTTTTAGGCAAGACACCTAATAAATTTGTTGTGAGGACATGTGGCACCAGTTGAAATTAGAAGAATTAAGATATATATCAACAACTGATTGTCATTAAAGATCTTATCTATGTCAATGAAATGTAATACATTTACAAGAATTGTTTAAGGTCTGATATGTGGCTTATGAACTATAAATTACCATTTATTACATGGTGAGGCAGTTCCATCCACTTTTCCGAGTATTGCACCAAGACCAGGACCTCTTTTTGTTTAGTTGTTTGCCCAAAAATACACTCCACAGGCTGTTTTGGTGTAAATAATCATGACCTTTGTGTGACCATGCCTCTCATGAGAAGTCGATGTAGCTTTGGCTATTTAACACTGTGCTCAAATGTTCACTGCGGCTGCAATGACATGCCTTGATGTTGTTCTTCTACTGCCGCTGCCTTTGGGCTAAAAAAAACACCTGACTCGGGGAATGTTTACCATATGGGGAGGTGGAATGCCCCCTAATGCAGCGGTGTCCAAACTAGGGGCCATGGGACATTTTTAGGCCCTCAGCACTAACATATGCTTGTTGCTTTTTCTGCACAGTTTCAAGGTCTATTTGAGGCATCCTCAAGTACAAACAGTGATTTTAAAAATCTAGCAGTATCATGAAGTCTTTACATGCAGTTCAGCCATTAGCATCTTCATTCTCTGTTGCACAAAGCATTTTTCTGATTCTCATCCAGACACAGAGCAGACAGGGGAACCCAAGGTCAACCAGAGCCACCTGAAATCTGAGTTGCTCCAGCAAAATCTTTGATTTCTTGAATAAAAAGCGAAGTCAAAAAGTGGCCTTGTCATATTTGTACTTTTCAGTGTGAGTCCCTCAAAGAGAAAAGTTTGGACACCCCTGCCCAGATGACATCCTGAAAGGAACGTTTTCAAACTGAATTTCTGAGCTCACATTTTCTCAAACAGGGAGCAAGCAACAGTGGAAAAGGGTGTATTTTTCTTATGTTGATGGGAGTGGACAAGCTAAAGACATGTGCATTTAATGAAAACCATTTAAAGGAGTATTTTTGCATATTATGACTACTTTACATCTCTGTACTTTTAATTCCACATATCATCAATTGTTAAAATATACAGTGTTTCAGAGCAAGGAAAGTTCTGATAACCTCTATAAATGGCTTTTTTTTCTGATTTTTTTTTGTAAAATTAGGACAATATGCACAAGTTAGTTTGCAATTTTTTCTAATCCCAAATTCCCCATATTGGATGCCTGGACTTGTAGTTATGCTGCTGTGATATCAAACAGGTTAGGGCTTGATTTTTCCTCAAACAGTGTCATTGGTTGATTGTCTGGTATTACGACAGCAATTTGTTCTTCCTTACATGAACTGAAGAACCAACCAACCAGCATGTATCACTAATCTGCTATAATATTAAAACATGATTGTTGTGGGTTTTTTTCTGTCCTTTGTGTTTCCTGGTGATTAAAAAAAGAAGAAAGAGACAAAAAATCAAGAGTTACCATGTTACTGGCCGATAACAACAGATCATCACGGAACCTTGCTGCCTAAAAATTCAGCAATTCAGCCCCCCCTCCAGGGAGCCGCTCTTCTGTGACACCATTATATGTCTGTAGCATGCTTTCCTCTCAGGTGGGGGCTCTTCTTGTCAGCCTTAATCTCTTGGTCCCTCTCCTTGGTGGCTCTCTGCAGGCCCGGGACAATCAGCACTTGTGTCTGTCCAAGCAAAATGAGAGGCGAGGGATCTTTGACATGATGCTGGGGCTCAGTTCACTCATCCCTCTCGCCCCTGGGAGGCCCTGTGGTGCAGGCGCAGCAGTTGTGGGGCCTGGTGGGGAGGGAAGGTGTGGCATATTTGGAGGTCAAGCATTCCTTTCATTTTTAATAACTGTCTGGCGCCTGGGTATCTCGCGCTTACAATATTCATGAAGCCTGTATCTTTTGCAGACAGGATATAAAATGCAATAAACGTTACAATATTTCCTCTGGACTAATTAGGCCCTCAGTCGTGGCTATCAGTGTGACCCCGCTGAATGAGACTTCCCGGCCGGCTTGCGAGCTGAGGACAAAAGGAAATTGTGAAATGCACGACTCCATGCATAATGGGGCCCTGCTCACAAGCCCCCATTGCCTGGCACAGGCTCGATGTGGCCTTCAGAGAGAGTAAAGGAAAAGCAATTTTGTGTTTGGTTTACAATTGGAGTCTAAGAGCTGAGCGATATGTATCACCAGAGGAACATTTTGTGCTTTGAAACCTCATAGCGGCTGTAGCAGACAGGAAATGAGACGGGTTTTTCATTTCCCCGTTGCTATCTTTACCCACAAACTAAATAAGGACCCCTTTACCACCAGGACCACCGATTACATCCACCTGTTCACGTTACGAAAGGAAGACGGCAGTTCTGTAATCACAAACGTAATCTACATCATGGATTTCATATTCATGGTAAATACAAAAAAGCAACAGGATTGGGGGGCGGGGGGCGAGGTCGGTATAAGATAATTGATTTCGCTTGTGGCACAATCTTGACAGTGGTGGGATGTGAGAAGGATTGGCGTGATTGACATGTCAGTAAGCTGTATGGATGCTTGCTGTATGATGGATAGATATCATTTCTAATGTTACAAGCAAAACTGTCAGATTTTATCACTTTCTTATGCTGCTGGGAGGCGCAAATTGCTCTTGTGCTTGAGTAATTTCCCTGCTATGCACCTGAAGTGTCTTCCATATTTTAATGCATCAACTTTCTGTTTTTCTCTACCTATTTGTACTCCAATTTTGTACTATTTTTGCATACATGCAGGTTATTACATATGGGTCCGTCCTTTACATTAAAAGTTGCACCTGTCATGCACTGTTCAGTCATTATATATTTATTCTTCCTCTGTTTTCTTCCATTTTGCTTCCTCTGGCTCGTAATAACCGCTGAAATTCTCTCCCAAGACACCTCCCACATGCCCTCTCCTGTTTGCCTCTCTGATTAATATAAAACCTGCTCCCCCTTGCCCCACTATTTCACAGCAAAAACCAAAACAATTGGTGGCTATTTGATTGGCCTTGGCCTTCGCAGATGCCGAGGGAATTGGAGAGAAAAAGCAAAAGCATTTGATCTATTCATCCATCCGTATGGAAATCAATGTGCTCCGTCTCCCAGACACACCCCCACTGACCACAATCACTTTTTTACTGCAGGAATTCTACCCACTACCTGAGTCAGACCCATAAGTGTAAAGTGGACCGCAGAAGGCTTGTGAGACCCACTGCTGCAATAAACACTGTCATCTGCATAAATTCATATGATATGGTAACACATTTTAAGGTAAGAGACTATTATTCCTTCAGAAAATCCCTATTGTCAGAGATGCAGCTGTGAAGCAAGATTAGGACAATTTGTGAGAGAAGAGGGGGGACTCTGAGATGGATTGGCAGCTGTGAGGTGATTCAGAGCTGATTCTGTTACACAGTCCATCAGGGAGTAGCAACAGTCCGCCACATGCCTCTGCTCTGCCTCAAATGAGACTAGTGGCTTTGCCTTAGGCTTTATTGGCTGCTTGTTAACCTTTTAGATGACAATGAAAAGGTTACCCTGGTCATTGCTTCTCTGCTCTATGATTTATAAGTTTAGCCATGCACCTGTTTGTTTATTTACGGAGCTAGAGCCGGTTTACTCGCTGTATTTACCCTCTGCTTGTACGCCATGATGACAATAGGGCTGGATGATATTGCCTCAAAATGTATCAGGACATTCAAACAAACAAATGAAAAACATCCAACATTTTCTCTGTAATTGTAGTTTGCAGGCAGCAGCATTAATCAGTACAAACTGATTATTCTGCTTTCACATCTAAATTTCGTCTGACTCAGTTACATTAGCCACACTTTGCTTGATATTTTAGTGAATGCTACAATAGCTTGTTTGCTGTTGTGAGATTTTTTCATATTCAAGCCACAATTAACTCCCTTTTGGTTTGCTTGCCCTTTTCGGTTTGTGTTTGGTTTGGGTTGCTTTAACACCAAATGCAAACTGAACTCCGGTCTGCTTGGAAGCAAACTGAGACCCCTGTTCTTGTGGAAACCAGATTTAGGTTCTTTGGTCAGCACCAGAATTTTTGTGAGCTTTCACACCACCCAAAACAAACTGAACTTTACAAAAAGGTGAATCACAGTTTAGTTAGGTGTGAAGGCGCCTTAAGTGAGTTTCTATCTTTACATACTCATTTTAGTTGACATTTCTGTCGGGTTTACTTCAAAGATTTAAGTTTGTTGTTTTGTAGATCACCAAATGTACTAAGCTGAGTTTTCTTTCTACCATCTCCCTCTCTGAGCACTGAGGACACTGTGATTCCACAACATGCTCCATGTGAGTTCATGTACTCTCAATAGCAGTTGGTGAGGAAAAAGGAGGGATATACACCTAATGTCAATGTGAATTACATCTTTACCATCCTTATATAGATATATGAAAACAAACATGTTCATGCAGAGCCTGGCTGTGTGCAAACTAGGGTGGTCACTTTTCCTAAAAATCAATTTAGAATTGTTGTTGACTATAACAAGGTTTTCTCTGAATAAATCTGAACCCCTGAACACGAGGCATTTCCAGTAGCTCACTTTACTGTTTTATCAGAGTAACACAACAGCAGCCGCTTCTATCAATTTGAGCTAAAATGTCATCCTGCCTACAAAGAACTTTAAACCCAGAGCTCATAAAATCGGAATTGCCACCAAAACAAAGAAAATACAAACTGTCTGACTTTTTTTCTAACATAATTTGCCAGAAACACAAAAACTGCCAACTTGATCAGGACTGGAGCTGCTCTCTTTTTTATAATATTACCTGCTGACGAGAACACCCATTCAGACACCCAGTTTCCTGATGGCCTTTCGTGCTGACAAGAAACCTGCTGAAATATATGCAATCACAAAGGGTTTAAGCATTGCTGGACTGTCCAGCCTTTTTCTGCCTCCATAAGTTGCTTAAACACTAGTATCAGGAGTGGAGGTGAATTTAGAAGTAGCAACTTAGCAAAACTCAGACGCCTACAGTATAAGCTCAGGTCACAAAGTTAGAGCACACACTTTTCAGGATGACTGAAAATGCATTAGAAAAATACATCTAATACTGTTGGCTCAATCATGGAGCCTTTACAAAGGCTGTTTGTTGACAGTGAATTTTGAATACATTGGAACAGTGTTAATATTTTGATCCCATTATTATATTATTGTTTTCTGTATTTTCATTTTCTCCCTATCACCCATAGAGATGCCAGCCAAAAAGCAACACTTTGTTATCCCTCTTTTGTTGCACTAGTGCTCATTTTTGTTTGTCTTCATTTTTTAAAATTACGCTTTACTGTATATACTTTGTTTTTCTCATACTAGAATTTGCCTGCTGCTCAGTAACACAGTCAGTTATGCAACCACCTTAAAATGCAATTTTTAATGATAATTTTGGGGCATTATGACCTTAATTGATTGCAGACAGATTGTAGATCTGAGAGGAGGAGATAGAGCAGGGGAAGCAAATGGGCCTTAGGCAGGAACTAAATCCAGGCTGCCTGCACAGGCAAGAGCCCTCATATACATGCATGGTTGCTACCCACTTCACCAAACCAGCACCCCAAAATGCAATTTAAAAAAAATTGCTTTAACTTTTAGTGTTAAATTCTACTTAAAATGAATCCCTCTTAAACTGTCAAGCCTTAAAGTGAGTTCATATTTCTCATTACAGTATTATCAGCTTCACACATTAGTTGACCTGATACTGACTAAACTACATTTCTGATCCTAACCTAATTTATGTGTGCCCTGCAAGTCATCATGACAGTTGTTGTTTGGCCCTGTCCTGAAGCATAACAGACATTAAAAAAAAGAACAACGTTTGCGTCAGGGCACATTCTGAAGGAAGAGAGGAGCGTAAAGTGAAATGCTGATTGAAAAGAGGAGAAAAATCAATCAAGCGAGCCGTCTGATTGACAGCTTGCCAAGGTGTTTTCTGTGGAGGTGCCAAGAGCTGCACAATTGCTCTCCTGCATCCTCCCTCTCTTTTTCTGTTTCTCTCTCTCCCTGTCTCTCATCCATCACTTGCCTCTTCACCCATCATCATACTGTCGTCTTCTCCTAAACGTCTCACCAAACTCCCCCCAATATCTCTCGCACTATTCAGTCCATTGTTCCTCCTCTCAAACTATCCCTCGTGTGCCCTCCCACTCTCTCTCTCTGCTGCAGCCACTCTTTCATTTTCTTAGCAGAGATACATTTAATGCCAGCCATTTAAGGCTGCAGACTGACACTTCTTTAATCTTGTTGTTCTGTAACCTTCAGGGAGGGAAAAAAGAGCTGCTCCACTTGTGCTCCTCTTAAACAACTACACAAACTCATTCTGTATACCCACACTTTCTCATTACTCAACTCAGTGGACTAGGTTTTTGTGTGATTTGTTTTCATTATGTTCTTAGATACATTACGAGAGAGGATGGACAAAAACAGAGAGGAGGGAAATGGCAATAGACCGCCAGCTGCAATGTGAAGTTCCAAAACAGAAACAGGAGTTCATGGAGTGCGCACAGGAGAGCTGAAATGTGAGATAAAGTACATTTAAATAAATCTCCCGTCTGTTGCACTAAGTTCTGTTGGATGCCCACTGCATCTACGGTCCTCAACGTTCCCTGTTTCTTTATGCCTTGTTGAAAGAGCTTGAATGGCACATCTCGAAACCCCAGTATGTTTTCTAATCTTTTCCTGGGAGTGACCTTGCTGATGTGGTAGTTTGTCAGTTTTTGCTATGTTCAGTCTTGTCATGATGTATGACTTGTGACATGAAACTGTCTTCCACAACCTCACTTCAGTAGCAGAGTTTGGCTATTCTTCACCCAATTTTATTCCTCTATAGAAAATAATTGTTTTCTCAAAAGCCTTCTGATCAATAAGTTATACAGTGCTCTCAAGTCTCATGCATTCAGCTTGTGACACATGCATTTTAACCTTTTCACACGTTCACGCACCAAACCTGGTATTTCTCAAGCATAAAATTTTATTGTGTAATGCCCACTGAGTTACACCGCTACATATGCGGATGCTCTGAGCATCATAGAGCTCAATGGGGGCTTGACACGACCCAGCTATAAGATCAACTATCCATCAGCCAACCCAAATAACATGCAGCTACATATCAGCCAATCAGATAATAGCACTGCTGTATCCGGGTAAGATACGGTTGATCTCTGACTGCAGCAACATTCCCAGAAAAGGATACTTCACACTCACGGTGGGGGAGCCTTATCGCATGAGTACAGTAAGCTATCTCATCATTTGATTCTGTAGTCTGTTGACTCATGAAATTACTTATGGTGAAAAAGGAAAATGAGAGCTTATTCTTATTCTTCCTCCACACCTACCATTAAACAGTAAAGCAAAGTCTAATCACATTAACATACAAACTGTGGTTACCAGGTATCACAGTTAAACAAAATCATCAATGCTAAGTTAGTTAAGTTAATAGTTATACTTAGAACATCAGAAATGTTTGGCTATAATTAAAATAAACACCACACATTTTTAGTTTGAAAGAGCATGGTCAAATGTTGGAGGTAAATAAAAAATAAAGCCTGCAAAATCTCACTCTGACCTGAGATCAAAACTTGAGAGTCCTGGTTATAGCGCTGTGGTGTCTCCTGGATCAAACAGTTTCTAAACAATGCAGGGTTTATAAAGACATTAACACTTAGTTTTATAGCCAAACAGACAACTTCAACCTTATTTTAATTACATATTCAGAAGCAAGAGCAAAAATCATTGACTTTTAACATGCTGGATGGATAAGTGCTTGTAAGTACCTAATTGAACTAACTTTAATAGGAACTTATGCACCAGGACTCCACTTGTTTGTTTTCAAGGGTGGACGAAAAGGAGAGAAGGCCAGAGTTTTATGGTGTGTTGGGCAGCTACACCCCAGCTTGCACCAGTGGCTGTAAAACAGATGACCATAGCGGCATGCTCATGCTATCAGAGGACTGTTTTTTGGTAAGAGCACTGAAAAGAAGTGAGATAAGTTACTGCTGAAAAACAGGAAAACAATTACTTAAGAACCACATTTGTGTAACTAACTTCACATGTTGGTGTATCTGTGACAGGAGCAATGTAATTGAGCTCATGTTTTCCCTTAACCCTGGTTCATATACAGTTCTAAGACTGCTAGGGTATGTTCACAATTGCTTCAAAAACCCCTCTACTTTTCACAAATTGAACACCCCTGATCCAGCTCTTCTCTCTCTGTATTAGATACTCTGTTGGTGCTCCTGCCCATTTAAGGCCCCCTCTCCCATGTGGGCCTAGCCCATTGTGATTGGAAGACCAGTCTACTCAGTGGTAATTGGTCAGTTTATCACTGCTTGGCTCCATACTGTCAACAACTTTGCATTCATTCTACTTTCTCTGCACTGGGCTTGCCAGCCCGAGCCTGAAACTACGGACAAAACAATTTTAGGACATCACACTGGTAGGTCTATTCAGTGGGGGTGGGGGAACGTGCCGTTTCAGCTGCTTGAGGTGCTGTAAAAGGGGGGAGAGGGAGAAGAATGAAGCCATGGAATTTTTGTCTTGTGTATAGAGGTGCTCTGTAACATGGAGGAGATATGTTTAGCACACTGAAGAGCATAACTCAAAAGAGTATAATATGGGCTCTTCAAGCATGCATACAGGACATGCACACACTCTTTGCACAGTGTTGAATTTCCTGACTCCTGAGGCTGACATCGGACAGACTGTCATTTATTTTTAGTTATAAAAAGGAGAAATCAGGCACATTAGGTTTCCATTAACTGCCTCTAAATTGGGTGCATTAGTGCTTTAGGGTATGTGGCCAACATTGCATGTCCACAAAGATGACTTGAACATGCACACATTACTGCTATGGAACTCAATGTGTTGCTCAGCCCTACTGGATACTGTTGTGTTTGCAGTTTGTGATTTGTATGTTTTACAGCATTACTATAACAACTTTGAAATGAATAAGAAGACTTGTTCCCATTTGACTCCTGTCAAAACTCAAAAACATGTTTTTGCTGAGATGATAATTTGACTCTCAGAATGCTCCACATTCAAATGAATTCACAGCTTTTCCATCAATTTTAGATGTCCCCAAATTCTCTGACATGAAGTGTAATATTACTAATGCAACTCAGTGCACTGAAAATGGTGCATCTCCTTCTTTTCAGTTTGGCAAGTTTCTCTCAGTCCTTGAAAATGTGTCGAAGGTAAGTTGAAGCAGCTGCTTTCAGTCACTTACCTCCATAAGAGACTGCAGTGTGAGAGGGAAGTGCAATCTGGGAATCAAGCCCTGCTGAAATGACTTGTCAGTCAGTTTGCGCAGCTGCATTAAAAGTGCAGAGGAGACATATTGACTCAACCATCCCTGAGTGCCCTTGCTGGCTGGCTGCTAGACAGAGGGAGCCTGGATGCTAATTATAATGGGAAGACAAAGTCTCCCCGGCGGGCAAACACACAGAAATATAGCAGGATCACCAAAATGATGAATCATGTCTTTTAGTTCCGAAGCTACAATGAGTTCATTATTTTATCACTTTCTGGTATCTGCATGTAGTCAGTTAGAGCTAAAATGGAAATATTGTGTTTGTTAAACAGTAAAAACCAGAGCAACATGTCTTCTGAGGCTTTTTGTTAAACAGGGACACTGGACAGTGGTTGAAATTTCAAACAAACAAAAAGCAAAAATCAAAAGATTAAAAAAAAAAGGATGACAAATTTAGTTCTCAATTTGTTTAGGGCCATGAAGACTGCATCCCTTAGCCTGGTGGGGAGCTGCTCATGTCACATGCTAACTTTGTGCAGCAGTTAGGTCCACCTGATTCAATGTCTGTAATCAGCCAGATCCATGTTGCCAAGTTCCAGTCAAACAACTGTGCACCGCCCAAAGCATCACCTCCCAATCAATCTTTTAGAGAAGGAAGAAGTGGGAGCTAGGAGTGAGGAGATAATAAGAATTGACTGCTCTTAGCTTGGTAAGCATTGATGCTAACAGCTTCAGTAGCAGTTTTGCCAGATCTTGACCACAGTTCTTTATTAAACGAAAAACAAACCACTGGAAGCATTTCTTAGTAGAAAAGGTGTTGTCGCTCCTCTTCTGACGCAAGTTTATTCTTCAAAGTGGCCTATGTCTTGTTCTTTACCCTGGGGCAGTAGCGCCCACCTACTAGATCATCTGATTGGCCCGTAATGAATGTAATTAACAAAATGAACATCCAGTCACCTGCTGGGTATGCTTTTGAAAGGTTCTGTCCCTTCCCAAACACTTTGTATGGACTGTTGCCCTGATGGACTCGTGAAATATACTGAATGGTCCATCTGGTGTGTCAGGTTAGTCACATGCAGACATGTAAGCAACTATCAAATATTTATTCATTCTTAAGTGACACACTGCAGCCCATCAGGGTATAGGATTGTGTCAGCCCTCTGCGCATGTTGAGTTGGTTCTAATCTCTAAAGTGTAATTATTATAATATAAACACTGCCGCCCTGCTCAGTCCTGACATTTAAAAAACATTTAGTCAAAAGTTCATCTGAGGATTCTCATGTTCCACCTCAGAGACGCGACTGTTTTTCAATGTTTGTGCTTCAAAATCGAATCTAGAGGTAATCCCAGGGATGATAGATCTCACTTTACCAAAGGATGCTTCAATAAATCATTTGCAGGGATCTTGAGATATTTCATACCTGTATGATGATCATTCTATCTGATTTGCTGAAGCAGAAAATGTGAGCAAGGTGTCTGAGGTGTGAGCAGCCAAACAGTGCATTACCTGGCTGCTATCATCCCATATGGAAAAGTAAAATCTCCAACACTGACAAAAAAGGCAAATGCTATAAAATTCCACATTTGTACAACTGCCTGATCAACATTTATTAGCTGTTAATCTTTATTCTGTTATTACCTCCGCCAAGGAGGTTATGTTTTTGCCGGCATTGGTTTGTTTGTCTGTGTTCAAAATAACTTTAACTTTAATAACTAAGTTAAGGACGGATTTGGATGAAATTTTCAGGAAATGTGTGGAATGGGATAAGGAACAAATGATTCGATTTCGGGACTGATCCGGATCACCATCCAGATCCAGGAATTTTTTAAAGCGTTCTTTAACATTGCGAGATAGGACCAGGGGTGGACTAAAGCTGCTTGGCAGAGGTCTGCGCTCTCTGAGTGCTTTTCTGGCTTATTTTTTGCATCTTCCAGCCTTTATTTGATAGAAGAGAGAGACAGCAGATAAACTTTGAATGGGGGACAGAGCGGGGGTTAGAAACACGGGGCAAATAGGAATAAAAATGAGGCTAGCCACTTTAACATTAAGTGCATGGTTGCTACCCACCCACCACAACAGCACCCCTGTGCTTGAGTGAACGAATCTATGTAAGTATATATAGGTAATGTTTTCCCTTGTGTATTATTTTTTTTAGTTACACAACTCTGATTGATTAGTTACACAACTCTGATTGTTAATAATAAACCAGTGGACAACACCCATGTCTCCAGAGTCCCAATATGAAGAGGATATTGACTCTTGCTGTTAGTGCTCTTGTCTAGACAAAACACAATAGGGAAACAGTACAAATCTAATAACTTCATCTTAAAGTCTGATAAAAATGTATTTGATGGTTTATATGATATTATGCTCACAAGCAAGAAAGACCTAACATGATAAATGGACTTGAGCTTATATAGCACTTTTCTAGTCTTTGACTACTCAAAGCGGCTTTACACCGCAGGTCACACCTGCCCATTCACACCCATTCACTCTCACATTCACTCACTGTTGGTTGGAGCTGCTATGTCAGTTGTCCATTAATATTAGCAAACACTTTCACATGCTTTTATGCTCATTTACACCAATTTACAAACCACTGATGCAGCAGTGAGAGCAACTTAGGGTTAACTTAGGCAGCAGTGGGAGCAACTTAGGGGCCAAGGACACATCGCCATGCGACAGCTGGAGCTGGGCTCAAACTTGAAACCTTCTTATTGCTGACCAAGCGCACTATCAGACTGTGCCAGTGACACCCCTATAAAGCTTTATGACCTTGACCTTTGACCTCTGATTTCTAAAACCAATAAGTTTATCTTTTAATTTATGTAGACATTTGAGCAAAGTATAATGAAAATGGTTTGGATTGTTTTTGATATATCACGTTCACAAGAATCTCTCCATTAAGATGAATGTACATTCAAACATTACAAACACATGCCTCCAACAGGTTTGGCTGTTGCTGGCATGGAGGCATACAATATGCAATATGTAAGTATGTCATATGCACTAGATATTATGGTAGTTATGGACTATGTGTGTATTCTGATTTACAGGTAATCTGGCAGCTTTGCTATCTTCTGAAATTTAATATGTATGCAAATGTTCATAGATCATTGACAATAAAAACTGTAAGGCTGTAAAGTCACAGAAACTCTGCAAAAAACAAGTGAAAAGCAGAAGGACTCAAAATACAAGAGACAATCAGAAAAGGTGGGTGTTCTGGCAGGTGTTCAGTGTCACACAGATAAAAATGTTTGTCTTCTGCCAAGGTCAGACTGCACTGTTTACGCATGATAAAGTCTGGCCCAAGTGTTGTGGGGTTTTGGGAACCGTTGGCCATAAATTGGTCGTTTCATCTTGTGTGCTGGATCATAGTGACAGGCCAAAGTTTAGGACACCTGATACTCCACAACAGAAAGTCTAGCAGATTTGATTTTTGTCCTTCCTGCAACTATTTGGTCCCTCACATCAGGTCTGCATGTACAACAACCACGGATTTAAACAGACTGGAGCTGACTGGGGAGGAAGTTTTGTCAAGCTCTGAAAACCACACCCCTGCTTTTATGATGCGTTGTAGAGGAGCTAGCAACAGACTGCAAAAGATAGAAATGGCACCTTAGCTACTTGGTGAGTGACTGCTTTCATTTATCATCAAGCTAACAGACCATTCATCACAAGGTTTTGAAAGGCAAACAAAAACATAGTGCTCTATAGTATAGTTTGCTTGCTGTCTTCAATGTTAGCCTCCCCTCTTTTAATGTGATCATGTTGGTTGTCATTTGTGGCCATTTTCAATCGTGTAGTCTGTCATGCTTGTTGGGCAAGTCACAGCACAACTTTATGGTTCTGTGGTTGCCTAATCTGACATACTGACTGTCATCTCATAGTCTGACCTCAGCATTAGGGATAAAACCAGCCCATGTCATAAAGAAGTAGACTAATAGGATAAAAAGTTGGGACACAGATGACTAATAAAGAGCTGAAAGAAATGGGAAAAAACTTGGGGCTAGTTGTCAGATCAGGTTAAAAGTTACTGCCATGAAAGAGAAAAAGGAGCAATCGATGAAAAAAGCAACTGGAGGGAGCAGAGGAGAAAAGACTCATGAAGTAAAAGTGGGGAGAGGGAAATCGATACGACTGGTCCTCTGATTAGAGACTTCAATGTGGCAGTGCTGCTCTCCTGTGGATTGTAGTGTTTTAGTGACAGTCCATGTCTGAGACTGTCAGCCTGAAACATCAGATCCTCTCCAGCCTGATCACCTCCAGACTCCCCTATGCCTTCATTTGAAGAGACGTCACCTGGTTAAATCCTGTCTGGGCCATGACAGGTAAGTAGGATTTTTTTTAAGAGAATGTTGGCCATTAGGTACAGTAAAGAACACAGTGGTACATAGGGGGAGAGAGTGTCTGATTGTTGAGACAGAGGATTTAAAGAAAAGTGTTGAGGGTGAGGAGAGGTGAAGGAGCCGAGGGTAGAGACAAGAGAAAATGATGGGTGCAGTAAGAAGAAAGGAAGAGGGATGTAAAAGAAATAAAAGACCACTCCTGCTGTTGATAATTGGAGTGTTGATGTGCCAACACAGTCTGAGAGCTTTCCCACCTAAGGGTACTCAACCACCAGGGGCCACGTACACTGAAACCATATTACAGCCCTCCTGTGCGCCCTCCCTGACTTTCTCCTCCGGCTCTACAAGAGAGTAGAGGCTAATACTTGAGAGAAAAATGGACTTTTCAGCTCTTTTCTGTCCATTTTCCACATAACATATCCACCTGGAGTCTTACATGGAGTGCTGAGGGTTTTTCAGGCCAAAGTCTATTTATTGAGTGTGAGATATCATCAGCGTGGCCAATTCCAAAGAGCACTCCACAAATACAAAATATAGATCCTGTGTGTTTGCCTTGCTTCTTTTTCCTATGTGGGATCTCTGTCTCCATTTTTCTTCCTTTAAACAGGTTTTGTGGCAGTTTTTTTTATACAACTACTACTGTGTGTATCAAACAAGAGCACAAACCTCCAACAAAGCAATTTCAAAACTGTCGAGCAAGTTATGGCCAAAAATGTGGTTATTTACCCTATCTTGTACGGTTAAGAAATCATTGAAAAACTCTTGACTCTGCTTCTGGATTAGGATCAACCCCAGCATCATGGTACTTCTTCCATGTACCATGACCAACATTCCTTAAAACTGTAATGAAAATTCGTTGAGAACCTATTAAGTTAAAAGTGAAAATGTGGAAAACTGCCCAATATTGCACTGTCAAGAAATTGTTTAAAAAAATTCCAGGAACTGCATCAAGATTCAGATAACCACCAAAGTCTGATAACTTCTTGTGCTATGACCAGCATTTCCTGAAAATGACATCAATGTCCACTCATACCTTTTTGTTGACATAAGTGTACATTTAACAGACTCACAATAAGGTAGACATAACAATATTTTGGTGTTTCCTATTTCAGTTTATTTTGCCAGTTAACATTCATGTTCTGTGACATGGAGGGTTGTAGGAGGGAGAAGTGGGACCCACAGGCTCTAGTCAGCAGGCAGAAAGAGAACAGTACAAACTGGAAAGAAATGATTTATTGTCCATTTATAGCTTGAAGACAGGTATTGGAACTATAAAGGCAGGAAATGGCTAATGGGGAAAAAAGCCCATGCAGGTCCAGGAACAAAAGTAAAATTGAATTCAATTTAACAAAAAAATTAAAAGGAATGAACTAAATCTCCACAAAAAGGAAAAAAAGGTGCACAGAGATGACTAGTACGTCAGAGCATCAAGAACAGAGAACAAGTCAAACAAACCAAACAAGATCAGAGGTGCATACAGATTCAGGTGATAAAGGGAAGCAGGTCGAGGTAAAAATTTCAGCCAATGAGTAGAATGTGTTTTTAGACAAAACTTTCAAATAAAACTAAAAATCTGATGCAGAGTCCTGCATGGGTCCAATTTTTTCAACTCAACCACAAATTTTCTTACATCAAATCTGCACCCACCTGGACCCACTTCAATAAGATCTGTGATAACATTGTGACTACATTATACAGCAATACTGAACATTCATTGACATCCGATATGGATGTACTGTCACAGGTACGCTTCACTTTTTCTCTACTGCACAACCTCTCTCTCTCTCGCACACACCCTTTCTTTTTCTATCCTGTCACACAGACACCTGCCATTGAAGGCAAACCACTAATAGTACGATGGCTCATTTGTAGAATTCTGTGGAATTTCTGGCACACAAACATTGCTAAGCCCACCTTACCACAACCACAGCAATGGCTAAGAAAATTATTTCTTAGGCTTCCACAGCCTTATATGTCTCATATTTGGGCCAACAGCACCATGAATGCTTCTTACCTGTAGAGCAAATGAAGAGCAGGTGTCCATCACGCATGTTTAAAAAAAAAACTTGTGACAAGGTAATGCGTACAGATCTATAGTGTAATGCTTCTTATGCCTCTGCACCAATTACAGCCAAGACCGAAGCTTATTATGCTTTTGGGTTGGGGTCTGCATTACAGACCTCATGCATAAGACCTTTTGCAGATAAATGGTGGGTTTGTTGATTTTAATAAATGAAGGATACATTTGAGTAGACAGCGGTTACATTCAGTTGAATTAACTGTTAAATTCAGGGTGCGGAGAGTTAAGAACAAGTGAACTTCAACGTAATCTTAAAGCTACTAATTTTTTTGATGCATCATGTTGACTTTTGACCCTCGGTTTATTTGGTACTTTGGGAGGTCAGGAAGGGCAGCACAGTAATGCCAAGGATGGCACACAGAAATTGATAAAAAAAGGGGGTCTTAAGTATGACAGGATCATCTCCAAAGCTCTGCTCGAAGCAGCTACTTATGATGTCAATGGTCCCATGCTTAAGTGAAGTTGGGACGTTTTTACTCCATTTACTCCACAACAACAACAACAACAACAACAACAACAACAACAACAACAACAACAACAACAACAACAACAACAACAACAACCAGACAGTTAAGTGGATGAGCCAAAAGTAACCTGCATCCTTTGAAATCAATAATTTCCCCCTTTTTTGCTCATCTTCAGTGTCTTTCACTACTTTATCGGCTTTCCCCCGGTGAAGTGACTGACAATACCTACCACATTTTTTTCCCCCCTCGAAAATAAAAGAAAAATCAAAGCATAACATGGACCAATTTTGCAAGAAAATCTCATGTCTTAAAAGTTTCATGAACTAGTTTAGCAGCATAGAAAATCAGCTGAATGTAAATTTCAGAAAAGTTTAAATTATAAGGATCTTGGGACAAGATTGAGTCATTTTGTCCATGTTCTGTTGCACACTTCTGAATGTCTTGCAGTATTAAATTCTGTATTTGACAAAATGAAGCTGCCTTCTACCTTTGTCTCAGTTTTTCATTGGGACACTAATTTCAATAAAAATAAATAAATAAATAAAATAAAATATGCAACATAAAATACATTTCTATGTATTCATCTGATTCAACTGTCCATAGTATCCAATTGGTAAAATTTGCTGTACTTTAGCATTACCCTCAACCAAAAGAACAAAACAAAAATGTATACTAAAATTTTGAATGTGCAATTGGATGCTGTATGGCTATGCTTATTAAATCTGTTTGAGTGGGGTGTCCTGGTTTTGTTGTGCTCTGCAAACACTACAGGAACCAAAGTCTTTGATATCCCCTTTTCTTGTGCACCAGCTGCCCTCTGACCCTTTCAGTTTTAATTTTACTTATCTGATAAACTATTCATTAATTTTACTCAAGTTGCTCACTGTTAAGATCAGCCATGGAGTTGACCTAACCTCTTTGATCCACCTGCTTCCCTTGTCACCTGGGTCTGTATTTTCTTGTTTGATTTGTCTGAATTTGTTCTCTGTTCTTGTCGTACTTGTCATCTTGGTTCACCTTTTTTCCCCTGGTTTACTTTTTTTGTGGAGATTTAGTTTATTCCTTTTAATCTTTTGTTCAAATAAATTCAATTTTACTTTTGATCCTTGACCTGCATGGGCAGTAGAATATCTTATTCTGTCTGATTTTTGTTAACAATTGCATGACTCACTGTCACTTCTGGTAAGTTTTTTCCCTGATACCAATTTTAGAAATGATGTCATTTGTGATGACAGCAAACTCAAAAACAAAGCATGGAAGTGGGTAAGGAGTGACATCTGTATAATTAACTTATTATTGTTCATCTGTTGGTGGATTTAATAGTTCACAAGTTATGTAACGCCTCGTGGTTGTATAGGAGACATAAAACAAAACATGGCGGATACTGCTCAAAGTAATGAAAAGTGTTGATTCTCAGAATGTTGACACTTTTATCTTGTTGTTTTTTGTAATGTTATCAGGGCTGCAAAGTGGTGCAGCAGGTAGTTCTGTTGCCTCACAGCAAGAAGGCTCCTGGATCTACTCCCTGGTCAAACAAGGCTTTTCTGTGTGTAGTTTTCCCCGGGAACTCTGGTGTCTTCAGACAGCCAAAGAATGCTGATTAGATTAATATGTGGCCCTAAATAGCTTTGGTGAGAGTGTTTGTATGAATAGCTGTCTGCCTGTTCATTGAAGCCTTGTGATTGGCTGGCAACTAGTCCAGGTTGTCTGCTGGGATAGGCTCCAGCACCCCTGCATCCCCAACCGGAATTAAGTGTTAAAGATGATGGAAGAGTGATTTGTTATTAAAGTATGTTTTTCAAGATTTTGTGGGAAACAATTGAAATTTTGGGGAGAAATCATCATGGAAATGTATATAATAAATTAATCTCAAACTATTCTGGGAGTTTTCAACAATGTCTGACTGCAGTGTACCACAAAGGTTTGACAGTACTGTCCTTGTTCATGTAACTATGAGGCTCATTTTAACCTCAGTGTTGTTGTTGAAAGCACTTCAATGAAGTCCACTGACATTTTACCTTCTGCTTCTCTTCCTGCTATGTCTCTCCCTCAATAGTTGTTTTCTACCCTCTGATGAACTACAAGGTTTTTCACTTTTCATCCAGCATCTAAAAAATATGGAGGGGCTAGGCGTTCATGTCCCATTTTCTTTTGAAATAACAACCATTCCCAAATAGCTGTTTTCATTGGTTTTGTTTTTATTTGATGCATTTGTGGCCTGTGGCTAAAAGCTCTGATACCTTTGGAGGATTCTCACAGATATCTCCAACAGGTAGTTTTTTTATTATTAGGAGTGAGCATAATGTTCCAGTAGCACAAAGGCAAGATCTGAATCTAGCTAATTTTTTGGCTTCCACGCTTGATATAAATTAGTTTGGTAAGGAGCAATACTTTAATTTGAAAGTCTCATATGTCAGAATCTCAATGTTTGACTATTTATTTGGAACATTTTCTTCCTGCTTATCCTCATATATCTCTGTTGAAAGGCACTGAGCCATCAGACTGAAAATAAAAGTAAACTATATGGACACAACAAGCAGGCATTTCGACCCCTTCTGGTCAAAGTCAGAGCACGGAAGAGGTTTTGGCATTTTCGATGACATGCAAGCAATTGTTGTTTGCATGATTGCCCTGGAAATGTTTGCTCTCATATAAAAATATTTTTATTGTAGCCAAGGCATGTTTTTATTTTTGGATAAAAACATCTTTTTAGCTGTAGATCTATGTAAATGTAATCAACATTTCCAATAAACTTACAAGTCAAGTAACTTTAACTTTAAATCAATATCATGTTAAAGACAAACTCAATAGACCAAGTAATGGCAACTTTATTTTCTAAGAGGGCCACATTAACTTTGTCTAGATTACCTGAGGCCACAGTTGTTGGACAAATAGACAAATAAATACATGTTTCAATCAGTTATTATATAAACATTTAAACATTTAAAGTAAGATGCAAATTGTAAAACTTATTTCTATGAGCCAAACATAGAAATCAAACCTATTTCAGCCACTTTTTAATGCAGGCAGCAGAGGATTTACTGGTTATTTAATTGAATTTTAATTACATTATTTACATTTTTTTTCACATTTTCTTTTTGTATGTCAATTGTGATATTATAAATTAGCCGACTGGCTGCATGAAGGAAGGCTGCATGTCCCCCCCCCCCCTGCACTCGTCCAGTCCAGACACAGTCCAGCCAGGCCAAGGGATGGTAATCAAAGACAGTTTGAGTTGAGAAGGGGTTTCAACGAGTTTTAGGCAAAGATAGAATTTTCCCTGATGTATATCAGTTCCCTTATCAATACCTTCACATACTGTAGCTCATTGTGCCTTGAAAAAAATGTCAAATCCTCATGTATTGCAACCTCTGATTTTTTTTATTTTTTTTTTTATTTTTTTTTACCAATTTCAAGTTTTTAAAAGAATCAAATTAATGAATTAGAAAGTAAGGAAGTCAAACCACTGAGTATTCAAACAGACTGAAATCAGAAGGAACAGCACTCAAAGACAAGGTGCAAAAGGTAAAATATATCCATAATGTAATGTCCCACTTTTTTATACCTGGCTCCTGCTACACCCATACACCATGTTTCATGAAAACAAGACCTGTAGTTTTTCTGCGTTCCTGCTGACAAACAAAAAGCAATGAAAACATAGCTTCCTTGGCAGATGTGATCATTTAAATACAACATGAGGAATACACCTGTAGGAAAGCAAAACTCAATATATTTTGTTTGAGAGGTAGTGAGAGGACACAGTACGACCTCAACCATGCAGTTTGATGAAACTGCAGATGACTTCTTTTTCCATTTTATTCCAGAATTGTTTTTTTTTCTTCATTTTTGTGTCACTCATTCAACCATCAGCTTCAGAGCGAATTCACTGACCATCATTTCTTTAACACCTCATCAATAGTTCCATTTGGAACAGAGATAACTCAGAATTGAACAAGAATCACTGAGAGACTCTTAAAGGTACTTTGAAATGAGTATTTTAAGGATAAGCAGCACATGCCTGTCTCCCTACTTCACCTTATTGCAGAAAGAGAGACAGAAGCAGTATATGCTAACAAGTCTGAGTCCGTCCATGAGGCTGATCTATCCCAGAATCACTGACATTAAGATCACACTGGGGGGACATAATGTAATTTACCTGCTTCATCAGCTAATGCAGCACAAATCCATTTTCGCCCAAACAGGAAGGGCCACATACATTACCCTGATGACCGCGCCGAGTCAAGGGGGGACGACTAATGAGACTAAATGTAATTACCGTCCACCTCCAATTTGGAAACAAAATAAACCCTCCTGCACTCCCATTTTAGACTCGGACGCTGAGACCAGAATAAACCTTCCTCGTGTCACCACTCAGCACTACAATTGGCTTTCCTGTCACTATTTAGATCAGCATTCAGGCTCTTCATCAGGATTCCCATTAGCTGATGGCCACCATAGTCCTCTTGACATCTCCCAACTGACACAAAAAACAACATAAAGTTAGCGGAGGTGTCGAGCTATTGACATTCTCACAAAAACTTTCCACTCAGTTTGTTGAACTGCTTAGTCACAAGAGATGTAAATCTGCTTATTTCTTTGACAGCAATGCCTTCTTTAAGCAGACGAAAACAGACAAACACCCTTGTCATCTTGCTCTTGCCCTCAAAAGCCCTTTTATCTTTGTCCCTTTGGCGGTCAACTCATGCAAAGGTGACTTCAGCTCTCCTCTGGGATTAAAAACTGCCATGAAGGTTAGAGCAGTGATGTCTGTGCTCTCCTTTTTCTCCTTTTTCACCCCCAACTCACTCTTGTTTTCTAATTATAGGCCTTTAAGGTGGGATAAGGTCATCCTTATATAAACCTGTTGGCAGGTGAGCCTATTTCAGTTGTGCAGCATTTTCCTGAAATGCAATGTGTGCAAGTTGAGATGAATAATTAACCAACATTAAAGTTGTTAAGTAAGGAGTTTAAGGAATTGACATTCTGAACCCATCCCTCTCTTTCTGACTCGCTAAACAAGAGTCTAATTTCCAGGGAGACAACTTTACCCTGCAGCTTTTTCTCTCAGTATGTTTACTCCGGTATGATTTATTTATTTATCATTATTTTTATTTATTTATGTTATCCTCAGTTTAACATATCGAGGAGGGGAAAGTGGAGCCAATGATCATGCAGGGGGGGCTTGTATAATTAACAGAAAAAAAAAAAACAAAAGTTGTAAATAATCTTATCGTATCCAGCAGCTGCGTTGATACCCTCCCACCCCCACACCTTCTCGAGGAAAAGAAAAAGCCCTGTCCATGCAGTTAAGCTGCTTATAGATATTTGTAATTAAAATATGAGGTGAAATGCAGGGAGAGTGGCATCTTTATCACTGGAGACACGGCTGCTGCAGGTGTCTTTGATGCCCAGAGAGGCGTTTTTTTGATCTGACACAGCAGGAGCGTGCAGCCTCCTATCGCCTTGTCCCACTCAGCTGCAACCCCCCCACCCCCTCACCTCTCCCCAAGCACCCTCACGCTCAAGAGTTCATTAACCGTTTGTTTTGCATTTTCATCCCTTTAAACCAGACCTTTGAAATCTCGTCAGCCCAAATCTTTTAATTATTTAACAACACTTAAGAGAAAAGCGCTTCTCTCTTTTGAGCCAGAAATGTAGCTCTGCAGAATATGAGCACAACACTCTTCACATTTATGTAATTTTCCTTATTTCAATATGTGCTGCATTATTGATTTTTTGATCTTTACATTTAGAGATGCAATTAAACTTTCATCAAGAGAGATAGTCATTTCAGTGAACATTTTACATGATTGGATAAATGATAAATGTACAGTTTCTTTGGTGATTAGTATTTTTTTTTATGAAACTCTGTTGTAAAGCCATCATATAATTAAAGGAGTAGAGAGGCCAACGCCAGGATAAGATACTCCCCTGTCATGTGTTTACATAGAGCTGACTAACTTTTTGTCTTTGATGAACAGCATTTTTTTTTGACTCCATAGTGAAGACTTCATATAATTAAAGCAGTGAGGCCAACGCCGAGGATACCCCCTGTAATGTGCTTACTTTAGAGCTGACTTACTTTTTGTCTTTGATGAACCACATTTTTTATTTGACTCCATAGTGAAGACTTCATATAATTAAAGTTGTGAGGCCAACAGCAGGAGTCCAGACACAAGTAGTGCTGATAAAAGATACAAGACAAGATAAAGTGCACAATTCTGGGGAGCTTGCCCTGGGCACTGATAAGGTGGATCTAAGGTCCCAACTGGGTCAGGGCCGCCTAGATCAGATAATGACAATTTTAAAATATAACAGTAACATGATGGTTGGTCAAACAAGGCTGTGAATCTGATCTGAATCTGGTTCAGTACTGAAGTGAGTGACCCCTACCTGTCACATCTTACCTGTCTTTCTGGCTACCAGGGCAGAAAGACAGGTAGGCTTTCAAAGGTCATCAGTTTGGTGTTTCAGAGCACACAAAACTCCTTGGCCTTATCAGGGTTGTTTCTATACAGAAGGGAGTGTTTAAATTGGAAATACTCCAAAAAGAGCAAATACACAAGTACACAAATGCTCAATGTTAAACCACTGCAAAAGCATCAGAGGCTTTAAAACAGTGATCGCATTTTTAGCAACAACAAACAGTCACATTTTTTTTGGATTAACAACTGAGTCTCCACCTCAGTGATCATGTTAGCCTGCCTTGTACTGAATTAGTATTAGAGGCGCTAAAATCATATACAACTGTCGTCAAGTTATATTGGTGACATTACACAAGGGACTGAAGCTTTCAGACTTCACATTTAACATTAATCAACTATATGAGATTTGAAAATGTTAATTTAGGCAACATAAACACAATTGAAAATCAATATCTGTTGACCGCTAGTCTGAATTCACATGTAGTGACACAATATGACTGTGTTGTAAAAACAATATTTCATGGAGTGTGGTTGTGCCTCCCTTAAGTATCAACAGGATTGTGGTTATCTGATTAGTACAGCTAGGCTGACTAAGTGACCAAATCATAGCTGTGTTGATATCCAGTACAAAAGCACTGTTCTGTGCTACTACTTTAATGACTGCTGAATATATCAAAAGCACTGCCTTTGGCCTGAGAACCTTTCAAAGACACGTCAGTGCTGCCAATCAACACTGCTTCATATTATGAGTAATTATGGAGATCAAGAAAATGTGCCATGAAATTGTGGAGCTGTACAAAGCTTTTAATGCTTTTGACTGTGTCCATGTTTCTGCAAACTATTCACCAGAGCCTGATAGAATCTTCCATCTAAAAATGTGTTTCTGGTGAGGAGTATTTCAGTCCTGATAATGGTTGTTGTGTGGCTCCACATAGCATCGGGTTGTTGAGGATCACAGAAGCACAGGAGAAGATAAATGGAGAGTAGAGAGGGGGAGTGAGAGGCTGTGTTTGAACTGATGGCTGGTGATGGAAAGCCATACTCTCCTCTCACTCACATTGTTCTGTGTGTGACCTTTTTTCTACTTTCACTTTGGCAGCTTTCTTCTCTCTGCCCATCTGTTTGAGAATGTGCTTACCTTAGAGCTGACTCGCTTTTTTTTCAATAGGACTTTAACTCTACAGGTCTACGTGTTAACATACATAGAAGAATATTGATTGTCTGTGCTGTCCTGAGGTAAACAATTTGCTAGACAGTGAAAAAAACATAGATGGGTTTAGAGGAAGATGGGCTGGGTGTGTTAAGTGGTAGAGTGAAGTGTCAAGCTCCAATCTACACTTTTGAGTGGCCCAGAGAGTGACTGATCATGCAAAGATTATAATAGATGCTACAGGCTTCAGTAGCAGTTATATCAGATCTGGACCACATTTATTTGTTGGATGAAAAACAACTAACTACACTAAAACTTCACCAAAGAAAGGATATTTCAAGTGGCTCAAGGTCTTTGCTTTAGACAGAGGAAGTTGTGCTACATTATCTGATTGGCCTGATGAATGTGATTGAAAGAACAATCGTCCAATCATCTGCTGGATATGCTTTTGAAAGGTTATGCCCATTCCCAAACCTTTGTATGGGCTCTATCCCAGATGGACTAGCGAAATGTATTGAAATGTATGTATGGTCCATGTCAGGTTGAAATACTGCAACAGTCAGAATGGCTATTTGTGTAAATTTAGGAGAAACTCCCTCAAAGAAATTGCATTAACAAGCAAGAAATAAACATGAGGGCCAAATATCTCAATCTTTGACCCTCTTCCTCCAAATTGAGTCAGTTTATTCTTGGGTCAGAGAGGATGATTGTGCAAAAGTTGGAGAACATCCCAAAAAGGTTTCATGGAATACCATTCTCACGTGTGAGGGATGAACGTGTGTCAAAATTTGGATAAGGTCCCTTTAGGTACTCTCCAGTTTTCAAGTTCATGAGAGAGGGAAAACCAGAGACTCAGTAACCTTGACCTTTGACCTATCACACATAGCCCAAACAAGAGCAAATAACATTTCTGCAAATATTGAAGAAAATCCATCAAAGCATTTGTGAGGTACTGCATGTAAAACTGACTGAGAGGTGTAAGTTAAGTGCAGCTATCGCCTGTACTGAGGCATAAAACAAAAGAGGATTTAATGACACCAATAAAAGGCTCCTTTTCCCCTGACATTTGTTCTAAAATAAGAAAACTGTTTAACAATGAATTCATGACACTGACAGACAACATGGGGCCACAGTTGTGTTGTAAGCATGCGTGACAGTGTCAGGGTTGTTTGTGGTAAATTCTGCAAACAGAAAAAAGAGAAAGAGGAAGAAAGAGAGGAACAGGAGGCATAAATATCACATCCCCAGAGGCTAGCCACTGGCTCTGCTCCAGCTTTTCACATGCTACAACCTGCTTTTGAAATCAGTGAGTCATTCCTCAGCCAGGCCAACCATCCCTGTGTTTGGACATAATAGCAGAGTGGAGCTCCTGTTTATGTCTTCTGCTTGGCTGGATATTTTCTCCTTGATACTGCAGAATGAGGCTGTTTTTTCAGGTCTAGAAAGTATGCAGTGGTGAGGAGCTGGGGCTAAAAGTACAGAACTTTTTACTTTTTTCCCCTTCAGATGAAAATCTTTCATTTCGACAGCTTAGCTTGGTACAAATTTGATAGAGTTTAAATAAGAGGTTACCGTGCCAACTTTTCTAAAACAACTGTTTTCGACTCCAATCCATAGGGGATAGCAGGTAGTGATGAGAATTGTTGTTCTTCTTTTGTGATCCTAATCATTTGGCAAAATTTAGTGATTGTATTGTATTGGTACCCAGATGGTACCCAGATGATTTTTCTTTTGATACCAATTCTTTCGGTCCTTCTGGTTTAAGTTAAGCTCCATGAAGCTCACACAGAACATCCTCTCTTAAGTAAGAAAGCATTCTCGATTATTTCAGCATTTGAAGCAAGCTCTTTTAACTATTCTTGTGTAACTGCAGATGTGAATCGGTCAAAATGGGTTAAAATGTAATTTTACGGTAATAGATTCTTCAGGCAGATGATAAACTGTCTTGAGATAGATAAAGGTATGTCAACAAGAGAAGTGAAGAACATTTTGAAAATGTGGCGATTAAATATATGAAAAAAAAAAAAGAGTTAAATAAAAACAAAAGAAAAAAACTGAGGCCCATCCAGATATTCTCAGGCCCACCCATTATTAACATTTGTATCCACCACAGCTTGAATGGCAGGCAGAGACTGCTGACTATATATAAAGAGCACATGCATTAATAGAGAATTTTTTTGTTCGTGTTGTAGGTGATGAGTGAAGGTGCATTCCAGTTGATCTCAGAACACGGATTCTGCCAATTACATACATCACTGGGAATGTCCCTTTAGTCGGAATTTCCCACCTTGAGGTTAAACATCCTTCAGCTACCCCAACTTTACCAGCTCGTAAGTGAAACGTGTTTAGCTGGGATGTGATGCAATTCCCGGTCCCCTCATCTGAGTTCTGACGTAAATCAAATACATCATAAGTAAATGGATATTCACTCATCTTGAAGAGTATGTAGCTATCATTAAGTTTTCACAGATCGTTACTGTGCACTCTCAATAAATGAGAACAAATAAGGTGATACAGTCAGACCTATTGCTTCTTCTCAGTTAGTATTTACATTTATAGAAATTTCAATACAAATGAAGTGATGGGTTAATCAAATTTTTTATGGTCCTTTGCTTATTCAAAGATTGCCTCATTTGAAGAAAGACATGTCCATCAAAGATAAAGGATCTAAAAAATAAGAGGACTTTACACACGTTATTTCCAGAGCAATACAGTCCCCCTGTAGGCAGAGCAACACATCTGAAACACTGTCGTCAACAGGAAAGCCTCTCAGCCTGTCAACACTGATTAATGTGAAGTCCCTCAAAAACAGGGGAAATACATCAGAAAAACTTTCAAGAGAAAGGTTACCAAAAAAACACAATCCCAGTGAATGAGGACATTGCTGAATTTCATACAGCCCCCCCCATCTGTCCCCAAATCATCCCAGATGCTTTGTCTCACAAGAATTATGAGACCTTTCTCTCATGAGGAAATTGCTTTTACAGCAACCTCATCCTCGCTCTTCAGGCTCCTCAGCAATGTGTGTATTGTGTATGTGTGAGAGCTATAGGAGTGCTGACACTACTGAATACAGCGCCACTTCTCGTGGACCTAACACAAGGTGATAGCGCGTCCTGTCAACCATTTTCTGTCCTCTAATTTGTTTGTGTCATCCCCGTGTATCTGTTCCTGTCATTTCATGGTGGAGATTGAAGCGTAAGAGGCAGCTGCTTTATTTTTCCTCTCAACCAATAAGGTTGTTATTAACATTGCTGCAGCTTGTATTGTTCAGTTGCGACACAGATGTGATTGATATTGTGTCAAAGGATGAGGGGGTGGGGGGTTGCACCGCTGAATGAATGGTGACTTCCAAAATAAAGGAAATGGAAGGATATGTTATTACTGGAAACATTAGTGGAGCAGTACAGGACCGCCATCTGTCTGTGAAGTGACCTTTCAGGGAGAAATGTGGATCCATCATTAACCCGTAACTCTTTCCTCCTCTTCCTGCTGTCCGATTTCATCTTTTTTTCTTTACCAGATTAATTTTTTCTATCCTATTTTTGCTGAAGCGTAAATTTGGTGGTGCAGTACTTTTTTATGTGAATGGCTCAGAGGGTATGACCCTAAGGAGGATGATTTAAAGACACTGGTCTGAAAGAGACATAAAATCAAATAAAGACCCGAGCTGACGATGAGCCCACGGGAGTGAGGGCAGGGATACACAGACTTACATGAAGTGATGACCGATGAGTGAAAGACACATCAGTAAATATCTCTGTATTACAGGCAGAAAAGACAGGCGGGCACAAACTTATGAAATAATTTTTCATTTGTGTTATGAATGCTTTGTCGAAAGCATTTTTTTAATAATAGGTTTTACAGTTTTATGCTCCCACTGTGGGAAGCTTTGGTTTTTGTTTAAATCTAACCCCCACCCCACCCCCTCTCATGGACAAAGCATTACCTCTTGTCTTTTATATTATATTACACGGCTCATGCTTTTTATGCCTTGACTGTTGATTTAACTTATATAAACGTAGCACAATACCTCAGGAATTTAGTTTTTGGAGGATAATTTTTTTGTTGTAACATTGCTTCTTGGCCTGGATAGCTTGGTTATTCCCCGTTAAATGGTGCCACATTTTTAAGAAACATGCATTCGTGAGATGAGAAGTAGAGTTGAGTATGTGGGTTGCACTTGTGCAAAATTTGACAAATCCTCTCTGCCTATGCCAAACTTTCTATTCTGCTATTGACTTTTTTGGTTTGTTCTGTGGATTGGCTTGACAGACATATTTGCAATGAAACAATTTATTCATTTAACAAACAGGAGCATCAGTAGTGTGTGGAAGAACCATATACAGCCACAACAGCCTGGCACTCCTCGAGCTGGTCACACATTACTGGGGATGGCATCCCATTCTTCCTCCAGCATTTGTCCCAAGTCAATCGACATGGTTGTATTGGTCACTTGGACACAATCAGCATGCCCTGATACCTCATGTGTTCAGTGGGGTTGAGGTCAGGACTGCTGGTAGGCCATTCCATCCGCTCTGCTCCATAAGTCTTGAGGTGGTCTCTGATAAACTCTGCTCTGTGGAGAGGGAGCATTGTCATCTTGTAGGATCGAGTTCAATCCCAGACTATGGAGATACGGCATTGCCACTGGTTGCAGACTCTTGTATCAATATCTCTCTGCATTGAGACTGACTTCAGTGATGTCAAGCCCTGTTTTGCCAGTGAGGGAGATGCCACCCAAAACCATCTGCTTCCACTAAAAGATGTTCCTCTATCGGTGCAGCAATCAGCATAGAGTTCTCGAAGTCCTCTCAACACTTTGACCCTACAATCCAACTGCCATATGCAGAATCTTGACTCATCACTGAACAAAATGTTCCTCCGCAAGTTCTGGTTCCAGTGCTCTTGTAGCAAGTGCTACAGTGCAAACAGGCCTGATAGTGAGGGACAGCTGTGGCAGGTCTCCTGGCAACCCTATGAGACAGGAGATTGACTGTGTTCAGTCTGTTCCTGTCTGAGCAGAGAGCCGTTGGCCAAATCGTCTTGCAAACCTTGACTGCAGATTTGTAGAAAATGGCCTATGGTTCCTAAGTGCTTCTTAACTGTCATCTCATGGGATGCCCATTTCACGGCCTGTCTCTGACATCCCCAGTTATACGAGGTGTGTCAGAAAAGTTCCAGGACTGCTGTCAGAAAAGATCTATTTAGAATCCAAACTACAAGTTTTCCCCTTCGAAGTAATCCTCCTGGAGTCTAATGTACTTTGCCATCCTTCTCTGCCACGCTTTCATGCACTCCTGGAAGGATTCTTCGGGGATCCTCCGCAGCTCCGTTGTCACGGCCTTTTTTGATGTCATCCACGTTTTCAAAACGGGTCCCCTTGATGACCCCCTTAAGCTTGGGGAAGAGGAAAAAATCACACGGAGCCAGGTCGGGTGAGTAGGAGGTTGCTCCAGCATGGCAATGTTCTTCTCGGCCAGGAACTGTTGGATGCTCAGGGCATTGTGAGCAGGCACGTTGTCATGGTGAAGCAGCCATGACTTGTCCTGCCACAACTCTCGCCTCTTCTCGCGCACTGAACGAAGTAAACGCCGCAGTATCTC
This sequence comes from Cetoscarus ocellatus, assembly GCA_037902135.1. Taxonomy (NCBI): domain Eukaryota; kingdom Metazoa; phylum Chordata; class Actinopteri; order Labriformes; family Labridae; genus Cetoscarus; species Cetoscarus ocellatus. Next base: position 755,601 of record JBAMNC010000262.1, read on the forward strand.
TTTGTAGACATGCTGGGATTACTTTAAAGGGGAAAACTCTTAATTGGAAGTTTGGGTTTGAAATAAATCTTTTGTGACACCAGTCCTGAAACTTTTCTGACATACCTCGTATAGAACTTGGCCTTCAGTTTGGAGATAGTGCTAGGGTTCACTCCCTGGGCAGAGCACCTCTTTTAAGTTGCCCTGTTGACAATCAGGTGCCAGTCAGGTGCCTGGGGGTTTCAGAAGCTCGAAACAAGAGTCAGTTGCAACAGCATAAGAAGCTTATGGCACTGCCTTAGGAGATTTGGCAACTTTTCATGGGTGCAACTCACATGTCTGTACATAAAATTTTAAATGCAATAATACTGACCTTAGACTATAAGTTTTAGGCTATTCATATAATCTTTTTACCTGTCTTCAGCAATAGTATGTTTTTAATTGCATGGACTATATGCCTGCCATTTTACAGTAAAAGCATTTGGGTAATTGGGGTTGAGGTCTTCAGTTAAAATGCTTGAAACTTATATTTGCTGCTTTCTGAACAATTAAATTGAGTGCAATGATTTTGCAGACTCATACACATATTTAACACCAAATAGTAGAGGTGGAGGGACATGTTTCATTACAAGGAAACTTGTTTGCTTTTTTTTTTATTATCAGCCAATCAAAAAAGTCTTATTTGTATAGCACGTTTCATACAAAATCTTGTAGCACAAAATGCTTGACATTAAAAAATGGAAATTGAATACAATGAAATACAAGACACCCATCCTCCTAATCCGCATCCAGCTCTCTCTCTCACACACACACACACATATGCTAAAATAGGATAAGGAACTGAAAATCAATTAACAGAGAATAATACACAGAACATTAAATTTTGAACTGAAATGGAGAAATAAAAAAAAGATTAAGAGGATAAAAAAAATGAATACACAAAATTAAATAATAATAAATATAAACAGCTAAAAGCCAGGGAGGTCTCGAGTTTGCATAAAAAAATATGAACAGTATGGGCTGCTTGTTACTGAAACACTATTTATAATTTCTAACAATTTCAAGTGAAATGCAAAAGATAAAATTAAATTCAAAAAAAGGCACTGTGCTGAACATGCATGAATGAGAGTCTGCCTCACGGGCCAGGTTGGTGTGTATGATGACAGCAGAGTAGCCTGAAAATGCATACAGAAGATGCACAAACTCTGCATGCACACAGTTCAGTTCTTACTGTCAAGACTGCATCAGATGGACTTCTATTGATTTTTAGTTATATAAATGTGTTATTGACTTACTAAGCACATCCTATGGTGTGACCACTGTGTGTAAACACATTGTAATTGTGGTGGAAAAATCATATCAGTGCTAATTATCCTGTCTTGTCAGTTTTATATGACAACTTTAGTTTTGGTTAAAGAATCTCTCTCTGCCCCAACCGGCAACAAAAGAAAAAAAGACTTGCTGTCACCTATTTATTGAAATTCTTAACTGTAAAACAAAGCAACACAGCACAGCATTTATTATAGTTTAACTTTAACCTGTTCTGATTGGTTGTAATTGTTTTCGCCACCTGTGAGGACACTTCAAGCATCTAGAAAAAAGAAAAATGGAGAAAGACAGAGAGCGAAGGGGGGCCACAGGCACAGCTATCGATCGCCCTCGTCAAGGTTCAGGGATATAGATGAGTTACTAAACCACCATTAATTACAAATCACTTCTGCCATGAAAGTCGATTAGAAGAAAAGGCAGCAAAAAGTCTGTATCAAACAAAGAAAAGTGATAGGGTGTGCACATTTCTCACACAGAGATGTCTTTGAGTTAGCTGTCTGCTTTCTCCGCCTGCCATCTACAGGTTTTTACATTTTCTGTGAGTTGCATTTAATTAAAGCTGCCGGCTCCTTTGTGATTATTTGTTGCTGCGTTTGTCAGTAATTAGTTGTGTGGACAAATGAATGCAGATGCATATTTTATCCATATTCAATAAGCATGTTCCACTGCCTTATCATTGAGCACATAATCAATACCTAAGGACACATGATGAATTATAGCCCATAACAGTGCATACATTCAGCATGTGTTTGGCCATATGCAGTGTGCATATAAAGCAGTAGGGGTGCTGTGATACAGTCGTGAGCAGGTGCAGGGTTTACAGTGATCCAAAGGCAGGTTCACAGACGGTCCCTGTCAACGCCACTTGAGAGAGTCCCTGCTGTCTCAGACAGGTTGCAGCAGAGCCGTGCTTTGCATTAAAATTGCAAGCAACACTCCCTTCAAGTGCACACAATCTCAAGGCAAAATAGTCTTCCTTACTTTAAACCACATGTAGCCTGCACCTCATTTTCTCCAGATCTCAGTCTCTTTTGGTGTTGGCTGCCCTCTTTTCAATAGCACATGCCTCTGATCCTCCATTTTTTTTGGAAGAAGAGCGAAGTGTGTGATTAATGTTTGCTGTGTCTCTGTGTATGTAAGCAATCACTATTCATCCATGCATCCATTCTTCCCGGGACTGACAGGCTCGCCTGGGCACACGGCACCCTAGACTCCGCGGCGTCTTTTTTGAATCTGCAAAGCTTATTTTAAATACAGCCATTTCAGAGAAGCAAACAGCAGAGGCATAAGGCAGGCAGGCTAAACAGATCAACAGCTTCTCTCTCTTCCCATCTCTCTCTTTCTCTCTTACTCCTGCTTGCATTCCCTCTGTTTTACGATGACGTGACATGGCGAGTCGCAGCTTGATCACCAAGGCGATCATTTCTTGACAGTTTCGCTTTTTATTTGTCTGCTATCGCCTTGATAAGATGATTTTCACTCTTGTGGGTTTGTTTTGCCTTGGCAGAGATGGCTCATCCTCTCGCTGTCTCATTTTGTCTCTTCCATCAGTTGTGGCTCCCCTATATTTTCAGACCACCCTTCACACACACATCAGCACAATGCTATGTTTGTATAGGAGAGAGGAAGAGAGAGAGGGATTGATAATTATGGGAAGATGCCACATGGAGAAGAAATGTGTCCATTCAAGCTCAAACAAAAGAGAGTATTAGGAAATAATGGTGTGTGAATGTTTGGGTACATTTGTGGAGATGCGGTGCTTCATCATGTTATAAAAGAGTGTCCGGTATGCTGTAATTTTCTTTTATTTTCTCTCATCCTAGAGGGGCATCTGCTGGCTTTTGTTTAGTTGCTGTCTTGTGTCATCACTTTGTGCATAACAGAAAATAATAATTATTGTGTCCCAGACAATAGGCTTTATCAGAATCAGCAGGCAAGATTAGCATGCGAGAGAGTATTTGGGTAGAAACCGAACTGATGACTCACAGGGAGATTAAACTGGGTCAGGAAATTATCCTATAAAGCTTATATCAAAATTACAGCGATGGGATGTTGGTCTCTGCAGCAGAATGAAGTACTATAACAGGTTAGCAGTGGCCTTGAAAATGGGATAAATTTTGCTCAATAAGCCCACACAATAGCCTGTTAAATCATAGTGGGTCACAAAACAAAAAAGGGGTTCCCAGAGAAGTTTGAAAGCCACTCGAGTGGCGAGGATAGAAATCTGGAGCCCACTCGATAACAGTGCCAGACACATTACACACACAGGGCTGCAGAGGAGGACTCAAACCGAGTATTTTGGCACACAAGCCGGCACTCAGGACAAAATCCCATCCATCCACAGAGATCCCTTCCTCCCTCTCTGTGTACCCATCCAGGGCTGGATCGGCAGTTAATTGTTCTCATGATGGTGTCAGGTGGCAGAATTGATCATTGTTAGAGGGTCATTCCCTGTGACATTAGCTCTTGAGATTGAACGACAAACTGTATGAGAAAAAAAAAGGCACTCTGTTTACATGACTTGTGACAAGGTAAAAGGACGCCCTTCGATTGCTTTTGCTCTGTCAAAATGACAAAATCAATAGTGCAGCCTTGCTCTTATAAACATCATACCCACTAAACAGATCAGGCAGTAACACTGCACCACAAACTTGACTCCCCTCTCTTTAATTTAATGACTGGATTTTCTAAGACTTTGATTTTAATATTTATCTACTGAAGAGATTTTTTTTGACATGCTGCATTTCAACTGAAATAAAATTAGAGCAACGATACCAAAATTAATCGAGCAGCTAATTTATTGTAAAAATGTTATAAGACTGATTAAAATGGTGTCAATTCAGAGAAGTCAGTTTGATTCCTTAGATCAGGGATGGACAACTTTAGTATCAAAGTGGACCACGAATAATATTCTCTTTGCTAGAGGGCCGAAGTGTTCGAAGTTTTAGGAAACATTCAACAAGATATTTAAAATAGTTAATTATTTGATTAAAAAAAAAAAAAAAAGGAAGAACAGAATATTTTTTAAGACACATATTGATACTGACAGGCAAGTTTAGGTAATGGTAAACGTTATTGTCCCGTTAGGAAAATTTATCTCGGGCATTGTGCTACATTATTGCTTCACAGGGCAGCGAAGTTTAATGTTCATCACAACAGGCTAAAAATTGGAAAACAAGCTGGGATTTTTTGTGCAGTGAACAAATTATCTACCAGGCACTTACTGTGATTTGGTTACATTTTTAATGTTTCTCAACGCAAATATAAAAGCTTTATAAAATAATTTTACAGGAACCAATCATGCCGATTATATTCCCAAATGTATAGCAATTTTTTTTTTTTCAAAATGCAAGAACTTAAAAATTATTATTCACAGAAGTGATGGTGGGCAATGACAGAAATGTAGGAAAACTCTGATTTAGTATTATTATAATGGTTTGGTTATTATGTGTGGAATAGAAGTGGGAACCCCATTGAAATCCTAGATAGCTAACTTCTACATTGTTTTCTTTAAATTGACCTCTTTAATTGCAAATGTAAGTGAGTGAGATGGAGGGCTGCATATGGCCCCCTGCATTAATTTTACCACTGTGTTGTGTAAGACATCCTTTAAGTTCCTTAATTGAGTTTTTAACTCTTAAAGGGATTAATCTTAAGGTCACGTCATGAAAACTACACTAGTTTTATGCAAATATATAGGTCAATGGCCAGTCAGCACCTACCCTACAGGACGAGAATTAAACTTCTCTCCCATTGTTTCTTGCTCCAACTTGACAACTTTTACTAAATTCTCAGTTCACCTAGAAATGCACTATACCTCTTGAAATGCTCGGTTTTTACTTCTTGGTGTTAATTATGTCATAGCTATACAGCCTCCACTGTTTCTGCTTATCACTGGCAGACACAGTGACTATTTTCAAAGTGTACTCTGCAGCCTGTAAGCGCTCCACCCTCCTCCCATCAGGCATTGTTTGGGCAGCTGATCAGGGCAGAGCTCATTATCATAGCCTCCTGTAGCCTCCCTGCCCCCAAGATCGGAGCATTTCCAAAGGAGAGGGAAGAGCAGCATCTGATCCTTTTAATTAAAGTTAAATCAAATCCTTGCTTAATAGATACCCAAGACATGATGTAAACGCTCAACACACCAGGACATGGGAGCTTTAAAGGTGCAAACAACCTGCAGTATGATGAAGCTGTAAAAATATAATGCTAAACAAAGTATATACTGTGAATATGTAGAGTGTTAAAGCCATGCCTGATGCCCACATATAATGAGATCGCTCAGTGCTGTGCAGTCTGTGGTAAAGTTTGCACACGTTGCCATCTGCTGTGTTTCACCCTGATGTATACAGAGAATGAGGACTAGAGAAAGGAGAAGTCTTCCATACAGAATGAACACGATGCTAGAAGATGAAGCTCTCATCTATCTGACCTGTTTTAATATGAACACAGAGTTTCTCTGAACAGGTGGCAGGAACACTGTGAGGTATATGGGATGTGCTATGGTAAGCATGTGATCTACAGCTGGAGAAAACTGTTGGTGGCTGCTACTGGAAAATCACTAAACTCAAAACATTGGCTTCTGCTTCAGGACAAAATCCTCATCTGCTCAAACTGGCATTAAAAAAAAAAAAAATCCAAACTTTGTTGTGTGTTTAGGATTAATGTTGAAATCCACACTGAAATTCACAGGATAAAGGTGAATTAACTAATTCTCATGCAGTTATATTATGGATTGTTCAAGTATGCTCGGAAAAATTACAATCATGAATATTTACTATGTTTTGTGGTAATTTTTTTTTTTTTTTTTAGAAATATAGATATAAAAGCTGTAAACTGCTGAAGCTGAGAAGCATGATGCCTTTAAAATGCTTAACTCTTTTAAAGATATGATTTTTTTTCTTCTTGACACTCCAGTTTGACTCTTCAGAGTTAAAATAACCACTTAAAAAACAAACAAAGAACAAACATTTTTGTATATCCATCATTTTGCTTTGCCATGTAGTCTGTAGAACTTAGTAATTTGTGATATTAATCAACTCAAACCAGGTAAAATGGTTCATCTGTGGGGAAAAAAAAAAAAAAAATCCCATATCAGAAAACAAAACAAAACTCAAACTTGTAAACAAATGGCGCTGTCACCGCATTCTGGCATACAATGTGCATTTGTTGACAAACAGGAGGAAGTAAAGCCCGCTGTTAAAGACGTTATTACAAAGCACTGAGCTTTATCTACTGATGAAGGAGAGTGCTATTATTTTTTTTTTATATAAAACATGTGGCTTCTCTTGTGTCAACTGCCCATTGTTTACACATTGCATGTAGATTATATTTACTGTATGTGTTTTCTGCAGTTACCATTAAGTCTGCAGATTGTGGCTTAAAGGCCACTTTGGAAAGGCTAATTTATGCCATGCTTGCTGAGAAAAGTTAAATGGGGGTATGATAGTAGAAAGGTAATGACTTGATAATATTACACCAGATCCAACAAACTGGACAAAAAACTCAAAATTACAACTTAACTCATCAATCTAACAGCAAAATGTAACAAACTCAACATCTGACAAGCTTCTAACTTGTCATTCTCTTCTTTTCCTCTCCTAGCCTCCACCGTACACTCCTTTTTCATCTGTCTTAAGTCTCTTTTGGTTCAGCTGAGATGAGATGACCATGGCTCACTGCCAAACTTACATAGTGCTATTTGCAGTTCACTGAAGCTCTCTCACAGAGTAGGATAGAGGCTGATCTCTCTGTTGAGAGTCCTCCTACTATTTGACAGACTGCAAAAATATTTTAAGGTGAAAAAGAAACATCTTGTTGCTTCCTATCACAGGATGTAAGATGAAGAATGTTTATATATTGTTGACTTGTATTAAGATCCATATGTACTTATATATAAACTGTTTGATGTTATATCAGTAGACTATATAGCCCCTTTAATAATACTGATTGGTATTGTATTTTTACGTCCGCCAAAGAGGTTATGTTTTCGCCAGGGTCTGTCTGTCTATTTGTTTGTCTGTTAGCAAGATTATGCAACCCAGAATTAGACAACACAACAATGAGGAGGGCATGCAGTACTTCAAAGGCTGTGTAGTAGTAGTATGAGCAGTAAAATAACAACGACTGTGTTGGATGAAACCGGCATATTGACTGGGACAGCGAGTGAACATTCAGCACTGGCAGATTACGCAAAACTACTGGATGGATTTACATGAAAATTTTACCAGAAGTGTGGTTTGGTCCAAGGAAGAAGCCAATTTTGGTGCTGATCCGATCCAGACTGACGTCACAAAAAAATGTTTAAGTTTATAACAGCAAATCCCATTCATTTACGGTATTATGGGAATTGTAGTTTATCTGCAAACTAATGACTGTTTTTCATATGTCACTACATATTTCAGTTCCCTTGCAATGCCAGGGGAGGAGTTCTCCACACCACTCCAAATGCCAAACAGCCAATCAGCACTGAAAGCTGTGCGTGCAGTTCTGCTCACAGACACAGCAGAGAGAAGGAAGAAGTTTTGCCAATGGAGAAAGCCTGGCGCTGTTCCTGGAGCTTTGGTATCTAAGATAAGTTAAGGCACCAGACTCTCCTGAAATTGTAATAAACATCCCAGTCCTCTACAACTCACAACTACTAGTAACATTACTGTGAGCCCATTAACGTTATAGAAACATACGCGGCAGCTCTGCTCGCTCGCAGTCCCTCCAGCTGTGCCTCTCAATCACTCGAAACAAGGCTGCTGATAATGTCAATACGGAAATAGTTTGTCATAGCAGAAGGCTGTGTGTGTGTGAGTGTAAAAAGCTAACCCCCAAATTCCACACAGAGCGACCCCACCACACGCCGAAGCGCTGTGGTTTTGCTCCGAGCTTAAGGCTGGCGACATCGCCCACTAGAAGCACTGCGGCTGCACAACACCAACATCTGTACAAGTAGCAACAAATTGGTTTAGTTAACAAGTTACAAGACCCACTACTAACTAGGTCACTCTATTGGATGATATTTATATCAACAATAATCACACTTCTTGCAGACTGATATTTTTCATTCTACAATGTGCATATAACATAAACATGGGACTATAATGTTGGGTGGAAATCACAATTTATGGGTGGAACTGGCGGAGGTCTGCGCTCTCAGAGTACTTTTCTAGTTTATAGTTGGAAAGCCTGATTAACCACCTTTACAACTAGGTACAGCTTGTAAGGACAGTGCATTTGCAGAATGAGCAATACAGATGGGTAGTGCCAAAAAAAATGCAAAACACCCCTGCAACTGGAAGCTGGAATTCCGGTTCACAGAGCGAGAGCATTATTTGGTGTCAGCCCTGGTACCAGTTCCAAACTTAGGACCTTAGGACAAGTTCTGTGGGACTAGCAGTGCCAAAGATAGATCGTGAAATGAGCTTACAAGGAAGACAACACTCCAAGAGGACCAGTTCCTGTCCCTTGCTTTACTGATGAACTTGAGGCTTGCTTCCAGGGGAAGATCGTTTAGCTGCCTGTTTAGCTGCCTGTTTAGCTGCAAGGTTTATTCCATAAATGCTGAGCTCTTATAACTTGTACGTCATTATAAAGGTGACTAGTCAGGCTTTCCAGTGATATAAAATACAATACCATTTGGTATTATCAAAGGCGAGGGAGCATTTCCCAATGTTTCTGAGGAGCATAGTTAAGGGCACAGCTTGTATCTTTTTAATGAAAGTAATATATCCTTATGTTACCTGCAAATTTTAAAATAATCATGATTTTTCACTTTGATTTTTGACCTCAGATGAAGTACAACTCAAAAGAGATTTGCATAAAGCATTAAAAAAAGACTCAAAATATTTGTTCTGGGATCTTTTAAGATTATATATCGTATAGCTCATGCCAACTCTTTGTCTCTCACTGCATTTATGCTCCATAAAAAAAGGATAAAACAGAACAGTGAGTGTGAAGACAACCCACATTCAGTTGTGTGAAATGAAAATGTTTTACTTTTCCAGGAAAGAATTCTTTATCCAGCCTCCAAGTGATAAAATCACTAAGAGACTGCAGGGACACATGCAAGCTCCTCTTTGTAAATATTGTCTTTACTTTTGTAATGACAACACAGCTTCACTTAAAGCTTATTGACTTCAACCCCCCATCCCTTCCCAAAACACAATGCAATGAACAAAACTGCAGAGCGAGACCTGGCAATGCAGAAAGCATGCCTGGCATTCCTCGTTCATCATGTTGATTGGAGAGATCAATTCACATTTGTGCTTTCCTTGGCTCCCCCGTCAGACATATTTCAGGGTTTGTTGCTGTGTGGCAAACCTTCAAGTTTACAATTTTTGCCTCCAAGCAGACGGTAAAATCTCAGAGTCAGTGGTTGGAACACAATGAGGCTTTTATTGTGTTTAATTTTTAAAGATTACACACAAAAGAGGGGCAAAAATCAGAGCTTGTGTGTGTTTGAACCTGAGCTGCAGTACCCGTCAGACCTGTCAGAGGGCAGTGCAGCTCCATGAAAGAGCCTGCTGCCACCAATGGAGGGAAAAAGATTGGTTTCTGTGAATTCTATCCCTCATTAGGTTCCGTGCAGTGCCTGAATTACTTGCTGCATCTATCCATTAAAGTCCCTCTTTCTGTATACTGCTCACATTAAACACAGGTATATGGTGCCTGCCTAGCTGGATGAATGCAGCCTGAAATCTGACCTCAATTCCTGCCTCTTTCTGCAGCGTCTCATTTCTGCAGAGGTACACACTGTTTGCTTCTTTGTGACTGAAATGTGATATTCAACGAGTTGCAAAAAAAAAAGTTCCGGAGTCGATAGTGCAGTTATCTCCTTGTTCCCTCCCCAAACTCCTATTTGCGTTCACATCACATTGCTTGGACCGTCGGCACATTCAGCACAACACTGGCAAATCAGGGCTATGCATTTGGAATCCAAACCTCCAGATATCCTCTTGCTATAATGTTATGACAGCTTGTTAACTTATTCATTCTGCAGGAGGCTATGGAATCTGACAGTGTGAGCTGAGGTTCATGTCTCCAGGCTCAACCCATGTCCACTCAGCTCCCTGCTTCGTCAAGGAGACTTAATTCATCATGATGAGCAATCCACTGTGGGGTGAAAGTGCAACAAGTGCAGTGACCTTTGGGACGGCCTTTGCCACCGACCTGTCTTTAACCCATAACCTTGAACCCAGCCCCTGTGTGATGGTGCCACTTTGTCAGATGAGCAACCCAGCTATTGAGATGGATTGGTCTGCTTCTCAATACATGAAAGGATTTGCTTTTTCTGCAACCAGTTGAAAGCCTGATCATAATATTTTCGCCATAGATAATACAGATGAGGTGTGTTTGCAAAAACGAATCAGGAAAAGACTGAACAGAATAACATTTAAACACTCTGTTAACTGCTATTATTACTGTCATGTGGTCATTTTGACTGCTAATATAATATTTACATGTCAATTTGAAATTATATCAAAATTGTGAGGCTGATTGAATTTGAAATATTGTTATGATTAATGATCAACACAAGGGGAAAAATGTTTTGTACATTTGAAAATAAGCAGATTAGTTTGTTCAAAAAAATCCATCAGTTGTATTTTTATTTTTCTCACCCAGCTAAAATAGATAAAATATGATTGATGATAGAAAAAACAATCTGTGATATATATAAATAAACACACACACACACACATATATATATATATATATATATATATATATATATATATAGATATAGCTATATATATATATATATATATATATATATATATATATATATATATATATATATATATATATATATATATATATATATATATATATATACTTTTTGGCTTGTTCATGGAAGTGCTCTAACATATAAAGCTTGAAAAAGCATAATATGGGCTTTTCAGAAATTGTAATGAGATATCTTTCACTTGTTAATTCTTGAAAAAAATATTGAAGTATCAAAAGTAACTATCAAGTCACCTGTTATTCATTCCTCTTTAGAAAATGGTCAATTTACAAAGGTTGAAAATTAAGTTTACAACGGAGACCATTGTTCTTTACATCTTTAATGAACACAAATGCACAATAAAAAGTCAAACTTGAGGTTGCTGAAAGCACAGCACACTTTCTCTCATCCTCTATGCTGTGCTGAACTTTTAAACTAGTCGCATGAAAATGTAATCATTGATCAGCCAGTACAAAATGAAACATGCCTTACTTTGATAGTAACATTATTATCAGAATTTATTGCTCCTTACACAATCAATTATTCTTAAAAGTAGGAATAGGAATTGAAATATTCAACAAGTCACTAGTTACTGCTAACACTGCATGTAGATCATGAATAGTGCCTTGTATTTTAAGTATCTGATAATCTTCTGCTTATGCTTAATAGTGTTCAGACCATTATTATCTTTAGGACAGTGTCCGTTTATTTTCATCCAGTGCTTTAGACAACAGCTGGTCTCCACCATAAAGTAAACTCCAGCTGATGTATTGAGAATTTAATTGTTGCAAGTTATTTTGCTGGCAGTCCTCCTTCAGGAGAGGGAACAAAAGGCCTGCCCGTCGTCCCTCTGCGCCTTCCATGCTGCTGATAATCAATGGAGGGACCAGGCTGCCAGCTATTGACTGAGGAGAGATGAATGACAATGCTCCCAAAGGGTCCATTTGAATTTTGACAGACAAGATTCAGAAGCTCAAGCTCTGCTTTGACGATGCCAGGAAGAAGGCTTTCTCAGTGACACACTGAAGGTATTACCAAGTGCTGATGCAAGGCTATGAGGGGACTGAAATTTAACTGCACACTCTCTGGGATCATATTTGGTCTGTTTAAATCGCTGCATACACCACATTCAGCCAGTCTGTTTACATACTGTGTTTGTTTAGTAAAACTGCAACGTTAACATGACAGTTCAACTTACGATGAACTGTATCAGATTTCTCAAAGAATAAATGTTTGCAATAAGCAGAAGATGCTTTTTTGTCCGCTTTCAGATATAACATCAGATATTACCATGAGCTGGAAGGTCATATGTGGCATATCTAATTAAGGATTTGAATGAATTTTATGATTAATTCATGTCTACCTTTGCTGCTCTTTACAATAAGCATTGTCCTGTAGGAATGGTGAGAGTGAATAAATATGAACACTCAAAGCATAAACCTTGGCATTTCTGACATTCGTGGACAAGTGTTCAGTAAAAAAGGGGAAAACTGCCCTATCTTGCAATGTTAAAAAATCCTTCCCAAAATTCATGGATCTGCATCCATATTAAGATCACCACCAAAATCTAATCACATCTTCCTTGTGTCATCACCAACATTCTCTGAAATTTCAGAGAACTTTGTTTCTTTTATATGTTGGGCATTTTTATTGAAACTGGAGACAGTGAATAGACTTGGAAAGGGAAGCATGGAAAGACATGTGGCACAGGCAGGTATCGAACCTAGGACCACCCACACAGCCCCTCATTCAGAATTTTTTGATTTATCTAGCTCCAACAGACAGACGGACAAACAAAAATCTGGACAAATTCTGGCAAAAACATAACCTGCTTGGTGAAGTTAACTGTTGGCTCTCTGATTGGTCCAGTGACCAACTAATCAGAGAACCACTCTTCAATACAGCCATTGCCAGATTACGCGGTCAGACACTTTTTCAGTTGGTTAGTGTAGTGAAACAGCCTTTGTCTCTTGAAATGGCACTGACTGGGAGATACCTCTGCAGACTGAGCTCAATTTTTTCAGCTGGGAGCTTTGCAAGATGGATCTGCCTGACTGCAGTTACTGAATCAGGCAGCTCCAGATGCACTGCTTAAAAAAAGCCTTGAAAAAAATGCTATAGAGGCAATTGATAATAAAGTCCAGTACAAAGGATGAAGGAAATCTTTATTTTGATAAATGTTGGTATGAATACACTTAAACTTTGATGTATGTTAACAATTTGGATAACTGTTCTGGGCATGCTGGCTCTAACTTAAATAAAGAAAGTAAGGACCAACTACAATAAAAGATGTAAATGTAAACAATACTGGCATCAATTCAATTCCTACATTTCAAAAAAATGATGAAGCAGAGTTAGTTGGCGTGGTTTTCAACTTTAACTACAATAAATCTATGTGATGATGATATTTATACATTTGTTAAAAATGTGATAGATGGCACAGCCAAACAAATTACCATATATTCAGCCACTCACTACAAATACGCATATTTCCTACTCAAATGAAAATCTCAAAGATTATCTGTAAATATAAGGATATGCCCACCTTCTCAATCTGAAAAACAATTTGTCTTCTTACTTAGTTGTCAGAAATATTAGAAAAACTGTGTTAAAAGACTTGATTAGTTCATAGTGCAGTACAACTTGGATCTTAGGTTTTAGATCCAACCGATCCACAGCAATTGCGGTGATGCTTCTGCCTGGACACATTTCAAAAATAACAAAGAAAATACAGTGGGTGTTTTTAGAACTAAGAAGGCCTTGGAAATAACTGACCACAGAGTTCTGCTGACAAAATTATGAATACCTTTAAAACCATATTGAGAGGAGGACCCTCTTGAAAACGAGAGGCCACATCTCAAGGGGCTGACCTTGAATATGTTTATATTCAGCAGAGACAAATATGATGAGGACAGATTTATGACTGGATCTGTCACTACCGGCTTATTTTAGTACCTTTGTCTCTGCCCACCTCCTTTCCTTTGTCTGCACCCCCAACACAGCTTTGGTGGTGGCTGTTCAACATGAGACTGTCTTCACTCCAAGATTTCCAACTGCTGAACAGGTTTTTTCTTGCCACTGTGACTGTAAGCCTCCTACAGATGTATTGCACAGTAGGTTGGCCCAGAGCTGCACTCATGGTGAAATTCTGTTGGGTTTGGATGTATGTTTGTGTATATAAATGTGTATTTTTATATATGTAAATATGCATATATGTGTATCTATAAAATGAAGGCTATTGCTTCAGCATTCTCTATTGTAAAGTGTCTTGAGGTAACACTTGTTATGAATTGGCCATTGACTGATGAAAACTAAAAAGCTATGGGATTGAAGGAGTATTAACAAATAAAATAATTAACAAATAGCTATTTAAACACCAGACACACAGACATATCTACACATAACAATAACAAATTGGATTTGATTAGGCTGACATGTGGGGTCCCACGAAGGTCGGCATTGGGTCCAAAATTTACATAAATTTGTAATTTGACCAAACTCTGAAATTTGTGTTGATTGCTGATGATACTAATGTGTTTTGCCCCAAGAAATATCTTGAGAAGTTTCAGGATGCGTGTGCAATATCTTTTCAACTGATAATAAATATGTATCACAGTTTGTCCAACAAGTCATTTTTACAGCCCCATAAAAATTAACTTTAATTCAGCAGTTGGGTGTACCAGATATCACCATTGAACTGATATGACAACTTGTAAATATCTGAAACTGATGTCTTCTTACCACATATTAATTTGCTGATGGCCGATGTTAGTAAAACAGACCAATACCAACCAATACCCATCAACTACCCGTACGCATCCTTCACTAAAACTTTACCAAAAAAATTCTCTAAATTGCCACAGATATAGTATGTGTGTGTTTTTTTGTTTGAAAATGGTATCATTGAAGCAATTTTGGCATGAGGGGCTCGATGAGAGAATCAGTAAGCAGAATCAGCAATGTTATTTCTATCAATAATATCTTATCAATTCCACCCGTAGCTGTTTTTATAGCTCGCCTTAACAATGACATATATACACACAGATATATATATACTGGTGAACTGTGTGTTTTATAGAGGGGAGATGTATTAATGTTGAATTAAGCTGCAGCACCTGAGCATAGCAAGAAGAACAAAATGAACTCTCACCTGGCTGTTAGTGGAATACCAAAATACCTGTCATTCTCTGTATTGTTTGCACTCATGCTCCTAATACTCATTTTTGCTATGACAGCGAGGGTCATCTAATAAAGTCTTCTGCCTCATACACACAGAATCATCCATCCTCTTTAGATGTAATGCCTCAGTTGTCTGAGAAATGAAATGTCCAAAGTCACATGGGTTCAGTTTAGGAGTCTTCCCCCCTCCTGTGTGTACAATGTTTAGTACAACTCCCATGTGAGGATCTCATTAATGCTGAAGCAAGCTGGAGACTGGCAGATACACCTGCTCGTCATGGATGATCACCCTATTCTGAGAAAACAAACTAAGCCGCCAGTGGACCTGGTGATCAAGTGATATTACATACTAATAAGAGCATACAGCATGGAACCCCTGCTAGGATTAAGATGAATTCCCCTTCACTGCACACTCCCTCGATGAGTGCAGAATGAGCAGAACGTCTGTCAAGTTAAGATCACAGCAAATGTTGGCATGGGGAAAATCACTGAAATGTTGTAGCATATTCGGTTTAACACACTGCATTAAAGAGAATATGCAGATCTTATTATGTTTTGCAGTCACAAGGCAAAAACCTTAATATTCATACTTTAGTTCCACTGTACACTTTCAAAAGGCAAAAACATTGATTTGGAACAATTGTGCATGTTTACAGATAACTCACACTCATTTTTATTTAATTAAGTTTTGTTTATCCCATTAGGACAGGTGTTGGCAATTAGCATCCTAGAAGCCTCACACAATCTACAATCAGTCTGGCCCTCAAGTCATTTTTAATGATCAATAGCTTGTAGGAAAACATGAAGAGACATGACAAATCTGGCAGAATGCATTCAGCCTGAATTACAAATATTACACACAAAGATTAGATTAAATAGTCAGCTCAAGTTCATATATATACATTTTATAATAGTCACTAATGATCAGAAATCCTACTTTTCGCATACTGAGTACCTCAATCCAGCATTATCCTCAGTCTGTCTGAGACACTCTGTTAGAGCTCTTGATTCTTTTAGGCCTCCTCACCCCACATGGGCCCAGCCCACTCTGATTGGTTGATCAGCCTACTCAGTGGTCCTAAGTCAGTTCAGTGGTACTAAGTCTCTCTTATGCAGTGCATTTGCCAAGAAAGCAACACCCAATATGAGCAAGAATTTCTTCAACAAAGCCTAAATGTGAGGCAAAAACATTTATACAGTATATATACTGCATGTATATTAGGAATGTCCCCCAATCCTGATCTGATTTCTTGTATATGAGTATCTGCTAGGGGTCTCAAAAACGATCCTTTAATTGATGCATCATGATGCAAACGTAAATGATGACAGATCAATGCAGAGACGGCAAATGTTCATTTAATCCTGCAGATGCTGCTCAGACTGCAGTGTCAGTTTTGTTTCTGGGCAGAAAAAAAAGCAAGTAAAGGAAGATGAGTCCTATTTGGTTTACAGTGACAATAATTTATTGCTGAAATTGATTTCAAAACTATTTTCTCATGTTTAAAAGGAGCATCATTATCGAAGTGCTTGTATTATTTGATTAAAAAAATTAATCTGGTGCAGTAAAGTAGAAAATCAAGGATACTACCTTCTGTGTTGCATCGTGAGGCTTTGTTATGTTGAAACATATTGAATTATTAACTTAATAATCATGATCTAGTTGAACTGGAAGACTAGTGAAGATGCACAGCCCTAGTATCTGCAAATATTTACCAAGACAATAAAGCTACACACAGCTTTTTAGTTCTTTAATTTCATTAAGTTATAGGCTGCCCTTATTAAAGTCCATTGAACAAATTCCAACTAGACTTAACTCACTGAAGTGTATGGGGAACTCAAAATAAAAATCTTCTCAGAATGGTGCATGTGACCGGTAAATGATATATTTATATCACTTTGGATATCCTCTAGTTGTGAGGAGGTCTGCTGTGAGTGCCTAAAATTGCTCTTAATCTTCCTTACATTTTTACATGGTCTGCAGTGCTGTGCTGTAACAGCAGACCTGTTTCTATTGTTTTAATGATTGTTCACTGCAGCCCACAATACAGCATGCTTTAACTCCAAAGTGGAGGAATCAATCTAGTGTGCAGTGAAGCTCAGCAATGACATGGGACATACAACAGAGCTCTAAATGTCAATGGCGAAACTTGTAGCAGTAACATCACAAGATCACCTCAAGACCTTGAGCTGTGTCTGTCCTATATCCTCCACCACAAAAGTTGTCTGATAGTCTAAAGCAATAATTTCAACCACTTTTTCTGCAGTCTTTTCAGCCTTTACGCTGTCTCTGGAATTCCTCCTTCCTCCAAAGATTGTTTCAATTACGCAGCCTGTTGCCTGTCCTTCGTGGCTTTAGTTTGTGTTCTGTTTTTGGTTGCATATGTCATTTTTAATTTTTCATCAAATAGGTTGTATCAAATTTAACAACAAATATAACAAAAATAGCAAGTTGCAGTAGGAATTTTTTAAAAATATTCACCTTGTTAAACAATCTGAAAAAGTTAATTGAAATGAAGAATGGATAAGGACCAACATGAAGAAACAGAACCAATGTCATAACTGGTATCAATCAAACAAACCATTCCCAACCATTGTGGTGGTAAATACATTCTGTTGGGTACTAAATGTGTTCTTTTAGTCAAATTTAAAAATACTAATACATACATCAAATGTAAAACATTTCCATCAGATCTTTAAAGGCTTATTTATTGGCTTTCACGTCTGTTTTGGACAAGCAGGACTGCAGATATAGTTAGAAACTGTGGTTTTCACCAGCTAGTTGCAAGTTTGACTCCAGATGATCAGCAGTAAAGGGTGTCTGCTGTTTTCAAACTCACATCAATAAAATGAGATTGAAAACATCTGACTAACAAAGCTTTGTGTTAAAACTAAAAAAATATCAAAGTCCAACAAAAGCTTTGAAGAACCTGTGGTAGAACTGCAGCGCTGGGCCATTTATTATTCATTTATTTGGAGCACTGGGCAACATCTTATTATATCATTGCTTGGAATTCAAAGGTTTGAGACTAGTTTGGAAATAGCAAAATCATAATAGTTGAAACAGGGATAAAGCTAGACATTAAACCATTTTCCACAATTTTCAGGACTTAGCAAAGTTACATTAATTAAAATATGTGTGTAATGCTTATTCTAGCTATGCATGCCCTTTCACCCACCCAATCTCAAGACCCTTTCCCTTTTCCTTGCAGAAAGAAAGCACAGTTATCCTTGTGTTGTGGCTTTAAAGGTTTTGCTTTTTAAGTTAAATTCTCTTTTGACAAACTTGGCAAACTTAAATCTTGATTCTGTCTTCATTGGTAGTCATGAAAAAGCAAAAATAGCATAGACCATGAAATAAGTTTGGAAATGTTTGGGTTGACTTCCTTTACATTCATCAAGTTTAAAGCCAAACATCCCTCCATTGGAGATCCTGCTGATCCTAATGGGATGCCTGCACCAAAGAGATGATCCCCAGTTAAAGAAAATTCTCTGGGGTTTAATTACTGAGGGAGTCGATGAGCAAATTTAATTAAGCATGAACAAGCAGCCACACTGCTGCTTGCCCCTCCCTGCTCCACGACTGACTCAGACTTTGCCCAAAAGACAACACTGACTGCTTGCAGAGTTACCTTAAATCACTCACTATTTACCAGATGGCTGCAACCATCCAAGAGAAGTCATTAGTTTTAATAGCGCGCTTAGTTTAAATGGATTCCTGGAGTTTCAGTATGGCTTGCTACCAGTTTTAGAGGGTTTCACAAGTCAGAGTGCACAACAAGAAAAAGGCAATTGGGCATTGAGTCTACATCTTTTAGTAATGGCTAACAGTTACACTTCAAAGGTAGAGGAGGAAAAGTGAGAACAAAAATAAAAGATGTGCCAATTGATTTACAGTATCTTATTTGCTAATTTAGCTGATGTATGATGAATTTAACATTATTCTGTAGATATGTAGCCTTCAACTAAGAAAAACCTACCAGCTTTTTATACTATAACCCACTTGTATGGGTATTAAGTAGCATTGTTACCTTATAGGTCCAATCTTGGCATTTAATGTTTGAATTCTGTGTTAAAAATTGCTCAGGTTGAAGCCTGGCTCCTTCAACTAAGTTTGACAGCTGGATCTGATCTAGTAGCAAGTAACATATGTAGTTCTACCTTTTGTCATTATAAAGCTCAACAGTGACAATTCAACCAGCTGAAATTTGTGGGTAACATTGGGCACCATCAATTGGAGACATCAATGTAACACACCAGGATTGTGGGTGGGGTTGCCCTATCACCAAATATTGCAAATAAACACAATTATTCTAAAAATGAGGTTGAAAACATATATTTTCATCATTTACAGGATCATATACCATTATTTCCAACATTTAAATTCTGTGTTGTAAAAGAAGGCTGTTAAATTCACCAGTAGAAGCTGACCATACTTAGAAAATGTGCAATCAACTTAAGAGAATGTTCAATATACTAAGGAGAATGTGCAATTGACCGGGAGAATGTGCAAATAATATATATGTTGTATTTCAGTTAGGTTATGTTATTACTAAGTTCTGTTAGTTTTGCTCTTCCTTTGAATGTAATCATGATAAATGTGTTTTTTGGTAGATTTTTTTTGTTTCAGTTTTTATCATTTCCTCCTCAGCGACCATCTATTCAGAGACAACAGATGGAAATTATCCAGTGGCTATAATCTGGCTTGTTTACTTTGCTGTATAGTAATGTACATGAACTTGCATTGTCCCCTCTGAAATAACTAAACTTAAAATAATTATAATAACAGAAATACATGGTGACCAGCAAGCTCCACCATTAAGAGCTGTCAATGCAGCACTGTAGGGTTTGCTGTAATGCAGTTAATCTCAGAGATGAAAGGAACCACATAGTGATATCAGCAATCATCTCTGCTGGAGATAGCTTCTTTTATTCTAAAAACAGGGTTAACAACTGTGCTGACTCTAAAGTGTTGGATTATTTCCTACGCTGTACATTTATATGGCTGCAGGCTGGAGTGAAGGGGATGGTCAGGCTGATAATTCACACCTGGCTCACTGGCTTTCATGTAGCTCAGATATCTGTAGACCACAGAGCTCGCTCCTCTCTCTTTCATTCCCAAGAACACGCAAGCTCTCCAGTGCTCCCCAGCTCTTCAATTAAATATATGATTTATTGAGTGGCCTCATCAAAAGCTCTTAAAAGTGTTTCATGTTGTGTAAGTTTCCTCTGTACAAAATGAAACAGGAGAACAATTTAATTGCTTCTACTATGACAGACACTGGACACACTAACAGTAAGTAAGTTCACAGTATCATCTATCCAGACAAGGTGCTCACAGAGAGCCTAAATGTGCTGCAGATGTTGCTTTACACGACTTCATCATAAAATTACACAGCAAATCGTTTTACACCTGGAACAGCTGTGTGCAACACTCATTGTAAAGTTGCTGGTGCATTCCAAAACCTGAGCAGCATAACTGTGCAGGACAACAAACTCAAAGTTGGTGTAGGGGGCGCACTTTCCCATCCCCCCTGAGCTGAGGGTATTTCCCTGTAAGCTGTGATAAGATCAGCTGATCAACATCTTAGACTAGGCCAACCTATTTGCACAATCTTCAAAATGAGGAAGTGGATAGCAGTCTTGTTTTGTAATGGTGTAAATCTTCCCAGAATCAGTATGGCCCTGTCCGGCTTTGTGACCAACAAACAAGAGAAGATCCTCCTGCAATATGAGGGCTCTGCAATGCCATTTTCTAGCTTGACCTCAGAATATCTGTTTTTGGTTGACTGGATAATCTGTGTAAAAATGTTTAATTACTGATGTAGGTACCAGTGGCCTCATTTAAAACACCTTAAAAATGTTTGTAGAAGTTTCCTCATTGCTGAAGGGCATTTTTCATTCACTTCCACTTTGGCAGACACTGGACAACTTCACCTAACCTGACAAGGTAAGTCACCACTGCTTTAACAAACTCACAATTTGCTACGTTTACAGGAAGACTTCCCCGGCAAGGTGCACCTGGATGTACTATAAATTTTCTTGCCAGGTGTTACTTTATACCACTACATCATCTAGGTACACAGCACATCCTTAAAGTCCATAAACTTCCCTTTTTGTTACTCATTGTAAAGTCACTGGCACATTCCATAAACTCAGTGACATTACTATGTTAGAATACAATCCTGCAGATGGTTGAAAGGACATAATTTCCCTGACCTGCTGAGCTAAGGCTATTAACCATTAACTTTTGAGGAGATTGAACTTACAGATATATTGCACTAAATCAACCTGATCTTTGCAAAGAAGCAAAATCTGGTTTAGAAATGGTGTAAAAGTCAGGACACGGACTTACAGTCTTGTTTGCCTTTGAGAGCAACATAGAGAAGAGGCCCACTTGGAATATCAGGGCTCTGCAATTCCATGTTCTGGCACTTTTCAGGAGGAGCTTTATTGGTTTAACATGTCTAAAGACAGTGTTATGCTGAACCAAATATGTGCAAGAGGCCTTATTAAAAACATTGAAATCAGTTTGTGGGACACCCCTTTTTGCTAATTTGGTCCAATTAGTAACAAAATATATAAAATGGTGTTTTTAAAAATGCATAGAGCGAGATTCTCTGAATTCAAATCTGGAGAATAATAAAAGCATTGCATTAAGTTGAAGCAGCCCCTTCTAGAAGCACAGTGGTGAGAGCTCGATCTGCCTAACACAGATGTCAGTATGGCACTACAGCACTGTGAGTGTAGTTCAGTTTCTAGAGATTTCAAATGATCTGTGTTGGTGGAAACAAGGTTAAAAACAGCCAAACTTTGGACTTTTTATAGCAGCAAATCTGCTGCTTCACAAACAGATGTGTCCAATGGTTAGATGTCATAGCAAGTTTGGATGATTACTGTAACATTTGCTTATATTCAAACCTGCAACAGAGTTTGTGCAGGAAAAAGCAGGAGGTGGTGGGAAGATCATTTGCAACAATCACAGTAAGCTCTCTCACAGTAAAGCATGTAGCAATGGACTTCAGACAACTGTGTCACACTTTAGAGACATTCACTGAGACATTTTACATGTTTATGTGATTTGTCAGTGCTAGGTGCAAGTGATAAATATGTATATTTGTTTAAAAAGCAGGGCCGTCTTTTGCCACAAGTGGAGCCTCAAGATATTTTTAAAAACCCAACATGCTATTTAAACTATGAAGTTTAAATTTTTTATACTACTTTTCCAATTTCTACTTTTGTGCAACACTGGTTAAGGTGAAGGGTCCATCTTAATAAGGCAGCCACCTTAACTGCATCTGTACTGCAGATGGACCTCAGAGGTTTAGTTACCCCTTAAAATTAATCTGTTTTGTGATTGTGGCTCAGAGGGACATGTTTCATTAATAAAAGGGTGATTAGATTCTGCTACTGTTGAACTTGATAGAACATTTATACTCAGCGTTGCATTCACATCAAGGGAATCATATTAGAGGTCCTTGAAAACATTTCACACGTACACAGCAGGGCAAGAATGCTTATCAAGCATATATAATTGCAAGCCTTAACCAAATTTCTCCAGGTGACTCTAATTGGTTTTGTCACTTATGAGTGAAGCTGACTAAGTCTCCTTCGTCATTACTGACAGTGTCACTCTAACCTCCTTGAAGACACGTCGCTGTGCTTAGCAGTGCAAAAACAACTCTCAGAAGACAAGATACCAAAAGCAGGAAGTCTCCCATGTATTTTCAAAGGAAACAATATCTCAGTATGCATATTTTCCCCCGAAGCAATGTGTGTCCTCTGCTTGTTGTTTTCCTGACAGTTTGTGAAAATGTGAGAGGCGTAATCACGCTGCAGTGTGCTATTTCTTCAAGGTTGGATGAGTAAGAATTCAGAGTTTCTGCCAGACACCTTGTTTCCAGATCCTTAAAAACTCAGTAAAACAGAGACCAATTGGGTAGACAAGGTCTCTAGTTCTGCTACAGCAAATGCACGGCCTCCTCTTTTATCTCTAATGCAAAGGGCAAATGGCCATTAATCATAGTTCACAGTGTCTCCCTGCATTGAATATACTGAATGGGCTTGTGGAGAGCATGCATGCATGAAATAGCTTTTATTCCTACAGCATGTTTTGTTACAGTATGTGTAAGGTGAGTGTGTTCCAAATATGGCACCATTAGATGCACAGACAGCTTTAATGGCCTAAAAATTCTTGCTATATATAACAGAGAGGAGCAAATAAACAACAAAACAAGGAACAGAAAAAATACGCTCACAGTAGTCCACTACTGCTCAAGATGAAAATTTTTGTCATAATCCATTTCAAGGGAAATAATTATGCAGCTAATGCAATTTAATCCCTGCCCTTGCATCCTCCCCTGACAAATAGGCACATAGCAGCTAACATGAAGTAGGGGCTGTTGCCTCATTACATGGAAAGTGCATAACATTAATTGGGTTAGAGGAAAGCAGTTCCATACCTAGAAGCAACATGCACAAGAATTGGGGCACAGTTGGTGCAAAGCAGCTGGGCTGGGCAGTTGTAAAACAAAACAACAAAAGATATAATTTGTTCTGAGAGCTGCTGAGCTGTCCTTACAAACTGCTTGAATTGGATAGGCATGAACAATAATCTTCATTTTATTACATCTGCTGGACTCAGTAAGTGTCACTTTTGCGGCTACTTGATGTTATTATTGCTGGTGTCTTGAATAATATCTAGGCCCTTGGTGTGCCAAACAACCTTACACCTCAAATGGATTTACACATTAGCTAACATGCTAATGTATTGTATCTAATAGATTTTTATAATAATAAATTATAATAATACATTCTATTTAAGGGTGCCTTTTATGACACTCAAGGTCATCTTACAAAAAGTATACATAAAAAATGCATTAAAACAGCATAAAACAGGTGTAAAAACAAACAATATATTACAAAGACAGTGCAAAAGATCAGAGGGAGTAGAAGAGTTTGAACAGA
The DNA here is from genome assembly GCA_037902135.1 of Cetoscarus ocellatus. NCBI lineage: Eukaryota > Metazoa > Chordata > Actinopteri > Labriformes > Labridae > Cetoscarus > Cetoscarus ocellatus. The sequence goes on from JBAMNC010000262.1 coordinate 779,764, forward strand.
TGAGTTTTGAGTCTGTTTTTAAAGAGGGGTAAGGAGTCAATGTTGCAGAGATCAGGAGGGAGTGAGTTCCATAACAGAGAAGCCGAGCAGCTGAATGCTCAGCCCCCCATGGTGACAAGGCGAGAAGAGGGGACAGAGAGATAGACAGAGGAAGAGGATTGGAGGATACAGGCAGGTACAGAAATGTGAATGAGGTCAGAAAGGTACGGAGGGGCGAGGCTGTGGATGACTTTGTAGGTGTGGAGTAGGATTTTGTATTGAATGCGGTATGTGATGGGGAACCAGTGGAGCTGCTGCAGGATGGGTGTGATATGATGAGTGGATGGTGTCCCTGAAATGATGCGAGCTGCTGAATTCTGAACCAGTTGAAGTTTATGGAGGACTTTCTGGGGGAGACCAACCAGAGGGGAGTTGCAGTAGTCGAGTCCAGAGGTGACTAAGCTGTGGACCAGAATGGCAGTGGTGTGAGGGATGAAGGAGGGGCGGAAGTGGTTGATATTTCTGAGGTGGAAGTAGGCTGACCGGGTTATGTTGTTTATGTTTATGAGTATTAGCATCCCCATTGGCCTTACTTACTGCCAACATACCCAACTGAAAAATGTAACAATTTTGCATCTTCATCCCAGGATAGACCAAATCCATAAAATGTTGAATGTGATAGTAACCTAAGAACTGATTGTCTTTATATGGACTTAATTGTTCCTGTTTTAACTGTGATTTTATGTTTATCTTCTTATACCTAAACACCATACCTAAATTTCAGAGTGTGGGAAAAGCCTCTATCAAGATTAAAAAAACAATCCAATCTTGCCATCTAAGGGGTCCAATAGGAAATCAAATAACATGTTTGCACCTTACCCATTTTCTGACTGCTGCTGACCATGTGCACAGGCTCAGACACTGCATGGGGTCGTAGCTACTGTATCAGCAAAACAAACATGGTGGCGACAACAAATACTTAAATGTAATTGGAAGTTTAGATGTGTGAAAGCATCAAAATGCTGACCTATTTATGTCTGTGGTGAATGTGCTACAGGCTGTCAGTCTTTTAACATGTAAGGCTGAGCAAATCTGGTAATGACTAAACTGTATGGCATTATGGGAAAACATGAATGAAATAACTGGCTCTGATCCAACAATTTTCAGATGTCAAAAAAACTCAGTTCAGAAGCAATAGTGCAATTCTATTGCCATCAAAAGAGGGTTCAACAATTGCTTAAGTTTTCTTCTTCGCAGTTTAAAAAGTTGTCCATAGACATAATTTTCCATCTTTTGTTTCTTCAATAAATATTTTGGGTGGAAACCTCGGTTACTCATATCATTAATAATGTAAATGAAATTCTCAATTGAAAAATGTAAGACTTGTAAGCTAACTAAGCTTACAACACTGTAACTATTATGTTCATAAGTAAAACAAGGTATTAGTAAGATTTTTTTTAGATTTAACCCCATGATCTTGGGATGTAATGACAAAAGGCATGTGACTTTTTCAGTTCTGAAACATCATATTCATGTAAAAAAAATCCCTTATGTCACAATTTGTCCTGTGCAGTATCAAAACCATTGTGTACTGATTGCAAAACTATAGTCAATCAATATGCTCTCCTTTAGATGCTCAGGACCACACCTTTAAAAAATAACCTGAGCTCTCAGCTGGAGCACAATTTGCTCTGATCTTTTTCACCTGACTCTTATGTCAGGCTATGATTCACTCATCTCTTTGGAACATATTTACTCAAAGGCTGCTCTGTTTGTCCACCCCTTTATACTCACTCCTATTCATCCATTTCAGCCTCTGATTAAACTGCTCCTTTTTTGTGGCTCTAATATCACTCTCTAACCCCTCCACAAGAAATCACAAGAATTATGCAACTTGAAAATCACATGTTATTGCTTTTTGAGAGCCTCCCTCTATTTTCTCTCTGTTGTTGATTAACATGTAATTGGCTTTTGTGTCAAAAATCATGTGGCCTAAGCTGTGTGACCTTTCATAGCTTGGCTTAACACACTACAGAGGGCACTTAGATCCCTATGGACCTCACTAAGGCCCCTCTGGAGTGTCAGCTGTGTGTCTGCACAGAGCATCCATCAGACAGGCATGGTACGTTGGAAACATCGGGACATTCCCCTGTGGCCTCAGGGTCTGTTTGGCCCACCATACACACAGAAACACGTATTAACACACACACAAGCTAACCTGTAGGTATTGTGAACATGAGGTGCTCCATCAGCAGAGGAGAGAAAGCTCTGAGTATCCTAATGATAAACAAAACTTTGCATCTTGCCTGAAAAATTACACCCTGTCCTGACGTGAACATCAGCAATGCCGTATTAACTTGCGTTCTCCCACTGCTTCTGTCTTACAGGCTCGGGGGATGCAGTAATGACGTTAATAGTTATTAAATCAATATTCCACTGATATTCTTTGGTTACAGTGAGTGACTTAAATGACAAAATTTCAGCATGTGAGTAAAAAGATTGTGCAGGTGGGAGATTGATTATTTTGCTTGGAATATCACAAATTAATATTGATGATTGAATGTCATCAAACATGACAAAAAGGCTCTACAGCTGTAAATACAGTTGTTTTAGCCAGGGAGAAGAAAAGAGGCTCCAGTGATAACAAGCACATAATGAGCCATGTTTGCAGAAGTGCAACAAGCATACATCCAAATCAAAGACCAGCATTTAACAGTCCAATATCTTAAGAAACAAAGGAGTGAGAATACTGATTTGTTCTTCTTGGTGGGGCAAGATAGTGCTGCCCAAAAGGCATTAATGAAAAGTTGTCAGAAAATATGTGGTCAGGTTGGTCCAGTATCCTTTTTGTTTCCTGAACCACACATTCCTTCCACAGAGAACTGGAGTCTGTCAGCTGTCCCTCACAGACAAGCCATTGAACCGTCAGATAAAAGAGAAAGTTAAAAGACTCTCAATAAAAAAAGAACAAAAATCAGACAAAATGCTCTTGAAGGTGTTAAGCCTCTGCAATAACTGAAGTCCACAGTTTCCATGCAGGCACATTATGCAGTCAGCTGTTCGTGAGGAGTATCAGAGCACACTGTCTGATCACACTGTACCAAAAGATAAAGAACGAAGATGAGCGACAGGAGTGAGATATTCATTTAATTTATTGTGTGAATTCTTAGAGAGATACCACTTGTTATGAATTGGCGCTATACAAATAAAGATTGATTGATTGATTGATTGATTGATTCTTTAAATTTAGAAGGGGTGCGCAAAAATAAAAAATGTGTAGTAGTTTATTTCAGTAATTTGAAAAGTCAGCAATTTTATTCACATGGATCATATTTGTATTGCATATAAATGATTATTTTCACTAACTAATCATCATCTTGTACAAAGTCTCATACAATGTCCGCTGTTAAATATGAATTTGGGGCAAAAAACAATCCACTTTGTAACATGTTTAGAGTCGCATATTTGACATAAAAATACATATCACATTATATCTTTGGTTTCCTTTCAGCTCTAAAACTGAGTTTGTCACTACCTTAAAACACACAATAATTTAAGGTAGACACATAATCTGTCATAATATTTACAGTAAAATAATAATAATAATAATGATTGTATGAATTCATTCACTTTAATTTAACCATTCTCAATTTAAGAACAAGGGGAAATTGCTGATTTCAAGTTCATGTCAGAAATAGCTACACCTTTTGTGTGACTGAATTTGAAGTCATATTTATTTTTCATTAATGCCAGTGGAGCTTTAATATAGAAATTTGAGCAACTGAAACATTTAGGCTGAGACTAGACTGCAGGATGCTCTTTTAAACATTTCTTGAATGACACAAGAAAAAGAAACAGGCACTTCAAACTTGAAAAACCTTGGCAATGAGGGAGGAGGTATTTAGAGATCTTTATTGTAGTGGCTAAATCAATTAAAATATATTTAAAAAGCCAATATTTTTCGACCACAGGGGTCTTCTTCAGGGTTAAGAAAAAAAGTGCTCTTTTCCTGGTTTTCCCTTTTATTGTATTGAACAATTTCCCCCTGAATCCAAGAGCACCCAATACTCACAGTCTCCATCCACTTTGAACTAAACTGAGCAACCAGGACCCCTCACCCCAGCTTATTGAATGAGACTGAATATTTTATTATTTTGACTGTCTAGTATGACCTTTTAAAATTTAACTCAGTCACAGAGTGTACCATAATAAAAAGTTGGACAAGAGTTTAGTATGTACGGTTCTAAAATATATCAGTGAGTTTATAATCCTTAAGTCATGAGGAATTTTTGAAATACAAATTAATGAATAAATTAATTAAAGCTTTTAATGTCCAGAGTGATGCACATGTAGAGTTGACCAAACATTTATGGATTAATTTAAACTGAAATGTAACCAATAGTTTCTCCACATATTTATAGTCATTAAAAGTAGAGGAACATATGATTTTGTTATTTGTCCATAGTCATCTCAGAGTGTTTTAAAGCTCATTAAAGCAGCCTGTATGACTGTAACCCATAGGTACTTCTTTATACCTTCTTCCTGCTCATATTGTATGTTAAAGTCAGTGTGTAAAATATTAATAAACATGGCTGCAGATGACACCAAGGAATTACCACATTTTTCCCTGTTGTGCTTATCATGAAAATATTTCAATGTAAGGAAAATTTAGTTACTTAAGCCTAAATGGCCTGAAGTGTGACTGGAGTAATTGCTCTGAGTTGATTTGAGTCATTGTGGTGGGGCCCAATATGTAATCTTATCATGGGTACAGAATGCTTCTGGTCAGTGGTGCAATGATTCAGGTCACTTGTGGGGAGCTGTAATTAATTAAACTCCTCGTTTAGGTGATATATACAAGAAAGGAGAGAGGTTCTACAGCATGAAGAAACGTGGCATTTATGTGCATCCCCCTGAAAGCCATACTATTTGGAACTGTAGCCTGCACTCTCAGCACCTGCATGCATCCATGTGTTTGAGCTATAGGATGCCTACCCACTCCTTCATGCCATCAGCATGCACTCACAGAAGATCAACCTTACATTGTGCGGCATATTGGAGCAGTGTCATCTTGCAGACTGAACTCATACAGAAGAAATTCAGACGGCATGCACAGTGATCAGGTCTTAGATGAATGATAGTAATATCAGGCAGATTCTCATCGGTTGCTGTTGATAAAACAACAGAAAACTAGAGGGTATGGCTTCCTTCAAACAACACAGAAGTGGCAGCCTTACCTGCTTTAGGACCTGTGACCAAAACTGCTTTTTGGGTGATGTGAGTATTACAATCATGGTGAAAACAGAACACTACATTCAGCCCTTGTTCATCTGGATAAGTTGCCCTGGTATGCAGTCAAACTCCCGCCCTGAATTATTATTCCAGTCTGCCCCTGGCAACTAGAGCTAACGCTATGACAAGAAACAGAGCCTTGCTGGTGTAGCAGGTGTTTCTGTCTGCGGCGGCGTTTACTCCTCATCTGTGTGTGTGGGTTTTTGCATGCTTGTGTGGTCTTTGCATGCACGTGCCGAGTAATGGCGGTTAAGAGAAGGGTTGCTAATGCTATTCCCATCCCAATTTGCTGCTTTTGCACGTTCATTACCACTGCAATTATACCATTGGTGTATAGGAAGCATGGGCAAATGAATTAGGGAGAGAGCATGAGCGAGTGGGAGTGGATATGGGGGAATGTGGAGCAGTCTCTAAACCTTTTAATGAGGGGGAAATTTTGCTGAAGACAGGGCTCTGTTAATGGAATTTGAACTCGATTACAGGATAGCAGAGCCCAGAAGAGTGCAGAAGAGCCCTTGTCCTATGAATCCTGGATTATTTACAGTGATTATCAGTGAGGTGTTGGCAGTGTCGAGTACCATCTGAATAAGTTTCATTTTGTTATTTGACATACCCTTATGATACCAATGCTCTATTACTGTCAATTTGTGTTCAGCACAGAACACAACACACCATTCATGAAGGAATGCTTGTTGTACCTGTTGCAAATGTGAATGCCAGAAAGATCTGTCTTGACAGTTGAGTTCACATTTAAAAAGTTGGAGGGGATTTTTACAAGTTAAAAAGTGAAAGAATTTATGCTGGAAGGGACAGAGAGGGAGGCTCTTTGATTGGAATGATTTCAACACGTAGACAGGGCTCTTACGTGAAATTAAATTAACCTCATGGGTCAGTAGAAAAAAGCAATTAATGACCCTTTTGTTTTGGAAGTTAAATGTGGAAATGAGGTGCAAAGTTTGGGTGTTATCTCAGTTAATTAATGTTTCACTGGGCAGACTGGAGCGGTTTTGTTATTTTGTAAGGTTAAAAGTCATTCACTGGGTTGTTTTGACAGGGCTGTCTCATCATTCATGGCCAAATTTGAACCATCTGCATTGTTTTCTAAGTAGCCTCTGTTTGAGTCATCAGATAAGTCTGTAATGACAATTAGGTCTGGGAAATATGTAGGGATGGGAATCGAAAACCAATTCCAGTTGAGAATAGTTAACAGCTCCATCAAAGTGTCGATATCGTGAGTCTTTTTGCTAATTAATTCCCTTATCAATTCCTTCCACTGACAGGTTTCAGAAGCGGTCAGAATTGTGGCTTAATTTTTACAAAAGGCGCCTACTGCACAACCTTAAGTGAGTGGAAACATCAGCAACTTGCAGAGGCAGTTATCTATGCTGCGTCTTGTATGTTTGACATTGTTGCCACTGAAAATCTACAGGCCAACATTTGCCCACACGGAAAGTCTGCAGGAATCAATGAGAGAATCGTTAAATTATTGGACTGATTAGCAGGATCATTAATAGCATTGGTATTGATAAAATCTTATCAATTCCCATCCCTAGAAATATGTTGAATTCATCAATTGTTACTACTTTTGATGTGGCCCCAAACAGAGACAAAACAAAAACAACTTGAGAGTTGTGGCATTGTTAAGAAGATAGCAATACTAAGAAAGAACTATTTTATAATGCCAAGCCCTGCAATTTTGTGCATATGAACATTTCTTGGTTTGTACTTCTTTTTCTTGAGATTGAATAATGTTAAAACAGTTGGTATTGCTTTGTGAAAATATGGCAGCTTTCAATATCCTTCTAGCCAAGTCTTCCTACTTCCAAACTACAGGTTGTACCATCGTTAAGAAAATAAAAATATGCATTTTAATTCCAAGAGGGCAATTCAGTTTAGGTCTCTGAGATATTTTGATAAAACCAATGCCAAACCTTTTAGGTATCTCTGTAACTTGTATTTTGTTTCTTTTTTAAAGGAAAACATGATTAGAATTGGAAAATCAAGTTTTGTGTTGGAAATAAGAGGCTTTATCTTTTAGGCCATATTGCCCGGCCCTACTTACGACAAAAGAAAACTAGTCAAACAAGAGAAGCGTTATCATTGAACTACAATTAAGTATAACCTTGCTCCCTCAAACATTAAAAGGATCAATTTCATAATGTTTCAAGGCGCTCAGTTCTGATTTTCATGAATTCTTACGTCCCAAAGAAATATAAGAAATGTATCTAAACACAATCAAGCTGCTTTCAGGCACAAACCTCTTATCTCCAAAATTGCTGCTTTTCAAGAAATGAAAAAAACACCCCACTAATGAATGAATACACATAGTATTGCCTTGACTACAAAGTATTTTTGTGTACTTTTGGTTATTTATTTCTAAAACCCCCTCTCCAGCATGGACAGTGACCAATAGCACTGCTCAATGATAAAAACAGAACATCCACAAAAAAATAGAGATAAGAGGTTTGTTCCCAACAGCAGCAATAATAGAAGTCAGCCTCCATTCCTTTCAAAAGCTGCTGATAGATATGTCATGAGCAAAATACTTCTTTCTGCAAATTCTTTTGTCAGTGCTAGATAATAGTTAAGATGTTCAGACTGATACAATACTGTGAGACTTGCTTTAAAGGCTATTTTTCATGTGCATCATATTTTGACTTTATCTACAGTTTGCTTATTTCAGTTGAAGTTTGAAGACTGCTGCTCTAATAAAAAAAAATGAAAAGATGTAAAAATGCTCTGGTATTTGAGGAGAAGGTGCAAAGTTGTGTATGTGAGCCACGTTCTGTTATGGATGTGTGTTGTTAACTCACCAATGTGTAACCATCTTACTTTTAATATCTGGCACACATAGCACCACAGACTTTAAACTATAGAATCTAGACAGGGTTTTTAAGTGGGCTCATTTTGTGCAGCCTCAAGATAGGAACATGCCTGCCATGACCATTACCACTCTTTGTTTTAGGACAAAGACGCCTGAGGCATTGTCAAGTGTCAGGTGAAAAAAAGGAAAGATATCTGCACTGCTTGCCAAGAGGCTTTTAGGAGAGTGTACCACAAAGTCCTTGAAATGATTGAATGAAGTTGTTGAAAAAGCAGAGAACTATGTTCCAGTAATTTATTGATTCATACGGATAAAAAAGTTTCTCTCTACTTCCAGGTCAAAGTCTTTTAGTAGGGCCATGTAGTAACACACACCAGAAATACCAGATAGACAGTTCAGGATATCTACAGGATCACTAATTCATCTGGGCCACAGCCTGTAGAAAGTCTTCTGGGGGACGCAGAACCTTTCAAACACATATCCAACTGTTCAGTTTATCACATTCATATATGGGTCTATTGTCATTTTAGTTTGTAAATTGTCCAGCTCTGATAAAAAGGCCATTGCAGCAGGAAGTGTCTGTCCTAATGGTATCTGCATCTGTATGAGCAGTCACCTCTCGCTGTCGTCACTCTCATAGATCTTTCTCCTCGAAGAACACGTTTGGGCAGTGCCTCTGCAGACAGAGCCCAATCGTCTTGGCTGGAGCTTTGCAAAATGGATCTCACTAAGTCCTCAGACTATTTGTGTATGGACTATAACAAGAGCAGCTGTTACAGTCTTGTGAATAACATTTTCTACTCTCTGGTGAAGCCACGGTTGCAAGTGTCATAAGGCTGTCCAATTGAAGTGTATGGACTGATTTGTGAAGACTAATGAAGTGCACTTTAGCCGTTAAGCAGCTGAATTAGCATATTTTTTCAGTTACATTTTGAGTAATTGCAAGTGAATCTGTTGATTGTGTCACCTGGATCTTCACATTATGCCCACCTTTGTGTCCCTGCTGCTTGGTTCAGCACCATCATCGCTGCCCTCACTCATGACCACAGACACTTGGGCTTCTCCAATGTGGAGAAAATTGGCCAGTTTGACATCTTGCGCCGTGACTTTTTGTTGTTATATACCATACTTTTCCATACCACCCATTTCCTCTCTTTTCTTCATTTTTGGCGAGTTTCTTACCTGAAAGTACTTTTGTTTTTGGTCATGACGAGCACACATGAGCCAATCTGGGATCAATACAATGAGCTAAGTTAATGAATAATAACACTGTATTATTAGAATGATCAGTGCAATGAGAAACGAAATGGTAAAAACAATATTTGAAGAACTGGTATCTCAGCTTTTATGCTATATATACAGTGCTTAACAAATTTATTAGACCACCATCCAGTGTAAGTTTTATGCCAAAGCTGCCCTAAATCAGCAGGATTTAAAATCCCCAAAAAATGATTATTTATGTGTTTGTAATGGTTAATACACCAGTATGTTGAAGGTCTGTTTTTAATGCTAAAATATGCTTATTGTTGTTATCCAATGATATTGTAATGTACCCTTTCACCCCCCCCCCCCCCCCCCCAAAAAAAAAAAAAAAAAGTTTTAAAGCACCCTATTATCTCTTGATTAAGACACCAAAGATAAAGTTAGTAAGTCATTGTTATTTACTTGCATTCCTGAACAGAGAAAATAGTTTTAGTGGTTGCATGTTATGCTTGATTAATTTTTGACTTCTCAACAAGTCCAGTGAGCTGGCTTTAATTTGGGTATAAAAAGGTGAATTCAGTTTGAAATTCCTCATCCCTGTTCAAAATGGTAAAACCCCGAGAGCTCACTGATAAGGAAAAAGTCTGCATTAAAGCACTGCATGATGCTGGGCGGTTTTCTCCTTTTTTATCACGGGGGATCTATTTGTTAAGCGCCGTGTATTTATTTCCAAAAATCTGATGTTAATAAAAAAAACAAAACTGCTGACTCCCTTGTACTTGTAGTGATTGTTGGTATAGCGAAACAGTCAAGAGCTCCTTGTATTCCTCAGTTTTCCACATATGGCACCTTAGCTTCAGGAATTCCATTGATCATGTTTTAACAGCTTCTTTATCTTCCTTTCCAAATTGATGAGATATTGCCTTTATGAATCCTCTTACAACCTGTGGTGGCAGATTAAGAAAGAAACCAAATGAATCTTGACTATTTAAGTTTAACAGAAAAGTTTAACAGAAAAATGGGGGAAAAATCCACAGGGATTTACAGGGATTAATTGTAAATATTTTTGGATGAAGATATTTGAGTGCCAGAGTCAAAGTGATATGCACGTAAAAGAAAGAGAGAGGTGACATGTGAATGCTGCCTGTTATTAAAATGTCCATTTCTGTTTTTCTCTCAAGCAGCTCCCTCTACCGGATATAGTGTCACTCCAAAGTTAAAAAGGATTGTCAGAAGCTGCTCACTGTTACGAAACTGGTAAATTTGGGTGCAGGATAAAGTCTCAGGTCATCACTGATACATACATTGCAAAACATGACAAATATGTGTATTTTCTCTGTGTCATGCTACACCACAGCACCTCAAACTAACAATCATCTCTACATGAATAAGCAGGCATGAGCTATATTTCCATAACTTGCAGCTCATTCATATACATAAAAATGATAAGGTGAGCCTCACCAGCACATCTCTGAATGTGCTTGGTGTCATTGTGCAAGCAAAGCATTTATTTATATATTGATTTATTCCATAACATATGTCTTATCTACATTAATTTTCTACTGCTGTCAATGAACAGGAACATTTGCTTTAGCATGCACTGAACCAGCCGCAGGGATGTTGTGATTAATGCATCCCACTTAGCTGAGGCACATCTACATTCACTACACTCATGTTTTTTGAGAGGCACAATCATATCATTCAATTTCACGTCTTCTGTGGACTAATACATCACAGGAGTGTGCTCCATTACAGGTGCTTTGGCACTGCAGCCCTCTGCTCAAGCAAGGGTTAAAAGATTTGGTAATAAATACAGAAGTGTGAAAGTTGGCAGTGTAACAAACTGGGACTGGAGGGATGAGGGATGGGTGCAGAGAATAGGGATGGAATGAAACACTTTTCGTGTGAGTTTGATGGCATGCATCATTGAAGATGACAAAATGTAAAAATTGTTTAGAGGACCTTATTAAATATGTATGAAACTGGGTTTTCAAGGAGGGCATGGACAGGGGAATCCATCATCCTATTGTAAAATGCAGAAATACTATTAAGGTATGAATATTTAGTATTGCTTTCCCCCCACCACTGCTGTGCGGCATGCTACAGACAACAGAGCACTAAAAACATGATTTTAATATTGCATGTGACTTCCAAGCAAAGTTATTTTTTCCCCCTTTTGCTTTGAATACATTAATTATAAGCACCATTCACAGTTTTGAAGTATTATGCTGAAAGCTGTGTCTTGTGCTTGCCAAATAGCTTACAGATTGATAGATTGTCATAATACCTTCCGTAGCGGTGCAAACGCTTGAAGATGATGCTCGAGAGCTCATTGACAAACACCAGAAAATTGACATTGGAACCGTGCGGGAACAATAGTGTTTACAAGCACTCAATTAGAGAGATTAGTCAACCTCTCCAAGGTCACCGAAACAAAGGCACGTTGATGTCGTATAATCCCTCTAAGTCAACTTTTAATTACTCCATGAATTTCTGAGGACTAAAGTGTGTTGTCATGGGCCAGGGATCATGAAAATGTCAAAGGGTTGAAGAATAAAATAACCAAAGCCTTTTCTCAGGAACTTACTGTAAAAATAAAAATCAGCAGGTGTAAGGCACTGTGTTATCCATCCTGTTCCTGTTCTACTGTGATTTGTGATTAAGAATAAGGACAACCTTAATTGTACCTTGTGCAAAATTGATGATGGACTATAGTGCCACACACAGCTACAAATCAAAAAACTGGACAAAGTGGAAGACACAAAAATCAGTCTACTGTCACAAGATCACAAAGAGAGACACATTGACTACCTCATAAAGTACCTGCCCTGCAGTGCTGCACCGTGCTCTTTGCAGTCAGATTCTATATTCGTCCATTCGTTATCTTTATTCTGTCTAATGCATGTGTCATTTATATGCTGTGTGCTCACACTGTTATAAGAGTAATTAAGTAAGTTGCACTCAGGGGTGTGTCTGTCTGAAAATGAGGAGGAGTCAGTGACAAGGCTGGCATCTAAAGTCTAAGAGCCCTTTTACACGACAATGTTGTCACCAGAAACAGAAAGGTGTTTTTTTTCTTTGCATTTTCAAAAGTGCTCAGCATTCACATGGAGATGGTGTGATAACAATGTGCATTCACACGGATCCACAAGACTGACTGAAAATGCGGTAGTGTGCATGCCAGGCCAGTAGTTGGTGATGAAAGTTTGTAGTGTCCTTGGCAAATATAACGAATACATCTTCCATGGTCAGATTATTGACGCAGCAAATCCACAATGTGTTTGAGGAGCTATAACAAACCGAGCACAGTTAGCAGCACACGTATTGCTCGGTTGTCGGCCATAGCCATTTTTGTTGTTGTTCCCAGGTGTGCATGCAACTTTTATCTGAAAGAGTACTGCGCATGCATACACCGTTTTCTCTGACAACAGTGATCCCTGTTTACAGAGAGACGACAACAAAAGCATTTAAAAATTTGTCTCTCTGGACCCCGGTTTCAAAAGTTTGCAGATTCATGCACTACGGGCACCATTTTCGTGTAAACGGAAAGCCCAAAAGCAACGAAAGCTCTCCGTTTCGGCGTTGTGTAAATTGGCCCTAACTCTGTGATACATCTGCGAGATCAAAACACACCCTTGGCTGTTATTGTTTCATGAAAGGAGAGGAATTGAATAATCCAACCGAAATACAGAGCACACTGGATGATGTAGAGATTGGTCGTGAGTTTAAAGGGGGCACTTGCATGCTTGTTTTATTTATGTTAGCTGATATCATCATCATCATCATGAGAAAAAATAATGATTCTCTGAGGCTTGCACTGGCGGATGGCTTTGGATTGAAAAAGAGGACTTGTTCCTTGCATAATCCACGAGAAAATGGCTTCCTTTACGGCTTCAATGATGTAAATGTCAAGAACCAATGAACATCCGACTATTAATGGAACAGTAACAAGCTTAACCTTTTTCCACTGAAAAATATGGGATACATAAACAGAATATCTAAACAACAAAACATGTTACAATTACAATACATCTTGTGATTATTACACATTTCTCTGTCACTCTGCTTAACATTATTTTTACGTCTTTTAATGTATCCCTGACATTTTAGTTTTATTTATTAAAACATGAAAGACTTGACTGACTTGAGGCTGACACCCAAAGACTTGAGCCCTGACCTAGACTTGCTAAAAATTACTTGCTCCCATTTCTGCGAGTCTGTTCTTTTCTATTGGGATATACATGGTACATGTTGTGCCTGTGAAACTCCTCTACAATATGTTCATCTTGAATATGCATCTAGTACATCAAAAATAGTCTTTCTCTGTGTTTTTCAATGGCTGTTTTATGAAGAGTGCCTTGGATGTTGGGAGGACAGAGACCTTTAAGTAGTTACTGCTATATCTGCTGCCTACATTGCATCTACCTGAGGATGATACTTCATGTTCTGAATGAATATGAAAATGTCATCCAAAAGTCTTTGTCTCAATCCCTTCAAAGATACACTGAAGGGTTCGTAATCTTTGTTTCTGATCCTTTTTATGGCAAATTCCTTCAGTCTTCAATCCATTTTTACAACCAGTACAATAAAACTTAGTGGAGTATTCAAGTAGATAAAACTAAGTAACACAATAAACTTTTTTTCTCAAGCAATCAAGGCCACACTGAAAACCGCAGAGATCAGGCACTGCAGTCAAGCCTTGCAGCAACAAACATACATCACCTGGCACAATGATGCTATACTACCTCTCTGTTGAGTGCCTGCCAGCACGCTGTGCTGTTGTGAGTGGGGCGCTCGCACCGCTGCGCAGCCTGGCTGTCTTCGGGTTATGTGAGCAGGTACGGGGGCGTATTTGCAGAGAGGAGAGAGAAAATGAGAGATAGGAGCCACAGCCAGAGAGCTGTCCCTGAGTGAGGCCGCTCTGCTCCCAGCAGCACCCTGTCAACTCCAAATGAGAAATTTTAGACATCCAGTGTGGTGAGCTCTTGAAAGCGGAAATACTTTTTTCCACCACTGCTGTGCACTTCTTTTTTTTTTTTTTTGGACAGTAACTTTAAACATTAGTTAGCTGACCTTCAAGGAGAAGGGAAGAAAATGGATTCCATTCATCTTAATGCATTTGTAGAGTTGATTAGAGGAAGAAACTGTGAAAATGGAAGACGCTTTAAGACGAGATAGGCGGTCTTGGGAACCTCTGCTTCGACTACGTGCTTGTGCTTTGAACCGTGGCTCATGTCTTTTTCAAGGAATAATATCTAACGTTTGTGATTGTTGCAAGAAACATGTAAGTACATCATGGATCACAGTTCAGACATGTTTGAATTAATGATTAACGATCACAACTAACACCAAAGCCTCTTTGTTTGTATGGGACTCCCTTCGTCTTGGCCAGTCATAAATGGGCTCTTCATCATTCATTTAATTAAAAACAAGCAAACAAAAAAAAAAACTAATGCTGTTGTATGCCTTTGCAAGGTAAGCAGATTTGACTCAGTAATAATGGATCAAGAAAAGGGGTGCTGTGTTTTTGAGGTACTTTGATATGTAGAAAGCTCATAAGTGAGGGATGAACATGGAGTCCCATGACTTTGACCCTTCCAGTCCACAACCAAACAGTTAATCCTAAAGTGAAAGTAGACATTTGAGCAAAGTTTGATGATGAATCCTCAAAGCATTCATAAGGTACTACATTCACAGGAAAATGATGAACATATGACATCATGGTCATGACCTTTGACCCATAACTTTCAAAATAAAATCACTTTATCCTTGACTCAGAGTGGTTTGGAGAAAATCTCTCAGAGGGTTCTTCAGATATTACATCAACAAGCAAGGGAAGATCATACTCTGAACTTGACCTTTGATCTAAAAATATATCAGTTCATCTCTAAATCAGAGTGGAAATTTGAGTTTTTAGTTTAAAGGAAATCCTTCAAAGCATTGTTGGGCTACTAAAATTATAGCAAGTGATGACCTTAAGACTCTATGACCCTTGAACTCTATGCTCCAAAATCTAATTAGCTTATCTTTGGGTCAGAGTTTTTTTTCCACAAAACTTAAAAAAAAAAAAAAAATCCACAAAACTGCACAGCAAGGGATGATCAAGGGTGAGATGACCTTTAACACTGAGCCTCTAAATCTAATCATCATCATCATAAATCAGAGTAGACATTGCTCAAAGTGTGGAGGGGAGTCTTTGTACAATCTTTGCAAAAAGGGATGATCTCAAGGCCTAATGATTTTTGATCCTCTTAAATCTGATCAGTTTATTCTAAATTTGGAGTGAAAAATCCCCCAAAGTATTGTAAAGATATTGTGTTCGAAAGCGAATGATGAACATGAGACTCCATGACCTTGAACCAAATCTGATTTGTTCATTCTTGTGTCAAGGTGGACTAATAAGCCAAGTCTTGGGAAACTTTCACAAGCCTTTTTAGGATATTTTGTTCTCAAGCAAGGGATGAAAATGAGGCCCCATGACCTTACTCTTTGACCTCTAACCCTAAAATAAAATGAGCTCATCCTTGAAACAAAATGGATAGTTCAACTAAGAATAAAGAGACTAAGTATGACCATTCTGGAGATATTGCTCTTACAGGCAAAGGTTAAAGAGACTCCATGACCTGGACCTACGAGCTCCAAAATCAAATCTGTTAATCTATGAGTTCAAGAGCTATCTTGTTCAAAAGACTCGCCAACAAGAACAGACTGATAGGTTGAAGGCCAGGAAAAACTCTAATATTCACCCAGCTGTCTCAAACTTTAGATAAGAACAAGATAGAAATTCTTGGACATGAGATGTCAAACATTTCTTTTGAGCATGTGCACAAGTTTTAAAAAGTGTCATAAAAAGTCTTTAAGCATATCCTTAAGTGTTTAGGTAGATAGCAAATTCATAGTATTGACAGTATTGTGACATCAGAATAGAATAGAATAACATACTGAACAAAAATAAAGAAAACCCCACACATAAATACAGCACACATAAAAACACCACACATAAATACAGAACTGGAGAAGAGGCAAAAAGAATTCAAGTTAAATTACATAGCACCCTTGTTAATTTATAATTTTCACCAGGGTAATAGAAAATTAAATACTTATTGCATAAAAACAAGAAGAGTTAATTAAGGGCTCTGTTTGATTATGCATCTCACTAGACAATTTCTTTCAATTTAATATTATGATGTGCTATTTTAATAGTTTGTGATGGTCAATTTTCCAAAAAGAAATAATTCTCCAATTCATTCATAACAAAAGCCAGATTCTGATTTATTTTAGTTGTGCTTTGAATCTAAATAATTTCCCAAGCAGAATGATGGTATCAAACGTTTAAGTGTGTTGGTAATCAGAAATCACGTCCATTTGAATGGGCAGACAGGATGTTATAAGGTTGAAGAGGTAGAGACGGAGCAGAAAAACTGAAATTCAAAAGTTAAGATTCAATCTGTGAATACATGAACTGCTGAGAAGTACTCTGTCAAAAGTTGCCGGATGCTGAGTCACTCTTGGTAAGTTACTGGAACAACAGAATTAAAATAAGTATCTGCAATAACCTGAACCGGTGAAAAATAATTTATCAAAGTTACCCCAGCGTTCTGAGTCGCTCAAAGTAAAATGTTAGAGAAACACCATGAAGCAAGTAAAAATAAGGCTGTTTAAAAAAGACAAACTTTGTCATTTCAGTGAGATGAAAATACCATCAGAAAAATGCTCCACGCCTGGAGATTTTTTTGACTTCTAGAAATGACATAAGGTAGTTTTACTCTTACACTTGTGTGTCATTAAACATATGGAGTCAAAGAAAATAAAAAAAAGGTGCTGCTTTTTGAGGACAATGATTGAGGTCCTCAGGTCCTCACAAAAGTTGATATTTTTGACCGCAATGATCACACAGTTTTGTATTTCTCCCATACCATGCAAGTGTCTGACTATCATTTATATTCATTTTTTCACAGCCAGACATTTAGGAAAGGATTGGTGTCAGTTGAGGCAGAATCTGTCCTCTGGGAACCAGCTCTTTCTGTGATGACCCCTCACTATGGTTAACCCGTGGTCACTGAGTTGTGTCAGGACTTTTCTCAATGAAGAATCTTTAATAGTGCTCAGGTAACCTGACAATTTAATCTGACTCTAATTTCTGTTGCTTCAACAAAACTCTTGATTGTAAATTTTATATATACCAAATCATGTGATAATAATTTCTATATACTTTAAAAATGATTCACGTATCCAAAGAAATTGATTGAGGCCAACTCTCATATAGCTTTGTTTGTCTCAGCTCTACGTTCACATTGACAGAACACTATCTTTAGCTTTTAAGTAATTTTCTAAGAGACTTAAACACTATGAATACATTTGTTTCAACACATGCACCTATGCCATCCAAAATCTAGCCCTGCCATCACACAAGGAAAGAGAGATGGCCTGCCGATTCAGTAACACTATCTGTGGAGACAAATGGTAGATCCAAGTAACAGATGCATTTAAATTTTCCAAGCTAAAAACATAATTTAGTTGCTCTTAAATACTCTAAAGAAAGGATAACTCAATCCGCTTTGGGGTTTGAAGAGCGGGGGGAAGCTGTGCACTGAGGGAAAGTAGAGGTATAGCAAAGGAGAAGCTTTATTTTGGTCTAAGAAAGAGGTGCTAAAATTGACACTTTCATATGGGATCTGCCCTGTCACCTATGATATTGAAAGAAAAATTATTTAGCTAGTTGTTACTGTTGATGTTAATGCTCCATTATCAGAACTTTAAAAGAATGTGACAGCTTGCACATGAATCTGCAGATATCTCTTGTTTGTAAAGCTAAACATCCAATGTAAGGCTTTTTTGTCTATGCTCATATGCTGATCCTCATGAATGCACTACAGTATATTTTTAACCTCATTAAGGATTATAACACAGTTTTTAATTAAAAAGCTTTCTTGAAATAAAACAGACTGCACTTTCTTTTAACTTGTCAGGGACACACAAATTGTTCGACTAAGAATGGAGCTTCTTCTTAATTATCCTTCAGTATGTTTACTCACTGTTCGGTGAAGACACCACACTGCAATCATTCCTCAAACTGTATGTGCTGGGCTCATTATGCAGAAACAGAAAATTAACACCCGCTTTCCCAATTAGCGTGAGAAATTTGATAAAAGGACTTCTTCTGGCGATGAGTTAATTGGTTGATCTCACTCAGGAGACCCTTTACCCCAGGGTAAAATTACCATGTGCCGTTAATTTACTTTACGATTGAGATTAAATACGTTTTATGAAATCACAATGCAGTAGATGCACTTCCAAACACTAATATTCTAAGTCATTTAACTAGTGCCGGATATTTCTTAAAAGAATGTGCAAACACACACCCTCAGGGTCTTTGTATTTACTGTCGCTTTGTGTCATTTCTGCATTCATCTACCTGTTCTGGTGTGCAAACAATGAATGAGCTGGGAGGGATTCACAGGCTGGTGAATGAGAGGAAAGCTTTTGTCTGACTTTAGTTACTCTAGCCAGCCAATTCTCCACCTCTGTGTGCTCTGAAATTAGATCAATAGCTTTTAAAGCCTGGCAGCTGGGATTGGCAGACTCGCTGAGCAGAATATCATGCATTCATGCTGCTGTTTTTTTATTAAATTCTCTATAAATAAAGATTGTTTGGCTAGTATTTTACACAGGGGTATAGTGTGAAAGATCTAAAACGACAACAGGCCTTAACCTTTGCCTTGTTAAACACAAACTAACACACAGTGTACCAAAACATCAGTTCTCTCACTCAGTTTTTAGAAATAACACGAGAAAAACTCACAAAAAATGTAAAAAATGAATACCAGTAAACACAATTACCACTGTAAAAAATGACTACCAGTAAACACAATTACCACTGATGAATTTTGTTATTTTTCTTCTAGCTGTGGTGCACAGAGGGAATTTGGTTTACATCTTGTCATCAATGTCATTTTCATGGAGGAACGATTGACAAGCAATTTTAGCATACCCCAATGCTCTAGGTGGCAGGAATACACAAACTTATGTATAGCCTGACAATTTAACCCAGTAGAAGAAGGGCACAGTAAGAGTTGACAACGCGATTGAGAGATTTCTGACAGGAAAGAAAAGAAAATCTTTGGAGACAAACAAAATAAGTGACAGTAACAGGTTAAAAAACAAGACAAGAAAATATGACCTACATAGCTTACCTAGCCCTTGGGTTTACCGTGAATACGGTGGGAGAAGAGGAAAGACCAGCTTATATTATGCTTGAAAACTGGCTGCAGACAATTTGAAACCAACTTTGACTGAGACTGATGTGCTAACTGAATTGAACTGACTTGAATTTATTTATTTCAAACATTTATGCAAAGAAATGAAAAATAGAGAAATGCCATTCACATACAAAGAAAAAAAAAGAAAAGAAGTAATTGTGCAGGTTCGAAAAGGAGTAGGAAGAAGTAAATACTTTTTGAATTCCTACCCTTATTACTGTACCTCATGGGTCTCATAAAAATAAATTCTGCTATCTATACAAATATATTATATATATTTAAACTACTAAACATATAATCTATATAAATATGTTTATCTACATATACACAACAAAATATATAATATATAATTTATATTCATATATATATATACACACACACACATATATGTATACACACATATGTATCTAACATATAAGTATCAATATAGACATAATATACATATACTACATAAACATCTATAGAAATATAATTCGCACCTATGCACACACATACAGACTTACATGTATATACATAATATGTAACTGTCCATATAAATATTATATCTATATCCAATATCCATACGCTTTATCGCAAAATACTAACCAATTTCAACATCATTTTTATGGTTTATTTATTTATTTATTCCATTGCTCACATTGATAACACACTTCCTTTTCCACATACTTGTTAAGCAATAAGCAATATTGCAGCAAATGTCACCATAATATCAACTATTAAAAAGTCATACCTTTATAGAAAGGAATTGGCTTATCAAGCCAAAGTGATGAATGTTAGCAATAATTAAAAAAAAGAGAAAAAGACTGTTAAAGAGTTAAGTCTGTATGAAAATGCACATTCCAGCGTCAAATGTCATGAGAGGCTTTTTGCAAAAAGTCTACCTTGTTCAAGAAAAGCAAATGCAAATTGTTTACACGTTTTCTCAGTTTTGAGAATTTACCTATTCACAGACAGAAGTCATGTATGTCTGCAGAGTGAATTAATAAGTTTAACCTGGAAATTATTTGAAGTTATTGCAAGGTATTGGATTGTATGGAAAATGCAGATGGAGGGATTGGCAAAGATTACAAATCCTTCAAATTCTTTGGTGTATCTTTCAAGGAATTGAGGAAAAAAAATAGACTTTCATATTGTTTATTCAGAATATGAAAGTCTAATATTCAGGTTCTCTGTTCTCTGTCTTCCCAACATCCACAGCTCTCCTCAAACATTTTTGGCCCTCTGGGGGAGCACATAAAAAAACTTGAAAACCACTGCCATATTCCAACTTCTTTTACTCTGGTGATATCATAAAAAAAATAAAAATAAAAAAATCAACATTGTATTTATGTCTTTGACAAACAGAACTCAAGAGTCAAAAGGTATGGCATTTTGGTTAAATTTCACACTGGTGCTGATGTACAAACTCTTTACAATTTATATGGATTTTTTTTAAAATCAGTTTTCATTTTGATATAGAAATAAAATAAAATAATAAAAAAAAATGTTTAGTTGTAACGACAGGATTGTACAAATTCCCTAGGCACACCTGGACTTGTCTGAAGGCACATCAGTGTGCCCTGACAGCCTTTGGGAATCACTGCTTTATACCACCCAGATATGAACCAGCACAGTATCTGGAAGTGCAAAGAAGTTTTGTTATTGTGCATAGGCTGTGTCAAGGTATCCTAGAATATAACTTCTTGACCAAAAGGAAACATAAATGGTGTAGATATTCAGATTTTTACCAACAAGTGGGACCAACTGTGGTGGTGCTAGCATTGCAAAAAGTAGCCACAGCTAGCAAATAAGGTTAAAACTGTTTTCAAGTGCACACCTGGATATCACATTAAATTCTGAAAAATCCTTTTTCCTCAATATAATTTGTTTTATTGTTTTCTGACACACTGACTTACAACTAAAGTAAAATCAGCTTCATTGTTGTGTTTTTTTAACTTAAAATGAATTGTCTTTGAATATTCCTCGTATAAGAAACTTATCAATAGTAAGGGTACTTAATCAAAAGAATACAAACAGCCCTTGTTTGGAGAAGCTGGCACAAGTTCCTTCATGGAAGCTAAAATATTTATCACTGCTGATGGGGCCTCAAGAAACACACATAAGATCACTGAAAAAATAGAAAGTGTAACTTTTCATCTTGTGTATAATACAGATTGGAATATTTTCACCACTTCACCTCAAAGAGTCATTTTCTTGGAATACAAGGAAATGGTGAGATTCAGTGATTTTTCTTCATCAATAAAGACTTTAAGGTCTATTTTTCTCATAATTAAGGACACTATCTAACCACTGACACATGGATGATAGCTTCATAGGAAGGAAAGTGCCTCAGCGCATTGAAACCTTTTGGATGAGCCATTCAAAACCTTCAAGCAGGAAGCTGTGACATATAAAATCATGGCGCTGAACCAATTATCAAGTCTTGGGTTGAAAAAGTTTTAGGTGTAAAAATTAAATGAGTTTCTAAAATAAGGATCCCTGCCTCCAAGCACAACTTTACATTTTCCAGATGGTGTTATTTGTTATTGTGGATTGATACATGGACTGATGAACAAACTGTGTTTTTAAGGTCCTGTAATATATATATATATATATATATATATAAAAAAATACTGGTGGGTTGTAATCATTTATTGATCGATTTTACCTCCTGAAATCCAGGGCTATGTTCTCTGATGCCTTTATTAAAAAATATAGAAAAACTTAGACAGCTTGCACTAATATTTGTAAGCACAGTTATTGAGGAAACTCACGACTATGGATAAACCAAAATGAAAATGAATTTGCTGTCGAATGCAAGCCTTTGGCTGTGTGTATTTCAGAGTGTATTGCAAGTGCTTGAAGAGTATGTATCGAGGATGCATGGAGACAAACAAAGGTGCACTGATTTTAAACTCTTTGCCTCTAAAAGCTTAATTAAATTTATCAACAAATGCACTAATATTAAACTGTGCAGTGTGAGTGGTGAAGGAATTTTTTGTATGATATTTGGACCTAGTAGAGGAAGTTTGTGTGATCAAATTTGAGTGGATCTGAGCCCGTCTTTCCACTGGTTGTTCTAAATAGCCGGAACAATCTGTGCCACAGACTTAAGACTTTGACCAACCTATTGGTGGTCAAAGGCAGTGGTCACCAACCTTTTTTGTACCAGGGCTCAGAAAATTGGATGGACCAGGTCAATTACAATGCCGAGCCCTGGCTGCACCTTTATGAGGATAGAAGAAAATGCTGTTCAAACGTGTGCAAAAAATGCTGTTAAAAAATGCTGTTAAACAGCCACTTGTGCCTTGACTGCTGACCAATTACACACATTTAAAATACATTTAAAGCTTTGTACAGAGCACGAGTGGAAGAGTTCATAAGCACAAGTTGTCACATGAGTTCATCCTAAGTTTCCTTCTTTGTTCATCACAACAGTGGCAGAATCAGAAGGCCTGTGTGTAAAGCCCCTGCAGTCAAGCTATATGGGCAGATATTCCAGGGTCCGGTCATCCTTTCAAAATAAAACACCCCTTGATCTTAGTTATTCAACAAACACTAATTGAATAAATTATTTTTGTTTCTCTGGGCCAGGTACCAAATAATCTATGGCCTGGTGAATGGAGACTTCTGGTCTCAGGCACAGTCATTTTTTTAGGCCCTAAAAATAGGGACAGCTGTACTGGGCATAAAAATTACTCTTGTGTCATTTGGAAAGTAGGAAAGACACCTGGGCTACATGCCAAACTCTTATTGCTTGCTGTACAATAAGGCTTTTAAAAGCATATATACAGTATACACAACTCTGAAGCTCTTCAAATGAGAATTAAGAGACAAAACATTAAAGACCTTGTCTTTCAACCTTTTTTGAATGGAATTGTGTAACAGAAAATGTAGAGTCCACAACCAGAAGAACAAGAAAATTCATGTAGCGTCTTTTGTTCACATTTTTCACCCTGAGTCTTTTTTTTTTTTTTTAACCATTCTTAACCAATCAAAAGGAGAAACAGATTAGCTCTTTCTTACTGTAAGATGTTACACATGAGCAGGCATCAGCAAAAACAGACTTTACAAAGTTCTTTATTTCTTCTCCAAAACTTCAATTTACTGCACCATTTTTAGGTAAAGTAAAATCTTTTTCATACTCCCCCCTCCTCCATAACACTTATAATACTTGAATGAAATGTCAAACCTTCCAGTGTAAGCATTAAAATGCCAATTCTTTTGCCATATTTTATGAACTCTGTGCTCATGCTAAGAGGGTCTACTAGCTGGACACACAGCAGCATCCCTCACTAACCTTAAGCCCCTCACCTGATATATTTCTCCCTTGTGCACACACATAAATGTACACACTCCTTGTAAATTTCTTGCGTAGTAAAAAGGGAATGAGGAAAGGTGCAAAAAAAGAGGAGTAAAAGAAGACTGAGTAGGCTATTATAGAGAAAAGAGAGAATCCCCGGAGGAGGTGCCGCCTGAGATGGCGTAAATGAGGGAAGCGTGGTGGCCATTCCTGTAGCCTCATTACATCAATGGAGACCCATCCGTTCTGTCAAGGCCTCCAGAAAATCTTCTCTGACAACCTCCCCCAACCTTTTTTTTTTTTTTTTTTGCAAGCTTATTCCACATCCTTGGTCCTGGAAAAGAAAAGTGGGATGACGATAGAGCATAGGGGCTAGATGCTGGTTGCACAAAAAGAGATTTGAGCATTTGGAAGTGTATTAGGGTCTTGATTAGGTTCTCGGATCCCCTGTCAGAGTCTGTAATGTTCAATGGTGTTTGATTGTGTGGCCAAGGCAAGGGGAAATGTGATACTGTATGCTTCAGGTTGAGATTGGTCTCACTGGTGCGTAGCCTGGGGCAGAATGTGATCCAACCACCTTGTTTGCAGAGGAAAAAGAAAAAAGGAGAAGTCTTTTGGTTGATTTTTCTGTCTTTGTCGTAACATATGAGTGATTTTTGGTGATATGTGCAGCGGGAGATGTCAGCAATTAGATCAAGATCAGATGTTTCTGTTTGAGATGATATTTGAACTGATTTATGGACTTTAATGCTCAAATATCTTTGAAGATCAAACCAAAACAGCAAAGTATCATTTCCCCAATCATATCTGTGTGCTATGATGTGTTTTCATTCACTGACTTTCAGCTTTTAGAGGGAATTGTGTGTGTTTTGTGTCAGTCCCTTACCCAGGCTCACTGCTGAAAAAACACAAATAAACTATAATCACTGAAACACATTGGTGAAGTCCAATCCTAAAGCAGCCATCTTTATGCATGGTTGTGGTTATTTATAGCACACATTGTGTCATTGATTCACTCATTAATTACACACGCACCTGCAAACCATCAACAGCCATTACCCTGTACTTCAATCATCATCATCACACTCTGCAGAGGTGATCAATAATGGTTGAGACTCGAGCAAAACAGGATTTATAAAGTTATTTAAAGTAAAGGATGGAATAATATTGTTTTGCATGCTGACATTTGGATAAACTACAGAATATAAGATGCTGCATAAAATAATTCAAAATACACTCGCTAGCCTTTTTATTAGGTACAACCATTTCACTGCCTGTTAACACATATTGACCATATGCACGTGATGCCACACACTGCTCCATTCCAGCTGGACGGTAAAAAGGATGCCGTCAAGTATGTAATTTAATAAACATTTACACTGAACAAATAAAAATGACCCAGCTCAGCTATTTTTGTCTGGGCCCCACTCGTTTTCCTGTTTGTAAATCCTCTTGAGGCAACCAGGCTCTGTCAGCTCCTGTGATTTTTTTTTCTGTATTAATAATGCACTCTGTTACTTTAGTGGCTCCAAAATGCATTTCTTTTTTTTTTGTGAAAAACTTTTTTATTGAACCATTATTATAACACATAAAATATATTGTACAACTTTTTCCAAAAACATAGTCAGTGAGAGACGGTCCTCCTGGCAAAATGCCTTGTTGTTGCCAGAGGTCATAAGGAAATGGCCAGTGGGTTTCAGGATGATAGAATAGAAAATATATTTTAAATAACCATTTGTTGCAAACAAGAAATCACAAAGGCCATTTCTGAATGCCCTACATGTCAAATCTTGAAGCGGCTGGGTTAGTATGGAAGACCATGTGGATGCCACTCCTGTCTGCTAAGAACAACAGACTTAGGCTAAAATTCATATGGGTTTAGTAAATTCAGACAATGCATGATTGTAAAAAGGTTGCCTGGTCTGATGAGTCTGCTGAAACATTCAGCTGGTAAGGTCAAAATCTGGCATAAATAACATGACAACATGGATCCATTCTGCCTTGTATGGATAGTTCCGGCTGTTAGTGGTGGTGTAATGGTGAGGGGGATATTTTCTTGGCAAACATTGGGCCCTTTTGTACTAACTGAACATAATTTAAATGCCACAGACTGTCTGGTTGTTACTTCTGATAATGTCCATCGCTTGATGATCACAGAGCACCAGTCTTCTGATGGCTACTTCCGTTGAGGTAATGCACCAAATCACAAAGTTTAAATAATCTCAAACTGTTTTTTTAAACAAAGCAATGAATTCACTGTACTTCAGTGGCCTCCACAGTGACTATCTCAATCCACTAGAGCACATTTGGGAATTTTTGACCGATCAAGTTGACAAGAAAAGGATTATTATGAGGTCCAAGGACATTTGACTTTTTTCCTCCAAAAGAGTCAAGGAAACACAAGAACAAAATTGAATTAAATCCATCAAAGCATTTTTAAATATATTTTTAAAACCTTTATGGGGAAAAACATAGAGCTTTCCAAAGGAAAAAAAATATCAAACAAGATTGGTGCTGAAAAGGTTTTTGGAATTGAAGTAACTATTAATTTGATGATATTCATGAGTTCAGTTCAAATAGATGGAGAGGACAATTTCTAACCTTCATTTGTCAAAGAGTGATTTAAATGTGATACTAACTGCGCATACTTGTTCTTTTTCCCCATATATTTTATCCTGTGAAATATTTACTATAAGCTGTGCATAGTAAATTAGATTGCTGCTTCATTTTCAGTGTGGTTCCTTAAAAAACCTGTCAGAAATAACAGTAAAGGTAGGGACAGCTGTGTAGCCACTCACAAAGATAATAAACTTTCTTGTCCCTTGAGATGATCAACTGGCAGTCTTTTCTCTTACTTTGATTCCCCTCTTCTTAAAATATAATTTTCCATAAGTTTTGAGATGCCTTTGACAATGACACTGATAAAGACTAAAGGGCAGTGGGGTCTAATTTCTCCAAAGTGCCACATTCAGAGGACATGCCTGGAGAATCCAGAGGCAGGGATTATTTCCACCCATCCAACATATGGACTGCTTATCCCTTTCGGTGTTGTGGGGCGCGTAGTGTAGATCAGCTGACACTGAATATCAAGCTTTCTCTAGAAGATATGTATACATTGTCGAGCTTTGTAACTATTTGGCAGATGCAATCTCACAGCACTTTCTAATTTTTATAGATTTTTTTTGGGGTGATGCCAGAAGTGCCCAAGTTTGTATACATGATATCACAACCCACCACAGCTGGAGCCCAAGAGTAAATTCTTACATAACAAACTGGACACAACCTGGGGTAATGTTGAGCTGAAATTTTGCACCACACGGTGGTTATGAAAGCATTGCTGACATCTGCACTCTCAAGCAGCATCCCTTGCATTTCTAAAGTCTTGTAAACAGATGATTTCTTACTGCTGTCAGGGAAACTTTTTTTTTTTCAGAAACCAAGGGCGGATTCTTCAGGCCTTAGGGGAGGGAATATCACTTCTGCACATAAGACCCCAGAGCAACCTGCAGAAGATGTCTCTGGCAGCACTGAGGGGAAAAAAGGAGCATAAGTTCAGGAGACAAAGGGAACTGTCTGTAAAAACAATTAAATAAAGCACTCTCTCCAAGTTATACCTGTTCTCTGGGTTGACCAAGATGTTAGTCATATGTTCTTCTCTTTTACATGTGATTTTTTTTTACAATATTATTTTTAATAATTCATTGATTTATGATTCAAGAAGCATCAAATCACAGCTTTAGATTGGGGTCAAAAGTTTTGTTAAAATGAACAAGTAATTATAAGAACGATGTGACTATTTAAAGGATAAGTTCAGTTTTTGACACCTGGACCTTATTTTTAGGATTAAATACGCTTGTAGACTCACCCAGAAAATTTTGGCGGAGCTCGGAGCCGTTTTCGAGCAATTTAGATCCATCCAACGGCGTTTTTTCTCATGCCATAGTAGCAGTGGGGGCCAGAAATCGAAGCCCCTAAATTAGACATTATCTGCTGCGAAACTCACTCATTTCAGCTACATTTTATAAATGAATGGCCAGTGTTATCACCATGTCAGCTCAACTTCGTTGTTATGGTCATGCGGGGCTTTACAAGGATGGGTAACTTTTGGTGACGTCATAGACATGCACCGCAAGAGTGCAGCTGAGTAGAGCCGCTGTTGTTGCTAGGCTATACGGCTACACTGCTATTTTTGTGCAACATGGTGGAATATTTATCCGATGTAGAAGTGTCTGACGACGAATTTGAGTATAATGGATGCCTGTATCGTTTTGAGCCAGAATATACCGACGGGGAGCTATTTGAAAGGAGGATGCAGAGGGAAAGAGCCAAACAGCTGGCCAGAGAACAAGCAACCACTGCACGTTTACGAATGGGGGCTAACTGGTGGTGTTGTTGTGGACATTGCACGGCAATGGCAACAGAGGAGGAGTGAGTTTCGCAGCAGATAATGTCTAATTTAGGGGCTTCGATTTCTGGCCCTGTCTGCTACTATGGCATGAGAAAAGAAACGCCGTCGGATGGATCTAAATTGCTCCAAAAAGGCTCCGAGCTCCGTCAAAATTGTCTGGGTGAGTCTGTGAGCGTATTTAATCCTAAAAATAAGGTCCAGGTATCAAAAAACTGAACTTATCCTTTAATGCTACTAGCCAAAGCTTCCAGATGTGGTTAAAAAGTGTCTCACATCATGGTATTCTTATCAGCTGTGGCAGTCAGAAAATTAAGGGATAACCAACACCATAGATATTAACATGTTGTAACAGCTGAAAATGTGCCTCTAATGATGTGTTGTTAAGATTTGTTGGTTTGTTGAGCACTGTTTGCTCAAAATATCCAATCAAGCTTTGAGTTTAATGTGAAGTTTATAATACACTAGAAACCCTGGACATGTACAATTCTGTTCTTTTTTTCTAACTCACTGTCTCCATTGCTCTCAAAATTATGAATTAAAAACAAATACAGAGGGCCACTTCTGCAGACTTATGGCTCCCAGCATTTGCCTGCCTTGTCAGGTGAAGAGCAACACTTTTGGGTCCAAATCAAAAAATGTTGAATCTGCATGTAGAAATTAAGACATCAAGCTTTAAATTAGTCACAAATATAGACATTTGAAAAACAGTTTTTGCTTAGAAGAACAACTTCTACATAAGATTTTTAAAACATATGTTTTGTATTGGTTACTTGTTCTTTTAACACAATTCTAGTTAGAAGTTTGGGATAAGATTTAAATTTTATTAAAAAAAAAAAAAAAAAAAAGCCTGTTTTTTATTTGTGCTGTTTTTGTTCCTCTAAAGCTAAAAGACACACCTCTAGCTCTATAAGTTTATGCCTTTTATAGCCACATAAAAAATCACATATGATTCCAAGGCACGTACACTTGTTCATCAAATGTATGTTAAAGACCTTTTTCTTAATAAAAGACACATTATACTTCCCCTCAGAGAGGATTTACATTCTGGCTAAAGGCTTATTGCTCCCCCTCTCCACCTATCTGCACTCCTGTTCTTTTAACCCTGGTCTCTCCAATTTTCCAGGCTCGTGGTACCATTTCCATACAGCGTTCACATTCCTTACAGTGTGGCATTATCATCAATAGTCATTTAGGAGAGGGCTGCTTTCCACACCAGCGGATGCGATGAAGATTCATAGCCACCATTTCAAGAAGATTGGGCGAGATGTACAGAATGAGGGAGGGATGGAAATTGTGCACATACACTGCTGCCTCTCAGGCTACGACTGTTTGGCCTTGCATGTCCAGTGAGCTGGATAAGAAAAGCAATGGATGACAAATGCCCAGGTCTGTAAATGAGTATCTGGTAATCTTAGGAGGATAGGCAGAGGCACATATTAAGGCAAGGCCGTGCATTACAATATAGTCCATGGAGAACTAGAAGGATTAAAGCTCTGCTGTGTGCAAATTAGATTTTGTCTGCGTACAAAACAATCAAAGATTAATTGTTGAAGCCTGGATTGACCTGCAGCATATGAAGGGGGCT
The DNA here is from genome assembly GCA_037902135.1 of Cetoscarus ocellatus. Classification (NCBI taxonomy): domain Eukaryota; kingdom Metazoa; phylum Chordata; class Actinopteri; order Labriformes; family Labridae; genus Cetoscarus; species Cetoscarus ocellatus. The sequence continues at coordinate 809,596 of JBAMNC010000262.1, forward strand.
GATCAGAGTGCAAAATACAGCTAAAAGCTACCACATTTTCTCAGATCAGCTTAGACTTTGATTATGTAGCTAAAATTTACTCAGTGGTGTTCTTTCAAAGTCTCCCACCTCCATGTGTTATTATTGTTTATGGCTAGCTCAAACATCCGATGCCCAACCCCTTGCACAAGAAATTGGCTAGACCACCCTAAATGCTGCAGCAAATTCCGAACTATGGTTGGCTTTTGGCCATCTCAGTAAAAATTCAAACAACCAAAGAAAAAAAAGCTGGCCTTACGCTGCTTGGAGGAAGGTGGCAAAAATATCAAACAGATGTGCAGTGGTAATTTCAGTCCCTCTTCATACACTGCATCAACATCTATTTTGGAGATTTTGATAACGTGATAATCCTTAAGACTTTGTGTGCATTATTTGGTACATAATGAAAAAGACTTGGTATCAGAAACTTTAGACTACATACAGAGGAGGTCTGAGATGCTTCCTCCCCAAATGATTTGGTCATGTGGATTTAATAAGCACTGACACTTAAACCTGTGTTACATATAATGATGTTATCCCCGGCAGCCCACAAGCCCATCCTCAAAGATGTCTGCAAAAAAATCTCCTGTGGGGCCTCATGGTCATTACAGTTTTTAAGAAAGTTTGTGCTCTCAAAATGTTTCATTTTCCCCTCATTCTCAGTCTTTTTAGAAATAGCCTTATCCATGATATTAAATATTAAAAGCATTTGGGCATTGGTGGCTAAATCTATTGGCATGCTTTACTGTCAATTGAAAGGCTGAGGGTTTGTACCAAGTTAAGGGATAAGTTCGTTTTTTTGACACCTGGACCTTATTTTTAGGATTAAATACACTCGTAGACTCACCCAGACAATTTTGGCGGAGCTCGGAGCTGTTTTCGAGCAATTTAGATCCATTCGACGGCGTTTTTCTCTCATGCCATAGTAGCAGACGGGGCCAGAAATCGAAGCCCCTAAATCAGACATATTTGTTTCAAGATTGTGTGTATCAAACTATCAGTCAAATGTAACGGTTCATTACAAATACTCTTAAACATGTCGTGACTGTGCACAAAATCAGTATGGTATGTCAATGCCCAAAACATGTTAATTTGTGTTAATGCAGTGTAAAAACAGCCTCCCAGATTACCATATTATGCAAGCACAGTTTAGGATGGCTGTACTTTCACTCTGCGAAGGAATGAGATCACAAGACCAAAATATCAAAACACACCAGAAGACCTTACTGGGAAGGAGCATAAAATCAGGCTTGGATTGGTCCCTAACCTTGCAGTGCAGACAGATCAGCCTGATTTAATGTCTGTGTTCAGGCAGGTCCTTCTCTCTCCAATTTACATCAGTTGTGAGCAGCCCAAAGCGGCACTCCCAAATCAGTTTCCTTTAAAGGAGGAAAAGGTGGGAGAAACAGTATGAGCAAAATGACAGCAGGAAGTGACAGCTCATACAGAGATTAACATAGATGCCAGCAGTTTCAGTAGCAGTTTTATTAGATCTTGATAGAATTTCTTTATTTGATAAGGAGAAAACACCACAAAATTCTCCATAGTAAAGATATCTTCGTTCCATTTCCGAAATGTTTTGCCAAGACTTTGTTCTAAGAAGTGGCTCGTGTTCTTTGCTACACACTGTGGCAGTAGCTCCTGCCTACTACAAACACTGTCTATGGACGCTCTCCTAGATGGACTCATGAAATATATTAAATGGTCCATCTGGTATGTCAGGTTAATGGGCCCCTGTGCTCCAAACAAATGGCTATTGAGCTGAAAGCAGTGTGACTCTAGAATCAAATGCACAAGTGAAAAACTCATGAGAAATGTGTGACTTTGTTCCATTCTTAGAATAAAAGAAATGGTTGCCTAGTTGCAGGATTATGAATTGACACAGTATCTATGCTAGTTACCTCCGCCAAGGTTATGTTTTACTGACCTATGTTTGTCTGTTTGTTTGTTTGTTAGCAAGATTATGCAAAAACTACCAGACAGACTTTGCTGAAATTTTCAGGAGATGTTGGTAATGGCCCAACTTAAAAATGAGTAGATTTTGGTGATGATCCAGATAACAGCCATTAGCGAACAATTGTTTTTGCTCAATAACTAGTCTAACTAATAATGATATCAACATGATTCCGAGTGCCAAGGTGTGGGTTTTCAGGGTCAATGAATCATATTAGGATGGTAACTTTATCATGGGACCATTGCCGACAGATATAACAGCAATATGTGAGTTAGCTTGGTCGACATTTGCACTCTCTGAGTGCTTTCTAGTTTGTATAACTTTTTCAGCTTGACCTTTGACCCTAAAATTCAGTATTTTATTACTGACCATTAATTCTTGATACTTCGACAGTCTACCTAACCTTTACAGCCTTCTTAATGCCAAAGGTGGTAAGACCTTTTAACCTGACCTCTAGATAGTTAGTAATCATCTATTTTCGTCCAGAAAATGCACTTTGCAAATGTTATGTGAAGTAAGTTCATGGACAGATTTACTATATGTTTGGATGTCTGAGAGGATATGTGAGAAGCAGACCAAATAACACAAAGAGCTTTAAACACTTTTATTTGTTCGTGTGTGAGTGTATGGGGAAAGAACTATGCTCTTCCTCTAACAGATATTCTATGGCATTTGCTGCACTTGTGCACTTGACCATTTGGTTCATTCTGTACTTTTTAAGTAAATGCAAAGATGCAACCTGAAGCATTTTAGGGCCAAGGTTAAGGATCAGATTTTGAAGAACAAAAAATACCATTGATGTTTATAAAGTGTATTTTTGTTAAAGAGTAAAGAGTGCAGGGCTATAACTAAATATCCTGGCTGTAAAAAGCAGTTGGGCCAGAGGGATATATATGTAAATTTCAAATATCCTGATGCCTCGTGCCTCAAAAGCAGCAAAAAAGAGGAAAGAAGAAAAGTGAATAATCAAATGCTAAAGAGGTAATTTACTTGGGTAATGACCTTTCTCTGCAGCTGATGATTAAGGATGAGGCATGCTGATGGGCCCCGATAAGGGAAATGAGAGCCGGATTCTATGACTATGCATACAGAGGGAGAAGAAGAATGCCACATCAACCATCAGAGGTAGATTGAGAACAGACGAGCCTCGCTAGATATCTCGCTCACATATTCCCCCTGCAGCACTAATTTATGGTCCTTTTTTACCAAGGCAGCTGTAGCATGCAGATGCAAAGATCACTCTCTCGGCTCTTTCTCCCTCAGATCGTCGGTAACAAGCCAGCTCCAGCCCTCTAATAAATCTATTAGCCAGCTGAACACTGTATAATAGCTTCAATTGGTGCTTTGGCTCGATGAGGTGTTGCATATCAGAGTGTGAGCCGCTGAAATAGACTGACAGCTAACTTCCAACTGCAAGACGGAGGGGATCCACACAAATTGGAGGCCTGTGTGATGTCAGCCCCTCACTACAGATAATGAATTAGAGGAGCCGTACAATCATGTCGTTCATCTGTATCATAAAATGGTGGGCTTCAATTGGAAGCTGTGGTAATAGACATTAAACGTTAAAATTACATCCTTAATAGAAGTTAAAGAGGCAGTGAACAGATTTAATCATGCCTAAACTGATTCATTAGCCCACACGTTTCCTGGGGCTGGCCTTGGGTGGCATTGCCCTTCACCTACATTTCATTATATCTTATATGTAAAGGTATCACATTATGAAAAACACACTTTATAATGGTTTTAATGCTGAAGTTATTGTCTTAAAAGAATTCAGTTATCCTAATGCCACTTATTTCTTGATGCATGACTGATGCGCCCACATTGGATATTGGCCCCCAGCCACGCCTGTACTTGAGGAAGGGATGCAGCAGTAATGCAAATAATGGCACGCAGAAATTGGTTAAGAAAGGGGTTATGACAGTATCAGCTTTGAAGTTCAGCAAGATGACCCTCTCAACAGACCAAAGAATGTATTTAGTCTCTGAGTGACTCAAGCTACACAAGGACTTTGTGGAGTCTCACAAACCAGTAACTGACTGAGCAGAGAGACCCCCTCTGCTCCACCAAAGACGGATCTATTTACAAACATGAAGCAGCTACAATACATACCCATGCTGATGTTAGGCAAGGATGTTTTTTCCTTTCCTTGTTGGTTTAAAAATACACAGAAAGTTCAGTGGACACATTAAAGGTAATCTCCATACTGATCATTTAATAATTTCATGATTTTTGTCCTCCCCTTCACTGCTGTCATCCACTATTCCAGCTGCTATTCTCTGTGGTTACCTACACTACTACGCCACTATAGGAGTTCCTTATTTTTCCTTCAAAGTAAAGTTACCTTTGCCAAATCCAGTACAAATTACACAATAAAACCATAAGGTCATTTTTTTGCAAGACAGTTTTATATTTTTTTGTAAGCCTTAACTGGTTTATGAACAAAGAAAGTCACTGAGCCATATTGTGCATGCACTTTTACACACTTTTGAATGAATATAAATGAAAAGCAGAATCACATGGTGTATCTGACAGAATAAGGACTCTGAAGCTGCTTCCTATGCAGTCAATGTTTCAGATCACATTAATGTTTCATTGTAGCACCAATTTAAATTAAAAAAAAATATATATAAAACACCATAAAATACATTCATTTAAATTCATCTGGTTTATGTATTAATAAAGTGGTAAGAATAACCGTACTTTATTAATATGCACTCAAATGTTGAAACAAAACATGAAAAAATACAAATATTCTGAATGTGCAATTAAATATGATTAATTTATTTAGATTTTTGATTGTGATTAAAATTTTTCTCTTGACACCCCTCGTTATACAAAAAGACATGTAATGGGCTGTCTACAAACCCCCCAAACATAAGAAAAATCCCTCCTCTCCCCTCTCTGAAGATCCACCTTCCAGGAAATGTGATCACAAACAGTCTGCGTTAAAATGTTCAGCTTACAGCTGGCTTCATTGGAAGGAACATGTCTGGGCATGACTGTGCAGCCACAGTTAACATTAGAGCACAACTCTGGGAATCCAAAGCCGCATGGCCAGACACAGCTCATGAAGATTTACCAAAAACAGCTTGTTTTAAGTTGAAATGGGAGCTTAGCTTGCAACTATGGAAGCCGAGTGAGCATTTATTTCATATCCTTGATATCATATGCAACTGCCAGTACAACAGCTCATGTAGATTCCATACGTTTAGAGTGGTAGCACCTTTTCTCTCCATGTATGGCACATATAGATACAAAAATTCTTTGCTAACCCAATCTTACAACATTGAAGACATTGGCTAAAAACATTACCTTTTTCTCTTGGTAAATTCCTTGAATATTTTTGTTTAGGCTAACAGCTATCTGTGTCATTAGTACCCCTATCAGCAGACCTGATGGAGAGGACAGGTGGAGAACAGGCTGAAAAGTTCCAGCTGAAGTCCAAATGCCAGTAAAGACAGAATAAATTCTTTCCCCTGTTCATAACATGGTTTTTGTACAGAAAATATCCTGGTTTACCCCAGAAAATAACAGCGTCAAATTTTGAAAATAAGGATTCCACTCCCTTTACAAACTGTTAGCTTTATGGCTAACTGCAAAGGGCCAGTGCATGCTCCAGTGATGGTGAGAAACTAGGGCAGTTTTGTGCACTCATCAGTCAGCAGTATAGGCAGAATAGACCTGGGGAGGGCAAACAGTAAAGATGAAAAGTCTGCAATAAAACATTTTAGTCTGGTCTGTCACCATGACATTTACAAAGGCTAAATGCATTTATTTTTTACAATTTGCTATGCTGGTTTCTGCAAGGGTCTTAATGAAGCATTAGTTATGCATTTGATTTAAAAAGCAGGTCAAATGAAATTAAATGGTCATCAGTTACCAAGATCTTCATTACTGCTATCTTAGCCAGGTTACTATTGTACAAAAAAAATAAATAAATAAATAAATAACTCGGCAAGTAAATTATTTGGTCTCATTGCTCTAAAATGGTGAAAAAAAAAAATAGGTTAAGAAAAAAACAATAGTTTATACCATTGAAAAAGTACATTTATTGGCCTTGATTTGTATTTCACTTCAGAACATCTATATAAATTGTAATAATATATATGTCAAATTACTGGCAGTCTCGGTTGTCCTATTTATAGTCTCCTTTTATCTGAAGCAATTTGGCCTACTTTACTGCAGGTACCCAAACGTGCAGGACTCTGTATTGTACCCCATTCATTTTTTCTGACTCTTCTAAATTGTTTTATCTAAACAAAAATCTATGCTATGACTTATTCTTACTTGCCCTGAATACTTGGGTTACACTGTCACAGATGGTTTTGTTTACTTGTAAAGGCCATATAAAGACATCAGTATTCATTTCAGTGAATCCAGCTGGAACCTCACATCAACCTTTATATGTCAAATATGCCACCAGCGTAAAGGCTGGAAAAGACTTTTGGCCATTTTGAAATGCATGGATTCCACGAAAGAGCATCGGAAAATATGCCTTTCATATCTGAAGAGGGAGATGTATTGTCATATTATATTCTGCTCATCTGTGCAGTGTTGATTCCATTTGCTTCCCCACTGGGAGACTTGCAGGCTCCAACCTTTGACCGCCCTGATTTGATTTTGTCAAATGTGTTCCCTCACCCTGTCGAGTCTGTGGGCCCACATCTCATCTCTCTCCTGCTCCTCCTCATCATATTTGAGTCAGCGAATAAGGGAAAAAGAATACAGGAGGTCGGCAACGAGAAAAAAGAAGGGTTGTTGGGGTGAGTGATGGGCTAAATCAAGTCTATCACAGGGGCCCCGTCTGTGAGGGATGGTTTTATCATCCCTGGCATCCCAGCATGTGACTGCAAATCTGCTGTAACTTTCTCAGTCTCTCGCCTCACACTCATTCTTCATCACTTTGTTTTCTCCGTCCCTTTCCTCTGCTGGTGGTCGCTCTGCCAAGTCCCTGGGCAGTTTGGCTGGAATATCAATGAATCAGTCTCTTCTAAGCTCCTTTATATATGAAGCTGTAAGTAAAGCAGAGCCACAGTGCTTGATTAGACTGATGTGGTCGAGCAGCAGTGCCTCTGGTTAAGACACACTAGCTTCTCTGCTAGAAATCAGCGTGAGCCACTCTGGAGAGTTGGAGCTTAGACTTCATTTATTACTACAAAATAATTAAGAGCTGCAAAATCTCACCATGGCTCAGAGTTTAATTCACAGGGAGAAGAGCCAACAGGAAGTTTAAAACAGAAAATATATGTTGTCCTCAAATGCAGACTAGCAAGGAGGCAAGGAAATGAGATAAAGATGAATTATACAAGAGCTGGTGTGGTCAAATTTTTCAGTAATTAATCAGTCTTTGTTTGTAGCATAAATACATAACTAATGTCATTTTAAGGTCCAGACCTTATTCTTTCGTGAATAATTCACAAAGGCCAAACTTTTACAGGCATCATCAAGCAAATTTAGGGAGGTAGGAGAAAAAACAGTAAGCCAGGCAGGAAATCTAAAGCAGAACCAGGCTTGTCATGAGCACTGACGAAGAAAAGAATCAGAAGAGCCATGCGACATTAGTTTGTTTGATTATTAAGTGAGCTTTCTGAATGTCTTCAAAGCCAATTTGTGAATTCAGCCATCCTGTTCACACATCATCCAAACCTTACTTTGGATCAAACTACTGAGAGAAGCCAAGATGACAGACTTTAGGCTGTCTGACCAGAAGCCAAATGGCATGAGCTTGTATCCATGACAGTCATCTCCCTATGGAGAGGACCATGGGTTATGTCTTTATATTTAAAAACAGAATGAGCCCTGCACTGACTTCAGTGACAATCTCACATTCTGTTCCTCTGTTGCTATGTTTTTCTCTTTTTTTAATCAGTAAAACTTGTAAATCAGGTCCATACAATAGAAGCATTCAGTACAGCAAGGTGACTCTGCACAGTGTAAAGCATCTTGAGAAAATATTTTTTATAATTTGGTGTTTGCATACACATCCTCATCAGCAGGTAGCTTAGAGTTCTCGTGCCCTTCAGTTTCCATAAGTTTTCCTCACTGATTGTTATAGCCATCACTGTAGCTATTATTTTTATTATTTTACTCATACAAACTTTCCCTTTTAAAAAGCTTTTAGGAGTTTTTTGATTGTGTTGACTTTGGCAGTTTCTATAGACAAGGTATGTATTAGTTCAAATCAGTGGCGGCTGGTGCCAAAAATTTTAAGGAGGGCGCAGCTTTGGAAGAAACAAACCAAAGAAGCGCTCCATACTACAGTGAAAAGAAACTAAAGACAAAACATAATCACAATACAACCTACTTTGAAATATGCACTATTTGAACAGAAATTTTGCCCTCCTTTCCTTCGGGGCTGCAAATTTCTCAATGACCCTCTGACTGAAGTCCATCATATCTGTCACCAGTCTCTCTTCCATTGACAGCATGGCCAGTGCATTCAGCCTGTCCTGGTTCATGGTGTTTCTCAGGAAAGTTCTGAGAAGCACCTCAGCTTCTGCAGTGGTCATGGGTGTGGTGATGAGGATCTTTAGCAGAGTGACAGTCTCTGAAAATACCTCTCCAAGATTATTTTCCATCAACAACTGGATAAGGTCCACAGCACCACAGCAGGCCTTGAACTCCTCCTTGCTGTAGATTAAGACTGAACTCTGTCTTCAGCTTTAGTTGAGCACTGGGTCGGCCTTCAAGGTGCTGCTGAGAGAATCTTCAGGAAACATGGTGTGGTACTTTGTGAATCTGTCATTAAAAAATACACAGAAAAGCACATTTTATTACCAAAATTAACATCAGTATTTACTGAAAAAAAATCAATAAAACAGCCAAAGTTTAACCTGCTCCCATAAAATAAAGGTGTAATTTATGTCAGTTTCGCTATTTTATGAACATTTCTTGTGTCACCTGAACAGTGTCTTATCTTATACATGATGTCTCATGGCTCAAGATTGTAAACACAAACAGAATCTTATGTACCACTAAACTGATGCTTTAAAACTAAAGGTAAAACTATGTGATACAGTTTTGGTATAGATTAACTGTAAAAAGTATGAACAAAACAAAACAAATAAGAAAAAAAAGAAACAAATAAGAAAAAAAAATCAGATACAAGCATGCAGCACAAGAGGGCAGACGGCTCACACCAGCTGACCGATTCTCACAGCTGAAATGGAAGTTGTCAGTGTTTGGATGACATTTATAGTTTTCAGCAAAATTACTTCAAATTTTAAAAAGTGAAAAAAATAAACTTTACATTACAGGAGTCTGTTTCCATCTGCCAAAACTTTTGAATACTTTAACTTTGTACCGTTATGTGCAGTATTCAGTCTGCAAAAACCACCAACAGAATGTATAATTTTTGTATCCAAATAGAACATTTTATTATAGCAACTAAGCATATGGTATACAATTATATATAATGACAATACTATATAAATTTATATTGATATTTATTATTTTTTATCACATGTTTAGTTGCCATAATAAAACTACAACATTTAAAGACAAGATATACATTTTGTTGGTCTGTTTTCGTTGATTTTATACTGTGCACAGTGGTACAAGCTGGAAAGGTACAAGGTAAGTGTCAAATCTAAAAGCTCCAGTGGATTAAAAAATAATTCTGTAATGGACATACACCTAAGAGGTAAAGAATTTGTGACGTTTACACTTTTGGGACTAATAAAACCCCACTGTTTTCACCAGTAAACTGCAACACATAACTTGATAGCATTATCAATTCTTCTTTTTGTAATTTTTCAAAGGCTTTCACACAATGTAACAGTAATATTTAATGAGCAGTGCAATAAAACCTCTGCAATAATCTGCATGCACTTGTGTATTACAATTTCTCCTATCTTGTTCCTGCTTTGCCATGATTTTTAAAAATATATTTTTATAGGTCCCTTTATATAATATTATAATCAAAATAATGCATCAATTTTGTCAATTAAATTTAAAATGAACTTCTAATAGGGTAAAAACAAACTTACCCACCCAATAAAAGCCCCAATTCCTCCTAAAATTATGTTGTTTTTGTAAAAATATGCAAGAATTAAAAACTAAATAGATTTTTGAGAACTTAAGTCTGTAAAAGGATAATGTCCTACTGAACAAAGCATTTATATCCTCTTGGCAAACTCATTTTGTGGCTCCTGATCTATTGTTTAGTGCCATGTGTGACATAAAATGCAAAACTTTGCCCCTGAATTATGTTATGTCTACTAGGAAAGACACATCCTAATCTAATCTTCAGTGCAGCATAGCCTCTTACGGATTTTCTTCTCCAATGCAATCTCACCTCTCCTGTGATCCTCTGATGGTTCTCTTGACGGAGTACCTGACGCCTCCTCGGTGCATGGGAGCATCGGTCGGACGCGTGAGGATACGTGAGATACTTGCGCATGAGTAAATCATATATGCTGCGGTGACGTGTGGATATGATTGACAGCGCTCGTTGTCCAGCCACACGAGGAAAAGAAACACCAGAACAATACTGATTTGCTGCCAGTCAAAGTGGAAGTGAGCAGGGCGCACCAGTCTGCGCCCCGGGGGCAAAGTTGAAGCGGCCAATCCCAAAGACGCCTCAGGTCACATGCTGAGCAAAAGTTTGAGGACTTGCATAGACACCCATTAGGCCGGCGCCCCTCTGTACGTAAACTATGTATCCACAACACAGTTACTACGTAAAAAAACATTGTGAAACCCCTTTTATTGATGGTGACAGGTGCTGCTGACAGACTATTACTATGTGGTAAAAAAAAATGTTTTTATCCGTTATTTTTTATAATTTAAAGACAAATTATGTTGTGTTTAAGTAGACTTTCTCTGTTGAATTTTGGAGGGGGCGGCGCCCCAGCGCCCCCTATTGACAAGCCGCCACTGGTTCAAATGCTAAATACAAGTAGTCTGGAGTTGGAGTATATAAACCAAAGTCACAGGAAAGTGGGGGCTTTTTAAATTATATAATAGAGAGTACATGTACTAATGCATGTTAACAACTAACACAAAAACCCATTAAGTTGAGAGAAATACAGAAACAAATCTTATAAAGTCATAAAAGCTTGAAGCATAATGCTGTCCTTGAAACATGTCAAAGAACAATTCTTTTTCAATTTAATATTTTTGGAATTTACTAATGATGAGGCTGTTCTGGTTCCTGCTCAAAATGTCCGTACTTGTGAAATACATGTTTGCACAAAAATCATGCAAATGTGAAACAGTCCAAAAAAAATGAAATTTGTATTTAGTTTTCTGTTATTTCACTACACATTTGTTCGAGTGGGAGAAGTCCTGATCCCTTGATATTTTTTGTCTTTCACACAGAGCCATATTTATATCTGTAAGTGACATGTAAAACACACTAAAGGACAAATACAACTTGAAAAATTACAAGATGATTTCTTAAAAAAAAGTAGAGGCCAGTTTATTTGCCACTAACACAATCTTGACATGTGTCTGAGTGCCTTGCTACTAGTCCTTGCCAACACATGCACATTCAAGACTTTACTCTGAACTTTAATTAACATAACTTCCCACTTTATGTGAGTCATTTTTAGAACGTCATTGTTTACTCTCTCTTCATCTTCAGGATATTTGATGGGACAGATTGTAAGTGCCACACTGCTCTGAAGTCCCAGAGGCAGCACCTATCACACTCAGCACATCAGAACAAAGTTGTCAAGCACAGACAGAAGCAGCATCCTGCCTTGCTTTTCAAAAGTTAACTTTTCAATTAAGGAAAGCTTTAACAAGATGTTTTCCTTCATTTTAGAAATAATACATTGAGCGCATGCTGGCCCGAAACAGGAAAAAGCTCTCACAAGCTGTCATCCTGGAGAATTAACACCTAAAACATTATTAGACAGAGTTACAGCATGTTTGATGAACGTTTTTATAAATCTGCACAAGACTTAGTGCACTGGAATACAAGGCTGTTCACCTGGCCTCTAAATCTCTTGGCACGATGAGTGCGGCTGGTCGCAGGATCACAGATTTATCGATTGCCTCCTGTAGAGATGCACCTTCCCATATCCATATGAGCTGTAATATTATTGAGAGCCATTGATCATCCTGACAGAAACAAATTGCAGCTAGGCATCCTTTACTTACAGCTGAAAAATAGGTAAATTCAGTGGGTGGGGGGCAGGCGCAGACTACCTCACATACTAACATCCACATGTTAATGCGGGCAAGGGCAGGACAGCTGAACATGCAGCTTTAAGTCTGTGTAATGTGAGCTGACACACATGCAAACACAGACACTCAGACACTACTGTCAGCTCTTTTGTTGTTGAAACAAATAAATAATGAATGTATTCCTGTCATTTATTTTCTAAGAAAAATTCTGTGTTTATTTTAGAAAAACATCCTGAAAACATCACTTTGCAACTCCTTTAAGAGACGTCTTCTGACAAAACTTTTCAGCAAATTTATTCATGGCATCGTTCAGTGAAATCTTTGAGGTTTTGTCAGTATTGCTAAGCAGATAAAACTACTTTCTTCCTCCCTCCAGAACTCATAAACTGATGATTTGTGTGGTTTTGCCGGCAGCACACTCTGCTCCAGATTTGTGCCGCTTGCACAGTTGCAGAAACTCTGGTGCATTACACTGATCGTTCTGTTGTACATTATATTGAATTTTTTCACTTGTTCAACCGAGTCTTCTGACGCGTGGCATTTGTTTTGATCCCATGGTAGAGTCTGGCTCTTGTTTACTCCCCTGCTCAGTGATTTCCCAGAGAGATACGGATCATGGAATCTGTCTTGTCAGCATGTGAGGGCCTCCTCTGCCTCCTCTTCAAGTCATTTTTCTCCTCACATTTTCACAAATGTTTACTATTGAAGGTGCTATTTCTCCTCTGTCTTCCAGCGAGCTCTGAAGAAGCTGTCCAGTTTGAGTTAATTTTATGCAGGGTAAACACAGAGATTGCGCGATGTATGTAAGGAAATTGGTGTAAAATCAACATATCTGTGAAACACAGCTTCCCCTAAGGCATTACTATAATCAATTATTCATCTCCAGCCAAGAAACTATGTTTAAAGATCAACTTCTTTGCATTTTCAGATTTTTTTTTACCTTCTGCATTTAAGTAAATATGTGTATTGAGCATTTATATAGAGAACTGTGATGGATTTCAAATGAAAAATGCACCAAGATTTGGAAAGAGGAGGGGGTGATCAAAGGTAAGAAGGAGGAAAGAGCCTCAGAGAGTTAGTGGGATGTGGTATTAATTTGCTGACAGAGCATGTTTAGCATGTGTGAGATATTACTTCTATTCTGCATCTCATCACTCAATCATAGCTGCTAGACTGCCGTAATCCAATGGAGGGAGGGGCTATCAACCTGCTATGGTACTGGGAGCCAATCAAAGGTCTTTGTAACTCCATTAGAGCAACCTTGCAACTATAGTCATAAATTAAAGAAGGTGCAGATGCAGCACTTCACCAGGTTAGTACCATACATGAGACAGATAACACACTGCGTCAAAGGCTTCTGCAGGCTGTTCAGTTTAAAGTTTGAGCAATCTGAAGAAATTAAGACTCTTAGTGAATGACTACACTTAAAGAAAAACTTCTTAGGCTATAAACCTGTGCATATAGAAAGATATTTAGAACTACCGTTGGATATAAACTGGTCTGCAGTGGCTGAATTCAACACATGATAGAAAGACAGCACTGATTTTCTCAACTGACTGACCAGGCAGCAGGTGGCATATTCTTATTGGCCAGTTAATAAAGTAACCATTCAACTGCTCCTTACCACAAATAGGTAATCAGCAAATCACATGGCAGCAAGTCAATGTGTTTAGGCATGTGGACATTGACCGGCTATGTTCAAACCATCTTTCAGAATGGGACAGGGAAGTGATTTAAGTGACTTTGAATGTGGCATGGTTGTTTGTGCAAGACTGGGTGGTCTTAGTATTTCAGAAATTGCCGATGTGCTGGGATTTTCACCCAAAACTGCCTTAAGGATTTATAAATAATGGCCTGAGATAAAAAGGTTATTATTCAGTGAATGGCAGTGCTCCAGGCAGAAGTGCCTTGTTGTTGCCACAAGTCAAAGGGAAATGGCCAGGTTGGTTCAAGATGATAGAAAGGCAACAGCAACTCAGATATCCTCTTGTTGCAACCATGTATGCAGAAGAACATCTCTGAACACATAACACATCAAATCCTGAAGCAGATGGGCTGCAGTAGTAGATGACCACAGTGGCTGCTGGTCCTTTAAGCTAAGAACACTGAGGCTACGATCTGCATGACCAACATTGGGTGAAAGACGATTGGAATAATATTGCCTGGTCTGATGAGTCTTGATTTCTGCTGAAACATTCAGATAGTATGGTCAGAATTTGGCAACATGAAAACGTGGATCCATCATGCCTAGTATCAACAGTTCAGATGTGTGGAGAGTAATTTTTGTACATTTTGAGCCCCTTAGTGCCAGTTAAGCATTGTTTATATGCAGCCCACATCAGCACTGTTGCTTGTCATTCCCTTTATGACCCCAGTGTACCCATCTTCTTCTAACAGAGCTTACTTGAGATGTGGTGGAACAGGAGATCCACATCATGGAGGTGCAGCAGGCATATTTGCAGCAATAGTGTAATATCCTGTCTTCTAAACCAAAATTTCAGAGTAATGTTTCTAGCACCTTGTTGACTCAGTGATATGAAGAATTAAGGTAGTTGTGAAGACAAAAGGGGTCCCACCTGGTACTAACAACTTTTAACCTGATGAAGTTGAAGGAGAATGTACGTGGTGCCAGAACTGAGTAGTTTGTTCACACAAGTTTGCAACTGCATATTTTTTTTCTTGACAGAGTTTCATTTGTGCAATCTTGGGTCATTTACATGACCATGTACCATGTAGGAATTTAGTAGGTGCTGAAATGCTGAAGTATACAAGTATAGATGACCTTCTTCGGACAAAGTTGAGAATATCCAAAGTCAGCTGTTCATAGGAGCATATTCCAATGTTTCTCAAGCGGGTTACTTCTGGATAGCCTACATTAGAAGTGTATTACATTATGGCTTATAATCTGTTATGTAAAAGTAGCATAGACTGTATGATGAGTCTGATGGGTACAGCAGAAAGAAGTGAGTGGAGTTGTATGCCTCATCTCTGCTTAGACATGTGGCTGGTGTCCATAGCTCTGTAAATATACGGTTGATACCTTCTAGTGTCCAACACAAAGAAGTACATTTTTTAAAGGATGAATGCAGAAAGAAAAAGAAGACACACTTTATTAATCCTCATGGGGAAATTTAAGTCTCTACACTGTTGTTGAAACGTGCTACACAAAGACAGGCTGAAACACATGCATGCGCACAATCAGGCTCTACGATCAGTGGCATGCACAGACTCCCCCCAGAACATTTCCAATTAAGTGGATGCAATTTCCTGTATTCTAGTTCATTTTAGCACCATGTTAGCACCAGATAATGCAAACTGGTTCTGTGAGATATAGTTCTGGCTCAATATAGATCAAAAAAGCCCCCCCCGCCCACGCACACCACTGTCTACGATCATGCATTATTGGAAAGATGGCTTGCTGCTCCTGAAGAAGCACTACCAAACAGTTTTTGGCTTCAGTGCCTTGCTCAAGAGCACCTCAGCAGTGCAGCTACCAAGCCAACTTCCAAACATGGTTCTGTGGGAACTTGAACCAGTCACCTTCCAGTCCCTAACCCATGTTCTTAAGGACCAACCCAACTCAACTCAAGTGTGAGGCATGAGCACTACCCGCTTCCAGTGTACCTGTTACACCCTTTGAGGTATGTTTTTTGATACCAGAAGACCGTCTTACATAAATGGGATTTGCAATGCTTTTCTTCATGACCTTGATGGAAGTTGAAATACATCAGTCTTTATTCATCCCAATATTACTGATGTTGCTGGAGTGTCAATTTTTTTCAAGTTTTTATGTTTTGCTTTAAACTTTCCATAACTGAAGAAAATGTTTTCAGAGTGTTTCCAAGCTGAAATACTCAAAATGTGTAAATATGTAAATCTGTAGAAATAATTCTCTCAGTCCTATATCAAATATTTATGTCATACATAAAAGCCTGCTTTTATCTTAACCATCTGCTTTGTGCTGTGAGCCTAATCCATGGGCTCTTCCACTTATTTTATCCATTTGTTTAATATTTTAAAAATTAATCATCAGCAAGTCTGCTGCCATATTTTTTTCAATTCTTTATCTCATGGTTGTTGGCAGAATAAGGCCTGGCAGTGTTTTTTGTCTTCTGTAACAGTGCTCATCTGTTCTTCAATAAGCTCAATGTTTGTGTTTGTATCACAGCATCGAGGACAGTACATTCTACTAAACATATATATGAACATATTATATATATACATACATAAATATACGTATATATTTTGTTAATATTTTAGCATTTTAATGTTAAAATGTTTCACAATAGTTGCCAATATCTGTAAGTCTTTTGGTGCTTAATTCTGCAAACTCTTTGTCTTTATATGCAAATAAACTCTAAGATAGTTAAATGTATGTTAATGTCTTTCATTTACAAACCTGAAAAAATTTAAATACATTATCTTAATCTCACTCTGGAATATATCACTGTTATTAGATCTACATTAATGACAATGCAATTTTATTGCATGTGGGCATTTCTAAACATGATTAGGCACATTTATCTTTGATTAGGAGCAAGCTGACTTCCCTCAAATTTGCTTGCCTAAAAAATTGCACGTGTCCACAAGGACATAGGCATTAATTACAGAAAATATTATGAGCCAGTTGGGAGTCTGTTTTTTTTGAGGATGTTAGCTCCTGGCTCCTTGTTTCCTCAACACAAGACCACACATTTGCATTTCTATCACATTTGAATAATTGCATTTCCTCGCACTTACTGTGAAGTTTGTTTTTATTTGATAGCCTTAGATTAGCCTCAGACAGGGAATAATTATTCCCTTTGGTTAGGTATCTCATGTCGGCTCTCTGCTGTGATAAGATTTGTTTAAGGCCTTTCCGTGTGACCTCAATGTAACATACTCTAATCCTTCATTCTTCTATTGCCCCTTTACTCTGAGTTTACCTGAGGTATGAAACCTCCCTATATCAGGCTGAAAGAGAGACAGGAAAAAAAAAGTAGAAAAAAACTACAGACAAGACTGGTGTCAGTGGAGAGACAGGAGTGACATTCAGAGGAAAGAGTGAATTATTGAGGA
Organism: Cetoscarus ocellatus; assembly: GCA_037902135.1. Taxonomy (NCBI): domain Eukaryota; kingdom Metazoa; phylum Chordata; class Actinopteri; order Labriformes; family Labridae; genus Cetoscarus; species Cetoscarus ocellatus. The sequence continues at coordinate 826,766 of JBAMNC010000262.1, forward strand.
GCCTCAAAACAAAAGTGTAGTTTTGATTGCGGGGCTTGTCAGCATGCAATGAAGTAGTAGAGGATGCTGAGCACCTTTACAAGCTGTTGAGGGGTCCTTCTCAATGAGATGGTAATAGCAGTTCTTCTAAGCTCTGCTCACACATGATATATGAGGAGGAGAGTTTTAGAGGAGGAAGTCTTTGTTCCTGAGGCGTTATTAAACTACACACGGTCCTGTCACCATGATGGGCCTGTGATGAAAGCATGTGGAACAGCAGCCCCTCAACTTTTGACAGCTTCTTACAGCTGCACGGAGAGAGGCCTGCCTGATATTTGTCTGTGCCTCAGAACAGTACATGCAGTGTACCGTGCATCTACACTGCCGTGTGCAATAACAACTGTGAGTAATGAATCCAAAGGCAAGCTGGTAAACAGCATCTAGGGGCCTCAGGGTGTTGACAGCAGCTACCAAAACACAGAATATCCAGTCAAACTCAAAGGTGATTTAAAGAGACCATATTTTGTCTTGATGCAGGTTTATATATTTGAATTTGATGACTGATTGAGTATGCTTACAATCACTAATGTTCAAAATCTTTCAGTTTTCACATACTAGGAAGCCCTGATCCATCTGTATTCTCATTCTATCTGATGTGCTCTGTTGGAGCTCCTGCCTCTTTATAGACCCCTGCACTAGCTTTAGACCATTTTTCCAAAGTCGTAGCAGCTCAGCTATGCTATGAAAGACCCTTTGTCTTTACACTGTAAGGAATTTATTGAGGCTTTAAAGAAACACTTGATACATGTCTGTTTGGGCTTTAGCTCTAGATGAAATAAAAAGGCTCTTGTGTAATGTTAGCATGTTCTGTGTTTTGCGTCATTGCATTGTTTTTGTTGTCTCTAATGTTTTACCCTGTTTTACACACGTGGACAAAATTGTTGGTACCCTTCTGTTAAAGACACAAAAACCCACAATGTTCACCGAAATAACTTGAAACTGACAAAAGTAATGTGAAATTTTTTTTATTGAAAATTACCTAATGAAAATCAGCCATTGGTTTTGAATTGTGGTTCAACAGAATCATTTTAAAAAACAAAGTAATGAAACTGGCCAGGACAAAAATGATGGTACCCTTAACTTAATATTTTGTTGCACAACCTTTTGAGGCAATCACTGCAATCAGGTGATTTCTGTAACTCTCAATGAGACTTCTGCACCTGTCCACAGGTATTTTAGCCCACTCCTCATGAGCAAACTGCTCCAGCTGTCTTAGGTTTGAAGGGTTTCTTCTCCAGACTGCATGTTTCAGCTCCTTCCACAAATATTCAATAGGATTTAGATCAGGGCTCATAGAAGGCCACTTCAGAATAGTCCAATGTTTTGTCCTTAATCATTCTTGGGTGTTTTTAGCTGTGTGTTTTGGGTCATTATCCCGTTGGAGGGCCCATGACCTGCGACTAAGATCAAGGTTTCTGACACTGGGCAGCACATTTAGCACCAGAATGCTTGATAGTCTTGAGATTTTGTACCCTGCACAGATTCAAGACACCCTGTGCCAGATGCAACAAAGCAGCCCCAGAACATAACAGAGCCTCCTCCATGTTTCACAGTCAGTACAGTGTTTGTTTCTTTGTATGCTTCATTTTTGCGTCTGTGAACATAGAGCTGTTGTGACTTGCCACAAAGCTCCAGTTTTGTCTCATCTGTCCAAAGGACATTCTCCCAGAAGCTTTGTGGCTTGTCAATATGCACTTTGGCAAAATCCAGTTTTGTTTTTTTATGATTTGGTTTCAACAGTGGTGTCCTTCCATTAAAGGGACAGTTCAGTTTTTTTTAAGTAGGCGCTGCGCAGAGGATTATGTGACGTGAGTCGATTAGTTAATGCACTCAAAAAAATTTCTAGGTAGCACACTCTTAAACTCTGGTATTATTTTTTGATGGGAGTTCTTGTAGGCCGTGAAAATATGCTTTGTATTTGGTACAATACTTCCCTGTTTGCAGCTGGTTCTGCGTAACAGACTCTTACAAACTGTGGCCTACGGGGGGAGAGGAGAGAATGTTCTACTGTATCTAATGTACTTAGTGGCCATAAGGAGCTCATACAACCCCACCTCAAAAAATCTGAACCATCCCTTTAAGTCCACTTTGGCTCAAACAGCGACGGATGGTTTGATCTTATACTGTAATACCTTGACCTTGGAGTTCACCTCTAATCTCTTAGGGAGTTGTTCTGGGCTCTTCGGTTACCATTCTAATTATCCGTCTCTTCAAGGGTGGAGCACCCTTCAAACCTGAGACTGCTGGAACAGTTTGACCCGGAGGAGTGAGCCTAAATACCTGTCAACAGGTGCCTGATTGCACTGATTGCCTCAAAAGGTTGTGCAACAAAGTATACCATCATTTTTGTCCAGCCCAGTTTCATTGTTTTGTTTTTTAAAATGATTCTGTTGAACCACACTTCAAAAGCAATGTCTGATTTTCATTAGTTAATTTTCAGTAAGTTTTTATTTATTGTTACTTTTGTCAGTTTCAAGTTAGTGACCATTGTGTTTTTTTTTCTTTAAGGGAAGGGTACCAGCAATTTTGTCCATGTGTGTAACATCATCTGATACTGTATGTCACTGCATGCCTTAAATGACTCAGTAAAGTCAACTGATTTTTTGTTGATATGACATAATTTACCATTTTCAGTAGTTCACCTTTTGCTGATTTTTTTCTGTAATAGCAAATCAGTAAAAGGTAAACTTCTTAGATGAGTAGATATAAGATTTTCTGCAGATTTAAAATCTTTGGCTGTATTTTCTAATGTGTACACACTGTACAGTCTGCATTATAATTTTGAGAACAATTCTGTGGCATCCATGGTGCTCATTTTCACAAGTAAGAATACATATACTATAAATGTAGCTCTATGTTGCATAATAATCTGTGTATTGAACGCACTGGAAAGTACACAGAATGGTGCATGGTGAAGCTAAAAAAAGGCCACACTGTCTCGCAGCTCTCTGTCTGAAAGTTAACTTTATCAACAAATGCTCTGAGATAGAACTTTTGAGAGGGTGCTGTAGTGCATCCTTTGTGAATAACCTAGCTTACTGTTTGTGTGTTTTGAACTCAAAAGAGCGTGTTCATCTCTTTGATGCACACTCAAAATATCAGGATCAGATTGAGCAACTGACTTAAGACTTTAGACTCAATTTTGGAGCTTGATGGTTGTATTCTGTGTCCTCAAGATATGAAAATGCCAGCTTTGTGTGACCTACAGTGGATGAGGAGGGGAAATGGCCTCAACAGCTCGATGCAGTTCAATTAGAGGGCTTTGTTTGGTTTCTAACTTGAATCGCGTTTCTGCTCTTAAGGTTGATTTCCTCTTATTAAACTGCATTGAGCTGTTAAAGGCCATTTGCTATCCTCGGCCACCGTAGTGACCATCCCTAAAATTTTCTGACTCTATGCCACAAACTGAAATATGTTCATCTGACATTCAATCAGTGTGAGTGCATCGCATAAAGTGGAAAATAAAAAGGAAAATAGAAAAGACATCCATGCTGCATGCAATCCAGCTTTAAAGTGGGTCCACATAGGGGCCCATATTGTCTCTCAAACTCATCATGACAAAAAGGTTGAAGAAACCCACTTCCTAAATTATGGTAGAGATTTGTTTTTGCATTCTTATGGCGGCAGCATGGCACTAGTTATTGTACTGTGTTATGCTGGTTGTGCTATTTGTGTCCTTTTTAAGCCTCTTGCAATATCTGCATATTTCTTCACATGTCTAGTTTCTGCTGATCTTGTGTCTACGATGCCGCTTTCCCTCTAAAAGCATTTAACATCCTGTTCTAGCCCAGAAAAGAGGTGTATTTCACCAATTCTGAATGCAGCAAGATAAAAAAAATGTTTAACTTTTCTTGGGATGCACTGCTTAGATTGTGGGGACCATTGGTCAAAGTAACGAAGCCTTGTATTCATTCTTTGATCTTTTTGTTTTCTTATTTTTGGCTCCGAAAAAAAATGGCAAATATCATGGGATGGATACTTTTGCAGCCAGTGATGTAAGATTTAAATACCTGCATTTGACAACAATAAGTCACTGAAATCTCTGTTTAATTCCGTTGCGTGAGGCAGATCAGTAATAGCAAGGCCACATGAGTCTGAAAATTCCATAACCCCCGAAAAACTCTAACCTCATCTGTGGCTGTGGAAGAGCTCTGAGAGAGTGCTAACATACAGTAACAGAGCCCAGGCTTCTGTCATGCTTCTGCCTGATTCACCCTGAATTTCTTACCACCACTGCCTGCTCCTACAGTGTGTGTAATTCACTCCTGCCCTCACCTGAAACATGTGTGACCAACCCCACTCACATGCATGCCTGCACCTTTGAAATATCTCAACTAAGCCTTTCAAAGATTCAAACTTGCGTATATGGCCTACAGTGGCTTGTCAGCAAAGTCTGACAGTTTCATTTTTTTTCCCTCAGTGGCTTGTTTACCGTGTGCGGGGAGAAATGATTTGTATTTAGAGGTGAGCTGACTTTCACCATGCAGGACAGAGAGAAAGTCAGTGTGGGGTCTAAAGCTAGAGTTGCTAAATTTGTCCCCTGTTGTACATTAATGCTGTTGCTAATTTGTAGAGTCTTTTAGAGTACTGTTTGTTTTTGTTCGTGTGTTTGTTTGTTCTTGTTTTTGTTTTTGATTATTTTTGCTTTTGTTTTTGATTCTTTAAGGGGGTGGGGGGGATGGGGATAGAATGATGACTACTTTGGGTTTTTTATAAGTAATACTTTAATGAAAAAAAAGAGAAAACAACAATCTGTTTTTGCACACAGAATGCAAGGGGGGGGGGGGAATCTTTTGTTGACATATTGCAGTTGAAGACATTTAAGTCATTATGAATAGGTCTGATTTTGCTTTTGTACCATGTCTGAAGAAAAATATATTTTATAAATTCCCCCTCTGGTCACTATAAATCACATGTTGTTGCACTGTGGTACTCAGACAAGGAGTTGTATCCATCTTATTGAAACAAGTAAAAACTACAAATTTAGACTATCCTGCAAATTTAAAGCATAATATAAACTACAACAGAGACATCACATTTAAAACAGGTTTAAATATGATATTTTTGCCTTAATGGACCAAGTGTGAGTGTTTTAATTAATATATACGATGGAGTTCAAATACCAAAGCTTGCATATCAAATAGTTCAAGTGTTTACAATACTGTAGATAAAACAACCTTAAAAACAAAACCTTCACCTCTCCAAAACATACCAATGGGACCAGAGGTTTAATGAATTAATTATTTAACATTTACAGCAGCCTTTTTTTAAACTAAGTATGGTGAAGCCCAATTTGAAACACAAAAATCTTCTGAGTCCTACTACAACCCTTATTTAACCAAAGTTAACTGAAAATACAGCTTACTGTACTTTCCTTCATTTTTAAATCTAATCAATAGAGAACTATGTTAAGTTTTCAGGGACATTAATGCTGCTTTCTTGCAGTAAATAAATGGATTAACAAGCAATCGTCATTTACTTGTTCTGTAAAATCAGACATTTTGCTTTGTATAAAACAGTTTTTTGTTGTTGTTGTTGTTGTCTGGTGTTTTAATTATTGTAAATTAAGTCCAGCAACCCACCTGCAGAACCTTAGAGGCACACCAGGGGGCTGGGGCTGACACTTTGGGACACATAGGAAAATCAGTGCCAATCCCTCAATGCTACACTTACATAAAAAGAACTCCATAGCTCTTGGGTCAAGCTGATGACGTCAAAATAATTTATATACAGTATATGAACATTTTGTATGGTGTTTTTGACAACATGAGAACTAAACTGGTGACAGAATGGATGTTTCAAAGATTGGTATGTATTGAGTCCTCCTTGTACTCAGTTCAACTACCTTATTATTAGAGATTGTCAAACATATAGCAGGATGGGAAAGGCTTTGTGACAGAAACTGTGATCTCTATACATTCAAAAACCTGGATATCGATTTCAAAGTTATTTTGAGCCCGCTGCTGAGAACCCTCATGTACATTGACTGTCTTCTGCATCGCATTTGTCCGAAACCATTTTACATTGGGTTTTGCTGCTGTGGGCTGGAGCAGATGAGGTACAGCTGCAATCAAGCAGCCATTACATTGTGTGCGAGACTCAAAGCAGAGGTCATTCTGAGCTCAGGATTTCAAGAGTGCAGAGTCTGCTGAAGGGAGGGAGAGCGGGACAGGGTGGACATGCACACAACTGGCACCAGGCATCAGTTTCTCTGCACTTAGGGGGACGAAGGTGAGGGTGACCAGGGATAAGGCCACTGCACCGTGCTTAGGTTTAAGGTTCCGAGGGTAAAGCAGACCAGGGCTTGTGGCAACCAGAGCCCTTGGACTTTAACTTCCCCTAGATAGTCAAGTTTGATCCTTTTCACAGCACTCTCGCCAGGGCCATGACCGGTCCTGGTGGGGCTGTTCTGAGGACCTCACAAAACCATCAAATTGGTAGTAGCAATGTGAAAGGGCACCCAGGGTGGACCCACAGGCCAGGGGAACCACCCGCCTGATCACTAGCACAAGGGCAGCCGGCAGGGGCCCTCTGATGGTGGGTCCCATATATAGATCAGTTTGGGTGTGCCTGAGCTGCTGATTGACTGGGCCAAAACAGGCTACAGTCTAGATTAACTAGCGTGATTATATGATTATTCAATAAGTATGGCTAGAAGCTTTATCCAATACAGCTACTTAGGAACTGTTAAAGTCTGCTGTCCTCTCTGTTTTGAGAGTTTTTGTCAATAGCTTTTTGTTGCTGCTGTTTTTGGTAAGATTTTAAATAGTGTATTTGCAACTTGAGTTGTTCACAGTATTGACTTTGCTTGCTTGCACTTTTTGAGTTGTATTTGGCTGGTTTTAAGTTGTTTTTCTTCTATTTTTACCAGTTGAACAGCTTTTTGTTCAACTGGTAAAAATACCCCCCCCCCCCCCTTTTGATTAGTTAGCAATTTGAGAGCGTTGTTGTTCAGCCTTTTTTTTTTAAATAAAAACCTTTTGATCTTTGTTTGTTTTCTGAAATGAGCTTTGAGTGTTTTGTGATTTTAAAACAACAACCTTTGAACCACCTTTATGTGATACTTGGAAAAAGCACATTTGAACCTTGGTTGTTGAAAGGCATTCATTTTGTTTCAAAAAAACCTTGTGACCTCTTTGGCCCCATGAAAAACAATTCTATAAGCTTTTGACCAGCAGGGGGTGCACCACCAGCATCCCTGGTTCTCATTGTACTGAGAACCAGGGATGTACAGTCAATCAACAAGCAAAGACGCCTTACTCTGTGATAACTTGAGCACACCAGGACAACAGGTCAATGTCCCAAGTCTCACTTCTTATGGAAGATTTTTTTTTGGTGGGGGGGAGGACCGAGTTCTCCCAGCATGGCACCACATTAACCTCACATCCTTCAAGCATGAACATCTACCTCTAATGTTCTCCTTTCTTTCCTCTTAGACCCCTTTAAGCAATTTAGCCTTTAATCATCCACAATGCTGTACAAAAATGAATCCCCACAGGCAAGTCAAGCTGCACACCCAGGGAACATTTTCCTCAGCTTTTTGAAAACAAAGCATGGAGCTTGTTTAAATCAGTCTATTATTAGTACTAATTTAGGTCATGATAACAGATTGCTTTTGTCCAGAGGTTGCACCTTTTTGCTTTAAGATAAGAACATCACAACACCAAATACAAGCTGACAGTAATTAGCAAAGTGCATGCATGCCAGCGCTTCAATTTGGCCCACTTTTTTAGCCTTTGGTGAGTTACTGTCAGGAAAACAGAGACAGAATGTTTTACATAACTATTGTTCTCATTTTTTTTTTTTTTTTTAATCATGAACACCCATTGAGATTCATGCATATTAAGTACTATTGGGATGGAGATATACTAACGAGGGAGCTAAAATGAAGTACAAGTTGTATAATGTCACAAAGTACAAGAACAATGGGCTAAATCCTATGTTAATGGTGCTTACACATTTACAGTTACAGTTCATTATTTCAATAGCAAAGATCCAATGCTTACTGAACATTGAGACACCAAGTTATTGATTTCACAGTCTGGGCTGTAATTTTAGAAAGCTACAGACTACACAATAAGACATGCTGTTATTGAAGGATTTCCACTGTATATACAGACCAGCATTTATCACAGCCAGTGATGTCTGTGGTCTGCTATCAAACCATCATTACCCCTGATATTTCTTCACTGTGCTCATAATTCATCCATCAAAATACAATCAAAGGCAGGGCGTAAGGGCAAGGGAAGAGTTTGTGTGTCTGCATGAGTGTGAAGCAGCAAGCAGCTCCTCAAAAACTACACCTCCCCTTCACATGAACGAGCGTCACTGATTCGCGACCATATGACTGATTCAACTCAAAACCGGTCCTCAGCACAACGTTTTAGTTTTGCACTACACCAAATCATGTCTCACTCAGCAGTGAGAAAAAACATTATTATACTAAAGTTAAAAAACAAACAAGCATGACAAGTTAGTTAGTACTCACAACCCAGTGTTAATGTTTTGCCCTGGCTTTGTCCAAATTCTTTTTTGTTTCGGCCTTCTCTGCCTCCATCTTTCTTTTCCTCCTCTGTTTAGCAGGAGGAGTGGTAATTGGGATATAGGTAGTTTCTCTGCCATTCTCCACATAGCTGTCCCGTTTTGGCTGGGACAACATTCCTCTGCCTCTCCTGACTGAGCTCTGTCACTAGCTGAATGGGGCGGCAATGGACCAAAATGATGGATACCAACTGCTGTAAAGAAGAAAAAGCTTCGTGAGAACCACCACTTGCAGTAGCCTGGATGGCAGTCGTTGCGAGATTAGAGCCCACAGCGGCAACAAACCAAGAAAAACAAAGTGTTTATTTTAGATTTCTTGTACACCTGTCTTAAAATGTAAGGGATACTAGAGCTTGGTTGGGGTTGTGGGATGGCTCGCAGCGGGCTTCCCTTATTTTCAAAGCCAAAAGTTGACAGGTAGCATTCTCCAGTGTACTTGGATCCCTCTCAGCTTGGCTATGCGCATTGAATCAGGGTCAGTGCACACCGGCAAAATATACACGCAGAGGGTGGGTAGAACAGCAGTACGGGATTTGAATCGTTTAATAATTTTGATCCAAATCGCTGTTATTGGTTGGTGTTTTCCCTGTTTTACCCCTGCTGTAGACAGCGGCTATTTTTTGTTCTCTTTTAAGAACATATCATGCATTGATTGCCATCAAGACATAACAATCATTTTAACCAGTATTACAAAAAGTGTATTTAAATCAAATTACCAACCCTAGCTTTAACACAGGTAAAAATTTTGACTTTTTAAAGGTGGGTGGATGGGGTTACAGTGGCTGGAAGTTAGCTGGAAATTTGCTGGAAACACCTTGGCTAGAACGGGAAAATTGAATGTAGTTCTTAAGTGTCCATGCTCCCCAAACATTGTTGCAAATTCTATTCCTTAACATGGTAAAACAACAATGTTGAAAGTTGTCATAATTGGTAGGGAATATTAACCTAGCAGTGCAGATAATATTTTTGTTCTTCTCCTGACTGCAGACGATGCCAGTTAGTCTGTGGTAGCCCGGAGTCATGGATACTCAACGATATCTGGCGAAATATGCTCTCCTCAGAAGTTTACCGGGAGAACTCGGTGAGGATTGTTGTTGATGAGGTTCATGTCACATATAAGTGGTAAATGATACATCGGTGTGGTATAATTTAATGTAAGACGATAGTCTCAGGACAGAAACGTAGCTTAAGCTAACGGCTAACTGCTGGTCTAGCTGGTCTGACAAGCATGCAGCTGACACAAAAAAATTGGTAAGCCTCCCATTCTTTGATTTTCTTGAGACATGTGGTTCAGACCTTATTGCGTGATCACCAAAGTGAAAACATGCTCGCACCACAGATGTCACTCATGTAAAACACATCCAATGTGAAACTGCTGTCAGACAACAAACAATCGCTTGCTTAACATAAATTAATACTTTGATGCATACATTTACCAAGTTGTGATTTTTTAAAAGATATCTGGTTTATTCATCCATCCCCTTTCTGTACCACTTATTCCATTTGGGGCACCAAGGGGCTGGAGCCTCTCAGCTGACATTTGGCGAGAGGCAGGGCACACCTTGGACTGGCTGCTGTGCATTTACAGGGCCAACACATAAAGATGGACAATAATTCACACACTAACACTGAAGGAAGGAGGAAACTGGAGTACCTGGAGAAAACCCATGCATGCATAGTTAAAACATGCAAACTCCACACAGAAAGGCCTGTCCTATTTGTTGATATGAAGCCTATTGGTATGGACACGCTGATCATTTGTATGTTCAATGGTATATATGAAAAAAAAAAAGTATATATACGGTATATATAGGCAAAAAGTTGCTTGGCCTCATTTACACATTGGAGGTATGGCTTTCTGGCCACTATTCCTCATGAAAGACCCCTTCTGACCAGACCTCTCTGGACAGTAGATTGGTATACCTGGGTCCTTCTGATTTCTGCTAGTTCTGAGCAGAGGATACTGCTGGACACTTGTCAGAACTCATAAATGATGTAAATAATGGCCTTGCCTTTTCAAAATGGTTTCATACAAATAAAGTAGCACTAAATGTTAAAACAAACAATTTTATATATTCGCTGGGAAAAAAAAATATACAACGTAGATTTATTAAAAAAAATTGCTGAAAAAATTGCTCAAGTCACCTCGACAAGATTTCTAGGGATCTTAATTGATGATAAACTCACTTGGAAAGACCATATCTGTTTTGTCTGCAGTAAAGTTACAAAATATTTGGGGATTATCAGAAAAGTGTGTGCATTTTTACATTTATCTGGTATTCCGACACTGTATTACAGCCATATCCATATTTCACTTATTGTAAATTTGTAAGGGGCAACACTTATTCATCATATCTACATAAAATTTTACTGCTGCAGAAGCGTTCTGTCAGATTTGCAGTGATGCTTCATCTCCGCTTCTTTTTTTTTTAAATGTAATATTATGTATCTCTGATATAAATACTCTTCAAATGTGTACTTTTATTTATAAAGTCAAATACATGAGTACCGAATTGCCAGAAAGCTTTAAAATGTTCTTTATTCCAAACTCTCAAGTGAACTTTTATTCAACAAGATAAAGTAATAATCTGTACCTACCACTGTATTATACATCTAGAGGTCAGTGTTCAATAAAATACCAATTAAGGAACAAGTATTTTTATTTACTGACAGAGTCTCTATCCCTGTCCAGTTATAGATTGAGGCTAAAAATGTTTTGATGTCAAACACTTGTTGTTCATGATGATCTGTGTAATGATCAAATGTAAGTTTTTTCTTGACAAAATACGGTTTATGTACCACATTTTGGTAAAATGTATGTTATTTGATTTTTGTTGAGGTTTGTAAATATGCCCACATTGGGTTTCTACCTCACCTGCACATGTAAGTTTATATTATTCACTATTTTCTTTGATTTCCCTTTTAACTATGTGCAAATAAATAAACAAATAAATAAATACAAATATTGTGAAAGAACATAAGCATGATGTGTCTTTCATCTATTGCACCAAGTTTCCTTGTCTGGCCACTGCATCATTGCCTCAACGATGTACACTTATTTGTGCCATTAAAAGCTTAAGCAAAACATCTTGAAACCCCAGTCAACTTTGAATTCTTTCCCTGAGAGAGACCTTGCTGATGTATTATGATTACTTTGTCCCTGCTTTGTTCAGTCTTGCTATGTTGTATGATCTTTGACATGAAGCCATTTTTCACAGCCTCACTTTGGTACCAGAGTTTGGTTATTTCTCACCAAGTATTGCCTCCTAACACTGCACTTTCAGTTTCAGTTAAAGGCTGTATTTCAACTTAAGGATCATAGCATCTGTTTGGTATAACTGGATAATCATACATCAGACCAGAAACCTACAAAATCCTAACTCTGTGCAAGACTGGATGCTAGTTAAAAAGGCAAAGTACTTGTGAAGAAGTGTGCAAGCATTCCAAAAATTAAATGAAAAATTATAACCTGAATTAGGGTGCTTATCATCCAACAGAGAACTGTATGTTTAAATGCTATACAAATCACTCAAGTTTCTATACTGAAAGTTAGCCATGCGATTACATTTTCAAGGCCATATTGTAGATTTTTTTTACTCCTCATGCTTGCTCTTTCAGACAGTAGGGTCAAATTTTTCCTAACATTTCTTGTCAAAAGGACGCCCCCAGCTACTGCCCTCCCTTCTCCATAGTTGCAGATCACACAGAGTGCATCTACTACCGTGGTGTGCTCGAGCGTTTGTGCGAGTCGGCTCAGGTAATTACAGCATCTGTTAAGACCTTTGCTGATTGTTTTTCATCTCCACATGGTCACCACTCCAGAAAACCAATTACCCAGGGGAATACTGAATCACCCCGACCGATTTGTTATTCTTTAGCAAAAAGGGAACATGCTCTTCTTTGTTCGCATGCAGGTAAAACACATTATCAGAGACCCACAGCCAAAATCTTGATGTAACACAACAGCACAGGGGAAAAAGGAAGCGTTCAAAAGAAACAATTAAGGCTAAGAGGAAAATGGTCCAGAGGTAAAATTAAAGAGTGGACCACTTGCTCTTGCTTTCAGTGTGGCCTGGTGATCTTCAGTGGGAACAACTTCTATTTCTGGAATATAGAAGCTGCCATTGGGAAATTTCTTCCATTTTAGGTAACTAGTGTAAAGCATTCCTGTTGTTATATAACCACGGCAGCCTAAGCAGATGGGACTAAAAGTAGGCCATAATAATAGACCTAGTATCTGTTGTAGCCACACGTCCTTTTTTATTTCAAAGAACAGGATGTGCATGTTTAACTCACATGAATTTAGGTGCAAAAGCCCTCAGTTATTTGGCTGGTGCAAAGATCACCTTACACCGAGGTCAAAGTGCAACCCATGAATAAATGTGTATCTAACCAGTGAGAGCATACAAATGAGCTGGCTTTGATGTGACGGATAAGGAATTAATTTAGCCCAGAGTTTACAGCATAAAGTTACAAAATATAGAAAAGTAGATTAATTTATGACCACAAGAGAAATAGAAAGTTATTAATGTTGCAATTTGACAGCCTAAAATGTGGGATGACAGATTAAGAAACACCAGAGACATTGGTAAGGGTGCTGTAAGCACAATTCTAAGGGCCCCTGTCTGATAGGGGCCCTAAGAATATGTCAAACTAAGTATTTTTCCTCCTGAAATCATGAAATTTTTAAAAATAGCAAACTTTTCTCACACCCCTTTCGTTGTTGTTGCAAAAAACAAAAAAAACAACACAAAAAACAAAAAAACAAAAAAAGGATTATTCAGATAACCTGTGTGATGCTAAAAAAAATAGCCCTATGTCCAAGAATTCAACAGAATTAGTTTGGACTGTGGTGATGAGGCCCACAATAACATCTTTACATGGGCCCTACAATTTCTGGTGGCATCCCTGGACACTAGAAGGTCAGTTTTTGTTTTTTGGTGCAGATATATTTTAAAAATGATGACATTCTCCAACACACAAAATACAAATTTGTAGTTTACATGAATAAGCCATTTGCAATTATGATTACCAAATAAAAATCAGTATAGTTTTCAAAGTTGAAATCACATTTAAATTATCATAAAATACCGCCAGTATCAAAACACTCCAGTACAGTGAGCTGTTTACCGAAAGGCTTCTCAACGACGAGCAACACAACTGCTGCAACAATGTCTGATACTGAGGTTACAAAGCCCCATGGGGGAAACAGGCTGTGCTTCCATGTATAAAGTACATGCCAATAAGGTACTCATCTAAGAGGGAATCTAAACATATTTGTTTGTTTTATATTATAAAACCGAGTAATACATTGCATGTTGCGAAACAACATAAGAGGAAAAAATAACTTACCTGTCCAACAGAAACGTAGCTAGCTCTGCATCTGATGTGAAACCCTTCAGATCCCGAAGGGTCATCCACCTCTCGAACGCAACACCGACATTGATTCTTGTTTTATTTCGCGCATGGTCCTCCTCCCTCTTGTACTCTTGCTTTTCGGTAAGCGTGTTCACGGTCCTTGTCTTTTTGGTGGAAGCTGCCTGGGGCATAGGTGGAATCAGCACTTTCCTGCTGCCTGCTGGATTATTGCTGTCACCATTGTACAAGATTTGTTGTTGTTGTTCTTCTTCCTCATGTGCGTTCATGGGAACGAAGAGCTTTACTACCGATCACGATGAAGGACGAAGCGCCGCCTCTCGATCAATCAGGATAGAAGCTCTTCTGATTGTTCAAAGATACCTGGAGCGGTCGAAAGTTTTTGACAGCTCATAACAGAGACAGATGGAAATGCCACCTGAAAGCGCTAAGGTATCCAAGGGGATGTAGATGGAGTGGGTGGCTTCAAGTTGTAGGGAGAATAAAATCGGCAGCACAGCCTCCTACCAGACCATGGATAGACGCACACAGAAAGGAACTGGGTCAACTCCAGGCCAATTTCACTAGCTCGCCATCAGGTTTCAACCCTCCATAGGGCACCTGGCCTGTAAACACAAACAGGACCTTTTAAAATCTCAAAACATCATTCTATGGTTCAAAACATATACACAACATGGCAACAACATGGAATGCTAATAGTGAGGCTAGCATTAGCATAGCTGAAAATACCACAGTGTTCAGAATACAAAAGCTTATACTGACCCAACACAGTTGACCACATGTTAGCATATTAGCATATTAGCATGCTAGCATTAGCATTAGCATAACCCCATTTTACCATCAAAATCATTAACAATATACAAAGACAGATCCATTTGTACAGCATGTTACCATTAGCATTAGCATTGTGGCTAATGCTAAGGTTGACTTTATTAGGATTCAGACTCACCAGTTCAGTTGATCAAAATGCACAAGACAAGGTTCCCAGTCACCAGAAGGTCTGTTTTTGTATCTACAGAAGGTTAAATGTACTTGTTAAGTTTCAACCAATTTAAGATGAACCATTGCCAATTGTTTGGAGGTACTGACCTTCAGTTGCTGTCCCTCGGCTTCTCTCCCAAACAACTGCAGGGAAAGAAGTCAGGGAAGCTTAAACATTCCCTCCTAGGTTTGTGATTGGATCATGTGGACCATGTGAACTGTCTTGTGTTGTGCAGAGGTGGGGGAAACCAGTACTGGATTGAAGTGGACTGACATTTGAGCAGATGGAAAAACCAAGGCTATGGATTTCAACCCTGGGTTACATAAGACAAATAATTTACAAATGGAGTGCCTTCAACATGACAGCAACTCTGCCTAAAAGTGGATGCCCATCAAAACTTTCACCCAGAAACACCAGAAAAATAATAAATCAGGTAAAGGCCAACCCACGCATCACCTCTATAGAGTTGCAGACCTCTCTGGTGGCATCTGGGACAAATGTACATGCGTCTACAATGAGACGAAAATGGAATAGCCATGACATTTATGGGAGGGTTGCTAGAAGGAAGCCTCTGTTCTCAAAAAAGAACAAAGCTACCTGTTCTAACTTTGCCAGAGAACATTTTGAAAAACCAGAGGCCTTCTGGAAGTCCATATTCTGGACAGACAAGTCCAAAATTGAATTATTTGGTCACAATCAAAACCAACATGTTTGGAGAAAGCCAACACTGCATATGAAGAAAAGAACCTCCTCCCAACAGTGAAGTATGGTGGTGGAAATGTGATTGTCTGGGGCTGCTTTTATGCTTCTGGACCTGATGACTCCATATTATCCAAGGAACCACGAATTCTCAGGCATATCAACAAATTCTTGACCAGAATCTCCTGCCATCAGTCAAGGAGTTGAACCTGGGACAAAAATGGATTATGCAACAAGACAATGACCCAAAGCATTCCAGCAAAACTACAAAGGAATGGCTCCAGAGAAATCGGATTCATACTCTGGATTGGCCCAGTCAAAGTCTGGACCTTAATCCAACTGAAATGTTGTGGTGAGACCTGCAAAAGTTGGTACATACCAGATGTCACTCCAAAACCCTCTCAAATGGCTGAGTTCTGCAAGGAGAAGTGGGCAAAAATCCCCAAAAGCAGATGCGAGAGACTGGTTGGTGGTTCCAGAAGATGTTTGGCTGAAGTAATAGCTGCAAAAGGAGGAGCCACAAGCTACTAATACAAGGGTTCATATACTTTTGCACATTAAATTTTCAGTTTTTGTGAAATAAAACCACCTTAGTTGAATTAAATAATGAAAATATACCTCTTTGTGTGTGTGTGTGTCCATTATTTGGAAGGTGTGCTTTACAAATTGGGATTTGGATGTACTTGTAATAAGGTTGTTTTAGAGTTTTATTTTTAAAAAAACAGTGACCATGTCTGGAGGGTTCACAAACTTTCAAGCAGCATTGAATATTGCAATGATGTGCAGGCCTTTGGGTATGATAGTTCATAAAGGATTCAAATTTCAGCGAAGTCAATCAACTATCTATGTGTACTTATCGTATTTTAAAATTAAAATTCTAAAAAAACCTATAATCTAAGTATAACTATTAACTTAACTGACTTAACATCAATGATCTTGTTTTAATGTGATACCTGGTTACCACAGTTTGTAAGTATGTGTGATTAGTGCTTTACTGTTTAATGGTAGGTGTGGAGAAAGAATAAGAATAAGCTCTTGTTGTTTTCCTTTTGCCCCATAAGTAATGTCATGATTCAGTAGGCTACAAAATCAAATGATGAGATGTGCGTGCAGTATGCATCCTCTGCGGTCACATCAACTGTATCTTATCCAAATACAGCAATACAATTATATGACTGGCTGATATACCAGTCATATAATCAACTCCTGTTGAGCTCTACGATGCCCCAGAGCATCTTGCTAAACGTTCCAAAGCATATATAGTGGTGTAACTCGGTGTAGTGATGAGCACGGCAGTTCTTTTAGATGAACTGAATCACTAGAATCAGTTCACTAAAAAGAATCATTCAAAAGATTCGTTCACTGAATCACTGAATCATTCAGTGCTTGGTGGGAGGAGCCTGCGTCTCAGACTTCCTGTACTGATACATGGCTGAACAGTTGAGGCTTCAGTTCAGTTCATTGACATTTTCATGACTTTCTGTGGATGTGACTGACAGTTCAAGTGAAAATTATGCCTTGAAAATCACATTTAAATGCAACTATAATAATAACAATTTAATAACTATAAGAACTATCAAATAGCCTGCGAAGTAAAAGCTTAAAAGTTGTTGTTTTATTTTGTACTTCATTCAGTTTTTGCCATTCTTTTCTCTGCTTATCATAATGTGTTCTAGAAACTAAATCTGTTAAAACAAGGGGAGGTGTATGTTTATGTTTATGTGGCTTGACTCCTGTTTCAGTGTCTCCAGCAGTACGACGTTTAGTGAGTGATATTTTCACTGAACAGTCAGACCACTCTACATTCAGTGAAGGATTCAAACTGAACATGCACCATTCCCTCGTAAATTTTCACGATGAGAGGATCAGACAGCCACGCATTTTCTCAAACTGCTGGTTTTATACATTACTTGTTACATGCTGTGTCCTACTGTATGTGAGTTGTTGTGGTGGCAATATAGCTCAATTTATAAAAAAATTTGTATTTTCCGAGGTACACTTGAACACAACACACTCCTATCTCCCTCCGCCGCTCCTGCCTAGTACCTGCTACAGATGGTGAGTCTCACATTTTAAGTTTGTTTATCTGGGAACTAAATCTGTTTAAACAACGGGAAACAACGGTCGCCATGAAAGTGTATCCCTCTGAGGAAAAAAATTCAGGAGAGTGAAGTTGACTGAGTGTTTCGTTCACCAACTGATTCAGGAGGAGTGTGAGGATCACTGAGTGTTTCGTTCACTGACTGATTTGGGAGGAGAGAGTAGTTCACCGAGTGCTTCCTTCACTGACTGATTCAGGAGGAGAATGAGGATCACTGAGTGATTCAGGTGTTGGCTACGTGGTGCAGTCGACGTGCACGTCCACTTGAGGAAGTGATTTGGTTCAGTACGTTCACTTAAAAGATTTGTTCTTTTTAACGACTCGTTCGCGAACAACACAACACTAACTCTGTGGCCATACCGTAATTTCTCGATTACAACACGCACCCTATATTTTCTCGATTTTTGCCTTGAAAAACACTATGCTCAAATGTGTCAAATGTATCACGAAATTTTGCCCAAACCGCACTCTCTCAGACAACTCAACAACATTACCATTATTAAAAGTTTGAAGCAATGAAATATCAGTATTTTCACAACAAAGCCGTACACAATTTTCTCTCTCAAACGGATGCGGAAACACCTTTTGCTTCACGCATGCGCAATTACTCGATTTCTGCCCAAGCATGCTCAGTCGTACAGTAATACAGACCCTTCAGACAGCAGCTATTAACATGCTGATGTCTTTGACCAATCACAGCACAGCTATTTTGTGTCCCCTTGCTCACAAGATGGCAGCGTCCTGTGTTTGCATGTGAAAGAGAATATTTCGGCTTTTTGTATCAGATCAGAACACGCAGGCATTAATATTCACTGAATGGGTGACAGAGCTGTCAAGACAATGTTTATCCATAAACAGATGTAGTTTAGCAAATCAACGGTAAACTGAGCTGAATTACAATAAATAAATAAATTAATTAAATAAATAAAACTTGAATTGTTGTCTGATGACTTAATGCCTCTGCAAAGTCAACCAAATGTGCCATACAGTACAGTGGTAGGTAGAGAAAAGCTGAGGTGTTTTTTGTGGTTTTCCAAGTTATATAAATCTTATAGTGGAGGGATAAACAAAAGGAGAGTCACCTTGACATTTGACCTCATACCTCCAAAATGTAATCAGCTCATAGTAACCACAGTGGACAATGTGCAAAGTTTGACAGAAAACTAGCAACGAGTTGTAAAAATATCCCTTTAACAAGCAAATGATGATCATAAGATCCAAGTGTGCATGACATCCTAAACTCTTATCAGATCACCTAAAATTTGAAGAATGTTCCTAAAACAATTTCAAGATGTTACGCTCTTAAATGACCTTGACCTATGATCTCTGAAATTAAATCAGTTTATCTGTTAGTCAGGAAATAAAAGAAGTGAAAAGTTTGACAGAAATACCACAAAGCTTTTTTAAGATGTTGCTTTCACAAGAAAAGTACAACCAAGAGACACCACAACCTTGAACTCTGATCTTCAACTTAAAATATCTAATCAAGGCATCCCTCTGTAACGACTGAAAAATGATTGAAAGTTTAAAGTTTAAAGAAACCCTGTTAAAGTACACCTTTGCTTTGACGTTTGTAAATTGTGTACTCAAGCAAAGGGTGAGTGAAAGGTTTTTATGGACTTGATCTTTGACCCATGGTCTTGAAAATCTCACCAGGAAATTCTTGAGTAGGACTGAATAAAAGAGACAAGTATGAAAAAATAACCTAAAGATGTTCATTACCTCTGCCGAGGCAGTTGTGTTTTTAACTGCGCTTGTCTGTTTGATAGCAAGATTATGCAAAAACTACAAGATGGATTTAAATAAGATTTTAGGAGATGTCTATAACAGCTCAACTTGATAATTAGATTTTGGTGGTTGATGTGGATAGCCATTAGTCAATGATCATTTTCACCCCAAATTGTCAAAGTAATATTGATATCAACATGTTTCCAAGTGCTAAGGGCAGATTTTCAGGGTCAAGGAATCATACAAGGGTTACCGTGTCATGGAACTACTGCTTATAAGTGTAACAGCAATTTATGAGCTACCTTGGCAGAGGTTTGTGCTCTACCACTGCTGTCTAGTTAGATTTTGTGTTCCACTTGTTAAGGGTAAATATGAAGCTCCATTACCTTGCTCCAAAATTCAATAAAATAGACCGACATTAAACTCATCAAATATACTTTTCTTTCCTGTTCCAACACGTTTCTGTGCAATTCCAAACTTGCTTGTCCCACTCTCTTTGGCGTAAAGGTCAGGTAGTACATCACTTTTTCCAACTTTTCTCTCACATTTACCAAAAAAGATGAGTTATACAATGTTTCATTAATAATTTGCTTCAAGTGCAGCTTTGTTATTGAATGTATACAATTTAGCTGCTGAGCCTGGCAGCTTGTCCCCTGACAAATTCGGTTTCCTCTACAAGTTTCCCATTAAGAAAGTACAGTTTTTAGATTTCTGCTGAAATCCTGCAAAATTTGCTGCAGTTACATAACTGTGTTCATGATGACAGCTGTAGCCCCTAAAACCTTGAAGAGGCCTTAGCCTTACATCGGGTTTATATTTTCATTTTTGATGTCAGCAAGGTTATGTTTACAATCAGTCATGTTCAATAAGACGTCTAGGTTGGATGCACAGAGTTCCCTTGATACAGCTGTATTCTCAATCAGTCTAATAACCCTTTCCTTCTGGCCAAAAAACCCATCTAAACACTCTAAAAATCAGCTCCTGTCAGCAGTGGGAAAGGCTCGGCTCCAGTGGGAACGTGACACCCGTGTCAACGGGCTAATTTACGCGATGACATTGGCGTAACATGCCTACGTCGTAATATTGCGCCCGTAACTCTGGACAACAAAAGGACACCGGCATCTCAGCAACAAATTCGTATCATTAGCGCTCGAATGTTGTTCAGCCTGCGCTGAGTTTGTATATTTTAAATAGGGACAAAAGTACAAAGTATGAAAAACAGTTGACCACCGTGTCCATGGCTTCCCATGCTCCTTTCCATTGTTTACCTGGCCATGTTGCGGCACGCTGATGATGTCATCAACATGATGACATCAGCTTGACACACCAGAGGAAAAGAAACAGCCACGCAGCTCGTCTGCTGGCGATTAGACCCCGGTCTGCTGGCAATGGGAAAGGAGTCACTTGCCGATTGTAATCGGGTTTACCAGCGTTTAAAAAACACATGTTTACACGCTAAGTTTAGTGGGAAAAGTGGTATGAGGCGCAATGCTCAAGCCGCTGCCTGTTAAAGGCTCTCTTCCCCACATGAGCCAAGTCTGTTCTATGTCAGCTCTGTGGTAAGCGGTCAGTCCAGCGCTGTTTGTCACCAATGTCATATGTCAATATCTCTGCATCCATTTTACATGCTCTGCAATAGGCTTGCTACTGTGAGCCAATTGGCTTAAACTGATGATGAAACAATGGTAGGATGTCACAATGGTAGTTCTATTCAGGGTGGGCAGGGGAACAAGGTGTTTTAGGCAGCAGCTGGCAACTTATCGAGGGGGAGAGAAATAAGTCTTAATGCTCCATACTTTTTGTTCTGGGAAGTGCATTATCATGCAGAGGAGACATGTAAAACACATTGAAGGGCATATAAAACTAAAAACAACTTTAAAAGTAAAATGAAAATAACATAACACATTCGAAAATTAGCTGCAAGCGTGTGTTGCTCAACATTATTTAAATGTATATAGCCTAAAGAGTTCAGTTTGGCATGGAGTGTGATTCAAAATACATTTTAGATGCCTTATTTGATCTAACTATAAATCACTGAGCCTCTGATTGAGTGGACAACCAGTACACTAAAATGATCAAAAAATATTTATACACAGGTTTGCAATCCCATACTGATGTAGAAATATGTAAATGACTTAACAGATGGTATGGGATTAGACCAGTCCTCCTCTCACCTCCAGATGAATAAATACTAAGTTTAGCATGTAAATAACCGTACTGCCATTTTTTGGTTGTACACACTTTTGATAAATGAGGGCCCAAGTGCATCATTCCCAGCCCTGTGTTAACTCATTTCCACCCTCCGTGTTGGCTGCCACAGGCTGTCGTCCTTCCCTGAAGTCTCTCAAATGTCAGAGATGCACAGATTCATTATCTCAGTAATGTGGCTGGGTGAAACCAGATTGTTTAGATGAAATGATGTAATTCACATTAACTCTTGATTAATTGTTCTCATTTATTGTGCCGACAGAATAGTTTTCCTCCTCCTCTGACCTCAATCTTCAGCGTCCTTTGTATCCACTGTGATGACTTTGAGTTCTATTTTCTCCTCTCCGGCTCCCCTCTTTTTTTTTGCTCCTTCTTCAGTGCTTTTGCGAAAAACCTTTAAGCCGATTTAAGTTTCCGTTTTAAGAAAAACATTCACAATGAAGAAAAGTGAAAAGAAAGCTTTATTCTCCTGGAACTGCGCCGGATTGCCTTTACAGCAGTGCTTGAACTCTTTTTATTTCGGCAGTCCTTTAAACTACCGTGTCTAATTGCGATGGCATTTTTAATTAAAAGTCAAGGATATGTGGTTGTTTGTGAGGGGAGACTAATCTGTTCCTGCCTCCACCTCTCTCCGTGCTAGCTATCTGCCATCTATCTGCCTAATGAGAAAATAGAGAAGCCGGTGCAGGACTTGTTGATATTTGCCTTCCTCTAAGTAGATTTCTGTGAATTTACGATTAGCAGCCGAGCCTCAGACCATGCTGTGCTGTAGCTCAGAGACCTTATGGATTACTAAAGATAACAATAGGGCAATTTTCCTCAGGCTTCCCTTTTATAATGGCACAAAATCCTGCCGGTGTGGCTGCACACTCAACTTCAAACTGAATGCTCATTTTTAGAAAAGTTGTTTACTAAGTGCAAAATTGAATTTTTACTTTCTTTATTAATAGTTTTGTACCTTACACACAAGTAACAATTAGATCAGAACCATAACGTCTAAATATCTAAACTGGTAACACTTTGTTACAGTAAGCTAATTATTAGCATAATGGCTGCTTAAAAGTCATAATTGAGACAAAATTACAATCATGGTACTACCATCTTAAATACTTTGCAGAGCTAATTAAAATCATAATGAATGTATATCAAGTCCTTCTTCTAGAATTCAAAGGCAGTGGTCAAGAGGGTAATAAAGAAGGATTCTTAGATTATGCTGTATGAGCTCTACAATACGTTTATGTAGAGTAAAGTAAGAAGCTCCGAATAACTTGTTTTTTATCATCTTTTCATATTTAATTTACTAAAATTTTTCCTTATGTACTCTAATCTTCCAATCTCCCTGACGAGATGTCGTCATCTGTTCTTCTGTCTATTGTGTTATTGTCTTCTTATCATTACTATCATCATTTTTCTAAATCCTCTTTAATAATGTTACTCGTATGCTGACATTTTAATGCTACAAATGTAGTTTATTTATATAGTACTTCAAATGTTTACATTTTACTGCTTTCATTCCATTTACCTGCTGTAATTTCCTTTTCTCTCTGTGTTTGCATTTTGCTCCTGCCCTCCTATTTGATCCTTTTGGTAAATTTCTCTCTTTGACCTGATTGTTCATGCTTATTTTATCGATCCCTGGGTTTGTGTCTTTGTTTTCTCTGTTTTTGTAAGCCTCTGTTTTTAAAGGTTTATATAAATGTAGTTATTATTGCTATTATTCATAAAAAAAACATCCATTCTCATGAAAGACAGCAGCAACTTTTTGTCTTTGTATGGTCATATAAGTGGTAATTATGGTTTAGTATCTTGGAAAATGTTCCCTTATATCGAGTAAGGTCTGTCTCATAGCTAAATGTTTTTTCACATTTGTACTGGTCACTTATTCTTAAGTTGGTGTCTCTTCAAGTCTAAACCATTCAATGTTGCAAACAAACAATGCAATGAATAAAACATATTTTTTAAAAATGTCTACTGAGTGCACAGGTTGACCACCCATGGGTAAAATTTATATCCACACAATCAGAAATACATACCTTTATGGATGGACTCTTTCATACATATTCAAAAACTACATTTATCAATTTTTGATAAATGCCATTTTGAGATGAAATTTCAAGTTGTGTGCATACAAGTAATTAGTCATGAACATGCCCTCACATTTCATTGTAAAGCACATTATGAAGTTAAAAAGTAGGTATGAGTTATTTAAAAAAAAAAATACTAAAGGTGAATGCATTGTGTCATGAGAATAGAGCATTTTCATTTAGAGTAATTAAGAGAGCATAACTATTCCTAAGGTATTAATTTACATCTCACACTGGATGCATTTTACTTGTGTAATGGCAGCGGGGCATGCATGTTTTTTTTTCAGCAAGCATGCTATCAAGTCAGCGCTTTCTGACAGCAAGCGAGCGAGAGCCCCACATCTCACATACATCTCCCTTGCCAAAAATTTCAAGAATCGGAGGCTGATCTATTTTTCCACAAACCACGTCATATTTAGTGCCATATACACATTAGCCCAGCTTGTATTTATGTCCACAGCAGTATAATATGTCACAGAAAATATATAAACTGTCCAGTTACTCTTCCCATATGTGCATCTCAAAGTTAAATCTCAGATTGCCTTCTCTGTGGAGAAACTTCCCTTGCTCGTTTAGAATTTCGTTCTGCAGGTTTGCTGGGTCAGTCATTTAATGAATTAAGTTTCTTGTGGGGAGATTAATTGTGGTTCTTCCTAAACTTTCAACAGAAGGCTATTTTTGGATGATATTAAGAAGAAATAGAGCTGTCACAGCAGGGAGGTGCAGCCACAATGGAGTGCACATGGGCCTGGTATGAAAGCCATGGCATTCTCAAGCCAGAGCTGGCACACGAGTCAGCCACACACATCTGCTGTGAACCAGGTGTATTACTTAAGAAAGGTATTAAAGATAATAAATCTCATAACCATTTTACAAAACATTCTGGGTCGGATCTACTAAAGGTTTGCATGTATAAAAACACGTGCAAAACTTGATCGAGTACGCAAAGCTGATCTACTAACTGGGTGCAGTGAGGATGGTGTCTGTCAACTGACCATAATAGCACACTCAATCCATTTAGCGTATTTGCCTTCATGAATATGCAGAAAACATGCAGAATATCAGAATGCACAAAATACTCGGAGGCGGAGATGCAAATGTAATCATTTAGCACCTGCAATGTGATTTATCAAACCCAAAACTGATTGCACTCAGTGTTTTACATCTATATTTAGTGTGTTTGAAGGGCAGGTGCAAACTGGCACAGTGTTACGCACAGATGGCTGCAGTCATTGTGGCGAGAAACAGGGGTTGCATTAACCAAATATTTTCTGTCATTGACTGAAATTTTAGATGACTGATGCAAATATTTGGAGGCTGTCTGTCATTATGATGGACGATCCAGTGTGCCATCAGACTCATGCAGACACACGCATGAAGTAAACCCTCTCTGTTTTGTGCTCTTAATACATCATGGTGGCGGTCCTTTAACCCATGAAAGAAAGATCCCCTTCATGGCCAGAATCACTCAGCTTGTCACTCAGAGCTTATTGCATCACACTCTCCATGCACAGACAGCGGGTTTAGGAGCTTTCAGTGTGTAAAGAGTGCTCAGTCTGTGTGTGCGTAACTGTAAGACTGCTCTTCACATGAGAGGGTATTGGTGATGAAGCTGTGTAACTATGTGAATGCTGTCATTTAGATTATGTTTAATTGGATTTAGAAAAGGAAAATTAAAAATGAACGATAAAAATATGGCATGAGAGAAAAGTGACGACCTTGTCTGTCAAAATGACAGACAGCAAAAAAGGTTATCGCAAGCTCAGGTCAGAAATAAAAATAGCAGAGACATGTCGTCTACCCAGCAATGCCATTTTTAAGTTGTGTGCTTTTCACAGATGGCCTCCCAAATCACGTTTCTTCAGGCAACGCTGAGATGTCTCTGCTGGAGTTCACAAGTGTGTTTATTTGTCTCCAACTCCTTGGCTTTAAACTTGATTTTTTGGCCCCTCTGCTCTCCCAAACTCTCCATGGTGACAGCCGGTAGCACATGCAAAAGCCTCATTTAAAGGTGTAGTCAGTGATCTTAACCCGATGCACTGTTTGTCAAAATCACCGTATTTCTCCTCACCATCTGCAAACTGTCACTTCTGAGAGCATGCTTAAAAAAAAGTCTGCTTTCAATACACAGCCTAGGCTCTGAATTTCAGCACGTAAATCCTGTGTGTCGGACCGAGCCACCACAGGTCAGACAGAGGGGAGGGGAAGTAGTAGGTCTAAACTGGTTAACTGGTAATGAGGGGAAGCATGCGCTGTTAGCGTAAATGAGAAACACGGTAGGTTCCCTTGAGTGTTGGCTGGTCCGGCCTCCGCCATGTTGGTCAGCTACGCAGTTCCTATGGCCGTTTCCATGACAATGCGCGTCCGTGAAGTTCGGGGGTGGAGCCTGGGGGTGGAGTATGAAGGGAGAGGTGGGTCTGTTTTCGTTTAAACATAAAATATCAACAACCTCTCTACTCGTTTTCTCCCACATCGCTGACTACACCTTTAAAGAGGGCGGTCTGCTGCACATTTCCACCTGTTATCAATTGCACATGCAATCATAGTTGATCACCCCCAACATGCCCACTAATAGCATGTGCAATTTTTCAGTTTAGTCAGCCATTTAGCGCTTGTTATTTGGGATCTTAGTAGATCAGGCCCTCTATTTTACTATAAGTATTCAGTGTTAAAAGAGTAAAAAAAGGAGAATTTTTAACCCGGGTATTCAATATTTAAAATTTCAGTACATTCAGTACTTCTGTAACGGAGGAATTTTAACCACACTGGACCAATATGCATGATATATGTGCTCATATTGTACAATCTGATTCTCAGAGATGACCTGAACGCTGTGTGCGAACTATTCCGTGCGTGTGCCTCAGAGCGAGGACCTGTACACGTCCTCTTTAAACGGCGTTACCATCACTGCTCACATTCCTCCATACGTTCTTTCTGTTGGCATTGCTGTTATCCAGTACATCCACCAGGGGGGGCTTGAACAAATCTGTCTCGCACAGACCTCCACTTCTCTTTCGCTACTGACCAACTAATATTAAATTGCTCTCCAATCTCCTCCTGGCTGTTTTTTTGCATTTGTTTGTCCCAGTGTGCAGGCGAAGTGACATCATACGGATGGTTGTAATTTCTAACTAACTTGCAGAGTTTCTCTTCAAAAAGTTCTGCCATTATTATTTCTTCTTTGTATCTCACTGGAGCTACATATTGGGTAGTAACAGCAACACTGCCCCCACGGTTTCCAGAGGTACTGCTCCGTTTGGCCCGTATCCGTAAGCTTTATGGAATCGTGCAAAAATGAACGAAAGAGCACTGACAGTATGCTCCATCCGTATCCAGATCCGTATTTAACATTGAGCATAAATGGGCCTTTAGTCAAAACACATCCACTATTACAAGCCTGTACGTCTGCGTGCCTTATGTCACATATAAGATTTAAAGGGACGTTTAAGACATAGCGCCCCCACGCTTCAATGGTGAAGACAAGAACTACACGCAGGCTGGCATCTTTATTAAAGTCAAATGTTGGCCAATCACTCTTGTGTGCAAATCATGCATTAAAATAGCCTAATTTTACATATGATCCATAACTATGACAACACAACAAAACAAAAAAAAATGTGATGCATGGGAAAAACAATATTTTGCCAATATTTTAGAGACCCACCCCTAAAAATTTCACAAATCATGTTTTCAGGAGAGCTCATGTGTCATTAAGGAGGGCTGAGACCCCCCTAACTCCCCCATTGTTCGCACCATGCCTGAATGTTCACAAATCTCAATAAAGTTTTGTCAGTCAATGTCTTTTGCATGATTCAAATATGTACTCAGGCACAAAACGCTGTGGCTCTGGCACACATGGCATCACAAGCAAACATGTTTTGAAGGGTTCTGCCATCTATGATATTACTGGGGTCATTGTAGTTGTGTCCATAATGCCAATGTCAGTCTTTTCTTTGATGGATACAACATTGTGACTGCTGTATCCCTCTGCTGTTGTGAATCACATGTATAAAACTATAGCTCAGCTTTCGGGCAAAAGACTGAGCTGGTGAACCTAGAGTCACTATGTTTACAGTCCTTGCAAAAGTCATGCTCCCATCTCTATTTTGTGCACAAGAAAAACAGGGTGTTGCAGTGCCCAAGGATTGATTAACAGCAATTTTTAAACCATTATTAGGTGTGACAGAATAACCATCCTATCCTTTTCTCATGCTTATCTAATGCAACATAGTTTTTGTTCATACTAAGTTTTACCAAACTTTCTCCTCTTCTCATCAGACTTGTGAGTATTTTCTAACGCAAGGGAGGGAGACATAGTGAATTGGGACACAATTATTCAAACAAAGGACATAGGTTCAAGCCCTCTTTCTGCAAACATCTGTCTTCCTGTAGTGTCCGTGAGGGAAAAAAAGAAGAATCTCTGCCAGATTTTGCCTGACTCTGTGCTCTGACCTCCCTGAGAAAGGACACAATGATCAATGAAAGATCCAATAATTATTAAATTTACCCCAGTGCTTTGTCATCTTAAATTTATGTTTCTAATTTTTGTGTTCAGGTATTTCTCTTTTTATCCTTGAGAGTTTTTAAAAAGGTCATTAAAACAAGCTTTGTTTTATCTCCTTTTTCAGTCTTCCAAATCTAAAATAGAAACACATTAATTTGTAATGTCTGATTGTGTGACATGAAGCTGAAATGAATATAAATATCTTTGAGAAAATTCTGCATATGTGATACTGAAGGCCATCAGACAACGTTTAAAGAAACATTAAATAACACTGAATGAAAAATGATTGAGCGCTGAAGGTTTCTTTGATTGTTCTCTAAATATTTATGAAAGCTTCATTAATTCAGAGCTTGTAAATATCCAGTCCATTTGATTGTTTAATCTGTACAATGAGAAAGCTAAAGAAGTCCTAGGACAAGGGGTTAGTACTACACTGAAAAGACCTTCAAAGTTAGTTTACCCTCCAACTTTAATTCATCAGAGCAGGCAAAAGCAAATATTTGAATGATTGTTAGCTGTGACTGTCCTTGTGGCCATGGCTCTGGTGTTAACAGAGGTACACGCTGCTCCCCTTTCTCTATACTCCACATTCGAGGCCCTAGTGGGGATTCAGGGCCACAGCTGGGACTCAATGGAGAAGAGAGAGATTACTGTTGTGCTCCACCATTTCTGCTTCATGAAGAGGGACCAGTGCCCAACCTTACAGCTGAGGAAGCAGAGCCATGCCTGTGGGCAAGCTAACCCCAGAGGTGGGCCACAACCACTGCAAAAAAAAAAAAAAAAAAAATCCTATTTATTCCGGCTCACCACCATCAGCCAGATCCTGACTCCAATGGGCTTCACAACAGCTGCCTTCACCACATCAGAGGGAAAATGTAACCGTAAGCATTATGGAGTGAAAAGACAAGACCAGTCTGTTAACCAGAGCTATACACAAAAAAAAGTTTAAAAAATGTGGAGGAAGCGGAGAAGCTTCAGCTACATTAGGAGCTAAAAAAGGGAATATATTTGTAGCGGTGCACAATAAATACAGAAATTAACATCTGAAATAGACATATGGAAAATCTCAAGTGGAACACAAAAGGCACTGAAACCACACTCAGCCAGAGACTCAAACACCTAAACACAGCACAAAAATGCATTATGTCAAACAATGTGCTGTGCAGTAGGTAGAATGAATAGCATCATGAATATTTAACCAGCATACCTAATACCAAAAACTCCTTCTGAAAAGTGGACCATTGTTTACTAAAATGCTCTGAAAATATCAATATTTTTTTTTCCACTTTTTTCTTCATCAATCTTTTGATCCACTTCAGTCCTAAATGTCCATAACATCAATATTTCAATCATTTTAACAATAACAACCCATTAAATCACCAATTTCTGTAAAAAAACAAAAACAAAACAAAACCAAAACTACACGATAATATTAAGATATGTTATTGAATGCAAAGTGCAATTTTGGAGGAGGGATTATTACAGTCTTGGACATGTCGATGATGAATAACAATATTGTTTTTTATGGATTTGTAGTTTTTATGCTGTGTCAGAATTTATTTAAAAAATCTCTAATTTCTGGTAAGGAAACATTTTTGTCCCTTTCTAAAACCTCCTAATATTTTTTTCCACCTTTTTCTTCATAAAAAGTAAACCACTTCAGTCCTGATCATAACTACACATCCACTTAAAAAAATGTCCCTAATCACTGACATCTGCATGACTATAATAACACTGCAATTTGCATTTCATTTACTGAACGTAGATGCACCTAAAATATTAAATGAAAGGTTAACATTGTGAAAATAATTGAATATTTGGTAGTTATGATCAGGACTGAAGTGGATTAAAGACCTTTGAAGAAAAAAATAACATATTATATTTTTAAGGCATTTTAGAAGGGGACATAAATGTTTCCTTTGAGGCTCTGTGTGACAATTATTTGCTACACAGTGAAGGAAGGTGTGATATAATAATTGTGTTTTAAATTTGAAAATTAGATTAAAAAAAAATGCATGCTATTACCAAATATAATGAGGAAAACCACATCCACTGCAAAATTGTTGGAGAAAGTACATCATCAACGGGACAAAATTGTCCCCTTCACATATGAGGGTTGAGAAAGTTAAGAAAAAAAAAAATGATCACAGTACATGATCCTTGGACCTGGTCTGGGGTAAAATCTTATAAACTAATCTGTTAGATTGCTCAAATTAGGTTAGTTATGCAGGTCAAATGATTCAGCATTATTTATAAAAGTAATCCATTATGAAGTACATGTCCTATTTAATTTTCCCTTTTGGAAATAAAAATACAATTAAAAATAACAAATACAAAACAACAAGAAAAAAACAAATAGGCAATAAAGCATAGCATCTGTACAGTTTCTGTTTATGACATACCTGTTGGCATGATGGCACAAAACTGCTTGTAAGAGGGTAAAGACAGCTGTGTCAGTGTGTCCCAATAAACAGGTAAAACCAGTTGGCTGTCAGAGAGAGCCTTTAATTTGTGGAAATATCATAATTATTCTTTTTTTTTTTTTTTCTTTTTTCTTTGGATGAAGGGACAAGAACAACAATAGCATAACACATGGGTCCAGCTGCTTTTGTTATTTTCTTTTCACAAAAACTGACATGTCTTAGAGACATACAGTATTACATGCAGCCTCTGTCTAATATTTTTTTGCCTCTGCATAGTTTGATGTAAGATTGTGAGAACACGATTTAAGCCAAAACAACTTTTACTGCTAAGAAATAAATAGTTTTCACAATCCTAGAATAATAAACTGTGATACAATTCTAGCCATATTTAACTGAATGATATTTAAGTATTTAATATTTATGTCCTTAAAATACTAAGTTTTCATGAATGAGTACCTCTGATTTGGTTGTATTCTGTCTCTCAGACACTCTTCTAGAGCTCCTGCCGCTTGAAGGCTTCCTTCCCCACAGTCTGCTCTGATTGGCTGACCGGTAAACTCCGTGTTTTTTTTGTCTGTTCAGCATTGCTCGTTGCCATGTTGTCAACAACTCTGCATTCATTCTACACTTTATGTTCTAAACAATGAAGGGACGTCACATTGGTTGGTCTTTTCTTGGAGGGTTGGGGGAACAAAACGTTTTAAGGAAGCTACTGGCACCAAAAAAGGGGGAAGAGGAAGAAGTTCTGATGTTGCAGACTTTTTGTCATGTGCATAAAGATACTCTTTCATCTGGAATAGACATGTTATACACTCTAAAGGGCATATGATGCCCAAAAAAGCATTATAAGGGCTCGAAAATGATCAGAATTGTGCAGGAACCCTACGCACTTCTAAATTGTACAAAAACATTGTGAACATGTTTGTACTCCTGAATGCCAAATAGTCCCGAAAAGTAAAAGCATTTATTTTTATGATAAGTGGTAGAGAAACTAAAATACAGAAACTGATGAGCTTTATTTTTATGTCAAGAGGGAGAGAGCTTTGTCTCACAAACTGAAAAGCATTTGAAATTGGCCTGCATCAGTAGAGAGAAAAACCTTCACTTCTCACCAGTTCCACACATTTTTACTAATGTTGCATTGCATGATAGCAGTTTAGAAAGTGTTTGGAAGGGTACCATTATTTTTGACAAGTATAACAACAAAAATACCACAATATTGTGTTCTTAGGACTCCTATTTTTGTTGCCATGGTATTAAACAGGTATCAATACAATTTGATTTTTTTTCTAACAAGATAAATGTTTCTAAAAACATATGTTGCTCCTGTGTCAATATTATATATATTAGGACTAGCAAGTGCTATGTAAATTCTTTAGTTATGTCTACAAAATATATGACATAAGTATTTGAAATAGACTAGATCAGAAGATTAAGAATCGCTCATGGAGGGAGTGGACAAGAGAAGGAGGTTGTGTTTTGATGGTACCATGTATTAATGAGAAGCGAATAACAATAACAAAAAAACAGTGCATATTTTTTATGATGAAAGGTGCTAAGAATGGCCATTCGATCCAGAATAATACTCTTTTTTCAGTTAATTCACAAATACAAAGGAATAACAAATGGACCTTTAGAACAAGGAAAAAAGTTCAATAAATCTCACACCCAGAGCACAATCACAAACTAAAACCCAGCAGGCCACCCACAGTCCATAGGGGAAAACTAACGCCTGGTTTTCATTGAGTCCAGGGGGAAAGTAGTGACAGGATAAGTTTATGGGGGAAATGTGTGTTGCAGGGGCCGCAGCGAAGTGAGCGTATGAGTTTGTCTTGGGCTACAGAGAGCCCCCTACCAGCCTGGCAGGAGGGGTGCGACTCTCTAACGTTCAGTCCTTTCGTTGGTCCAAGACAGGCTCCTTTCAGCTCGGCATTGGGGGAATCAAAAACCTGGCCTGGAGAACAGGGCCATAGCTCAAATAAATCTAAATGAACATTTAACAATAAATATATATCCTACACAAATTTATAAATAGCACCAAGTGCATTATTAATTATATTATATAATTATATTGCCGCAACGTTTGACAGTGATATAAACCCCTCAGGCTCCATTCAAAGTATGGGTTTTTGAAGGAGTGTTGCGGTCAGTTGAGAGTTTGGATAGCATTTATATAGTTTGGAGATAGTTTGGAGAGTTTAGAGAGAGAGCTAGAAGATTTAGGAGAGTGAGGAGAGGATAGGTAAGAGGATGGAGCCAGGTAGGAAGAGGAAGATTTCCCCTCATCAGGGCTCATCAGTAGATGGCGGTAATGCCCCATAATATTGTGGTCACCTGCTGGTAAAAACCAAGAAGAAGAAGAAGAAGAAGACAGCCGGGCTCGGTTAAAGCATCCCAGTAACCAGCCAACGTTAGCTGTGTCTGTGAATGTAGGAGTGCAGGGTATGTACAGTCCCTTAGGCTATTTATCAGTACCTTAAATAAAAGCTGCACAACTTTCAAGACTCAAGCAAAGCTCGTGTCTTGCTGCCACCCACTGAATAAGGTGGAGGGAGTTAGCCCCGACGTTAGCTACAACTTCGTCTCTGTAGCAGCAAGTCCCCCCTGTGCATCCCAGGTCAGGACACTAACTGAATCTGAGCACTCCTTCCGCCGGCTGAGCCTGTTGTCTTTTAGTATGCGCAGCAAAGTTCTCCAATTTAGGATTATTCCATCTCTCATGGCAAGAGCAGCAAGAATGTCATTATATGACATTCCGAGGTGGAAGTAAAAGTTAACTAGCTCACTTCTTCTCTCCATTGTGTGTGTCTGTAAACATCTGACGTCACTACGGGAAGCTGTGGTGGACAAGGTCAAGGACAAGTCAAAACGTGGTAACTTTATATAATAAGAATAAACATGCGCACGAATAAGTATTTCTTGCGCAGGATTTATATATTTTTTTTTCTCCATGGCACCTTAGGGACTCCGTAGGATTCTAACCAAAAAAAACTATTTTTGTTCTTCTTGAAGTTTCATTTAAACACATCATTATGACTCTCTATTTAACAGTCAGCTTGTTAAATTTGAAGAGTAGCTTTTACTCTGACTATTTCAATACAAATTTCAACATAGAGGTAAAAGTTTAACAAGCAGGAATAAGAGTTATCAGAACTTGTTTTTTAATTTAAAGTTGATAGTAGAAGGTAGAGCATTTTGGTTTATTTACTGCTCAATACTAATGCACTTACAGCTTTAGAATTATTTAGAATCAACAAGTTTTACATTTTTGGATTTTACCTTTTTTGTTAAAGGTCAAACAGTCTCTCTTTTAATCTCTTTTCATACCTGCTTTTTCTGTTAAGTAAAAAAAAAAAAAAAGGTTTCATTGAGATTTTTTTAAGTTGCAGAATTTGCATTTTTACACAGAAACCAAAACATTTTGAGTACTGAAAGACTGAATTAAAAATTAAATCATAGGCTGCTGTATATTTGTTTTTATGACACATGACTGTGCAAATCCTCAAGGCACATCTGGACCTGTGTCCTGGTACACCAATGTGCCCCAACACATCATGCGAAACACTGGGCTAAGGTCTCCAGAAAATCAAAGACAGCTCCTACCTTCCTCCAACACATCCTGCACAGACAGACTCATTGATCATGTAAACCATTTCCTGGAACAGGACACAACATCCGTGACATAAAAATGCCAGAGCCAAAGGAGAACTGTAAACTGGAATTATGTGTACTGAGGAGGAGGGAGCTTGGCAGACAGTGACAACAGTGGCTATTCATCAGCTACAGCAGCAGCAGCTCCAGGGATGAAGCGCTGCGGTTGCCCATCAGCCAGCTGTTGAGCTATAAATGGCAGCAGGCATCATGCAAATAAATATTCTATTTAACTATCACAGTTGCATACCACCAAGATGTCTTATCTAAATCCTTTTTTAAAAATGTTAAATGCTATTAAACTGTTCTTTGTTTTTTTTTCTAAGATGAACTGATGCAACTTTCAGAGTTTGTCTGCCTGTCCCTCTGTCTGGGCCCTTCTTGTGAAAACAATCACTCAAGAACATTATAAGGGATTTTTTTCATACTTTGATCAAATTTCCAATTTGACTCAAGAATAAATTATTAGACACTGAAAGTTAAAGATCAGACACCATATTTTTGTCAACTTTAACACGTCTACACTTTGACAGCATCAAATAGATTTTTTTTAAGTCAAAGGTTATAACGGTAAGATACTTTTATATTTTTTAACGTGAAAACCACATACACTGATGATGCTATGTAATCAGAGTTAAAGACAAACATGCACCTACCCCATTCAAGAGTAAGTAGAACTTAAAACCCTTTTTTTCAGACTGGAATATAATCAAATTTGTTGAAATAAGAAATGGTTGAAGGAAAGGTATGGAAACTGAAGGCCAGAGAGATTCAGGTTATCTGTTGATGCAGGTGTGTTAATGGTAAGCTCAAGCTGTCAAACTTGGTGTGACATGCATGTGACTTGGTAAACCACGTCAGGATGTTTTTAGATCAGAGGATTCCAGAGGCTTACAAATTTAAACCTGCAGTCTGCAATGCTTATCATGCAGAGCTCCTTGCTGTAATGGATACTTTTATTGTTATGGGCCTTGTTAAAAAATTGTAAGAACATAAAGTAAAACAAGAAGAGTTGATTGAAAGCCTGTCAT
The DNA here is from genome assembly GCA_037902135.1 of Cetoscarus ocellatus. Taxonomy (NCBI): domain Eukaryota; kingdom Metazoa; phylum Chordata; class Actinopteri; order Labriformes; family Labridae; genus Cetoscarus; species Cetoscarus ocellatus. The sequence goes on from JBAMNC010000262.1 coordinate 862,133, forward strand.
GAAATTCAGTTTTCAGTACATACCACTTCTTTATTGCATCAACAAACAAGCCATGTTTCTCATGATTATATTTACTCTGAGGTGCTGCCAGAAATGTTGTGCCCCATGAAAAGATATCCCATAGGGACCTATCACAAACCACCTCTGCATAGTTTCTTAAACAAATAAAGAAATAAATATGATGTTATAACATTATTAAAATGGACTGCTTAAAATCATTATGGCAAAGTCCTTCTGTTTAACACAAATAAGCTTCAAACTTTGGAGGAAAACACACTTTAGCTTAAAAAGGGGGCAGTAATTGGTAAATTTAACAATGCAATATGAGTAACTCTCTGGTTTGGACCTTTTAAAGGATTTAGCATGTTTTAATTGACCATTTACATTCACGGTGTAATCACTGCTAATAAATTTCTGATCTGTTGTCGTTATTTCCCAACTGAAGGTGAAGTGAGCAAATGTAGGTGACAAAATAAGGCTAATTACATAGAACTATATAAAACCCCATTCATACCAGCTATATGCATGAACTCAAATAAATAAACAGCCGGTTTTTACCAAACTTCACCTGGATGTTTCTATAATGAAATGATTTAGTTATTCAGCTAGAAACAACAAATGTAGTCTGTGTGAATAGTAGGTCTGTTGTCTATGGCTGAGAGAGTCACTGTGTGGATTTCAGTTTAATAATATACTTGAAATGTAAGCCAACAGTTTAAATCAAATCAGCATTAACAATTACAAATAAAATTACTCTGTTAAAAAAAACACAAAAAAACCCTCTCTGATATGATGTGTAATGACTGAATCTTATCATTGTGTAATTCAGTTGTCCTTATTGTAGGGTGCTTGTAGCATTACTTCTTTGGAGGTTTTAGTAGTGTCTTAAACAAAGTAAGCCCAGACATGTTGCCTAAATCAGGATGTCCCATGTGCCCCCCCTTATCACATTAAACTCCCCCTACAGGAAGTACCAGTACACAGCAAAGCTTAACAGGCTGAAAGGCTGCTGAATCAGGTGCTGTATAAAAACTCTAAATTTGACTGTTCTAACATTAATCAATAGCAGCATAAAATAAAACAAAATCACCGGATAACTGAATTTATCATGAACTGTTGTGAAAGTAGTGGTAGTAAAAAGAAATGTATTCACTTAACTATAAAGTCAGTTTGCACCAGTATAAGTAGTCATTGACACTGCATGCTCTCAACTGCTTTAAATACAATATTTTGGAGACAACATTCTGCACCTCACTGATTCAAACCCTGGTTACAGTCCTGAGAGAAGCATTCATCTTTTTCTGTGATTGAAATGATTTACTTTCACCTACAACACCAAGGAAGCAACTTTGTTTGACTCACAGAGAGGTGTGTATTGATGAGTCTTTGAGACCACCCCTCATCAATGCAAAGCATTTCACATCTGTTTCAATGTGCTGAATATATATTGTTCGCATTGGTGTTCCTCTGGGGTCAATTTGACCCCATGCTGTTTTAGCTGTGTAAAACTTGTCTGTTTTGTGTGTGACATAACACCCCCACACCTGCAGGTGCAGAGTTGAAACTGTTGAGTTTGAGCATGGGAGCTTTGACACTTCTTGCAGTGCGGGGAAACAACCAGACTTGTGAACTCCTGCCAAAATGTGTAAGCCAATGTAGGCTTGCGAGTTGATCACATCCAAGTCTTTCCAACTATCAAGTCATCATTAGAGCTCTTCATAACACCATGGATTGAAAGTATTGTACTTGGGATGACAAATTTATAGGGGAAGTGTGTGTGCAGATAGTTGGAAATACCTGCATGTAGTTGACTTGGAAGCATACAGTGGCTAGCTCATTTTTGCAGGAGTTTACAAATCAAAAGGTGAAGCAACAGCAAGCATTTGGATTGTGAGACTGGTAGGGCGGAGGGGGGATAAGTGAGACTTTACAGTGACAAACCTCAAATATGTTACAAAAAAATGCGATAAAAATAGGGAAATAAATATTTTTATGTGAGGAAAGGAGGGGTCACCAACATCAATTGATATGGTTCATTCTGTGAGAGTCATGAATGTGCACCCCCAATTAGAAAAGATTTGGATGAAAGATTTTCAAGATACACTTACTCGAAACCTGAAAGTTTGACTTGATGGTGGCACTACAGGAAAGGTCATATCATCACCAAAACCAATAGGGTTCATACTCATGTGGTCATTAATGCTGTTAGTAAATTTGAGAAGATCTGTATGAAAACTTTTCAAGATACATTAATTCTAATTCAAAAGTTTGGCCTGATGGTGGCGCTAGAGGACAGGTCAACTCACTGATAGGTTTCATTATTAAGGGGTTATTTGTGTATTCAACAAATAAACAAAGTGCCTGACACAAAGACTTGATCAACAATTTTGTGTAAATCATTTTCTGGAGGCAAATACCCCTTGGTTAAAATTGACCACTAGGGTAAAATGTGTTTGTAATATTTGAGGAGGTTTAAATTACACCCAGCTTTGGCTCCAACCATATCATTGTAAAGCTTAGCTTCCATGTCTGCTCTTTACAAGAGCTGAGCTGATCACCTTCACTGTGGCTAATGCATTTACTGCTAATACAAATGTACAACCTCTTGAACCATCCCTTAATTATCACTGTATTTACATTTACTGATATTTAAGACTCAGAGATGATGTGCTTCACTTTGTTCACAACCTTATTTTGGTATATGTTGAAAAAAATCCACGTACTTTAACTTTAAGATATTGACTAGTGTCTTTTATGCATTAGGAAACAACGTGTGGGATTCCAGCGGATAAAATAAGTAAATAAATGTTCAAAGTCCAGCTTTATTAGGTTCTGAGCAAACATGACATTACAAAATAGAGTAACTGTGATCCCGTGTCTGTATCTTAATATTTAACATGGTAAAAGTTTTTTATAGAAATGCAGAAGCATCCTGGTGCTCAATGATGATGTTGGAATGCTTTAGGGAAATATGACTTTGATCTGAGCATCAACATATTGGATATAGTGTTGTGTCTGTTTCTTACAAAACAAAAGGAGTAACATTAAATGAGCTAACCGTAAACCAGTGTAAACACTATAGTTGATAAGAATACAACAGCCTGCAGGCACACCAGATCTCAAAGGAAACGAGAGCTGACACTGACTGATTTTATAAAGCTAACATAGATGTAGAATCTTAGCTAAATCTCTTTATGCACTGGATCTGGTGTTGCGCCTGCATTTTGTGGAGTCCAGACTTTTGAATGTAATCTGATCAAAAAGACAGAGCACTTCATTCCATCAAAGTACATCTCTAGGGTCACTGTGATTGCTTCATTAACAGTGGCAGATCAGATTGTTGTCCTAAGTCTGAAGATTTAAAAGCTGATGGAGGAGTTCTCCCAAAAAAATGTCTGAAAGACAGTCTCTTTGGGTAAAGTGGTCATACATTTAGGCATTTGTCTTGGGTCATAGCATCAGACATCTAGAGATATATGACCCGTTGACAGACTAACATCTTGTTTGATTGTTGCACATTATTCCCTGCCTCCCAAATGAAACAACATACAAAACTGGATACATCCTTTAAAGAGCAATGTGCTGGAAATGGGTTATTTTATTCTAGCTACTGATGGAAAACTGTGAAAGTTATATGATGGGCGCAAAATGTCGAGTTGTACAGAGGGTATGATTTGGTTCATCTAGGCAGAAAATGGTTGTAATTTTCAGCCAAAGCCCTCTCAAGTGGAAATAAACTAGTTCACATCCAAAGTGAATTAACTCTCTTCCTGACCTTCATAACATTAATTTAGCACCATTAGATACACTGTTAGATTCACTGTGCCATCACAGCAGTATGGTGTGTCCTGTCTGGCACTTGAATCCTCTAGGATGTGTATTGTATAGTGTGTCTTTGTGTGAGTGTTTTGGCATGTAGGTGTGTAGAGAGGGATTCAGAGGGGCACCTTAGGGCAGCTGAAGCTGTCCTTGTCTGGACTTTGAATAGCCAGCATATAGTTGTGTGTTGAACAGGAGGTGGGAGGTGTAATTTTTGCCTTGCTCTTCCAGGCATCTGAGCCCACTCACTAGGCCTTTTTTTGGCACAGAAAGAGGGACCAGGTGTCAGCTCTCATACAGAGGGCTTTAATGCCAGAGAGCAGTGAGATGTCAGATTCAGAGAGCACCCCTTCTGCATGACAGTGAGTGTATATTTGTGCGTGTATTTGTGTGTGAGACAGATAAAGAGGTTAAAGACAGAGTCGGCAAACTGCACTAATTAAATTTGAGTCACTTGTTAACGCTTTGTCAAGTCCATCTTAAAGATGTTCATCTTAATAATACTTAAAACAGGAGTGTTATCTGACACACCACATAATGAAGAAAGGCCTCTTTGATGCATTCTGAAATTATTCATAATCAGATTCATTGAGAGAAAAAAGGAAGACATTGATCCTCATTTTTCCGCGGAGAGATTGATAGAAAGACAGAGACGAAGCACAACCTGGTATCTTTTACTGTGCGTGCTCAAATCAGTCTGTTGACCAGTCATCAGTACCTATTGATGGACTGTAAAATTTTTGTGTTTTGTGTATTCGTGACTTTTAACTTTTTCACCATTACATTTGCAAGACAATCTGTACTTCTTCCTCTATATTTTCATAGAGATTCTTATTACTTTAAATCAGCTGATCTTTCTGTTTGTTTGTTTTTGACATCGGATCTGAAAGACAGTAATCTGTGTTTCATATCACGCGGTAGAACATCAATGCATCTCAGGTCAAGCACCTCTGCTTCAAAAAGGCATCAGTGAATACAACAGAAAAAGTTGACAATTTTTCACCTTAGCCCCCATGACCATATCATGAACCCAGGGGTGGAAAGAGTACACAAATATTGTACTCTAGCAAAATTACAGTTACTTCAATACAATTTTACTCATTTAAAAGGAAACATATATTTTCATTTTGAATTTTATGCCTGCGTTCCAAAAAAACTGGTACAGGGACATGTTTACCTCTGTGTTAACATCTTTTCTTTTAACAACACTAAATAAGCATTTGGGAACTGAGGACCCTAATTGTTGATGCTTTGTAGCTTGAATTCTTCCCATTCTTAGCTGATGTACCACTTCAGTTGCTATACAGTCCAGGAGTTACCCCAGTCAGACTACTCCTGTGTTGGCCATTTTAAATTGTTGTCTTGATCTTGTTACTTCAGCATTAAAAACTCACATGTACAACTTACAATGTCACTCCAGTTCAAATCAACAAGCTTGACTGGCATTAATGTTGTACGGCAGTGTTTCTCAACAGGGGTCCGTGGACTTGTAGTGGTCTGTGGTGTAATTGCAAAGAGTCTGAAAAAAAAAATTATATTTAAAAAAAATATCCTATGACATTTTAGAACACACACACCATCTGCATAAAAATGCTAAGTGCTGTTTTATTAAATATATCTGAGAGCTACTGCAATTAAACTCTGTTTTTATACATATTTGTTACATTTATCTAAGTTGCTACTGTTGTAAGCTCTTATTTTTGCCTCAAAGAGTAAATACATGCCATAATGCAATTTAAATGCCATAATGCAATTTAAAATGTAGTTTCTAGATCAAAAATATGCAGGAGGAACCCCAAAAAGATTGAGAACCACTGTTATAGGGCATTATTGCCAAAGCATTCCATTAAAAAAAAAAAAAGAAACAAAAATACATTTATAATAAAAGGGGTAAAAGTAATACAAATTTGAAATAAGTAGTATTATAATAGAAACGATTAAAAAAAAACCCATTATGATTAAAAAAGTTTTCTGATTAAATATATATATATAAAAGAACTTAATTGCTCTCAAAGGTAAGAGGAAACATTGTAATATTGACAATATTTGATGTTCTTGGAATATTTTGCTTAAGTAATTGGATTTTGTCAATGTATACATCCAATTTTAGAAGACATTATTAAGGTCATTTACTGGTAATATTCATGATTTCATTCATTAACAGATTTCTACAGATGTTGGGTTTTCTTTATTTGGCTTACTGTAGTTTTTGCTTTATTCTGTCCCCTTGGCCAAATTTGATAAAAAATCAGATTAATAAAAAATTAATAAAAGTCAGTAGATGAAAGACTTACTTTCAGTTGTTTCAAATTAAAGGGAGGGAGAGAGATTTTGTGATCACTGTATGTACGACTATAATGTGAATATTTTTGTATGGGAACACATGCAGGGATGGACTCCAGGAAGAGTAGCTATTGCCTCTGTGACAGGTAATGAAGATACAAATAAATAAGAAATGTTAATTGCTTATTTGTAAGTGATTTGTATATATTTCTATGACATTCATGTCCTACTTTTTAGATTTTTCTTCATGGTCAAACAACTTATAATACATTAATGTGACATGACTGCAGAATCAATATTCCGATCCCCCAGGTATTCCTGAAACAAAAAGATATCTTCCAACTGATTGTACTTGAGAGAGTTGAGGTTCAACAAGCATTATAACAAAATAAATACATCAACACATTTTGTAATATACATGCTGACAAACTGATATTAAAGCAGAGTGTGTACTTTGCATGGAAGTGGAATGGAAGCAGCTGTACTCACCCTTCCGTCCCTGTCTGCTCTCTAAGCAATGTCTCTCCTGTTACGTTCCTTTACATTTGCCCTAGTGAACAGTCGTTAGCATGGGTTACGTTATTACATTCAGTACAGCTGCACAACACCTGCATTCATTATACAACAACTTTGGCTGACCAACCAAACAATCAGCACAACCTGGTCTCATGTCGGGAGAAAATGTGTGCCTTCAAGGACCATAAGACGACAAGCAACGATACCCGTAAACAACTTCCATGACAAGCCGAGGCAGTTATACATGCAGCTGCAGCTAGCCTTAAAAGAGCCACAATGGCATCCTCTCATAAGCTACCATCCCATAATCAACACTGTGGCATATTTAGGTGGAACAAGGTAAATATGTTTGCAGCTCACCTATCCTCTAATTGCGCTGCCAACTCTCGGTCCTGCTTCAGACTGATACTACACCTACTTGTCTCCACCTTTGAAGTGCTGCACAAATGTTTACCCTTGTTATTCCTTCAACCATTGAGGTGCCTCTTTCTTCCTTTTCTTTGGTTGTTTAGCTGTGGCAGTCATTGCAAAAGCTGGTGTAGCCACTTTGCTAACAAGTACCTCCCCATTGGTTACATTTCTCTGCATGCATATCCTTCAATAGAGCAGCCACTTGGATTGCACTACCCAATTGACCAAAAGCTGGTGTATCCCAAGAGTGCAGCCACTAGAGGCACTTTTGCTAATCTGAGCCCCTATCTGCCCAGAGGTACGTGTTCCTTGCTAGACTTTCTGATGACTGAATTCTGAGCCAGGATACTGACAGAATGTATTTCTGGAGTTAAAAGTGTAAATCTAAGAATTAGTGATTTATAGCTGCTATGTTACTATTTTTTCTCCTGTACCTGATATATTTACTGCAAATTTTCTTTTTTTGTTTTTTTTACAAATTTATTTTTAATATAAGTGCAAGCCTAAAAATAACAAAATAAAAGAAGCAAATAAAGGCAATCACTGTTTAGCATTCCTGACCCAAAGCAAATTAGGGTCTTTTTCTAAAAACTATTAATAGACCTATCAATTCATTTAAAAAGTGGGAAAACAGAATAGGAGCACCATGTCAGGTTCAGTTACTTAATTATAGAAGCATCTCTCTGCCCTGTGGGTGTAGTGGATGGATTGTATTTACTGCACATTTTAATCTGCTCTTAATGCTCCTGTGAACATTTTGTCTGTGTAACTATTATACCCCAAATATGACTCAAAAGAGGTTATACAGGATTTTATTGTGAAAAAAATGTAAAATGAATTTGTAGACCTAATAGGGTGGAAATTATTTGAGAATGCCTGGCTAAGCAGCATAAATTCCTTACAGTTAACTGACAACAGGAGGACCAAGTAGTTATGACAGCATTTGGCAGGCTTTTGGCCATATTTATCTCAGCTTCTGTCAGCTCTGTCGAACCATCAATAAGGCTTCATCCATCACTCTGCATTCAAACATCTTCAAGGTGATCTTTAACAGTTTACTGAATGCATCTGAAAAGTTTGTGGTGTGTGGTTACTACACATGGCGAAAGAGCATCTTCAATTCCTTGCTTTCTCAGTGATAAGGGCTACTTTTCTCTCCCCTAACATTCAAAAGGCGACGGGCCATTAAGGATGTGCCCATTCAGTATGTGCCCATTCAGTAGTACATCAGTGCTTAGATAGTGCTGTTTGACGGGCACTTCCTCATCGCCCTAACATGGTTGACAGACTCCCTCCCTGGAAGGTTAGATAACACTTAGCATCTCAATGAGGCCTGTCCCATCTCGGGTCAACACTGAGCTGCGAAGTTCATACTGAGGAGGAAAGTGCATCCTTTTTTCTTGATGTTTGGCCCGTGCTGGCGACACCTGTGCCACGCTGCCCTTGCAGGAAAAGAACTCTCATTATGGAAGGTGTGGATGCTGGAAAATCACATTGAAAATTAAATATGCTTATTAAAGGTGAAGGATAAATGGATTATGTTTTAATTGGTCTGTTATTATGAGTGGCTGATTGGATTGTCCTTCGCAGGCTATTGATCTCAGGGCTGAGGTTGATTAAGAAACGCGGAGACGATGTGAGAGTTTCAGGGTGCATGGTGAATACATATTATTTATTCAGGACAAGATGCCCTTAGCTGTAGACAGGCCTTTAAATTCTTTTGCAGAAATAAAGGTAAAGGGTGCTTCAGTGTCAAAAGTATAATTACTAAGAAAGAAAAGGGCTTCTCAAGAATTGCAGGTATTTCTCACAATGCAATACTTTGATGCTCTCTGTCGAATAGGTGGGACCCAACTTTATAGGAAGACAGTTTTAGCCACCTTGACTCATTTTATGCAATTATTACTGCGGTGACAAATGCTTTTGTTTTAAATAAAAACTAGAATGGGCTCTTAACAGATCAAACTGAAAATTCAACTGTCACCATCACAACAAACAAGTTTTTTAGATTTGTGCAAGTGTAACTTTCATTTGCAAAAAAAAAAAAAAAAAAAAAAAACTAGAGATGCAGCCGCTTCAATTTTCTCCTCCCTGCCAAAATTCCAGCTGAGTTGCAAGCAGTTACAAGCTGGTTACCAGCCAACTTCTCATGCAATTGCAGGGTGTCCTCATGAGATTGTGCTCTCAAGAACAAATATAGTGGACTTCAACTTTTGCCCTTGTATGAGTGGCTGCTTAATCATCAGAGTGAAAGCTTGTTTCCACAAATTTACCCAATCATATCCCATTGTCAGGTTATGCCTGTTAGAGGGAACTTTTTTTTCTTCTAGTGATAAGCCAAATAATAACCCCATGGTACTGAGCATAACTCAAAAAGCCATTTAAATGATTGCATTTAATTTTCAACAAAAAATGTTGTTTTTCTTGGTAATTTACAGATTCCTGCTAACTTTGAGACATAATGGAAGGAGTTAGTTTGGTTTTTGGTTTGTTTTTGTTCTCACATTCTGTATAGTGCCATTTTCTGTGCTAATCTAAATTTTTATTGATAAATCCTGTAACATAAAAGTGGTAGGGGTTACATGTTAACAGCCATGAAGTTGGGTAGGTTCCAAGTTTTTGTCACAGACCAGCCAAGGCTCTGCCAGGGAAAGTGGGGAAAATTTAAGCGGCTTCATCTAAAAATGCCAGAGAAAGTAAAAGTGGTTGTTATATGTTATTTGGGTTTCTTTCACTTGTAAAGTTAAGTGGGCTCTGCCCGTTTTGGAGGTTAAGCTGGCCAATTGTTGCATAATTACCCCAAAATACACCTTTAGGCATTGAGGAATCACATTGTTTGTTTGACCCAGCTCAGCAGTATTTTGAGCATAATATAAAGATTGAACTGTATGGCTGCTCAGAGGACACTTGCATACTGACCAGATCACAAAGATTTGTTTATTGTTGAGGAGGGCTGGAGGCTGGCATTGTTTTGTACTGCGAATGTTAGCCACGCTATGCTTGATACTGTCTATTAACACAATGTTAGTTTCCTTCATGTAGTGATATTATTCACATTTCCAGACATTGCAGTACTTTTTGGTTAACTTCCCTGAAACAGATTTTTGGGTTTCTTGCATCAAAATCCACTCAGAAATTGGATTTTGGGATGCCTACAAAGCCCTGCAACCCTGCTCAGACTAGGCATGTGTAACTACAAATCAGCTGTGTGTGAACATGCAAGATTCTCTAAGGAAGTGGATGTGGCTTCCGCTTTCAAGTGCAGGCATCATATTGTTAGTAGACCTACCTATCCCCAGCTAGTCCCCAGATCTGTGGACTTAAAATGTTACAGTTTCATTTAGCAGACACTTTTGTCCAAAGCAATGTACATCTGAGAGTAAGAATGACATAAGCAAGAATCTAGACCAGAGGGATCAACATTAGTGAGTGCAACAAACTGCTTGATGTCGATTTGAAACAGCTGCATCCATAAAAAAAAAAAAAAAAAAAAAAAAATATATATATATATATATATATATATATATATATATATATATATATATGTATATTATATATAAAGAACACTTGTTATCCTCTTGGAACAACAAACCATCCCTTTGTCTTTGTAGAAAATTGAAAATGAATATATAGTTGTTTCACAGAGTTAGTCCGTGGGGCTCCAAAGGCAAAGGTGACATCTCACTATGACTTGGGGGCAAAGGTGTTTCTAAACACACTGCCAGCATGACTCGCATTTCCTGCCTCCCTGAGTACAGTCTGTCGAGGTCACACCCCACAGAAAATCCCCTGATTGAAGCTAACCCAACAACAGTGACCTGCGTGATGCTGGAACTCTCTCAAAATAACTGGGACAGAGGGCTTTTCCTCTGGTTTTCTGAGATTCTGCATCATTGTTAGACCCCAAAACACACACTACTGTCTTGTTATTAAATTATGTTCTGATCTGTGCAACATATGAGCAAAAAACATTCTTTTTATGATTTTTTTTTTATTAGAAGCTTGTTTACAATTCACAAAAAATATTGACAAAAAATTACTGTTATTCATTCATTCATTTTCTTTACCGCTTATCCGTTTTGGGGTTGCAGACTGAAGCCTCTCCCAGCTGTCATTGGGTGAGAGGCGGGGTACACCCTGAACCGGTCGCCAGCTGATCACAAGGCCACATAGAGAGATGGACAGCCTTTCACACTCATATCTAAAGCAGGTACACACATAAAGATTATTGGGCTGTTTTTGTCTTGACTTTCCCCCTTTCCGACCAAGGACGGCAAATGCCAGATTATCTTATGTCTTATAAGATTATCCCATAAGATTATGCTGTGGTCTGAGGTGTGTTAGGAGAGAATTTGTCCCAATAATTGGCTCTGAAACGGGCCAGGGCCGACAATCGTAAATATTAAACTTGTTCAGTATTTACGACCAAAAATCTTCGTGTGTGGGAAAACCAAACGGCTCCCGAGTCATGACTCTGTGAATTGTGACGTGGAACCCGAAAGTAGCCTATCAAGAACTGAGCTGACTGAGAAACAAGGAAGCAGGCGTAAATAAAAACCAGCACACTCGACCTGAAACATAAACATAAAGTTTATGTTTGGACCTCAGAAAAGGAGAGCCAGCTCACATGTTCATGCTGCCTTCTAGGATTTTTTCCACAGTCTTTCTTTTTTTTTTGTTCATAATTTTGCAGTCAAAAATATTCCTCAGACTCCCAATTGTTATGTGTGTAGTGTACTGTGTTGAGATTATCGGAGCACACCACAAACAGTTCAATCAAAACTGTTCAACGCCTGATTTTTTTTTTTTTATCTTCATGTATGTGGTCTCTAACAGATAAAAAAAAATCTCTTCAGATTTGGAAAATCTTTATATGTGGACCCCACTTAAGGGTAATTTGGAGTCACCAATCAACCTAAAAAGCATGTATTTAGCATGTGTAGGGAAGCTGGAGTACCCAGAGAGAACCCACGCATGCACAGGAAGAACATGCAAACTTCACAGAGAAAGGCCATGCGACCAGCGACCTTCTTGCTGGGAGGGACGTGCACTACCTGCTGTGCGACCCATTACTAATTATTTTTCTGCACAATAAGTTAAAGTCTGTTATTTTGCTATGACAGCTTAAAAATGGTTACCCTTTAAAAAAATGTTATTAAATTCCAAATAAATCTTTCTTTTTACTTGGTGTTTGACAAATGAAAATGTATGATTTTATCCTTATGAGCAACTTCTCTTCTCAGTGTTACTTTCCTCCATCATTTTGAGGCAGGAAGGGAGGACTGAAAATCTTGAAGAAAACAGAAACCACAAAGTTGCTACGATCTTAAAGACGATTGGATGCAGGGTGCAACAATTAGAGCGAATGTGGATTTTTTTTCTCATAACATTCAAATGCATGTGTATGTCTATTTTTGAGAGTAGACCCTAGGTCTTTTGTCAAATATATCAAATACTAGGGCTAATTGGTAAGTTGTGAGCCTTATATTTAAGGGTTTGACTTTTGGCAGACATATTGCATTATTTTTCAACAAAATCCCCTTTAGTATCTATACACGTTTGCCAGTGATGTTTAAGGGCCTCAATGCCACTTTTAAAGAAGTCCTTTTCTTGACCGTTCAGAAAGTCCTCCACTGCATGTAAGACGATCATCATCTGACCGAAAGTGGGTACCGGAAATGGCCTTTTTCAATTTTGGAAATAGATGAAAGTCTGATGGAGCGAGATCAGGGTAATAAGATGGATGCTCAATCAATTCAAAGCCACAATCTTTAATGGCAGCCATGGCAATGACAGACTTGTGAACAGGGGCATTTTCTCCATTTTGCAAAAGTCACTTGCCTTGTTTACTTTAGAGTGCTACCTCTTCGACATAAACTGACCAAATGACACCAGTCTTCGGGTACACAGCCTTAAATAATCAGGGAATAGTAGAGCTAAAAAAGGACATCCCTGCTTATCTTCTTCAATACAAGGCTCACAACTTATCAATCAGCCCTCGTATAGTGTGGGTTTTGAAGGAGAGTTGCGGTCAGTTGAGAGTTTGGATAGTTTGGATGCGAGAGTTTGGATAGCGTTTATAGTTTGGAGATAGTTTGGAGAGTTTAGAGAGAGAGTTAGAAAGATAGATTGAAGATTTAGGAGAGTGAGGAGCATTTCCCCTGTGTGGGAACATCTTGATTTGATTACTCCTAATAAGGTAAGTGAAATTGAACAATACTTCAGACACATTAGGTTTGCGTATCAAGAAATGTATTTTTCACTGTTTCTAATTTTAATTCAAAGGTGAGATGTTTATTGTGTTCCAAGGACTTGGGGTACAGTAACAACACCTCATATGTGATAAATTATGTAGAGAAATTACTCGGTCATACAATTTTTTTTTAATTCATAGTCATTCCCAAGAGCCATAACAGACAATGCATGACACATTATGTGGTTAAGATAAAGCTACATGTGATTATACACCTGGCTAGTAGGTGGCTTCGTGTGCACATGAAGCTTCAAGAGATAAACCCTTTCTCGAATCAGTTGGCTCAAGTGGTTCAATGCCTCATGAGGCTTCATCTCACCATTACTACTGCTCATTTAAGTGCCTTTAAATGCTGTCAGGTTACACAGCCAGTCAGTGACATTTCCCCTTAAATTCAAATATGTTTTGATGTATTGCTCTGATAAATCCAACTTTGAAACACATTCTTAAGCAGTTCAAGTCTCAAAAAACAGAAACTATCAAGAAGATCTTAGAGGAACTCTCTTTAAACAGTTGAAAAGCCTATATTCTCATGACATGGTCATGGAGACCTTAAAAAACAAACTTTAACATGTTTTGGCATCGAGCCTTCATCAGGAAGTGAAGCAAACAGATGTTGAGTCACATAGGCCCTTTTAAAGTGGAGCTCCAACAATAGGGAAATGCCAATTGGGATAAGAGGCTTGGCCTGCAGGGGGTGACAACATGGAAACCTCCAGCAGATGGTGTCATTCGGGTGAAAGGAGGCAACAGATATGTTTTCAACTCAAACCACTGCATTTAGTCATGATAAATAAGCAAATGAAAATCAGCAAATGTTTAAGAGGACACCCCATTTATAAACTCAACACCTTTACTTGGTGGCCTATGATTAATCAATTCCAAATGTTTCCCATTGTTTTTTTTTTTTTTGTCTGTTACTTTTTCTTATGGCCAATGAAATGTTGACCATGCAATGCCAATGGCCCGGGTGACTGTCGTGGAGTTTAAGGTAATGTCTTAACATTGGATATTTGATATTTCCTGCTCTGACTGCATATTTGTGCTTGGCCAGATCACAAATGTGTTGTGATTTTTTTGTGAAGGTTAGGATAAACACTTTTTAGTTTGATAGAAATTAAGAAAAATCATGACAAATACTAAACTTTAATGTGACATACTTATATATGTTTTTTTTAATTAAATGTGACATTATAATTTCATTGTTAATGTATCAGTCATCTTTATGTTATTCATTAAAGATCATTTGCTGAGATTTATTTGGATTTTTAGCAGTTTAAATATTCATTCCATCTGCGTCCGTGCGCAGCTGGATAGTGCGCTTGGTCAGTAATCGGGAGGTTGCAGGTTCGAGCCCAGCTCTGGGAGACACTTGGCGATGTGTCCTTGGGCAAGACACTTAACCCCAAGTTGCTCCCACTGCTGCGTCAGTGGTGTATGAATGGGCATGAAAGGGCGTGAATGTGTTAGTTAATTGAAACTGGGGTGAAAATCTGTATTTTATGTTCATTATTAATATTACAAAGTCCGTCAGGTCCCATATGAGTGTGTAACTTCTGGTCACGTAGAGTTGCATCGTCACGCACGTACCTGGGGGGCCGCGGCAGTCCAGTGACGTTGCTCGTAGCGCCTGTTACAAGCTGTCCGCTCTGTCTCTCATTCAGAAGGTGAGGGGAGGCATGTGGAGCAGCTGTTACAGGTAGGGCGCTACAAACAAATGTTATTTTCACTTGTAAATTCTCGTTTATATCATTCTAAATGCCTCTGTTACATCATTCAACCCTTAAGACATCAACCAACGCCGGGGAGGGATAAGTTGGTGCGTCGGATATATTCTGGAATTGGTGAGTCTGCCTGGTTGATGTTAGCGTTAGCGCTAGCATTAGCATTTGTCAATGCATGTATATGGACTGGCTACGACACAACTAGCTTTCAAATGCTAATGCTGGCTTTTGAATTCATAATAACGGGTATCATGAGCTTAATGTGCCACTACAGCACAGTTATAGAATGTTTACTTTGATTTATGAAATGAATGGAACTATTTTGTGAATATTGACATGTTGTTTAAGAAATGAGTGACACTAGTTTGGGAAGATTTGTCATGATTATTTATGAGCTGAATTGATAATAATGTGTTTAAACCAAATGCACTTTATTGTGAAATGGTTATTCTATTGTTGCTCATGAAGCACTGAATTATTAATAATTGTGTACACTGAATAACTAGTTGATGAAATGTTTATTGAGATATGGTCCTGTTTACATTATGCAGGCCAGGGTGCCTGTAAGGACGCAGAATTGAATCGATGGCTAGCTAAGACACTGGCTTGAAGCCGAGAAATCCCAGTTTAGAGCCTCTCCTGGTTTGGTAGGAGGCTCTGGCTGCCTTGTTCCCCCCTCACCTTCTTTTACACCCACACACATGCACGCACTCGCACTTTAAAGCTTCTAGCCCATGAACACTCGATAACTTGGACTCTACCTTTGCGGCGCACATGCTGGACAGTTTCTGTGCGTCTCATCCTCTATGAACTCTATGGACTTTGTGCTTTTGCGGGGGTCAATATTGTGTGTGGAACTACTGCCATTTAGGTTACAACCGGGACTGGTTTGATTTTGAATGTTGTTGATGCATCAGAAATGTTGGGCACTTTACCATCTCATTAATGTACTCTGCAGACTGTAAATATTGGAGTTTCACTGTATGTATTATCACGCATTAATATATGGTACCAACTGCATTTAAAGTGCTGTTTGTTGTGTTTTTATTGTACCACTACGTCTAAGAGTCGAACCAGTCTTCTGTAGACCTAGTCCCAACTGCTAGCTTTATGCTAATATCTTTCAAAGCTATAATCTAGCCTGTGTACTTGCTACATAATACTGATGGAAAACTAACATAGAAACTCTGAAATTCCATCAGTGAGTGAATGTGAGAGCGAATGGGTGTGAATGGGTAAGTGTGACCTGTGGTGTAAAGCAGCTTTGAGTAGTCAAAGACTAGAACAGCGCTATATAAGCTCAAGTCCATTTACCATTTACCATTTTATTGTTCATTTTGATGTCTGTCTTTCTCCCATATCAAACTCCTCTGTTTTTGTGTAGTTTCACTGAAGTCCACTGTATTGTAGCATCCCTTTCTACTGTCCTGATCCTTGTGTGTATCCTGTGATTCTCTCTAATTTAACTTTTCTATCTGTTTTATCATGTATTTTACCTTATTGTGTTTATCTTTTATTGGGTGTTTTTATAATGTAGTTCCTAGGCTCAGTCCTACAGTGAATCTCATGTTTATTTAAAAGTCCCATGTCCTGCTAAATGTAATTTCCTTTGCTTTTAATGTTCTAAAAATGTCTGTTTGAGAACAAGTGCGGCACCAAGCTTCAGGCATGTAATGACCACATGCAGGGTGACGAAGACACAGACAAAGGGCTGGATTAAAGGATGGATGTGCAGATGGATGACTTCTGTAACGTCACTTAAGACAAATCAATGCTTTGTCATGCATATTAAACCAAGATGAAAGTAAATAAAATATCTCAAGCTATGTAAGCACCCATTCAGTTCAACTGTGAATCAGAAACTTCTCAACATTTTTATAAATTAATACATCATCCCCTAATAAACACCTTTGCAATCATTATTTGAATTTGATTTTTAATTTCAGTCTTTGTATTCCTGAAACAGATAAGCATTTTTTCTTTTTTTCACAAGCTAAATCACAAAGAAAAAGAGAAACCCAAATGGGACTTGTGTGGGATCACTGCTCAGAAGCATCCCTAATAGCCGTGGGGATAAGCTCTGTGACTTCCTCTGGGTGTTACTCCGTATCCAACTTGCTGAGCGACCAACTTTCAATTCCCTGAGTGACTTTCATCGCTCTGGGCTGTCTCTTCAATCGGCCAAGCAAGAAATATTAATGGGAGTGGACTGCCAAATCTCTCGGTAAAAAAAACAAAAAAACAAAACTAAACAGCAATAACAAAGTGAGCTGTGGGCAGTAAACACAGCACAGCAGTTCCTGGAATTGTTTACTCTGTTTGCAAAAAGGGCTGCAAATTTCAGCAGACACCTTTTCAAAGGCACACGTTTACAGCCGTGTTTCTGCCAAGGTGAAGGACGCAGAAAAAGGTAGATGTCAGAATAGGGAGGGTGGGGATGCAATAAAACAAAATCTTGCTCATTACATTGTTGCTCCCCTCTATCTATAAACACAGAATCACCATTCGGGGCACTGTTAGCATTTTATTTGAAGAGAAGAAAGAGAAAAGGATGATGAGAAAACAGCAGCAGAAATAGTTAAAAGTGCCCTTATCTCCCCCCTTCTCTCCAAGCCTCATGGGGAAGGCATCAGTAAATGTCACTGCAGAGAATTTCACTTTGACAAGCGTTTGTGAGTCTATTTATGAATCCACTTATTGGTCTGCATCTTCCCTCAATCTGCAGACTTACCTTTCAACAACGTGATGTTCTCTCCTGTCAAGGTCCACCCTTTGTCAATTTCGATTTTTGTGATTTTGATACTGCAGCATCATTAACATGTTTATGTGTTACCTGGTTTTAAGTAGTTAATAAATATGTTCTATTCTTTAGCTGATGTGCTGCCTCTGGGTGGCAAAAATAGAAGAAAAAAAGGTTTCAGCAACAGAATATTTATGCACAAGCAGTGAAATACTAAACAGTAAACTTACAAAACACTTCCTGAGCTATATTCATGTACACAACCAAAAATACCTGCACCCTGTGTCATTACCAAGAAGCCACAGTTTCTGACTTGAATTCAACAAGTTTTACTGCATGAATCATCGGAGCTACCAGAAATGAATTCACTCCAGGCTAGCGTGAAAAAGTCTTTGCAGGATTCACCTGAAGTGTCCTTGCTGTCATCTACCACTACAAGTGGAGACAGTTCTAAGTGAAGGAATTTAAAGACAAAAGAACACTTTGTTTGTTTCATTACAATAGATTGCTAATTTATTAGTTAACCCTTAAAACTCCAAGCCATTTTCCACTTGTTTTTGTCTACCTGGATTTTGGATGCTCTTGAACACCCTGTCTTAAATGATGTAAAAGGGCAACATTACATTGTTTACATTTACCTACCATTAATAAAAAAAAAGAAAAAGAAAAACCAGCACCTCCAATTGGTCAGCAGATTGGCAGGAAGTTGTTACTTTCTCAAAGGGTCAAAAATGAGGTCTGATTGTAACACTGCCAAGGTTTTCATCAAGGAAATGAAACAAACGAAAATATCACCAGTTATGGATTCTTCATTGTGGATCCACTAGTATAACATTTTTAAAAGATAAAACAAAACTGCATTTAGAACAGGATCAAAACTTTTTTGGAAGAGGTTTTTTTTTTTTTTATCTGAATCCTTCCAAAAATTGACAAAAGAGTAAGCTTTCAAATACAGTTGTCTCCATAAAGATTCATTATACCTTAATAGAGATAAACACTAAGGGCCTGATCTACTAAAGGTTTGCATGTATAAAAACACATAAAGCTGATCTATTAACAGGGTGCACCGAAGACTGCATCTGTCAAATGAGCAAAATAGCATGCGCAATCAATTTAGCGTGTTTGCCTTCATGAATATGCAGAATACATGCAGATTATCAGAACGCGCAAAATACTGGGAGGAAGAGATGCAAATGTAATTATTTAACACCAGCAATGTGATTTAAACCCACAACTGATTTGCGTGTGGTGTTTTTGCGTCTGAATTTAGCACGTTTGAAAGGCAGGTGCAAAACAGGCACAGCGTTATGCACAGAGGGCTGCAGTCATTGTAGCGAGAAACAGGGGTCGCATTAACTGAATATTTTCCATTTTTGACTGAAATTTTGATGAATGATTAAAAGATTTGGAGGCTGTCTGTCATTATGATGGACTGGATAAAGACGGACGATCTAGTGTGCCTCATGCACACACACGCATAAAGTAAACCCTCTCTGTTTTGCGCTCTACATTGCGTAGGAGGTCATTTAACTTATGTAAATAAGTCTCCTTCATAGCTATGAAGGAGAATCACTCTCACTTGTCTTTCAGAGCTGACTGCATCAAACTCTCCACACACTGACAGCTGGTAGGAGCTGTCAGTGTGTGGAGAGTGTGATGCAGTCTGTGCATACAAGGCAAGAGTACCTGCGCGGTCTGTGTGTGCATAACTGTAAGATTGCTCTTCACATGAGACGTTATTGATGATGAAGCTGTGTAACTATGTGAATGCTGTCATTTAGATTAAGTTTAATTGGAATCAGAAAAGGAAAATTAAAAATGACGGATAAAATATAGCATGAGGGAAAAGTGACGACCTTGTCCGTCAAAATGAAAGACAGCAAAAAAGGTTACTGCAAGTGTGTTTATTTGCCACCAACTCCATGGCTTCAAACTTCATTTTTCTTTTTTCGGCCACTCTGCTCTCCCAAATTCTCCACGGTGACAGCCAGTAGCACATGCAAAATCCTCCTTTAAATAGGTAGGTCCACATCACTTTTGCGCCTGTTATCAATTATGCACGCAGTCATAGTAGATCACCCGCAACACGCCCACTAATTGCACGTGCGTTTTTTTAGTTTGCACATGCAATTTAGCACTCGTTATTTTGGATCTTAGTAGACCAGGCCCCAAGACAACAATGCTGGTGTTACTGCTTGGGGGCCGGCGATCTCATGGAGTTGGAAGGATTAAACATTGTGTCCATGACATAATCCATTAAAAGCAAGTGAGGGTGATATTTGCAACATTTCTGAATTCATCCTCAAACTGTGTACTGCTGTTAAAGTGTTGCAAAGAAGTGCAAGCTTAGACCTCTGGGTCCTCATTTATAAAGCTTGCTTATCCACAAAATGGGGCTTGAGAGTGGCAAACTCCACTTCCCACGCAAACAGTGTGATTTATAAAAATAAACTTGGTGGGAGAATGTGCATACCAGTACGTCAACTTTGATGCTGGCGCATGAACATTTTGGAGACAGGGGAAACTGGCGGCGCAGATGGTGAGATGGTGAATTGAAGCCAGATTTATCTCATACATTTAATGTCATCACGTATTAGGCTTGTAGACTTGCATAATCATAAACACTCAAGTCTGCAGTGTTATCGATGTATTCCTTTAGTGAGCCATTAGGCCCACTACTGTATGCAATGTTCATATATCATACTTCCATCTTTAAATGATATAGAGCGGTGGACAGCACTAATTGATTAGTATTAGTTGTGACAAGATATGTCACACACAGTTTAATTGCTGAGTAAGCATAAAAATAGTGCAGTGACACACACATATGGTTTTATAAATCGGATAATTTTTTGGTGCACACAGTATGGATCCTACGCAATGGTTTATAAGTGAGGCCCCTGATCAGTTGGTCTTTTCTAAGTTTTGACAGCTAGCAAGATCAGTTAACTGGGCTTGGTGTGTCAAAGTATTCACCTGTTCTCTCAAACACACTTTCAAAATGTTTAAGACTCATGACAATCAACTGTGCCTTTCTCATTCATCTATAGGATGCATGGATTCAGTAGACGTTTTAAAACAGGGATCATCAATTACATTTAAGGACCAGTTTTTTATCTTGACAGATGTTACAGAGGCCAAATTTTGAAAACAATGAAATATAACATTCTTTAACATAAACAATATATTTTAGACAAACTAACAAACTATTCATTTAATATTTAAATTTTATATGTATTTTTTAGCTTCTAAAAATGAATGCAGCAATACTATGACAATGTTAAGAAGTACTATCAAAGTACACCTCACTCGACCGTACTCGAAGACAAAGTGAGTTTGTCTGTCGAGTCGAGCTGAGGTAAACAGATACCACAACCAGTAAAGCTCTGATAGTGCTGCAACAACACACTGCCATTCCAGTACTACCATTAATCTAATGTGCCAATTCTAGAAACACAGGGTATAGAATGCTGTTCTTCATTGCGCATTTTCCCTATCATTTCACCAAGAGATGTAATTAAAGCATATTATACACTTTAAGATACTGTACATCACAGAAACTTCAAATGCTATCATGTCTTAGAGTTTGAGTCCAGGCCGCCTAAATGACAGAAACACAATTGTCTTCTTGTCACTACTGACTGAAAAAGAGAAAAAACTTCAAAGAAAATGGATTCTGAAAATAAAATAAATCTTAAAATGCCTTAAAATTGTAAGACATTTTAAGATAAACTAGAAGGCTTCCAGAGCAAAAGCCTTCAACAAGGAATTTCCAACATTTTGAATAAGTAATTATCAAAAATGTTCAAAACTGCCATATTCTGGATCTGAATCTGGATTCTGATTCCCATCTCATTTCAAGTAATGTCCCACCTGTGAAGCAGACAGAGAGAGATAAAGAGGGGCAGAGGGACACCTAAAATACAGCCCTTTGACACCAATATTTACAACTTAAACTGTGGGGAGCTGCTGTATCCCGTTGACAAAATTCGCCCAACTTGTACATGAGCAAGCTTAATGTGTTCTACCTCCTCTAAATGTGCCAAGATAAGGCAAGTGCACCATCCTTAACTGGATAGTTCAGCATTTTTGAAGCTGGGTTTACGGGATTCATCAAAGTGAAAACATTAATCGTCTCTCCCCCGTAAGGGAAGAACCAGCACATTAGTAAAGCTGTAGATGTGACCAAGATCTCAGTGCAATTTACTGATTATTTTTTTAAGTGTAGATTAAAAAATACATTGGGATGATTGTACACTGTAGTAACACATTTACAATGATTTACTGTCACAGTAGAAAGACCCTTTTTTTTAGTTCTACTTCACTCAAGGAAGAAAAAACACATAGGTTATTTGTTTAAGTAGCTCCAAAACAAAGAGACTTGCTGGTGGAAAAGTAACACTGTTTACTGCAGTGAACAAGCTCCCCAATGCTCTTTTTGTGTTTTGTTTTCATCTAGAATGCACTAAGTTACCCAGATCTATTGCCTCTAGCTTCCCTGCCAGTTCTTCCCATATAGTGGTAGAGCGACAAGCCATCTTCAAAAGTCTTGAACTATCTCTTTATGCATGGCATGGACTAAATGGACACAAGGGTGAAGCATGCTTGGGCACGAGAGCCATTAGGTCTAGGAAAATGCAGGCTCCATCAAGACAGCTATTTTTTTGTTGTTGTTTTAGTACACGGGACAAAGATTTGATTCTCATATTGTACATTAAAGAATTGCAGTGCTTGAAGAAGTTCTTTATGCCCTTTTATAATGAACTTTTGACCGAATTAATCCTGACAAATTTAGATGGAACTCTGAGTGATATGAGGTATGGACATTTGTGTTACCAATCATCCTATTAATTCCCCTTAGGAAAATCTTGCCTCACTGCTTTAAAAGTGATGTCAGTCATCCTCTCAACGCTCCTGTTTTTTGCTGCTGCCACATACACCATAGAGAATAGTGTCGGCTTAGCAGCTTGATTGGTCAAGTAGCAAATCAGACAACAGTCAGTCTCTGAGCTTGGCTGTGTTTTCTTTTGCTTGCTCAGATGGAATAAAAGACAAAAGATAATGGCTATTGACATCCTTGGTGAATTGCCTCACAATTTCATTGCCTAGAAAAATAAGAAAAAATTGAACCAGGCTGTACTGTGTAGATGAAAAACAAAAGTTTCATAGTTCCATTTAGAGAAGATGGAGAGGAGAATCTCCCTAAATAATCCCTGCAGAGTGGTTTGCAGGGGCTGTAAACCAGAATAACCCTCTGTCCACTGCTCTGCTGACTATTTCATTTACAAAAAGAAGGTCACAAGGGGAACAGCGTTTGGACTCTGCAAGAATTCATTACTCCAAACCCATTACCTTGAATAGAAAATGAAGTCCATCAAAAAAGGTGGAATTAAAAGAGCTGAGGGAGATGTGCTACTTTCAAAAACAAAACCACATTCAGGCTGCCAGAGGTTAAGTCTTGACATTTTCCCAGCGGTGAGTGCAGCATCAAGGCGAGCTCGATGCCAACCTGTGAGCGGACATAATGTGTACCTTATTATGTCGGCAAAGTGGGAAATTGCAATCTTTATCTCAGTGTCTCTCTTACATGATGCTAGGTTCCTGGTAGCGAAAGTATTTCTGATTTTGTAATTAAAGTGAGGGAGACAGAGTGGGAGGGAGGCTTTTATCGTGTTAAGGGTGCTCCCTTTTGGCAGACTTGCTCGAGTTTTAAACATTTATCTGGTTTTATGAAGTCAGATATCATCAGTTAATAATCTTGTGGTTACAGTTTTGGCTGAGTTATATTACTGGGCTGTAAAAACACTCTAAAATTCAGCCTTTCTCATTTTCAAAGCTTTTAGAATTTTATACAACTTTCACAGAGCAAAATAGAGGATAGGGCAGAATCAGATGGAGGGAACTTTTTGTCCTGTTAAAAACTTAAACAATTGAGACTTAAACAGGCAAATTTTGTAGCATGTCATTGGACCAAAAAAAAAAAAATCTTCCCAAAAGTTAATCATGCCAAGCTCTGCCATACCCAAACTTAATGCCTTGTTGATTGGTGCTGGTGTCTGTAAATCCATATATGTGCAGACAACGCCTTTTATAGTAATAGTTCTAACTATTTTAAAAGTAAATCATGTAATTTGGAATTATGTGAAAATTAAATGTTGCTACTTGCCCAAATGGTTTCAAAGCATAAAACAGAATTTTTAAACCTTCTAAATAGCATTAATTCAGTAAATGAATCAACTATGAAGTGAGGTATGTTACACGTATGAGTCTTACAAGTCTCCTTTAGATATTAATTTATATCAAACAAGTAATTTGAAAGACATTAACCTTTTACTTTGTTGAACCCCATAAAAATACAGAGAACCATCACTAGAATAAGCTGCCAACATTCTACATCCCTCAAGTCAGCAACTGCATTTTTATCATTAAAAAAGCATCTAAACATGCAATTTAACATGGTGTGAGGCTGGCTGTGGTAAGAGTCGGCTGTACATTCAGACTGCCCAGTTTGAAGTAGCATATTGTGATTTTTAGTCTGAGCCGTGCATGTGGAGATTGGGATTCATGGTGAGTAGTTACCTTTGATTCAGTGTTTTATGCGATCAGTGTGCAGCATGGTCTGTCTGTCTTGAAGAGTCGCAGACGAACAGAGCGATGAGGCATGGTTGAGTATAAGTAGGTTTGTCAGCTGATTGGAGGTGTGGTTTGTGCTGTGGTTGGTGGCGTGGTCCTGCTCTTGATCTTAAGTGAATACATTAACCTCATTATAAAAACACAATAAAATGTATCTGTTTGAACATTTAAAATGATATCTTTGTAGTTTAGTCAATTGAATACATGCATTGAAAAGATTTGCAAATCATTTTATTTTGTTTTATTTACATTTTACACAATGTCCCAACTTAACTGGAATCAGGGTTTGTACCACTTTACCCTTTGCCATTCACCAGTAATCATGTCATGTTGAAAGTCACTTAAATTACCCTTCACATGCATGGTTTGAACTTCAGCAAGCTGTCTTGAACATGTGTACATGCCAAAATGCATTAAGTTGCTGCCATATGATTGGGTGATTAACTTTTCATGTAAACAAGCAGCAGAGTGAGTGTACCTAATAAAGAGGCCACTGACTGTACATTAGATCATTGTTGTTATTTCAATGTAGTTTTTACAAATAGAAGTCTTTACATTTCTGAAATACCCAAATCTTTGTTTCAATAAATTCTTTATTTCTACAAGCACCAAGATCTTATTAACAACCTCTACATAAAACTTTGATCTCTTTTCTCCAATTCCCATCCTGCTTGTTCGCCCTCCTCATCTCCCTGTCCCCTCCCGTCTCTGTGCTCTGGGGGGGAGGGGTACGGGGTAGAGGGGTGCATTAATAATGCAGTGCTGCCTGGAAACCGAACGCGCTGCAGCGGAGTGCCGTGTAGAATTCTAAGGAGGTATTTGTTTGTACATGGATATTTCCCCACTCCTCCCTCACCCCACTCTTCTTCCCAGCCCTCTCATCTCATTTCTGCCCCATCCCCCCCCCACCTCTTCCTCCACCCTCTTCCTCCTGTACCAACCTGAACACCCACCCAGCATCACTGTACAGATCTGCGTGTCTTCTCAGAAGAGACGCACAGACTGAGAGAGAGGATCAGGAAAAGCCTGCTCTTCAGTTGTTGCTGTGATCACAACGATGCTCTAAGTGCATCCACTTAATTAGCTCCCTTACTTCTCAGTTTTCTGCCAAAAAGCCTTTGTGAGACACGAATGAAGATGTACCCTAAAACTTTTATGAGAAAAAATTGTTAGTGGGATGTCACCGTTTTACCTAAAGGTAAACAAGCAATGAATAATATCACCTATGATTTCCTTCAAGCACAATGCATCTTGGAGAAGTGATTAATTTGAAAAGAGAGGGTGCACACATCACCTTCTTTGGAGTAATGCTTCTTTAAAGGGATCCAGATCAATGAGATCAGGTCAGCAATGAGATCCAGCATTTTAAAATGACCATTCAGTTGGTACTATTTTAGCTTTTGTTAAGTCAGCTTAGCCTAGCAGTGATATAAATAACATGTAAAACTGCTTGAAAAAGTAATTTGTTTGCTTACTGCATTACGAAATGAGAAAGAAATCTGTTAAGTTACTGAGCTAACTGAAGAGAAGTAATGCATCCAGGCCAGCTGACAGTCTTGGCTGGGCCCGGGACAAGATAATCTGAGAAACCCCCCACCCCCCACCCGTGCCCGGATCTCTCCTTTTCCCTCTCTCCTCCTCTCCTCACATCTCTTCCTCTCCTGTTCCTCTGCTCTTGCTCTCTCCCTCGACTCTGTCAGAAATGATAATTTTTGTTGGCCATAATGCAGGATCACTAAAATTAGGGCCCCCTCTCCCTTCACTGTGACTCTCTCTCTCTCTTCCTCTTCTCTCTCACTGGTAGCCTGACTCTGGCTCTGTCCCTCCGCTCCGGGGCAGCGGGCCCCTCCCACATCACTGTCTAGTAATGGGTCTGCCTTTGAATGTGTAGACTCTTTTGTCATCCTAGAGTTGAGTTCATGGCCCATAATCTGTAGAGACTCCGTTTCAAACCCAGGCTGTGCGTAAAACAATGTATAACACCAAAAATACAGCACACCACTGCTGTTTCAATGAAACAATGCAACAAGGTTTTGTACTTACTTTTAACATTGTTGTTGGCCTATCCCTTCATCTATTATCTAAAACAGGGGTAGTCAACATGGTGCCTGTGAGCACCTCTGAGGTGTCCCCAGGGGCATTCAAAAAAAACAACATAAGTTACAACCAAAGACCTTGAAAAATGAATTACTTTTCATGTTTTGCATGTAGATCTAAATTACATCAAAAGATTTAATGTCATTGGACCTAAACAGTCTAAAACTGTTTCCTTATAGTGCCACCTGTACAAAAAAAAATAATTAAAAAAAATCACAAAAGTGCGTGCTGTGTCAATTTATTATTATAATATCAATTAATGAAGATGCTTGGTAGCATAATGTTTTCATAATTTATTAATTGCTGGTAATTTTTATTGTAATGAACCACTAAACGTACAAAGCATGCAGTATCAGATGTAGCTGATTAAATGCTTAATATCAATTATTTTAGCATAAACTACAATAATGTATATTAATCAGAAACATTAAAAGAAACAAGTAGCCCTCCATAGTACTCCTGACCTTTTGGGTAGCTCTCAGGCTCTAAAAGTTGGGTGACCTCTGGTCAAACATAACAGATGTATTTCTATGGCACATTGCTGTCACCTGGTCCAACAACTTTCACTGGCATGCACACACACACACACACATACACACCCACATACACAACTAAGTTTCCTCTGCCTGCATACAGTTCTGTGCTGATATGAAAACAGGTAGAAGGGAAACAGAAACAGTGCTGCTTTATTCTGAGGCGATACAACGGGTAATGGGCTTTTCTCAATAACTATTTATTTTCATGAAAAAGCAACAAACAATAGTTACTTGAATTTCAAAACTAACGTGTTACTTTACTCATAACACCAAAAAAGAAATCTGAGTACTCTAATGGTCTACTTTGAAATGCATAACCACCACTGCTGCTGATGTACATGAGTAACTGTAAATTACCCCCTCCCCTGGAGGGAAGATAGCCAGGTATGGCAACTGAAAGCAGTCAATTATGCCTATGAAAGCATTGGTATCACTCTACTTCTATGGTAAAACTACACTAAAAACTATGTTGGCTTGCCCAGAAGCTACAGAAAAAATATTTTTCCAGACCATTTTGTGATGTAATATATGGGCTATGTACTCTTCCACCAGCTACTCGCTGCCCTGCACTCATCATCTGTTCAGATAAGTGTGCTGCAGCAGGGTCAGTAAGTAGTCATTAGAGCACAAGCTGATATAAATCTTCTTCAACTCAATATTAAATAATGGTTGGCTTCTTTATTTATCCTGTATCTAAAAACAAGCAAAACAAATGGTCATAGTACTGATTTTCATCACTTGGCATGGGCCTTTGCCAACTGTGGCTTGTTGTTTTGAATATGGACATTAAGATTCCCCACTCTGCAGGGACCAAACATTGTGTTTGCAGTGCCCATTTCACCCATTAGGATCAGAAAGGTTCAGAAAAAGAATTGTTACGAAGTCCCACTTGTGACAGCAATGAGCCTCCTGGTTTGGGGGCATGGGCTCACGATCATGCACCTGCACCACCAGGTTACTTGTGATCCGTCCTGCTTCTCAGTTTCCACAACAGTTCTTCCCATACCTCTTTCTATCTGTGACTCCATATGCAAAAGATATTCTCTTGTACCCAGGAAAAATGGCATAGTGTCGTCACTCAAGTTAAGTTGGCTTTTTTGGTTTGGTTTTAGTGAAGGTAGTGTTTGTTGTTTCTTGTGGAGATTGAAAACCTGAAAAGCTAATGAGAGGGTCCCAAAAGTGAAATGCTGTAAAGAATCTTACTGTAGCGTCTAGTGGAGCCAACCATTTTTTTTCCTAATTGTTTTACTCTAAAAGTGGTGCAATGATGAGGCTGCTAGTGGCTGCTATGTATCTACAAGCATCTATATATCTATCTATCCTTCAGAGAGTGTGATAGTCAGCTGTTTTATTGGCAATTATATCTACCAGTGCCATGGGCCTCAAGCATTCAAAAACCTTACCTATTCCATACAGAATCCTGAACATGCCCCGGCAAATACCGTTGCCGTTTTGTTTGGTTAAGTTTATATACTATTTAAACACTGAGCTAACTTTTCTCCTTTTAGAATGATTTTATAGTCCTGGTTTCAGATTTTGATTGTCAGGCAAGCTACAAATGCACAGTGCTGTATCATCATCTATTGCTTTTTGTTATCCTCTGCCCTGGCTTTACAACTTTCACATTCAGTGATGATTTGCATATTCATTAGTGTGAGCTCTGCACCTGCTACCACCCACAAATGAAAATGAGGAGATTAGCGGTGCATGACACCCAAATTTCTGGAGTCGATTTGGAATGACTTTTTCTGTGGGAATCATTGAAATTGACTCCCGGTGAGCTAAGAATCAACCACTGGAACCTGCTGCATTAGCAGAGCTCAATAAGCTAATGCGCTAAGATGCCTGAAATATTTTAAGAATCCATCTTTTTATCTGTTTTTTTGTGAATGCTTTGACTAATCCAAAAGGTGGTAACCCCTTTAGAACGTACTGGCACTGTATGGATACAGCTCTTCCCCCGTTCTACAGAGATATTGTCTTTGACAGCAGATCATAATATTTCAAGATTTCAAGATCAATTCTCTAAATCACCCCCATGTATTACCAAACAGCTGTTTCCTTTATATTTTATGTTAGCCCACACACTGGAAGGCAGGCAATTAATAGGTTTATCCACTGTCTTATTTTCTTAAGTCTCCAGAAAAGGAATCAGGTTTAAGGCATCTTCTCCTTTAACAAGCACAGTTCAGCTACTGCACCATTAAAACTGTGTCTGTAAAGATTCCGTTGTGCTCTTTGGTTGCTCCTCCAATCGTGCAGAGGCAGAGTCCAACCAAACACAGCTTTAGTGGCAATGGTAGCCAAGAATTGCAGGGATATTCACTTCAAACAATGACTTATAAAATACAGACTCTAAAATTACTTTTCTATGCTGTGTGTATATATTTCAAAAATGAAAAAGGAGAGGTAATCTTAGAGTTCCTTGCATAAAGTTTGGACAGAATCTGACCATCTTTTAACTAAGACCCTTAAAAATGAAGCCACAGATGTACAGATCATGCATGTTTCAGACAAAGCATAAAAAAAGTATGTTTTCAATCCAAACTTTTTGTTAACTAGGAAACATGGCCTGTGCAGTCACGTAATATGTAACCCTGGATATCCACTGAGTCTGTTTTGGATATGTCACCAGTAATTATGGGCAACCATGTGATATTATAAGCCATGTTTGCTAAAAAAAAAATACAATAACAGCTGAGATGTGAATGCTCCTGATTTAAGGGGTGATAGAAGATTGAACTTGCTTGTGTTTGTCTCTTGATGAATTTTTTCTGCTCCTGCCCTATACGTACAAAACCCAAAACCAGTGAAGTTGGCACGTTGTGTAAATCGTAAATAAAAACAGAATACAATGATTTGCAAATCCCTTTCAACCTATATTCAATTGAATTCACAGCAAAGACAAGATACTTAACGTTTAAACTGGTAAACTGTGTTATTTTTTGCAAATATTAGCTCATTTTGAATTTGATGCCTGCAACATGTTTCAAAAAAGCTGGCACAAGTGGCAAAAAGACTGAGAAAGTTGAGGAATGCTCATCAAACACTTATTTGGAACATCCCACAGGTGAACAGGCTTATTGAGAACAGGTGGGTGCCATGATTGGGTATAAAGGCAGCTTCCCTGAAATGGTCAGTCATTCACAAACAAGGATGGGGTGAGGGTCACCACTTTGTGAACAAATGCGTGAGCAAATTGTCGAACAGTTTAAGAACAACATTTCTCAACAAGCTATTGCAAGGAATTTAGGGATTTCATCATCTACAGTCCATAATATCATCAAAAGGTTCAGAGAATCTGGAGAAATTACTGCACGTAAGCGGCAAGGCCAAAAACCAACATTGGATGCCCGTGACCTTCGATCCCTCAGGGGGTACTGCATCAAAAACCGGCATCACTGTGTAAAGGATATCACCACATGGGCTCAGGAACACTTCAGAAAACCACTGTCAGTAACTACAGTTCGTCGCTACATCTGTAAGTGCAAGTTAAAACTCTACTATGCAAAGCGAAAGCCATTTATCAACAACACCCAGAAACGCCGCCGGCTTCGCTGGGCCTGAGCTCATCTAAGATGGACTGATGCAAAGTGGAAAAGTGTTCTGTGGTCTGATGAGTCCACATTTCAAATTGTTTTTGGAAAGTGTGGTCGTCGTGTCCTCCGGACCAAAGAGAAAAAGAACCAGCCGGACTGTTATAGGCGCAAAGTTCAAAAGCCAGCATCTGTGATGGTATGGGGGTGTATTAGTGCCCAAGGCATGGGTAACTTACACATCTGTGAAGGCACCATTGATGCTGAAAGGTACATACAGGTTTTGGAGCAACATATGCTGCCATCCAAACAACGTCTTTTTCATGGACGCCCCTGCTTATTTCAGCAAGACAATGCCAAGCCACATTCTGCACGTGTTACAACAGCGTGGCTTCGTAGTAAAAGAGTGCGGGTACTAGACTGCCTGGATTGTTGAACAACTTAAGCTGTACATCAAGCAAGAATGGGAAAGAATTCCACCTGAAAAGCTTCAAAAATTGGTCTCCTCAGTTCCCAAACGTTTACCGAGTGTTGTTAAAAGTAAAGGCGATGTAACACAGTGGTAAAAATTCCCCTGTGCCAACTTTTTTGCAATGTGTTGCTGCCATTAAATTCCAAGTTGATGATTATTTGCAAAAGAAAATAAAGTTTCTCAGTTCGAACATTAAATGTCTTGTCTTTGCAGTGTATTCAATTGAATATAAGTTGAAAAGGATTTGCAAATCATTGTATTCTGTTTTTATTTACGATTTACACAACGTGCCAACTTCACTGGTTTTGGGTTTTGTAATATATTCTTTAAAAAAGCTCTTCATTAATGCACTGTCTATGGGTTTGTAAAGTGTGATGTGGGTAACCTCTACCTTTTCTTGCTACAGATGTCATTGTTATTAGATATATACAGTCTACACATGAGATAAAACTGTATTTAGGAAAAGCATTCAGTATTTTATTCTTGAACATACCAAGATAGATTAGTGTAGTTTCCATGTCTGACTTCCTGTGTCACTTGACCAGCTCCTTTTTGAATTTATCTGCAGTGCTTCATCATTTGGCAAAAATAAAGGCTGTGCATATCTGCTGTTCAGAGCTCCAGACCACTGGAGCTGGGACAGAGTGGGGATGCAGCACTGCAGATGTGGTTGAAACACAGTCAAATACGAGAAACCTATCACCTCCACTGCCATGATGGAGTGCAGATGAAACATCCACGTATCCTGTAAAATTTAAAAGATAAGAGCAGGGGGGAAAGTTCTTACCAGTACTACTACCAAATCTGGGGTTATTTACATATATTACTAATAATATATATATACACTTCTATAGGTATATTCTCTCAGAAATTGTTGACTGAAAGTGACAGCTGATGTTTATCCTGATACCATGAATGAATAACATTAATAGGCAAATGTAATTTTATGATTCACCATGCATGAAGATAAAAAAAAAACCCTTTGTACTTTTCAAACAGCAAAATTATAAAACTAATCAAATGAAAAATTTACTAAACCATCTATTAGTCTTGACTGACTTTATAAATGTCACGAATTACAAAAAAAGAGGTCTCAAGTGCGGCAAAAATATTACCATCAAAGATATTTATTAACAAAAGATATTTAACAAAAGTAAGGATCAAATAACATAGTAGTTCCTTACACAAAAAAAAATTAAAAAGTCAAGACACAAGTGAACTTACAAAAAAACAGAGGGGCACATGAGGAGCAGAGGACACGGCAGAGAAGAATCACAAGGAGCCACTGGGAACAAACAGGTTACACGCAGGGTTCACACAGGACAATCAGACACAGGGCAGCAGACACAAAGACTTTATACACACAGGGGTAATCAGAGACAGGTGAGACTATCACACAGGTGTGACACAATCAGGGTAACGAGGGCTGCACAAGACACTGAGGATCAGGGAATGAAAAGAAATGTGGAACACAAGAAACAAGAGATTAAAACATACTAAATAAAACAAAACTAACTACAACCATGACAATGGTAAGTGTGTAAGGGTCGAATAATAGACCCTCCTTAAGCAAATGCTGTGCAGTTTTTATTGATTTAAATAGTATACCGGATGTTGTATAAGGGTCAAAAGTGCCCAAAACTTTACATGAAGACCACAGTTTACAAGAAGACCCCAGTTTCTCTATGGTTTTATCTGGATGTAAAAACTGTTTTGAGATGAATACTAAAAAGCCTGTGCTGCAACTCAACATAGCGGTCAATAGCCAACATTCTGTTTCCCTCTTCCTCTTCCATGCCAATCACATGGCTGAAAGCTAAGACCCCAACTGCAATAAAAGAGACACACACTAGGACCAATTATTTTGAAAAAGGCTGGTTAGAGTTTGTTTGTACAGAGCCACAGCCTCTTCTTGTGATTGATCAGTTGTATATTTTGACCAAAGCTTAGCACTGATGTTCCATTTAGACCACAGGAAACTGTCATGTCACCTTTAAATTTTTATGCTCAGAAGTTAAATGAGACTGTCATTGATGGCTTTTAAATGTATGTGGGCATGAAAATCATAAAGGGCCAACATTTCATCTACATATACATCCTATTAAGATATATTAGCTATAAAAGTAAAACCCTGACATTGTCTCTGCCACTGCTCAGGGACTGATTACTGTTTAATTAAGCCGTGTGCAACCACCTAATACATCTACTAGATATAATTTTTACTTTCCTCCTGTAAAGACCAATGTTTGTCCTATTAATATATGCCCACTCAGAGCTTTTAAATGTATTCATTCATTACTCAAAACTGCATGGGTCTCCATTACTGAGTGTGTGTTGCATCACTTCTTCTAATGTACTGAAGAGATATGGCACCTTATGAAACTACTTCAAGGAAAAAGCTCATCTGAATGATGTATTAAGGACTCGATTTAATTCATGTGCCTGTTAAAAGCAGACAATAAGTGTGTGGTCATATTCATTAAAACAATTCTTCCCTGGGAGATCCATAAAGTCCCCTGTTGCTTGTTTGCTAATTCAATTTGAAAGTCACACTGTTGACAATAAATGTCTCCCTGGAATAATGTACTTTTAAGTGTTTATACATTATGCATTTTAATGAAATAATTTAGAACGGATACTTAAATTCACAGACAGTCTCTCGGAGAGGACAAATGCATATATGAAATGTTATGTTCAATAAATTAAGGTATCTCTGGCTCACAGCTTGCCACTGGGCATGTTTTAGAGACTATTTTACTCCATCGCCTTACTTTGTTATAGTCAAACATGCATATGCTACATAAAGCAAATAACTAAGAACAGAAATAATATTTTTTACCTGAACCATTTGGATTAAAAAAGATGTAGAAAGTCCGAATTTCTAAGGGCCTTTGACCACAACTGTAGATCATGGGTATTGTTTGGTGTTTTTCATCTCTACCCTGTTTTTGGTCACACTTCCTGTGAAGCCCTTCTTTGTAATGCTTCATGAACACATTAGCAGGTTTATAAGATATTATGTGTTATACTGTCTTATCATGCTCTATGACTACTTGTGATAATTGATGATGCTATATGGTAGTAATGATAAGTCATTATGATAACAGTGTTTTTAATGATTCATAAACATACATCTAGTGTGACAAATTGTGCTTATAGCTATACAGAATTATAAATATTCATAGAGCTTCAATACCAACAAATCGAAAACATTGTAAAGCATTCCTTAAAGACCGCTAAGGTTAGTTGTAAATTCAACAAATATTTACAGTAGGTCATTGACAGAATTTAAAAAGATTAAAGTTAATTGAGAGAATCATACTTGTAATATATTGTGATCGATATTCAGCACATTATGAACTGTATTATGATCCATTATAATTAGATTATAAGCCATAGAAGTAGTCATTAGATGTATAAAAACAATAAGATTCATTAAAAAACAAACAATGCTGTAAATTATATTTCTTTAATTTTATTTTCTTTTTAATGATCAACATTTCAAACCATCAGTCACTCAAATTCAAAACAATGTTTTCTTTTAACATTAAACACATAAGGGGATTTACCTTAATCTTTAAAATTTCAAAGGTAAAATGTCATTGTCAAAAAGATAATTAATGCTAGATAACACTGACAATATAAAGAAGAACACTGAAATGAATCTTGCTGTAAAAAAAATCTGTAAAATTTTTAATCAGATTAATCAAGTAATTGGTAAAAAGCATTATGGGTGTTTATAACTTCTCACAGGTAAATGCCAAATATAACTCAGTATAAGTATCTTAATAACTCATCATACACAGTAGCATTAAAATGACCTATGATTGCCATTTTGAAGCCTTAATCAACATTAGTGGCTATAACTATGATAATACAGCACTATAAAATCAGTTTAATAACTTATAAACATGCTTATGTGTTTATAATGTATTGTAAAGAAAAGTCTAATAAAGTGTTGCCATTTTGTTTTTTAAAGATAGCTGTCTAAATATCCTTTTTAACTACACTTGCTGATATTAACCTATCTGCTCCAGCCAAGTACCCAGCTTTCTTAGACCAGTTTGAGTTAATATCTGTCTCTTCTATTTGAAGTTAAAAATCTGTAGCCCGCTGACAGATAGCACCCCTCTTGTCTTTTTAAAGAAGTCCTTGACTCCTTTTAGTCACCAAATTATAAACTGACAAACACTTGTTTTGTATCTGGTTGTCTTCCAGCTGCCTTCAAGCATGCAGGATCTCTATCCTCTGACTAACTTTGGCACAGCCTTAAACCAGCTTTTTTGTCCTAAGTCCTGGGCAAAAACTGTTTCAGGACAGCTGCAATTTACACCCAATATGAAGTGCGTACAAATATTTCTGGTTTCAAGCCTTTTCACTACACTGAAACTGCTCTTTTTACAATTTTCAATGATCTGTGACGCTGCCTGTGATATGGCAAGAGAGGATATTGCCAATCATTTCTTGACATGTTCTGGTAAGACTTTAATTAACAAACTGGCCTGCGTTATATACTTAATTTCTCAGCAGGAGCATCCACCCATCATCTGATAGCCTTTGATGAGTGTGATTGCTAGAATGATTGTGCTATAACCTTCCACTGCTTCCCACAATTACTCTCTATGGGCTGTTGCCCAAATGGACTAATGACATATAAACTGTAAAATATTGAAATGTCTATGGTCTTTCACATCAGAAAATTCTGCCATTTTAGGCAGAATCTCCTAACTTGAAGCATATTTTTGACTAGCATAATGTATTTAGTTGTGAAACCGGTGAAGTTTAAGATGCATCTCAATGAAATCAAAAAGTCAAGGATAGCTGCAGCCCTTACATGATTGTCTGTGTGATATAAAAACATGGATGAGGCTGATTTTTGAGCCTTTTTCACCACTCAAAGCACTTCTATTTCACAGGTCACACCTACCTATTCACTCACATATTCACACACTGATGGAAGTAATTTCTAGGCAAGTTGTCCATTTGTGTTGGCTAAGCACATTCTCTGCCCATTTTCACGACACTGATGAAGGCAAATACAGTTGAGGAAATACTTTGGGGTTAAGTGTCTTGCACAAAAACACATGTCATCTGAAAGCCAGAGCTGGGCTCAAACCCTCAACCTTCTAACTGATTTTTATGTTTTTCTCCAAACTAAGCCACTGAACAGTATACTGCTGTTCTAGAAGTTGTTTTAGAATATATAATGTATTATTGTGGTTGCTGATGTTTTTCCCCTTTTAAGCCTCTACTCTGCACATCACTGGTCAACCTTAGTTATTTTAAATGTGCTATACAAGTTAACTTGACTTGTGTTATTTGGTCTGTCAGGGTTATATAGAGTGCACTTCTCATTTGCATCAGAGACGAGTGTACTTCATATTAAAGGTCATTCTGCTTGCACCATTATCATATCAATGATAATATTTTATATACATTTACAGAAATAATACATTTGTCCAGTTTTAAAGCATTCGAATAATGAAGAGTGCATTGAATGGGCCTGCGTGCATGAATGTATTCTCCTAAAAAAAATATATTTTTTTTTATGTAAATCTGCATGTTGTTGCTGTACATTTGCACACAGTAAACGCTGAACATGAGCCTCTTTATTTAAGACAGCAGAAGATCAGGAAATATTTGCTGTGCCTCCTCAAAACCAGCTGCGCAGCTTAAGGGTGGTTGGGTACTGCATCAACATCCTTATCATTCTCACAATTCAATTATTGTAATATGACGACCTGTCACAGCTGGTTCCTACTGAAGCACAGCCAAATGTTGTGATGGCAACACAGATTCAACCATTTATTCCAAATTATATGGACATTTATGGTTCAAATATTCCATGTGTAGGTGTATTTCCATTTGCCTGCCTTTCAAAGGGAAAAGGCACAGATGATTAAATGAATCTATTCATGCACACAAGAAAGAAAGCCTGGCAGTTTCATGTCCCTGTCCCTGCTTTTTGCATTGTGTGCATTTCCAATACAAGCATTCAAATGCAGGGGACAAAGCCAATTTAATGGGCAAGAGTGTAGATAAACACTTTCAGAAATCAC
Source organism: Cetoscarus ocellatus (assembly GCA_037902135.1). Taxonomy (NCBI): domain Eukaryota; kingdom Metazoa; phylum Chordata; class Actinopteri; order Labriformes; family Labridae; genus Cetoscarus; species Cetoscarus ocellatus. The sequence goes on from JBAMNC010000262.1 coordinate 899,212, forward strand.
AGGGATGTTTTTGTTAGCTGAGATGAATAGATGAACACAACTTGTGATTTAGTTTCAACCCCTACACATCAGAGCTGTTGTAAACTCTGAGCTGAGATGTAGGCCAAATGATACACTTAACTGTATTTTCACAGTGCTGCTATGAATTACACACCAGTTAATTATGATTTCATAGTGCTTTTTTAAGGGGATAACATTGTATTCAATTTATGACAGACAATAAGATGATGTCAAAGGAAAATTGTACAGTACCTTGATTACCACTTAGAAAAGAAATTATGAAACTTTTGATCAAAACATCTCATTTTGTTTAGACGTCTGAGAAAGGTGTACAAAAAGAGGACCCAGGTGCAGGGATAAAATAAAAGTCTTTCAGATTATCAAATGAAAGAGGGGGATTCAAAGGAAAACTACCACATAACGGAGAAAATCTGAAAATCTAATGATACAAGGGCAAAAATACAGAAGAACAGCATAGCATGATAGCATTTTTACACATTTTGAAGACTTAAACACACAGCTGCGTGCAGATGTACAGCCTGATTCAGTATCTTCCATCAGCCTAATCCATCTTGCCAATCTCTAATCTAATTGTGATCAGCCCAAAGCAGGACGGCCAAATCAGCGTCCTTCAAGACAGGAAGAGGTGAGAGCTACAAGATGACAACAGGAAATGCACACACAGATAGTGCTGTAAGCACTGATGCTAACAGCTTCAGTAGTAGTTTTATAAGATCTGTACTGCGTTTCTTTATTAAATAAAAAAAAAAAATAACAACACGAAAAACAGTTCTTGAAAGAATATTCTTTGTTGCTGAAAATGAACAAATAAATAACACTACAAATAACAAAAACAACACTACAGAAGGCACACCAGTGGCTCCACTTCCTGCGCCTCCTCTTCTACAGAAGCACTGTGGAGAGCATCCTAACAAGCTGCATCACTGTCTGGTATGAGAGCTGCAGTGCCTCGGACTGAAAGGCCCTGCAGAGGATGGTGAAGGCAGCTTCAAGAATAACAGGTGTTCCCCTCCCAGCCATAGAGGACATTGCCCACAGTTGCTACCTGTCAAAGGCCACCAGGATTGTAAAAGATCCCACTCATCACAACCATAGACTATTCACCCTTCTGCCCTCAGGCAGGAGGTACCAGACGCTGCGCAGCAAAACCAACAGGTACAACAAAAGCTTCCTCCCCACTGCAATAAGACTTCTAAACTCACAGAAAATCATCCACCTTTAACATTGCTTCTTAAAGCAGCACTGCAGATCTTTTGAGCCTTCAAATATTCTCTCCAAAGTCTGTTCAGTGGAGCTCGGAACTGTAACAGAGAGAATGGCCCCCCCGCCTTCCCCCCACAGCGCTTCCCTGCTCTGTTTAGGGGCTATCTAACTTTTGCTCCCGTGACAGGGACACATATCGCAAGATGCTGTGAGAAGTGTAAACTACTTTACGGCACTACGCGAGATTTGGCTTCCAGCTAAAGAAGCCGGTGTTTTGCATGTAGTAGTAGCAGCCATGGCATCCGCAAAGCGTGTGAGGAGGACTCTTTCTCCAGATTCAAGGGCCAAAAAGAGACTATCGGACAACACAAGGAACAAAACTAGAACTAACATTGGAGCCCACTTTGCTCGGTGGCGAGAGCGTTGGGAGATGGAAAATTGCAAGACGGACGCCGAGCTTGCAAAGTTACTGCTGGAGAGGTAAGTTATGTTTTCGTCTGGTTTTCCCCCGTTCAACACTTGGTTTCAGTTGGTGGTTGCTCCGTAGCATTGCATGCTTTGTGTAACTTGGCGGATGTTGTTTTGTCACTAAATGCTACCAGCGGTTATTTGCCGGTGACTTTCTCAGATTGCTGGAGATATTCATGGCGCCGTGATGCTCGGTCATTCACTATTTCACTATTTCTTCTATGTCTTCGGACGTCCTGTCGACTCGCTTCTCCCGGCTCTGTATGTCAACAATGCTGTGAGGCGCTGTGTTACGACAGTGCAATTACACCCAACGACCAGAGCGGCCCCTCGAGAGCAGACAAACCTGAATCTTACATAGTGGGGCTTTAAGCATAGGAATTCTACTATGCATGATCAAAGAGTGTCACATCCGAGGCCGGCGCTACGCAGGGGCAAGAGGGGGCACTGCCCCCTCAAATAAATGTTTTGCCCCCTCAAATCAAAATTTTAGAAGTTGAGAAAGCACATTTCAATATACCTACAAAAGTAATATATGATAAGTTGACAAAAGTAACTGCAGTAGCGGAAAAATCCGCTGAAAAACGGACAAGATACAGTATCTGCTTCCTCTCATTTCTCTGTCCCTCCGATGTATCTTCCCAAGCTGCAGGCCCGCCCCAACACACGCACACACACGCGCTACGCACACACTCAGCCCTCAGTAATTATCCAATCAGGTGTCAGTAAGCAAATGAGCTCATACGCAGCCTGACTGGTGTCAGGTTCAGCACGGAGCGGTGAGACTCTGAAGAAGCAGCGAAGCTCTGTCAAATTCCTCTTAGTGACCGTCAGATAATTGATAAATAATAATTAACAACAACAATAACAAATAAAACAAAATAAAGTTAAATCTGTATTTGTTCAGTCCTTTCTCCTGTTAAGGGGGCGTTTCTCAGTCACACAGGCACAGAGATGAGTGTCCACGTCCACTGCCTATAACAGACTGAGGACAGATGACCTGTCTGACAGACCCTGACTGTACTAAAGCTGAGCTGTAAAGTTAAAAAAAAAAAAAAAAAAAAACAAGCCAAAAAAACAGAAAAAAAGTAAAGAGAAAAGTCATAAAATGTTCTGCCCTATATGTTGTTTTTTATAAATTAGTTCGAGAAGTGTTTTTTATTAGTTACCTTCAGTTTTGTAAATACTGACTTTAGTGTGTGAAGTCTTATTCTAGGTTCACATTTATTACCTCCGCCAAGGAGGTTTATGTTTTTGCCGGCGTTGGTTAGTTTGTCTGTTTGTTTGTCTGTTTGTGTTTAAGATAACTTGAAAAGTTAAGGACGGATTTGGATGAAATTTTTAGGGAATGTGTGGAATGGGATAAGGAACAAATGATTAGATTTTGGGACTGATCCGGATCACCATCTGGATCCATGAATTTTTTAAAGGATTCTTTAACATTGCGAGATGGGACCATTTTCGGCATTCATGCATATAGCTCCACAAAAAAATCTACCTTGGCGGAGGTTTGCGCTCTCATAGTGCTTTCTAGCTGGAGAATAAGAGCATCCAGTTCAGGTGAATGTAATGTTGTTGGTTGTAAAAATCTTTATATTTTATTTTGTTTTACATTTTTATTTTTCAGTCCCCCGGCCACCTTATTGTGGTCAGGGGGGTTTGCGTGCTGCAGCTAAAGCTATACCAGCAGGAGCTTAGTCTTCAGGCAGGACACCCAAGTTGGACAGGTCTGAAGGCAGAGGCCTGACAGTGCAATCCACTTCCAGGTTGAGGTTGGACCCATAGCTAACAACCCAATTCCAGGAAGAAAACACTTTTACTAAAAGCACAGAAATAAAGTGCTCAAGCATGATGTGCACGCACTATGCATGATGCCCCCTTCCCACTTCTGACTGCCCCCTCATATGTGCCTGCCTAGAACCGGCCCTGGTCACATCTCTGACTGGTGGAGCCAAACTGTTACCAATGAACGTCCACAGCTGACTGCTGCTATTGAATTTAGCTGTTATTTATTTCATCTGGAAGGCTATAATGCACAGTATGAAGAAATCTTCCACCAGGGGTCTCTAAACCAAAAGAAAAGATGATCATTACAGACTGACATACTGGTGAGGGAGGGAAAACATTGTTAGAGGTGGACTTTCTGGTATGCACTGAGACAGTGCTATGCAAGTACCTTGCAGCACAAAGCAGGAAGTCTACTTTTGTGACTTTTTCTTCTCATTAAGTAAAATTCATCCATGAAACAGAATCATGGGTTTGCTGTTAATAGATAAATTGTATTTAGTGGCATTTTTTATTGATTAGAGTCCTCAGTTAAAAAGAAAAAGTCAACATGGGGGTTTATGCATTCAGGGGGAGGCTTGAGCCACATAACTCACAGGCAATAACTGTGGTCCATCATACATAAGCAGCACAAAACTGTTAGTCACTGTTGAGCTCTGTGGTAAAAAAAAAAAAATAGCTTGTACCACATGCAGATATCAGTCAGGAGGGAAATTCAATTGCAATTTCAGCATCTAATTAAAAATATTTGTGCATGTTTAACCAAAAACTTAACTTGGGTTTTAGTCTCCAATTTACAAGGATTTTACTGTGAGTGTTCGAAAGAGAGGTGAGAGTGTTAAAAGCTAAAGATCTGGTGGCCTCACTTTGTCCGTTCTGTATTCATGCTGAAGCACCCGCCACCCAAAAATAAATGTCAGGCTGGTGTGAGGAATTCTTAAGTCCTGTCACATATTGATCTCTGTCTAATAGAGTTTTTAAACAGATATCTATGGCTTCAAGAGATGCCCTTGCTATCAGGTATGGTAACTTTTCTAGAGAGGGTGTCAAACTTCTGAATAACAGCATTTTTTATTTAATTAGCTGTGTATTGTGGTCAAACTCTTGCAATATAATTAGACTGCCATCTGTTTGAACTGAGGGCAGATATAAGCTTTACTGACACATTGTTAACAGCTGCCACATTAATCTAGAGAGAGTTCACTGCATTTCTGTAAGATACTATAAGATATTAGAACTTTGGGTAATATTTACAGTTCAGTTGTGTTACCTGACATGGCTCTTTAGGTCTGTAATAGATGGATGTGAGCTGGCAGTTGAATTGAGTTACTCATCCATTTTGTGTGCATTCTGCTATGTGATTGTTTGTGTAATATCTTCCTCCAAGACAGGGTGACACTATCAAACATCTGCTAATCTGACTGTGGCCATGAAACGAAGCTGCATGAGGTATTGTAAGCAATTACTGGTTGTGCTTGTCCCCCGAGCAGCACTCCACACAAACACAACACTGGCCGACTTCACACCCTGTGAATCAAAGTAAGCTCGAGAAAATCGGACATGTTTTTTTGTCTGTGCCAACCACATTACAAATGTCAACAACACTAGATGCTGAATAGACTCTCTCTCCCTCTCATTATAACTGTGGTGTAATCAGGCTTTTTGTGCAACACTTTTGTGATTTCATTTCAGAAGAATTCCCCCGTGGAGTCCTAACCTTTCGAACTGTATTAATATGCTAGCTCTGCTCCCAGTATTGGCAGGCAAAATGGCAGTCTCATTTCTTTTTAGCAAGTGTCTTTAATATGACAAAATCCTCCAACTCAGCCAAATCCACATGAGGCCAAAGGAGTCAATAATTTTCTTGTCAACTCAAAACACAGCTACATTTATGTAGTACCATGGGACTTTGTATTAGCACAACCTGAATTAAAGAGCACTTCAGAGTCTGTTTTTTATCAACAATGACATTTCATATTTGTCACTAAATGAAAAATTTTGATGTATTAGCATAGGCATTTATAAAAATATTACATTTGATCATTTGTCAGGACCCACCATCTTTGGCGAATTAGCCCAATTCCTCTATATCATTGAGACAGTTGACAACACCCAGGACCTATGTTTATCAGATTAGATCATACTATACAGTGGAGAATAAAGGATAAAACATGTGTGAGACTAATGCAAAATCTCAAAAACTTTGGTTATGTCACCAGAAATATGACCAATGTTTGACTTTCCTTAGCAAAATCCGTTAACGTTAGCTGATCTCCAGTTGCTGACAGATAAGACATAACATTTAAGCATTAATTCTTAAGGTTCTAAAAAATACTTTTTGATTTTTTTTAACTCAAAAATATGTGTTCATGGTCTGTTTGCACTAACCTTACAGTGTAGCTGGATTTGCCAGACTCCAGGTCTGTCATCAGGCAGATTCATAGCAAACGGTTGTGCTGGAACAGTTGAAAATAACCAGGCTTTTCAGTGTCCTTTTGAGGACAAAAAGGCAGTTGTTATAAATGTGGTTTAGTTGTTCTGAATGCAAGGAGTGTCTTAAAGCCTCTGCCTGGCCCGTAATAAATGCAACAGTCAAACACCTTTTTTTTAAAGGTTAAAGGTCTGCCCTTCCCAGTCACATTTTATAGGATGTTGCCAAGATAGACTTAAGAAACATATCTAATGGATATGTTTAACTGTTCCTCTGGTGTGCCAAGTTATGTTTACAATCCCCTCCAAAAAACAAAACAAAAAACAATGCATAAAATCCCTCATCTCTCTCTTCTGCTTGCTATACCTTTCAATGAATGTGTTCTCAAACATTCAATGAAAAAAAAAAAACTTATTTTTTTAATTGGGGGATGTGCCACCTTCCCCAAAAGGCAGGCTCTTTTCAACAGGAAGCCATGGAAGGAACATGTCTAGGCATGCCTGTGCAAACATTAGGGCGTAGTGCTGGAGAGCCTAAGCCAGCTAAACTTCTCAAGAGGGCTGTGGTCAGGAAAAGCTTATAAGTAATACAGTAAGGGTGCCTTTTCTGAGCAGGGCTGAAACTGAGTTGATCATAGGCATTTCAAAATCCAATGTCTGATAGATTTTTAGTCAAGGTATTTTAAAACAAAGTCCTGGTGAGATCTGAAACCATTATAAACTTGTTTAGAAGAAGTATGTCCATTGTTTGGTGGTGTGTGTTGTTATCCTTATTATTGTCTTGTTGTTATTGATAATGTTTTCGTCTGACCAACCAGGGACAGCAGATGTAAAGTAGCCTTTTAGCTATTCTGGCATATGAACTTTGATATGTTCAGCAATATGCACTGTCACTTTTAAATAAATGCATTTAAAAATTTAAACCTTCAAGCTTTTAGAGTAAAGTATTCATGTCTGATCGTCCACAGGGCCAAATTTTTGATCATTTACCTTCAGTAGCTATTTTTAGGATTCCAGCAAACCTCTTTAGCCATGTAAAATTTTATTTATGGTCATGAGTTCTCTGATGCACTGGGAGGACTTGCCCTGTACAACTAACCAGAAGAAGCCCAGCAATGGTTGCTAGAGAGACCAATCAGATTGCTTGGTTAAAGCAAAGCAAAAGACTTTTTCTCAGAATGGCTGTATTACAATGTCATTATAGTAACTGGTCATGTGTGTGTCACATTGTTTTGTATCACTGTGTTGCACTGCATTTCCTCTAATTCCCTTTATCAGCCCACACTGTTCTAGTTTAAAATTCTTCACGTCCTCACACTTGCCATCTGTTTATAATGTATACAGAACTGATGAACAACTGTCTGTGACTCTCACAACAGCCATCTCTTAAAGGCAAGCTTTTGTGACTGCATTTGAAGTAAGCTCTGTAACATTGAGTCTGGAGTACTGCTTATAATTTTTATCTCCTTGGCTTTTTCCACTTAGTCCTATTATGAGGTAATGTGCAAATTTTGATTCCTTGTCGCACATCTCTTTACTTCACTAAAGTAGGCATAATTAAGCAGACTTTCCTTTGCATTTTTGATGGCATAAAACATGGCACATTTTTCTCAGTGTTTGCAGTTAAATATTTCATTTTTACATTCTGATATACATATACATAAATACATTCTGTAATATTCCTTTTAGATATTTAGCCATAATTCAGCTTCTAAATATGTAAATGTTGTGTCAGCCCTTTGCACCACACCCACAGGATTACACACTTTTGTAAAAATCCTCAAGTCTTTTCCTGTATTCCAAACTGCTGTGCTTACCAGGACATGATTACATATTATCTGCTGTATGTAAAGTACACTGCATTTACTAGACCTCATGATACTGGCAGACGTAGGAGAGGACTACCATTAACACAATGGGTAGGCACAGGCAATTTACAACCCTTTTAGGAACATTATATTCGAATATTTTTGTGCTGCAAATGCTGCAATCTGTTCTGTGACTCTACATGTGTCAAATCATATGAAGCATGTGGTTTTCTAGTGTTTAAGTGGTTATTTGAACGTGTGGGTTGAAAAAACAACTGCATTACTAAGTGTTTTGCTCTCTCTTCTGTTTACTGTCTTTGCAGGTGAACATCCTCCCTCTCTGCCTCAGCAACTCCATAATCTGACAGGTGCCACAGAGTTCGCTAGCCTGTCACTGTGCAGGGCTACATGCTTCAAGTCTATATGACTACCAAGCACTTTGTGTTGATGCATTGTTACACCAATGTCACCCAAGAAAATTGGGATTTAAAGGCAAAGCATCCTGACTGTTTTCACACTGTTCCGCTGCAGCTTTTCAAAAGAGATCCATCCTACTCTCTGAAAATGTTTATAGGTGGATTAACGGATGGATTAAAGTGCTTAATGCAGCTGCTGTTGGTTTTGATTTTTGGCCCAATTTTAGCTGATTAGCAATTTTTTTTTTTTTTTTTTAAATTTCATAAATATAAGGGTGGAGACAAAAAGGTGACAGTTTTTGTCACATCATAGAAAAGAGTTATCAGCCCACAACTCCCAACAACCTTGTCACAATTTTCCCTCAAAAAGCAATGCAATTTTTTTCCACATAATTTCTTGCTTTTGAATGTATTATCCTCAGAATCTTTTGAGGGAATTCTGTCAAACTTTGCACACTTGTCCAATTAGGCTCAGGGATGAACTGACTAAATTATGGAGGACAAAGGACAAAGGTCAAAGTCATGGAACCTTGTGTTTATCCCTTGATTGTCACACAATACTAGAGGTGCTCAGAGAGCTTACATTTCTGCCAGGACATTTCTGACATTGTTAGTTGAGTTATGATCAGAAAGAGGGAAATCGGCCCTGTTGCACAGTGTAAACAAGTCCTTTAAAAATGCCTGGATCAGCATTTGCATTTGGATCATTGCCAAAATCCTATTACTTCTCCATTGTCCCATGACTAAAAATGCCTGAAAATGTAATCAAAATCTGAAGATAACTTTTTAAGTAATTAGGGAAAATGTGGAAACCTGCCCTATCTTGCAGTTGTAAAGGTCCCATGTCATGTTGTGTTTGACTGTTTACATCATCTCGTGGGTATTTATTAAGCAAGGATTTAATTAAAGTTGAACTAGAAAATAAAAATGTCATCCCTGTAGAGAATCAGAAGTAGCTCTTTTTCCCTCCTCTTCGTAAACACTCAGATTTGATGGGGCGAGGAGGCTACAGGAGGCTGTGATAATGAGCTATGTGCTGATTTTCTTTCCAAACAATGTCAGGGGGAAGGGAAGGAGGGGTTACACGCTGTGAAGTGGACCTTCAGAACTGTCATGGTAACTGCCTGTAACAAGCAGAAAACATACATGTAGGTGGAACCTGTATAGATTTTACAATATAAACTACAGAAAGAAAAATGTACGATGACCAACACTTACCTTGCTATCAGTTGAACAGACAGACAAACAAGCAAACAAACTGACATACCACAGCAAAAGCAGGACCTCCATGGTGGAAGTAATCAAGCTTTATGTATTTTCTTGAGAGTTTACACAAATGCCATTTTGATATATATGGTGCGCTGTTTGGATTTTGAAGGTTATAGGCCAAAAGTCAAAGTCATTGAGCCTCATCTTCTTTTTTGGTCACCTCTGAGTCAATTAAACTTAAATGAACTGTCCACTAACTTTGTAAGAGTTGACTTTGTTTCAAGGATGATAAATCCAGGTAAAGATAATTTGACCTCATCATTTTCTTGTGAGTTGATTTTTCAAAAATTGTCAGGAAAGGGATTGCTGTCAAAGTCTCGTCTCTGACTAAGGGATGTTACATTTTGATTTTTGAAGTCTTGGCTTGGGGTCAGAGTCATGGAGTTTCACATCTACACTCCAATGTTTAAACTTGATGACTGAAAAACTGAGGATTTTTTTCTATTTCTCAGACTTAACTTATTACATTTTAGGGGTCATAAGTCAAAGTAATGCCACCTCATGGTCATCCTTTCCTCATAAAGTGATACTACAAGAATACTATAAGGGATCTCTGTGTAACAACTCAAGGGTCAGCTCTGGCCAAGGACTGGAGTGTTTTGATTTAGAAGGTCAAAGTCAAATGGCCTAAGTTTTCATTGTTATGTCCATCTGGCCTGTTAACATGATAAGTCATCTAAACTCAAGTAAGAGTTTACTTCAAACTTCAAGGGTACTCAGTGTATGAAAACTAGAAGTTTTTTTTTTTAGCAATTGTAAACATACTCTAACACTCATCAAAATTAGATATGTGAACCTTATTACCAGAATTGTAAACATCATATGTGTTTGGGGAGACTCCAGCCTGCTTGGGAGCAAAATATTAAGTTGTCTTACACCCAGTGTTGGGAGTAAAAGATAACAGCGTTACTAACACTGTTATTGTTTTCCAGTAATGGGTAATCTAATTAATTACTATTTCAAACTTTACAACATTGTTACCGTTACCAACAGTGAAATGTGGTGTGTTACTATGCACCGATGTCTAGCAGCTGTTATCTGACCTGCCTCACTCAGCCAGGCACAGGACAGGAGATGCGCCGCAAACCGGAAATTGCTTGTGAATATTAGCAGTTGTGGGTGTCATTTTTTTGGGCTTGTTCCAAAAGTGCAGTTGCTCATGTAGGCTTGTTGTGCCTCCAAACCCTGGAGGGATCTAATGCACACCTTACTAGCATTATTAACTCAATTCAGAAGTTACACATACCTTTTTCTCCCACTCTAAACACACATGTAAATTTTACTGTAAAAAAAGGGGCAAAAATGGTGTTTCCACCGAAAGAAGTCCTCATAACCAGAATTAAATTTATTTCTCATGTACCTATTTCTGTTTTCACCGTAATAAAGCTGTAGAGGATCAACATAAAACTTAACAGTAGCCCCTCCTTTCACCACTCTATAAAGAAAAGGATGTTCCACCTTCAAACAAAAGGTTGTTGAATAAGTAAATAAAGAGCCAAATAAGAAAAGATGTCACTGTGAAATTGAAATAATGTAGATGAAAACTGAAACACGCTTTATGTATATTTCTCTGTAAAAAAAAAAAAAAAAAGAATTTCATACTGCATTAGAAAAAGAATAGATGCAGATTGCTTATTTGGGCTTGTTTTATAGCCCTGGCTTTTATTTCAGTCGAAAAATCTGGCAACACTGCTACATACAACAATGGTGAGTCTGGAGCAGTCTGTGGAGTTAAAACTGGTGTTTTCAGGATGGAAATACAGGCACTACTTCAACGTCACTGATGTAAAAGGCAAGAACATACATGTGAAGTGAACATTATGTCCCAGAGCAAAGTGTTTGTCCATTGTGAGTAACTCTAAAAAGCTAGTGGCCAAAAATAAAGATAACGCCAGTGATACTGCTCACACTGCTGGTAGCAGGCCAGATAACAACAAGGAAGGATGCAGAGACAAGTAGCAAAAGCTTTTTTAAAAAATGTAACGCAACAATTACTTTCCCTGGTAACTAATTACATTTGTGAAGGAGTAATTCTGTTAGAAATTCAATTACTTTTTTGGGAAAGTAACTTGTAACTATGACTAATGACTTTTATAAAGCAGTTTGCCCAACACTGCTTACACCACATATTTAAGGATCATTCTGAGAAAAAAAGGTTATGATAAGCCTTAAACTGGTTAAAGTCTTTTGATTGTTGAAAGAGAGAAATGGTACTCAAAATCTGACTAAATTGCTGGGGGTATTGGCTGCATTGGAGAGGTAATCTCGACAGAAATAACCGAGTCTCACCACTTACTAAGAGGAATAATTTGAAGCATTGCCTACTCATTTGCAGTTTGCTGCATGCCCTTGCTTCATTAAAGCCTCATTATGTTACACAGGACAAAAAGGCTTGGAATAATATGACCTAGTGGTGAATTAAATGAAGTGTCAACAACAATCCACCCTCAACCAAGACCTTCATTTCACTCCTGCTAGCCATTTTGTTATCCTTGGGAAAGACATAACAGCCAACCCTTTGTAGTCCAAATATATTTGCCTTTGCTCTTTCAACATTTTCCCTTCTGCTTTCACATATTCAATTTTCTCGTCAATCTCCTTCACTTTGCCTTCCTTCTCTTTACAACTCACCACAAAGCTTATCTCACCCCTCCTCTCCTTCGAAGCTCCCCCTTTATCATCATGCTGTTATTCCTTTTTTCATTGTATGCCCACAAACCTGCTTCACTCATCTTTCTTTCCTCTTTTTCCTCCCTATTTCAACTCTTTGCTCTGTTCTGCAGATTGCCCCCCCCCCGCCTCCCTCCCCCATCCCACTGTGCTCTTTGGTCTCTTTTTGCATGCCCTCCTTCAGCTGCTCTATCTGTCTGACTGTCTATGAGTGTCAGCCTGTGAAGCTTCTGAGCTACAGTACATCCTGTTGATAGGAAGCATCCTGTGCATCATCACTCCCAGCTGCCTGTGGGTTCAGCTGGCTCAGTCCGGCCCATCTGTGTGATCCTCTGCCAGTTAACTGGGGTTTGGCTCCACATGATCCCGGCCCTCTCTCCAAATGGTTTGCAAGGAGGAAGAAGGGAGGGGTGGCTGTGAGAAAGAAAGAAGAGCGCAGGCTGGACAGCAAGCTAGGTCGTGGGAGGTTCTCTGCGGTGTTCCACCTCGGCTCTCCTCTGGGATCTCACTACATTACACCCGTATAACAAAGGACAGAGAAGCTTTATGCTTATGGGGAAGCCGTGTAAAGCAGAGCTTCAGGTATGATGCTGACGCCAGTGTCTAATCCAGTGTGACATTTAAATGTCATGACTTCTGTTGATATATGGTTGAAGGGTCTCTTAGGCATTGCTCCATTTCCAAATCTCTCAGACATATTTTAAGCAAGAATCTAATAAAAGAATTGTGAAATAAGCATTGGGTTTTATATTCTTGTCATCCCCAGCTTGCGTCCTCTGACAGTCAGATGTATGGCTGTGGGGGGACGGTGTAAGTGCAGCTCAGAGGACTTGTTTGAAGGTCAGAGCTGAGAGAGCAGTCAGAGGATGTGCAGTAGCTGGAGGCGCTGCACCTACGTAGCTACATTTAATCTTAAGTGTGAGGATAGTCGAAGCATAAAGAGCAGCATCAGCAAGGAAAAAATGCTGCTCTTATAGTACATACATTGTATGTGCCCACAGATAGAAATATTGTGCAAATATGTATAAGGGACAGTTTTTGTTTAACTTGTGGTAAAACAAGCTGCTCAGAGCACAATCATAAAGTACTGCAAGTCTTACAGATGACGGTCCTCTCTCATTCTTTCCACCACTCTTCCTTTCAATCCTGACTTTTTCCCACCCTGTAACAAAGCCTCCAGTGGTCTAAAGAAATATCTGTGCTGTCCTTTGGCTAAAGTATGATACAAATCAATAGTAAGTAGGCAGACTGAAGGTTCAAACCCAACTTCAGCTGTCACATGTCTATGTGTCGTTGGGAAAGACACTTAATCCCCCAAATTTGTACCCTGTGGTGTGTAAACAGGCATAAAAGAGCACAGATGTGTTTAGCTGGTAACTTACATCGCTCTGTGCATGAATTTGAGATTAAATGTAAATGGCTAGTTGTGTTCTGTGATGTAGAAGTGCTTTGAGTAGTCAGAAAGACTAGAAAAGCCTCATACAAGCTGAAGTCAGAATATACCACCTGTAAAGAGACAAAATTTTGACCATTAAAACCACCACAAACACCACCCTAGTCCTTTTTTGTCTGGTAGTATTGCGTCTTGTAAAAGGAAACTGCTGTAAAGCAGAAGTTCTAGTTGATTAATGTTAACAGATTTAGGTACATGCAGAGATGAATTAAGGCGTATCTGTAAGGTTTTTTTTTTTTTTTTTTTTTTTTTTTAAGTCATATTGGTTTTTTTGTCCACACAGATCCAGTATTTTGGGCCTGAAAACGTACACTGAAAACGGGTACCAGAGTGAATTAATCGGAAAACGCTTGCATTGCATTTCCATTTGTTCAAAGAATATGCACATTTTCAGAAACACTGATCTCATAGCCCCACCTCTCCCTTAAAATGCATGTGCTAACTCAAACAATACTAAACAATGGCGCAAGAGAGTGTTGCATTTGTGCTGCATAAGCCACTGAGCATGTTATGGCTTTTACAGCAACATCTTCTTCTCCTCAAAAACCACTGTGAGCAAAAAAGTGGACAGACAGAACAGCATACGGCAGTGTCTGTTTACATCTTACATGATGTATGAGCACACTCCTGTCTTTATCTTTGGTTTTTAAAGTATGTCTTTGGCAGTGTTGCAGCGCCACTTACAGGCTTGGCATATATACTAGAGCATTTTCAGTGGTTTCATGTGGAAGGACGCATTTCTTGAAACGATTTTGTGTTTACGGAAAACGTTTTTGTCTCTGTGTGGACAGGACCTAAACAAGTTTTTCAAATTGAAAGCTTGATTTATGTATAGAGAATTGAATCACTCTACAAAAAAAAAAGTAGTGCAGCTGGCATCTCCAGTCAGATTGATTTAGATTAGATAAAAGAAACATTACACTTGAAGACATAGCTTTTACTCAACATTTGTTGCAGACAAAGTAATTTGCACCTCCTTTTTAGAAGCACTTAAGGTACACAAATTCCAGATATTAAGTGGGTCAATTTCTGTTTTTTTTCCATTTCACATCCTCTTTAAAACATCAAAACACTAAATTAATTCATTCCATTAAAAGTGAAAGCCATTAAATTGCAAAGCATTCTGCCTTTCAGTGATCAGAGAATATTTCATTTTTAAAGCTCATACTTGTCAAGGAGAGCAGGAAAAAAGAAGCAGGGCATGATTAAGAAAACAAATTAAGACTATCTGCTTCATTAATGTGAGGACTTAATGTTGGCTAAATGAGAGAAGTTTGCCTGTGATGATGCAGTCAGCATATACCAGAGGTCACCCAGAGTGATGCTTAAGAGGATTTTAATTAAGCTGCATTAGCTCTACCACACCCCAAATGATTGGGTCAAGTGTCTTTGATGTTTATGGTTAATGATCATGTGGGAAGCACACTTACTGTAAGACTTTTTCTCAAGGGAACCATTCAGTGGTAAGCTTTTCACAATCGCCGTGAGCTGCCCGACTTTCTTTAACAAAGCTTTAGAAAACATCCAATAGGGTTTCCCTCACTTTGTGTTAAGTGCTTTCCTCACCATTGCCTTTTAAGGGCTTCTACAACTTTGTACAAGATGTCAAAATTTAATGGAACACGTTTGATGTCATGTACGGGGTTTGGAGCTGGACTTTAATAAGGCTGTTAAGTGGTAATGAGTCTGAACATTGCTCTGTAAGGCCATGATGACTGCTTAAACACTGCGGTTGTGAAGGCCCCCTGTTCCCTAAGGGCGGAGACACCAAAATGTTAACTGGATTACACTGCTTCTTCTTCTTTGAAATAAATATAATCCTCTATTCCAGCTGCTAAATGGCCTTGGCTTTTTTCTTCTTCACTCCCTTTTGTATTTCCCCTTTGATTCTCACCTCTTGTTGAAAAGAGGCACATGGAGGAAATATATCAGGGTATCCACCACATTGATTTCCTGTTAAATCCTCTCTTGGATTTGAAAAATATCTTTGTCATTTGAAGTATGACATTTTTTTCTGAATTAAAAAATATGCATTTGTTGATTTACATACAAGCATATATAAGTTAAGATTATTGCTGAGTTATTGTGAACATTTGACAAAACTATAATAGGTCTTTAAGAATTTAGAGTGAATTTTGAAGAGAAGAACCTGCTTTTCAGACACCAGACGGTACATCCCCGGAGTTGATTAATTATAAACTGGCTCAGGGACGTGTCGAAGTCTCAGCATTATGTCTGCCTCTCTAAACCACAACCTTAATTATATCCATTTCCCTTTGCGTCTTCAAAAGGTCAACTTTGGGTGAAGGCCCCAAAAGCACAGTGTAAAAGCTAGAAGGTTGAAACCTCATGCAAACTGTCCATTTTCCAGCCATGTTCAGGATCCTTAGTATTCTGTCTTGAGATCACACTTTTACACCAGTCCATGCAATAACAATAGCTGCAATATTGGCCTGCTATGTGTGGCTCAAAATTATCTCCAGTGTTAAAATCAAGCATCACTCTATAAGTTGGAAAATTGGAAACAGAATTCATCTGTAATGAGGGGCTGAGGATTTTTTAAGAGCTGGCCTCTGCTCCATGTTTTTGTCTTTTCGTTGACCAAAATTTAGTCTGAGTCAGTCTTTTTAGTGTGAGACCACAGCACATTGGCTTCAACAAATGGCTCCAGTCACCAAATGGGTGACATCTCTTAGACTCTGTCCAAGATCCTCTTCGGTCTGGTAAAAAATGCACATCCTAAGTGCAGACTTAACTTGTTAGTGGTGAAGGACAATAAAGCTGCTGTTCACTTGTTGTGTTTCAGTTGTAATTGTTATTCTTTGTTAGAAGTGAATTGGTAATCTTGAAGAAAATGTCTTGCTAACCAAAACTACATCTGAAAAAACTTGTGCCTTAGTAAGGTATACAAGTGCCAGAAAATGAAAATACAGAAGTGGGTAAAGAGGGGATAAGGTGGTATTTGTATGATCTATAGACATCTTAAAGGCATTGGATGAACAGTGACCTGAGTCCTGAACCTTTAAACTTGTCCCTCTATAATGTAATCAAACTAAGCAAGAGGACACATGTGCAAAGTTTGTCAGAAATCCCTCAAAGAGATCTGATATTAGGCTCATTAGATCTGGATGATCATGAGGCCCGAGGACACATAACCTAAGTAATCTTATGAGTTCATACCTGACGCATTGTAGACAATTGTATTTTTGAGATATCACTTTCAAAGGCAGGGAGTGGACATGATGACCTTTAACCAATGACCTCCAAAATTTGATCAGATTACCTTTAAGTCACTAAAGACTAATGTACAAAGTTTGACAGAAATCCCACAAAAATTTCTTGAAATATTGCAGTTACAAGCAAAGGCAAAAAAGGAGATGCCTTTACACTGACCTTTGACCTCCAAAATCTTCAGTATCATACTGGACATTTGTTTATGGAGTTTGAAGACGACCCCTTAAAGCACTTTTATATACCAGGGTTAACAAGATTATGCTCCTAAGCATCAGATAATCACATGGCTACATTGCCTTGATCTTTAACCCATGACCCAGAAAATCTAATTAGATTATCCTTAAATCAGTGTGAACATTTGTGTAATGTTTAATGAAAATTTTCAGGTTTCATTGAAATATCATATACGTATGCAAAAGATAAACACAAAGCTCCATGATCTTAACCTAAGACCAATGAAGTTTGTTTTTTAATCTAAGTTGACATTTGTATTAATTTTGCAGTGCAGTTAGATCTGCCTTATTCGATATCTGTAATCAGGCAGATCCAACTTGCCAAGCTCCAATCTACAACATGTGTGCTTGGCTTGTAGTGGCATGGCCCAGTCAGCGTCCTTTAAAGCAGGAAGAGGGGGGAGCTAAGAGCATGACTGCAAACAGGAAGTTTTTGCTCGACTTCCAATGTT
The DNA here is from genome assembly GCA_037902135.1 of Cetoscarus ocellatus. Lineage (NCBI taxonomy): Eukaryota > Metazoa > Chordata > Actinopteri > Labriformes > Labridae > Cetoscarus > Cetoscarus ocellatus. The sequence continues at coordinate 916,654 of JBAMNC010000262.1, forward strand.
TTTGTGAGTTTGTTATATGAAGAGGTTCATATTTTCTACTTTACACACTGCAGTAGTGCTCACCTACTACACTATCTGATGGGCCTTTAATGAATGTGATTGAAGTAATAATCATCCAGCCAGAAAAGTTCTGCCCTCCAGAAACACTTACAATGAGCTGTTGCCCAGATGGACTAGTGAAATATATTCTGTATAATATATATTGAAGTGTCTATCTGGTGTGTCAGGTTACAGCCGTACATCGGGTCAGGTTTGGGAGCAGATATTGGGTCAGCACTTTGGCATTCATCATTCCTGATGACTTGTCTGCACCACCAGCAACATTAACCCTACTTCATTCATAGGTATATAGTACAAGGGAAATCCTTCTTAGCCTGAGAGAATGAGGTTCCCTTGAGAAACTGTGTTCAAAGACTGGCCCATATGTAAATACGGTACTTATTGACAAACCCTAAAACATGTTGCCTCCAGCCTCAACCTTTGTCAGCAGAGAGGCACAAAAATTATAGGTCAACACAATCTGTAGTTCTAGTTGATGAAGAAACCCATCACTTTTTTAGGGGATGAATCTTTAAGAATCTAAATGCATCACAGCTTTATATCAAAACATTAGAAAGAAACATAACCGTGTTTAATTTTGTATGTATGTCTAATGGGATCAGTATGTTGGGACACCTTCCAAAACTGTCCACTGTTGTGTACATAAATACATCTATGTATGCCATTTTTGTGAATTAATGCATACATAAAACATCTATGTATGCTTTCTTACAGCAATATCTACTCTCACATCTGCATGTGCAACTGTGTGCTATGGGCATCATGCAATATCTTATTCAATCTGGCAGTTAGCACTCCATCACTTTATAATTCAGTGTGTATCATTCCTGCGGTACCCAAACTCTCTTTTATGTGTTTACACCAACCTGCTAATGGGACTTGGGATGAAAATTAGCTATAAGCTATAAATTGACTATAATCCCATGCATTTACATGTAAGTGTTCATTAATGCATATTGTTCCATTAAAAAAAAAAAGAAAAAAAAAAAACCTGATCCTAAATCCTAGCAATTGGAAAAAGCCTAGAGTGACGTTAGGCATTTGATTGTCAAAGGAGGCTTTTGGATGCTTTTGAAGCCAATCCTGCCACCATACTGTGAATACCATCTCACCTAGCTTTGGATAAACTTAATAATAGACAAATAGTTAAGGTGGAAATTCATACCATCTCACCAGCAACCTTGCATGGGCTTTTAGCCATGTCAGTACCCTTACCCCCCATAACAGAAAATCCCCAACAAAATCAAGATAGATAAGATAAAAGGTGAAAATATTCACCCCTCTGCACAATGAGAAGACTTAAAAACTGGTTACAGTAACCAGACTGTAATTTGTTTATTTTTCAGTGAATTTTATAATGTAACTCCCACTGTCTCTGCTGCCAGCCTCCAGCAGACACTCGAGAAACTGCAGTTTTTGGCCCTACTGTGTGCCTTATTTTCCAGCTTTGCCAAAAGAAATGTCAAACAGCTCTGGTAGAACAGTTGACCTGTCATGTGTTGTGCACTTGTGCCAGAGAATCCTGACTAAGACTTGGGCTTTTTTCCTCCATAATTAGTAAAGCAGAGGCCCAAATTTTGTTTACTGTGGTTATATAACAATGAAGATAATGATGGTATCAGAGTGTCTCACGCTTAAAATCATCTATTTACAGATAAGGCAGTGTAATGATGTCAATATGAAAGAAAATTTCTAAGGAAAATACAACAGTAAGTATAAAGTGAATCACCAAACCACAAAAAATGTTGTCCAGGCAGCTCACTAACTCTTTTGAGTCAAGCTCAGCAGATTTCAGGGCCTCGTTTGGCTTTATTTTGTTTTTTTCTTTTTGTTTGCCTTAACTGTCCACTCACCAGTCACATGAGGCAACCATTTCCACTGGGGCTGTTTTTGTCTTTTTTTTTTTGTCACTGCAGTGTTATTGTTATATTTCCCCTGTTCCCTGATTGATAGCATGCCCCCCAGACACTGAAAAACAAATACAACAAGAACAATTGTGTGTTTCTCTCCTTTGCCTACAGGCAATATTTGCTTTGAGGCCTGACCACATTACTTCTTGTGTTTTAAACAAAAGGCATCTGACAAGTAGACAGGGACAGTGAGGACAAGTGATGTAGAAGATATGAGGCTGCAATATGATGGATATTTCAGACAATCATTTGTCAGCAAACAAGACACATTTTAAACCTTTCCAACCGAAGAGTTGACCTGCAGATGTAATCAAACAACTGACAGGCAGTGGGCTAAACTGAACAATATATAATTCTTTCAGCAATAAGCTATTTATGCTGTGCCCCAAGGGTGTATGTTAGGCCTTAAGGTGTTTGCACCATTTCTCAACGTATGTATAATCAACGTTAGGTAGTCATGAAACACTTGTAATACACAACTGCTGCTCTGGGCAGCTTGGACGTTACAGTTTGATGATCACTGACTGACGATAAATACACCTGGGTATTAAAAAAAGCATATACACGTGGCAATATATGCATCCCAATTCCATGGTAACAATTTAAGCTGTTGGCTTAGTGCCTTTTGGACACAGCATAACACACAATGAGAAGTTGCACCATTATTAGTTGTTACAGCGGCGTATTATACCTCTTCTTGACTTATCCATGCAGCTCTTACAAAGACTTTGGATGGCAATGCAGTGAGAATTAAGGATTTTACTGAAGCAAAAAATGTAAATGCTTTGTGCTGCTAACAGAGATAGAGGACCCTCAAGGTTCTTTAAAGTCACTAAACAGTACAAGTGGCCCATCCTTGTTATCTAAGTATCTAGTGAATTGGCAAGAATCAGACTATACAACACACGCCATACAGGAGTGACAATATATTACAATGCTGTCAGCAGTATCATGATTTTCTTACCTAAGAGTCAATTTTTCTTTTTAACAGAATTAATAACTCCAGATTTTATGATCATAGTAGTATAGTTTCTGATTAGTGTTATCCATGCAAAAGAGGTGCCTACAACAGAGGTAAACTTTTTTGTATGTCTCAGTGTCAGATATAATATCAGTAAACGTCACAGAGAGGCAGATAAATTGACAGATCCCTACTGCAAATTAGTGCCCACAGGCCAAACTAAAACTCAAAGCAAAGGTCTTGAGTTTTTGTACATCGTTTAAGAATGAAATATTGCAATTTATGTTATGAAGTATCAATACAGTACTGGGCAACAAAATATTTATATATTATAGCATCAATACTTCCCTATATCCCTGTTTTTAATAGTTTTTATTGGTGCAAACAAGCAGTGATTGTCAAAAATGTTGGCTGCATACACTTAACTTTACTGATTATGTAACTTAGAACCTCGTTAAGTTTACATTCACAGATCAACAATGTTAAAACTGTACGTATATTATTTATATATCTTTGAGTAGTTTTTTTCTATATTACAACTTAAAATCAGAAGATTAGATTAATTTTTTTATTCCTTCTACATTTCATGATTTTGTTTTGTATTTCTGTTTGTCTTATCCACTTAAGGCTTTAAGGTCACAAAATATTAGAGGACAATCTTAATAAACTGGAGCAACTGTATCACTTTTTCACATTTCCCCCAAAAATTCACAAACAATTGGAAATATACATATCTTTCAAAATAAGAACACGGCTAAATGCACTATTAAATAAAGATAGACAAGAGAGAGTAATGCATGAGTAAAACAATATTTTAAAAGTTTGAATGAATGATACATGTGCAGTGTATTTGGTGATATCTACTGTATATATTTGGTGATCAGACTTCACTGTGATGTCTTCAAGTACATGAAGATGGCAGTGAGGCTGACACCATGCCCCTCTTGTGAAGTCTTAACACTGGTGGCGGTGATGATGAGAGATACAGCACTGAATGAGGGCTGGACTTCTGAGAAGCTTACCCTGGACACTGATGAGATGACTTGGGGGGTGCATGAGGATGAGGATTTGCTCAACACCAACATGGCAAGTTGGCTGTTGGAAAGAAAAGAACAGCTATTGGAATATGACCGATGTTTTCATGTCAACACACAAGTCCCCTGTGCCTCAAGTTAAAAAGGAGCTTGCAGTGATATGATCAAAAAATTCAAAAAAAAAAAAAAGAAAAAAAGAAAAACAACTTGAAATGTGTATCCAGAACTCTTGGCTGCTATTTTTTGTTGATACCAACAGTACTGAAATGTGACCCCAAAACCTTGACCTTTCTGAATTATTCCACCCCTATTGACTGAGCTATCTTCAGTTGTAGCATGAGGATTGCCATTTCCAAAACAGTTGCAATACAAGTTACTAATTAAAATATTCTGCATACATTTGTTTCTTACAGCCCATGTCTTTTTGTCATGGGCTTCCATCATGATGACATATATTGCACCCTCTGTGGACCCACAGATTCATAGAAGCTGATCATGATAAGGTTTTAATAGATTTCATCTTAACTTAGTGAAAGTCATCAAACTCCAACACAATTCAGACTGTTGGTTTTATCACACATTTAATACACTGAATAAAGCCAAATAAACTCATAGCAGGTCATAGTGAAGGACTGGACACAACGTGGTTTCACAGTTTATTCTTCAGTCCCTCTTGAGCTCTGATTTAAAGCCTGTTGTTTTTACACCCATAAATACTGGGATCTCAGGAGGGCAGCTTGTTTTATTGGCTTGCTGCTTCTGTTCCCGCTTACAAGGGTTTACAGGAGGACACTGTCATATAAACATGGTAATATACCAGCCTCACTCATAAGCATCGGAAAGACATACTTGAAGCTTTAATTCATTTTATCATGGTGCTTTATCACCAGGAGACAGGGGCAGTAATCTGCTGTGTAAATGATTGCACAAATGTGTGGAGTGGAAAATGAATGAAGTGATGAATAGATGAAGAAGAGGCCAGAGAAATCAGGAGGAATATTCACGACCACCTGCTGCTTTGTTTTCACTTGACAGAATATGTATTAAAACACAGATACATTTTATCAGGATGCAGAGCATAAATATAAGGACCAGAAAAAAAGTGTTTTTGTGGTACACCATGTGATATATTTTGACATTATACAAGCTGGGAGATTGGATCATTGTTTACGAGGTGCAACAACTGAAGCAGGTGTGACCATCACCCTAGTAACACTGGACTGCCATGTAAAGTGTTGTGACAAATATTCTCCTGAAAGTCAGTGAACCCCACAGTGTTTATGGCTGATGTGCATCTTTGGCAGACAATAAGACAGATAATATCTTTCATTTTAAATCAACGTAATTTACAATGACTTGACATACTGAAGCCGCATTTAAATGCATCATTGAAGCAAAGGCAAAAGTTGAGTCAAATGGTAGAGTGGGCCTAGCTTCAATGATGTCACACAGTGTTTTTTGAGGGTTTTTTTTTTTTTTTTAATTGAATGGTGGCAGCTATTATTTTCACATGGTGGATCTGTTATGGTAAAATTAAACCCCACTGCAACCGATTCACATGAGAAAATAAGCTATAAATAGATTTGTTTTTAACCAGGCTGCTAAGAACTGGTCATTTTTTGGGCCATTCTCTAGCCTTTAATTGATAGAGATGAAGAGAGACAGTGGATTGGACTGTGAACAGGGACGAGAGAGGGGGGTGGGGACACTTGGCAAATGGGCCTCAGGAAGGATTCAAGCCTGGGCTGGTCAAAGCATACATGGGACGTGCCTGGTGGCTTACCACTCTGCCAAACCAGCACCCAAAAGAACTGGTAAATTAACATGTTACTGCCAGGGCTCCTTGGCCTAAGTAGCCTACCTGCAGGGTAACAATATGCAAAACAACAATAACAACAAAATCAAACACCAAAAATAAATAATTTTTATAAAAAATTATGAGTCCATAGCCTTGGAAAGCTAAAGCCACACCCACATCCTAAACAGGGTGTTATCAGACTCAGGTGATGAAAATTTATAGAATTATATTTTTATATTATTTAATTTATTTACGGGCACACTGAAATCCATCAGATATCTGGGATATCTGGGACCAGTGAACTCCAAAGTGAACTTTATTTTTATGCCTCTTCATTGGCAACAGCTCCACTGAAGGAAGAACCATTTAGGATTTTCTTTCTGTATGCATGGACATGTGTACATCTCTACATATGTAAGACTAATCTAACACATGTCAGGATTTGATAGCCAAGGTAAGCTAGGAAAAAACAAGAAGACTTACCCAAAAAGAAAAAGCTTTATTATGAAGTAAAAGGGATCAAAAAATCCAAAAACTAAGCCTTTCCAAAAAATGTCCAAACACTAAACAAATACTCTGACAAAGTAACATAACAAAACAAAACTGGCGAAACAAAAAAAGACAAACACTAGAAATTAGACTCATAGAACAAATCAAAATCACCACAAAAAGTTCAACGGAAAAAGACAAACTACAAACTACAAACACTTGGAAACACTGATGATGAAAACATAAAAGACTTACTGAGGGGGTGTGGCACATGGAAGACGAATGACCCAACAAAGACAAAGGGAAAAACAGAGACTAAATACACTGGGGAAACATCAAGCACAAGTGAGACAATCACACAGGTGGAGGGAATCATAATGAGAGGCACACAGAAGGGAGGGCAGGAAACACCACATGGAACAGAGGGATTTCAAAATAAAACAGGAAACACAAGAGGTCTAAACCAAAGAACACAAGAAAACACGTATCAAATATAACAGAACTAACCAAACCATGACAGCACAAGCGTTAACTGACAAATGAAATTGTTAGATTTTGGAGGTCATAGGTCATTCAGCCTCATTAACATCCTTTGTTAGATCTCCAAGGTGTTCCTTGAAGTTCCTTTGGAAAATGTCCACCCATACTCAGGAGTTAACTTACTTGACTTGGAGACAATACGGCAAAGGACAAGGTCATTCAGCTTCAGATATACGCCCTTCTTCTTAGTGCAAAACTCAAAGAATAGGCTGTGAGAGATTTACTTTGAACCATATACACATGCCCTCTGTAAGTCAAGGATGAACTGAACACAATATGGAGGTCAAAGGTTATGGTCAAGTGACTTAAACTCTTGCTACAAAACATTCACTTTGAGCATTACAGAAACAACAATCCTACCAATGTCATCAACAAAGACAAATATTTTCTTTTTAACCCACCACTGCACCTGCATTGTCTGGCAAGTGTTTTTCCACAGGAACACTCTGACTACCAACCAGTAGTTAAACTTTTGTCCAGAGGTAATGTTGCCCCAGGGAGACATCTTGAATATTTTGATTCTATGAAAAAAACATGAAAGGTGATCAGTAGCACTTTTTTATGAAAAAGAGAAAGCCATACAGAAATAGAGATAGGAGGTTTGTGCCTAAAAGTGATGATATTCAGACCCCTGTGACCTTGAATTGGATGAAGCTTAAAGGGAAATCACTCGGGTTAAAAGGTCTGCGTCCAGGGCCAAAGGGTCATGAACCTTTGTGATAACGTGATATTCTGAGGACAGTAAGTCAAAGCATAAAAAATTACTGTCTGTTTTAACTAGAAATCAAAAATTGTCTTTTGTTTCCCCACTTATGTTTGGCTTTAAAGAATAACACTGAATGTCTTGCGGCTTAAATATGAGGAACATTTCTGGCCTAAACAATCAGAAAGCTGATTAACCTGCAACACACTAAGCTGTATTCTGCACTCTGATAGGATATAACAATATTAGACCATGCAGTGATGCTTTTTTCTTATACAGATGGATGAGTGAGCATCTCATCGCTTCCTGCTGGTTGTGAGGAAACAGGACTGTCCAATAAACAAAGTCTAAGGGTGTGAATTACATCTGTCCTCATTGTAAGTGTCTCATTACGCCATGCTCCCCTGATTGAAGGATACATGGGAGCAAAGTATAGGGTGGAACTGTTGTGATGAAAATGTAGTGCCCAGGACAAAAAGATAAATAATGCTAGCAACTTGAAGGTGAGCACAATCCATCAGTCCCCTGTGGATGTGAATGTTTTTTTGTTACCACACCAGAGGAGACAAACCACACAGTCGCTGGTGACAAGAGGGATAACTTGGATGTTCAATCACAGCAAAATGACACAAAGCTCTTAAATGAGAGTCACAAAATCTGTGTAATAAGTCATGTTCTGTACAGTAGCTGACAGTAAAGAGTATATTAGCTTGGATGCTGCTCTAAGGTCAAATCCTTTATACTTTAAAAGCAAGGATTTCAGCATCTTTGAAAGTGAGCAGCTAAATAAGAGCTAAGATGTCAGATAGGTTTCTTCTTTTTTGATTGCTGGATTCAGTGGGTGAAAGTGGTAAGGATGTGAATTTACATTAGAACTGTACTCAAATACATTTTTTAATTAACTGTGCTGAACTTGATTTGTTATTTCGGTCAGAGAACTTATCATATCAACCCCAATCCATATTAATGGCCATCACTGAACTTTTCCTCCACTCCATTTCTAGTAATTATAAGCAAAAATTCAATTTTTTCTCTTCATTATGGTTTTTTGTTAATAGCCATTATGTGATCAACAGCCAAGGTAAACTAACCACAAGCTACGGCATTTAATTATGAAACAGCAGTACATGCTCCAATAGGAGACGCAAGTTTAAGATTTCAGCCCTTATGAAGGCATGCTTTACTCACAGTCTGGGATAAAAACACATTTACTGCAATCCTGGGCTGTCAAAGCAATATCTTTATCCATGAAGATCACTCTCATTGTTGGCAAGCTTTCACTCACTGCTATGATCAAAGTTCTCAGTTATTTTATTCACTTATTTTATAAAATGGTAATATGTACCTTTTTGGTTCTTGAGTTGTAGTTTCAAAGTTGTCCACAGGGAGAATTGCTGTGGTAAGCAGCTTTTACTGTAATGACAGCAAATTTGTGAAAGGCACTAGTTAACACATCATTCTTGAACTAAAAAGATGCCAGTTAGAAAATCTCATTTCTGTTTGATAGAAGGCTGAGGCTAAAAAAATAAAGAGGGTCATTACTAATAAAGCTTGGAAGAGACTAAAAGAGTTATTAAAAAAAAAAAAAAAAGGTCAAATCTATTAGATGGATGCCTTTCTACCTGTGTAAAGCTATGGTGATTTTAGATGAACTACCATTTCAAGGTGGAAAAAGAATACATAATTTAATGTAAATTTTTCAAATGAGGAGAAAAAAGTTTAATTATTTTAAAATGTGTGCTTAACTATTGCTGCTGTTATTATTTGCAATGGATGACTTTTAGTCTCCTGACATGCTCAGAAGGCAGGTGAGTGTCGACGATCACTGATCATGGAGCTGTGGCATTGGCTTTAAAATGTCCTCTCTACAAAACTGCATGTTTAAACCCCCTTTTTTTTCCCTCATGAGTGACAATCAGGAAAATATTCCATCAGAGGACACGAAGGAAAGAGTTCCCTTCCTCCCCTTAACCTGCTCAAGATATGGACCTTCATGGGTGGAAGTACCAGAGAAGGATATTTTTTCTCCACCTAAATACCGATAGCTGAATGTTAAAGAGACATATAATGATAAACCAACTGTTTAGTGTTCTTGCACATATTTTGGTACCTGGAAAACTTAAACACTACCAATATGTAAAATAAGCCTCACAGTGCTTCACTTCCACGTATGTCTGAAAACATGGTATCTCACAATCTGTACATTATCTGCACTTATTATAACATGAGAGTGAGCCACCATAATAGTACCTGCCAATCACCTTTCATATCCATCTAGATCTCCAACTGCAGTTTGGAAGCACACATGAAGACAGGCAGGAAAAAGGGAGGGTAGGGAAGCTCATCTGGATTTAAAGAGACATACAATGTCAAGTTCTTTCGGCTTTAATTGCAGAATTCCTGAACATGTAAAGGCTTAAGGTAGGACTCCAGAGGACACAGGACAACACAATTCATTTTTCACGGAGATTCCTTTCTATCTATTTTTCTTCATGTGAATAGGTTGAAAACCTGAACAAAAATGCAAATTGACATCTCAACTTCAGAAAAAATATTTTAAATTAACCTTCATTAATTAAATAAAACAAATAAACTGACCACTGGTGTCTCTGAAGTCTCCTTTTGTTCCTGCTCCTGCTCCTGCTTCTGCTTCTGCTGCACATTTCCCTGCAGCTCCTACCTGCTGGTCTAACTAAGCAGCATGCTGCACACCTGCTTATGCTTCGCTCTCTCGCTCCCCTTCTCTACTCTGCCTTCTTTCTCTTGCAGCAGCACACATGACCAAGGAGACAGTAAGGACTAGTAAATTTTAACTAAGATAAACTAATCAATACATATCTAAACAACATTAGATGTCCTTTCTTCTGTTTGGTTTGACATACACCAAAACAGAGTGTTCTGAGAAAGGCTGTTTAGAGCTGGTTTATGCAGGGTCAAAAACTTCCATTGGTGCTTGATACTTGTTTTATTTTGACCAAAAGAATGAGACAGACCTTTCAACTGGATTAAGAGGGACTGTGTAAAAGGTAGAATGGTGGTCACCCTTAATACAAATGATCAGGTCTTGAAATGAAGGTTGATTTTTATTATATTTTATTTTTTTTGAATACACATCTTTGTATTCTTGAATGCACTTATTCATGGTAAAATTATACAGGGATCTTTTTTCTTAAGTACATACTTTAATACCTTTTAAAGAAGGCACCCCAGTGCTTACAGTGACAATGTGACTGAGCAGCTTTCACTCAGATGGACTTATGTTTGACCAGAAGTATCTTTACTGATTTCTGATTTCTCACTCAAATAAGCAATGTGCCAGAGCAAATAAAAGCTTTTCCTGATGCTGTTCACACCCCTTTAAAGACAGAAGTGCCACTCAGAGACGTGTAGATTTAAATTTAGATCATGTTGAGTAATGCCAAACACACTCTGCAGAGACAAAGACATAATTGAAGTGGAGGCAGGAGAACAAAAGATAAGTGTGTAATGTTTTTTTATGGTGTTCATGTCCCTGACTTTATTAGCGCAACCATTTTTAGGAGAAAGCCGACAGCCTAAACAACAAAGGCGTCCCTGGTCAAAGACAATAGAGTCCATTTATACCCATTGAGTCTCTTAGCAGGAGGTACGGAGGAAGCTGCACTCAGTGGGGTCAAACAACATCAGGCAAATGAAAGGTCCAGCTCAGGGAGAAATGGGTTTCCTCTCATCCAAACGTTTCTCTTCGCACTCCATGTTTGGTATGCTGCTGGATGCTCCATCAAAGAGTTCATTATTCAGAGATAATATCTGACATTGAACAAGCACACAACCCAATTAGCACTGCAGTTCTGGGATTGTTTGGGAGGCTTTTATTTTTAATTCTGTCTTAAAGGAATGTTAGAGACGACTAGCCAAATAACCTTTTGGAGGCCCTGCAGGGAGAATAATGTAGTCAATATCCAACAGCACATTGCTTGTGAATTTGAGATAATGAGCATTTGGGGGGTTCTCATGTGTGCTTATTTACATTATTCTCATTTGTAAACCTCAAAGTGAGAGTGTAAGCATGCTAGCTTTGTAATGGGCATTTGTCCTTCCTCCCTCTATCATAGATCCTCATTTAAAGCCACAGGAAAATTAGAGTAATGAGCATAGTGATCTGAATGTTAATGTGGTTTCAGCTGGGGAAGCTGCATGTACCTGACATCTCCCCCTGTACTTAAGATGAGGAGATATTTATATTAATATGTGTTACATCTGTGGTGCAGGGGTGGTAAATAATTAAATTTAATAAAGTTACTCTAACTGAGCAGCTTTTTGTGCACATGTACTTTTTAGCCTACTTTTTAAAGCATTACTTTCATTTTTATTTTAGTAAGTGGGATGAGTTGTACTTGCTTACATCTGTAATAAGATCTGAGAATTAAGTAAAAATGTAACAGGGAGGTAAACTGATCAAAGTTCTCCAACAGTAAACCACATTCACACGCGAAGATTTTGACAGACTTTGCAGACACAGAGTGAAATTTCAGACCACGTCAAGGCCATGCAGAAATAAGTTAACATCAGATGGGCAAAGCTGACGTTCGTCGGGGACTAAAAGTAGAGGGCAGATTTAAAAAGGAAAAGATCTCCCGCCTGAATGCACTGGACTGAAATCTTTACACTAAATATGTTTTTGAAGCAGTTGATGCTTTTTTTGAGTCCTGTGTTGATCTGCTGTAGAGACAGAGTGTAATAACCAGTTTCTTTGTTTGTGGTATGTTGTGCCTGTTCACAGAGGGGGACTCTGTGGATCCAAACATTATTATAAAGCAGTACTTTGTTTTCAGCCTTGCTGGCTGTCGGCATTATAAAATACATTTTACCACTACTGCTTTCACAACTATAGCAATGTTATCTCATCACCCCGTTTGTGCTTGTTGCTGGATCAATTGCGTCCTCACTGCAAATGAACCGCTCTAGGGGTCAAATGGAAGCAAGCCAAGACCACCTCTTTCAGGTGAGCTTGATGTGGGTATTTTCATTGAAACAGGTGTATATCACTGTGCTCATATATAAGTCAAACAGGAAACGCCAACTTGTATAGGAGTAACTCTTCCAAATGGTCTCGGCGTGAATATAATGTTGAAGAACAAGTGTGTGTGCTTTCACTCATAAAAAGTGACAGGACAACAGTGCACCAGACAAACCTTGAAAATCCACAACATGTCTGTTGCTTAAACACAACCAGAGGAGAGGGGAAAGAATGGGAGAAGCACATATGTGTGTGTGTTTGTTTGCAAGGCATTGTGACAGAGAGAACATGAGCTTTTAGTTTGGTTATGTATATGTAATATGTATGTAACCCTTTCACCACAGGCTCGTAAAATATAACTCACTTTATGTACCAGAAATATAAAGTATGTACCCTTTAAACATAAAAAAAACTGTCTAGTGGTGAAAGAGACATCCCATTGTAAAATAACTGTCAAGAGTAAAGTATGATTTTCACTCTCCTGAAAATATCATTTAGAGGCTACCCAGAAAGCTAAGTGATTTAGCTTTATGTAATGCAAATGAAATTGTCCTTATCACTTTAAACCATGCAGCAATAAACAACACAAACACAGTAGCTCAGTCTTGCATGTGTATTAACACAAATGTAATTGTCACCATGAAACATTAGAGAATTAGAATGCCAAAATGAGAAGAAAAATAATTAACCACCCCATTAGTTTTTAAGAATTTTTGTCTGTTTTAACCTGAGTGCACTCTTTTAACGGTTGGTTTTAGCAAGCTTGCATATAGTTTTGTTGGCGCAGCAGATGCATCAAGTTACATCTAAATAAGACATTTTTGACTGGTAGCACTGGGGTAAAGAATATTAGCTGCTTCTGCAGGGTTGTCCTCGTCCCTGTTTGAAGGAGATGTTGCCTGCACACTCAAAGTTTAAAAAGAGCTATGCACTGTGCTGAAACCTGCAGATAGTTGGTTAGCAAACCAAATAAGCCAACACAATGTGGTTTTATGATGTCTTCAAGGTCTGCTCACTTTAACTACAATGAGTCAAAAGTAAGTAAAACTTGGGTACTGGTTTGGTGGAGTGGTAGGCAACCAGGGACAACCCATATACCTGCTTCTGCCGGTCCGGGTTTGAATCCAGCCTGTGGTCAGTTTGCAGAGTGTCTTCCCCTACTCTCACTCCCCCCTTTCACAAGCCTATCCACTGTCTCTCTCACTCCTGTCAATAAAGTCCTAAAAATGTCCAAAAAATCAGCTTAAAAAAAAAGTAAAAAAAAATTCATCATGATGTCCTAAAATGTATCTTCAAGAAAAAATATCATCCTTGCTTGTGAGTGACTGCGCCTTATTGGGAATACTCCTTTTACGCCCAATCATGACAATCACCTGTTTCCAATTAACCTGTTCAAAAGATAAATGATCCAAAAATGTGATTTTATTTTAGCATTTCTTAACAGTTCCAGTCTTTGGCCATCAGGTCTCTTGTCAAAATACACAGAGCCTTTACCTTTTTAACTACTCCAGTGATGTTAGTTAGCCATTAGAACAAAAGCCTTTTTGTTGTCTGCTTCTCCTTTCCTGTCCGCTTTTTCTCCAACACTTCAAGTTTCATCCAATTTACTCTCATTAATCTTTTAGGAGCTGCCAGGAGTGGGCATGATGAACTGCTTCTGAGTCAGATTTACCAAAAAGGAAAAAAATGCTCTCTTTTTAAAATAGAAATACAAATATTCCGATCTAGCATGTGATATCTGGATCCAAAGTACCTGGACGACAATATATCCCCATATCAAGATTTTGTTTTCTGTCAGTTATATTTACAACACAAGTGAGTGCCTCAAAACTGATGACTGCATTCTGCAAGCAAAAAATGCTTTGCACCAGGGACACAATGACTTGTATTGTTCAGGAGTGTCAATCTGGGTATAGGTATACATGTGATATTTGACTCCCCTCCTTGGTGTTAAAGTACTCCATTAAGAATGAAGCCCTTTATTCGAGGTATGTCTGTATTTTATCAGTTATTTTCAAAAATGAACTTAAGTGTTGACGAACATTCTGAATGGGTGTTCAGTATTTCCATCCGAGTTAACCTCATTTATGATGTAGGCGCTGCCAGGAGTAGGAATGAAGAACTACCACTGAGTCAGGGTAAGATTTGAAAATAAAAAAAAGAAAATGTTGCATTTTAAAAATAGAAATATCAATATTTGGACCGAGAATGTGATAACTGGTTTCTTTAAACCAAGACGACAATATATCTTCATATCAAGATTTTGTTAGTTTTACAGTTTTACTAATGAACTGCGAGGAAAAATATCTCTACCAACAGCAATGACTATAATGTTCCCCGTTTTTAATTTAGACTAAAATTGGAGTAGAAATATTATGAATGTCATGGGCAACTAGAAGAGACGAGAGTGTGACCAGTGCTGCAAACTTGTGTGTGTGTGTGTACAGTATATTCACATATATATATACATATATATATATATATATATATATATATATATATATATATATATATATATATATATATATATATACACACACACACACGCACACACACACACAAGTATACAGCACAGGCTGCGTTCCCATCTCTTCTTTACTCAAGAAACTAAAAAAAAGAAAATGAACATCAGAAGCTAAATATAACCATTAGAGTCATTTAGAGAAATCTGAACAGAGCCAAAAGGCAAACAGATTTGAGTCATTTCATGCTTGAGTGCCAAGCCTGAGCTTCCACTTTTAAAAGTCCTGACAGAAATACATATTTGAAAACATGATGTAAGGTCTCTTAAAATCTGTCAGGCAGTACTGTAAATCCATTAGCCCTCCCATGGGGGCGAGAGACATCCACTGACAGGCTCCCTCTTCCTCCCTGATAGATGCTACAATTACACATTTAGCGACAAGTCAGATCTCATTTGATCAAGCAGCTCTTTGCTGTCAATTTTTCAGGCCCTGTCACTTATTTAAATAATGTTAAGGGAGTAGGGGGTGATATGACTTGCTGCTCACTTTTAATGTTTTTCAACATTTGAGTCAGTTCTAGGTTAAGACAATCTGATTTTTCAGGCAGCTCTTAAGTACATATTTCTCATTTTCTTTCATCCTTTCCTCTGTTTGTAAAGGGAGTGTAGTTTCAGCTCTGGTTCTAATGTAAAGTTTCCCTCACAAGCAGAGTGGAGTTGAACAAACGTCTTCCTGATGTAGAACTTAAGTGAATATTAATTATTGACATTTCACCAAAACACTGTTGTGACATTAAGCTTTGATTAATAATTCCTACTCCTCTTTTTAGCCCATTTTTATTCATTAATTCTGCATCCTAGATGACAAACATTAGAGCCAATTAGATCCATATCATTTGCTGGACTTTCCTCCTTCTCGCTTCTTTCACAGAGTACACTGAAAATGAAGTCCATCTCTCGCTTGCTCACACAAACACACACCAAATGTCAGCGGTGAATGTATTAATTACTTTCCCACGATCAATGGAGCACATTAAGTGAAGTCCAATAAAGTATTTTTGACCCTCCTGACCCTTGCAGAGATAATTTGCTGTTGCAGAACAAACATCTGAATTACTCTCAACTCTCTCTTCCTTTGAGTGTCCTTCTTTACTGTCTCCCTGAGGCTCCAACTTCAGTGCAACTCATCAGTTTGACCTATCCAGCAGGGGTCACTGTGGCCCTTAGAGAAGTCCAGCATAACCCCTCCTCTGTTATGCTGCACCTTCCCTGTTCTCATGCAACAAGCACACATTTTGAAAGCGAGCCATTTGAGAGCTTGTGTATAATCCAAAGAGTCATTTATTTTGTATGTAATGTGTATGTAGTTTGACATGTTACAGCTACATGAGCCGTGTGTGAAAAATATATTGGCTGAAATAGACACCTCCAGGATTACAGGGGTAAGACTATGAACACATAATGAATAACAGCATCTTAAATGATGTTGGCTAGGGCACGTGTGCTGTTTATGGCTCAGGGTGAGTTGAATATCAATTACATGTTGTACAAGCTCAGCCGTGCTTTCTACTGAAATAAACAAATGGGCATTTTTTAAAGATCTGAGGGCTGACCTCCAGGGGGTTGGTGGTTTTCAATGAGTAAATAAGAGCTTAAATCATTATTTTCAGAGGTGGGATAAGGACTTACATTTGAAAGATATTGGAAAAAAAAATATTGAGATTGGATTTTTACGCTGACGGCAACAACCAAAGCCAGAAGCATTCTGTTTTAAGCTGTCTGTTTCTGCTTGAGTCTGTCAGTCCATTCAGGTCATTGCCTTGTGAACACGATATCTCAGAAACAAGGATGCAGTTATTTGATTTGGAGAGTTATGGGTGAAAAGTCAAGGTCATTGAGTCTTTCGGTCATCCTTTGACTGTGAAAACAATATCTAAAGAAGGCTTACAAGGATTTTCATCGTGAACCCCATATTGTAACTTGAAGGTGATCTAATTAGATCAGGGGGTGTCCAAACTTTTCACATCGAGGGCTGCATAAAGAAGAATACATGGGTGACTGAGCCATTTGCTGCACCTCACTTTTAGTGTATTTAAGTTAAAGTTTTAGGGTTTGGGGGTGGGTTATTACCTGTCAGGGGGCCCTTGTAACCCTGGACTATCACTGGATTCACACCTAGTCAGGCCAAGAATGACTTCTGAACAGCGGAGATGGGAGACACTGACGGCTTATCTTCACTGTCAGACACAAACCAAGAGTAAACTGTAAGTATGTTGGTGCTTGAAGATGAATATTGCAATATACTTTGTAAATGAGACCTTGTGACAAGGTTAAATATGGCAGAAAATGTTCATGATTGATGGTATTTGTGCTGTAATCAAAATGTCCTCATTCATTCAACTGTTTCAGGGGCCAATTCAAAATGGGGAGCAGGCCACATTTGGCACCCGGGCCATAGTTTGGACACTCCTGAATTAGATTTTGGAGTTCATGGGTCAAAAGTCACTGTCACAGAACCTCATGTTTGCCTACTGCACATCGATACCTTTTTTGTGAATGCAATACTACAAGAAAGTTTTCACAGATTTTCTTTGAATTTTTATTTTTATTTTATTCAAACTTTGCACAAATGCCCACCATGACACAAGGATAAGCTACAGAAATGTTTTAGTTTCAGGGTCAAAAATTCAAGATCAGAGCCCCTTTGCTTTTGAGTTTCATCTTGTGAATGCATTTCTGTGAAAAATACTTCTGTAAAACTTTGTACATGTGTCTTTTACTTTTGCTTGTACTCTGTATAAAGATTTCTACCTGTGAATGTAATATCTTAAGAAGGCTTTTAGAGATTCCATAAGCACAAATGTCTATCTGGATGCAAGGGTAAAGTATTGAGACGTTGAAGGCCATTTGGCAAAGATAAAGGTCATGTAGCCATATATTGTTTGCGCAACACAAGATTTAAAGAATACTGACAGGGATTTTCATTAAACTGAATTAATATCCTCTCTGACTTAAGAATGATTTGGTTAGAGTTTTAAGTTCATAGGTAAAAGTTCAAGGTCATGAAGTTTCATTTCCAACCCTAACTGTTAAATGACTAACTGTGAAACCAGATATCACATAAATGATTTTAGGGATTTCCTTCAAACTTGACACAAATGTTTAACATGACACAAGTTTAAACCAGCAAGACTTTATGAGTCAAAGGTCAAGGTCATGGAGATTTCTGGTCATCCTTTGCTTTTGAATGCAAAGTCTAAATAATTTAATAAGGGTTTATTGTCAAACTTTGCTCATTTGTCCTCCCAAACTGAAGGTGACCTGATTTGATTTTGGAGATCATACGTCAAAGCTGATATGTCACCATGTTAACCAGCTGGATATGAATGCCATATCTCAAAAAGTCTTTCCCTGATTTTCTTTAAATTTTACACTAATCCGATTTGACTTAGAAACAAACTAGCAAGTTTTTGAAGGGACAGGTCAAATGTCTTTGAGCCTCAGGATTATGTCTCTGTTTTGAACCGGATATTTCCAGAAGCCTTTAACTGAGAAGTGTTTTTGGGGAAAACTGTACCATTAAGTTGTATTTTGTTCAAACGGTGGACAAAGCTGTGGTGATTACCTGTGAAAGTTTGAGTGAGCAGGTCCACCATGCACACTTGAGGAGGGCTATATAGGCAATACAAGTGAAAAAGTGAGTCTTTTTAGGCTGGCTATGCTACATGATTTTTCACCCCATTTGCCCCTCTCGATGATCAAGGCAGGTGTGACCCATTTCCAAGCTTGTTGCAACCAGTCATTTATCCAGGTAATCCTCAATATGAATATTTCCCAATGTGATATTAGTTCTCCTAGCTTCAAATTGTAATTATCAAACATGTTGTATTTATTGGCTGATCAGCTATCATTCCCATCACAAACAGACCAGACATTATGTCACATGACACTGTAGAAACAGGGACACCTCATGTCCCTCAAACATATTTCCTCTGTCCCCTCCTCTCCACTCCATTTCCTTGAGTCTCATTATGCATTTATTGAAAAAAAGTTTGGGACCCATTAACATACACAAATGAAAATCTTGTGTTAAGTCTTAACAGGATAATCTCAAAAACAGATGTCAGATCATTTGCTTGTTTTTTCAAAATAAAACACCCAACAAACTCTTTTCAGAAAAAGAGGAAAAAGCATAATTATTTGTGTTTGTAAATGTGTCTCGGTATCAGGTAGTCAACAGCCCACTATCAGACCATAAGGCAATGGTTGGAGATGTCTATCTTATAGCATGTGGATCGCTTTTACTAGCCAGCACTTTATTTAACAACCTCAAAGATCAGTGTTTGAATACTGAGTGGATTTGTAATGCTGAGGTTAACTGCATGACTCTGACACAGCAGTCATAGGGTTTCAGGACCCATTGATCATGGAAACTGGTTTTTTCATCTCATGTAGTGTGTCATGGTGACCAATAACAACAAACCTGTCTGGGATGCCTCACAACTCCTCAACAGAAAGTCTAATATGTTAGACTTTTGTCCGGCCTCCTACAATTTGTTCCTTCATGTCAGAGACATTGACCATGCAGGGGGAGCTCTGCACGTGTGACAGTCAGAGATGTAAACATACTGTGCTATATAAATAAATTGATTGATTGATGCCCTGAGGGCTTTGAAAATAAGTAAAGCTGTGAAAAACAACACCCCTGCCATTATAACAAATTGCAGAAGAGAAATTTAGGACAGAAACAGCAGCATCACAGTAGTACAATGTAACGTGAATGCATGCATTAATAATCAAAATAACTTATCATTCATCATTAATGTTTGTAAAGAGAAACAAAAGGATAGTAATTTAAATACAGTGTGTATTGTTGCTGTCCTCTATGTCAGCCCAAGTCCAACATCATCACATCAGCTTGGCCCACTTTTAGTCACCCTGCTACAAGTTCCCGAAATTGTTGGAAATTTGACCCACATTAGAACTTGGCGATTGTGCTTGGCTGATGAATAAAGAAAAACAGACTTTAGTGTTTGATTGCTACATTAATTGTCCTCAATATATTATTTTGCTATCTTCTCCAGCACAAGATCTGATTTACAACAAGGATTGTGCTAATCACTTTCAAGCACCAACACTACTGGCAGATTCATGCAGTTCTCTCTTGATTTGAGTCTGAAAGTTGGGGTGAGCCATCAGTATCTGCTCTCCTCTGCATGGAGAATCATTTTCATCTTGACCAGGAGTCCATTTAGTGGTGGCCAGCGCTGACCAGGGCTCCTTAAAGTCTTATTGTCCACCCAAAATCTTTTATCTTTTGATTGACTGCCTGTTGGAGGTATTAATGAAACTCTGTGATGTGGCCTGTTTTTTTTTTCTATAAGCATTTTCAGTAATCACATGTATACGATATTGATCGATTTAACTAATGCCAAACCAGAGTTTTTTTTCTTTTTTTTTTTTTTAAGTAGCCTGGTCTTCTCTACAATTTTTTGTCTTTGGTCCCTGGTGAAAAAAGTCCCTGGTGTAGTCTGTCATGCTTGTCAGCAAGTCACAGCCTGATTTCATGGCTCTGTGGCTGCCTAGTCAGACAGTGTGACCATCGATACTGACCAAAAAAAATTGCATAGTCTGACCTCACTCATGAGTTACCTGTGACCCATAAGCACTTTGAGTTGTCAGACAACTAGGGAAGCTAAAGACTGTTTTACAATACAAGTACAAATCCAACAGCCCATATGTGAAAGGAACAAAGGATCTAGATCTAAATCAGAACACCTTAAGCATGTCTGGTACATTTTATTGTATTTATATTAAGCCCAATTTGCGACCATATGTGTCTGGAACTACAAGAATCTCCACAGAGAGAGGAAGAGGCACAGAGAGGGATTTTGTGTGTCCTTAGACAGCTGTATGCACACAAAGAAACACATACACTGAACAACAGTCTGATAACAGCTTGTGTGTGTGCTCAAGTAAGCAAGCATTATGATTCTTGCATATATTTTTGTTTTCAGATGAACATTTCTCAGATATTAAACTTATATGTGTACAGAAATGCATAAGCCTCACCTAAGGCAGTTTTCTCTGTATTTCTGCTGCTTTACCACTGGATGTCCACTAAAAAGACAAGGTCAGCCTGCCATGTTCCTGCACTCGTTCAACACCAAAGACATAATCTGTGCAATTAGCACCAACTGCCAACAGGGCTCTGCAGCAGACTAAAGGAAAATTGGCTTTGACTTGTTTTTTGTTTTCCCTTTCTTTTTCACTTTGTTTGAAAGATTTTAAAGAAGTGTAGTTAGAGACAACATAATGGCAGCTGGTGCCACATTACACAGGAGCCTTGCCTCTAAGCCCACACAGCCCTGTGAGCTGCTACTATCAGTGAGCCCTGTCAATGAGAGAAACAAGCACAGGACACAGTGATAGATCCCCTCCTCCCGCAAGAAGACACAGTGAAGGCAGTAAGAGGGACAGGAAAAAGAAGGATGAAGGAAGAGATAGAGAACATCAAACCAAAGAAAATCAATGTGGGCTGTTCTTGTCGTGTTTCTCAGGCATGGGAATGATAAGTTAATTGGCTAACGATCTTCAAACTCTGGCTTCTTCCTAATCCCCCTGTGTGCCCTGCTGACCCTCAGTGTGTTAGGCTGGGAGACTTTCAACTTGATGCTCTTAGAATGACATATTCTGCTGTTAGTTATTACAAAACACAAGCTTTACGGACAAGATTACGTACAGCCAGCGTGGTAAGAACTATTCAAGTGCGCAGAGGAGGAAATGGATGGATTGGATTCCAAGGTGGATGGCTCACTTCAGTGAGCAGAGTAAATGCAATTATATCATCATCTGATAAAATTAAGGAAGATGGTTGTTGTGTACTGCTTTGCCACTTTCTTTTGAATTCTTTAAAATAAAATGTTTGGTTTAACTTTCATGCTAAACTATCATGACAATCAAATAAAACATTTAACCTCAATGATCTTGTAGTCCTTCAAAAAAACATCAATTTTGCATCACCATTATAGTCATAATATTTTTGAATGCATCTTTTTTTTAAACACATCCATCTGTTCTTCTTAATCTTTCACACAAACCATCTTTGTCTCATCTTTAAAACTTTCAATTTATATATTATTACTTCTCTTATTAAGTCTGTGTTTTTTTTCAGCTCAAGATTCCTTTCTTAACATTTCTGTAGAAATCAAATTGAATTTCTTTGCCCCCTCCTTTCATATTTTATGTTTATATCTTTATCTTTTTACATAAACTTTCTTTTTTTTGCAATTTCTTAAAGACTCATTGTAGTGTTTTCTGGGGTTTATACAGCCTTTAGTTTATTTAACATGTCCACCCAGCATGATAGAGTACCTTTATGAAAAATACACAAAGTCCCAGTGTCAGGACATTGATCACTCTTTTTGGCACCAATATCTGCAGTGCAAAGCAGAGGCAGAATGAAAGCAGAGTTGCTGAGCAGCGCTGAACTGACCAATTACCACAGAGTAGGCCTGCCAACCAATAGGAGCATCCAGGCTCACATTGGGAAGGAAGCCTTGAAGGGGCAGGGGCTCTACTTGAGCATCTCAGACTGAGAGAGAATACAGCTGGATCAGGGGTTCTCAATGTGTGAAAACTGGAGGGAAACTTAATAGGGCTGACACAATGATGGATCTTAACCGCATGATTATTGTGGCCAAAAAGTTTCAGGATAACCAAATAGTCATAAAATTGACAGAAAATGAACCATTTCTTTAAGTCCCCTTAATCTACAGCCTTATTTTTTGTCTCTGCTGTGAGCAAATGCATAGTGAGTTGGAGAGAATTGTTATAATAATAACTAGAAAAGCACTCAGAGAGCGCAGACCTCCGCCAAGCAGCTTCGGTCCACTTTGGCGAAAAGGGTCCTATCTGGCAATGTTAAAGAATCCTTTAAAAAATTACTGGATCCATATGGTGATCTGGATCACCCCCAAAATGTAATCAGTTCTTCCATATCCCATTTCTGACAATTCCTGAAAATTTCATCCGAATCTGTTCAGAACTTTTCAAGTTATTTTGAACACAAACAAACAAACAGACAAACAGACAGACAGATAGACGCCGGCAAAAACACGACCTCCTTGGTGGAGGTTATAATAATAATAATAATAATAATAATAATAATGATAAACAACTAAGTAATAATGAAAAAGCAAGCAAATGAAAATGCAGAGTGATGTGACCTACAAATCTTATTACAATATTTTTTACATTTATTTATTTACTTTTCTTTTGCCCTTTATTGTAATACTATACTATCACATAACTAATTAAAAGAGATTGTGTATTTAAAAAATCCATTTTCAAAAGCTACAACCACTTCTTACTCCTAAAAAAAAGTCTACAATTTCACAAACAATACATTTACATGTAACACAGAGAGATGTTTTGTAAATCATTAGTTTCAGTTAGTCTGTCATGTCTGTAACTGACCTGATGGTTTATTATTCTCCTGAGTTTTGTTAAGCTGCATTTCGAAGCACCATCTCCTGTTTCAATAGTTCAAATGCTTTCAAAATAAATACATTCACCCACAACTACAAAAAAAAAGTATTTTATTGTGAAAATATTTTTGAAGGCTTTTTAGTCATGATGGAGCTTAACATACTACAGTCAGTCTGCTAGTTTGCAGAGCTTTAGCGCTCTGAGCTGATTCTTTGGATCATAATAGACTTTGACATTTGCAACAATGGTTTAAACTTAAGTCTTAACTGTTGTTTTAGTGGTTAGAACTGAGATATAATGGCTGCAGCCCTGGATCAAAACAATCCACATCAATATATTACAACAGTCAGCGTCCGACCTATAGGCAACCAACAACGCTCTACAAAGCAAACACATTTCATGTTACTTAAATTTACAGACATCGAACTTGCAGAGGAGGGAACACATTGTAAACACACACAGTGCATCATATGGCGGCACTGTTTGTTCTGAATGTGTGGTAGTGTGTTTGCTTTGCTCTGCTGTTTGGGACAGAGAAATTCCTCCGCTGCGCTGTTGTTGTCTGTCCACCTGGCTGGAGGGTTAAGTTGTCCCGAAGTTCATTGCCAAAAAGTCTCAGGGTATTACCGTTTGCCTATTTTTAACTCAATATGATTAGTGTCATTTTTAATAAAGACGACTATCATCCATAGTGATATTTTGCAACGGTCCTAGAACATATCAAGTCATTAGAAGTGAAATATGAACCTTAGTTAAAGCAAAATATGGGCTCTTTAATATGAAATATGTTACCAAATGTATTTTTCCTAAATGTTCTCCCCATGCATGAGTTCTCTCCGGGCACTCCAACTTAATATGCTCATTAGGTTGATTGGTGACTCCAAATTGCTCTAAGATATGTGTGTAAGCATGAATGGTTGTCTGTCTCTCTATGTTGCAATGTTAATGGCTGATGACCTGTTAAGGGTGTACCCTCGCCTCTTACCCATTGCCAGCTGGGATAGGCCCAGGACCTGTGACCCCACAAGGGATAAGGAGTGTAGATAATAGATTGATGGATGGATGGATCTTTCCTCATCTTCATTTCTTTATAAATATTGCCATTTACTTCTGCACTACTTTAAGTTTATTGTATGTGTCAGTTTGAATCAGATTCTCTGATTCATTTCCAGGTTTAGTGAGTGCAAAAGCCATGAAATTCTTTCTCATAGCTCATCTTCTGCCAAAACATATTATATATGCGGGCCATGGCAATTTAATTCAGCAGGTTTATCTGTGCTAGTGTTAATGATCCATTTTAGTTTAAATAAGATGCATTGAGACATCTGAACCACATTTAAAACCATTTTTAGGCAAATGGAGAAAGCACGTGATCATTAAGGTTAGCCAAAGTGCACAACCCTCTTCAGATGGAACAATACTGAACTGTTTTAGAGCTGAAGATGAAATACACCAGCATATGAAAACCTATTCTTAGTTTCCCTGCACAAAGTGTGCACATGCTGTGATATGTAGGCTATCCATAAAGCTGCACTTCTAATATTAGTTCAAATTGCACCATTTCCCATCATCCTCCATTTATATGAGCACCGTTGAAAAGGGGAACTTTACTGACTCCTATAAGCCCCAGGAACGGATCAGAATCTCTGAAGAGGTTGTGTGAAGTGCAAGAGCGCAGAATATTTCCCAGCTCACAGCCCCAGAGATACTGTTGGCTCCAAAGTCATATTTACTATGGGATTTCAACCATCATGCCATGCAATCCTAAGGAAACATACCCTTCATTCACATTTAATTTGAAAGCTGTGTAGATTTCATGGTGCTTGGTATCAGGGGGAACAGGGCGAGGAAGTGAGGGAGAGGGAGAGGGAGAGAGAAAAGAGGAATAAACAGAGTTGCTTCTTGGAACTGGCGCTTTTATGCAAGTAAAGCTTTCCTTTCAAAGGTGGGTGAGGGGTCAGGAAATGAGGAGGTGGAGGTGGGAGAATTCTTCGATTGGCGCTTCCCCGACCTTGCATAGCTTACAAAAGCGAGTGCCCCCCAGCCCACCAGACAAACACTCCATCACCAGCAGCAGGCCTTCATCCCTTTGTAGACTCTCTCTTTTCTCTAAGCACCTACCCTTGGATCTTACAGTGCTGGCAAATACTTTGTTTATTTAGTTGATTTACTTTCCAGATGGAGGATTTATGTCACATATGGCACTGCAAAGAGTTCCAGAGGAGCAGTTAAGTTTATATAAAAGTTGAAATTTGTTTAGTACACATAAATTAACCCACTCATATTAAGCACAATATGGTAAACACTTTTCTTTACAGAGAGAACACTGTTAGAGAGCCTTGTGATATCACAACAAACTTAAGGAAAAAAAGGTTATTTGGGTTGTTAACCCATTTTTTTCTGCAACAGTGCAGAACATTTGTAGTATAGCACAGATACTTTTTTTTCCTTAAGTGGTTGTACAACTGCACTGCAGTTGTAAACATTTTAAGGTAAATCCATAGGTCATTGTGCCAATCAATAAGTGATTGTAGGTGAAAAAAGATGGTGTTATCGGTGTCCTTTATTTGCCCCTTTGGTGCACAAGTCACTAGACCCCACTCTACGTCATAAGTGGGTCAAAAATGACCCATGCATCCATCCTTTATCGTTGCTGCTTACCTCTGTTGAGGCTACAAGGGGGCTGGAGCCTCTCCCATTGGGTGAAAGGTAGGGTGAGAGTTGGGGTACACCACAGACTGGTTGAAAGGCAATACCAGTGCTGTCATACAGAGAAAAATAACTAAACACTCACAGTCACACTTGTGAAAAATCTAGAATCACTGATTAACATAAGGAGCATGTTTTTGGTTTGTGGGAGAAAGCTTGATTACCCAGAGAAAACCCATGCTTGCACAGAGGAAGAAAAGAACTATACTAACGCTTCTCTCATCTACCCCCCTCTTCCCCGGTGGGGTGGGTGGCTGTTCATCCTTTTCAGCTAGGGTCCTCTACCAGAGGCCTGGGAGCTTGAGGGTCCTGCGCAGTATCTTAGCTGTTCCTAGGACTGCACTCTTCTGGAGTGAGATGTCTGATGTTTCTCCAGGGATCTGTTGGGGCCACTTCTCCAGTGTGGGGGTCACTGCCCCGAGTGCTCCAATGACCACAGGCACTACCATTGCCCTTACCTTCCAGGCTTTCTCTAGCTCTTCTTTGAGGCCTTGGTATTTCTCTAGGTTCTCATGTTCCTTTTTCCTGATGTTGCTATCACTTGGGATGGCTACATCTATCACAATGGCTTTCCTTTGCGGCTTATCTATGATTACAATGTCCGGTTGGTTGGCCATTACCATTTTGTCGGTCTGTATCTGGAAGTCCTACAGGATCTTGGCTCAGTCATTCTTAATCACCTTGGGAGATGCTTCCCATTTTGACCAAGGGGGCTCCAGTTCATATGCTGAACAGATGTTCCTGCATCATTTTTTATGTGATTCTTCTTTCTCCCATATGCCTTTCCAGTATTGTTCAGTGTCCAGCCTTGGTGGGTTAGCTTGTGTGTTATTACCTTACCACTGAGAATACAATTTGGCTGGTTCAGTGGAGAACAGCCAGTTTATTCGCCTAGCCTCTATCTCTCTTGTGTATCTCTTCAGTTGGATGGTCAAGGCTTTAAGTCTTTGTTTGGCAGTTTCCAAGGCCTCACCTGTACCTCTTGGGTACCTATTTCCTGGTTGCACCTTTCTGGAGTTATTCTCTCCATATTACCTTAATTTTAGCCTCCAACCTTCTCCATTGTGGACACTGCCCTTTGTTCTCATTCACATTACCTATCTGGTGTCCAAGCATCTCAAGGATCACTGTTGCTGTACTGTATATCAGTTCATTGGTCTCAGTGATGTTTGTAGTGGGAATCATTTTTATCACTGCGTTTACATTGGCTATGACCTCTGGAGGCACTTCACTAATCCTCACTTGTCAGTATCGGGGTTGACAGGTGCTCATCTTAGCTATGATCATATCTCTCATCCCTCAGGTCAGTTAGTTGTTCGCTCATCTCTGGGACTTGGTACCCAATCTTGTGGGGTGGGGGATGGGGTGTCAATGTTAACTTTTTTTTGGACGTTGGAACACTGAACTACTATCTGTTTCCGTGTTAGCTGTTGCAATAATTTGGATAATTTGTTAGATATTGAAAGACATTAATTAAAGAAATTGATATTCATTTAATAACTCATTAGCACTTGTTTACAATTGGGGCACCACTGAGATTTCCTCAGAATTAGATTGATGTGATTTCTAATAGATAGTTAATTATTAGTCTTTATGTTTGTTGAAGCTAAACCTTTAAAATTAAATTAACCTCATAAACCTGAGTGAAAGTCCTCTTACAGGGATGTCAGATCTTCCAAACACTTTAAATTTAAGGAGAGTTTATTGATAATATAAATGATAAATGGCATAAAATGATGTATAAACAATAAATGGCATACTAAATGAATTGAAATGGTATGAAATTAAATGAAACCTGAATAATGGATGTTAATTTAAGGTAGTGGAAGGGTATATCTCTCTCTCTCTCTCTCTCTCTCTCTCTCTCTCTCTCTCTCTCTCTCTATATATATATATATATATATATATATATATATACATATATATATATATACATATATATATATATATATAGATAGATATAGATAGATAGATAGATAGATAGATAGATAGATAGATAGATATATAAAACTGGTTATATTGAGTGATAATGAAAGGAAGAATTTGAGCGGAGTGTTACTAACAGTTTCGGAGGCAGAGTAAAAAGAGGGAAATTAATTAATTGAACTACCCAAAGACACATCAACCCATCTGAAGGTATTTAAACAGCAGAGCCCTTACTTTGAAGCTGCGGGGGTTTCTCATGGGTCCTGAGTCACCGGCAAGGAAGAAAGGATGCTTTATCCTCGTGGGGCCTTGCGATGAACTGGCAAATGGTGGTCTGGTGCTCTTTTTGATCCTGGGAGACAGTTTCCACAGTGAGGGGTAACCGAAAGGCTACGGTAGAGTTGCAGCTCCAAATGTGACTCTCTGGATTCTCCTTGACAAGGATGAAGCAGGTTAAGAGGATCTCAAATAGCTGAAAAAGATGATTCTTGAATTTACCTCAGAAAAAGTAACTCGTTGGCCAGATAATGTTGCTTCTGAAGTTAATAACAGAAATCAATGAGTTGCCGGGGGACAAAATTATCAAAGTCTCCAGGCTCACTTGCACCACGGAAAAATCAAAATCGTCGGGCGGAAATGAACAAACTTTAGAAAACTTAGACGAGGGACGGGAAAAGAAACGTGTTGACATAGAGAACAAAGACAAAAGAAAAAGTATAAGGAGCAAAAAGAAAACCAAAAAGAAGAGAGAGAAGGAGCCTTTGTCTCCTGTTTTTAAACTTATCCTAAGGGGCGTGTATCGCTGCATAAGATGAGGGCTGTCAGATTACTTATCAAAACTTGTATCAACTTATGTTTTGCCAATAAACAAATTGAAAAAAACTTTAAAAATCACTCAATATAACCCACATAGCTGAAAAGATAATCTAATAATGAAAATTTTGAGACCAAACAATCATGTTAAAATAATAAGAAAACATGAAAGTTGTTACTCTCTTAATACACAAATAAACAAGCAATGTAGTTCATTAACTTCAATACATAGGCTTTTTTTTCTTTGTAGGTAATCCTGTCAAGCGTAGAGTGTAAAGATTGTATTCTAAACATGCAATAAAATACAGCTTGAATGAATTCAATGAAATGTGCATCTTTGGCAAAACTGTCTTTCACTAATTGTTCTAAAGGGAGGCGCTGATGATCCATGAGAGATTCCACTTCAGACAGGGAGTAATTTGTAATTTTAGTAAATTTTGCAGCAGAATCACAGAAGTTACATCCACAGAATATACATCTCATGACACAATAGAATATCACATTGCTTGACATGTCTGGGTTTTTTTAAAGTTTGTAAGTGAATTTGTGTCCTCACAATTTACACTAATCCAACTTCAGCTCTTAGGGGCTGTCATCCAGCTATCCAGACATCCATTCTCTGTCCCACCTTTGTCTTTCAGGGTTGCAGGGGGCTGGAGCCTATCCCAGCTGACATTAGGTGGTGTATAACCCAGACTGGTTGCCAGCCAATAACAAAGCTCACGTAAAGAGACGGACAACTATTACACACATACTCTCACCTCTGAGTAAACCAATTGACCAAGTAAGCATGTTTTTCATATGGGGGAAAGGGTATACCTGGAGGAAACCCACTCATGCACAGAGAAGACATGCAAACTCCGAACAGAAAGGCCTCGCCCAACCAGGACCAACCACTTTAAGGCACCAGCACTGCCTCCTGAACCACTATACAGCCATTCATGAGCTTCCAGCTCAGTCTTGTTCATGTGGCACTGGATGATGAACAGTTCCAGGGCATTAGGGTGTGATGTCAAAAAGCATACTATGCTATAAACTTGTGCCAGAAATGAAATGGCACAAGAATGCAAGCTCACAGTTCTCCTTTGCTTTGTAAGTTGCCTTTTTACTTTTTACTGCTCACATCTTTGCCAGGTGCATCCGATTTTCTAAGTAGTCTGTCCTCACTAACACTTGTGCAGGGAATCATACCACACTGAGAGACTTGCAACAATGAGAGTTGTGGCTTTCTCCCAGGCATAACCAGCATTCAATTCCACCACAAGAAACATTACCTCCTCCTCACAAACAGCTCTTAAATAAAAGATAGACCAAAGGGAACCCCAAAACTTGCCTGAAACAACTGCAACAACAACAAAGAATTCATGACTAAAACTTTAAAAATAAGTGTGTCAAAGGAGGACAGAAAATGATCGCAAACTTAGTGTGATACCGTTTTTCTTTTTTTTGTTCCCTTTTAAAGAGGTGAACAGGAAATGAGGGAGATTAGCTGCCAGGGTTGTTCTTACTATCAGCACTAACCAGGATCTTTCCTGTCAATGTGAAGGCTCACCCCCAAACAGCATCAGCCAATCACTACATTCAAGAGTACATCTAAGCATGAATTTTTATCAGGTCTCAGACATGAGTCATTTGAATTGAATAGCATTTGTCATATCACCATACTGCGTCTGATTTACCCTCCCTTGGTCATGCAGTATTCCTCAAATATGTGATGGAATGACAAACAAACTCCATTCAGGATCAAATTAACCCTCAGATATTATTTCTGTATGAAAGTCCTGAACTGTCAGTCTGATCATACTGAACCTCTTTGACGGCTGAACTCTCCACAGAGCTCACTTTTGTTTATTTGTCTTCTTATTTTTAGCAGAGAATGAGGCACTGATGAGGGATGGGGCATGCAATCCTCCACAGCATCGCCATCAGCATAATAGCTCAATATGATGGATTTATCTGTGTATACCAGTGTATTGAGCTACTGTATGTGCTCCCTGACTACAGGCAGCACGTGTGCTGTATAATGTGTGTGTGTGTGTGTCTAGGACTGTAAGTGAGTGTCAATGTGTATTCCAACCTCTGCAAAAAAAAGAAAATGCTATCATTTTTTCCCTCAGGAGGCAGGCATCATATTACTTTTATGCTTGCTGAAAGCAAACGGGAGCCTAATAACCCTACCTTCACTCACTTAACTAGACATACAGTATCTGTCACTGTGACTCTGCAGAGGGGCTCAAATACATTCGGAGGCACCAGTAAATGCATTTTACATTTGTGTGAAATAACTTAACTCTGCATAGGTGAGAATTAACGTTAAGTTTTCCCCAATTACCTCCACCAAGGAGGTTATGTTTTCGCCGGGGTCTGTCTGTTTGTTTATCTGTTTGTCTGTTAGCAAGATTACGCAAAACTACTGCATGTATTTACATGGAAATTTTACCAATGGTGTGGTTTGGTCTAAGGAAGAAGCCAATACATTTTTGTGCTGATCCAATCCAGATTGATGTCACAAGAAAAACATTGAAGCTTATAATATAGTCCCGTAACTTAACACTGGGTCATATTTTGTCCCACCCACAGCACCATCCGATTGGTTACACGCTCTGGTTACATGCAGATTCAGAGCACAGTGAACAGCCAATCAGCACTATAAGCTGTGCATGCAGTTCTGCTCACAGACAAAGTGGAGAGGAGGAAATGTTTTTCCAATGGAGAAAGCCTAGCGCTGTTCCTGGAGCCTTGGTATCTAAGATTAATTAAGGCAGCAGACTCTCCTGAAATTGTAATAAACATCCCAGTCCTCTACAACTCACAACTACTAGTAGCATTACTGTGAGCCCATTAGTGTTATAGAAACATACGCAGCAGCTCTGCTCGCTCGCAGTCCCTCCAAACATGGTGTTTAATCACTCGAAACAAGGTTGCTGATAATGTCAATATCACCCAACATGAAAAACACACAAGGTCCCCAGCCCATAAGGTCGGAAATACAAGAAAAATAAAATATTGCATATAAAAAAGCCAAAAAAGGTAATCTATAAAAAATAAAAGTATAACATTAGATGAACATATGAATCAATAGCCAGAAAGTGAATTAGAGAAGCATAACTTAAATAAAATGGGAATTAAAAATAGTTAAGACAGTAATATATGAAATTTAATCTAGAAGAAATCAGCAATGGAGGAAGGACCTTAAAGTAGAGGAGCTAAAATCATAAGAGAAATAAAGACATAAAAGGCTTAAAAGACTGTAACAGAAATAAGATAGAGATAGAGATTAAAAATAAAAGGCAAAATCACAAAAAAGCAAATCTGCAAAGGTGAGTTTTTTTAAAAGTGACTTTAAAGAAGTGACTGATTCTCCATGAATTTTCTCCTGCAGCAGATGGATCCAAAGTTGAAGATCTCTGATGGAAAAAGCTTGATCACCTTTAGTTTTGAGCCTTGACCTTGGAATGACCAGGAGGCTGTCACCCGAGGATCCAAGGCTGTGGGCTGGCTCATATGTGATCAATATCTCTGAAATATATTTGGGGCCAGGCCCATGGGTGCTTTAGAAGTAATCAGTGAAATTTGAAAACTGGAAAAAAAAAAAAAAAAAAAAAAAAACTAGAAAAGCCCTCAGAGAGCACAGACCTCCGCCAAGGTGATCCAGATCAGTCCCAAAGTTTAATCAGTTCTTCCATATCCCATTTCCAAAAATTCCTGAAAATTTCATCCAAATCCGTTCAGAACTTTTCAAGTTATTTTGAACACAATCAAACAGACAGACAGACAGACAGACAGATAAACACCAGCAAAAATATAACCTCCTTGGCGGAGGTAAAAAGAAAAAATCTAAAACTAAGGGGGAGCCAGTGAAGGGAAGCTAAATTTGGGGAGATGTGTTGTTGTTTTTCATTAATTCATTCAACCTTTATTTAATCTCGAAAAATCACTGAGGGTGTTCCCTCATTTTCAATAATGTCGAGAGTACAATGAACAACAATACAAATATAAAACAGTTACATTCAGAAGCAGCGTAATTCATTATCATTGTTCTAAACTGACCAATAGTAACAAGTGCTTGCAGTTTAAATGTTTGTTGTAAAATGTTCCAAATGAACGCAGCAGAAAAGCTGAAAGCAGTTCTTCCAAAGAAAGTGTTTACCCGTGGAACTTCAAGCATCAGGAGGTTACTGGATCTTGTTGGGTATTGATTATAAGACTGATTTAACAGACGCGTGATGTATGATGGCATTTTACCAAGTAAGGCTTTATAAATTAATAAGAACCAGTGCCTGTCATGTCTTACATTCAGGGGTGTCCAGCCCACTTTTCCATATAAAGTGCAATGGAGTAACCTTCACCAGTAATTAATCTGAGGGCTGAGTGATAAATAGAGTTCAAGGGTTTAAGAGTAGAGGCAGAGGCGTTTCTATAAACAACATCACCATAATTTAAAACAGATAAAAAGACAGCTTCAATAACACGTTTCTTACTTCGCAGAGGAAAGTTAGTTTTCTTCCTGTAGAAAAATCCATTTTTTTGTCTTAACTTGCTGGCCAGGGAGTCAGTATGAAATTTGGAGGTGAGTTTTTGATCTAACCAAATACCAAGGTATTTATACTCAGATACTCTCTCAATGCTGTGTCCTTTTAGGGTGGTGATGTGAAAACGACTGTCATTGATGTCTGTGGCTCTGGAGAATAACATGTATTTGATTTTACTTGGATTGAGAGCCAGTCTTGTTAAAACTAGTTAAAAGCCAAGCTACTGCATGCTGAACTAGTTGGAGGTGAGGAAAGAGTTTTTTGTGGAAATTTAAAGTAGTCCTGTCTTGAGAAAATTAAGATGTGGATTATTTTTGCAAGGTCCGGTGGGGTGAGTATTTGTTTTATTTTTAAATGGATCGTCAGTGAGAGAAAGATGATGACTTTATTGATAAGGTTTGAGAAGGTGAGCTCACAATCAAAACTACAGCTAAACTTCTGGCTAAGGGTTTTATGTTTACTGAAAGTGGACTGAGGCTGATCGGTAAGAGGGGTGAGTTTTAATGTTAAAGAGGATTATTTCAGATTTTGAGTT
This sequence comes from Cetoscarus ocellatus, assembly GCA_037902135.1. Classification (NCBI taxonomy): domain Eukaryota; kingdom Metazoa; phylum Chordata; class Actinopteri; order Labriformes; family Labridae; genus Cetoscarus; species Cetoscarus ocellatus. The sequence goes on from JBAMNC010000262.1 coordinate 950,617, forward strand.
GTTCATTTGAAGAGAGTTTTCTGGCATCCAACTGTTGTCACTAAGACAGTCCATGACAACAGCTAGGCCTCTTGGATACTTAGGTATCAGAGGACGGTTTAACTGTGTTTCATCTGCATAGTAGTGGAATGTGCAGTGCAGTGTCCCTGATACCCACAGAGTTTGTAAGATGCTCATTAAAGTTGCATGATCAACTGTATCAAAAGCTGCACTGAGATCTTAGAGAATTAAAATTGAGCCTTCCCCCCCATCTGCTGCTAAAAAAGGTCATTGGTCACCTTGAGGACGGCCATCTCGGTGCTGTGACCTGCTCTAAAACCAGACTGAAAATTCTCAAATAAGTGACATCAAAAGACAAAAGCTGTTTTAAAAATGAAAGTTTTGAAATAGGTTCAAAATTGTTAACACTGGATTGATCAAGGATTTAATGAAGGATAAAATACTGGGTCCAACTTTGTTAAAAAACCTTTTTGAGAAATCTGGTGGGAATAAAATCAAGACTGGGCGTAGCTGATTTCATGTGGGATAAAATATCAAATGAAAAGGATAAGGACCAGCTCAAAACTTCTAAGAATTCCCCTACCTGTGTGTACAAGGTGATCTGGAGGGGTGATTTGCTGCTTGATGTTCTTCCCTTGTTTGATAACATGGATTAAAAACTTCTCACAGGTAACTTGAGAAGCATTGGTAAAATTAGAGTGGGAGGGGTTGAAGATGGACTCTAAAACCATAAATCAAACTCTGGAAATAGAATAATTGGCTCAAATTAATTTAGATTAAATTGTATTTTTTACTGCCTTCTGGTAGGTTTTCATAGAATCTCTCCGGAAAACCACCAAACCAGTTTTCTTCCATTTTTCGTTTGCTTCTTCCACATAGTACTTTATTCCCCGTGTGTACTCTGTAGCCAGGGCTGGGGTTCTTTAGTTGAACTTTTTCTTTTAAAGGAGCAACAAAGCCCAGGATGGGTTTAAGAGAATGATTAAAAAGAGAGACCAGCTCTTGTGTTAAAATCAGAATTAAGACTGAAGGCAATCAAGGATGCCAACATAAAAAGCTCCAAATACTTGCTAACAGACAAATGAAAAATCCCTCAATAAACAGGAGTATTATTAGTAAAAGAAGGCTGAGATAAAACCACTGAAAATAAAACCAGTTTGTGATCTGATACACAGATATCCTTAGTTTCAAACTTATCAGGGCAAAGATTAGTAAATACAACCAAATCCAGACAATGCCCTTTGAGTGGGTTGGTTCCTGTATTACCTGGGTTAGAATAAAGAAAAAAAAAATAGATTAAAAGATTGAAAAAGTCTGGAGTTTAAATTAGATGCACAGGCAAGGGTTGGTGGGGGACAGCAGACATGTACATTTAAGTAATGTAAAATAAGAATTTTGTCTTATTGAGATAATAAATGGGATAAAAACTCTGAGAATTCTTGAATAAAAAGTTGTGTTTGGGGGGGTCTGTAGTTGATTAAAATTAAAACAGGCTCTTCAGATAAATGCAAGGTGCTCATAAAACTAAAATTGTCAATACAATGGAAGTTGTAAGAGGGACAAGATGATTAGAACCAGAAGTACAAACTGAGGATTCTGATAAAACGCTCTGCTCCTCGAACAAGTGTGGGATTGTGCCAGAGATAAAAACTATCTTTCCATTTTCCTTTAAAACATTAAAAAGCAAGTTAAAATCTCTCTTTGTAACCTCAGACTGTCTGCAGGAGGTGTTGTCAGTGCTGACATGCAGCATAGTTTTAGCAACAGAGGGAGGGAGGGGAGCAAATGGGGAAGTTTGTCCAGAGTTATGGCGACTGTGGCACCAGGAAAAAAATTGAGTAATGATGTTGAATAATCTGATATACCTGGTTATGGAGTCTCTGTTGATTAATATGGTGGGGAGAAGGAGAGGACAAGGACCCAAGGTGTGGTCCGTCTGTGCTGCGGACGGTAATTGTTGATGGTGGTGGGCCAATGCAGCTGGACCAGGTGGAGTTGGGGTAGTTGATGCCCCAGAGATGGCATCTTTTAGCAGCCTGCTGGTCAGCCCTGGCCACCCGCAGAGCAGATACAGCAGAGAGCTGCCTCCACTGGAACCAGATCCACTGGGGAAGGTGTAATCAGTGCAGCAGCAGGATCAGGGAGGTGGACTTTAGCATCATCCCTCAGGACCAAGAAGAGAGCAACTCTGACTTTGGTTTTAACAGAACCAGATGACATATAATCTTCAGTTCAAGACATTTGCATTAACACTTTCATAATTACTGCCTGTACAAAATAAAGCATCTAATCTGGAAAATAAAAGACAGACGTGCAAAATCAAGTGATTGTGGATTTGTGTGACAACATCCAGAACAGATACACTGTGGTATGGCATTTAAGCAAAAGGGACATTGCAGGGTGCACCTGTAAATGTATCTGAATCAATAAATAGAGTTAAAACAAGGAGGGAAAGGAGGAAAATGATGATTTGTACAAAGTCATTTAGAGGCCTGGCAGAGAGGGAAAAGCTTGGTAGATGTGTGTGCATCAGCATATGTGTGTGTGTACATGTTGCCACTGCCTGCAGTCATTGATGACCCTGCTCTGTCACACCAACAATACCCCTTGTTCAGGTCAACACTTCCCCATTCCCAATGTTAACGACCTGAGAGAAGCCCTGCTTTGCCCTCAAGCAGTTTGCCAGAACATCCTTGGGCCCTACCAAGTGTCCCTCCCCAAAACTCCTCCTGCATCTGGTCTTGTTTCTCTGCAACAGCTGGGGCTACAACGTTCTGAGCCCCCTGATACCTGTCAGTTGCCCTCAGGGACCCCTGGGCTAGCCAAGCCTGAAAGGTCTCTTTCTTCAGCCTCTGGCCCATATTGCTTCACTGCAATTCTAAGAAAATCATATGGCTCTGGCCTCAGCTGTTACCTGTGCAGAGGCATAATGATATACTGTATTAGGAAAAGAATAGCTCGCATGAATAGCTTCTATAACATATCAGATTCATAAATAACAGTCACATTTGCTGCTTGAAATTGTGTTAAACCTCCATGTGGATCAAATGTGACACCTTTCGGAGCATTACTTGTATAAATGTTACAGCAACACTGTAATTGATTTAATAATGAGGACATGGAAGAAATCACTAAGCTTATTCACATGATTACACATCAGGCCTCCTTTACTGGTTTGATGATACATGATATTTCTCTGAAAGTGTGTGTAAGGTGTGTTTTCACTCCCGGCTGTAGTCCAAGAAGAAAAACACAGTGTGTGTTAATCATGCACTTTATCCTCACATTCACTCAGTGTATGTATTTACCCAGGGGACCGGTGTCTTTTCTCCGCCTCCCATATAATAATAACTGCAACCTGCCTCAGATAAAACACAGCATCTGTGAAACAGCAGGGTGACTGAGCACACAACACAGACTACCATTACAAACGGACCACTGCACACCGGGCCCTATCTTGTACACCTGGGTGACCAGATAAGCCTGAGAATAAGGCAGGGTGGGTGGATGGGAGGTGGGGGTGGTGTTTCTTAGGGGTTGACTAACCCATCAACCAGCGAAAAATCCAGGCAGGGTTCAGTGATTTATGGTGGTGGACGGGGGAATGGTTCAAAGCTGGATATGTTTTCACAATGGAGACAGAGGATAACAGACACCAGGAAACAATAGTTATTTACTCATGATTCAAATTTTCATTATTGGATGTAATTGTCCCTTACTGATAACTCTCCTGTCTTTCAAGGGTCAATAAGCCCACAGAGGCAGTGATGGAGAGGAAATGAGATGAAACCACAAGAGAGGATTGGTGAAACGCACAGGTAATCCTCTACCCTCTTTATCCTCTTACAAACTCCAGGTTTGCACTTCTACCTCATGCTTTCTGCCGCAGCTTCTCTGTGTTTGTGGAAAACAGTTTGGATTCAATGTCAACTGTGAAATGAACCAAATGTCATGAAACATTACAACACAGAGATTATATGAAATTGGGAAATAATTCACAGCTACATTCTGATAATAGTTTGAGATCAGTTCAGGTAAATCAAAGTATTTGACATCTTTTACCATCTGGTTAGGAAACTATTTGTTAGGTAGTGTCCACATTAAGGCCTTTTATTATGGAGTTTACAGGAGTTTATGTCTTTTTGTTTGTATATTTGTTTGTTCTCAAATTTACACAAATTACTAAACAGATTTTACTGAAATTTTCAGGAGACGTTGGTAATGGTCCAACTTATTAGTGACTAGATTTTGGTGGTGATCTGGATTGGGATGTGGATCCTGGCATATTTTAAAGGATTTGTCTACAGTGTGAGATAAGGCAGTTTTCAATGTTTTGCTAATAACTCTAGAAGTTTGGAACAGATTTGGATGACATTTTCAGGGAATGTTGGTCATAGGACAAGAGACAAGTGATTAGAATTTGTTGCCCATATGAATAACCACCGTTGGTAAACAATCGTTTACCAATCTCAAACTAATAATGATAAGTGCTGAGGTAGGTTTTCAGAGTAGATAAATCATATTATCAGGGTTACTTTGTTGTGGAACATTGCTTTGTACTTTCTAAATGCTATCTGGTTTTGATCATTTTTAACGCTAGAATCACAAATGATTGAAGTTTACTCACAGCTGTTTGTCAGTTGTGTGTAATCTTGGGTTAATACTATTCATCTCTGTAGGACAAAAAACTGTTGTTTGTAGTACCTCAAATATTAATAATTTTTCACATAAATCCACATTTTTTTAAATGGCCATTGAGGCTTTACCTAAAAAAGTTTACATGGGTGTAAACTCTTGAAACCCCCAAGAAATTCTCTGCCATTTGCATGGAATATTTTTTGTAATACTAAAAATACAATCTCAACCCTTTAAAAGCACAGACAAGTTCAAGACACCCTTTTGAGGACAGCCAGGTCTATGAGAAAATCACTGCTGCAATGATGCTAGATTGATGTACAGAAAGGTGTACAACCATAGAGACAAAATATACAATTTAAACAGAATTTGAGTCCGACTGAACATCATACAAATTGCTCGCAGATCAATGGTGACAAAGCTTTTCACTTTTGTTTATGATTCCATTATGACTGGGCTATTGAGGGCAAAAAATTGAAAACATGCAAAGCAGTTTGCAGTAAAACCTTTTTTCCATATTTACCTCTGCCAAGCAGGTTATGTTTTCACCAGGGTTTGTCTGTTTTTCTGTTTGTCTGTAAATCTGTTTGTCTATTAGCAAGATTATGCAAAAACTACTGGATGGATTTACATGAAAATTTTTATAGAGGTGTGGTTTGGTCGAAGGAAGAAGCCAATACATTTTGGTGCTGATCCAATCCACATTGACAGCACAAAAAAAAACCATTTCAGTTTATAAAGGCAAATCACATTCATTTACAGCATTATGGGAATTCTAATTTAAAAAAGTAAGGGCACGTCAAACAGCCAATCAGCACTGAAAGCTATGCATGCAGCTCCTCTCACAGATATAGTGGAGAGAAGGAAGTTTTGCCAATGGAGAAAGCTTGTGTGTGAGTGTAAAAACCTAACCCCCAAATTCCACATGGAGCAAAACCACGAGGCTTCGGGCGCAGCGTGTTCGCTCTAACTGACAGGCTGGAGACATCGCCCACTGGAAGGGCTGCGGTGACATTTTTCATTCCACAGTGTGCCTATAAAATAAATATAGGACAATAATGTTGGGTGGAAATCACAATTTATGGGTGGAACTGAGCTGCTCAGAGTGCTTTTACTCTTATTTCTACAGTCATTTATTATCTCTAAATAGCCATTTGTGCCAATCTATGGTGCAGTTTCTGTCTCAAATGAGACAAAGGGCTACATCACATGACTCACTTTCACTTTTATTCTTTTACAAAGCATGAGATGATGATCCTGTCTCTTATTGACCTTTGAATACTTTGAAACTAAAAAAAAGAAAGGAAGAAGACACTGGATACATCAGATTGGTCAACAGACTAACAGGAGGTGGTCCCTTTCTTTGAGGGACATCACTGCTGTTTATTTTATCACAAAAAGTGTTACTTAAAGCAATCCTTAATCATTTAATCATCTAAATGGATTAACATAAATAAAATTCCTAAAAAAGCTCTTCACTTGATAGCTAAATTAAAATCTTTTGGAAGGGATATATTTGGCCTGTAGCCCATAATGACGAATTAATAGATTGATAGTTGTAAGGTTCCAAACTGTAAGTTAAAAATATAGATAGTGCCTCTTGGAGGCGCTAGTGAACCTCAGGAGCTGGGGAGTTGATTTTCTGTGTAGCTCAGTCCATGCGGGCTGGGGTAGGGGGATAGAGGGTGGCCCATTCAAGTCCTGATTGAAACATTCTTGTAAGTCACTTTGCTGCTGAGGAGATGCAAGCTGACTTCCAGGGGCACTGCCATCAGTTACCACAGTTGGTAAAGCTGCTGAAAGGGTTAGTGCCCCTTGCCTCCGGAGCTGCTGCCATTCATCATTAGTGCTCCCAACCTGACCTAACCTGAAACAAAAAAATTGAAGTTGAGATGGTGATACCCTGCATTTACAACAGCATGATTTAGTCATAAAGTATATCCTAAACCTCAACATGGACACAAAAGGGTACCAAAAAACCCAAACAAAGACACATTAATAAATGCTTAGCAGGCTTTAGATATGCTCAGTGCCTTGAAGATTAAAAAAAAAGGGTTTAAAAGAGTCTCTGCAACAAGGTTATACTATTTTTTTCATCCAGTTTTATTTCTATTTAGTTTTGACTTTTTTGTTTTCAATGTCAGTTTAGTTTTGATTATTTTTTAATAGGGCGCAGCAGTTTAGTGCATGTGCGACACAGTAAGAAGTTTGCTGGTTCAACTCCCTGTGTCAGCCAGTTTTCATATTCTCCATGTGTCTGCTTTTACTTCCAACGACCCAAAACATTCATTCTGACCGTGTGGTTGGCTGGGAGCCCGTTCAGAGTGTACCCCGCCTCTTGCCCAAATTCAGCTGGGGTAGGCATCAGACCCCTGCAACTGCAAAAGGCATAAGTTGTATGGATAATGGATGGGTGGGTGATTTTTTATTGATAATGATACGCAGTGTAGTTCAATTATTATATTGCAAAACTGTTTTAAGTTGAGTTTTCACTCGTTTTGATGTTTTGTGGTTAAGGATGTGCCTAAATTTTAGTGTCTTGGATTAAGTGTTATAACTTTTTTGGAATTATTATTTTAATGCAAGAACCCCATCAAGTTTCAGATATATGTTGTTGAAAGAGTAAAGAAATCTTTGCCATTTATGTATGTACACAACCTTCATGTCCCCCTCTTCATAAGGCTATAAACCAGTGCTCCAGGGACACCCTTTAAAAATCTGCAGATATGCCCCAGCTCATCAAAGTAGTGTATTTACAGTCACCCTTTACTCACTCAGCATCTGCTGCATCTATACTGGATACTGTTGATGAGACACAGAGGGTTGAGAACATGAACTACACAGACACCCAGATAAGCCTTAAAGTCAGACAACCTCTCAAACATTTTTGCACATCTCTTTTTTTTCATCTATGCCAGTCAGTGCAGTCCCCTAGCTAGACCAGCTCTCTCTCTCTCTCTCTCCCTTCTTCTTGTATCTATCAGCTCATAATAATCCATGCAAGTCTTGAAAAAGAGGACAATTTCTCCTCAAAAAATGACTGTTCTGTAAATCAATGTACTTATCCAGAGAAAAATAAACAAGAACAGGGCAGTAATAAATGCATACATCTTACATGTTTGTGTACATGTATGGGCTACCTTCAGTCAGCAGGTGAATTAAAGCTGTTGTTGTAGATTTATTTATATTTTAAAGAAATGTCTCCAACAAATATTTTAGGAGAACTCAAAAGAATACAGGCTTGTTCAGCCAAAGAGAGGAAAGCAGGGGTAATTTCTTCATTGAATAAGCACATCCTAATTTGAAATCAATGTGCCTGAGGCAATAAAAGACATGCAACATGCATACAGTCTGCTTTCAAAGATTTATTTTTATGTTAGTATCAGTTAACAAAAAGTGTTTTTTTGAATGTATTTTCCATTATTTGTTAGTTTCAGTTAATGATAAAAAAACATGCAGAGCATATTTCGTTTCCCCTGTGTTGAGCAGGTGTAAAACAAGTGCTGTATGAGAAATTGTTATTATGACTAACACTCACACTTTTCTCAAGTAGGTAGCCTATTACTTTATCAAGGGGATCTGTCCTGAAATTAATAAAAGAAAAACCTGGTGAATTTCCAAGATCCCAATTTACCATAGAGCATAAGCAAAATCAGAGTTTTCTTACAGTTTCAAAACGTTCTCTACTTGTGTGTCCCACCTCCAGATGATACAAATCTCATCGCTTCCCCAAATAAACAAAAAACATCGCATCGAAAGTAAAGGTTGAAATCAAACATTTGTATTTTCTAAATTAACTTAAAATCTTAATCTAATGAAATTTATTTTGTCTGTTCAATCAGTTCTCCCTAAATAGTTCTTTTGTTTATTCCCCAGAAAACACCTTTATCTGCAGTAGTTCGACCTTCTGTTTGTGAAATAAAAAGATACATGAAATCCAGTTCAAAGAAGGAAAATCCGGCAAAACAAAAAGACCAATCGATCGCATAAAACAATGGTATACCAGAAAATAAATCTCAAAATGTGTGGATCTTCACCAGAATCCTGGGGGAGATAATCCTTCATGCAAGATTCCTTTGTCTATGGGATCTTCACTTGTTTATTTATTGTTTTCACCCTTTCTTTTCCTTGAATCACTTAGTGACAATGTCACATTACAGCATTAATTTTTGTCATTAAATGAACTGTAGAGAGACTCTACAGCAAGATTTTCAAATAACTTTGTTTTAGAATGGCAAAGAAATTACCATGTAGCATGAAAATAATGCACTAATACCAGGTTAATTTAACCCACCATGAAGTTTCAGTAATACAGGAAGCTCTAGTTGTTTAGTGCTTAACTCAGTTTTATTTTACGTGTATCTGGCTCTCCTGTAAAAAAATGTTTTGGGCCCCCAAAACAGTCACATTTTGAAAAACTCCTGCTAGGCTTCTCTGTTTACAGCATTCACATGAAGACAGGAAAAATGTGTTTTGGGCTTGATATGTCATAGTTTCTCCCCAGTGTGACATCCCTGTGCAACGTTATCACTTTTTTACATTACTATTTTGCTGCTGCAAAATTTGTTGGTATCTGCATCACTGAGTCGACAACATGCTTAAGTTACAAAGCAAGGTCAGCACTTTTAACAGACTTCATGTTACTCTCAAAGAGTGACACGTGAACATGGTCACAAGTTAGACCCTAACACTGGTCAGTTCTTGAGTTTAGTCCAAACCATGTGGTTTGTGATCTATTGGTGAGTTATTGTCAAAAATGTGGAAAACTGCTCTATCTAACACTGTTGACAAATCCTTGAGAAAATTGGTGGATCCACATTATGATTCGGATCACTACCAAAATCCATCCACTTGTGCCATTACCAACATCTCCTGAAAACGTCATCCAAATCTATTGAGAATTTGTTAAATTATTAGCAAAAATTGAGAAAATTACCCTGTCTCGCAATGTCAACAAATCATTAAAAAATTCCTGAATCTGCATCCAGTTTCTGGTCCCTCTACAGACTCCGCTGTGACCGAGCCTTTTGTCTCCCATTTGAGTTTTTAACTGCAGTGTTTTAGTTTATCTGAAAAGAGCAGGAAGAAAATGCTTGCAGAACACAATCTGGGTTCAGAACAGAAAATGTCGACTTTAAATTCTCTATCCCTCCATGAGGAGCGATGAGTGATGGACAGAGGTGTTTGTTTATAACTGAGGAGGAGCCGTACAGTTGACAATAGTGTTCTCATATAAAGACAAACTGAAGTATTAACAAATTACTAATCACATCGTGGAACCACATTTCTAATCAATTTGGCCCTCATAACAGAGAAGATCTTTGTCAACATACTCTCACAAAGAGAATCACATACATGTCTTTTTCATATACTTGGTAGCTGCAACGATAGCTGTTTTTTACAAGTCATACTGACCAGAAATATTTTTTCACAAGTTAAAGCATGTTTTTTGCTATTTTAAGACGAAAAAACAGCCGCTCCTTCTGCTGTCTCTCAGTTTAGACCTTCTGAGCATACCCAGATGCTTTAAGTCTGATTACATGTTGGATGCATGTACTCAAAAATGATCACACACCATGATCAGAATGTGTCCACGTAAACAGTGGATCTAATCTGAATAACAGATTGAGGAAAACGTGCCCATGTAAAAATGGATAGTGACTGAGACTTCATCAGAATCTCTTCCAAATGATTTGAGTCATCCTGTTAACAAACTAACAAACAGACAAATATGAGCAAAAACTCCCTGGCAGAGTCAATAAATAGAATAAAAGCACACAGGTTATTCAGTCTGAATGCAAGAAGAGACATCAAAAGTTAATATTCCAATTAAGAGCACAATAATCATTTTGTGTTTTCAGAGGAACATAATGAACTGTTGTCAAAATATTGAGTTGTGTGTTTGACTCACACTTGTGTTTATCTAATTTTGTCAAACTTAATTATTTGTTGCAACCCAGCTCATCAACACACTCTCCTTTCCTCTTTTGCCCCACAGTTCTTCAAACATCCTCTAATGCTCTAACTTGGAATCATCATTAGTGTTGTATCCTGGTATCAATGCGTGTTTCGGATCTTACAACATACACTTTCCACCAGGTGACCTGACCAAGGTTGATCAAGCTCCGGCCTGTGTCCAAGTAGCATGCTGCTACTGACCCCACTGCTCTCCCCTTCTCACCCACAGCCATCTAGATGCCTTCTCTGCTGCCTCGACGTTGCTATTAATGGCTCTCCTCCTTCTCAGTCCAGTGATGCTCAGGGTTCCATAAGCCTTGCTGAGAGTTTGGCTGGCAAGCCCCCCTGCAGCCCATCTCCACTGGCATGCATCTGGTCTTCCAGCCATTCCTGCGGCAGTCCCCCACAAGCTCCTGGTACTTTGCCCTCTTACTCTCATGAGCATCTTCAATTTGCTCCTCCCATGGCACGGTTAGTTCCAGTAGAATGAGTTGCCTTGAGGCCTAGGAGACCAAGATGATGTCTGGTCTCAACGAGGTCTGGGTGATGTGAGATGGAATTTGCAGCTGCCTTTCTAGGTCGACTGCCATCACCCATTCCAGCGCCATGGACAGCAAACCAACAGGACAGTGTTTGGGTCTGTCCATCGGCCTCTGTCCTTCCCTGACAAACTTGATTGTTCTGGCTGTGGCGTGGGTGTATCTACTGCCGCTGATCTCCTTGCTGATTTACTCAGTGATGGATTTGAGGACCTGGTCATGTCTCCAGTGATAACACCCCTCACCTAGTGCCTTAGAGCAGCTACTCAGGATGTGCTCAAGTGTGCCTGGCTTGAAACACAGGGGGCATGCAGGTGTGTCGACTTTGCCCCATGTGAACAGGTTGGATGGGCTAGGGAGGACATCATAGACTGGATCAGGAACTTGATCCTCTGGGGTTTTGACATCCACGTCCTGCCAGGCGACATTCCACTCCATTGCCTTTTCCCATTTCATCCAGGCTCCCTGATGATGCATTGCCAAGGTCTTGGAAGCCCGTTCTTCGGGCCGTTCCTCCACTGAGGCATGTTCTTCCACCTTCATCAGTTTCCGTCTCTCCTTCCCGCTGACAGTATCATATCGGCCAGATGTTGTACTGCTGAGTACAGCTCTGCCCTGTGCCACTGTCCCAATAAGGGCCTTATCGTGTTGGGTGTTGGAGTCAAGCTTCTGCCGGCTGGACTGCACCACCTGCACTCCACTTCCTCCCTGTCCTCACAACAGTCCCTGCTCCAGACACTGGTGTCTCTTGATCCTGAGAACTGCAGGTGTTCTCATGCCCGTGCCACCATGAATTCTTCCTTGACCGAGCTGAATGGAAGCCTGAGGTTGTTGCTGTTCACATACAGCCCAGTGTCACTCAGGCTGCGTGGCAAGCCTAACCATCTGCACAGCTATCTGCTCACCTTTCACTCCAAGCCTTTCACTACTGTCATGGGAACTTCATAGATGAGCAGAGGCCAGAGGATTCTTGGGAGAATCCCATGCTGATAGACCCATGCCTTGAATCTACCAGGGAGCCCAGACTTGTAAACGGTTCTTAACCAGCCCTCCAAGTCAGCACAAGTGGCCTTGATGGAGTCTAAGTCCTTCAGGTTTCAGTTGAAGATGTTCCAGAGACTCTTCACTGGTTTTTCTGTGACAGATGGTATCAAATTAATGTCTTTTTTTCATAAATAACATAGGGCCTCAAGAAAGATGTCATATTGTTTTTACAGGCTCATTAAGTGGACAGACAAGAGGACTGGGCTGTACATTCCTTTTACGGTCATGTGGAGAAAGTAGGAGAGGTGAAGGGTCGAATGAGAAGTGGGGTAAGAAAATAAACTTTGCCAGTTTTCACAGCACAGCAAGTTATTCCTGGAGTCAATTTTGCTGTGTTCGCAGGTCAACATATCTAAAGCAGATAGAAATGTTGTTGTGGTGGTGGAGTATGATATTGACCGACAGCCCCTAGACTAATTGTAAACTGAATTTAGATGTTCATCGATGTTATGGGTATGGTATGGTATGGAAAGCGAGCTCAACATGGGGAAACTTTATCCTAACAGAGCTTGGCTGATGCTGAATGTTGTACGAATGTATTGCGATGTCACTTAACAAATGCTGTAAAAGGCGGCTGTATATGCCATTTCATCACATGCAGCAGCAGCTGGTCTCTGTATTCCAACCCCATGGCTAGCGGACAAAAGACGGCTATCCCCAAAAAGACTCCTCAAGTCATACAACAGAAGTCCAGGCCTGAGAAGGAAGCAGCTGGAGCTGACAGTGATTAACACAGCTGCAACTGAGTCAAGTCAACTTTAATGTCCAACATCAGTGTTGCCGAACTAACATCAACTTTTTTCCACAATTGATTTTAGTTATAAAAATATGGATTCCCAACCCATAGAATTGTCCTTATCACGTTATTCTCTATTTTAATCACAGTTTTTAAAGGATAACCCTTTGTGATGTGACATTTTTTTTTCATTTGTCATCTTCTCTATATGGTTGTGAAATGTAATTTTAGTGGTGGTAATTACAAAAACAATGATGGATAAAAAGCTCATTTAATAGTATCATTTACAACAAAAATGATTTTAAAGTGAAGAGTAAAGATGTAGATTTATATTGCAGCATTCAGTTTACCTCCAGTTGAATCAGGTTAAAGATATTTAAAATGAGAATCAATGTTAGACTATGTTGTTTCTGATTTTCGTTGACGTAGGATAAAGAAGTTGGAGTCAGGGGGTCCACAGCAACAGGTCCATCATGTTGGTAATCATGGCTACAGTAGCATTCCGTGTATACTGTGTATTTTAATAGACTAATAATTCTGAAATTAATATTAGGAATTGCTGTATTAATAGAATATCACATGAATGTCACATCCTCCAGTTAAGTTTCCCTTTTGTTTCCTCTTCATGTGTCATGTCTTTTTCTGTTTTATTTTGAAAGTACTCACCCTTGCCTCTAGTTTCAGGTTTTGTTTCCTGCCCTCCCCTCTCTGTGTCTCCCTGATTGTTGATCCCCTTCACCTGTGTCTGATTACCTTGTGTGTGTTTAAACCCCACTTTCCCCTCTGGTTCTCTGCCAGATTGTCTTTGTACCTTTTGCCATTGCACTCCAGCATTATTCCTCGTGTGACCCTCCATGTTTCTGATCTCACTCAGTATATTTTTGACCTCTATTTTGCCGGCTGATTTCAACACCTCTGCCTGATCTTGGATTGATATTTTGTGTAACAAACTTTTGACTGATCAAAGGTTTTTGAGACTTAGACTTGTCGAGTTGTGTTTTTGGGTCTTTTCCGGTTTAGCTTTGTTACAGAACAGGGCTGAAAATGTATTAGCAACTGTAATAGCTGAAGATATGCAGGTCCACAGTGGTAATTTATTGCATTTTTTAAGTTACTTAACACTTTTTATTCCACAAAATTACAGGCAGAGGTACTGCTGTATCGTAATATTGAATCAGTCACCACAGAAAACATCAATTAATCATCATTCATGCTCAAGTATTTCAGTCAAATTCACTACTACGTTGGTTATTGTACTTGAGTCTCTATACTGACTCGAGAGTCAAGGAACAGAGGTTAAAAGATAATGTGAAAATGTTAAAGGAAACTTAAATATGCCATGCAATAGAAGTCATGCCAATGTCATAATTCATAAAAATACACTATAAAAATGTTGCATGGAATAAAAAATAAAAATTAGAACATACCCCTTTTCCCAGGCACCACTTTGTGTGTTCACTGGAAGTAGCCTCTAGAGAACATTCAAGTATAATAACGTTTAAAATGAAAGATGTTGCCTTAGCTTTCAATGAAAGCTCTAAGAATTCCTTATTATTGTGAGGTAAAGAAATGCATTTTTCATCTCTTTCAAAAGAAAAATCTTGGCAGATGCCATTTCTCAGAGCTTCTGTAATCATTGCTTTGGCTTTAATAAAATAGATGGAAATAAATCAGTTAGGCATGGATATTTTCATACATCAGCCAAGCAGCAGAGATCTTTTCAGTATCAGTCTGAAAGATTATGTAGACTGTCATGGACATCTACCATGTGATATTCTCCTGGCCGCATGAGACTGGATAAATAGCTCTATCTCCATTAAAGAGGTGAGGCAGGTTTTAAAATTTGTCAGCTGTCAATCAACACCAGAGACCTTAGTTTCCATGGTAACAGTGATCAGACTATTAATTGCTTCCATTGTCTTCTGAAACGCAATGAAATATAAGTATCACATGTTATTTGCATCTCTGTACTTGCAATAACCAGGACCAAAGTCCATCCATGTGCAGCCCTGGGCCATGACATTTACAAGGAACCAAGAAAGAAGTACTTCAGACTCTGAATAAATGTCCACTCTGACTCAAGGATCAGCTCGTCTCCATTTGGAGACCATAGGTGAGGCCAGTAAGCTGTGGTCCCTCGTGTTCATCCCATGATTGTGAGCAGAATATTTTCAAAAGTTTTTGAGAAGGTTTTTTTTTTTTCATTTATATTTTTTAACCTTGCAAAAACTCCTCCATGACTTAGGGATTCATTGATTACCTCTTAGTGGTCAAGGCCACCCCAACTCATGACTTTCCCTTGTTGGTGAAACGCAGAAATTAATAACATGTAGAGAAATTCTTGGGGTACTTTGCTCAAATGTCTATCCTGACTTAAGGATGAACTGATTACATTTCGGAGGTTGCAGATGGAAGGTCAAGATTATGGCCTCATATTCACCCCTGGCTTGTAAACACAACTACACCAGAACAAAAAAAAAATACCTTGATTAAATAAAATAAGATATTTGATTCTGAAGGTCAAAGGAAGATCATGGTCTTTGGCCTCATGATGGACCCTTGCATGTAAACATAACTTTACAAGAATGCTCAAAGGAACTTCCTTTGTAGTTTTGCACAAATATTTGACCATTTGAACATTTGACCTTAGGAAAACCCTAGGAAAGACTTCAGGATGAACTGCTTGTATTTTAAAAGTTAAACATCAGGGCGACGTTAATGCATTATTATCTCTTACATTTAAACTCTGGTTCATAAGAATGCCAGAAGGAATTTACACCTATTTTTTACCTTGATGTACGAAGAACCAGGAAGAGGTCAAAGGTAATGGGTCTCATGTTCATTCCTTGGTTGTAAAAATCCTATCTTCAGATATGTTTGTTTGTTGTTTTTTTTTTTCAAAGTTAACAGAAGTGTGTCCTCTACATTTCACTGGTTTGATTTTGAGTGTTAAAGGTCACAGTTCACGATTATTTCCACTCATACAGTGAATGTGATACCTCAGGAATGCACTGAGGGACTTACTGTGTCTCTTCTTACATTTTTATTAAACCATTGCAAAAAAGGATACTCTTAATAAATGATAAACTAACTCGATTTTGGAGGTCACAGGTCAAAGGTTAAGATATTTTTAGAGTGTTCTTGAATGCTTCATTTTAAGAACACTGAGGGGCTTTCCTCATATATATTCAGTCTTATGAGACATGATCTCATCACATTTTTAAGTCCATAATATCATCAAAAGATTCAGAGCATCTGAAGAAATCTCTGCACATAAGCAACAAGGCCGATAACCCACAATGAATACCTGTGACCTTCGATCCCTCAGTGGCACTGCATCAAAAACCAATATCATTCTGTAAAGGATATTACCATGTGAGCACAGAATCTCCTTGGAAACAGTTTGTCACTACGTCTGCAAGTGCAAATTAAATTCTACCATGTAAAGTGAAAGCCATACATCAACAACACCCGTCCATATCCAGATAAAGTTATTATATTTGTTCGATTTCAAGGTCACAGTGATGTTGTGTCACAAAAAACACTCACACTATTTAAGAGACAAAATGTCTACCTCAAAATACACCTAGCCCTTCTTTTTTACTAAACACTGTTCTTTCACTCTTTGGTTCTGCACTCCTCCAGGGGTTAAAGAAAATTCTAGACAGTAGCTCTAACACTGACTTTGTTATGAGGTGATGATTTTTGCCTCTTTTCCAACAAGAGAAAAGTCAAAGAAGTTCATAAAAAGAAGATTAAAAACAAGATGCTTACCTTTCAAGACAAATGATTTCTTCTAATTTAAGATAAATTAATATAAATTCAAACTTCCAAATCAAAACCATTTGAAAGATTTCCAAGAGTTTCCACAAGCATTGCCAAACAGGCAGCTTCATTTTAAGAAAAACCCTTGAGAAACAAATACCTGTCAATTGAAGCCCATCAGCGGTACCTGTTGGCAGCTTATTCCAGCTCCCCTGTTGGATTAAAATTTCTGCATGCTTCTCATATCTCATCAATGATTCACTGTGACCCGATTCACTTGTTCAGCTCCTTTATCTTGGAAAGGCAACAATGCACACGGGGAGAGGCAGCAAGTGTGAGACTGTGAATTATGTACAGTAAGTGAGTTGAAGTAGACTACTAAAGGAGATTGAAGTCAAGCGCTGCTGACTGTATACATGCACTTCTGAGTAAATTAGAAAAATAACAATTCTTTTTTTAAATCCCCTGGTGTTCACATGCTTACCTTGGCTCTTCTTTCTTCCTCTCTCTCTCTTTTCCTGCTGACAAAGAGAGAACTAAAAAAGTGCCATCCCTGTTCTCTCTAAGCTTGAACCCAGAGTGCAGGTGGAATATCGAGTTTAGCTTTTATTTTATGTGAGACTTTTTTTTCAATGAGATTTGGAGAAGGTGACTTTTATTCCACGGGGAGGAGGGGGAAAAAAGGAGGATGCTCTTATGCTCTCACACAGACTGCAGCAATTGGTTGAGTAAGAGAAAATAAAAAAGGAGAGATGGGAATAAAATAGAAAATCTACTGCATTGGGAACCATTTGCTTAGTAACTGCTATCTTTGTATTTGACTCCTGGACTGCTTACTGGGACGAAAAGCAGGCAGAGGATATAATGAAATACAAAGGTGCATTACGGGTTGTAAGTAATGGAGCCATGCACCCAGATATTTCAAGGCTTACTTGCTGTCTTTAATTTCCTCTTCAGAGAATGAAATGACCTGCCGTATTAACCTTGAAGGGGAGAGCGACGATGCTTTTTCTTAAAGACTAAAAAGAGGGAATAATCATCACTAGATTGCGCAGTCACAGAGGACAGAGCTTTGTGCTGAACTCAGGGTTATTCTTCTTGACTAAAACATCCAGGGACGCTGCAGCAGAGTTTTCCACATCAAGGTGTGTGAGCCCACAGCTAAAGTCTCTCCTTTGTCGTGGCTGATCAAAACCCTCACGTCCGACGTGTCAGACAGAAACGCAGCATCCATTTCTAATGAGTCCAGCGGGGACACCTTCCTGAGAAGGTTGCCTGTGAGTCTGCCCTCGGGGTCATGGCAGGATGGGGCACAGGGATGCTTTAAAATTGTGATTAGCCCCTCGGGTCAAAGAGGGGTTGAGCCACAGTGCTCCTTGAGGTCTGGCTCAATATACTACTCCCATGTGAGTGTCCCGTTCTCCTTCATATCCCCTTTTCACTGGAGTACCATGCACTGCTCCTTGAGCTGCTCGTGTTGTTTCAAATGTGAAGGAGAAAGCAGTATGCATGAGGCATGTTGCAAAAATAATTGTCAAAAATATCATTCTGCTTTTTGCACTGTTATAGTCATACAGGCTCACAAGATGTAAATATCTAAAGCACAAGATAATGTTCAGCTGCAACCTTTGTTTAAAATAGGAGTCAAAAGTTGGTCACAAAAATATCTAAAGACATAAAAGGGGAATAACTGCAAATTGTAATCCAATTTAAAATGTATAAAATCAAGGACAGTTTCAATAAATTAAAAATTCATTTTCAAAATTTACTTCTTTACAGGCAGAGGGTGCTGTTGGATTTTCTCTCCTTTTGTTTTGTGTCACTTGGGGAGGGGTGGGGGGGGTTTCATTAGCTCAGTCAGTAGGGAGTGGGGCAGCGGAGGAAGGGATGCCATATTCCTGGTTAGTATTGAGGTGCCCTTGAGCAAAGGTGCTCAGGGAGAACTTTTTCAGGGTCAGCGGGCCATCATTTTGACATGTCTCCAATGACATGTGCATGCTTGTATGATTTGGTTTATTCGGTTTTCGAAAATACATGCTAATAGCCAAAGAAAATTGGTTATTAGTGTGTATGCTAATCAGCCCTACCCCAGCTGTAAAACACACAAGGTATTTCCAGTAGATCATCTACTAGTTACCTCTCCTAAGGCCATATGTCCACTCATATGAATCTTGGGATCATTTCTGTGATGCCATTTTACATGCTTCTGGCAAGGGGGAATGCCAAGGAGGACAGGAAAGAACTGCGCTGAGCACTTGACAAGTCTTGCAAATGGGTGCGTGAATTTGTTGTAGTGGGCCAGCTGGCTTTGCACATTATCAAAGGACAGAGGAGCCCAAAGTGCTCCTTACATGTTTCGTTGTTGTTACATACCCATTACTCCCCATATTCTGCAACATCCCTCATGCATTCTGCTTCCTTCTTCACACACTCACATGGGAGTTGTATCTTGAGTCGGGCTTATTGTTATTTTCCACTCAGGGTGGCTTTGCCGGTCTTCCATTTCCCCAAAGTTTCTTTTTCTTCTGTTGGTCTCCAGCAGACAAGATGCAGCTGTTGTTGAGTTTAAGAGAGCTCTGGCTGAACAGGTTGCACTGGGAGCATCCTATATTGGATAAGGCTGGTCACTGCTCCAAGTTCCCAAATGTGCTGTTCAGCTGTTAATTTTTTTTTTGAATGTTTAGAGTTCTACTATGTATTTTTATCCCTATGCTAGAACGAATATCCGATTATCAGTTATAAAGTAACAGCCCTTATGTCTGGTATTGATTTTACTTCTTTTGGGTGGAAGCAATGGCTAATGGGAAATGACTGGTAAATTTACAACTAAATTGTGCAGTATAAAGTATGATAATAGGCCAACTTTTGCGCACACATTCTGTACTTTCTCAAAAGTAATTCTAAAAAATAAAATTCTCCAATTATTTAGTAATTTCAACAGTAATGATAATCAATAAAATAAAATATATATATTTTAAATTATTATTATAAATTATTATACAATATATTATATAATATATTTATAATATATATTTATTAGTGCTTTAACTGTGGTTTATCAGACATAATGAGCCATTTGTGGTCATTTATGTTCATGATTCAATGGCTCATGATGACTGAAATAACCTTATAACTTAATGCATTAGCTGATGTATGAAGACAGGCTTAGTGCATGTATATTACTGATATTTCATCATGAATGCACACTCATGATCATGGCTCTTCTGTGATTGTCCATATTACAATCAAATATTAATTTTCTAGCAATCCTAAAAATATTCCCTTCTGTCCTTTTGATCTATCTATCTATCTATCTATCTATCTATCTATCTATCTATCTATCTATCTATTTATATATGAATATATATATTGATATATATATATATTTTCTTTCTTTTTACCAGCATCAACTAGGCTCTGTCATTGAGGAAAATAGGTCACTACAGTTTGATACAACTCTACAAAATGTTGTAAAAAATGTTGATTTCCTTGTAGAATGTCTCCCTCTACTCTTATCACACAGGGCTGAAGATTATGCTTGTAATAGATTCAATTGCTTGTGTTTGTAGCGTTATGTAAGTGCTGCATTATTTGATTGAATTGATTTTCAACTGCGGCACAAACAAGATGGAGCATACAGCGAGGAGAAATAGTCAGGGTTCATTGTTGAATTGCAGTGGTCTGAGTAGTTAGTAGAAAAATAGGGGTCTGGGCAGTCAATATAATAAACCTAATGGACAGCTGATTTTGAACGACACAAGGGAAATATAAAGCTGGTGCATCCTGACAAGTTGAAGCAATAATACACATCAATCTGTCCTAGTGTGTAGGCAGACATGGAGAACAATGGCTTTACTGTTTCTGTTTTGTGTCCTACAAA
Organism: Cetoscarus ocellatus; assembly: GCA_037902135.1. Taxonomy (NCBI): domain Eukaryota; kingdom Metazoa; phylum Chordata; class Actinopteri; order Labriformes; family Labridae; genus Cetoscarus; species Cetoscarus ocellatus. Next base: position 971,174 of record JBAMNC010000262.1, read on the forward strand.
GATGGTGGGTTGAGTCATTAAGTTGCAGTGCAGTTTGTACATCTGAATCAGTACAATGGCAGATGTAGTGACTTATGTAATGCAAATTTAGTTTCCATCATAAGAGGCAGAGTTCAAGTGTTCTAGTTTGAAAGGACAACTTTGCTGATATACTCTTTATTTTGCAAATTAAACAGTTGCAGAAAAATTTAGCCTCTGCTAAGGGCTATGGATTTTACTTCCATTACTTGAGGTTTTATTGCTGGCGTGCAATCGCCTTAAAAGCCAGTCTGGATGGTTTACATAGTTGAGTTTTTAAATAAATGTACAAGTGTACCTTTATGAAAGGGCAACAAATGGATACAGCATCCATACCCCAAGGATTACCATTCTTCATACTTAATTGTGCCATTTTTGTGGTATTGTATTGGGGCAGGTATCACAACTGCATTAAATCAACTCTGCACACACATTGGTCAGACAAACACAGTGTTAAAAGAGAGAAATATGGGGAACGAGGGTGGACAGACAGAAGCATAACTCCACTGATTTACATCAGATTTTAATGATTTCATTTTGACATTCAAAATTAATCACATAATAATGAAATAGTTCATGTTAACTCAGCCATGCAAGGACAGTAATTGGTCAGTATGTAGTTGTTTGACTTGTATGGGATAGCCCATGTCTTGTAAAGCTATGTTTTATGTCACTGCCGCCCGCTGTATATAGAGTGACTATGTTAACTGATGACTTGTGCTAAATGTGTTTTTGGTTGTTTTATTCACAACATTCAAGTTAAGTCATAAAACTCCCAACAAATATCTTTTGGCTTTGTTACTATTAAAGGTACATCTGATGCGTATTTTGACTTTTGTTAAGAATGAGGTAACGGCTGTAATTTATATAAACTAAGAAATGCAATCTGCTCCAATTTCTCATCTGACACATTATCATTCAGTCACCTGACAAACCAATCAAAGGGACATTCAGTGGCTTAATTCATGTGGGTTAATTTCTGTTGCCCTGCACTGTACTCTTACTTTCAAATCTTTATCCACTTATACACTTGACAGGGGTTTTAAAATGTTATCTCATCACTCTTCAAATTCTGGATGTACAATAAATTTGAAAGGAGGGATGAAACTGGAGCCTAGACACCAAACTCAAACATTGTTCTGAGGATCAATTCATTTTTTAAGTAAATGCAGACATGAGTTGTCTAACTGAATTGACACACTACATTTTCAGCATCAATTGTGTACCACAGACAAATTTCATTCAAAGTCAACCATTAATCTGCCAACTGTTACATCAAGCATTAGTATGTGTATCTTATCCTATTGTATCATGTTAGTTTTCTAGAGATTGATATTGTTTCATATTCTATACTATTTTATCATTGGTGTTTTGTTGAATGACATTGCTTAATAAGTCAATGCATTGTACCTTATTTTACCTCTTTCCTCTATATTGCAGTGTCCCTCTGTTTTGTGTCATGTCAAACAGTTCAATGTCATACCATATTATACTTAAAAATATTGTACAGCATTGTTTTCATGCTGTGCTGCATTACAAGATAGTTCACTGTCCTATTTTATATTGTACAGAATCTTACTGAACAGTAGTGTTCCATGTTGCATTATATTGTTTTGCATTTTATTGTATTGTAATAAATCAACAGTTAAATTTTTGACTAGAACTGCTCAGAGAGCACAAACCAATGCTAAGGCATTTCCAACATTGTCGTGTGAGTTGTTGTCAAAACATTCCCAAAAAAACCCATCAAAATCCATTAGTAACTTTATAAGCTATCTTGCTAACAGGCAGCTGGACATACAGACAGGCAAAAACACAAGCTCCGTGGCGGAGGTAATTATGATATGAGATAGCCTTATTCTTAGATACCTGGGTGCCTTGTCATATGTTAACATTCCCTTCTATCAACCCATTTCAATTTTTATTTACATAGAGGCCATCTTTACATTTTCATACTGTATATGTCTGCCTGTCTTCAAACTAAAGGAACCCTGAGCTTGTTGGGCTTTTCCACAATCTTCATTTGGAATTGTGCCAAGTGTGTTCTTGGGGTAAATAGTAAAGCCATTCACGAATGGTTTGTTTTGATTGTTTATATTCACTGCACTAGTCAGAGCCTTGGTATAAATCTTCAGGTGGTTTCAGCTTTCCAGCTGAGTTGAATACAACCAAGGAGGCAAAATAGTACCAGTCACAAGTACCGATATCCAAAACTGCAATTTTTTCTGCGCTGAACCCTACAGGAGCTGAGTGCCCCCCTCCCCATCATTTTGTATCTGCTGTAAGGAGACTCTTCAGCTCACTGCTCCCACAACAACTCACATTAAATTACAAAGCAGCACACTCTGTGTTAACAGATGCCTCTGATAGGTTCTTGTCAAGATTACCCATGCTGCTCTGAGGCTGACAGTGTTTTTTGCAGGGAGGAGGGTTGGGAGTGAAGCTAACAAATGAAAAAACAGGCAGAGCAAATCATGGTTCAGGCTGCCTGATATGGAGCCACACAGACAGGTCCTCCAGCTCGAGCCATATGATGTATCTTCCTGGCTGTTTTCTGTTAACTTGGCTCTTTCAAGGCCATCCATTCTATGGCGCTGCCTGATTTCACCACAGAGTCTCTCAAGTAGGCCCCTCCTCCAGCCTATCATCTGCTTGGTACTTTGTAGTCTTTTCTGAAAGACTTTACAGAGAAACATAGCTACCGGCTGACAACATTAAAAAATGTAACATTTCAGTGTGCAACGAGATACAACACCACACACCACAGACTAACTGACTCTTTCCCCAACAACCACAGTCTCTATTCTTGCAGCTTGACACTTGCGTGCCTAAGCATGACTTCAGTATAAACAAAAAACTAAATGTAGCCAGCTGTTAGTGACCTAACAGTGACATCCATACAGGGAGCAAATGAGGTCCAGCTTCTTGTCAATGACTATGTTTACATGAGAGCTTTAATTCCCATTTAATTCAGAATAAAACTTAAATCCTCTTTAAAAAGATTAAAAATGACCTTGTAAACACCTGATTCCAAATGAAAATGAGCATTCTGAAATAAACTTAATTCTGAAATAGGTGGCTGGTTTATTCCGCTTTTAAATCTGAATTGCATAATTCCTCAATCATGTATACGTTCATTCCACTTAAAATTAACTCCGGTCGCTCTGCACATGCTCGTTCCCTTGTCCTGTCTCGGTGATGCACATATTCCACGCTGATGGGAACAGGATGGCCGCCCAAAGCAAGCGTTGGACTTGAGCCGAGACAATTTATTTAATTAGAGCCTTAGAAGATTTGGATATAATTAAAAGAGTGAATGGAAGTTTGCATAAAAATGCGGACCTTTTCAAAGTGTTTGTGTCCAAGTTGGACAAGATTTCCCTGACAGACACGCTCGAGACGCTGAACTGGAGTTTGTTTTCTTCCAGTAGATGTAAATACGTCATGTCCACCACCTGTCCAATCAGAACCATTCCAAACTCCCAGAAGAAAGCGGAATTGAATAAAGGCGAATAAACGTGTTTTCCATGTAAACCTCTATTCAGAATTACAATTTCCATGTAAACGCAAAGGACAATACTTTAATTCCGAATTATTTAATTCTGAATACTTAATTACAAATTTAAAAACATCATGTAACCGTGGCCAATTTGCCAATTTATCTGTTTTACTGTACAACTTGTGTAAACTTAGGTGTTGTTGCTATTCGTCAACAAGTTGTCCGTCCATCTATGATGATCATCTGCCATAAAATGAAGACATTTTTGGACAAATCCATGTGACATCAGTTGTTTGATTATAAAAGGAGCCCCTGGAACATTGTTGACATGTCTCAGTGAACGCTGCCATACTATGCGCTGCATTTCTACCAAACTGTACCTCGACCAACTGACACACAAAAAGGCTGAATTGGGGCTAGACTTAGGGCCTTCTGACGAGCATCTGGGTTGTGTAGCCATGTTAATCATGTCTCTTATTTCAAAAACTAGGAATTCTCAATGAAATAAAAATGGGTGTGTTTAAAAAATAATCTTCCTCTGTACGATGAGAGCACTTCAGACGTATTATAATTTTAGACTGAAGCCATTTTTTTAAACAGCCTGGTAAGATGCTTATTTTAGACTGTCAAAACTGGCCAGTCAACACACAACCATGGAACTACAGGGTTTCTGTTGCCAGCCTCAAATGGACACTTAAGGAACAGCAGCCTTTGGCACTTCTGCATAGGCCTCCTTTTTCAACTCCAGATGTTGCTGCTCATCATCTACCTTTATGCTTTGCTTTTTCTGTCTACACCATTGATGTGTTTGTGGTGCTTCCTGCTTTAGCCAGCTTGCTTCCTGATTGGCTATTGTTCTGTTCCTTATGATAGGAAAATAAAAGATTAAGATGTGCTTAGCTGTCCTTGACATTCCCTCTCCAAAGAGCTGGACTTATGATCATAAATACTGAATATGTTCAGCATTTTTGATTTCTGATATGAATGCCCTTGATGCTTGACTGAGCTGAGGGAGGGAAAATCACTCTTTTAACACCTAAAAACACAGAAATATCTGGCAGGTTAATATTTTGGACCATCAAATTATTGGACTAGATTTGGTTGGAAGGAGGGAGATCAGGCCTGAAATTAGACCAGATAAATTGTAATGTGTGCCCTGCATAAACCAGTGCTTAACACAATGTAAATTATAGACATTAGGATTATCTGAATTTGTTCCTAATGTGTAATCCTCTAAACACACAAACAGTTTAGATATTGATCCTGAAACAAGACAACACATCTGATGACAGACACAATATCTCACAGAAACTGACAGAGAAGGTTTAAATAGCAGTGTATTAAACTATAAACGTAAAACATAAATGTAGTTCCACAGATTTTTTGTTTTATGTTTTTCACAAATTGTATAAATTTATTTCCCCTTGATGTTGGTAAGTTGTAAAAGTAGGTAATATCTGGCCGGTTACAATTCAACGTCTCATCAGCAATAGTGAGTATTAAACTGTAGACAGCCTGACTTAGAATCATGAAAAAACCTCAAGATCGGGGATCAGACAATGGGGGCAGTAAAATAGCTGTACTGATGGCACACATACTTAGTGGTAATTTGGACAAATTGTTTGTTGGCCTGGATTCAGGCCTTGCCCCTGATTATCAGGACAGATCAAATAATTAAAAAAAAAAGAAAACATAAAAATATTTAGGGTGGGGATGGAAGTTGAAAACTGGTTCCAACTGAGAATGGATTCCATCAGATTTTAGTAGTCAATGTAATTTATCCTTATGCTTCACAATTCTCTGATGAATTCCCTTTTCTTTGTTCCACTAGCAATAGTGGCATGAACTTGTCAGTTAGCATGAACTACAACAACACTGATAAAAATAACCAGGTTTTCACAGGTCTTTTCAGTAAATTTCCACAGTATATTATTTACTGAGGCTCTTGTAGTATATTTGTAATAAATTGTATTTGGTATTGTGAATATTTGTAAGATTAAAGTACTTCATTTTTGCATGGATGCTGAAAACTCAAAGGAATTTTATTGGTTACTTAATTGTGTTGATTATACACTAGTGATATTAAATTACAAGTGGCTATTGTGTGCGCTAAACAGCATCATACTGTAATTTCACAACAGTACTCTGGCATATATACATACATGCATGTTTAGACTACAGGTACATAAAATTACAGTTAAGTGTTGTAAATTCTCAGTAAACTTGTTTTAAATCCACGGTGCTCTGTAGTAATTTTATACTTTAATACTGTGGTATTACAACACTTTACTGTAATTTTACAGCATTACTACTCCTGGGTCACTGTAAAATTACAGTAAAGGGTTACAAAATCAAATATTGCACTGTAAAATGCTTACATATGATGGAGGATTCACAACAATTTAATTTTACAGTGTTTATATGTCAGGGTTGCTTTAAAAACACCACAACTTCTTTTAATTTTCAATTTTGTTATCATTAACAACAAAAAATATACTGTGAAATCATGACAATTATTAGTCAGTAATTTATTGGGAAATTACAGTAATATTTGTGACACTGAAGGAACTGAGGAAGCAGAAAGGCGAGTAGGATACTTGCCATTCCAAAGTGTGACTTACTCTACACACTATCATGAAACATTCACCTGTGGCTGTATGATTTCAAGCAAAGATAGAAATACCAGACATTTACTGAAACATTAGTTACACAGCACAGCCAGATCCATGTGTTTCACATTGTTGAGATAGAAACACTCAGAAACGCGTCTTTCAACCAATTAGTTTGACGGGAACCAAAAAGGGAATCGTTAAAGAGTAAGATTCATGCGGACTCAATAATGGCATTAGTATTAATAAAACTATATCAAGTTCCATCTTTTGACAGTTTGTAACCAACCTGAAGTGACAGAATCCACCTTTCCCATTCCTCCAGAAGTGTTTTCTTAGAAGAAGTCATTATCCCTCCAATTGTCCTGTGTTCATGATTCTGTACCCGCAGACTCCCTGCACATGCTTAAGCACATCTCCAGTGCTGACTGACCACTTCCCTTTCCACCCTGATTCCCTTTTATTGTTCATTCCCCAACCTCCAGCAATGAAGATTGCACTACATGGCGAGATGGTATGTATCCTAGCTCATTGAATGGCAGTCAGGCCACTTTATCATTCTGATGGTTTGGTCAAGAGTAGACTGGTTGGACTCTAACTGCTTTCTGTCTGACCTGGGAGTCATATGCCGAGCTAGAGATAAAAAAAGAAAGAGGTTTCATGGACAGAGATACTGTGTGCCGCTGAGTAGAAAACCATACAGTTAAGATGGGCAGGGATATATCAGTATCAGTATCATCAATCATTTACTTTTTTTCCCCCCATAGGATTCTCTCCATTCAAAAGCCACAGCATCCAGTCAAAGACAGTCAGTGTCAAAATATTTTCAATCTCCATCAAGTCATTTAAGATGGATAGGCAAACACTAATGGTAATAACATTGGGCCTCCTGGACTGCCTGCATGCTGAAATATAGTGTTTTCTTTTACTAAAGGAAAGTCTTAATATATCAGAAGACAATGCCCCCATAGACTGCAGATTACAACACAGGATAGCTCATCCATAACCTTTTATTTCTGTTTATGTTCCACTCTGGTCGCACTCTGCCATAATCTTCAAGGCACTAAAAGGAAATGAACAGCTCTCTTGAGATGACAGAGCAGCACTTACTTATAGTTTAATTCCCTTTATTTTAGCCTATATTTTCCCCTCCTATCTTATTTTACCCACCACCTAGCTGCAAAATAATTTGTAAACATATTTTATTTGTCATTTGAGAAACCTTTAACACCTTGAATAATGTTTATTAGGTGTTTACAATTTTTTTCCTAGGAGAATTCTTCAAATGACATTTGAGGTTGTCCGTCCAGTTTTCATTTCAGTCAAATTCTACACAGAAGTCATTTGTATTAACTGTTAAGTTTAGTCATAGGTCTAAGATTTTATCAAGCAACAGACCCATTATTGTACTTTCACCATCTTGAACTCTTTTGCAGGAGCATTAGACCACCAAGCAGAGTCCAAGATTCCATAGCACGAGGATCATATGGTAAGTTTAATAATTATGAAACTAATTTTCTGTAGTCTACACATTGGAGCCCTTTGGTTGAATTGAAAGAAAACCACAGAATTTAAGGTCACAGAATGCAAATATGTTCTTAACTTCAGCAATGCTTGCAGAATAATAATGCTCAAATAATGTGTGACATGAACCTTTTTTACAAAAATGATCCATCCCAATTTTCTGTGAATAAAAAAGCGTCGGGGAGAGAATTTACTTATAAGATCAAAGAGCAGCGGAGAAACAAGATGCTGTGGGGATGCTGCCTGTGTGTATGTGCATGCTTTTGTGTGTATGTGTGTGGCAAATGTTAGGGGGCACAGAGACTTTTAAATGATTTGGCAGAAAGAATGATATCGGAAAAATTCAAATGAAGATCACAGCCGTGTAAAGAGATATTTCAATTTTTTTAAGTTCAAGGAAGCATCTGAATTTGTTTGATGTTCTGATTTATTTTTCTTTTATTGAGCGAGGAAACTTTCCCTCTCATATTCAAGTGACTTCAGACCCCCAGAAAAGCAGAAGTTGGTAAAAAATATACTTTTAGTGGCATTTTTGAAGAAAGAGGAATGAAAGCATCAATTTAGTAAGGGCTCCAATCCTTATAACAAATTGCATGCGTGAATTTCATTGTATAAAAAAATAATCCTGATCGCATGCATGTCATGATTTTCAAGTCCTTTTTGGCCTAAATTCAATTAAATACTCTACAGCCGATACATTTATTGTTCAAACTGATGAATATGCAACTGCAAATGCTCACTTATTTTGATTTGATGCCTGCAACATGGTCCAAAAAAGCTGTGACGGGGAAAAATCATCATCAACAGTACAAAATATCACCAAAAGAGTTAGAGAATCAAGAGAAATCTTTGCATGTAAGCAGCAAGACAGAAAGCCAAAACTGGATACTCATGAACTTTGATCATTCTGGCAACACTACATTTAAAACCCAACACCATTCTGTAAAGAACACTATATGAGCTGCAGTCCAGACCTGTTTCCCATTATGAAACACAATATATAACAACAGAGACCCTGAACTGTTGAGCAACTGAAGTCATACATCAAGCAAGAACGGAAAAGAATTCCAGTGACAAAGCCTCAACAATTTGAATCCTCAGTTCCAAAACACTTATTGAGTGTTGTTAAAAAGAAAGATGATGTATCACAGTGGTAAGCATGCTCCTGTCCCTGCTTTCTGGAATTTGTTGCAGGAATCAAATTCAAAATAAGTGCGTGTTTGCAAAAAAAACAATAAAGTTAAGCAGTTTTAACACAAAATTAATCATCTTTGTAGCATATGCAATTAAATTGTTTGATCATCTTGCATGAAATGAGCAATACATTGATTTAAACTAACACCTAGCTATTTTTTAGTGGTTTAAACTGAGATATATAAAAGGCATCAGCACTAAAGACGGACAATGATGCTCTGCAAAGCGAACGTGTTCAACAAAGCTTTCATTTACAGACATCAAACCTGCAGTATGGAACATGTTGAACATGCTCTGTACAGGGATTGGATGCTGTGCCATTCTCTGTCTGTGGGTGTGTGTCCACTTTGTTCTGTTGTTGTTTCAGAGAAATCTGTCTGTTGAGCTTCTGATATTTGCTGATCGCCATTGCTGAAGGGTTTGGGTATTCCTCAGTTATGAATAGTCTTAGAATATTATGATTTTCTGTAACTGTGCAGTGGTCATAGAAAAATATGAAAGACTCTAGTTCTTCTGCTGTTGTAGCTGAAAACATTTATCTTTGTTTTGATCTGTCATTGTAGGTCCTTTTGAGTAAAATAGGGATGGCGTTCACATAGTGGAAAAAGGTTTTCCTCTGTCTCATAGCTCCATTATAACAACAGTGTCATCCTGTTGCTTTACTGTTGGGTTTGTTTACATCTGTGCCTGGTGCTCATGCAAAGTGCCCTGTGCTCTCTTTGGTCAATGTCTCTGACATGATGAAACAAACAAAATGAAGTAAGACAAAAATCAAACATTCTGTTGCATTAGCCACTGCATTTATTAATGTATGAAAGAGTACTTTTCTGTGGCTGATATTTCATCACAAACACATGTATGATTACTGATTTTGTCATGCTTAAATTCTTGCATGAATGTGTGATCATTTATGGCGCTGAAGTGTTACCAATATAATTGCTCAAAAAGTAACAAAGTTCTGTTACGCTTTTTTCTAAAAGGGAACAAACATTTTAGTTTATGTTGAAAACATTTTATAGTGTCCATTCACAATAGTTTAATTTTAATGCCTACTGTTAAAAGGAACCCTGGCTGTGAAGACAAATAGTCATAAATATGCTTAAATGTTTATCTAATACTAGAAAGTGTTGTTTAAAAAGCACGGAGAACTGTTATTTCTTTAAAAATCGCAATTTATAACATATATTCTAACCTATGGATGCAGCCATTGTTTTACTAGCGCAATGCATGCTGGGTTGATGACGTAATAGGGCTGCACTGTGCTGAGCCGAGAGCAAGAATACCATAATAATGCCACATTGTGCTACTTTTGGGTGCAATTTTCAGTCAAAGGGAAACAATGGAAGTGATGTAAGTCTACACAGCTTCACCAGTGACAAGAAGAGAAGAAAGGAGTGGGAAATCACTTGTGGGCGTACACAACTTCTAGAGGACTCATGGCTATGTTCTCGCCACTTCTCTCCAGATGCATTTGATGCCAAGCCAAGCTGCTAAAAGAACTCACAGGCGCTGCTAGTTACATAGACTTAAAGCCAAATGCCTTGCCTATAGTTTTCTCACACAAACAAACGCCCTCGGGAAACGAGGGAAGTCCACTAGAGGAAACGCCATAGGCAGGAGAGGCTGGATGTTCTCCTGCGAGGATGTCAACAACTCACTCCTGCAGATGAATCAGTCAACACAGCAGTCTGTAAGTCTACAGACTCGTCGTCAGCTTCCTCTGAGATCGTGGTTCTCCTGCGAGGATGTCAACAACTCACTCCTGTAGATGAATCAGTCAACACAGCAGTCTGTAAGTCTACAGACTCGTCGTCAGCTTCCTCTGTGATCGTGGTCATGCTCGATGGTTCGCCATCAGCTACATCTGCAGGAGCGAGTTGTTGACATCCTCGCAGAAGAACACCAAGCGTCTCCTGCCTATGGCATTTCCTCAAGCATGTCTTCATGCTCGGCACAGTGCATCCCATACACGTCATCCACCCGGCATGCATTGCGCTCGTAAAACAATGGCGGCGTCTGCAGGTTACAAAAATTGTGATGTTTAAAGAAACAACAATTCTTCGTGCTTTTTTAACAACACATTCTAGTATTAGATAAACATTAAAGCATATTTATGACTATTTGTCTTCACAGTCAGGGTTCCCTTAAAACCTACATTCTAGTGCAGGGCTCTTCAATTAGAATTTAACTTGGTCTGGTTCCAGCAAAATTACCCAGCAGGGGTTACAGTGTTACAATATTACAATTTCACAAACATCTAAAAGTAAAAACAACAGAAGCAAGAATTTAGACTGAAGGGAACAACATTTGTAAGAGCCACAAACTACTCCAATTCCAATTGGACAATGGTGCTGCCATGTAGTGCTAAAGGCATTGCCTAAATCTTTTTTTTCTTACCAAGCAATTGAAAGAAATCTTGTCCAGCCACCTCAATATCATCCTCAACGCTGTCAGCATTATCATCATCAAGTCCTCATGTCATTGACATCATAAATCCAGTGCTGAGTTGTTCACAAAGAGCTGGGTTTTAAACCTTCCAACTTGCTCTCTTACTAAGGACTACAGAGGAGAAGAGTCAAACTAAGTGCACAAGTGTAATTTAAGGTGTTGAGTCTTCAACTCTCTCTTAATAGTAGATTGGGACTCTGTGGATCAAATGCAGTTTGGTAATTCATCCCACCATTTGGTAACAACAGAAAGAGGAGTCTAGCTGATGATTTTGAGCCATGCTGAGATGGGAAGACTAAGTATCTTGAACAGGCAGAGCATAGCAGCCAAGAGACGGCGTAGACCCAGATAAGGGATTCCAGCTGGCCAGGAGCTGTTCTTGTCACTGTTTTGTAGACCAAAAGTAGAGCTTTGAATTTGATGCGGGCTGCAACTGGAAGCCTGAGTATCATGACGCTCCGGGATCCAAAGTGTCAGATAATAAAAGTTTGCTTAAAAATATACAGCCAATAAAAGAGACAAATTAAAACAGAAAAGGCTAGTTTTCACAAAACTGAAATGTGTAGCCTATTGTCCCATTTATAGTAATCACTCTTGTGAAAAAATATATTTTAAACATCTGCTCATGACAAAACTGAACCGCTTTAACAGACCTTTCTCTTTCTCTCATGCTTATACTTATCTCTTGATAAATCTAAGAAATCTGTTTCAGTCCTGCTGTCATGATTTAACATTTGATTTAGCAGACATCACTGCGCTATTAGGATTAGTATACTTTTTGAGGCAGCTTTGAGGGTCATTGTAAGAATGCTGTTGGTCAGTAAATAGTACACATTTAGGGTTATTGATACATTAATCATAGTGGGCTTTCTATTTACAAATTTTCTGTGTCCTGGGAAAGATTGAAGAAGGTGTAACTACTGCAAAGATGTGAGTTTCTTTCTCATGTGACCACATTAATCATCTCAACACATTTGAAGCTCTCGAGTTTGAACTGCTATTAGGTAAAATAAACATGCGCAACTTTATCTTTTCTCTGTTAAACACTTGTTTTCACTGTCTTTAGTCCTTATTCAGAAAAACACTGGCTATGTTTACATGAGAGCTTTAGTTCCCCTTTATTTCAGAATAAAACTTAAATCCTCTTTAAAAAGATTAAAAATGACCTTGTAAACATCTAATTCCAAATGAAAATGACCATTCCGATTAAACTTAATTCCAAAGTAGGTGGCTGGTTTATTCTGATTTTAAATCGGAATTGAATAATTCCTCAATCATGTATATGTTCATTCTGCTTTAAATGAATTCTGGTCATTCTGCGCATGTTTGTTTCCTTGTCCTGTCACAATGACGCACATATTCCATGCTGACGGGAACAGGATGGCTGCCCCAAGCAAGCATTGGACGCAAGCCGAGACAGTTTTTTAATTAGAGCCTTAGAAAATTCGATATAATGAAAAGAGTGGATGGACATAAGCATAAAAATACGGACCTTTTCAAAGTTGTAGCATCCAAGTTGGACGAGGTTTCCCTGACAGACATGCTGAAGACGCTGAACTGGAGTTTTTCTTCTGGTAGACGTAAATATGTCACGTCCGCCTCCTGTCCAATCAGAACCATTGCCAGCCCCCAGATCTTAAGCGGAATTGAATAAAGGCGAATAAACGTGTTTTTCTATGTAAACCTCAATTCGAAATTACTATTTCCATGTAAACACAAGGAGAATACTTTAATTCCGAATTATTTAATTCTGAATACTAATCCCGAATTTAAAAAAACATCATGTAACCGTGGCCACTATGTCTGCTTTTCACTGCCTCTCTTAGTTTCTCCCTCTTTTGAGGTGGAACAAACTCCACTAAATTTAGTTTGGACCCAGAAACAAATCACAGAGAGAGTAAAAGGTGCAACAATCCAACAGTTTAATGAGGAAAAAGGACAAGGAAGAGTGGGGGAGTGAGGAGTGGGGCTGAGGGATTGCTTTGAGATCCAGTGAGGAGTGAAAGCTGCAGGGGAGGGGGGAGTCTGTAGCAGAAAGTGACTACCGAGCTGGGCAGTGATGAGGACCCCTGAAGACACTGGAAGAGATAGAGCACGGGAGCACGTAAGCATGAGGTCAAAAAACACAATGTTCAAAAAGCACAAGCACAGAAAACTTTAGAGAAACAAGACTAGAGTTGGGCACAATACCACATGTGAGTGAAGCAATCCACTGGCACTGCAGGTGAGCTCCCAAGGAGTAGATAAAGGTGATGATCAGATGAGGTGCAGGTGTGAAGAGTTGAAGGGCACAGGAGACACGCCCCCACAAAGGGAGGAGGAGAGGAGCAGGAACATGAGGAGAGACCAAAAGAGAGTCACCTGGATGGGGTTGTCACAACTGTGTCTCTGATACCTCTCTGTCTTTTTTTTTTTTTTGTCTTCACTCACACCTTGTTCAATCACATGGCTGTGTCTCACTGATTGTGTAAGAAGTGTCATGTGTTTAATTTTAGGACAAATTTATTGGTCAGTGATCTCCTGGGCAGTAAAGACAGCAAAACACTAGTAACACTGTTATTTGGAGTTACATTGCATCTCACCATTGTCTGAAACATAATAAAATCATCTTGGTCCAATAGGAAGACAGACCAGACATGGACAGATATTCACCATTTGGTGATGCCCATTCTAGAGGCATCATAAAAATGTCTGAAATTATTGCTATGTATCAAATCCCCCCACAATAATTTCAGAATGTCGTACTTTTTGTAAAAAGGATCACCCTGCATGAGCATTTTTTTCTATTTTTTTTTCTCTTCAAAGCTTCAGAATGAGGGGAAAAAAGTTTACAATAAATGCAGAGAACACATTCTTGTCTGTAGTACAGGCTTGGATTATTACTGAGTGCAAACAGAGGCAGGTGCAGCTGTTTCCAATTGTGCAGCTGACTCATTTAGGCTCTCATGCAAATGAAGTCTGCATTGTCTTTTCATCTCCTCCAACAGATGGGAGGATGAAGTTGAAAGAAAAATAAAGTTTTGCAGGTGTATTAAAATCCAGGCTGTGTTAATAAAATGCGGGGTTGAAAGTAAATCAGGCTGTCTCATTTTCTCTTTGTACTTGCTTTATATCAGATATATTTTTAGTTTAAACAGAACTGTGATTTAAATTCTGAACTGAATCATTGATTAATAAGATTTTGACGCTCTATGACAGTGTTGAAAGGCAAAGAAAAAGGAATGTTTTTTCACTTTTCAACAAAGGTCTTCTTTTACGGTTGTGTCAAGTTTACTGTCCTTGTAACTTATCTTCTGATTATTTTCTAGATCATTCATTTAATCACTTGGCCAAAAAACCATCAACAAAAGGTGTAAAATGCTCATTTTCATTTTGAAGGGCTAGGTGAAAATGCTGATTTCTTATTCAAATACGATCCACTCTCACTCCCCCTCCCTGATCTTTATAAATTTAGGTTTAATTAACTAAAAACAAATCTCCCTAATACCAGTTATTTAGGGATTTTAAACTTCATCCATACACAAACTAAGGAACCATATGAGATTGTATTATCTACCAGTTAAGAGCAACAAAATCCCAGAATACAGGTCCATGTACAGAAGGTCTTTGAGTGTAAATTTACTTCTGGGGATCACAGACAACATGTTGTTACCTTCTCCAAGACAGCAAGCATGTGTAGACAAACTGAGGGTACCAAAGGCTGTGCAGTGATAAGGTTCTGCAATAATACTGGATTTTACACAAATAGATCTCTGATAGTGTCTGAAGTCCATTGTTTGCAGTCTTTTTGTGTGGAGAATACTACATGTCTATTCAACTGCTGCTATGATATTAATTGTCTATAGCTAACAGAGGCACAATGCTGTCACCTTGAAAAATAAAAATAAAGATCAGTATTAGGTTATAAAGTGATAGGCGGATTATAATTGTATTATTTCACAGTGTGACTTGATACCTATCAAACAATAAATGCATTGTTATTACAAATAAGTTTTACTGTAGCAAGTTTATTGTAGAAACTCGCCACATTAAAACATGACAGTTCTCAAAATAAATAAGACACACACAAATAAATGAATAAATTCTAAAATCCAACTGAATGAAAGAAAAACAAAAGCAAATCACATCTTCTTAAATTATAAGTTTTTATTTTATTTTAGATATGTAATATTAACAACAATTTAACAATCTTTGTTGTAAAAACTTTTATTTCATTTAACATAATGGGCTCTAATTTCCTGGCGCAACTCAGGATGGCGCAGCCTGGCGCACCCCACGCAGTGGCAATTTCATCTGGCGCACCGCCGTGCGCAGCCAATTTAGCAATTTGGTAGACCGGCTGCGCCGAGGTGGGTGTGACGGCGCACCAGGGGGAGGTGTCCAAAGATTCAGCTTGGCGCAGTGACAATTTCGTGCCAAAAAAACGCGCAGAAGGTGCGCTGAAAGCTCGCCAGCTCCAACCTGGTCTATTCTCGGCACAGGAGAGGTGCACCCCGGGCAGTAGTAATTTGGCTGTCAGGCGCACAGTGCGCACACGTCACCAAAACCTCACAGGCAGGTGTCCAGAGTGTCAGGCACATTTCAATGCAATAAACAATCACAACAACCGTATTTAATGTAACCATCTGAACCAGCATATACATTTGTATCTGTATTAATTGTCCCGTCACATCTGATGTCAGATCAGAGACGTTTGTCATAACTAACAAGTATCCGGAGTATCGGGCTTCTCTCATCTCATGAAATTAAATAGAAAAGAAAAAAAGAGAGAGACTCTCGCTGAATAAATGTCAGTCACTCAGTGTCTTCAGGATTTACCTGTGATTGCCCATATTTCTCTGTTTTAATCTTTATTCATAACATGATCTAAAAGATGGAGTACATTATTGCAAGGAGGATGAGGAGGAGATATATTTTCACCTAAGGTTCTGCTATTTGGCGATGACAGACCAGTCATGTAGGTGGATCACAAGCATGATGAATGGACTAGCCTGCTGCTGTGTTTAAATGTAACTATAACTTAATTTTGTACTCATATTTATGAAACACGCGAGGTGGTCCACACGGTGACGCACATCATGGCCTCCTATGCGCGGCCCGGTGGTCCCTGCGCTCTCCCAGTTGCTGCAAAAGTGACAGCGGCTCTGACCATCTTCTCCACCGAGGTGAAATTGTCACTGTGCCTCGCCCGCGGCGCATTTAAAGGCGAGGAAAGGCGTTCATTTGATTGGTGAAGATTGCACTCGGCTGTGTTAAACCCACTCACGCCTTCTCTCCTCCCTCTCTGCTACTTGCGCTGCTGGGAGAGACGGAGGCGTGGGTGCGCCTCCCTGCGCCAGACTGCGCCGTGCACGAAACTTGCAAAATGCCCTGGACACACCCTGTTGGCGCGGCGTAGGCACGGCGCAGGGCAGGTGCGCCCCGCCTGCACCTGGTCTACGAAATTAGAGCCCAATGTAGGTCAACATGAATCAGTTGAAGATATCAAAGGGATAGTCAGATATATTTGCAAGTGGGGATGTGTGGGGTCAATTCTATAGTAAATACAATAGCCAATGGGGATTTTGATGAGATCTGCTCCTGTAACAAAAGAGGACGCAAAGCACATGGGGCCAAGAGCTCTGTAGAATAAACTGACTTTTAGGCAAATGCATATTAAAAGGAAAAAAATGCTTGGAGCTTTTTTAACTGTATTGAACACATGTAACATGACATGTCAGATGGATGTGCATTGTATATCTGTAGTCCATCTCGAAAAGAGCCAATAGAAAGTGTTTGGGAATTGACCAAAAGTTTCAGAAGCATCTCTGGCAGGTGATTAGATGATCGCTCCGTCAATCACATTCAGTACAGGCCAATCAGATAATGTAGTAGGCGGGAGCTACTGTTGCTGTCAGGATGAGAGCCACTTCATAAAACAAACTCTCCCAAAACATATCATAAGTGGAGCGAAAAAGAGAAGAGAAGTTTGTAGTGTTGTTATTTGTTTTGTTTGTTTGTTTTTATTTTTAATAAAGAATTATGGTCAAGACCTCATAAAACTGCTACTGAAGCTGTTAGCATCAAGGCTAATTCCTGTACAAAGACTAGCTTCCTACTGTTGTCTCTCTCATAGCTCCCACCTCTTCCTCCTTCAAAGGATTCTGATTGGGTTGTGTTGCTTTGGGTCACTCGCAATCGTTTTAAATTGGAGCTTGCAAGGTTAATCTGTCTGATTATAGACATTAAATGAGGCTGATCCAACCACATGGCAAGGTTAGAATGCATTTACAATGCTTAATTTTAGTGCTAGCAAGCCTCTTTTTTTTGGGTCCTACTTTGCTTAAAGTGGAAGGACAAGGAGTCTGTGCAGTGTGTCAAAGTAGGACCAAAACAAGAGAAAAGTTCAGTTTAGTGCACAATAAATTTTCAGAAAACTTTTGGCCCCATACACATTAATATAAAGTCAAGCATCCATGCCAGTTCTTTTCATACAGGGGCAGAGATCAAAATCTCAAAACACTTCTGTTAGTTTAGTCTATGTTATTTTAAACAGGGGCAGCATGGAGGTGCAGCAGGTAGTGCATATGCCTCACAGCAAGGTTGCTGGCTCAAACCCTGTGGCAGTCTGGACCTTTCTGTGTGGAGTTTGCATGTTCTCCCTGTTCATGTGTGGCTTCTCTCCGTGCAATCAGGCTTACTCCCACAGTCCAAAAACATGCTCATTAGGTTGACTGGTGACTCCAAATTGCTATTAGGTATGGGTGTGAGTGTGAATGGCTGTCTGTCTCTCTATGTGGCCCTGTGATGGGCTTGCAACTGGTCCAGGGTGTGCCCAGCCTCTCACCCAATATCAGCTAGGATAGCGCCAGCCCCCTGCTACCCCAAAAGGGATAAGCAGTATAGATAATGGATGGATGGATAATGATAACCATTGGTTATTATCATTCATTGATGATTAAATAGTGAACTTGCAATACTGTGTTAAAGTTATTTTGAAAATACTGCAGATACAGTTATCAGAATTAAGCAGTTATTTAGTGATGTCCCTTTGTCAGTTTCTATGAGGGCAAGAAACGAAGGTGCACTTTTATTGCTTACTATACAATGCAATATATTTATGTTTTATAATAATATAAATTATTATGTTAGAATGTAATTAGTTTATTGTTTTAACAATGCCAAGTCTCCGGTTATGACATGATACGTCTATTAGAAGACAAAAGGAACGGAGTGCTACCTGAACTCAAAAAAGAGTTTGTTTGAGGTCGCCTTTGATTTTGATTCACAAAATCATTGAAGCAAAAAGAAAAGACTCCAAGGCACTCTCTTTATAGCCTTCATCAGAAAGTCATGCCAAATGATGAAGGCATGATACCAAAACATGCCAAAGTTTGTTTTTAAGGTCTATATGACCATGCTGTTGGCATTTTAATAGTATATGAGAGTGCCTTGGAGTCTTTTCTTTTTGCTTCAATGATACGTCCATTGTTCTGACAGTTTAAGTGACACACTGTGGCACAAATGTTTACTGCTATAAAGATAAAGTTGTGATATTAAAATATCATGTTGTTGAATTAGAATTCAGTGTAAGTTAGATGCAAATCATAGTCATATTATGACTTGTAACCTGTGCTTTATCTAATTGACTCATAATGTCAAAGCTGCTTGTTTTGTAGCACAGACAGCATTTCATAAGGTTACTTACATCAGGCTTGTGTATTGCCTCAAATCAGGGCATTTCTCTCTCCAAGCTCCATCTGTCACAGGGGCATGCCACTGTGTGCATGACCCCGGCCATGTGGGTGAGCTTTGGTGAGAGTGTTACGAGTTCTCAGGCCCAAAGCACAAGAGACAGAAGGAGTCGAGAACCTTGGCACAAGAACCTTTGCAGTTGACAGAAAGGGAAGGAACAGATGCCTGGTAAGTCTTTATGTAATCTGCAATAATAACAACCCTCAGACTTCCACTTTACTCAAACAAACAATTTATTATGTGAATCAGACATGTCTATAAAGTAGCCAGAGATATTAGAACAGAATATGCATAATTCTGCAGCAATAAGAAATTGATTCAGGTAATGATTGCATCAGGGAATTTTCATGAATTTATGGAAATCCATAGCTTCATGCTTGTTCTCAGAATTAATGCACATGTGTCTTCAGTCTCTTATTCCTAATCTCATTTAATCCAATAATCCATCAGGTAAAATGTAATCACAATTCATGAGTTATTAAAAATGTTTATGACTTATGTAAAGGTATTTCCACTGTTGAAAGTGAAAAATGACTACGCTGTTGAATTTCAAGTGAGATTTTATGATTTGAGCATTACTTTTTCATGCTTGTTGATCTATAAATCAAACAAAGCCCTAATTTGTCTTTATTTATGAAACATTATAATTGAACACCTCGGTCAATGCATTAGTTAATGTCTATGGTTAGGCTTGTTACATGTGCATTACTAATACTTTATTTTGTATGCATAAAGACATCCTTTATAAACATTAAGCCATGTATGAAATTCATGGTAAGCTTGAACACACTATCAGACACCCACTAAAAGCAGACAGAGAAAACATGTAATTTAAAGTTGTTTCAAAGTCTTCTTAATGTTGGTGATTTAATATCTTATCAGACCTAATTTAATGTGTCAGAGCAGTATGTCAAACACAGTTTGTTTACCAATTTGATTACTTTTTCAAACAGTTTGAAAGAAGAAAACATAAAAGACATTACAAACTGCGGTGGACTTCAGTATAATGGATCTTTTCCATTCCTGGTATCTGCTTAACTTGGCATTACAGTACACATTTCAATTGTACCTCTTTAAGATATGTGGGGTCAAAACATGGCTGTGACTACCAGGACCTACTCACAATAGACGAGAACATGACAGAGACACAATACAGCTGCCCCCTTGTTTTTTTGCTTTTTGTCACAGTAAGGAGTTTTCTTGAAGAGTTGTTTCAGGCGGATAGACAAAAAAGTATGTAAAAGCATGTAAAGTTATACAGCATTTAAGTCTGACAGTCTGAGGCTTTTCATGTCCTTGTCAATATCTTTGTGTTATTGAAGGGATATCCTGAACGTAGGTATAATCTCTATAATCCCAAGACCAGCTTTGTATACAATCTTGTTTTGGCCCCTTTATGATTCAATCCATACCAAATCATTTTTTTAATTTTAAAATTCTTCACTTAAGTGTAGGTTTCGCTTTTTTATTGCCATGCATTAGAGAAGGTTAGAGAACTAGGCCTCCAATGGAAATTTATGTGAAATAGCTCTGCTCCCCCAGGTGGTTCAGGGTGCCTGATCACACCTAAAACCTGTTTTTCCTGTATTTTGAAGGTAGAGGCTTAGATTTATTAGTTTTTCAAGGTCAACGCATTAGTCAGAATTACAGTAAAATATGAGGTTATAATGGGAGTCAATGGGACCAAATTAGTTCCAAGGGGAAACAGTGAAGACATATATATGCAAATCTCCTATTCTGTACACCTTGCAATAGAGCAGATCATGAAATTTTAGGAATAGGTATAACTATTATTATACCTATTAGCTTTAAAATTAACCTATAAATTGAAAATCAAAAAATTATAATATAGTAAGCAGAATGTACACGTTTGGTCCCTAAAGGTGCCTCGAGGGTTAATCTGGTGCAACAGGAGACTTCTGGGTCAAACTCATGGGTTATTATGTAAATAATGCGTCTGTCTTTTAATATAGCTATCGTTGCTACTTTTACATAATTTTACATAAAACAAGTATGTTTAAAACAAGAAGTCTTTGGGCATCAGATGGGCAATTCATATTTTTGCATGTTCCAATTGGCCATAAACCAAAGTACGTAACAAACTGTTCAATTTGTGTTCCAGCACAGTGCCAATATTTGTCCATCAGCACTTTATCACTTGTGGGAACAAACCCCTGAATTTGCACGTCAGGTTCAGATGCCCACAGATAGACTTTGATGAGCTGTTTCACAGCATTAATGCTGAATCAACAACAGTTGAAGTATTACTCGGGGCCCTCCGAATCTGTAATCATGGAGTAACAAGGCCTCAGTTTTGATCTTTGAGTGTCTAACAGGAGCACACATCTTCCCCTGGTGTTTTCACTTCTATTAAACCACAGCTTTAACAGTCTCTATTTAGCCTGAAGTAAAGAGGAATCCACAGTTGGGGGGTGGAACATCATCTACTTATGTGATCTCTGCTTTCCTGTTTGAGAGTTTCAACACTTTGTGTGCATAAATGTATTATAAAGTTGTTCAGGAAATTGAGTGTGTGTGTTGGAAATATAATGTCACTGTCAAGAAGGAGAAACTAAAAAGCAGTCATATATTTGGGAATTTAGTCTCGCCATGGGGAAAACAAAAACTCTTCCATGTACAAGTTCCTGACTTTAGTGCCCTAACTTTTACATCCCTATAGACATAATTACAGAACATTGTTTTTTCCTTTATATATTTTGATTTTTTATTTTTTTAAATCTAGGGTGATGTGAGTAAAATGAAGTAAAACACCTATTTTTAGATTTGGTTCTTAATTAACTTGGGTCTCATAGTCTGCTCAACTGCACTGACCCAGTCCTATCACATAAAGGCTTAGGATTCTTTTGAAAGCTAAATTATTAAGCTTAATTATTTTCCCTTATCATTTAATAATTGAAGCACATGCAGCACAGAAACTCATTCCAAAACCAAGTTAAGGATGAACACAGCATTTTTTTTGTTAAAAAAAAATAAATTAATTAATTAAAAAAAAAAAAAAACAAAAAAAAATATATATATATATATATATATATATATATATATATATATATATATATATATATATATATATATATATATATACATATATATATACACATACACACACACACACACACACATATATACATATATGTATATGTATATATATATATATATATATATATATATATATATATATATATATATATATATATATATATATATATATATATATATATTTATATATATATATATATATATATATATATATATATATATATATATATATATGCGGAACACATCTCGAAGATCCCTCTTTTTGTCTTCCTGTGATGCGTGTTAGCACTGATGTACAATCTAAGTGGATCAGTTTAGTGATTTTTAATTTATTCAGCAATAGAGCAAAATCTTCTGTCTGAAATAAACTATAAATGACGTAGTCTTCTCCAGCTTTACTGTCTTTAAGTTTCATTCAAGAATATTTTGAGGCATGTCCTCTTTTACTGTCTGTTCCAAGTACAGATAAGGTAATTTACAGACTTAAGTAAATGAAAGCTTTAGGTTTCATGGAACAATTTTGTTAGGGCTTTTTATTGAACCTTATTAATCAATATCAAAACATTCTGTCACAGCCTTGACTCTCTTCATAAGTTTGACCTCAATAAAGATTTTGGTTTGGATTTAAATACCAGGGCCAAAAGCCATTTGTTTTTTTCGAAAACAAAAACAGAACATTTAGAAAGCACCACAATATATCTCCTTGGAAATAATTTTATTCATTGTAGA
The DNA here is from genome assembly GCA_037902135.1 of Cetoscarus ocellatus. Classification (NCBI taxonomy): domain Eukaryota; kingdom Metazoa; phylum Chordata; class Actinopteri; order Labriformes; family Labridae; genus Cetoscarus; species Cetoscarus ocellatus. The sequence goes on from JBAMNC010000262.1 coordinate 993,986, forward strand.
ACTGACATTAGAATTATTACCTTCACCAAGGAGGTTATGTTTTGTCTCCGTTTGTTTGTTTGTTAGGAGGTTACACAAAAAGTGCTGGACAGATTTTGCTGAAAAATTCACAAGTTGTCCATTCATTCATTCACTCATTTTCTATACTGCTTATCCCTTTCGGGGTTGCTAGGGGGCTGGAGCCTATCCCAGCTGTCATTGGACCAGTCGCCAGTCAATCGCAGGGCCACGAGTTGTCCATAATGGTCCAAATTAAAGATAATTCGACTTTTGTGGTGATCTGGACGTGGATTCAGAAATAATTCAAAAATTTTTTTTATATTGTGAGATTGGGCAGTTTTCAACATTTTCACTCATAACTCAGTAAGTTCTTTATGGAATTGGATGATATTTTTGGGAAATGTTGAACATGGCTCAAGGGACAGATAGTTACATTTTGGTAGTGATCCAGATAGTTGCTATTAGCGAATGATCGCTTCTGCTTAATAATTCTCAAACTAAAAATTACATCAACATGACTCCAAGTGCTAGGGGTGGGTTTTATGGGTTAGGAATGGATTGTGAGGGTTACTTTATCATGGACTTATTGCTTATATGTGAAACAGCAATATGTGAGCTACCTTGGCAGAGGTTTGCGCTGTCCGAGTGCTGTATAGTTTAAAATGAAATCATTTAGTACAAACTATAGGAAAGTTAGGAAAGGAAAGTTTCTCCACAGTCATTCCAATCTGAGCAAGCCGGCTCTCTTTTTTTAAGTTAAATTGTATATTTTGGCCCAAGTGTTTGGTATGTACGTGGCTTGCTGTCAAAGTAGGCAAGCCTTCAGTGTAAATCTTAACACATATGAGACACAACACTCATGCCTACACTCTGTTACCCTCAACCTGGGGATGTGTTCAAAGCTATTCCCAGACAGAGAGTACAGCCTTTTCTCCAGGACCAGTGAGCCCTGAATCTGTGACACATGGACAAAGAAAGTGTTGCTTTAGCTTCCATAAATGTGGGTTAGCATGGATGAGTCATCTCCAAGTAGCTTCATTTACGCTATGACCAGCATTCTCATCACACACCCTTAACCTGGTGATTGTGACCTTCTCCAAGGCTAGCTCACACTTAGAAGTTGGCTGTTCAGGTTAAGAGAGAGCAACATGAAAACCCCCAGAGTTGTGATGTGTCAAGAAATGTGGTGTCTTAAGGTAGCCCATCTGATAGATATGGCTCACCAAGCTGATGAGTCAGAACTGCCACATCCCAGTCTGTGGCATCAGTTTATGACCCTACCTCTTAGCCCACAAACCACATCTAAAGATACAATTCATGGGCCCTTGAGCTTGGGTCTCAGTCTTTTAATTGCCCATTGTCCTCTTTCATTCATTCATCACATCTCATTGGTAGCTTTGACCTCACTTTCCTTTCAGTACATTCAACATTTTCTTTGAGAGGATACATGAACCTGAAATCTAAATGTGCTTTAATATGAAGGCTTCACTGAGACCACTTTGCTTCTTTAAGTGCTCACTTGCTTGCTATCTATGTGAGTGTGTGTTTTTTTTCCCACAAGTCTTACTCCTGGGCTTTGTCCTGTGTGTGAACAATCAATAAGAACATGACCTGTTTACAGTGGATCATCTAGGCCACAGAGGGCAGCTGACACTGAGCACCAAGTTTTCACTTGTTAAGAAAAAAAAGACACAAATAAAACACAATTTAAAATGTAAATTACTCACATTTGACACTAGAAGTTGTGAGAGAAACAATTCCTCATTAATCAATACACATGTTCAGTGAATATGGCTCTTGCTTAAATCAGTGTGCACCAGTTGAGGTCAGAGTTCACCAGATTGCAATGCAGCATGTAAATCAGTGTTATTTTGGTTAGGAATGTGAGCCCATACTAACATTTAGAGGCTTTCCTTTGCTCTTTTAGAACTTTTCGTTTGTCAAAAACATTTACCCACATAAATGATTATTTGCCACTCTCTGTGTCTTATTTTGGAAAACAAAACAAAACAAAACAAAACTCCGCAGAGGATTGTGTTTGTTTCTGTCTGACCTGTCAAATGTTGTGCAATGACAATTAAAGTATCATGTAGCACTACTGTACAGCACCAATGTTTCAACTAACTTTTGTCTTTCAAGTCTCATAATTTAATCTTGAACTTTTAGCACAAGACTCAAGAATTTACAAGTTTATTTTTATGAATTCATGTGTTTCTTTATGAATTTAAAACGTGCATCTGGTTTAGCTTCCAGAATGTATGCATGCATGTATTTGGCATTGTTGCCACTGACAAGCTGTGTGGGCCAACTTCTGCCCACACTGAACTTTCACAGGGATCGTCGAGGGAATCGTTAGAGAACTGGATCATAAGAAGAATTCAATCAATACAATTTTAATCTTAATTAAGATTAATCTCAATTCCCATCCATATTAGGAATTGTATTTTTAAGCCTTTGATATTTTGGGCTGTTGATCTTTTTTTTTTTTTTTTTTTTCCAAAAGAGAATATTTTGCACATTTTGAAAACTGGTGTATGCTGTAACTTGTAACTAATGCTTTTAATATCCTGATATCGTGATATAATGTATCATCACTCCTATTGTGAAATGTATCATATTCCCAGATTTTTGCCATCACACACCCATAGTTCTAATAACACTGCTGCTACAACAAAATTCATTGTGCTTTCTTCATTCTCCACCATATTTCATGGGCTTACAGACGCTTTTTGCTTTCAGCATAATTAATGTGCCTTTAGTTACTGCCTCTTTTTCCTCAAAAAGTGGTCCTTTCATCTTCTGTAACAAGCATAATAGTTTTAATCCTTTCAGGACAGATCTATCTGTTGACAGACATGTAATCTCTAGAGTTCCCCCACTTTTATGATAGAATTTAAGTCTAAAGTCTTTAATAGACCAAATTTCAGACTGCTCTTTAAACTTTTCCCCCCTCGTTGTGTCACTTAACAGAATTCATACAGGACATGGTATGAAATATGCTGCTGGATTTGAGTTTAATTCCACTGAAGCAATGCCACAACATCAAAAAAGAAAGGGTAATATATATGTATTTATATATATATATATATATATATATATATATATATATATATATATATATATATATATATATATATATATATATATATATATATATATATATATATGTATATATATATACACACACACACACACACACACACACATATATATATATATATATATATATATATATATGAAAAGTTCTGAGTTGAACACACTCATTAACGATGGCACATGGTCAGCTCAAGGTTTGAAAAATATGTTTGAACACTGATCTTCTTTAGAGACCAGGTTTAAGCTTTCAGTGAAGCAAAATAAAGACATCAAAATGGTTGGGTCACAGACTGCTCTCTCAAATGACACTCATTGCAAGTAACATACAGACTAGAGCATTACTGAGGAATGCCTTCATTTCCAGGTGAATATTTTAACCTTGGGTTACACTGTTGTTGCTTTATTTCACTTTATTTCACTGTTTCACATTTTTTTTATTTTATTTTGTCTTCTGTTTATGTTAAATGTCAATAGTAGTTGACTTTATTCTTATTTTCTTTTTCATCGTCACTCCTTTTGAAACAGGAAATACTTTCAAAACATTTTCAACCTTGGTGTTTTCAAAAGATCATGTTTTTAAATAGCTTTTGTTACTGGAACAAAATGTAACTAATTCACTTCCCTCTATTTTTTATACTTTAACAACACATCATTTCTGTTGGGTGTAAGGTCTTTTTCTTTTGTTTGTTTGTTTCTGTGCTGCAGCAGTGTTCTAAGTCATCTCATCTCCATGCCACATCCTCACCAACTATGGCTGCTCTGTGGATTTAGTAATAAGTATCCCAGGGTGAGAGCTTGTGAGAAAGGGCACTGTGTGAAAAATTCATTTTTCAAGCTGTGGTAAACTGCATCACAAGGCATATCTTAATATTATTTTGGCATGCTACAAGTGAATTTTAACCCTACTGATAAGGTACCCCAAAGGCATGTGCATAAGTGTTATTTAAGCCTAAAAATCCATGGTATCAAATAACTTTCTAGCAAATGATGAAAAAAGCAACTCTTATCTTTAATATATTTTCAAGTGTTCCTTCAAAAATGTGTTCTCTAAAAGACAGGATTTGAGCAAAGAGGGTGGTTGAATGTTTGATCAAGGTGCTTAAAAACAGGTAAAAGCCCTTGTAGTGGAGAGAATCACACCAGCCGAGTTTAGAGCGTTCTAAAAGTGCATTATATCCACAGGAAGAGGGCCTGCTTGGACATGAAATTGACTCCTGCTGTTTTCAACTTCTTTCACTCAGCTGGAGTCCTTCAATCTAAAGAGCCTGGGGTTTCCAGAGCCCTCTCTCTCCTTCCACTATTGAAAAAGCATCCAAAACAAACAGCAGTGGCTGCTCAACAAGTAAAAGCCTTAACTTATTCAAAACAGCTGCTATGTGCATCCCTTTTTAAGCCAAATTCATCAAGATTGAGAAGAACACAGCATTTTACCTCTACATCTAAAGCTAGTGCCAGGTAGTCTTTGTCTTGAAAAAACGGTTAGCATTATGCCTTTGCTGCTTTCTAAATGCTCAGCCTGCTGATGAACTCGAAAATCAAACCATAGAGTGATCACTTTGATCACTTTTGCATGAATTCAGGAATACTTGATGAATTACGCATAATGAAGCTTTGCTTTTGATTCAGATTAGCTTCAATCAGGGGAAAATGCTAAAATGGACTTTTTGCCAGAATACCTTTTAGTGGCTGTGTAAACAAACAACTGCCAGTGTACATTGAGTTATTCAATGGGCTCATTTGCTGAATAACATATTAAGGATGACGTGCTTTGAAAGCTTGTAGTGCAAAAACAGATTTTTATGTGAGGAGATAATTCACTTTAATGAGTATTTATCACAATGTGCAGTTTAAAGGGACAGATCAGAAATGTTGCAGTGGAGTCAAATAAGGTTCATGTTCAGCCACAGCCACAGCATCTCTATGTGTGTCAGGAGAAAACCTGGAAGCAGGCTGGACACTGTAAGGTCCAATGGCTCAGTAATTGTATGTGATGAGATGATTATACACTGTACTGAAAACATCACAACCCTTTACTTTTCCACTTGTTAACCTCTTTGTTTTTGTGCTACTGGCACTCCAAAGTATTCATTCAGTATTCATGTAAATTTTCTCTTTTTTTTGTTCCAGAAAGACGCATGGTGCTAACTTAGTTGAGGTGACATGGTGATAACACTGGCCATTCATTTATAAAATGTAGCTGAAATGAGCGAGTTTCGCAGCAGATAATGTCTAATTTAGGGGCTTCGATTTCTGACCCCATCCGCTACTATGGCATGAGAAAAAACGCCGTCGGATGGATCTAAATTGCTCGAAAACGGCTCCGAGCTCCGCCAAAATTGTCTGGGTGAGTCTATGAGCATATTTAATCCTAAAAATAAGGTCCAGGTGTCAAAAAAACGAACTTAACCTTTAAGTAATCCTTTCAAGAGGGGTAAAAGCCTAACATTTTTCTTGGGTACAAAACTGAGTAATCATTACAAACTTTTAAAGCTCTAGTTAAGCATAGAGAAAACGTTACATTACATTTAGGAGAGCACTGGTAATATGTTATTATATGGATGTGTAGGGCCATACTCTAACGCATACTCTTGTACAATTTATGTCTAGCTTTAGCTGAAATTAAAAGAGAGAGAGTATGACATGAATTTCCATCAACATGAATGTGGCTCATTGTATCTGTACAGCAGACAATGGTTTGGGTTGTTAGGAAGAAGCAGCTGTGCTTTATAATGCAGTTTGCATTCTCTGTTCCCCATTAAACCCATTCCTCGGGACAGACTCGAACTTGTGACCCCTCTATTAGCCTTCATGCACCCGGCTCGGTGATTAGAAGAACATTAGGAAATTAAAGGCAAATTGCATTACCGGGGAAACAGACGGAGGTGCTGCAGAGGACCCAACATGCAGGCAACCTGCTGATGCTCAGACTTTCCATCCCTTTCATCGGCGAATGTGTGATGCTAAATGTCAGCCCCCAGGTAGCAAATTTCTCAGGTGGCACATTCTGATAAAGGATAAGACCTATTAGGGGTGCCAGGGCATTTAAATCTGAGAGTTGGGTTTGGTTTAAAGAAAAATAGTAATGATATTTCAGCCCTCAAACTACTCAGGCATATTAAATAGATGCAAATAACTTTAAAACATGCAGAAACTGTGTTTACACACTCTCTGGGGTTTAGAGAAAATACGTCCCTCAACTGTAACTATTTTAAGCAGATAAAAATGTGATGATGCAGCTATATCAAAATGTAAAACGACCTCCAGCAGAATTGATGTTTCTCTCAGTATGGAAATGCATTCTGTCAGCAGTTCAGCGACAGGGATGTTTCTACCTTGTGTCAAGTGCATTTTTATAACATGGCTAAACATGAAGTGTTTTGAGGATTTTCTATATTTCTTTGAATTGAACTTAACAAAACAGACACAGGTTTCAATAATGAGGGTTCAAAGCCAAATCTCAACTAATGACCCTTTCTTAGACTGGTGATGCATGAGAGGATTTCCAAATCAAAAACATTATTTAGAGGGAAATCACAAACAAAAGGGGAACTTCAGCTGATTCTTAACTTTGTAATTCTCTCACTCAGCAATGGCTGGGTTCCATTTGACAGCTTCTGTTCCAACCCGAAGGCTGGGAAAATAACTTAACTTAACTTATACCTCTTGATTCCTTAAGGAACAAAGGGCCGCAACAACACCCCTCCAACGGACACAATTTTGGGAGATCCTCTTCAGCTCGGCCCACATCATTCCGGCTGCCTTCACCTCTGCGTCGATGCTTCTGTGCCAAGTCTGTTTTGGTCGGCCCACCTTTCGCTTCCCTTGTGGATTCCAGTCAAGGGCCTGCCTGGTGACATTTGTAGTAGACTTGCGGAGCGTGTGGCCGATCTATCCCCATTTTCGTTTCCTGATCTCAGACTCGATTGGAGCTTGTCTGGTCCTGTCCCACAGTTGTTCGTTGGAGATGACTTCTGGCCACCTGATGTTGAGGATGTTCCTGAGACATCTGTTGGTAAATGTCTGGAGTTTGTGGGTGTTGGTCTTGGTTACCTGCCAGGTTTCTGAGCTGTAAAGTTGGACAGACTTGACATTGGTGTTGAAGATCCGAATCAACAAACTTGTCGACTTCCTTGATGTTTCTTGGTGTAGTCACACTGGGTCTTGTTTTTTGTTGTTCACCGTCATGACCTCAGTCTTCTCGATGTTGATTTGGAGGCCAATCTTCTCTGCTTCTTCTGCAACACAGCGTAGCTTTTCTTGCGTGTCTTGCTGTCTGTGGAAGAGAAGGCTGATGTCGTCTGCAAAGTCAAGGTCTTCCAATTGCTTCATGAAGGTCCACTGTTTTCCTGTTCTCCTGCCAGCCGTGGCCTACCGCATTATCCAGTTGATCACCAACAGAAAGATCGTAGGTGACAACAGACAGCCCTGACGAACGCCGGTTTGTACAGAGAAGGGTTGCGTCAGCTTCCCATCATGGATGACTTTGCAGGTGGCATCTTCATAGAGTTGCTGGATAATGGTGACAAACTTTGGTGGAAAACCATAGTGATGCATCAGTCTCCAGATGACATCTCTGTCAACACTGTCAAATGCCTTCTGAAAGTTGACGAAGACTGAGTACAGGGGGGGTCTGCCACTCTAGGGACTGCTCGATGATGATGCGCATTGTGGCGATGTGATCTGTGCATGATCCATCTTGCCGAAAGCCTGCCCGTTCGTCCCTGAAGTGTCTCATCCAGTGCTGTCTTTAGTCTCTCTAGAATGATTCTTGTCAGTACTTTCCCTGGGATAGACAGCAGCATGATCCCTCTCCAGTTGTTGCAGGATGACAGGTCCACTTTATTTGGCAGCTTTACAAGGTGGCCTTTCTTCCAGTCTTCTGGCACTCTCTCTTGCTCCCAGATCTTGTGTAGGAGTGGGTGCAGCATGTTAGTTGAAGTCTGGATGTCTGCCTTCAGTGCTTCAGGTGGTATACCGTCAGGGCCTGCTGCTTTGCCTGACTTTAGTGACTTTATGGCCTTGGTTGCTGGGAAAATACATCCCTACAAATTTTAATTCTTTTAGATCTCAGTGCAGCTTTGATACTGATTATCACATTATCCAATGAGGTCCTTAAAATTGGATTAGTATCAAGGGCACTGCCCTTAGCTGGTTTCAGACTTATCTTTTAGAGTAAATCTTTGCTATCACCATAGGTTATCACTCCTCATCTACATCTACCATTGCCTGTGGTGTGCTGCAGGGTTCCGCTTTAGGTCCAGTTTTATTTTCCATCCATATGCTAACCCTTGGCCAAATAATTCAGCACCATGAAGTCTTGTTCCACTGCTATGCAGACGACACAAAAATATACCTCCCCCCTGAGACCTGAGGACCCAAGAAGCCAAGCTGCCCTTAAAAAATGTCTTGATGACATTAACTGTTGGATAGCACATTTTCTGCCTCTCAATAAATCCTTATCTAGAATTTTTATTTTTAACACAAAAATCTTTCCCTTTGATACAGTTCTGCCTTGGTTCACTGCCAAAAAACATCACACCCACAGCCTGCATGTTAGGGGGAAATCCTGACTCAGACCTCACAACCCACATCACTAAGGAGGTAGAGTAATGCTACTTTCAGCTACACACCATCTCTAAAATCAGCATTTTTTTTTCATTTATCCTGTAGTGCAACTGTAATACTGTATTCTCTTGCATTTCAGGGTATGTATTGTTACTTTTATCACATTAACTAGGTAACTTCCAGTCAATATATTCAACCGTCTCTGCACAACAGAGACATTACATTTCACCTGCACTGATGACAGCCGAGGCCCGAGTCAGGATGTTTTGAGTTGTTTTGATAGCAAACATTCATCGCTTCATAAGGTTTGGATTCCCCTCTGTGTGCGAGACTGCACAAGTACTTGTAAGGAGGTCAACAAACACTTCTGTGGTGGTTTGCACATGCACCCTGTGGTTTAGTTTTTTATGTATTTCTTTCGAAAATGACAAAGTGCTAATCACAGTCTAAAATAGATAACATAACATAACAGTAAAAAAAAATAGTCACAACAAGCACACAGGACCGTTTAGTGTTGCTGGAGAGTTTATCTGCTGACTGTAGACAGAGGCAGGCTAGAACTTCCTGCCAGTGTTTGAGCTAAGCTAATTAGCGGTGGGGGAGCTTTGCCAGTCTCTTTCATGTTACTGCACGCATATTTGAAAGAATGGTGTCTATCTGCTTGTCATGGACTCAGGAGTGAGGCAAGAAATGAAAAGAAAAAAAAATGGCATATCACTTTAATCTCAATATACCCCTAAAATGCTTAATTTTAGCTCTACCTTGAGTCAATCTTTCCTTTGTGGTAGTCCCCTCCAGAGCGTCATCTGCAAGTATTTTTTTTTTTTTTTTAATGTTGTTATAATTCATTTCCTCTTTATTTTATTTCTTTGTTTATATAGAACAAGGAGATACCTGTTAACACATAATAGCTTGCTACTTTATTCAGGTACATTGCAGGCATATGTTTAGTCTAAAACATTGAATAATCACTGGAAACACATGCAGGGCGCTCCTCTATAGTTTTTTTCTGTTCAAAATTTTCAGTCAAAATATTGTTTTTCTGCTTTAATTCCTGAATTTTAATGTAAAAATGACAGCGTTAGGGCTCTTGCTGGCACCTGTAGTGAAAAAGGTGTGACATTAGCACAACGTAAACTCTGACACAACACAGGTAAAAGTGTAAAAGAAGTTTTAAAATATAACACGTTACATTGCATGTTGGCTTTGTACTGGTGAAAGTGTGATTTATTTGCAAAGCCAACCAAAAAGAAAAAAATATATACATATATGGCTATTTATTTCAAGATCTTGTGCCAGTTTCACATTGTCCCTTCAGACAACATAAAAACCAACTATTTAATCAACTTTGAGGGCTTCTTATTCAGAAATTTTTCAAGTAATAACAAAGTTGTTCAGAGGTTTCGATCAGCATGGTCTACTGTGTGATCAGTATGCTTTTCAAACTGATAACATTTATGGCCTAGGAGGAAATTATTTTTTATTTGAGGAGAAATTTTGAATGACATTTTATTTTGAAAGCCAAATTGCAGACTTCCTGCTTGAGATAGGTCAGGGATATTGAAGCATTATGTTATGGGTCTTGATGAGATGACACATTTGGCATTGATTTGATCTCTCTATGAATTTACTACTGGTGGTGAAGTCTGTTTCAGTGTGTTTTATTGTGGCTATGTGGCACTTTTTTTAATTTTAGCTAATTTTTCACCAGATTTGGCTTGTGTGCCAATTTTGGTGAGATTCTGGATGTGTCTTGAGAGTCAAATTAAGGTGTGAAGTGGCCATTTGTGGATGACATCTTATCTTGAAAGCCAAATTGCAAATTTCTGTTCAAGATAAGTCAGTGGTATCGTAACTGAATATTGGGTTTTGAGACCAACGATTTAGCGTATGTTTAATCTCTCTATCATATTCCTGGCTGTGAGGGCCATTTGAGTGTGCCTAGGTGGCACTAGAGAGCATGTTTCAGCATTTTGTGGGTGCATTTTTTCAGTTTCTTAAAATTTTCACCAGATCTTCGGCGTGTCCCAATTTTGGTGAAATTTGAGTGTGATTAGGGAGTCAAATTAGGGTTCAAATTAGCATCAAGCAAATAACAAAAAGTACAAAGAAAAAAAGAAAGAAAGAAACAACAGGGTGCCAGAGATGACCTTGCCTTCTGGTCGAGGTCCCTAAAAAGAGAAGAGAATGGAGATCTTGAATGTGAAGAAGTTAAACTTATTTTTGAGAGAGAGAGAGCCACAGAATTATCTCATACTGTGGCCCATGTAAAAGAGGCCATTTTGTGAAGGTTTGTGAATGGTGTGCCTTGAGATACTGGCCTGGTCCTTGGTGTGCTTGGACAGAAGAAGGATTAGAAAGTTCTAGTGGACAACTAAAAAATAAAATTCAATCCATGTGCATGAATGGGAGTTTGAGTGGGCATCAGTGGGTGGACATGACCCATTATACAGAATAAAGTTCTTGAGGGGCTGGAAAGAGCTGAACTAGCTCAAGTCTGTTTTCCAGTTACGTCATCAAATCTCAATAAATAAAGCCCTTTGAGATCCTGGGGACATTCTGTGCCAGTTTTTTGATTTTCAAGCCATTTTGTCTGTTGTATGAATATAACTCAAATTTCCCATGGATTTTCAGTTTTAAATATTTTTAGAATTAATAATAAGCCTAAAATGACTAAGCAGCAAAAGAAACTGCTCATTTGTTCCTTACAACAAAAATGTCCAATTGAAACCATTTAAGATGAACTTTTTGATTCCACATTTAACTTAACATAAAGAAATGTATTCCATTAGGTTATGATTTCTTTTTGGACAACAAGCTTTTTATTTTTTATTTTCACATTTTTTTCCACCATATTGCACCTTGTTTTCCCATTCAAAACATGCGACAAAAGTAATATAAATAATGATTTTTACTGTTTTTCTCAAGGGTACCTGCATAAAGTATACCTATGTATCAAAATCAGTGTTAATCATTGACCTTATCATTGACCCATCTCAGGGCCTAATAATGATGACAATCAAATACTCATTTAAATGTATATTATGGAAATTAATTTAGGTTTTAATATATATTAAAAACAGTGGAGCTATGTAAGCAGGCTGGCTATTAAAGGGTTAAAATATAATTCATATTTGCCAAGTATTTTTCAGGCTGAAGTATTTTTAAAAATGTTTTACTTTTACAGCAGTTATTGTACAGGTGACACATTTTGTCATAAGGGACAAACAAGTAAGTTTATTGAAGGAACTCTTGAGAGTTAATTACATTTAGACTGAACATGTGTTATCATGTTGTATCACAAGTTAACACAGAATGACATGATAACACTGTAAGCAAGTCTCCCCACTGCACTTAACAGCTGGTTTAATGGCAAAGCAAAAGTGATCCTGCATGTTCAGTGTTATTTAAACAAAAGTCCTTTAGAAATCAAGCCTTCCCCTTGATAACATCTTTCATTGTTTAGACTGAAGGCTCCTGAATGACAGTGTACATATGTGCATTTTAAATAAAATAAGCAGGGTATAAATCAGAGCTGATTGAATCCATGGAATTAAGGTCAAATTGTGTGGAAATCATATACTGAGGAGCCAAATTCATTTTTAAACACTTTTCTAGAGTTATCACACCTACACATTCAGCCTACATAATTTAGTCCCAGTTTTCTCCACTGATTGTCCATTCCCATCCTGTGATTGCTTACAAGAATGAATATTTCAGACGTTGCCCTGGTAGACACAGGGCTCATCGATCATCCTGGGATGGCAAAGGGATAATAATGGGAGATGCCCTTTGAGCTTTGAGGTAACTGCCTGTGTAACATGCACATATTGTATGAGTTGATGCCTATATAAATGATTTACCAATGACAGAGTTCAATCCATTCAAACAAAACTACCATGGAGCTGTTTTACTGCACACAATGCTCTGTTTGACTGTGCCCCCCTTCTCACAGTGAACAGAATATCTTAAGCTGTAAAGTTCTATGCTTTTATTTTTCACAGAAACTGATAAATATGTATTTTTTATACTCTCACTCTTGGCCAATGCTCAGTGCCTGGAGATATGGGAGTTGTGTGGATGCGTTGACAGTGTGACAGGTTTAGTGCTGGAGGATTGTCAGATGTCTCTCTTGCCAAATAGTTCTCGGTATCTACTCCAGGATTTCCCCAAAGCACATGTCCTTACAAAAAACACAAGGCTGACACGTTTGAGTAGCTACCACCAAGGTAACATCTTTAAAGAAAATGCAAAGGGCTTCTTTATGTATCTGCACTGAGTGCATTTGTATCTTGTAGTGTTGAGTGCTCAGGCTTCAATTTCACTTTAAATAAAAGGTTATCATGTAAAATAGAAGCCTTTAGTTGTGATATCATAATATGGTCAGGGCGTGATGCACTGCAGGTAGGATAACACCAAAGGCTCAGGTGTTTGATGCACCAAATACCACTGATGTTTGAGCTGGATTTTGAAATATATATTATTTTTAATATTTTTACTAAGTAAAGGGAAAAAAGGCCAAAATGCACGACTGTACCTATAGACCGAAAAGACTAATACACTGTACTGAAGGATCCAAAAAAAGCATTACTCAAATTTTTGGCAATAGATCTAAGAGCAAAAATTTACTAATTTTTAGCATTTGGGAGTGGAAGCAGTCTATCAGTCAAGACATTTTTCAATATTTCTGCCATTCAGAGCACAATGTCACCGAGTCTGCAACATGCACAAACGTGCCCTTCTTAAAACATGTGTTCTTAAAAAATGAATACGCTTTATGCCTCCCAAGCACCAACAGATTTTCATAAACTTTTTGAAGGCCTGGAGCCTATCCTAGCTGTCATTGGCTGAGAGGCGGGGTACACCCTGAACCAGTCGCAGCCGATCACAAGACCACATAGAGAGACCAACAACCAGTCATGCTCAGACTCATACCTAAGGACAATTTGGAGTCACCAATCAACCTAATGAGCATGTTTTTGGTCTGTGGGAGGAAGCCGTAGAGAACCCACGCATGCACAGGAAGAACATGCAAACTTCATCTAGTAGTATCTCACCTGAGCAGCTATATGCAGAGAAAAAAAAGAGAACGGCATCCACTGATCTCCTCCTGTTAATTTATTTGAAAGGTTTAATGTATTTTATTGAACATCTAAAGCTGTCATATTCATGGGTTTCTGCATCTTGGTGCTGTCAGGGTAGTTCATCTCTTTGTCTGTCTGTTCTGTTTAGGATCCTAGCATTTTTGCGCATTTACAGTAATCCTCATCCACACACAGATCAGCTGATGTGATAACTGATACACATCCTAAAACACCAGTGTCATTTTTTTTTTTATGAATTGAAACTAGAGAGGAAGAATACTGAATACTGAGCTGTCTAAAGGACATCATTTCTTTTATTGGAGGACCTCTGTTTTTGTCAAGGGAAGCGTTTTTTGCCCTGGATCTGCCTTTCCTTTGTATATTTTTGACATGGTAATGTCACATGGGATTAAAAAGACAAACGCCCACTGAAACAAATGAACGATCAGAGTTCCACTGGTGAGAAGCGGTCATGCCCATGCATGTGCCCTTGCATGAGCGAATGTGCCATGCCAAAGCTCGCCTCCTCCAAGGGTGCCAGGAAAGTGAACTTTGCTTAAGCACGACACATAGCATTCACATTGTACAAATGGGCGCTCATCTTGGTCAATTTATCCTTCACTAGCCGTATCCCACCACCATCGTACTCTGCTGCAGAAACCAAGCATCCCACTCTTCTTGCTTTTCACCAGAGCCAATCACTGCCTGCCACTTCAGGCGCACGTCACAGAGCCTCAATGACCGCTGTCACAGACAGTCACAACAGCTCCCTCTGTTGGAAGTCAGGTCGTATTACACCCCCCCACATACTCTGTGTCTCACCCTGTCCAATCTTCCAAAATCCCCTCCTCTACTCTCTCACACATTGCAGTGCGGCTCCTTTTCCTCCTGCCATAGCCAACTCCTGAGCTCCTAGGAGCTCATTACAGATCAATCAATCTGGCTATTCTCAATCTCCTTCATTACTGACTGATCCATCCTATTAGCCCTCCCTCTCCCCCCCACCATCTCCCTTCCCCATCACCCAAGTGTATTTCTTTGCCTTCTGTCAATCACTACATTTTCGTCACAACAGCAGTTTCAGCCATTTAACCAGCCTCTATCCATAAACCGCTCCTAACTACCTCACCAGCATCACACCATCAAATTCTTCTGTGACGACTTACCTTCGGCTCAGCTACACTACTCATCAATTGCAGACACAGGCCAAACCAGAGAAATGAAAATCAATTCTGGTCCCATGCAGCGCTGTCAACTACTGCGTCTTGGTCCACAGACATGATCTCAACAGCCCCAACGCTTCATTCTAAACCATACTTCTAACCCCTCACCAGTGAAATTAGCCGCTTGGCTATAATTCCATGCATTTACATGTAAATGTTCATTAATGCATATTGTCCCATTTTTAAAAAAAAAAAAATCAATCCTCAATCCTAAATGCTAGTCAAACCAGCCCAACTTCTACCAGCATCTATTCAAACTTAATAGCAGTTTTATCAGATCTTGACCACATTTCTTTATTAAATGAAAAACAAATAACAACACTGGAAGCACTTCTCAATATAGTTGACATTTTTGGCTCTACTTCCAACAGGTTTTGGCAACAGTTTGTTCAATTCGAGGCTTACATTTTGCATTCCACACCACGGCAGTAGCACCCACCTACTACTTTAAACAATTGGCATGTAATGAACGCGACTGACTGAACCATCATCCAATCACTACCAGATCTGTTTTAAAGTATCCTGTCAATTCCCAGACACTGTTATGGCCATTGCCCAGAAGGACTAGTGAAATGTATTGAGCAAAAAGAGTCAGATTAGCTATTATCAAACTTGCCACCAGCCTCATCTGTAGCAGACCAAGGAACTTGGCTCTCCTAAGCAGATATTACAAGGCCCTTTACTTCACATTCCATAGGTTGCAGAAATATTCCCAAAAAAAATTCAGATTCCCTGTCAGAGGCGGTGCCAAATCTTGTCAAACGATCACAAACTTCTGTACATGTTACATCTTCTCAAATGCTTGTTACCTACCTATCCCCCTTTCCAAATTTAGTCTGCCAACCTTGCAAGCAAACCATGGCATACCTTCTCTGAAGACAAAGCATCAGCGATTAGCACTTCCATAGAGTCTCTGCATCATCTTAGACTCTATTCCCTTGAGGCACCTTTGCCCAAAAAGAAAACACAATGCATCACCCTGTTGCTCTCCAGCTATCTCCTAAGGAGACAGAAGCTTCACATGACAGTAGCTAGCCTTTCTTGTTTACCTCAACTAAGCCCTTCGAATCATCCCTAAGGCAAAATCTTTCCTCCAGCCTTCTGACGAGCTGCAGCCATATCATCCTTACATGGCATTTGCAGCAACATTTTCAGTCTTCTGGAGAATGCATTTCATTTTTATACAATAGTTTTGTAACCCAGCCTGAATACTTTTAGCTCTGCACAATGCTGCCCCCTCCATTAGCTTTGGGGGTATTACAAAGGCAGATGGTTTGCATTCACCATGTCTTCACAGTAAAAAATCCATTGACTCTGAATCCCAGTCTTCTTCATCTGCTCTTCATGAATTTATCCCATCATCACAGCAGCCATCCTTTGGGGGCCGAAATGGTCAAGAAATCCTATACTCATGAACTTGGATGACACAGCAATTGTCAAGGTCTCAACAAGGGCCAGTACTTTCTCTGTCATCATGCAATCTTCAGTTATGAACTAGCTCTACAGCTACAGAACCTCACCCTTACCCCCCAAGAGGCAGTCCTCCACAGTCTTGCTCAAGCCCACTCTTTGCTGAACCTGACAATCTTGAGCTGCTATCACTTGTTCTGCTCCATAAAAGCAGCTACCTTTCTTTATCCGAATGCATGTACATCTTCAATCTAATACTCATGCTCACATCATTCAAATCTAGATCATCCACCATTCAGTCTATGTCTAAAACACACAAGTTTACTTCAGTTACTGGTACAATGTCAACACAAAAAACCTTTCATATTAGGGCACATATAACCTCTTATTCAAAAAGGAAAGCGGATGTTCTCACTGTGTGAGCATGCTTTAGTGGTTTCAGCACATCCAGAGAGTTGTCTCATTTCCATGAAAGTAAAGGAGAAGAAAATGGAGAACCTCAAGTGGGAAGGCATAAAATACTACTGAAATGATACTAAACAAGATTACAACAGAGACCAGGTGGCTTCTTTCCACCTACATTAAATAACATATTAAACCTTGTTTTTGTGCCTCCATCAGTAACCTGAAAAACTACAATAAATCCACAGCTGCTCCATTTATACACGTGGGAACAAGAAAAGGAAAAAGTCAGGTTAAAAAGAGGCTGACAGATTTGTTGCAGAGCTCTTTATATACTCTGGAGTATATGGGAGGGAAACAGATTTGTCTTCTGCAGCTAAAGGCAATGCTCTTAACTTGTGCTGTAAAGAACAAAGTCAGCCTTTGTATCTTAGTGGTTTTGTGGGACATTTAAAATACCTCTGAATGTAGTTGTTCATACTGATGGACAAACAACTGTGAGTAAATTGTCATTTTGTCACAAGGTAATAACTTGTCTCCAATGCAACACACCAAAAGGTAAACAAACTTTGAAAGCAGACATTTTATGCATCCAACATTTGAACTTTGAAAGGCACCTGGGTAGGTTTTATATTTTGCTTTTTTTTCCCTCAACCCCCTCATCAACACTTCTTTTTTTAAGCTCCCGAGCTCAGAAGGATGGACTTTGATAGTAATGACTGACCCAGTATGAGAGTTTCAAGCAGCCAAACACTCATGGAATATTCTTTCTTCCCTTTCTCCCCTCATGATTAGATAGCTGGCACGTGGCAACTTTTATAGTGCCCAGAAATCTGATTGTGCTAACATGATTGGGAAGAGGTCGGTCACTCCAAAGACCCACAGTAATTGCCACAAAGGTATAAGAGATGGCTTCAAGGTAAATCAAAGTGGAAAGACCTCTCCTTTCCTTAACATGTCCTCATTGTGATTTGAAGTCATTTTCTGCGGGTAGGACATTAAGGCACATCACAGGGGGGTGTTTACTTCTTCCTCTTACTCTGCCTGTGTCTCTTTTCCCCCTCTGGTGTGTGTAAGGCTGTTGTTAAAATCATTGTCGGCTATTTGTTTTTCCTGATACTTGTAACAATTTTGATTGAAAATGTTTTCAGCACTTTTTAGATTGCACAGGTCACTCTGGACTTCAAACTGCACATTGATTGAATATTTACTTTATGAAAAAAGAATAAATTACACATGCACAGACAGCATCTTGGGTACACTTGTCCCATTTGTATGAATGTTTTTTAAGGAATAGTCAGTAAATCTATTCAGCTTTGCCCCATCTAATGCAAATCAGCCGTATTGCAGGAAGCACCTTGTCTTCAATGTCATGGTACTGAACACCATCAAGTACACTGAGTTAAACAAAAATGTTTTGGCATGCATTCCAGATTTCTGTCGTATTTTCCACCCAATGCAGTTGACATTTTTATGCTGAGTGGTTTTATTGTTCAAGTAGCAAATGGACATGTACTGCTGCTAGCACCCAGAGACGTGTTTCACCTGAAATGACTAGTTGTAAGCCACAAAGGTGACATGCAGAATTATGGCTCCTCAGTTCATCTAAAATCTGGTGCTACGTCTACAGTGTTCTTCTGCTGTTCAGAGAATGTGACAGAAAGGTGAACATAAAATCCTAAGTCAAATCACACACTCAACTGAGCTTTTTTCCATATGCACTACAGTGTCTAACCCTTTTCACAGTATGAAACCAGTGCATTTGCTGAGAAATTTGAAAGAAAGAGAAAGTCTTTGAAAAGTTGTTGGCAGTGTTAGAGCAAGCCTTGTTTTCTTCAAACTCTCCAGCATGCCATTCCCTATATGTGCACTACCAGAAATATACAGAGGCACACACTTTCAAATGCTCTCATGCATGCTCTCATTTGAAAGTGAGTTGGATTAAGAAGATTTCATACATAATTATGCTTTCCAGCCAGCATTATGCTTACAAATATCACAGCTGCGACATAATTAAAGAAGGGGAACCACATTATCTGACCAGCGTTAGTGTTAGTTTCTTAAAAGCCAATTAAAACCTGCCATCTAAGGTCAAAACTGCAAAATTTCCATCAAATACATTTGAGTGGTTGAAAGGTGGTGGCCCCTGGAAGCAGACAAGTTAAGAAGCAATAATTCAAAGGAAATTAGAAGTTTGACACAAGTTACACACAACACAAATCAATGCATATTCAAGGCGCACAACCCATTGTCTAGACTTGCACTGGGATTATATGCCATCCGGATAGAAAAATATGCAGATGGACGTCTCCTGACTGCTGTGCACTTAAAGACAACATGATTCGTGCAGTCAATATACATCAAAATAGGACCTGATATTGAAAAGAAGCATTGAATACTGTATACTAATTTGGCCTGACAGGTTTCAGCCATGCTGATTCTGTACCCATCACTTCTTAACATTCATATTTTCAGCATTTTTAGCAGGACATATTCTGCAAAGAGTCATTGTATTAACGCATTAAGTCTCCTATCCACCCCAAAGAAGCATCTAATAGCCAATTTCATGCAAGAATGATGAAGCCAAAAGTGTAGGGTTATTAGGCGAAAGGAGAGTAGTTTGGTGTCACACTTCAGGGATCTTTGATAAAAAAGTGAGCAGGGATAACCGTGGGCAGTATAAAACAGTGACAGGGGCTTCTTGTAACTTGGTGATAAAGTAAACAAACCCACAACGAGGCAGAGGCATGTCTCTCCGATTAATACACACACGCACAAAGGGAAAGGATTGACAGCCCTATTTATGTTGGAGCTTACCCACGCAGAGCTACGGACCGTGTTGACATTTTGGATGTTTACATCAAAGCATGAAAGCGCTGTGCCTTCCTGGATGACTGCTACATCCATTAGCCTCTTAACATATGTCAACATTCCTGGGAAGAGCACGCAGAACAAAGGGAAACCCTGTGAAAGGTACTTATAAGAAGAGTTTTTCTTCAAAGAAGACAAATGAAAGAAAAAGGAGACTGAGCGTTTAACAAGAAAGACGCTAAATAAAAGGTTTTCAATTTTCCAGTGAGGAAAAACACTTTGCTTCTCCTCCTGCGAAACAAACTATTTGATGTCTGTTGACGTCTGATACCAGCATATCTTTTCTGTTGTCTGTTTGGTTCTCTAGGATTTAATCTCCAGTGGAGTGCTTCAACATTAGAGTTGACAAGAACTGATGTATACCTCAAACTCCAAATGGGTAACATTTACCCAGTATTACAGTGCATTTGTCTTTAAGATGAAGACGTTGTTTTTCATTTCAACTATAAATAAATGAAAATGTGAGCTGTAAAGTCTTCATACCATTCACAGAATGATGTTAGGTAGTGGTATACAGTAATCTTTATCCTTTTACAACATCTTTTACATCAGATGAACAGAGAAGTCAGCAGAAAGGATATAAAACGTTCAGCTCATGGACGACTAATTGACCAGATGCAGTGTACAGCTGATTAACCCCAAATACAATATCTTATAATACAATTGTCTGAGGGAATATCTGATATTGAGAGGCAGAAAAGGACAGATGAAAGCTTGGAATAGAAAAGAGTGATCCATTAGTGAGACAGACAAGAGAATAAACTAGATGCCCTTCTCCTTGTTGAAAGATACAATACTGATGGATCTACTGTGAGGCTACTATATCAAAGTTGAAAAGTAACATATAGTGCCTTATGCCTTCAGTAAAATGACTTTTGACAGCTTTTGATAAACCAGAAAAGAAAAATAAGTGTTTCTGTCACAAGCTTTTGAATTACATGTTCTTTCCCTTCTTAACCTTAGCCTAAATCATGGATAAATAATCTTAATTATCTCATGTTATAGGCTACGGTTAAGTGTGAACTCAAAAGACCATGCCATGGCAGTTCCAAAGTAGGGATGGGAGTATCGATATTGAGTATCGAAGTATCAAGTCTTTCAAAATTACTCTTTTGGTATTGATTGCTCCCCTAAAATATGATACCCAATGAGCACTCCAACAAAATACTTATCTGTGAAGTTCTATGGACTGTTTTTAGTCCTCTCTTTCTTTGTGCCAAGACAGCGCCACTTTCTGAGTCATGTGATTATGTAGACCAATCCGATGTTTCAAACAATACTCAGTTGCACCCGCAAGCATAACAGAAACATATAACAGTTTTGTGGCAAATTAATATTGGAGTGACTAATAGAAAACATAAAACAGGGCCTTTTAGTTTCTATGCATACCTGCTATATATAAATTCAGAGGCAATCCCAACCTCATCTGAAGAGTTTAATGTTGCCCAGGCTGGTCTCCGCAAAAGACATGTTACCATGTTGAGAGACAGGAGCCATGAAGAGGTGATACAGTATATAAAGAAATCACAAAAATGGAAGACACTGTATGATTTAAAACATGTCATTTTATCTATGCCTAAGCCTTTTTAAGCGTGGACATATCAACTAACTTTGGTGCTTTTTTCAGGTCTTTAGACTACTATAACATGAATATGTCAGGGTTTGAAACCCAAATAATTAACAAAAAACAAGGATGAGAACCCAAATGCATATTAACCCAAAAAAAACTTTAATGTAAACTAAAAAGGGATCAAAAAACAAAAAGAAATTACAAAAAGGTTCAAAATACAAACAAAAAAAAATCTCTTACAAAGTACAAAGCAAAGCAGGCTCAAACAAAAACTAGGAGCAAACTACAAAGTACAAATCAAAGTTACTGAATAAAGTTCAACAAAAACAACTAACTGCAAACACAAGGAAACAAACACTGGAGACTCTGGAAACACTGGGAGAGCACTGAAGACTTACGCACAAGTGTGAAACTGGGAAGACGAATGACCCAACACTGAGAACAGGGAACACAGAGACTAAATACACAGGGGAAACATCAAGCACAGGTGAGACAACCACACAGGTGGAGGGAAACATCATCAGGGAGTCACACAGAAGGGAGGGCAGGAAAACACCACAAGGAACACAGGGATTTCAAAATAAAACAGGAAACGTACGACAAGGCACAACATGAACAAAAAAATGGGTAACTTAACTAAAACCAGGAACAGAATCATGACAGTAAACCAGGAAACGAAAAAAGGTCTAAACAAGGAACACAATACAAAATGAAACAGAACTAGCAGAACCATGACAGAATATCCGAAGATGCAGGGTTGACAGGAGGATGACTTCTCCACAAGACCACAGGTGAAGAGAACTAGTCGTATCACAGCTATGGCATTACACTGTCATTTGTAAAGCTTGTCAAAAAACAGTAACTGTAATGATACAAATATGTTGTATTTTAAGGTGGTCAGCGCAAAGACTGATTATGGTTCCTTTTGATTCTAACGGCTATTCTAAGACCAAAATCTGCAGTGTTACAGGGTTGGGTTAAAAAAAATACCCTGTATGTTGTGCCTTTGCAACATGAGTTTGACCTAACTACTTCACCACCAAAAGCCATTGAATTTCGAAGCATGACAAAAGCACAATGCCAAACCTGAAAAGTAAGCTTTCCCCTTGCAGATTTTGGCCCTTCATGTTCAAGAATACATTGAGTCTCAATCATCAGCAGAAGACACTGAGGTGAGTGTGGCTCTGAAATACATGAATTTAAATAGTGAATGTCCTCAATGAGTTGTAACAGGATATATGTGGATCATATTATAGACACATCAAAGTGAGGTACAGATAGTTTCTGTGATCCCTCCCTGCAGCATAGGATGGAGACATCTGTTGAAGAGGTGCTTTAAGTTATTGTATTACATTGTGAAGTGCCTGCATTGTATGGGACAGTGGTAAGTATTTAATCTTTTTTAAATCTCTCTCAGAAGTTCCCATGTCCTCTCTGTTTCCTTAAATTTACACCACAGTGCCTAGAACTCCATGCAAGCAGATGTGGAGAGAGGTCATTGAGAGAGTAGACTTTTCTCAAATTTACTGTTGTATGCAACTTACAATACATTTTCTTCACTATTTATTCTAATAGTTTTATTCTTCTTTTATATTTTTGTAGAGTAAATGCAGATCTTAAGATGGATGTGACAAATGCTATGAACCAGGAGCATGGAGAAGAGCTCATCAAAAGGTAAATACAGTGTTGTTTAAATGCATGAAGTCACCCTTGAGAATTTGTTTTCAATGGCATTAGTTTACACCTGTTGATTATAAGTTTTATTTGGCAGTATTGATGAGAAACCATTGGAAACCATTTGCCAAAGAGTTGATGCTGAGAAACAGTTCAGCACCCAGATCTTCAAATCAAACATCCGTGAGAGAGGCTTCTGCAGTGGCAATGACAAAAGAAAAATTCACCCACAGCTACTTTAGAAGTGGCCGTCTTTGTGGAAGGAGGGGTGGACTCAGATGCCTTTCGAAAATAATTTCTTACTTGCAAATCACCAGTAACACATTTCATTCGTAAGTAGACTCTCATAAAGCAAAATGAAATATCAGAGTCCACTAAACAATTCTTGAGATAAACTAATGAATAAGGGCTCATATTTTTTTTAAAAAAGGGCAGCTTACAGAAATTAAAAAAGAAACTAAAACTCTTATATCTGTAAAATGTCCTTCTTCCTGAAAGATCTTTATCCTTGAGTTGTATGATATACTGCAAACTGCGTTCATTTTTTTTCCTTTGAACTTTACTTTTCTGATGTTTAATTGCTGCTATCACAAATTAAAAGAAGAAGAATAATTAAAAAAAAAAAAAAACTTGAGCACCACAGTAAATGCTGTTTGTATTTCTACATGTAGAAATTGTGGCTGGACTTGAGGGTCGGTTCTTTGAGGGACCACAACATCAGAAGAGCCCATGATACTCTGACTGTGTCAAAAACAGACTGGAGACAGAACGACTCAAATGCAGACACTCAGATCCATAAGGCAAAAATCAAGGTTTATTGTCAATCCAAGTTTGGTACAAGGCAAATACTCACAGGCAGAGGTATCCAAATACATAAAAGGAAAAAGCAGGGTCCAAACAAAAAGGGTCGAGATCAGATTACATGAACAAAGTAAAGAGTGCTGGAATGTGACAAGAGTACAAGGAACTAGCGACAAGACAGAGAAAGACAACACATTAAACACACAAGGTGATAGGGAGTGATTAGACACAGGTGCAGGGAGACACAATCAGGAGCAAGTGCCCACATGACGAGGGAAAGGACGAGACACAGACCTGAAACAGAGACAAGAATTAGTAATTTCAAAGTAAAACAGGAAACACCAGACATGAATTGTTAAAGTGCAAAATAAAGGAAACTTAACGTACAAATGATCATGACAGACTGACTTTGACAATGGCCTCTACTGTTGCGGTTATTTAAAGTGTAGATAAGAAAAAATGGATCATTTTCTTATTACATATTCTAATGAATGTGATACGACTGAGCCATTTTTTGCCGACTGTTGGAGAAATTCTGTCCATCAGTTTGGCACCAGGTAGGCCAGCCCCTGCCTTTTCAGCCATTGGACTTACAGTCAATGTGATGGAACAAGTCCGTGAGGTTTTGTAGGACCCAAGGAGCAACACGAGACATTTAAGGAGCAAGCAAAGTAATTTATTAGAGAAGAAAAAAGGGGGGAGAGTTGCTGGGGAAGCAGAGGAAGATGGGGAACTGGAGTGTGGCTGTGAGTAGCTGAGTGTGCGGAGACACTGAGAGAGACGAGAGGAGAGGCACAATTAGTCACAGGCAAAAATATGAGGTTCATCCAAAATATCCAACACTGAAAACTGGAAGAGAAGCTGCATGAACGATGCCACTAGTATGGTAGCCTGGAGTCATGGTCACGATACCTGGCAAAATATGCTCTCCTCAGAAGTTTACCGGGAGAACTTGGTGGGGATTGTCGTTGACGAGGTTCATGTCACACATAAGTAGTAAATGATACATCAGTGTGGTATAATTTAATGTAAGACAATAGTCTAAGGACTGAAACGTAGTTTAAGCTAACGGCTAACAATTGAGTTGAGCTACTACGTCATACCGTGGCTTGATATGGATTGGTCGATCGTCCAATCGCCAGCTGCTGTTGTTTTTGAAAGTTCCATCTCTGAAAATGTTTTCGAACGGCTCTTTCCCAGATGGACTAGTGAAATATTTCCGTGGCGGATATATGGAACTGTCCATCTGGCGTGTCAGGTTAGTGCTTCTGGTTAGACCCATAAACACACCATGTTTGACTGTAGTGCACATGATGTAGGACAAATTGCAATGCACCTAAATAAATGTCCCTCTCTCTCTATATATATATTTTATATTGTATATATATATATATATATATATATATATATATATATATATATACACACACATATATACATATATATATACATGTATATATATATATATATGTGTGTGTATATATATATATATATATATATGCGGGTGTGTGTAGGTGTGTCTGTATGTTTATGACTATGCACACTCTTTTCTAACAGGAAATTGCCCCTGCCACAGCCTCTGATAGTAAACATGCATCGTGCTATGCCAACATTTTCAACTCCTTGGTCACCTCTTACTCTAAAAGAATGTATTGCAAAAAAAACAAAGAAATAAAGTTCAATTAGATAGATTGGCCATAAACTTTTACCATATTCATCAAATTTAATACCCATTATTATCAACCAAATCTTTCAAATATATGTTCAATAGGCAAGAGAGACAGTGAGGTGTTTAATTGAAAATGTAATAAATGTATGAAATTTTAAGCCCCATGTATTCCCCTTTTTTTTTCAAAATAAATCTTGAAATATAGTTCACAAGGAGCACAAATTCATTTATTCCCCCAACATTCAACCTCCGTTGTTAACAGTTACATGAAGAGATTTTAAAAGATTCAGGATACTGAATTGCTTCTCGTTATAATGTAGAAAAGACTGGAAGTACATGTGTGAAAGAAAATAAACCATGTCCACAGTATTAGAATGTATGTTTTTTTCTTTTCCACTCGTCATTTAATATCTTACAAAAGTTGTGTAAGTTGTGTTTCAACATAAATTAGAAGACATATTTCTCCATGCATCGTTTCAGATATACGTTGGAAAAAATCTATGTGTACTGAATATAGTTTTGGATACAATTAAAGGCATATTAGAGACATTATCCATTGATTCAGAAATAACCTTGTTTGATTGTTATTTTAGAGGCTTCACTGGTGTGGCAGCCTGACACTTGGAATATTATATTTAAGTCAGGGCAAATCTTGGATAAAAATGTCTTTAGTTCCCATGCATCGCGGCATGGAAAGCATAATAAATGAAGGCAGGGAAGGTCTAAGGTTTTGATGGTGGTAGCACAGGGCGATACTCTTTTGGCTCAGACCAATCTTATCTAATAAATGGTATATTTTCAAAAATAAATCAAGAGTAAATGGATTATCATTCAGTGGGGACTAGTATGACATTGATGGATGTTTCTTGAGGAGGTGAGAGTTTTCAGATATGCGCTGCAGCTGAAGATTAGTGTAGTTCTACACAGAGAGGGAAGGTCATCCCGTTATGAGGATGCCAAGAGGATGAAAAGTCAAGTGGAAGTGGATCAATGACAAGGGCAGTGCAGGAAATTAAGAGTCAGGCGGTTCAAGTATTCAGTTCTTTCTTCCACTGGTGTAGTCAAGAGGACTTTATGCAAAAAGGAGGGTTCTTCATGGACTGAAAAGCTTTAGATTTTATAAAGGAACTGTCACACACTGCTGATAAAATTTGTTACTTCCGGCAAAATGTGTCTTATGTTCAACTTTTCAATTTCACAGAAATCCTGAACTCATTTGGCAAACAAAATATCAAATATCCCCACAATAAGTACCACATGCGTTCCATTTAAACCACAGTCAGAAAAGAAGAAACAACACAGCAGAGCTAAATGCAGCATAGAACCAGCACATTTGTGTAAAGTGAGTGGGCAACCCACAGTTGTACAAAGAATAGCGTGAAATGCAGCTGCTGTCTGTCTGAGAGAGGCTTGACAGGATTTTAGAGCATGGAGAATAGAAATAAGAAGTGCCATTGGAAATGGCTGGCTCCTTCCTGGAGGACTTATTGGTGTCTTCTGTCTGCCTCTAATTACCTTTTCCATATCTAGCTCTGCTATTCCAAACTATACTATGTCTATTTACTACCAGTTTTTATGTACAGGCCATATTTGATTTGTTCAAACATAGTATGCATGAGCATGAATTTGCCAAACCAATCAAAAAACACCAATTATTTAAAGAATCCTCGCTTTTCAAAGTTTTTGTTTAGTTAATTGTTTATTTTATCATGGAAGTAGATTAGGAACTTGAGATGTATTTCACTGATTAGAACTGGAAAGACCTGCCAAGACTTACCTTTGATATACTTTTATGAAAAGTGTTTCTTAATTCTAAGTTATGTGGAGATAAAATGCTTAAAAATCACCTGGCAGGTCTATGCAGCCTGTCTGCTGACATTCAAAGATATGAAGCTTTGTGTATAAGTTCTCTTGCAGAAACATCCCGAGATAAAAAAGATAAATAAAGGTAATTATTCAGGCTCACATGGTTTGCTTTTATAGTTAAAGGAAATGTTTATTATCACAGTGCTGTATAATAGGAGAGTCCCTGAATGTTTTAGCCCTTGACCCCAATTAGAGCAATAACAGGGACATAGACCCCCATCAAGAGCATTTTCAAAGAACAGTAGACCCCAACATTGTTGTAGTGGTTATTTTTTTTCTTCTTCTTCTTCTTCTTCTTCTTCCTACACCCTCTGGTTTTGAAAGGATTAACAGTAGTAGAAAAAAAATGCTGTAATAGCTATTTGCATTTACTTACTATTATATTTTATCTTGTTGAATATGTATAAATGAATACACATGTACATATACATTCAAGTTTGAAATAAACAATCATTGAATTGTCATTGAATTGTAGTCCAGTCTCTGCCTGCTTCTCTGTCTTTCTGCTAAATAAAAAAATGAATAAATAAATAAATAAAAATGAAAGAATAAAATAAAACCAATGAAAAAAAAAATGAGTATGGCATTGACATACTCTTTTGTAAAGCATCTTGACATGTTTTTGTTGCCTTTAAGCTTATTTTTCTTTATGATTTTTCTTTAATATTACTGTTTATGTTGTTTTATCACCAATAAAACATTTAGAAGAATTAATTCTGAGATGTCTACAGACTTGATGTATGGAGAAAATGAGAAAAATAATTTGAATCCTGTGGGGTTGCTTTTGGGGCTCGAGCACTAAATAAATAGCCCAATATAGAACCAGGAACATTAATCCCCAACTTCTTAGCTCAGCATCACAGAACTGAACAA
This sequence comes from Cetoscarus ocellatus, assembly GCA_037902135.1. Taxonomy (NCBI): domain Eukaryota; kingdom Metazoa; phylum Chordata; class Actinopteri; order Labriformes; family Labridae; genus Cetoscarus; species Cetoscarus ocellatus. The sequence goes on from JBAMNC010000262.1 coordinate 1,022,090, forward strand.
CACGACTGCTTCAAAAAAATCATTTATATCCTTTCCATCAATTTAACCTCCACTTTCACAAGGCTAGTCTCTATTTTTCCATATTAACTGATGTTAAATGGGGACCTTTGTGATTACTATGCTTTTGAGACCAAAACTCATTAAAATCCTTTATTCTAGCACACTTCAACTTCTATTTTACAATCATACTTTCATTTTGTGAGTGGCGTTGCTTGAAAATACACTCTCCATGGTGCACGGTGCAACCAGCGAGCCTGGCATGGTTTTTCTATGCAGGGGGAAAAGCAGACAGTGATGTGGAGATATAAAGACAGCCATGCTTTTGAGTGTATTTTTGCCCACTTAACAATACTCCAGTGTAACATAAAATGAACCAAAGGTAAAAATAAATAAATAAATAACCAATTTACATGTTTTGATTTGAATCAAATAGCCAACAAGCTGAAGGCAACCTTTTACTAGCTTACTATAATACCTTTTAAGCTTAATAAAGCTATAGACTAAACAGCATGACTTGGTCTGGTCCAGGAACATGCCTATATGTGACTGCTTTTAAAAATAGTTGTTTGAATACTAGGTTCTGTATTAGTTTAAAGAAATCCAACAACTGAAAAAAAATAGTGGAACCAATGTTTATTCCTGATAAAGCATGACTGACACATTTGTAAACAAATTATAACAGACTATAACCATTATCTACCTCAGCAGTGCAGTATTATACAATATTTTGCATGAAGCGGAACATTCCCCAGCTTCATCAGACTTGCTTCTCCTTCATTTCACATGTAAAATAGTAAAAGAGCAGGACCAGTGCAGGTGACGTGGAAAGTATCTCTACTCTTTTGCGCCAACCTTTGCTGGAGAGAGGGCTCTTACTCTCAATTATGTTTCATGAATTTTTGATCTCACATATAAGCAGCTCACTTCAAACAGCTAGAAAGCACCACTAGAACTGTACAGCCCACAGGCAACCATCAGCCGTCAAACAACCTCTGCGCTCTCTGTAGATCTATCTTGCAGCAATGCAGATCATCACGAGGAGAAGGGAGTGACGGGGACACTTCAAGGAAGAAATAACATCTTCTATCCATAGACATTTTCTAATTCCATTAATTGTGATACTTTGCATTTGTAATTAATACCATATTGATTAAAAGCCCCTAAATATCACTTCAAACAGCTCATAAATGGGACAAATTATAAAATTATAGAAAGATAAGAGTCAAGTATTAGCTTTTGGGGAAGTCTTGAGCATGATATGATCTCATCTTTTACTGACAGCTGCTGAAGGATTTGTTAATCATTCATGTCACTCTCCGAAGCCTCCCTCATTTTGAACTGTCTTACAATCTCCCTTAAGCACCAAGACATCAGGGAGTCTCAGTGCCTTCAGGTAGGAAAACAATTTCTGTTTAATTTGCAGTTTGAAGACTGCAGGAGAGGGTCAAACTACCCTCCCAGGGATTCTTCTCATGTGGCTTTAACAGATGAAGGCAGCCATATGTTTTTCCTCTGTCAGCACTTGACAGCAGCCCCTAAGAGAACGTTGTTAACAACAGGTGAAGAGAGGCCCGAGGGACAAGCCTTATTGGCACAACAGAATGATCAATTTGACCACATCATTAGTGTGTGGATCTGCTCTTAGGTGAGGTAACAGAGACTGTAACCCTTTATACTCAGGACAGACATCTACAAAGACAACACACTTCCACTACCAAACATGTTCCATTCACACATTATACACACATTCGAGAATAAATGTGGCTTATTTCTATATAAAAAATCATATAAATTAAAACCTTTAAGAGCTGTAGTATAAAGTAGAGGAGATCAACATTCATATCTTATGATCATTTTGTCAGTGCACCGCATAAATTTAATGGCATTGGCTTTATTTTCAGTCAAAATATCCTCTGAAATATTTCAATTCATATTTTTTTAAACTTTTCATGTTGTATGAATTACATAAAGTCATTTATGTGTAGTGTGTTTTTTAAGATGTTACATCTCATCACGGTGAAGTTACTGAATTTTATTTCACAGCTTTCCTTTGCTATGCTACCTGTAGTGACATTAAACTCAGCCTGATGATCGAAAATCTCCTCTAGTTTGTATTACAGTTCTCACTTTAGCGGAAATAGGTTTTAATTTATAGAATTTTTTTAATTGAATTATTTTTATTAAAAGGTAATGTGTTAACATATGTTAACTGAAATTACACCAAACTCTGATGATCAAACATCTTCTCTAGTTCATACTACATCTCTTACTTTAGAGAAACAGATTTAATTTATTTATATGTTTTTTTTTTTTTTTCATTTGGCACAGTTTTATTCGGGGTTGCAATCAAACATAAACATACCTTATCAAGTTAACCATTTCCAATGCAGCCAACATGTCTTTGTAAGCCAACTACTAAGGAACAATTTGGACACATTGGTTTTGGTGCAATTTGACACCAACTGAAGGTCCCTGAATGCAACTTCAGTACTGTTGCAAGTTTAAAGCGCTGTTGCACTTGCCCATCTGAGACAACATATATTTGGTGACAAACAAAAGTGGCCAAGCTGACAAAAAAGCAAGAGTTCAAAACCCGTGATGAATAAACAAGGTCCAGTAATATTGCTAGATTTTGTTGAAATAGGACTATGTTTCTTTCTAGACACTAGCAATCTGAGGCATGCTTTCTTAGGTTTAAGGTCAGTCTCACTTTCACTAACAGCCAAATGAATCCAATTTTAAGAAAATATTCATATTGTCATCCTTCAGGTTTAAACAATTGGGTTGATGTGACAGCATTCAGGTAATACTATTCTCGTCTGACTTAATTGTTCGACAGGAATATCTTCATGTCGGTGCTCTGTGATTATTTTATTACTTAACCAGCCATGGGGGTAGATTCATCCAACTGTAGAGATATATGATAGCCCATAGTAAACATATACAGTGCCATCTCTCCGAGCCATACTTAAAAGCAGAGCCATCCAGAAGGAAAAAAAAAAAAAGACCTGAAGTCTATTCACAGACAGCCTGTAGATGTGAATGTAAATGTGTGACTGGGTGAATGAAATTTAAATAGCCTATATCCAAGCTTTTTTTCTGAAGACATCCCAGCTGTGAGGGCTTCTGGGTGAAAGGACCAGTGAGATTGTGACACATACATATTCCCTGTAACCACAATGTGACAGTGTGTGATACGCTGCTGTAAGCTTTGGCAGGAAATGCAAGCATGACTAATTAAGGAGCATATATTGTAATCTGCACTGCAGTCCAAAATCTGCTGGTTTTTAGACTGGCAGTTTAATCAAGACAGCCATGATGCCAAACCATTATTTAGAGCTGATCCTTTAACATTTGTCAAAGTGTACAAAGAAAGAAACAACAAATAAAAAAACACATTAAGGATTGCAATGCAATAACTAAGTTACCTAACGACTAATGTCCATCCTTGTCTAAATGTAACATCTGTGCCGTGTTTTGGTCAAACTTTAGTTGGCTCAGGTCATAGCATTCATACTAGGTGTGTGTCCTGCATGCCGACTGAAGTCCTCGGGCCACGTCAGGCCCCACAGCTTGCAATTTGGCCATCAGAATATGATCAAATACAGGAGTGTGAGTAGGAAAAAACAAACTGAAGTTTTCAGGGCATATTTTTTCATGAAATCCCCACAGCTACTTAAAGTGACTCCAAAATAATAACAGTTGATTTAATTGGTTTTACAGAAATCCAGCAATTATCAGCCAAGATTCAACCAGCATGTCAGTGTCAACCCCAGTGATGGACGACATAATAGCCCCCGAGATAGGATGCTGAAACAACTTAGTCTCCCCCACCCACATGCGTCCAGCAGCAGTATGGCTGATAGGGACTGAACTCACTTTTAAAAACTAGTAATTTCATGAAGACAATAACATTTTGGCGATTAAAATAAGATATTGATACTACTAAACACAATATTTACCTGTGCCAAAGAGGTTATGTTTTGGCCAGCATATGTTTGATTGTTTGTTTGTTGGTAAGATTACGCAAAACTACTTAACAGATTTTGCTGAAATTTTAAGGAGATGTTGGTAATGGCCCAACATAAAAATAATTAGATTTTGGTGATGATCCAGATAAGCACCATTAGTGAATGATGGTTTTGCTCCATAACTGTCTAACTAATAATGATATCAACGTTATTCAGAGTGCTGAGTGTGGGTTTTCAGGGTCAAGGAATCATATTGTGATGCTAACTTTATCATGGAACTATTGCTTGTAAATGTTACAACAATATGTGAGCTACCTTGGTGGAGTCCTTTCTAGTATTGGTATGGCATGGTTATGTGCAGATATGAGAATTTTCCACAGTCAATATCTTAAACTTAAATATCAGCACAATATGCACAGAAATTTTGCAGCTAAAAGCAGGATTAGTAGACCTCTAGATGGGAGTACACTGTGCGATTTTAAGTCACTGTACATCAGTCATGGTACATCATCAGCTCATACTGGGGGACTGAATGATTCATTTGCCCACACTGTATGATCAGATGCTTGGAACTTACCTGAGTGCTCACACTCTATGAGTGAAATCGGGACAGAACCTTCACAAAAGTCCACTAAGTTTCATCTGTAATACTACTTTTGCAAGGCTCAAATATACAGACACATGAATAACACTGTGGCTATGACAAATACACACGGCATCACCAGCCAACACAGTAAGCAGCTTAATCACAAAAAATACTTCAGTGTCATCTAAAGGTCTGCGTGTATTTTCCTGCTTGTTATATAGAAATATATTTTCTGATATGAGGAGAAGACACACAGACATTGGAGTTGTTGCTATGGAGATGTCAGATGCTTTCTGACAGCTCAAAGAAGAAGTTAGAGGATCAGCACATAGTTGCTCCAACTGTGATTGTGAACGCAGTCATATGACCAAGAACGTAAAACATCATAAATCCATCCAACCAACAAGAAGCTGTTAGTTAGGCTGGGCTCCATTGTCGTGTCCCTGCGTACACTAAAAACAAAGGACGCACAAGCGAAGTGAAATCCACCCCAAATGCAAAGTTGGTAGAAAGACTCCCAGTCCATGTAAGAAACATGTTGAAATCATAGAGTGGACATTTGCATGTAGTGGGTCTGATTGCAGTTTCAAGACGTAAGGCCAAGGACACTTTTTGGTTTACAAGTTTAAATGCGTGCAGGACTCTGGTAAGAAAGTCCAGATGTTTTTTTGTTTTTTTTAAAGCATAACATGAACTACAGCCGTCACACAGCAAAAAAAAAAAAAAAATCCCAAAAATCTGGTGTTAAAACTGTAGAAAGACTTTCTTGTGCAGAGGCTTCCAGTGATGTAATTCATCCATATGTCCCTATTAAAACTATACCTGACGAAACATTTGAACATGACGACAGAGTTTATATTGTAACAAAGAGTGAAAATACAAGCCACCTGGGACCCGGGGCTTCCCTGTGGTCACATCCTGAGTGAGAGCCAGACCTCAGCCTGACTGTGTGGCATTCTGATAACATGTGCCGATAGGTAGACTCTGGGGAGAGCAGGTGCTAATTGGCCTGGTGGTTAGCTCTGAGGTCAACTGTGGGCCGGGTCCCCAGGTCATCAGGGAGGCACAGAGCTGTGGTTGTGCTCCCTGGGGGGCTCAGGTTGCAATTGCACTCCTCTGAGCATCAGTCAAGTATTGATCTGACGGGGAGAGCATTAGGGTCCTAGAGAAGACTGATAGAGAGTTTGTGGTTAAAAAGTAGTTATTTTTCTGTCTTAGGCGTCCTTTGAAAACAATACCTTCAGTCAATATGTACTCTTGTATAATAACAAAAAAAAAGGATATTAAATGAAATTGGAATAGCTCTGAAAATATTCTGCTGGTTGATTTGACTGTATTTACTGTGAAGAACAAGATGCATTAAGTAGTATATTTCATCAGCTAAACTTTAAGGTTTAAGATCACACTTTAAGAAAAATGATGACTGAAGTCTCTTCTTTGCTTACCTAAAGGGACTGAGGGACCGATATATCTAAGACCTATTATAATACATCCCAAAAGGACCTGAATGAAAGGGGCCCTGGAGGTTCAAATAAATCAATGAGGATAATTGCTGGTGGAAAGGCTGACCCGCCCAATAAATGATCAAACACATACCAACCCTCCTGTCATAAAAAAGGGTGTGTGTGCATTTTTTCTACCACTGTTCTTGAAGACCAGATGAGAAAGTATACATTTAATGCATTCTATGATTGTTATTTTTCCTGAGTATGTACTAGATGGTAATTTAGCAGGTTAGATTTGATTAGGGTTTATGTCATTATGAAAAATGCACTGAAATGACTTGGGGGCAAAAAGATCGAAGCACACAATTTAGCAGTATCAATCTAAACAACACTTTTGGTAGACATTATAAAAGACAGCCTCTTAATTACTGTGAAAATTGTATATATCACTTTGTTGTTGATTGAATTGACTTCCCATTTATTTTTGACACAATCAGTAAAAAGAAGACACGTTACAGGCAGTATGAAAGGCAGCTTCCTGTGGTTTCTGCTTCCATCGCCTCATTGTGGTTCAGGCGAATTGGAGAAATGTAAATCACCCTGTAGTTAAAGATGAGGAAATGATTCTGTGTCTGTTTGTGTTGTCCCTATGATGAACTCAAAAACAATCTGTTGTTGGCCATCCTTCTTCCCATCGTGAGTGGGCAGCGACTCGATTAACAAGACAAGGCCGCATGGGTGTAAACAGGTCAAAGTGTGAACAAATGACCTAATACAGACTAAACTTGTGTTTCCATTCCAGGATAGATGATTTGTGTTGCTGTTGTTGTGCAGCATTATTGTGGTCATTTGTCTGCAGCAGAGGCAGACAGAGCTCCATGTTTATGCGGGTCAGATGATAGATTTAGTATTTAATGGTCTTGGAGAAGCTCATCTTGTGTGCTGCGGCCTTTGTAGCTGGCTCATTTTAGAGGCAAGACTGTTAAATGCATCATTTTCCCCAAGTAGGTATTATTGAGCTCAGAAAAGAAAATTTCACTGCCTTTTCACAGAAACCTACATTCTGTTCAATTAGTTTTGAATGGTATGATAAAAATGATCAGTGGTGCTCATGGATTTAAAAACTCATGTGTTTTCCTTTTTCTTTCTAATGTAAAAAAGCCTTTTCATTTAAGGACATACAACGTGTATTCTAAACACTGACATCTATGACTACTCCAACATGTTTATTTGAGCTGAAATTGGGCATTAATACTATTTCTGCAATTTGTCTTCAAGTATTTAGGGTTATTATGAAATTGATATAGCTGCAGAAGAGTTTGTTTATTTAATTAATGCTGGTCCAGATACTACAGGATGAGAAAGCTGAAGAATTACTCTGCATTTAGAAAGAACTGTCCATCTTGTAGCATGTGAGCATACAGCCAAGTCTGAAAAAATGGCTCAGTCGATCATTTGCTGAAAGAACCTCTGACTTCCCAAACTAGATGGTGACATGTCCTCTTGTAGCTCTACAGCATTGCTACATGTACTTTTTGATCTTGATAACAGATGAGCAAACAGCCCCCCCCCAGTCTCATCAATCTGCCTGTTTCCACAGCCTCCGGCTCTGACTCCTCTAACTGAGCCAGCACTGCACTTCCACGCAAGATCACTGGAAATAAGCACTGAGTTTATTTTCCCCACCAAACACATCGACCCAACACAGGAAAACAAGTGGTCATTACAAAATTCACTGGAATAGTGGAAATAATATTGATGCTCACAGCAAATAAACATCAGGCAGGAAATATAAACCTTTGTTTACATTTTCCTCTTCCTGTTATCTCGTAAACCCGTTAAAGCCTATTTATGATCTCGTGTTTTGAGCTACCAGGCCTGCTCTCCACTGTGCACTGCTTTAAAGATGCTCCCAACAAGCAGTGATGCTTGACATCAGTCCGAGCAAAGCCGCTGCGCAGAGGTATTGCTCCACGGACTTTGCAAAAATCCAAAGTAAGGCTACAACCTCGAGAAAAGTAGTAAGCTAAGCAACAAAGGGGCTGTCCACATGGAAGTGAGTTAAGGAAAATCCACTAAAGTTCTTTTTTATTTTATCTGCATTCTGTCTACATGGACCCGGCATCTTGAGAACCTGAAAATGCTCATTTTTCAAACCAGGTCCCAGAGTGGATAAACAGTATCTCCAAGGTCGCCCTTGCATTTCAATATTTGCAATGAATATGCACATTTTCAGAAACAATGATCTCATAGCCTCACCTCTCCCTTAACTGCATGTACTAACCTCGATAAAAATAAAATTTTGCTTTTACAGCAAAATCTTGTGCTGCTGCCACCGTGAGCAACAAGCGGACATGGAGAACAGCATATGCCACATGTTCTTAAATCCAACTGTCAAACAAGAGATTTTTAAATGGTCCCAGTGCTTGACAAACCATTTCTTTTTAAATAACTCGACAAAGTATAGCATAAGAATCTATAACATCTGTATATGGTCACAAAAGGCACAGTAAATTATTTCTGTATAATCTTTGAAGGATTTCCCACGACTCTTTAGAATTAAAGTGATAACACATCACACCTCTCCTTTTCAGAATGAAAAAAAGATGAAAAATAGTTAAAAGCTGATGTGCAAATAAGAAATAAACACACACTTGTTGCCAGCTCTGCCCCTCCAGCCTTTTGCACACACTTACATATACCACACCATACACCAAACATTTTTAGGTCCCTATCTGAAATGCTGTTGACATTTTTCAAACCTCTGATGTTCAATATAGATGTATGCCATTAGTCTTGTATGACTGTTTTTTTCTTCACCTAATTTGTTATACTAGAATGCTGGAGCTGATCATTTTGACACATACCATCATTAACATCAAGATTCTACCCTACACAACATAGGAGTAAAGACGCTTTGTGAATGGAAAAAAAAAAAAACTAGAGGTAATATCTTAAGAAGGTAATTTCCTCCAGGAAAACTGCTTTGTGTGCTACAATAACACAGAATGGCAATCTCTAATTTCAGCAAAATTGTTTGTGGAGTTAAGGTTTAATGTAAATTTCAGACAATGTGTACTGCAAAGGTTTAAACAAATAGACTGACGGACCAAGTGCTTCATTGTGTGGACAATGATATTTACTCTGAAAACTTTTGATCAGTGGAACACTGCAGGGTTTATATATTAATTCAGTTTTGGTCAGACGCTGCCTTAAAGATCCACAAGTTCTGTTTTCACCTCATCATTTTAAGTCTCAGTTCTTGGCAAAAAAACCCCAAAAACTATGTGTAGAAAATTTGTGTTGGGATGAGGCCCTTTAGCTCTGTCCCTAAAACTTATAAGTAACACGCTGTCCACTTGTATGTCTGATACAAGATGAAGAACTTCACAAATCTGTACATTTCACACATGCCCTATGCTTTACTTTTGGTACAAATATGATGCACCTTACCTTCCTAAATAATAGTCAAATGACAACACTTTAGCTATACTTATCTGTGTTGTTTGACTTGGTCAAAGCTGACATGGAGCCTGTACAGTATGTCTCCTCCAGGCTAGGCCAGTTAGGTGGTATTTATCTGAGGGAAGAAAAATAACTAAATTTACTTGGTGTGTACATCTGGCTACAAGAAATGTAATGATAATCTATATTCCTAAAGTAGGCCTACAGTTTTAAGCTGAAATAAAACAACAACACAACTTTTTAATTGCATGTAAGTGTACTGATTCATAGACACAAACTGAAAAAAGAGCTAAGTCCTTTTGCTTTACTAGATGGTGGACATTGGAAAAAACAAAAAAGAAGTACTACCCAGCAAAAGACAGAGTGTCTTTTCAATCCAAGCTATGAAGTGGCGCTCTGTGTGTGATGCAAATCAAACAGGATCTTCAAGTGGATGTACACAAAAGTGGCACATATTCACTGTCCGCACACAATGTTCATATTACAGCACTGTGTCAAGACCCCCAGAATAAAAATCATACATTTTCTTTTTTTCATAATTGAGTCCTTCAACACAAGAGTGACCAGATACCATTTTTCTATGATATACTGAAATGTTGTAGGTCTATTGTATTTATTTCTCAAGTTTTTTGATGCAGACTTTCTCTATTTCTTTTGTAAGAGCAGTTAATGTACATGTATTTTTTTGTTTGTTTGTTTGTATTTTGGCTGAATAGATATGAATGTGGCAACCTTTACCTCTGCTGTAATCTTGTCTTGGTGGAAATGAAAGAGACAAATTGCTGAGAAAGACACATACACGTGTTTTTGTTGTCGCGAGTCCAGGCGCGATTTACAAGCTAGCGGCCTCCTCTGGTATCTACCGGTGCCAGATGGAGGGACAGCGAGGACTACCAATCACACGTTAGCAAGAAACGGTAAAGCCAATCGATGAGTGATATTATTTAAGAGGCGGGACTCTGTGTAACATAATGTGATTGGCGGCCAGGGGAAAACGCGGCGCTGCGGGTGGCCACAATGGCTAATGGGAAAGACAAACAGTTTTTTTGCATTAAAATGCTTGTGTTTTGTGTTAGGGACCATGCGGTAATGGTATAATATTGATAGGTACGTGTCCCTAACATTCCCTACCCAATTCTACGCCCCTGGTCTGATCTAAGATGTGTTCATTAACACTTTGAACCTGAGAACTTCCGTTTCGATGACCTCAGAAAGTATATTACTTTTGTAGCGTCAAATTATGTTGATGTGCATGCCATCCATGCGTAGTTTACCAAATGAATAAACAAATAAGCAAAGTATCCATCAGCTTTCAATTTGAATAAGTCAGCTCTCGAATTGAAGTTACTCACACATGAGCTTTTAGTGTGTCATGTTTTCCTTCTCTGATTCAGTTTGTCAGCTTTCCAGTTCAGCACAGCCAATGAACAGAGAGGATCCCAGCAATGTGGTCAAGGTTAACTTTCCATTTTCTGTTCTACAAAGTAAGTTTAACCCTTTCAGGGTAGATGGTCTTCACTTAAACTTAACCTGCACTGGAGGCAAAAATGGGCAGAGCCTTTCAAGAGAAGTGAAATGTTTTGTCCATCACAATAATCACAGTCCAGTCAGGGGCTTGCAGTCACCTCTGGCTATTAGCGCAACCAGCCTACTCTTGCAGCTACAACCTCTTTGTCCCTAAATGGACAGTGATTGGCTTGGTCTTTTAATGACCACAGACAAAACTACAAGCTTTGTAAAATGGATCTGCCTGATGAAAAATATGGAATCTAGCAAAGCCAGCTGCTTTGTGTTGCTGGATAGGATAGGATTGTTGTAGTGTGGTTGAATGAGTTACATGGTATTAGCCTGAACATTAGTGACAAATATGGATAACAGCTCTGCTTCCATAAAAAAGAGCTGGCACAGAAGCTTGAGTATAGTGCTGTACATGTGGCCACCAGCTCTACGTAGTTTAAAGGATAAGTTCGTTTTTTTGACACCTGGACCTTATTTTTAGGATTAAATACGCTCGTAGACTTACCCAGACAATTTTGGCGGAGGTTGGAGTCGTTTTCTAGCAATTTAGATCCATCTGACGGCATTTTTTTCTCATGCCATAGTAGCAGACGGGGCCAGAAATCGAAGCCCCTAAATTAGACATTATCTGCTGCGAAACTCGCTCATTTCAGCTACATTTTATAAATGAATGGCCAGTGTTATCACCATGTCAGCTCATCTTCATTGTTATGGTCATCCGGGGCTTTACAAGAATGGGTAACTTTTGGTGACGTCATAGACATGCACCGCAAGAGCGCAGCTGAGTAGAGCCGCTGTTGTTGCTAGGCTACACGGTTACACGGCTATTTTTGTGGAACATGGCGGAATATTTATCCAATGTAGAAGTGTCTGGCGACGACTTTGAGTGTAATGGATGCTCGTATCGTTTTGAGCCAGAATATGCCGACGAGGAGCTATTTGAAAGGAGGATGCAGAGGGAAAGAGCCGAACAGCTGGCCAGAGAACAAGCACTGCTGCACGTCCACGAATGGGGGCTAACTAGTGGTGTTGTTGTGGACATTGCACGGCAATGGCAACAGAGGAGGAGCGACTTTCGCAGCAGATAATGTCTAATTTAGGGGCTTCGATTTCTGGCCCCGTCTGCTATTATGGCATGAAAAAAAAAACGCCGTCGGATGGATCTAAATTGCTCGAAAACGGCTCCAGCCTCCGCCAAAATTGTCTGGGTGAGTCTACGAGTGTATTTAATCCTAAAAATAAGGCCCAGGTGTCAAAAAAACGAACTTATCCTTTAAAGAGTTTCAGCTAAAAACAAACCACAAACGGCAAAGGGTGATTGCACACTATATTGAACACATTAATAACAACTTACTTTTTCACTACCAAATCACTTTGTTTTGGCCCCTCTTTGGTTCATGGCACAGCCAACATGTCCTTCTACTGGAAGTGAACTGATGTTAATACCGTCAGAGCCCACTAACTATATTACTACATCCCAGCTAAATTTACAAATGTTCAAAGATTATCCTGCCTACCAAGCACAATGTGCTAGCCATTCTTGATTTACCCACACCAAAATAGTAAGGGGGTTCAATGGATGGCTAAGTGGCAGTCCCATTGGCCCAAGAGCCAACTACAGCCCATTCAAATATCCTCAGCCAGGGCACAGACAGCAGCAACTCTTACAGCAGCACGTCATTGCTCTCAGGCTCCTAAACAATTTCAGATAACTTAATCTACTGTGATTTTTAGTTTGTAGCTTTTGTATCAATTAGTTTGGGTAATTCCTTAGTTTGTGTGTAAGCTCTTGCTGCCTTTTGTTTTTGTACCCTATTTGTTTACAACTCATATTTCAGTTTGTTTTATAAATACCTTTCTCCTTTGTTTTGTAAGAAATAGTGTCAATTAGAATTATTATTGGTCTGGTGTTTAGTTTTGGGGACGAAGCAGTGATAATCCTTTTTTTTTTTTTCCCTCCAATGTATTGTACACCTTACCCTAGACGGGTGCATACCAAAGCTGAATGCTAACTTTGCAGGGAAACTAATATTCAGCTCCTCTGTTTTTTCCAAATAGTTTGTATAGCTGTGATGCTGGTCTGCACAAGAATAAATGTTTATTACAGAAGGGAGGCTCTGATGAAAGCTGCAGAGTTGCAAAGGCGTGTTTTAAAGCCGCTAGTATCTTCTGATCCTGATACATCCCAAAGTGATTTTGAGTAGTCACACTCTTATTACATCCAGCTTAACAACAGGAGCTAACAGTTTACACACCTGTATAAACTGGTTTCGTGGGGTATCTCTGTTCCTCTGACTCCCATAGCAGTTTTTGACCTTTTGACTCTCCATCTGCAGAAGCTTTTCCTGTGTGTACTCCAGTGAATACAAGTATTCCCAAGTATCCAAAGTAAATGGCTGTCATATTCATTGCAAAAATTTACCATTTATCTGGTTTGGTAGTGGTTGCTTCCTCTTGTTTAGCATGCAGACCAGACACTGCTGGTGGATGGATACATTAGCTGTGCCATGTATACAGATGCAGCTGCTTCAGCTTTCACCTTCCAGCCAAATGCGTACCGGTACCAGCCAACGTCCAACCATTAGGAGTCACCCCCGTCTCTCTGGGGGTAAGTCTGAATTCCACCATAAACACGCTCATTCATGCAATTGCTGGGCATCCTCATGAGATGTTGCTCCCTTCACAACAACACATCCAACTTTTGCCCTTATCAGAATAGTGTTAGCCACAACATGTTTGTGAAGTCATCGCCAGGTTGTCATTATGCCATGATAGTAAGCAGGTCCCAGCAAGCTCCAGTCAGGGACCAGTCAAGGCTCAGTCATGGAAAGTGGGAAAGTTTAAGTGGCTCCATCTGTAGTTTAGTAGTGCCATGAACCAAAGAGGGGCCAGGTGGTGGATATTAAGTTGTTGTAAGTGTGTTCAATATGGCGTGCAATCACCCTATGCTGTTTGTGGCGTGTTTTTATCTTTTAACTTTGCAGAGTTAGTTGACTAGTTTACAGTAATATATGGCTCTGACTTCTGTGTCGGCTCTCTCTGTGTAAATTGATCTCCATCAGTATCGCTAATGTTCAGGCTAATGCCATGGACCTCATTTAACCCCTCTTAAAAAAAATTCTGAACTTTCCTTTTAAGCAGCTCAACTTAAAATTGGAGGACAAGTGCACAGAGTATATGATAAGTATGCCATACAGCAAAGTTTTTTACCTGTTGTTTACATTGTTATGGCATAATCTCACTTAATAGCCATGTGATATTGTATTTCTCCTGTGATCAGATCTGCACTCTGCTGTGCAGCAAATCAGAAATGGATCCAGCGGGTGGGGGAAGCGCTGTTAAGCAGAGCAAAGCTGTGGCATGGACCAAATGCCACACAGTAAGTTTATGTGGCTGGGGAGTAAAGCAACCAAAAGGTACTGTGAATATGTTGAACTTGCTTTGTGATTGAGGTCTATTTTTGCTTAACTTGCAGTATCTTCCCATCAGTACATGGAAGTCAAGTGTTTTAGTCAAACGAGCTCTTCAACCTGAACTTGTTTTGGGAGTTTTGAAGAATTGGACACTTAAAGAAAGACATTGACATTAAGGCCTTTTTCTTTCATCCTTGGATTTATCTGTCAATTCTGAAAAATCAACAGCTGCACTTACATGCCAGTTCAATTCAGCAGACATTTTTGCAGATTTGCTGTGCAAAGGGGGTAAAGTTTAGGACAGATATAAAGAAGGCCCATGACAAGGTCATGCCATGGGCAACAGTTTTTAATAAGGCCCTCTGCAGCTGTCCTTGTATACATGTCAACATAAACACTTATGGTATATGACAATATACTTTCAAATAGTTTCAATATACTGTATGTACAACATATTTGCACTTATGAAACTTCTACCTTTTAGGCACAGATACTTCATAAATTATATAAACTATTCAATATATCTTAGTGTCTTCTACATATAGTAACTCTTACTTAAAATAATAAACACATATCACAGGGGTATTGAAAATGATCCTAATGAATGATTCAGGTTAATTGCCTCCTGTAGTTGCAAGGCATTGCCATATGTCACATAACGAGAAAACATATTGTAGTGGTGTTGTTTTCTGTTTTTTCTTGCCATAACACTAATATTACATTTACTATCTAATTATTTAATCTTCCTAAAAAGAAAACAAAAAACAACGATATGCTCCTAAACCCACTCCCCACCACCAGAAACATGCACTCCACACTGTCGGGCTATGTCCAAACATAGGTGTAAAGCAGTTTTATTCAAGTCTGACTGGTGTTACCGTTCCACTTACAGCCATGTTAACTGGTGTTGGCAGGCATACTGAGAAAAAAATGTCTCCTTTTATATTTCAGTTTGAGACATATTTGATAATCTTGATCAAATCCTGTTATATAAGAGTTTCATGGTTGCTCTTGATGGTTTCAACATCTGTTGTAACCATGGCATCCACAGACACGTGGGCATGGTTCACCAGTCAGCGCAGTCATTGGTGAAATAATAACACAGGGTCTTGTCCAAAACTGTCAACAGAAATGGTATCATCTGAATGTCTTTAAAGCAACATTATAGTGAGGGAGCAACAAAAAGTATTCGTTGGTTCATAAATAGTTCAGTCAACAACCCATAAAAGCGGTATAGTTTAGCAACGTCCACTGCAACACATGGAAACAACAGTTATAATGCTTACAGTGACATTACCCCAAGGGAGGTCAGCATGGAGTGTGAGGTTTTGGTTACAAAAGGCTTTTTTTCCACAGTCAACATGGGCTCACCCTAAGCCAGGTTTGTAAAAATCTCAATGTTGGCTGGAATTTTCTAAAATATGTGTTTTTGCTGACCCAAAATGTGTGGACATAGCTTCAAGAAAACATTATTTTTCCCCTTTCTTCAAAAGCACAACAGCCCTCCCCTTAGCCTTTTCACTGTGCCTGATGCCTTACAGTAGTTCATCAGCTTTTTTTCCACTAAGTCATAATGTGTATTTATTCTTTTTCTTTTTTGGATACCGTTTTGATCATGGCAGAGTCACATGTTGAGGAAGATCTTATTTTATGGCATGTCTCAGAATCACCAATGCCAGCATTTTAGTGTTTAAGATGCATGTGAACTAACAGCTGCACTTACAGTTCAACAACATAAGACAAATGTGAGATGTGCAAACAGAGCAGAAACAAGACCGTTTTGTAAACGTCACTCATTTGGAAAACAGTTTTCCAATTTCTTTCACACTGCTGCAAGATCAGCCCTGTGATTTTGCACATTCATCCATTAGATGAGTTCATGAATGTAATTTAAGACTTGTCTGCCCCTGTTATGTTCATGAATCTTGGACATTCCTTCATTCTGTGCCACATGAGTAGCAGCTCATCTTTCCCCTAAACTTTATTGCGCAATTGTGGAAGGGGCGCCAAAGGGCATCCTCAAACAACCACATTTTAAAAATGGGACATGCTATGGTCCTGTGCCCCATAGCAGGACCATGCATTTGTAGTGCACAAGGATACGGATAGGGCATAAGGGTGTGTGTGCACATTACAGTAGAAGGAGCTTATGGGGCACAGATTTTGGTTACTGGAGAGCAAGCACCACAAGAGTGCTTCATTTCTGGGGAAATTGACCGTTAATTACATGTAAACATGTAATTTCCAATTAAAGCTTTGGTTGGCATGACAAATATTACTGAGGAACTGAACAAAAACTCCCACTGGGGACGGGTGTTGCAAATTAGCAAGCCATACAAACTCTGGTTTGTCTATGTATACTGTATCTGTCCTTAACAAATAAACCAAAAAACATCCAGTGGTGTCAATATTCAGGGTCAACAGGTTTTAAAAGAGAAGCAGTGAACCTCCCCACAAGTCATAAGGCCCTGTGCACTGCATATAGGGAGGGGTGGGCCTGATAAAAAGAACCATGTGTGCTTTTTTTCTGAAGTTTTCTCAACGCTCATTTGTTCCAAAAAGCACAAAGCAGAGGATACTTTAATAGGTGGCAGTATAACGTGATAACCCAGTGAGCTTTGTATTCAAAGAGAATCCAATCTCTCTGCAGCATGTTTGCAGCAGCACATGGATAAACAGCACGATTTTATAAATAAATAAATGAGACATTTTCCACGGTGAATTAAACTTCTATCAGAAGCCTCAGACTGCAGCTTTTTTTTTTTTTTTTTTTTACTACAGCACACATTATGACCGTCACATTCCTGGAATTACTGTGATTATTTATTTATTTCTCTTTATAGAAAGCAGTCATCAATCCCCTGTGACAAACGTATAGTGTAGTCAGCTCCCCTAAGGCTCCATGTCTAATGAAATGTACCATATACCTGTCCTCAGCTGCTTTTTTCTCTGCCAGTGGCCATTTCTTAGAGCTTGCAGGGGAGCAAAAATCATTCAAAAATATACTTGAGCCATTTAGTAATGTTTTCATGGCCTGGGTTTTTTTCCTCCCTCTGTGTACATGACTCAAATGCAAGCACATTTACTGTCAGGCTTGAGATTAATCAGCTTTAGTGCTGTATAAATGCCAACATGCTGTTATCACTGTAAAGCTGATGGAGAAGCAAGAAGCTGCACTAGCTGTGTGGGCAGTTCAAATGGTAACTTACCTCGTAATACAACACTCTGTCAGCGCATCAAGGCTTAGCAGTGATTCATATTTTAGGTCATAAAGAACAAATCCTCATATTTAATGGAAACACTTAAAATCCTGCGGAGACAATGTTGCCTCTGTGAAGTGTTGCAGATGGCTGAAGAAGCAGCTAGAAAGCCTCACTTCCTCGCACGCTACAAGGCCTCACTGTAACAGAGCCAAAAGGAATTGGAGATCCAGGTGGCCCACTGGATAAATCTTTCACATCTGTCATCATGGAAGCAAAATCACAGGTGGTTAGATCATTCCTTATTAAAGTTTTAAATCTGAGTTGAGCTTCTTTGTGTACAAACATGCCCTACTTACTCTTATTTCTTTTACCATTTAAAAAACCTAATTCAGCCAATTCTTTTTCTTTTACTAAGAGTCTGCAAGGAAGTTGATTTAGAAACATGACTCACATCTGTTTGTGTGGCTCAACTTTGACTTCACACAGAGGATCCCAGTCTCTCTCACCATTATAATGATGGAAAAGAAAGACCTGAGATAAACTTGCAGTTCAATCTTGTTCTTGTGCGTCTGTCCAAATTTGTCTTATTGCAGTTGTATTTGACTCTGCATGTGTGTAGCCATGGGCCTGTGAGGAAAACAAGAGTGCTGAGACTGAATAAAACGTCCTGATGTCTAGGAAGGCAATTCAGATGTCAGAAATGAAAATACTCATTAATAATCAATAGTAACATCAAATCAGATTAGACTGTTTTTACTACATTTTCCCCCACTCTTAGACATTACAATCTGGTGTTATAATTTTAGCAGTTACTGTGTTATCAGGCCACTTTTAGCAGACCATGTTATTGACCTTTTGCACATGACATCACATCCCATTCCACTCTGATTGGATATCAAAAACTATGCGGTGTGTCCAGCATGGTTCTTAATGGACAATTAATGAACTGAAATTTCCCCATGATGAACTTTAACGCACAAATTCGACTAAAACTATCTACAGCTGTGCGTTAGACTATTCTAAAAAACCCTTGGAATCTTTATGCATCTTTTTATATACCTGCAAGTCATTCTATGAAGTTTAAGCTGTTATTTTGTTGCTGTTGGGCACAGACCTTCCCTGGGAAATGAAAAAACTCCTTCAACTGAATGTATGAATGTGATTTTGTACAGGGATTTAGTTAAAAGTTTATGAAACTCACTCACCATCATGGAAGGCGACCAACAGCACTGCTGAATGAAAAAACAAGAAGACAAAATGGAAATAGGGGGCTTGTGCCTGACAGCGACATTTTGGAACAGAAGGACTTTATGAGCTAATGCTAATCCAAACAATCGTCAAATAAACTCATCACTAAAAACATAGCTGTCTTTATCCAATAAACAATCACTATAACCTGTATACCTACGTTTAAGAAAAACTTTTATTTGGCTCTACTGGTTTGTCTTTCGAGTCTGAAAAACTTTGATTTTGGTCCGTACATTACAGCAGGGAGGATTTGCATGACGACAGCTGCGGGGTGTGCATTAGCTGGTATCCTTTGTTCCTGAAACATCCTGAAGTGCGCTTATTAAGGCATGCTGGAATTTCTCCTAGTCTGACAACATAAACTCACAGTTTATACACATGCACCAACAGGTTACATGGATTTCTCATGTTGTCATTGAAGTTCACATTGTTTCAACCATTTATCATTTAAACACGATAAGTCTCTATCAGCTGACGTTTTTGCTGTGTATACTCCACATTAACTCTAACCCAGTGCATACAAGTATCCTTTTAAATCCCAAACAACCACTGGTCATAATCCCTGCAAAAATCATGAGGTTATGTTGTTGGGAAGTGGTTGTTAGTCCCCATTTTGAAGCATGCAGAGCCTCACTTAAGAGCAGATCAACACACTGTCTGACTGCTTGTACACAGAAGCATTATCCAGCCTGGTTTACACACATTTTTCTGTTTGTGAGTGTTGTTAAGGTGATCTAAGTCATTTGTCAGACTCAGTAACTTTTTATCAGTATATATGATACTGCCGGCTCCTTTTGTGGCTTTAAAATGCATCTCTGCTGTAAATATTGGCTAAAATGTCCTTTGGTCTATTGAAAACAGTGGTACTGGTGTTATGTTAGTCATGTCTCCCCAAATGGTAGATAGCAGCTGTTGAGACCAAAATGAGACTTTGTGATTATCTCTCTCACAAATTAATGGCTCCCACTGATCCTGCATCACAGTGAGTCATATAATCATGCATAACATACAGCACACACTTTGTGTAATCCTCTCTCCAGAAAAAGCATTTTCTGTGACAATATTGTTTTATATGAACTAGACAGTAGTCAGGGGTGCTGTATGTGGGGGAAAAATTAGGACAATTTTTAGGGCCCATGACTTACAGGGGCCCTAAGTATACTTAAAGTTAGTCATTTTTCATACATTTTAAACTTGTCTAAATAAGTGAAGGCTTTACCCCCCCCCCCCCCCCCCCCCCCCCCCTTTCTTTTTCATTCACAAAACGGCATCATTCAGGTTGTAATGCTAAAGTATTGAAAATAAACAAATAGAAAACTGTTGGATGCCCCAAGGCAAGAGGGTCCTTATATTACAGTTTAGTTAATCCTGTGTCCTCTTTCATTGGGGATCGGGCCATAGCCAGAGCCTTTACTGATGCCACCTGCTTTTGGGGCACTAGGTTCAGTGCAAGGGGCACTCAGAGGTAACTACAAAGCTATGGGTGACCCTGTTAAGTAGTATTTTCAACAACATTATAGGAGATTCATTTTTTTTTTCATTAATGGAGCAAAATTTAAGGATTGGTTGGACTGGCTGTTGTGGGACCTAAATATATAATTTCAAGGGGCCCACAAATTCTGCCAGAGCCCCTGGCTGTAGTGCAAACAAGTTGGGGACCACTGTTTTCCAGACTGTAGGAGTAGAACACTAAGTCTGACAGCTGGATCAAATTGACAGAAAAAAAACAATTCGAATGGACTGTTTGGAATTCAAAAAGGATGAGAGAGCAATAGAGAGAGAGAGGATGGATTTGTGAACAGGCCATGGACACACATATTTGTATAATAACAATTAAAACTGTATTTGGCACCATATGTGACCTTTAATGCAGTCCATTAACTGTGTTAGGCTTACATTACATCTTATTTTTGAATGGGGGTGTTGCTCAAGAATAATAAAAATGAGAAATTACAACAAAAACAGAGTATCTTTGCTTGTTTGGGTGAGTCATTACTAATGTAGGGCATGTGTGACCTCTGTTTTGTTCAAATTATTAGTTATTGCAAGGGTAATTTTGTCATCCTGTTTAAGCAAGCAACAAACTGAGATGAGCATCTGTCTGAGAAAAGACACCCCTGAGAACACTGCTGCTGCTGCATTGGCTGTGTCTGTTGTCAGGGCTTTGCCTCCACACAACTTGGAGAAAAGAAAAAAAATATTCTTAATTTTCAGATTTCCAACTTGTCAAAGACACACAATGCAAAATAAAACAAAGATAACCTCATATGATCTGGAATTAACCGTGCCTTTACCCTTTGTCTGGTCTGTCACGCTTTGCCCAAAGGGTAGAACTGTTTCTCAAGCCACTAATTCTGTCCTGATATAGCCTCTTAATGCATGAGCTAGTATTTTCGTAAAGTGAAAGTTCAACTGCAGCCTACAGCAATGAAAGATTAGGGCTGCTCTGATTGTCCGTTCTAGTTTGTTTTACTGAAGCTTAACATGTTTTTTTCTCTGTATATTTTTCTCTCTCCCTCTAAATTTTTCTCTGCCGTCGTTCTTCTCAGTCTACAAAGTTGGCATTTTGATTGTACATGCTGAAGATATGAATTTAATTTTCTTGAATCCACATACAAGATAAAAACAAACAGAACAATACTTCCTCTATTAAATCAGATCTCTATTACATCCTGATCTTGCAGCTTGTGCTGCTGTTCTCTCATCTGTGTATGTAAACTGTGATTGAACATCAATAAGGCATTGTTTTCTCACTCCATCTGCCTAAGGCTTTTATCAGCTTCAAATCAAAATATACATTCACAGCAACATGGTGCAATTAGTTTTGCTTTCATTATATGACTGAATGTGTAGCGCACTTATCCTTCAGTATTTGTAGAATTAATGTGAATAAGCCTTCCTTTTTATGAGTGATGTCATTTCTGCCTATCAGATTTGATTATTTATCCATGTGCCATGAGGGGAGCAACAATATAAGCATGACATTTGAGACAATCTGCATAATTGATCACGAGTTGTGTATTGTGATTTATTTTGAATTTTGATTGGCTGACAGCCTTTGACTACCTTATTGGCTTAGCTTTTGTAAATGACAGCAGACGAGAAAGGTCATTTATATCCAACCATTATGCTATGATATGTTGAAGATCTACTTATGTTTAATGAAAGGTGGGAACATACAGAGAGCAAAAGGTAGCTGCTGTGAGGGAATTCATCCGCGGTTTCAGTTGATCTCTTGTTTTTTAAGTGATCTATCCTCTGTGCTTTAAATAAAAATAGATTTTAACCTGCCACATTACAACTGACCCTAGCCTCTCCAACTGCTCTGAGGATAAAAGGTCATCATCTGTGGACCAGTGAAGAATCACCGGGTGTCTGGTGTCTCCTGCTCGTAAGGTTTTTGGCAGAGTACTGCCAGGTAATGCAAACAAATAAATGTACAATTATAAATGCTTCAGACGGTGTGGGGAGTATATCTTTGATGCAGGTCAGACTGTGAAGGTCAGAGAAGGTTTCATCCTACTAACAAAGAGTGAGCCATTAAGAGATTTTCTCAAGACAATGCTACATGGTGGTGTTTGGATTAAAAAATAAATTAAAAAAAAGTTCAAGGGCCTTTCACTGAATCCCTGCCAACATTTGGGTATAAAATGGGGAGATCCAGGGAAAATTGGTCTATCACCAGTGACCATTTCCCTGTTTAAGTCTGCCCCATGATTAAAAATTAATTTAACTGCCCCTAATTTAAAGGCACAGTTTAAAAGGTGTAAAATATGGTGTCTTACAAAATTTATCAAACTAAGTAAAAAAGAAGTATGCCTTGTAAAACACTGACATTCAAACATGTTTGAAAACCTTATGTTGTTCCTGATCTTTTCTGGGTTAGCAGTCGTGGTCTCTTACTGTAGTATTTTGGTTTTATTTTGCTTTACTGAATATAAATGAACATAGGCGTCAGTTTAGGGGGGGAGGGGGGGATGTGTCTCCCCCGCTTTTTGTCAGGGGTCATTTTGTCTCCACCACACACAAATCCTTCATGTGTAAGCCATTGTAACCCTGTCTACAAAGCCATTCATACATATTCAAATAAATAATCAGTGGTAATAAAAATTAGTCAGTACATGACTAACATGCCCACTGGCACTTTGGCACCCTCTTGTGGCCCTTCAGGTAGCAAACTCACAAGAACCTGCCACAAAAGAGACAAATGAACCTCACTTAACTTTTTAAATCAGTTACGACCATACATACGGCCATGCTAGAACATACATGGCTAATTTGTGGGGCCTTTAGAGGACCCAGCCATTTCTATGTTCAAGCCTGCATTTTGCCATTATAGTCCAATCACATCCTCAGCAAGGTAAATATGGTACTGCACACACATTTTCTTATATTTAGTATTGTTATTATGCTTGTCAAACACAGAGACTATGTCCAAAAATCTGATTGTGATCAATGTTGTGACAGCCAAGGTGCCCAATGGAGTTACATACCTTAGGAAAAAAGCTTTTATTGGTTTAAAATTTATAAAACCTAGATTTCTGGGAAAAATTAAATAAAAGAGAAAACCATGAAATCTGGAGATACCAGGGTTTATGTGTGACAGCAAAACGTATCTAGAACAGTATCTAAAGAAACTCAAAATAAAATAGTGAAATGTTTTGAATTTCAAGATTACTTTTTACTAGCCAACATAAATATGTAGGATATATTTTTTGCTTGTTCGTTACCTTTTTCTTTTTAGCTCTTTGTTTATTCATCTAGGTTGGATGACATGATATATTCAAAAGGTACCATTGTGTACATTTTTTACCATCATACTATGAGTATGAAGATGCTTACTTAACAAAACAGGATTAGTCTGATTGGGATTTGAATTTATCAGCATATCCAATCAAGCGCAGGCCAGGTATGAGAACCATTTCATGGTGCTTGACACTTTTATAACACAAATAACCATTATATAATTCCCATCTTGCTCTTTCTGACTTTTTTGGCCCATCCAGTTACAATCAAAGTGACAACCCTGCCATAAGTTAAATTCATTTAGCTTCCAGTGAGCCCGGCACTGTAATTTAGTATGAGGGATGGGAGCTATAACTGTTCCCCGTGTTCCCTTGTCCACCTCATCACCTGCCATCTATGTAACTGTCCATCTATTGTCCCCATGGGAATCCTTTCCATCATTGCTGGTAATGGCTTTCAGGCTGTCCAGATAATGGCTTAACTGAGGCTCTGCTCTAATTTCTCCATGAGATTGGATGAGTGACAGCTCTAAAACTATCCACAACGGAATATGTATTATAGGTCACTTAAAGAAATAGGAGAGTAATCTAAGTGATTCAAAATATTCAAACTTAGCTTTATTTTTTCATGTTAGCTTAAGGCTTTCTGTATGTAAAGATGACCACAAGACAGGCCTCCACTTTATTAATCGATGAGCTATCCATCGACAAAAACCACACAGCTGCCATCTTGGTAAATTGAGCTGAAAATCAATATAGCAACAGCATAATAGATTAGGACAGATCATGAATAGCCTATTAAGGTAATATCAATTGAGTGCTTTTCATCCTTTTATTTCAACTATTTTTCATGAGAAGAGAAATATCTTTAAATGTCATCTTACTTTAACTGATACAGAATTCAAATCAGTGTCTTCATTAGGGCAACCTTTTTCTTTACACTCAAATACACGCGTCGCCAACATACCTGATGTCTGAGTCATCTAAAATGGTGCAAAGAGCAACAAAAAAAGTAGACAGAAATCCATTATGCCACCATAAACCCCACTCCCCTACAGCAGAGCCATTATTAGATCAACTATGCAGCCCTTAACAATGCTAAGCACCAATCATGGCATGTTGGTCATCTTGTTACAAAGCCATTTGTGTGTCTGGGCTACAGGACCTGTGCCCTCTGGAGTCAAGGACGCATTGAACTGAAGGACAGCACTCAGAATGACTTAAATTGACATTAAACCTAATTAGTGTTTCCTGTATACATCCATGATTGAATTTCTTTAGAGGAACTGGACAGAAAACAACGCTGTACACCCCTCCTATCTTGAGTAGAAAAAATAAGAGCACAACAAGGTAATGTTAAAAGAATGGCCAAAGATACATTTGCCTGAGTGAATGGTTTTATCTGATATTGTACTCCTCGTGGCTGATATGTGGTCAATATCAATTTTGTCCAAATTGCCATCTAAATGGCGTTGACTCTCCCCTTGAGCACTCAAAGCAGAGAGGCAGTTTTGTTTCACCCTCAGCTTGACAGCTAGAAGGCATTTTGTTTCTCTGTAAGAGCTGTCATTCTGTCAAGTTTCAAGAGGAAGAGCAGGGCAGGAGAGACATGCTGTGGTGCAGGCCACTAATGTAGGACACGGGAAGGAGAGGGCAGCCAGGTTGTGAACAAACACCTGTTGAAGGGCATGTTTCTAAAGAACAAGGTGGGCACTTGCTGTTGTTGGGAACTGGGTGAAGCGTAAATATAATTAGGATTAAAAGGATTTATTTCTTGATTGATGAAGTAATAAAACTACTCTTGTGTTGGAGAGCATAAATGGGTGCATGATGGCTGTCCTCACAATGAGTGGGTAGTATTGATGATGTAGGTTTTCCTACTCATTTCCCAAAATTTCTGTTTGCATGTGTTAAATAAGATTAAAAGATAAAAAATGAAAAACATCTTCATCAACATTTAAACACATAAATGCTCAATTAAATACAATCACTAGCACAAAACAATATCTGTGACTGCCAAAGTCTGACAAACATTACAGTGTTGTAACTTTTGACTATGTTGACCAGTGTTCCATTAAAATCCCTCATGTTGTATTCATTTTGGCTTACACTGATTATGTTGAACGTTGCATTTATTATAATTCCACAATACATATCTTATCGCCTGATGCTGTGTTGGATCTTATCAACTTTAGCTCTTGTGAAAATTACAAGTTTGACAAATATGCACTTTTGTGGGCATGTCCTGCAGAACTCATTTACATGAGCTCATGCAACTTGTTTTTTAGTTGTTGTTTTGTTAGGGGAAATTAACATGTTAACTTGACCATGACAAATACTTAGATAAAAAATATTATACTGTTTATCACAGAGCACTTCAACAAAATTTTTAAGTCTCTACTGTAAAATCCTTTCAATTTTCTAAACTGTGGAACAAAACTACTTTTGGGTTTCCAGTCAAAACTGACTGATATGATTTATTTAGTAAACCGGACGCCTAAATCCACACAGCTAAAACATGGAACAATTTATTTAAGTTTCATGCCTAAAACTCCACATAGATATTGGAATTGTTTATGCTTTTTAACCCCTTGGTTTCATCCCTGCTCAGAGCAGGCTGCCAGACAATGCCCCATTTCAGAAGTGGATGTGGCTTTGATTTTCTGTGCTCTAATGTTTGCTGTGGCTTCAAAGATTTGTCCAGAGATATTCCGTTTTAGCTTACTTTAGGCAGAACAAACCTGGCTCAGGGAGTATCTCCCATATACAGGTGGAGACATACTGTATCTTCTACTGTCAACATTATGGGGAATATATGTTTCAAACTGACAGTGTGAGCACAATTTTTTGAGCAAACTGAGGAAAGGTGAGATGTTCCTTCTACTTGAAACTGCTGTAGACAGACTAAAGACATTAAAACTTGAACTTTGGCATAATAATAATAATAATAATAATATGAGGCCTTAAAAACAAACAAACACCCTTGGAACTACCTGGACCACTGGTTCTTTTGCTATTCAGATACCAACAACTGGATGTAAAAATAACAACTATGTTAGAGGACAAATAAGAGACATTGAGGCAGCAAGCACTAGATTTATTCACTGAGAACTTGAAGCTGTGGTCAACTTCACAGTTTAATTTAATAAAATTGCTAACTGTGGGTAAAAAGGCTACAAGGGAAATTTTCTGGGCAGCTTCATGAATTAATTTACTGATGGTCAGGAGACAAAGCACTGCAGCAGACTAATTAGGAAAAACTTAAGTAAATGTCAAGCACACTCTGAAGAGTGGATGCTGGGCAAGAGTTGATTTATAGCATTTTGTATCACAGTGGAGTTTTCTTATAGTTTGAAAATGCTCAGATGTACTGTCTAGAGTGTCCGAACAGAACAGCAATGGTTATCAACTGATGGTTCAGGCCCCAAAACAGCTGCAGAGCCCTTTCAAGTGGGATATAAACAATGCAGAAACAAAGAAAATGTCTGCAGTCATTTCACCCCTTACATATTGATTGTTGATTTTTTCATCACAATCTTCATCATCTTGCCCTTTTTTTGTACAGTTATGGTTGCAGTCTCTCCATTTCACTATCCTTCTTTAAAAAGAGTTTTTAGAGGTAGATTCCCATTCACATCCTGATAATATTGATCTTTGACATTTTTGGCCACAATAGTTGTGAGGTGGAAGTCTAATGTCATTACAGCCCTAATAGTGACAATCATGAAAATAACCATGATAAGAAACTCCAGTATAAAATAAATATATATATATATATATATATATATATATATATATATATATATATATAGACAATGAGGTTGATTTTAAATTCATAGTTTCAAAGCCCCATCCGTCAACATGGAGTGCAGTCAAACTCATCACAGACCAATCCGTGTCAAGCCACAGTATGACGTAGCAGCTAGACCCTGTTGTTAGCCGTTAGCTTAAACTACATTTTAGTCCTTAGACTATTGTCTTACATTTAATTATACTACACAGATGTATCATTTAGTACTTATATGTGACTTGAACCTTGCCAAAAATAATCCCCACCAAGTTCTCCTGGTAAACTTCTGAGGAGAACATATTTCGCCAGGTATCGTTTAGTAACCATGACTCCGGGCTACCATAGACTAACCGGCATCATTCGCGGAGGATTTCCACATCCCTCCCAGGTTTCCAGCAGTAGTCCCTGGCTTCTCTGATTTGATTATCCAAAACAAAAAAAACATGATTTCCTGTCAGAAAAGCTTTAAGTGACATTCTTTGCTTCAGATTTAAAGAAGAAATTGAGTCAATTTCTGATTAAACCTAAGATAGTGCCGCATCCACGGAGACCGCTTCAGAAGCCGCCATTGTTTTCAAACATGCAATCACTTCCCGTTGTCGTCACATCTTCCACCTTCTTCCCTGATTAGGCCATCCGGCTTTTGGCCGTAAAGTCGTAGGAGATTGGAGCTTGGCAAGATGGATCTACGTGAGTTCAGATAATGAATCAGGCAGGTCCATCTGCACTGCAAGGTTATCAAAAGGCTGGATTAAGGGAAAAACCCTCCCTGTTATCTCCAGGGGTTTTAATTGTGCTTTAACTGGCAGGACCTTT
Organism: Cetoscarus ocellatus; assembly: GCA_037902135.1. NCBI lineage: Eukaryota > Metazoa > Chordata > Actinopteri > Labriformes > Labridae > Cetoscarus > Cetoscarus ocellatus. The sequence continues at coordinate 1,050,290 of JBAMNC010000262.1, forward strand.
GTGCTCCCCGAGGTGCATTTGATCTTCAAAGGGACCCCTCTATGTCACAGCACAAAGAGCCATCCATGAACTCCAGTCACCTCTCCAATTTCCTGGGTGCTTTCACAGCTAGGGGCAAGCTTGTTTTACACCCATCCATGTTGAAAGCAGGGCACTTTTCACTGCAAAGTCACACAAGTAGATCACAATGCTCAAAATGTTGGCTGCACTCAAGACCTACGAATGTGTTATACTGAAACCCAGCACAGACCTTTGACGTAAAGTGGAGAAACGTCAGGTCTGAGGGGATAGTTCAGAGGAAAATGAAGACATATCATCCTTACATTTAACAAGTTGGCAAGTGATCTAATCTTGATGAGCAGATTGTGGTTCTACATTAAAAAAAAATGTGGGCAAGTAAATTAATTTGCTCTAACAAGATTACTTTTCATCACTTGCTAGTTGGCTGTGTGCAGATAACCAGTCTGTGTGCAAAACAAAAGAAGTGAAATGCATTTATTGCTTATGAAATTCCATATCCAAGGTATCCTCCAAAATCATTTTGGTCCATCTCTTAAAAAAAACAAACAAAAAAAAACAAAACTTAACAGACGTTATGGGATTGCAACCAACAAGTCTCTCTCCTCCAAACTTCATCTCATTTTACCTTGAGATGGAGTTAGACTGTAAGCATTGGCAACAAACCTTATTGATGTTTTGACAAGATTGCCTTTATTTGGAAAGACTGGCTGACTAAAAACTTGTGCGGATATGCCTAAATTAATCTCTGTGTGGACGGCCTTTTAGTCAGTCAGTTCCCTCATGTCACCATGCTGCTTTTTTCCCATCCATGTCCTCTCATTTGGCCTTCTCCTTGAAATGTAAGCAGCCTAACTGACAAACTGTGCAAGAGAGCAACATAGGTAGGTTAATAGCAATATGAAACCTGAAAGTTAGTAGTATATGATACCTTTCCCACTGGAGAAACTTCTACCGTTGTGAACAATATTGCAAGCATGCAAGTGAACCCTGTATTTTTCAACACAACATAAAACTTGTAAGTTCATTCAGTGCCCCCAATTACAAAGAGCTCTCCAAGGCATTTCCTGTGCTTAACTTCAATTTTGTTTAAGTTTCAGAACAATGCCCTTTACAAAAGTCGCTTTTGTGCAATTTTGGTTAGAAATAACAACATCCATCATGAATGGGAAAGGTTGCACAATCCTGCACCAACAATTACTAAAAGAAAATCCCCGTTTCGACAGCCCAACTGCCTTGTTATATTTTGGTGTAGCATGAAGTCTAATCGCCAGTGTGTGGAGTGCACTGGTCTCAAATAATATTTTAGATTCGAGGAATATTCTGTCAAGTTTTTTTTTATTTGGAACTAACAAATGATGTTTTGACATCAGCCTGCTTTTGCGATTTTCCTTTTTCCCCCTCACTGCTTCCCTGTAGCATTGTGTCACAGATCACTTAACTTTGGGTGGCGGGTGCAATCCTTGGCATTTTACTCTGTTTCCTTTATCACAATCCATTTCCATGGGTTCAACGAGGACAGTTCTGCACTGAATAAATCATATTGTGTATGCATTCTCAGTGAAGTGTACACTGTTGACATACGTAATACAGCCATGGCAGGTATTACAGCAGACTCTCTCATGTGAAGCACCAAGAGAAATGCCCGAGGTGGAGATGGATCCTTCTCTTTTTGAGAGGCAGATAATTTGGCAGCACATGTTTTCCTGTCCATGATTTTGGTGTGGGACGCTGGACTAACATTGCTTCATTTTAGAAGGTCCTAAAGTGCAAAAGACAACAGCAGATCAGTAAACATAAGGAATAAAAGACAAAGAAAATTAGAAACAATCAAACCAAAAAACAAAAAAAGGAACCAAAACCACAAAAACTTATAAAAAAAAAAAAAAAAAATCACGGCAACAAACAGAATCAGTAATTAATAAAATATATGGATTGTGATATTTTCTCATTTGTACTTTTTTAATTTTTTGTTGTGTTTCCATATTTGTCAGTGAGTTTCTATTTGTTGTGAGCTTAATTTTTTTGTGTTTTCAATTGGTAATCATATTTCAGCTTGTGTTTGCATTTTAACATATATATATATGTATATATCCTATTCCTTTGTGTTTAGTGATTTTTTTTGTAATGAAGTTGGGTTGTCTTTTCTCATTTCATGAAATGTTTTTGATTTGTTGAATTTTATGTAGTTTATGACTTTTTTTTTTAATCTGGTTTTATATTTGTGGTATTTTAATCGTTTTGGGGTTTCATTTGTTGTGTTTGGTATTTGCCGGTGTGTTTTCCACTTTGGAGCCAACAGATTTTTACCAAAACAAAGGTTACATTCTGGCTTTATCATACAAATGACACTTATTTATGTAGAACCTGAAGTCACAAAAAAATCAGTACTGTTATATAAGGGAATGTGCTTCATTAAAACTCCACAAAACTGAACATACACATCACAAGATTAAAACAATGCACTGTAAAATCCATCCAAATAAACTCTTTTGTGTATTTTTTTTTCTACCAAACCCTTAATCCAACCTTTTACAGCATTGGCATTTTTCAAACACCAGAGCACACCATCCATTTCCACAGCTTTGGATAATGTTCTATCCGAGCATCAATCCTGCAAATCTCGATCCAGACTTCTGTGGCCAAGTGGAACCTCTGCTGCTTGAAAGGAATCCAGAGCATCTCCTCTGGAAACAGTGAGCCAACGCTGTGAGAATGATGCTCCAGCAGATGACTTAATGAGGGGATATGATAGAACCTTTCCAGTGTTTCCTTGTACTCTGCCAAATGTCTGGGTGAAATAAAAACTAGCTAATTAAGCAACACAAACATGAGTCAGTAACTAACTAGGATTTTCAGTAGTTTTTCTCTCTTCGGAAGCTCATACAAACACTGCTCACTCGTCAAAACAAGCTACTGAAGCTGTATGCCAACAGCTGTATGCTCTATAATAACAGCTTCACATATAGTAGCTCATACCCCAGACCTCTCTCTGCTCTGAGGAGGACTTTGATTGGGCCATGCTGCTTTGGGCCGTTCACAATAATAGATTCGAGCTTTGCAAGATGGCTTTGTCAGACTACAGATATTGAATCAGGAAGGTCCAGCTGCTGTACAAGGTTATGACATTTATTTTGACACTACAACAAAGATAAAAATGTTAAAAGTCAGTATTGATCAACCACTGACACTTTAAAATGTAATTACACTAAATCATGACCAACTGAGAATTTGGTTTCAAAAAGTCCCTAATTTTGATGTGGTTTAAAAGTATGCGTCCATGGTCTTTCTACAAACACTCCTAATTATTTCAAATGTCCAATCACAATTAATTCCTCCTCACTATGGCATACATTTTAGGACATCCTCAGGTATAAGAGTTAAGTCTCTCAGAACTCAGATGAAATGCCCTCTGGTCTTGAAAAAATGGCCTCAGGTGTCGGTTTCAGGGAAAAAAAAGGCCTCATTTCTCAGGAAAAAATGACTTCACATGACGTACCTATGTGATATTGTCATCAACTATGTGCTTTGCGTGTCTCTGTAGTTTAGACTGATTGTCTTGAAAGTTGTAAACATGAATGAAATCGTTCCCACCATCATATTTTGTTGGTTTTCTACTACAAACAGTGAAGACTTACAGAGTTGTACATATGGCTGGTCCGAGTTTGTCTTGAGTTCACACGATAGATGACAATCTGACATCTGACCAAATATTTATATTTAAATATTAAGACATTTAGTCTCCTCTTCTCCCCTTGTGCCTGCACAGGTCATTTTGTTTTGGTGATGGATTTCCATTTTCAGGTAGTTGGTCAGACCAAGTTCCAGCTGTTTCATCTGAAACAAGGTCCAGGTATTTTTCACACCTGTCCTTCTGGTTCAGACCAAACAGAAAAGTCTGAAAGTCCAGGCCAAACAATGCTGGTGTGAAAGCCTTCTTGGAATAGGCAGGGGGGCAGGATGAGCAGACCACGGACCAAATGAAATGTCATTAATAAGCATTGACACTCGAAGACCGGCAACAATTAACGTCATCAAGGCATGCCCACATCGACACCAACAGGCACAGCCGGCGTGGGCAGGCAGGGAGACCTTTATCATTGAAAAAAAAAAAAAAAAATCTGTTATGAGGTTACTTTATGTGGCTTATTTTCGTTAGCTTTAGTCATTACCAGTCAGTAACGACAAGTGAACGTATTGGTCATTTGTTGTTGATGAATATTTTATATATCTTCATAGACCAAATTTAAGCAACAGGGCTGCCGTGCCATTTAATAATGTAGATTTAATTTGATTAGTATTTTTGTTCTCTATTTAATCAAGGGATCTACTTCTCCTGATCTTTGTTTCCTATTTGACCTGAAAAAGGTACTCCAAATGTATTTAAAGGCCAGCTTTAAGCCAATTGGATTTGATGACAAGGTGAGGTTTGTTTTATGTTGGTAGCATAACTTACGTTTGGACTAGTAGTTCCAAAGTTATGGTTTAATGCAATTAAAATTATGTAGTGATGTGAACCTTTTATGTTGACACACAATAAATAAAATCTTGAGTCTATCAATATTACTAGACAATAACACTTATTGTCACAGTGCCTTAAGATGTCAGCGGAGAGTCAGAATGAAAACAGTATCCACATTAATTAGTGTACTAATGTAATACTATGGCTGGTTGAAGCTGTCCTTGACTTAGTTAATGTTAATAGAGTAGGAATGAAATCCAGTGGCCCAGCAGCAGAGGTGGAAACAGTCAACAGTCTGACAAATCCTACTTAAAGGGATACGCCAACACATTTTGTTTTTGTGTCTTGCCTCACTCCCAAGTCCATGACAAGCAGATAGACATCATTCTTTAGACTGTGCGTGCAGTAACAAGGAAGAGATGGGCAGAGCTCACCCACTGCTAATTAGCTTAGCTCAAACACTGGGAGTCGATGGGTAGCATTAGCCTGCCTCTGCCTACAGTCATCAAATAAATGTCAGCAACTCTAAACAGTCCTGTATGCTTGTTATGACTCTTTTTTTTTCTGTTATGTTGCGTTATCTTTTTTTAGACCAAGATTAGAACTGAATGTAATCTTCGAAATATATGCATACTGAACAGAGTGTGCAAACCAACGCAAACGTGCTTGTAAGCAGGTCAACAAAACAAAGCCTCTGTTTACAAGTAGAAGAAGTTTGATACCAAGGATTATGGCTGATTTTTGTAAGAGAGGATGAAAATGATTGCTTCGGGACTGATGAAGATTCACAACCTTACCTTTCTGAACCAGAATATATGGAGGCGAAACTACATGTTTTGGAAGCTGAGCATGCACAGGTAGTGGGACAGTTAATTTCATACGTTTTTTTTTTTTTTTTTTCAGAAAATTACATAAAGCTCTAATCCTCGTCTAAATTTAGACAATGTAACAATGTGGTGAAAAAAAGTCCTAACAATCACACAAGTCCATGTACTTAGTGGCCAACAGATTTTTGTTTTAAAATGAAAAAAGAAAAATTGGGAGACAAACTGTCCCCTGTTGACCAGTTAGGAATAGGAGGACAAAAAACAGAAAGCAAACTGTTTTCCATTTTTTGTTTTGACAATAAAAACTGGAAAATGAAAAAGCAACTTATCTGACTTTCTTTGATATGGCTATACGGGGAAATTGAGTATTAAAATATGTGCATGGAAATCTCATGTCTCAACGTTGTATTCACATTTTGTTTTGACCCGGATGTTTTAACTAGGGGCAGGACACTGGCTCCCAATGTCCATTTCCATTGACATGGATTAAAGTTCTTCGTCACCACCACGTCATTTAGAAAATGAGAGGGGAAAAAAAAACTATGTGTTTTTTTTTTTGTGTGGTCTCCTTACTGCTATTCAATATAACCATGATATTAAACTGATGCTTAATGTAATCCGTCTGGTCCGATAACACTTTGGCAGTTGAGAAGAGGCGTACAGTTAAAAGAATAACAGTCATTCGCGCTGCACACTCATGGTGCACTATGGTGGCCGATGAGGGCAAACGGCCTTCAACAGCTTGATGAAGTTCAATAAGAGTAAAAAAACACCTGCAAGAGCAGAAATGCGATTCAAGTGAGAAACTAAACATCTAATCAATGTTTTGTTGAACTCTCTCACTTTTAAAACATTAGCTGCTGCTGCGAAGGGATTCAAACTTTTAAAATCAGAGGCGTGTCGGTGATAAAGCTTCGGAAAAGACAAGAGAAACGGGGAGACGATAAATTTAGTGCAACTGTGACCTCGTTTTTGAAGCGGGGGATTTTTACACAAAAATATCTGGTGGATGTTTTTTTTTTTTGTCTGCTGTGATGTGATCGCTGTCAGTCTCTCTCCCCCTCACACACTCTCATTCAGTAACTACAAACTCATGTGTGTGAGTTATTGTGTAATTTGTGTATCTGACATGTTTTTTTATAAAACATCAAGATTGACATGAAACCACAAATTGATTAATTATTAAAGTGAGCCAAGCTTCAAAAACACTGAGATTTTTAGAAACACCTCAAAGATCACAACACTACCTCATGATTATTTTAAAATTATGCATAAAAAGTGATCACAATGCAGGAAAAAAATGATTTAAGTTAAAAAATGTCAGAGGAAGACCCTCTGACCCCTGTCTCACCTGATTATGTCAAATAAATGATTTCCCCACTGCAAGTAAAACCTGATCCTCTGGAAAAACACTGAGTAACAACAATGACAAAAAAGTAATAACAGTGATAACACAGGCTAATATTAATTAACTGTTATTTGTGTTGACAAGTCCTATCATCAAAGTAAACACTCCATTGTTATCATTTTAGTTCTAAATTAATTAATGCAATATAATATGGTATAACAATAATGCCAGGTTAAAGCAACAAAAACAGATGATCCATTATAGAGCAGTCATGTCGAATGGTAAAGCAGTTTGTTCATAGATCTAATGTCACTATAATGATGGAGAGTCAACAGGCGTTCATTAATGTTAAGGTTCAAATGTGTTTTGTAGCTCCACAAAGATTTTTTTGGTGGGCGTGGCAGGCAAAATGGCTCTTTTGATTGAAAAGGTTGCAGACCCCTGGTGTAGGTGAAAGGCTTTTTACAACTCAAATGCTTTATTAGAGAACAGTATACTACTCCTTTTCACATGAAAACCTTTGGGAGGGGGGAAATAGGCAGAAAAAAGGCTCTTATACACGTGTGGCATGGTGGGTTGATGGTCAGGTAATGTGATTTGGTGTCGAAAATAAAAAATTTAGTCAAAAGATTATTTTTTGCTTTAATCCCTGCATTGGGAAGAGGGAAAATCAAGAGTACAGTTTGCAGTGAATTGCTGTGCCATTGGACAGGACACACTGAAGTCAATAACACACGTCATATGATTGGGAAACATGCCACAGGATTATGCCAGTACTGTAATCATCCAGAATCAGTGAAGCATGTAAAAATAGAATGCAGGACGTATGAGAGTGAAAGGAGGAAGTTGAGGGAAAAACGTAGAAGCTTGACTTTATCATTCAAAATATTCAGGGATCTTGGGGAGAAAAATGATTTAGTTTTAATTTGAACAGAAACACGACTGATTGATAGAATTTGGGAATATATTTATGACTCTATCTTGCTCCAAACTGCAGTTCAGTAGGTGGTGGTAATTGCACCTTAATCTGGTTGCCAACCACCAATAAAACCAAAAGAAGAGGACAATTGTTGTGGGAACCATAGACGGTGGTAACTGAGGAGACATGAGCTAAAATGTCATTGCATGACCATGTAGATTTTATTGCAGAGAAAACAATAAAAGTAATAGCTCTCGTAATGAAAAAAAAAAGGAAAATGGTTTCTTTTCCGTTTTGTGTCTTCCTATTCCTAACTGGTCGTCAGGAGACAGCTCGTCTCCCAATTTTTCATTTTTCATTTTTCAAAATTTTGTTGACCACTAAGTACACGGACCCACACAAGACAGTTTAGAGTTGCTGAAGAGTTTATCTGATGACTGTAGGCAGAGGCAGGCTAACGCTACTCACTGACTCCCAGTGTTTGAGCTAAGATAACTAGCGGTGGAAGAGCTCTGCCCGTTTCTTCCTTGTTACTGAACTCACATTCGGAAGAATGGTGTCCATCTGGTTGTCATGGACTTGGGAGTGAGGCAAGACACGAAAACAAAAAACTGGTGCGGATCTCTTTAAATGAAACAAGTCTCAAAACTATTCCTCTAATTTATGAAATAATAATTGAAGTTAACTTTTGTACAGCACACATTAAGTGCATTTGTCTCACTTGTGTAGAAGTTATTTCTTTTTTGCTTTTTGTATAAGTGGTTGTAAATTAATTTGATTAAAAGGGCAGATATAGCCGGTGAATATTAGTACTGATATTGTCAGTGGATTTGTTGCTGTTGAATCTGACCATTGTATCCAGCGCTGCACCCACTTGGCGCGGCGCACCTTCTCTGTACCGCGCCAAGGGGGTGTGTCCAGGGTATTTTGCAATTTTCGTGCATGGCGCAGTCCGGCGCAGCAAGGCACACCCAAGCCTCCATCCCTCCCACCGGCATAAGTGGCAGAGAGGATGGAGAGAAGGCGTGAGTGGGTTTAACACAGCCGAGTGTAATCTTCACCAATCAAATGAATGCCTCTCCTTGCCTTTAAATGCGCTGTGGGCGAGGCGCAGTGAATATTTCACCTCATCATGGACGACAACAGCAGCAGCAGCAGCTCCAGGTGACTCTCCCAGGAGGAAACTGATGTGCTGGGGCCTCATTTATAAAGCTTGCTTATGCACAAAACGTGCCTTGAAAGTGGCGTAAGTCACTTCCCATGCAAAGGTTGTGATTTATAAAAATAAACTTGGCGGGACAGTGTGCACACCGGTACGTCAAATTTGATGCTGGTGTAAGAACATTTTGGAGATGTGGGAAACAGATGGTGAGGGGGTGAAGTGAAGCCAGATTCATCTCATACATTTAATGTCATCACATATCAGATTATAGACCCGAAATAATCATCAACACCTGAGTCTGCAGTATTATAGATGTGTTCACTTACTATTGTATGCAATGTTCATATATCATTACCTCATCTTCAAATGATATAGAGCGGTGGATAGCACTGATTGATTAGTATTAGTTGTGACAAGGTGTGTAACAGTCTAATTGCTGAGTAAGCATATAAATAGTGCAGTGACACTCGTGCGTAATGCTGCACAATGGATGCACTGGCAACTGCTGGAAGATCACACAGACTGTGGATCAGGATGGAGAGAGTTTTTAGGGACCACAAAGATTTCCTGGCCCGTAATGATGACTGTCTAATAAGCTGATTTACATTCCCCAGAGCAGTGATCTTGGATCTATGCGCTGAACTGGTCCCAGTGTTAAACAAAACCACACGCTGGAACCGCGCCATCCCAGTGCGTATACAGGTGCAGACCACTCTGGGGTTTCTGGGAACTGGCTCCTTCCAGCGGGAATTAGCTGACAGGTATGTGTTTGATATGATGAACAATATATAATGTTAGATTTTCTGTCTAAAGTCCCCTTTGGGTATGACATAATACAGATAAATTCTGTTCTTAGGTCTGGGATATAGCAGCCATCCTTCAGCACAATAATGCCAGCCGTTTTGGATGGCATTATAAACATGACCACTCGATACATCAGGGTTCTTTTCACTTTGGGTAAACAGGCCAACATTAAAAAAGGCAATTTGCAGCAATGTCCGGTTTCCCAAATGTGATCAGCGCCTATGACGGTCTGCACTCACGTTGCTTTAAGAGCTCCGAGTGAAAATGAAAAAATGTGCCTACGATCAGTGTAGAAATTATTTGATCCTTAAACATGGTTTGACAAATTTAGTGTCATGGTGGCCTGGGCCAACACGATTCATTCATCCTGACGCACAGCTTCTTCGTCTCCTTTGGTTTCGGCAGACTATACACATCCAAGGCGTAACGCTGCCCCCTCTGAGGCACAGCAGTGTCGGGAAAAGACTGCAGGCTGGCGATGCAAAAACATTCATGAGGCGCCTTCTGTCAGATCAAAGAAGGCACACGGCGGCCACTGGGGGCGGCCTCGCCACCAGCCTCACGATGAGCTCAGCGGAGCACATCGCAGAGTTTCCATTATGACAAACGTCTTTGATCTGACATCAGATGTGATGGGACAATTAATATAGACACTAATGTATATGCTGGTTCAGACGGTTACATTAAATAGTGGTTGCTGTAATTGTTTATTGCATTGAAATGTGCCTGACACTCTGGATACCTGCCCGTGAGGTTTTGGTGACTTGTGCGCACTGCGCGCCTGTCAGAAAAGTGTGATCAGACAAACTAAAATTTAAATAACAATATGGTATAGTTACCTATGATAAAGTTCAATTCTGTTAAAGCTAAACTAAAAAAGTAGGCCATGCAGACCAGTTATGTGCTGTGCAACAACTTCACTATTTTTCTGCCAACCTATTTCATCTGTTTTTTTGGTTTTTTTTTACCCTGGCATTAAAGCCTTTTTTTGAGTAATTTCCCCAACAAAAATGAAACAGAAATTAACAATAATAACTTCCAATGCAGTTGTTGACAATAAATTCATCAAATTCATATTGAAAAATCTGACATAGCATCAATTTATCTAAGTGGCACCTGTATCTTACACTCAGTCAATTTTGTAGGCCTTTTTCAAACTATATACCATACACTAAAAACTTTGTTGGACACCTGCACATACAGCACGTGTCCAAATGTAAGCTGTACAGTCAATAAGAAGTTAGTGCCCAATAAGAAAACCTAAATAAATAGAGGCCCGGTCCCTTAACTTTGTCTGGCAGTCCAAACGTACTAGAATTGGAAAGCTGCAAATCACTAGAATAAAACACTTGTTACTGTTTTCAAGCTCTTTTCCTAAATCCTCTTATGCCTTCTTTTTTTTCTAAATACATACAAATCAATGAGTGGATTTTAATGTAATATATTTGACAAATGTGTTTTGAAACATGAAACCAGTGTAGACTTAAAGAAAATGGGTCTTTCATGTGAGCTTTAAAATGAAAGAAATGCCTGGAGTGTTATTCATTACAATTAAGCATCACAGAAAAACTATATACTTTTGCATTGGGCATGAATACTTTGATGTTTTACTCTGCTGTTGATTAATAAATATGTAACCAAAAGTAAAGTCCACAAGTGTATTTTGTTTTGTGAATAAAGGTTTCAGGTTTCAGAGGAACTTCCCAGCAAATCCTTAAAATGAGAAAAAACTGCCCATCCATCATTAATCTGGGTCCATTTAGATTTTCCTTTTTTTTTTCAAGAAAAAAGGTTTGAGCTCTTTCCAGAATTTTCAGATGTCTAGCAGTCAAAAGTGCCCATAGGAGACAGACAATTTTATAGACAATGACATTATGGTGTTACCACTCTGATCTGTGTCACTTCACCACTCAGCACTGAACACTGTTGACAGCTGCAGATGGGCTGTTAGCTGTGCGTTTCTTCTAGGAGACTTTGACAGGTATGACATCCCTACATCAAGTGCTGACTTGAATCAGGGTGTCAGGTTTAATGCACGACAGATGACTGTACCTGTGCTGCACTGTTTCAAGTGTCACTTATTCACATGGATCAAACAACAACAGTTATACCATTTTGAACCAGTCATACCAACAGCAAAGTAGAATCTAACATAAAAGCTCCATTTCATACCAAAAGGAGATTTTATGCATTTACATATTTGTCTCAAAGACAATCCATAGACAAACACTGCTTGGTCAAAGCATGTTTAAGCAATTTGTGAACATGGAAAGTGGTGCTGCCTTGTTATGGAGAAAGAGGGAAAGACTATTAACAGTCTGGAGAAGAGCACAGATATAAATTTTGTTTGAGCACTCCTGTTGTGTAGATAAATAAAGGAGCAATCAATACCAAAAGAATACAAGTAAAATACCAATACTTTGATACTCCTCCATCCTTAGCTGTATTAGATCAATAGAACTAATGCATGTTCCCACGGAGGGTGCAACAATTTTCCATTCAGCGGTAATTTAAGGAATTAGTAATAATAACAGCGAGAGGGAATTGAGGAGAAAAATCCAATTCTTTATTCCTAAACAATTTTTTCCCTTAAAGTTTCAGTAAAAAATAAAAAATAAATAACAAGCCTTGATACGGTAACCTTGCACAACAGCTGGACCTGCAGCTCCAGCTGCTCAAGCTTCAATTTGAAACGATTGTGAGCGGTCCAAAGCAGCACAGTCTGATCAGAGTCCTTCTGAGCAGAAAGAACAAGCTAAGTGACTGCACGTACAGGGATAAGCATGGATGCTAGCAGCTTCAGTAGCATTTTTATCAGATTGTGACCACATTTCTTTATTAAGTGAAAAACAAATACTAACATGAACAAAACCTCTCTATAGTAAGGATATTTTTCTCCAATTCTGACATGAGGGACACGTAGTGGTTCACGTTTTGTAGCACAGCAGCTCCCAGCTACGACATTATCTGATTGGTCTGTAATAAATGTCGATTGATGGAACGATGGTCCAATCACCTGCTGGATATGCTTCTGGAAAGGTTCAGCCCTCTCCTAACACTTTCTACGGGCTATTTATCAACTAGTGAAATATATTGAAAAGTCCAACTGGTGTGCCAGGTTATGGATGCAGTTCATGATGAAAAAAAACAAACAACAACAAAAAACCCACAACTAATAGGATTTTCAAATTATGGGTGTGCTTTTAATACCATTTTGAGCAGATGAGAACTTTTCCTATTGCAGTAGCCAGTATGTGTATGGGTCTGTTCCAAGGCCACAATGAACAGGTAGGTCATACTGACTTGATTTACCACATGCTGTTGATGAGCACATCATCTGTTTATGCCCCCCTGGCAATGCCTGATGGTTTGTGCATAAGTAGTTTATCAAAATAACACTGTTACTCAGCCTCAGATTTAATAAGGGGTACTACATCATGTTGCAACTGTTCCTCACTGAGTACTGAGGTAGAGTTATATCTCAGTCCAACTAGCATACTGCTACTTGTGGCAGGAATGTCCTAATCCCTGCATAGTGACTAACAGACACAGATGCAGCAGTGCAAATGAAGAGACAGACGGCAACAATAGACACAAACTGTTTGCACTTAAAAGTGCATGTATTGAGCTACAATGTATAAATTGGTTTTATATTTCATTCAAGATTCTTCCATCCCAGTGCACACAAAGACTAAAAATCTTCACCGCATTGGCAGAGAGACCCCACACATAGCATGACAGACTGAAGTTTTGCTCTTGAAGTGGGGTGCAAGTGTGATGATCGGCACAGCAAAAGTCTAATATATCAACAGCCGCCTCTGCCTCTATTCTCACAGCCTTTAATCTCTCAGGGTGCAACAGCAGTGTAAGCAAACATGGCAGATGATGAGCAGAAGCATTAAAGCTAAATGAAACAGCTAGTTAGATCCCTAGGACAACCTTTATAGTAGAAATTAGGCCCCCTTTGCACAACTTAATCAGCAGAAATGGAAAGGTTTTCCTTTGTGTTTTCAAAAGTGCTCTGCGTTCAGAGAACTTCTGAAAATGCTGTAGCATGCATGCCAGGCCAGAAGTTGGTTATGTAGGCTTGTAATGAAAAAGCGATGTTACAACACTCATATGCTTTCTGGTGAGGACAAACTTTTCATAAACAACAATGGCGAGTGGACACACGAAGATGCAGAAATTTTTTGTCTGGAAAACAAATGTGTCTGATAACAAACCGAGCACAGCAAGCAGCACACGTTGCTTGGCAGATAGCCGAAGCTGTTGTTGTTGTTGTTTTTGTTGTTCCTGGGATGTGTGCAGCTTTCATGTGAAAGAGTACTGCGCATGCACCGCATGCATCGTTTTTTCTGGAAACGCTGATTCCCATTTACACAAGACTAGATACAAAAACATTTTCAAAACTTTTCACTCTGGACCCTGGTTTCAGAAGTTTGCAGATTCAGGCACTCGGGTCACCGTTCTTGTGTAAACAGAAGATGAAAATGCAATGAAGACTGTCTGTTTTTGGCTGTTTACGTTGTCATGTAAACAGGGCCTTAATGTCCAACCCCTCTCCTTGTCAGTTTGGTTGTAGTGTATTGGCAGAAAACTGAATACACGCACGTGGTTTGCTACAAATCAACAATCTGGACCCCCCTTTTTGACATTCTCCAGACTTCAAGCTTCAAGTTTACCATCATCACCAGGGCATGTTTGGTGTCCTGCTTTGTCGTGCCTGTTTATGAAATGGTTACTGTTACATTGCTCATGAGACATAAAGGTGGTGCTTTACTGTACTGTGCTTTCCACACAAATCAGGATTTCTGCTCATAAACATTTAACATGTTTAATATTTACGCTTTTAAATTGAGGAGCGTAAAATCACTCTTAGCACACCTCACAACATAGAATAATCAAGTGAGATAACATTTTGGTCCACCAGAAAAGTGGACTGTTGCCTACTGTGGGACAAGGGGATTCAAGGCAAAACTCAGGGTGATAATCTTGTAGACTGTGCCCTGCTTCTGTTGATTAATTAATGTGATGAACAGAATGCATGCTAATTAAGATGAAATCTATTCAATATCAATTTTTCTTGTCAAATTCCTGACATTAAAAAGTCTCTCCAGACCAGAGAGACCACTGAAAACTTAAAATGAATTATTGTTTAATTTACCTTTCAAACAGAAATTATCAAAATAATTTGGTTCCAAATTCTATGTTTCCTGCACCAAAACAAAGTAAACAAACACCCACTGATTCCATCAAAATCTTACACGTTTCACACAACAGTTGGAGAGTCATTGAATAAGCGTGAAATAACAATGGATGTTTGAGCCAAAGGATTTTCTCACACACACTCATCTCAAACATTTCCACTTAAAACACAACACAAGATCAAATGAGGGTGTTGACCCTCCTGAGACATAAAATCAACTGAGAAACACAAACCTCCCCTTTTATAACCCCCAGCCCACCTGACTGTCATCAGCTCACAGCTGAGAGGACACCTCACAGGAGAAATCAATAACTCCTGATGAGCAGAGAGAATAGGACCAGGTTTGTTGGACTATCACCCATAACACTATTTATATATAATTGATATATTAAATCAACAGTCCTTCAGTTTTGAATGAAACATCTGACAAATTTATTAGATTGTGTTGCCATGAGCACTGCCTGAGAAAGTCATTGTACCCAATTTTGCAAATTAGACATTAGACATTTATGAGGACTTGAAAGGTTCTGTTTTCTGTCTTGTCGTGTAAAATGTATTTTCTTCCTTGAGAGCAAATTTCAGACTGAAATTAAACACAGTGCAAAAAAAACTATATATTTTCTTTTTTTAAACTTCACAAATCACAGACAATATCCGTTTGTACCTGAAAATACAGATAACCTTCACAATTATTACAAATAACCAAGAGTACATAGGTTACATGAATTCTGTGGCAATGCAATCTTTGTTTTATTTTGTTTTAAATTATATTTTCTAGGCTGATTTATTATAAACTCTTCAGCATCTCTTAACAGTCCTGCAAACCCGCAGTGGTTTTCACATGCAGTCACAACAAGCACACAGGACTGTTTAGAACTGCTAAAGGGCTTATCTGATGACTTTAGACAGAGGTAGGCTAATGATACCCATTAATTGCCAATGTTTGAGCTAAGCTAGCTAGCCGTGGGCAAGCTCTGCCCATCTATTCCTTATTACTGCACCCACAGTCAAAATAATGGTGTCTATCTGTTTGTTATGGACTAAGGAGTGAGGCAAGACACGAAAATAAAAAATGTTTGTGTATGCCTTTACAGCGTGTTTCTTTTCCTGTGTACTATCCAATTTTATTGGAATGGTAAAGTAGAGGCAAATTAGGCAAATTATAAATTGTAGGGGTGTAAATCACCAGTTTCATGACAACACGATACTATAAAATTCTTTGGACACAGTACAATATTTGCCGAAATAATTATGATCAGAAACCTGATGTTTGTATAGAGCACAGATCAGTATATCACATTTTGTGTTTTGGGACGTGAAACTTAACTAACCAATCTGCAAACAGGCTGGCTGAAGCAGAAATCCTGACAAATGAAGCAATGGTGACGATGGTAACCACATGGTAGCAAGTCAGATGAATGTCAGAACTGGAGGACTGGCTTGTTTTGTAGCAACACTTTTATTCATTATCTCATCAAACACAATACAACACAATGTTTTTTTTTGTTTGTTTGTTTTTTTTACATGCACCTCTTTGGAGGTTAATTCCTTTTTTTGCCCCTCTTGCCCCCATCTGAAGTCATTAAAATTTCTTGTTTTATTTGCCTGCATTTAAGATTGTGAGGATTGATTCTCAAAGTGTAAACACAGAACTTTGGAGTAGTAACCCTTTTTATACATGCCATAAGCATGCTTTAATGTCAATTCTGTTCTTACCCTTAAGAGGGTAGAATAACTTATTTCTAGTTACCTCAGCCTTGGAGGTTGTGTCTTTGCCAGCACTTGTCCGTTTGTTTGTCTAAAGTTCTCAACAGATCATGATCACATTTTCAGGGAATGTTGGTGATGACACAAGGAAGAAGTGATTACATTTTGGTGATCTGAATATGTTTTCCATAAATTTTGGGATTTTGAGTATCACAAATGCCTTGGTGGAGGTTTGTAGTCTTGCACCACTTCTTAAAACTTTAGACATTTGTCCAATGTCTTAAGGACAATGTGTTGTTTAATGCAAAAGAAAAAAAAAAAACAAAAGAGTTCAGCGAGCATACACCTCTGCAAAGGCATGTCTGACAAGTTTTGAATAACAGTGTGGAGAACGTCCCTATCTTGCACTGTTACAAAGTCCTTTGAGAAATTCCTGGATCTGGATTCAGATTTGGATCACCACCCGTGCTATGAGCAACATTGCCTGAAAACGTCATCAAAATCAGTTTCATTTTGAGTCTTTGTGGACCAGACACAAAGAATGTGTTTTTCTAGATGCGTTGCTTGTAGCAAAATATTAAATGCAAGTAGAACACTAACCATCCTTCTCTCTATTTTCTTGAAATTGTATCATTTATTCTCAATCAAAACTATATCAAGTCTTCATGAAAATGTTTATTGATCCCTGTAAATACCTTAAAAAATTACTAGACCCTTTCATTAATCATTTCTTAGTCTTTTTGTGAGAAATTAGACTCTCTATTTCTGTGCAATACTGAACAGCTGACCCCAGAGCCTATAGTTTATCTGAGTCACTATTTGCTTATCCCGTAACTAATTAAAACAGGAAGTACTTCCCCTGTGGCCAATGCAATTTGAAAAACAACCCTAGAGAAGCTGGTCGCTCCGAGCCACAATAATGTATCACCAAATGTTTGTAAGCCAATACTTCCATTAATTCTCACGGCAGCATTAACGTCTCCCTTGCTGACTTAAGCAGAAAGGCATTAGTCGCTGGCACCATGAATTCTCTGACTCTGTATCTTTTTCAACCTCATTCACAGTGAACAACTGCACATGCATTTACATAGTAAGCGCTTGTGATAATGTGAGTAATGTGAACATTAGTGTTGAGGCCCTGGAGAGAACTCCTGACAATAACACAAAGCAAAGAAAAATAAAAGGGCTGGTTAAAGGTGGAGCTGGCCACAGTTTACAATAAGTGAGATGACAGTACTTTAGGGGCTGGGGTTGCAGACATAGAGAGCGTGTTATGCAAAGGCAATAGAGCATAACCCCATATTACGGGTTGAGGTTGATAAGTGTGGTGCTTCAGTTGACTGGCAGATTCAATTTACGTGGCCATGTTGCAGAAACCTGTCACAAGAATGAAGGTGTGGGGCAGGTGAGAGGTGTCTTCATTTGGCACA
Source organism: Cetoscarus ocellatus (assembly GCA_037902135.1). Classification (NCBI taxonomy): domain Eukaryota; kingdom Metazoa; phylum Chordata; class Actinopteri; order Labriformes; family Labridae; genus Cetoscarus; species Cetoscarus ocellatus. The sequence goes on from JBAMNC010000262.1 coordinate 1,068,173, forward strand.
ACATTGAGGTAATACAGATTATTCTCCACAACTGTTGGAGAGGAGGTAGAAGCCAAACACCACTGTATAATACTGTTTTTATATCGATATACTGTATGTCAATATAAAAGTAACAATGAACAATAGTAATATGATGTGATCATTTGTAGAAGGTTTAGCTGAGCTTCTTCGGTGGCACTAATCAGTACATGCACAGTTAATGCACCATTAAAAGACTTTAAAATATTACTGAGGATCAAAACAAGGATAGAAACAAAAACAGTACTTTTTGGACGGAAGCTGTGGTGTAGAATTTATTTTACAATAGTACATTTCTATGACACTTGACACACAACAGACTTTCTTTAAGGTGAATGCATGTAAGTAAAATAAGTGATTACTGTCAAAGACCAAAAAAAAAATAAACAACTAACAGTAAAGCATTGAAAATATTATAAATGTGTGTATGGAATACAATGTATGTATACAATATGTAAAGGTGTGTATACAGTAATATACAGTAAAATCAATTCCAGTTATGAATTGGTAAAAGGAATCAATATCATTAATCTTTCTGCTCATAAATACCCTTGACTTGGTTCTGTGTAGAGTGCAAATCAAGGATGCCACATTTTCATGAGGGGCAGTCAGCAGAAATAATCAAATATCCGGAGTGGCATGTATTTTATACTGCTGCCACAGAAAACTTCTGGCCAACATTTTCCAAACCAAAAATCCACTAGATTCTGTAATGGAATTGTTAAAGAAATGAATCAATAAGCAGAGTTGATAATGGCATTGGTATCAATAAAGTATTTCATATTCCTATCCCCCCTTACACTTGAGGTACCCATTTACTCCCACAATTCCCCCACTGACAGTTTCTATGCAAGTTATCCATCAGTATTGGCCAACACATCCATGCCATTTTATATGCATTTATATGAAAACCTCTCAGCTTCAACTGATTTTTGTCACTGTGCGCTCAGTTGAAAATAGTTCAACTTCTGAAAGAGTGCCACGCTAGTCAATGCCACTTCTTCTTCATTGGATAATCAAAATTAAGAAGGGGTCAGACTTCTGTCATTTGCTTTGTAAACAACAACTGCATAACTGAAAATGAGCTGCCTCATACTTTGCAACCAAACTATTTCCTGGTCTTCAGCTTGTCAGCAGGACATGACTTTGTGACTCAGTCTTAATGTTTTCTGTGACATTTGATAGATTTAAAAAAAAAATACACACACAGAGTGATTTAATACAGCTTTAAGGGTGTTACTGAGACATACAGACTTCAACTCTTGTTACCTGGCAACATTAAGTGCCGACAACAAGCGCTCTGAAAATGAGAGCGCTTTCTAAGAGGAAAATCCCTTCCCTGTGGACATGAGCCCTCAACTCTCGGAATAACAAGTATGCTGTCCACGTATGACCACTACTCTGTCCCTCAGTGACATTAGCTGTAACAGCTGAGGGTTTTACATACACACACGTGCACATCGTAAAGATAAAGTGGTAAAAGGGGTGATTACACAGTCTGTAAATCCCCTTTGAATGGCATCATGGGAATACTTCAGGGTGTCCTTGTAGAGGACCGGAGAGAAGGAAAACATCTGCTTCTTGGTCAGAAACCTTCAAGACATGAATAAGAAGTAGAAGAGCAAAACAAGTATCAAATACTTTTCATAATTTTTTGAAACTTTTAAACTTCCAAACACTTGAATATTTCTAAAATCATTGTGATCAGATCACAGATCATGTCTGCAATGATGTTTGTGGACAGTGGACAGAGCATTTACAACAATGCAAGTATTTTTTTTCATTTATGAAATTCAAACATGGGCTTATGATATGGCCTTGGATCCTCAGGTTGAGAGTTATTGTCCTTCTGTTTTCATCGTTACCAGTGCTCAACTGCTTAGTTGGACGGACAGACTATTCTCTGCGCGACGAGACACCTAACAGGTATGGCAACACTGCAAACTAGACTAACACGGTTCATTATAGTTCAGATCAAATGTTAAAAAAGAGACAATATAGCAGATGATTTATAGTAAAGAGCACAAGATGATTTATGGAAATTCGTTGTAAAAAGTTTGCATTTTTTTAGTACGCAAGCAAGAGCACAGATACTCTATAACTGTATTTATGTACAGCAAGTAAGTGTGTCAAGTACAGAGAACATCACCCAAATGTTGTTTTGTATCAGTTTTTTAGTTTTCACCAAAATAGATTGTTTACACTGAGCTCTGAGACCCTACAGCAACTCACAAGTGGCAGAGGGGAGAAGCCAGAGAATAATCATGGTTCATCACTTTTAAAGAACACAAAATATGAATGAGATAAAGAAACATAAGGCAGAATTGAGTAGTAAGTCCTGCTTCCTTTTATAGCAGTCTCTGGTCATTACAAATAAAGACTTTGGGCTCTAATTTCCTGGCACAGCGCAGGGTGGTGCTGCATCCACCAGCCCACTGAGGCTGGAGTCAATGGAGGAGAGATTGAAATTGGCACTGCACCTCACCCGCAGCGCATTTAAAGGCAAGTAGGGGCGTTTATTTGATTGGTGAAGATTACTCTCGGCTTTGTTAAACCCACCCACGCCTTCTCTCCTCCCTCTCTGCCACTTGCGCCGGTGGGAGAGACGGAGGCGTGGGTGTGCCTCGCTGTGCCGGACTGCGCTGTGCACGAAAATTGCAAAATGCCCTGGACACACCCCGTTGGCAGGGTGCAGGCACAGGCGCGGTGCAGGGCAGGTGCGCCACGCCTGCGCCTGGTCTATGAAATTAGAGCCCTAGAAGTGCTCCATAAGTACAAACCTCTGCAAAGGTTTATTCTTGACTGAGCTGATAATTGAAAGTATTAAAATGTCCTATTTCACAAACTTAAAAGAAAAAGTTATTTTATTCCTATTTGGATCACCACCAAATCAAATCACTTCTTCCTTGTGCCATGACCAACATCCCCCATAAATTTCATCCAAATCAGTTGAGGACTTTTTGCTTTACCTTCTCTCATCCAAACAAACCAATAAACAAACAAACGCAGGCAACATCATTTACCCCCTTGGTAGAGGTAAAAAAAAAAAAATAAAAATCAGAGAACTGTGCTCATTGTGTTGTTGATCAACATTCTCTTACAGTCTGGAAACCTTTGTCTGTCATTCAGTAAGGAGGTTAAAGGAAGGTTTTTTTTTTATTGTTTTTATTTAACACCATTACAGTGCACATAAACACACCAGCAACTTTTACTGCTACTTATTTCCACTGGCCTTGCCTCGGGTGGTGTCCACACATTTTAAAGATGAAATAAATAAGTACCGCTGGTAACCAAACAGATCATTATGGATAGATGCAGGGTAAAAGGTCTGTTACAGCTCAGGGCATGCCCTGTGGCAAAATCTGGACATAATTGTCTCACACTGAATTGAGATGTCGAAACTTTGACTCAGCTGTGTATGGGAAACAATCACAGGGGAGTGAGGTGAGGGAAAAGGCAAATAAGAGAATGGAGGAAACATTACACTAAACACTTTCGTCTCTGAAAACACTAATTAGTGCAACAAACTTTTACAAGGCAAATAATTAGCAATTGTAAGATGTTAAACAAGACTAACATTCATTAAAATCATTCTGTAACAAAAATAAATGAATAAAAAAGACAGCAAAGGAGGCTTAATGATGGGGATAAATCAAAGCAGATGTGAAGTGTATTAGTAACAGTTGTCTTTGATTGGATTTAAATCACACAATTAAACAGCCTCATCCAATCCAGATTTGGATTGACATGGCTAATGGCTAATCATTAGCCAAGAGAGCTAAATGTGAGCTACAGGATAAGAAAAGTCAAGACTTGAGCATCCAGAATCCCCAATGGGCATATATAATATACAGCCATCTGTATCTGTACATCAATCTACAGGAATGACATACAGGACGTCTGTGAAGGAGACATTTAATGCCTTGTCAAAACATTACCCCTGTGACTGTTCTCCCTAACTTTGACAGACTACCTTGTCAAGGCACCGAGCGTTTTATGTCTCCCATCTGCCTTTTCCTGCTGACAGGTGGCTGAGTCAGACAGTCTGGTCTGAGAATGGATGCATGGCGGCACACTCAAACCCACACACAGCCGCTGACCCATTTACCTCCTATTTGTTCACTTACACAATGCACTGCTTATGTCGTACATCTGCTCTGTGAGCTATCAATCTGTTCACCCTCAAAGTCTGTCATGAAGCTATGATTAAAGGGATACGGTATCAGGCTTAATCAAGATATAGCATCATGGGGAATGACAAATAAGCCAGACTTGAAAAGGGAGCGTGATGTGACTCTCCACTTATATTATAAGTGGAGAGTCACATCACTTGAATACATGATCATTTTGGCCGACAGGACAAGTCAAGATGTTCCAGATTTGTTTAAAAACAAAAAGTTTACTGCCACGCTCAGGTGAGTTACTGAATTGAAGCAACATCTTCTAATATTCATAATCTAAACCTGCAATAACAGACATTTCACTCACTGTATGAGAAATTTCAATCTGGTTTCCCCACTGCCCACAGCAAAGAGACTGCACTGATGAGGGTCATCATGGTCATGGTTCTCCTCATACCTCACTAACAAGACTGAGTACGTCAACCTGGGATGTGCCAGATCCATAACAGCCCCCGTCACCTGTGGAGTCCCTCAGGGTTCTGTCCTAGGCCCCTTGCTATTCATCCTCTACATGCTACCACTTGGCCGTGTCATCAGCTGGCATGGAATCCCCTTCCACTGCTACGCTGAACAGCTTGAAAACTGAAGCCATTCTCATCGGCATCCCTCATCAGGTCCAGTCATCCTCCATAACCACCATCTCCTTTGCCGGCCAAGACATCCCCCTCTCAACCACAGTAATCAACTTTGGTGTGAAGTCCCTCCCTCAATTTCGTTGATGCTGAGAGACTCATCCACACCTTAGTTTCCTCCAGGCTTGACTTTCACAGGCGCCTGCTCATTGGTATCCCCCATAAAATCTTCAAAACTTCAGTTCATCCAGAACAGTGCATCCCGTATTCTGATGAAAATGCACAAACAAGAACACATCACTCCCATTCTTCAGAACCTCCTCTGGCTCCCCTTAACCTCCAGAATCTATTATAAGATCGCTCTCCTCACCCACCTCTGCATCAATGGCAACGCCCCAGTCTACCTCAAAGACCTTCTCACTCCACACACTTCCACTCGATACCTCTGGTCCCTTGGCACCAACTGCCTCCTTCAGCCCTGAACAAGCCTACGGACCATGGGAGACCGGGCCTTATTCTCCACCGCCCCATGTGTCTGGAACTTCCTGACCATCTGAGGAATCCTCAACCACTAGACTCTTTTAAAAAAGACCTTACGACTTTCATGTTCAGACAGGCCTTTCCAAACTGCTCTGAATGCTGTATTTTTTTCTTTCTGATCTTGATATTTTGGTGTTCTAATGTATCTTTGATTTTTAATGTACTCTGTAGCACTCTGAGATTTTTTTTGATAAAAAGTGCTTTATAAATAAATGTTTATTATTATTATTATTATTATTATTATTATTATTATTATTATTATTACTACTATTATATCAGGTGGTCTTCAGGGGAGGCACGAAATGAGAAAGCAAACCAGCAATAAATGTTCTGCTCTGCCAAATTCTGCTATACATGAGTAAATATTAGATATTTGCCCCACAAAGATATTATATTTTTGTGGAAAACAGTTTGAAGTAAACAGAGAAAAGAGGAAATAGGCCAACAACTGCTGATTTAAAAATGTTTTTAGGTGAATTGGTCTTGATAAAATTGATTGCTGATCAGAACAGTGGACCCCTGCAGTTGGTGGAGAGAGTAGACTGTTAAATGCCAAAAACAGTTTTCTTTTATCTGGTCAGAGCAGATCTTGTTCTGATAGGAGGCCGTCTTTGCCTTTAAACTTGAGGTGAAAAATGCAATTTTTTGTTGGTACATGAACAAATCAGTGGGTTCTTCAGATTTACGCCACCTTCTTTCTGCTGCCCTGAGTCCTGCTCTTTGCTCTCTTATAACGTAATTGAGCTATAGACTAGGTGAGTTTTTTCATACTGATTTTGACACTGAGTTGACACAGAGTTTCTCCAGAGAGGAGGTCAGAGAGAAACGGAGTGTTTCTGTAGCCTTGTTAACAGATAGTGAGAAGAAATCTGTGTGGGCATGGTAGAATGCTCCTCATCAGACAGGAAACCATTTGTGAAGCTGCCTTAGCTAGCTGTGAAAAGGTAACCGAGAATTGAACCAAGAAATGGTCTGCAAGGTACAGTGGGGTAACTTTTACATCTGCTGAGGTGCAGTTTCTAGTTAGAATCAGGTCAAGAGTTTTACCAGTCTTGTGTGTGAGAGGAGTAAGAGCAAGTTTCAGTTCAAGAGATGAGATAAGAGCCAGCTACAAAGCCCTTAATGTAACTGTGTCAAATATTCACCTGTGTTTTTCTAGAATGTTCTTATAATTACACAAAATTACTTGGCAATTGTCTGTTCTCTGTCAGCCCAAAAAGTCTCCTTCATCCGTTATTCTTTTGTGTGTAAAGTTGCAGCCCTTCCTCTTTTTCATTTCTTCTTCTGTGGTTATTTGTATATATTTCTTTTGCCCCCTTCCCTCTCCCCTCTTCTATGTATCACTTTAGGAGAGGATCTGGAGTGAGCTGAAAGTTTCATAGAGTTTTTAGCCATTTTATTTTTCTCTTGCCAGAATAAACAGGACCAAAGGGAGATTTCCTGTGTCGCCTTATCATTCCACTTAACCACAACACAATGCAGAAATTCCACCAGTTACATTAATATTGACCAAAAAACAGCTAGTAGTTTAGTAATTAATTAGCATGTAGTGGCAAATAAGGCGACCTTAAAATGACGTGCTGCCAAATAATTTGTTCCACAGAATCACAAAGTTATACCTTGTTGTAAAGTTGAATTATCAGGCTTTCCTACGATATGTAAGGCAAGACCAGCTAGTATTATTCAAGGGGAGAAATAACATAATACTAATATTACAAAAAAATCCCATAGGCTTTTAGTTATGAAAATGAGCGCTAACTTACGGGTTGGTTTACAAAAAATCATCACCACTCTATTACTTTTTCTGTGTTTCTCATGAAGGTTAAAACATGAATATACAAACTAATTACTCTTTGTTGTGACACTTTTGGTGCTCTTTACCAAGTAAAAGTACAAGTTGATATATAGGCCACCACACCTTGCGCAGAATGTTCTTATGCACTGTCATACAAAAAGCCATGGGTATGTACCAGTGATAAAGGAAGACCAGGGAGTTTAATTATTGTTTGCAAATGCACGTACAAGGCCTGAAACTGGAATTCCCTGCTTCCCATGCAAAGTATCTAAAAAACAGGTCTAATATTAGACAGTGCACACCTTTGAGCAAACTTTCACCCGTCTGATGTCTTATTAAGAGGCAGATGGGAATTACAGACACACATGGTCGGGTGGTGAAATCCAGTCTGCATAGGATATTGGTACCTCTGATAAAAAACATGAAAGCCAAGAATGTTAATGATACACAGGCCACCTGTATTTTCCTCTTAGTATATGTTTTTGAGAGAAAATATGTTTTCTTTACTAGAACATATCACTTAATATACACATTAGTGTTTTGAATATGATGTATAGTAAAGAATAACAAATCAAGGTTAGTGTCATGTGATGGTGGGTTCAATTGGTAGACTTAAAAATAGGTTCAGAAATCAATGTTGCATACTTTAGTTGTATTATGGTCTGACTTTAGAGCGGTGATCAACCTATCTGTACTTCTGCAAGGGTAGGATAGAGTTTTGGATGCCACACAATGGAGTTAGGACACAAGACTCTGAAGACGATCAAAGGTATAGTTAAATGTTATTGGCTGTTTGTTTTGAGAGTCATTCAGCAAGACCCTGTAGCTACATTAATGCATCCATCACTATTACTTTTTATGTATCATTAGTTGGGTTAATAGTGTTTACCCTGCAAATAAAGTGGAACAAGAGTCAATCTGAAGTGAGCCTAGATCACTCCTCATGGGCAACGTTGGGCAGTTTTTTTTTTTTATTTCCACATCACAGTTTGATTTATTTGTTTACATATGTCAACTATGTAGGCCAAATTAAAAAAAATCCCTTTTGTGAAACACTTTCTCTAAAAAATTAAAGGGAAACGTTTCAATTCATGTGCCCAATAAGTGAGCTTCAGAGGAAAGTTTATTTTCAGGTTGGAAACAACTCTGTGAATAATTACCCAAATGGCATGGCTCCACAACTTTTGGATGGGTTACCAAACATGTTTGTCCAGAGATTTAATGTCCACAGAGGAGATATGTTTTTACTTTCCAATATCATGACAACAACAAAATAGATGCCCAGAAAATGTTGAACTAAAGACATTGCTTTGGAAGCTATTTTGTTTTGATTGCGGGCTTTAAGTCTTTATCAGCCAAATGACTAAAATCTACAGCACTGATTCAGTCTAAATTGGTTTTGTACATTCAAAGGTGACATGCAATGCATCCAAATATCTTAAATTATACCAAACAATAAGTAATTGCCCTCCATTTGGGGTTTATTTCTGTGGTTATTAGAATGAGTGGATGAAGATGCACTGTATTAAGTTATTTTAGCATCTATGGACATAAATAACAATATTTTAAAATCTTGTAGTAGACTTGTTAAAATAATCTTGTATGACCAAATTCTCTCAAGGCATCAAAAGTCACTGTTGATGATTTCTAATCCATTTTCAAAACTAGTCACATTATGGCTTCTATGGTATATGACATGAAAGGAATACAGCATTGTACTTTGTTTTTCATAAACCTTCCATAATCACTTTTATCAGCGGTCAATAATAATGGACGCCTATTCAAACACAGAATCACTGGTTTAGGCCTCAAGACTCAAAACTGATTCAGAAATGATTCTGCTGTGAGTCCTCAAATCACTGCTGTTGTTGGAGTTTATTTACACAGAAAATAGAAATCAAACAAAATAGGTTAAAAATATGTTAAAAATTAACTAACAAAAAACAAGGATAAGGACCCAAAATGAGTATTAAAACAAAAATCTGTATTGAGTAAAAAGCTCAAGAAAACTCAAACTAATCCTTTACAAAAAATAAAATAAAAAAATAGCACAAAACAAAGTCTCTTACAAAGTCACAAATCAAAACTGGTGAAACAAAGAAAGAAAACACTAGGAAGAAAATGTAAAGTACAAATCAAAGTCATTAAAAAGTTCAACAAAAACATACAAAGTACAAACACTTGGAACACTACAAACACTGGAGACACAAGAGGCTTATTTAGGGAGTGTAGCACATGGACTAAATACACTGGGGAATCATCAAGCACAGGTGCGACAATCACACAGGTGGAGGGAATCACAATCAGAGGCGCACAGAATCGAGGGCAGGAAATACCACATGGAACACAAAGATTTCAAAATAAAACAGGAAACACAGGAGACAAGGGGAACAAGAGGACACAAAGACAGAGAACACAAGGAAAAAACATACTAAATAAAACAGAACTAACCATACCATAACAAGGCCACTGTGAAAGTCTTGTTTTGAAAATGTACTATAATTTTTTAGATGAAAAAAGGTTAAAGAAATAGAGTACTGGTGGAATAAAATTTTAATCTGAACACCGCAGGAGCTCCAGGTTGAAAGAGAACATAACCACTGGAAACGACACTCTAATTTCCAAAATAATTATTGATGCTGCCCTTTCTCATGCCATGATTTAGGTCAGAAATTAAGCCTTGATGGATCTCATGAATGGAATAACGTTTCACTTCCTATGACATTCTCAAGTATCTTAAAATCAGGTGGTGATTTGCAGGAATAAATATTGAGCCCACTGCCACGTGTTCCAGATAATGCCACAGGCATTTAAGGGCTGAAGGACAGGAGCTCTCAAGACTGTCAACCTCGGAGCAGAGCTTGGTCCTCCGGGATGATGAGCCGAGGCAATCTCTTTCCTCACTGTCCTCCACTTCTGATTTCCTCCCAACCCGTCACACCCCACATTTTACTCGTTTTCCTTCCCTTTATGCCCTCTCCTCCTCAGAACTATCACCTTCTTTTGCCTTCTTTAGCCTTTAGCCTTTCTTTCATCCTTCTTCTTCTGTATCTCGTCTGTCTCCTCATCACCAGCTTTGTATTGTGGCTGCCAGGAAATGAGAGAGGCACTCAATTACTGTGCTCATTGAATCATTAATGTCAAGGTTGTGCTGTGTGCTCTGCTGCTGGACAGGCACCAGCTACAGAGAGTGTGCCGTGCAGCAGCAAATCTTCTGTTACATGTCCCAACAAGACAGACACACATTGATATGGGTCTGGCTGATAACAAAAGGCTTGGATGAAAATCACAGCGGACAAAACGATAAGGGCAGTATTAATGATGGACCTGGCTAGGCCTGGATACACAATGATAGCATGATTTGGGCCTCTAACAGCAGCAACAGGAAATCATCAGATGAGAAAACGGCCTGGCAGAGACTCATTACAATGTAACCTTGTAAACACGCGCCTTCTCTGGACATGACAGGCTTTTAGACTACTTAAACACACATGGAAGTTTATCTCCTGATCACATGAGGTGATGTGGACAAAGACATAGAGACAAACCGTATAATGCAAGTGCTCTTCAGATAAACAAAAAACATCAGAGCCACCACCAGGCAGATTGCTGCCTGCCAATATGAAGTATGAAAGTAATGGGTCAAGGACAGGCTAGGGTCTTTTTTGTCGAACTGTGTTTTGTGGAAAAGTTTAATGCAAGGCATGAACATGTAACCATAGGACCCTCTCCACTAAGACCCAAAATCTTATTAGGTCATCTATGAGTAAGAGTGGATATCAGTATACTTTTTACAGAAAGCCCTGACAGTGTTTTAGGTATCAGTCAGCTTCAAGGAATGAGGTTTCATGGCAAAAGGTAACTATGATGCCATATGAATTTGACCTTATACCCATGGCTCAAAATTTAAAGGCACAGTATGTAGAATTTTTTCTCAACTAAATAAAAATGCCAGTGAGTGAAGACCAAAGTGTGCTTTGACCCACTGTCACTCTCACCCACCGTCACTGTTTACTGTTGTATCAAACACTATACTAAACATAAACATCACTCTGTTAGGTGTGTATACTAAACAGAAAACCAACTTTCTGTTTTTGTGGAAATACTTTGCATAATGAGAGTACCTTTTAAAACAAATACAAAAGTCTCAGAAAGATCTTTTTTTTTTTTTTTTTTTTTTTTTTTTAGGTTGGTTTAATAGTTCAACCACATTGAATACATCTTGGCTATGGGACATGTTTTTTGTCCATCATATCTATCATGAAAAAAAAAAGATTAACTTGGGCATTCTGGCAGCCTACACTAGATTAACCACTGGTCCATCACAAGGATTTTTCATACATGTGTGTAACTGCTAATGCCACAAGTAATTTTATCTTCATTACTGGCATTGAAATCACAAAGATTGGATATGTTTATGGACAGACAGCTTTGTAAATTTATATAATTCATTGCAGTTCCTCTATTTATTACCTCCGCCAAAGAAGTTAAATTGTCGCCAGGGTGTTTGTTTGTCTGTTAGCAAGATAACGCAAAAACTACTTGATGGATTTACATGAAAATTTTACCAGAGTTGTGGTTTGGTCCAAGGAAGAAGCTATTACATTTTGGTGGTGATCCGCATATTTGTCTAATGCAAAAACTTCCCAAAATTTGCAAAAAATCCCATAAATTAACATTGGACTGTATTTAAAAAATCATATCTCTGACATCACATGATAGATTTGCTTCAAAATGTATAGGATAATATATATAATATAACTCTATCATCACGGTCGATTTCATCTGGATCCAGATTGACGTCACAAAAAACATTAAAGTTTATGATGGCAAATCCCATTCATTTCTCCTCGGGTGCTCTGACGGTTTGGTCCCTTTTATGTCATTATGGGAATTGTAGTTTATTTGCAAACTCACGTCAATGTTTTCAAGCCTATTTCACTACATTATCCAGCTTCCCTTGAAATGCCAGCGGAGGAGTTCTCCACATGGACAGACATGAGCAGACACTCGACCATCATATCAGAGCGCGTGGTAGTCCAGAATTGTATCTTGGCGGAGGTCTGCGCTCTCCAAGTGACTTTCTAGTTTATTGTTTTTTAATTGATTTATTTTTTGTGTGTCTATTAGGCTGCATTGTCCTCTCTCTTAAATCCTCAACACATTTTAATCAGATGGATCTTCAACATGATTCAGATTCTACTCAAGTTAAACAGGTTTTCTCTAACATTAACACTTAGTCAAGTGTTGCTGAATGCTGGGCTCATAGTGGATCAACTGTGAGTCTTTTCAAATAATACAACAAAGGCTGAGGTCTAGTCCTGCCCTTTTTGTAATGCCCTTAGAAATAATTTGATATGAAATGGCACTGTACAGTTTTAGATTGATTTATTGATTGTTGTTTGATGCCTGGATTCAGACCTGTATAGGTAAGGCTTTCATGAATCAGTGGTCAGTTTTTTTTTTTTTTTTTTTTTGCAGAACTCAAAGCATAAAATGAAAAAGGGTTTTAGCTCTTTAGCGTTAAATGTGGTGTTTATGAGATATTTTACATCTTTTTAAATCTAAAAAATGAAGGGCAACTGAAACACCTGTGTTACCTGTAAACTAACCATTACCTAATGTATCTACCTCATGTTTAGAGATACAACATTTATAACATCTTGATGCTAATGAGTCCTATTGTGTCGTATCAACATTTGGTGGATGGGTCCCACAGCTACCCACATACTTTTCAGGAAATGAAAAAAGGAAATCATATACTACTGAAATAATAAATGTTGTATTGTCCTGATTACAAATTATTTTTTGTGATCATTTTTTTTAATTGGTTGAAGTTGTATAAAATCTACTAACATGGAAGGTGATCAGTAGCACCAATAGCTCACCCACTGGTTTGTAATAAACCATGAATTGGTGAAGTGTGGGCAGTGAAACCCTGCAGCTCATCCTGAACAACGAAACTGCAGTGCTCTGCAAAGTCAGACATAACAATGGCCTCATCCTCCAGAGGATCTTCTTTAAATTTACTGAGGTAAACAATACCTGTTTGTGTAAATAAAACTGATGAAATAGTAGAAAACAAGTTGATCACATGCCTTGAAAATCAAGAGACTGAAAATGCACAACAGATTATCCCTTGAAATATTGTCAGTCCCTGAGATGAGACATTGGTCACAAGATGCAGGAGATCGACATTTGAAAAAAATATTTAAATATGAAGAAGGTATTAAAAAAAATCTGATTTTCTTTGAGGAACTCATCATAAGATATGTACAACTGTGCAGGAAAAAGTTTCATGACCATGGGCAGTTGCCCACATGGTGAATTTGTTAGTCAAAAATTGGTCAGATAGTGCATTTTTAAACTGAAGCCATTTTACTGGGTGCCCTAACTTCTAAATTAAGACTTTTGCAGAGTCCGGTTCCCTACTTTATCTGGATCATAGACTGGATTACAAATAGTAGTTCATTTTAGACTTTTATTTAAAAGTGACAAGACTTGATATCAGTGGCAGTTTGTCAATAGGGGGTGCTGGGGCGCCGCCCCCTCCAAAATTCGGCAGAGAAAGTCCACTTAAACACAACATAATTTGTCTTTAAATTATAAAAAATAACGGATAAAAACATTTATTTTTACCAAATAGTAATAGTCTGTCAGCAGCACCTGTCACCATTCAATAAAAGGGGTTTCACAATGTTTTTACGAAGTAACTGTGTTGTGAATACATAGTTTACGTACAGAGGGGCGCCGGCCTAATGGGAGTCAATGTAAGTCCTTAAACTTTTGCTCAGCATGTGACCTTAGGCTTCTTTGGGATTGGCCGCTTCAACTTTGCTTCCACTTTGACTGGCATCGAATCAGTATTGTTTTGGTGTTTCTTTTCCTTATGTGACTGGACATCGAGCGCTGTCAATCATATGGACACGTCATCAGATATGATTTACTCATGTGCAAGTATCACACGTACGCTCACGCGTCCGACCAACGCTCCTATGCCCCAAAGAGGCATCGGGTACTCCATCCAGAGAACCATCAGTGGATCGCAGAAGAGGTGAGGAGAAAATCAGTAAGAGGCTATGCTACACTGAAGATTAGATTAGGATGTATCTATCTTACCTTGTAGACATAACATAATTCAGGGGCATAATTTTCCATTTTATGTCACACATGGCACAAAACCATAGATTAGGAGCTATGCCCTCTTGTGTTGCATGCTTGTGTCTGATTTTTTTTTCTTATTTGTTTTTTTTTCTTATTTGTTTTGTTCATACTTTTTACAGTTAATCTATACCAAAAACTGTATCACATAGTTTTACCTTTAGTTTTAAAGCATCAGTTTATTGGTACATAAAATTCTGTTTGTGTTTATAATCTTGAGCCATGAGACATCATGTATAAGATAAGACACTGTTCAGGTGACACGAGAAATGTTCATAAAATGGTGAAAATTACATAAATTACAGCTATATTTTCTGGGAGCAGGTTAAACTTTGGCTGTTTTATTGATTTTTTTCAGTAAATACTGATGTTAACTTCTGGTAATAAAATGTGTTTTTCTATGTATTTTTTGATGACAGATTCACAAAGTACCACACCATGTTTCCTGAAGATTCTCTCAGCAGCACCTTGAAGGCCTACCCAGTGCTCAACTAAAGCTAAAGCTTTCAGAGACTGTCACTCTCCTAAAGATCCTCATCACCACACCCATGACCACTGCAGAAGCTGAGGTGCTTCTCAACCTTAAAAAGAATCAAAACTTTCCAGAGAAACACCATGAACCAGGACAGGATGAATGCACTGGCCATGTGACAGAGTTGATGGACTGCAATCGGAAGGTCACTGAGAAATTTGCAGCCCAGAAGGAAAGGAGGACAAAATTTCTGTTCAAATAGTGCATTGTTCAAAGTAGGTTGCATTGTGATTATGTTTTGTCTTTAGCTTCTTTTCACTGTAGTATGGAGCGCTTCTTTGGTTTGTTTCCTCCAAAGCTGCGCCCCCCCTTAAATTTTTTGGCACCAGCCGCCACTGCTTAATGTCAAAATTCATCAGATTAAAGGTTTTAAATTGAGAATGCATTTTAATCTTAAATGATGTCTTTTATCATGTGTCATTGAAACAGGTTTGCATTTCATGCAGTTTCTCACAGGTTTGTCTGATCCCAATTTCACCTTGAGACTCTGATAGTCTTTGTGAGAATGTTTGAGTTTGTTTTGGTTAGGGAACCAGTGTTTATAACCTGTGTTTATATTTACAGCCAAATAACGGTTTGATGGATTGAGCTTCTAAAAGCATTAGGTAATAAAACTATCCTTGTTTTTCTGATCAATTAACCCCAAAGCAGGAGGACGGGGCCGCCTTGTTCTGCCCATCAGGAGGAAGTTAAAGGCCCTCTTCAGGCCACAAACTTTATCTTGACTCTGGTGGCTCTTCTTCTGTCTTGATCATATTATCTGGAGCCACCCGCCCCTCCCCCTCTTCCTTTCAGTTTTCCTGCGCTTGAACCTTTTCTATTTTTCTTCAACTTTGCAACGATTTCTCATAACTTTCAAGTCTAGCATTTGTAAGCTGCCAAGAACAGTCTTTTCTTCAAACAAACTTTTTTTTTTCCTTTTGAGAAAGATCCTTCATTCTTTTTTTTAATCACTGAGATCAGCTATCGAAGCTGATTTTTGATCCAGTCAACTTTTGTCAGAGCTCAACGGAGCCAGTCTCTTCATCACGACATAAAGGCGACATCATGCCTTGCCAGTATGCCAAAGAGAGAAACGAGCCTCACTACTAATGGGCCAGCTGGTTCGTGCCAGCCTCAACAGCAGAGGTCTTCTGCCACCTTTACCAACCTGCAGCCTGGACCCTGTGGAGCGAGTGATGACAAACAACCAGCATGCAATAAGACACTTCCAGTTGGCATGGTTGAGACCAGAGGTCGGATGAAACATGCTCCGTTAGACATATAGTTTCCAAACCTAAGAACTTAAATAACCTCTCAATTTACTCTTCTTTTAATCACCTCCATTTTCTTTTCACTAAATAACTCTGCGATATTGATAATTAGGTTTTTGCTCATTCTCATCAAACTTGAGTTTAAGCAATAAATCTGTTTCACCAATTCATATTACAGTATTACCATTATCAGTTACTACTTTTTTTATTTATCAATTATTCATTTTGTGTGCCATTTGTCTCTGTCATATTGTCCTGTCTTTCATTAAAATTCATACAAATCAAGAGATAATTTTTGGGTATACAGGTATACACTTAGAGAGGTATACACTCAGAGTGGATTCACTGACTTTAGATGAGATTGATTTATTTGATTTATCTGATTTAATTGAATTTATTAAGTAATTAATATATTAATTAAATAATTGTTCCTTCAGAAGATGGTGGCCTAATTAACAAGGAAGAGTTGTAACAAATTATAACTTATTTTTAATATGCTACATTGGCATCAGTGCAACAGCATCAAGGAGCCCCAGAAGACTGAAACTTTTGAAGTTCTTATTAAGATAGCATCAAGATCTAATTTTTTTCTAAAATGACAACAAATCATCTGAACTCATGTTCCCTTCAGAAACATGCTTCCCACACTCCATCTTCTGAAGTCATGATTACATGGTGCCGACAAATTGATTAAAAATGTTGTCGCATGCAGAAGGGACTCCTGCTGTGTTGTGTGGGTGTACCAAGACCACCCTAAATATTACACTGATAACTTACCAGGAACTGCTGCCAGAATCCTGCTTGGAACCACGACAGAACACATAATTACACACTCGCTCTCCCACATAACGAATTGCCTCAGATTCACGCTGCCTGTCTGAGTCTTGTGCTCAAGCCGGGCTCACATAATCATTTCTTAAAAGTCAACAGATGGTGGGTCTTTCTCCTTCACCTCCCCCGACTCTGTGCAGCCTGAGGTCTGTGGACATATCTAAAGGAATTTCTACTACTTTTTTATTTCTAAATATCACTTACATAATATGTGATATCATCATTCCCTCCCTCCATTTTACACAACCCTGTCCTCCTCACTTTCTCCCCCAAAGGCTACTGCATCCCCTCATGCCATCCACTGCACCACCAAGCTGAAATGAAACATTCAGACTGAGATGCAAAAGCTGGATTACAGTGACTCATACTTGGTGTTGGTGTGTGCATGTCCACTCTCCAACACTCTTTGCCCTCTGCACATCTTGTGCCCTTGTCTCTGGCCTCTCAAATTGATGCATTTCACATTCTTCCTGTTTTGCCCATCCATCCTCTTGGGAGCAACACCCCCTCATCCTTGTGCTGCCTCCAGCTCCTACTGAGGGCTGCACTTTGTGTCTTCTGGGTGTATTGCTCCTCTATCCTTGTACTAACCTTTGACCACCTGGCTGCAATTCCACAATGTCCTAGCTCTTTAATGACATCTTATCCCCACAGCAAGGGCTCAGGAGTCGCCACTGACATGCCATCACAGCATGAAAAGCTATTTCTTCTTCCTAACAGCACTCTTTTCCCAGCCAAACAACATTTTCTTGGAGAACCGAGATGTGGGTTTGTTTTTTTGTTGTACTATAATTCCTTCATACACTTACTTGCACAACACGTTCCAGGGCAGGGCCACACAACCACCCATTTTGTTTCAATAAGGTTAGCTTTTTCACATTTTTGCATTGCATTTTATTGGAGCATATATTATATTCTGTATATTTCATCATATATGCTTGTTAGTTTGGGGAAACGAAAATCGTTATGCACAAAAGGGAAGTTAAATTAACTGAGACGGATGGGTGTTTTATGTTAAAAGGAATGTTAAAGGGATTACTTTTGCATATCTTCCTGTGTAGCTTGACTGTGCAGACTTAATATGCAGGGAAGTTTCACACTGGCTGTATTTTATATGCATTACAGTGGCAGTGTGTGCATGTTTTCAGTCTGGTGACCATGTTATAAAGTCACAACTTTTAGACTGCCAGCATGAACCACACATCCCATGCATGTCTCCCACCAAATAATCTCAAATATAGGGAAGGGAAATTAAGATTTTATTGATACCAGTTATATTATGGATCCTGCTCATTGATCCAATTCTTCAATTCCTCCCTTATCGAGTCCTGTGAATCTTCTGTTTGAGCAAAAGATGGCCTGCACAGGTTTTTAGTGGCAACAATATCAAATACATGCCACTTCAGATATTTAATTGTATGCTGCATGGACGAATGCTTCTGCATGTTGCTGGTGTTTCCACCTGCTAAAAGTTGTGCATGAAGCATCCTTTTATCAAAAATTAAGCCAAAATTTTGACAAATTCTGCCCCGCCTGCCATGATTATCATGACCATTGTTATTTCTGCTGACTGCTACTAGTGAAAGTGTAACATACTTGATTTGCAAAACATGCAGAACAAAGTGGATGGAATTGATCAGGGAATTGTTAAACAAAAAGACCAATGATACTGATAAGTCAAGATAGTTATTATCAATTCTCAACTGGAATTGGTTTTCGATGCCCATCCCTTCTCAAATAAGAGTCTCGTTTTTCTGAGAGCTGCGTGCATATTTCAGCTAAAACAAACATGAAATAAAAAACAAATAAATAGAGAGACAGTTTGCATTGATCCAGCTGGTATGTATGTCCACAGTAGGAGAATATGCCCCCCCCCAAAAAAAAACAAAACAAAACAAAAAAAAGAATATGCCAGAATCCCTTCATCCCCTGGAAGAAGCCTATGGGTGAGGGACCAGTTTTCTTGGAGTGTGATCTTCCAGGGATGCTCATTTCTAACCTGACATACCAAATGGACTTTTCATTATATGTCAATAGTACATCTGGGAAAGAGCCCATGGAAAGTGCTTGGAAATGGGCAGAGCCTTTCAGAAGCATATCCAGCAGATGATTGGACGAGTGTTCTGACAATCATATGTAGTAGGCAGATACTACTGCAGCATTCTAAAGGACAGAACATGAGCCACTTCGTAAATCAAACTCTGGGCAAAACATGTTGGAATTGGAATGGAATTATCCTTTCTATAGAGAAGTTTACAGTGTTATTTGTTCTTTTTTTTAATTCAATAACGAAACGCTTCCAGATCTGATAAAACTGCTACTGAAGCTATTACCATCTATGCTAATCTCTTTACGAGCAGTCACTTCCTGCTGTCGTCAGTCAAGTCGAGAATGCAAGGATGAACACGTTCCTGAGCATCATTATTATCTCTGTCCAAATTCTGAGGTAAAAAAGGGCACTCCAGGCCAAAGAAAAAGACAGTCTGGTCCATTTGAACATAAAGGGAGGAAGAAAATATAGAGGAGCAAAATGAGTTTCTGAAGAGACTTCCCCCTGAGATGGCAGAGCAATGTCTTTTCTAACACTGCATCAAGAGCCTTTGGCATTGTCAATCAACCAGGGCTTCTGTCAGATAATGGGTTAAAGGAGCTACCAGCTATAATAATGCTCCTAGAAGTCACAGCTAATGATGGCCAAACAGTTGGCACACTAAAAGATCCCCCTTCGGACACAAATTACATAACTCACAAAGCTACAAAGCAACTCAATCTCAAAAGTGAAGAAATCACACTCATCTATGGAGTCGGACGGATGGAAGTTCATGTGGAGACAAAATATTACCTTCTGAAAATTAGAGTTAGCACCCCAAAAGACATGGTCAAGTCACATCAGTTAATTTAGCTATGGGCTGGACAGCATAGCTGATGTTCACAAAACAGTCCCACCTAAATAGCTCCAAAAATTCTTTCCAGACATCCCATTCAAAGAGCTGGAAAGACCCAAAGAAATATACTTACTCATAAGTCATGGAGAAGGTCAGTTAGCATTCCAAAGAATCAGAGTTGGGGACCTTAAACTTGGGGCTGGACCCCTGGTGAAAAACTGTTAGAGGATCTCATCCAGAGCTCTTTGAGAATCTAACAGTCTCAGCTCACATATCTAGAACAAACTTTGCACGATCAATGAGAGCAGGTGCTGTGAGCCAAAATCGTGGTGGCTGCCACTGCAGAAACTGTCAGCCAGGTGGAAAAAAAATGACTTGCAGAGGAGAGAGAACTGGAGGTTGTGAAAGAAGGTCCCACCTATGTTTCAGAAGACAACCACAGCAAAATGCCAAATACCCTTGGTTGGAGGATCCAGCTTCTGTACCAAATAATAAAAGGACAGTCGAAGCCACCCTCTCCCGAATAGAAAAACAACTGTCAAAAGAACCAGAATGGAAGCTGCATATGCAGCCCAAGTACATGAAATGGTTGATCAAAGAGCTGCAATGAAGTTGACTAAAGAAACGATCCTCAACTGGAAGGGGCAAGTCTTGTATGTGAGTCACCTTATTGCACCAAACCCTTGCTTTCCAAAGCCATTTAAAAGAAACAAGAGCAGAAACAGGAGCTGAGTCAAAACCAGAGCATCCTTCAAGCAGACCCATCACCACCTTCAAAAAGGCCACCAGCAGGGTCAATCATCCAGAACCTTGTTTAAATCAAGAGGTTTAGCAGTCTAACCTGGCTGGAGAAAATGGTAGCATGGATCTGGAGGGCAGCTAAAATGATCATAAAAAAATGTTGAACATCCAAAGTGGGAGGCTATCCCTTCATCTTCAGTTATCTCCTTGAGGAAGCAGAGGATGCACATAGAGACATTTTTCTGGCAACACAAGAAGGAGCAGCCTACCGAAGCACCACCACAGATCGACTGGTGGTTTTCAAAGACCAAGACACTGGGCTGTTGGTGTGTGCATGTAACACCCAACAGCCTTCTACTTAGGCGAGTGTCACAAAATGGGGACCTGAAATCTTTTAATTTCTCCACTTATCCTTACAAGAGACATCGAGCAATGCAGTCAGAGGTGACCAAGTTCTAGAAGAACTGGAGCCAACTTGCAGGTCGGAATCTGTTTGTCAGGAGGACATGGCACACTGCACAAAGCAATGTGGCAGGAGGAGACATTGTGTGGAGTGTGCACTGTGGGGTCAGTTTAAGCTGGGCAGAGTCATGAAAATCAATCCAGACAATAGAGGCATCATCAGGGACATCAACATCAGGGTCTTCCCAAGCCACTGTGTTCCTGTTGTAAAAGCTCAGCAAACAGGAAAAAAACATCCAACCACTGATGAGCAAAGGGACCCAAAGCACCATTCTTCACTGGGCAGCTGGTGGTGTTGCTTCCTGTTGAGGAACAGATCAATGAACCAGGCAGCATATGGTGGCTTAGTCTAGCATTAGGCTTGCATCAAATTTGACTGAAAAGCTGATGATCTAGTGTTTCCCTGGGAAGACTGAGTGGGAGGTATAGAGTCAAACTCTATATATGGTCTAGCACCGGGGTCAACAATTAAGTTTGGCCAGATTTTACAAAGTCACTTTAAGTCAGGCCAGAACGTAATCAGAGCTTAACATAAAGAGATGGTTGTTAAAAAATTGCTACCTCTGTTTTCCTAAAATAAAGAGCTTTAGTTGATTTTGCCTCTACAAGCATTAAATAAATTTATAAATAATGTATAAAGGGGAGAAAGAGTGAGAGTGATAAGTGTCAGTGAGAGTGAGAGAGCTGCGGTGATCAATTTCTGGTGTCTCCATTACACACAGTAAAGGAGACCCAAAAAAAAAAAAAAATCATGAATCATACGTCCTTATGCTGTTTGTATTATATCTGATAAACTTAGTTTGTTAACACTGCACCAACATCTTCAATAGGATTCAGGCAGAAATAGCAGTTTTCAGGAGTTTTTGCATACTATTGTACCTTTTTACAAGACAGAGTCACTCAGTGAACAGTCTGCAGCTTTCTGATCTACTCTCAGATAAGCTAAGAAACACAAGAACACATGATAGAAACAAAGTTTTGTCTCTTTTTTTCACCTGTTCTGCATACAAAGAAAGAACTGAATTCTTTCCAGGTCTGGTGTCCTACAAATCCTACAAATGCTGGACTTTCATCTTTTTAAAAGACTGTGTGGTGGTGTTGGGTGTGACGTGGGGACACATGGGGAAGTACGGCCTTTGTATGAAAGGACTTGAGAGTGTGCCTTCTTTTGTTTATAAAGTTGTATTTGTTTATGATTCAGGTCACTATGAATTCAAACACACCTTAAGCACTTTAACCAAGCACTGTCAAGGGAAGCTCGAGATGCTGACGTACTTTTGTTTGGTTGATTAATTGATTGATTGATTTTTTAATCATTGATACTGCTCGTTATCACCTGTGGTGTGTTGGATAGTGAACATAAATGCAGATAGCATTATATAATAATTAGATTTGCAAATTAAGAGTATGATAAGTAAAAGGTTCAAATAAATTAAAAAAACACGTAAACATTTTTCTCATAAAAATGTTATAAATATGTGAAAAGCCTTACGTTAAGACACAAGTAAAAAAAATATTTAAGTTATTAATGTTAAAAAGTTAAGTGTTATTAAAATGTTATCATAAATGTACTTTCAAAGTCATTATTAAAGTGAAGTGTGTATGTTATAAAAAGTTAAAATGCTCATTGATTTTGACATATTTCTCAGCATTTGGTAGGCTGCTGTAATCTGTCATTTTGTGATTGTGTTTTTTTTTTTTTTTCTTTCCAAAGGCTTTTCACCCATTGACACTAACTAACAGGCTAACTAACAAACCAAAGGACTGTCATAATAAACCAACAGACCCAAGAATTAAAAACTGAAAATCATACACTGGGAAATAATGCTGGAAAAGTTAATTCAAGTAGATCACAATAAATCACAGTCTGAGTGGAATCCAGTTCATCTTTTGTAGACACCACACCCTTTCAAGTTGGGGAGTTTGCAAAGCTAAAAGGGACTTGACAACCAGTCTTACATAATATGGTCCTAAGTTTTGAAATGGTACCATGTTGACACCAAATAAGTATGCCACTCTGTATCAGATCACCAGCTTCCAGTTGCAGGAAATTTTTGGACATATTTTGGAGGCACTTCCCACACATTTAGCTGTGTTGCTGATTCCAGGAATGCATAATCCTAATAAGTTGTACCTTGTTGTAAAGGTGACTAATCAGGCTTTCAGTGATATGAAATCAAATACCAATCATCTTTATTATTAAAAAGGTGAAATAATCAACCAAAAAATGTTTCCAACTTTTTTTTTTTTTAGGAGTATTGATATAAAGACACTTTTCTCATTGTCTGTTCAAAAATACAGTATATCGCATTAACTGGGACAAAGGATTAATTTTAACAATGGCAGGTCTTTTTCACTGAGCACCAGCAATATTAACAGAATCCAGAATACGTTGTTCCAGATAACTTTGAGACATTGCATTTATCAGTTCTGTTTAAATATTTAGAGATGAATTCATATGAGAGCTGTGATCTTCCCCTTGATTTCTCTCATGTCATAATTTCCCAGTGTGCTGAGTAAGTGAGCTCACATACAAACAAAACAATATTTGCTAAAAACTGAGCAAAATAAACAGCAATTAATTGGGCCTGAGTGAAACTTGCAGGAGGGGGATGTGAGGCAATGATTCATTCTTTGAAGGAGGCCTTCTAAGAGCCCTCAGATCCTTTCATGTATAATAGAGTAATAAAGCAGAGGCTCCTGCAACAACCCCCTCTCCCCAACTAATCAGAGCACCCTCGGGAGTTCTCTCTCAATGTTTAGCCCGAGTGTGTAAAATAATACAAACACTGTGACTGAAGAAGGATAGAAAGAGCAACATACTTAAAGCTTGATTACTTTCATGCACTTTAAAATGTGTCAGCAATGAGTCATTCTTCTTGGTCTTATTTATTATTGCAATGGTATCTTGAGAAATGTTTGTTCTTCTTTAGAAAAATATAAAATCAATGAGAGAATCTTTCTACAAGCGCATGAGAGCTCTGGGTAGTGAAGAAAGTGATTACAAGACTGTCAGCTGACGCTGATGCGAACCACCAGGGGGTGTTCTGAAATTCAAAAACAATACTGACTGACCTGAGGGGCATTCTTATATCGATTTTACCCTATGACATGTGAGAAAGTTTCATCTAGATCTGGCCCATGTTGAAAATCTGACATGAAGCAAACCATTTAATATCTTTTACAACTTTGACTTATCAAAACACCTGAAGAGGCAAAACTGTGGTTTAGCTGGCACGGCACACCAGAGTAAATAGCAGGTCTCTTACCATGTACTGAAGCTTAATTAACCACACAGCCCCTTAAACATCAGCTGCACCCATCGTAGATACAGAGACATTATATGACAATCAGCGAACAAGATGGTATGTAACTGATTTCCTACTTGTTACGGACAAGGGCTCGCTTTAAGTTATTAAGGACAATTAAATCGGACTCAATGTGCCTTACATCACATGTTACCGCAGTGTCTCAATAACCAGCCCTGATCTTGAAAAAAAGATAACTTCATTGTAGGAAATTTGTGGGTGTAATCTGTATATTTGGATTTTTTTTTGGAATAAGGTGGAAACTGATATAATCTAATGGAGCTGTACTACTATGTGACCTGCAAGTGAGAACAGCCTCTCACAAGCGACAGAAGTGGCAAGGCTGCTCAGATACTTCTGGGCCAGGACAGACAGCTGTGGGTGGGGCCCTGCTTGACTTGACCACCACTGCAGTGGGCAGTCTGTCTCGGTGATGGTGGGCTCTGCTCTGTACAGGCTCAGAGCGCTGGTACACTGCACTTCATCATCTGAATCAGAGTCTGAAGACACTGAAGAAAGGAGGAGTCTCCTCTTTTTTGCTGGCTTCTGTGTGTGGTCTGGATCATCTCTGTGAGACTGTTCCTGCAGCAGGGCCTCCAGGCTGGCCCAAACCTCTTCTCGCTCCACCTTTGATAGACACTTTAAATCCTTGAAGCGTGGGTTGAGAACAGTAGCCATCCAGAGCCATTGATGGTTGACTGTAGCTATGCCCTGGGATAGGTCCTTAATGAAGGCAGTCTTGAATTTCACCATGTAGGCTGAGTCCTCTTCAGAGACCTTCATGCTGCGATGCAGGTGGCAGAGAGCAGGTAAAACCACTGAGCATGAGGCATACGTCTCACCTAAGGAGCTCAGTCACAAATCTGCAGAGGACACAAACAGCTGAGGAAAGTGATTATTATTATTCTCCTAATTAACTGTTAACTACAAAAGCTTTTTTAAAGAGACAGTAACAATAAATTCAAACAATTAGTTGCAACTTAACTCGTTAAAATTTTGGGTTTATAATTTTGGGTTTATAATTTTGTAACATTGTATTGGCTGCTACTTTTGCCAGGTCTCTCCTGTAAAAGAGATCTTTAATCTCAATGGGACTTCCTGGTTAAATAAAAGTAAAATGAAAAATAATGAATAAATACATTCCACGAATAAAAAATAGTTTTGTTTACCTGCATGGTTCAAGGACGGTCATCAGCTTCTGCAGTTTCACCAGCTCTGCTGCAGTCAACATGACAAGCTTCTGCTTCTGTCTGCCTAAAGCAGCATTTACAGCCTCTTGGTTCTTTAGGAGACGAGAGATCATATCCAGTGTTGTATTCCACCTTGTGGAAACATCCTGTATGAGTGGCTCTTTTTCTTGGCCAAGTCTTGTTTGCTCCTGGTGTAGTTCCGCTGTATTGGCAGGGCTGTGTTTAAAGTGACCCACTATCTTTTGTTGCGTTTGCCAACGCATCAGTAAACCCACTGTCAGTAAGGCTAACAGTGATGCTTCTTTGCAAGATGTGAGCAACACAAGGCATGTGTTGGAATGGAAGGTGTCTTGCTGCAGCCATCATGGTTCATACACTGTTCCAATTGTGGTGACCTTTTGTTGAATTTCCTAGGCCTCTGCCACAGAGACAAACTGTTCAGCGCAGTTTTCAGCATAGTGTCTGGTGTCTGTCTTCTGCACAGTCAGTGCAAAAGACTGATGATGCCATTTCCCGTCTGTGACGTCAGCAATGTGTGCAGTGACACCGACATAATTACGGTTGCTTACAGAGGTCCAATGATCCCTAGTCAGAGCCACAAAGTCAGTTCTCTGCAGTACATCAAGCTTTTCGGTGTTATAAAGCTGCTGCATTTTGTTAGAAATAGTCTTTCTACACGGCAGCTTAAAAATTTGGATCTGATGTCGCTATCTTTGGCACATTTTCTAACCCCTCATCTTCAATCACCGAAAGTGGTCGACAGTCCAAGGCAATCCATTTCACCAGCGAATTTGTGAGTTTGTCAGATGTCGACTTACTAATTTTGGCCACGAGTCCAGTCATTTGGTCCAGTGTGGGCTGCCGACATCACTTGGTACTACTCGAAGCAGGACTGCTAGCAGCTCCGGCGGTTTTTGTACTTGCTGCAATATGCTTTGCATTCAGGTGGTACCGAAGGCTTGAAGAGCTTCGGTGGTATGCAAATTGTTGATTGCACAACTTGCAGAAAACCAGGGTCTTGTCAAGGCTTCCATCGGGCAGTTTTTTTTAATTGAAAGTTGCCAACGTACATCAAACTTTATATTGGACATGTCATAGACATATATATATATATATATATATATATATATATATATATATATTTTCAGTGTCTCCAAAGTGCGGGGAGGCCTATAAAGCGATATATGAGACCATCTTCTGTGGGGAGAAACCCTTAAAGATAACCAAGTTGTGTTCCACGTTAGCTCTCCACTGAACCAGCAGTTTCACACATTTTGGACCAGTGGGAGACACTTAAATTGCATTTGGCATTCACCAAGTCAAGTGAACACTAGTACATGGTTGGTATTTTATACTCCATGTCTAGTGATCCTGCAGACAAACTGTACCTGACTTTTTTGAAGTCAGTGCTGGGTGAAGTACAGCTGGCCCTCTAGACTTTTGAGGGAGACCAGATGGATCCTCTGAAACTTCTAGACAGCTTGGTTAGCCTTAAAGTCTGTGAGCAGCAGGGTGCTGAATCCACTGGCAAATACTGATGTGCTCAAAGAGCCAACTGATTGGTACACCAGTCCAAATGTGTACCATGGTCACCTTTTTGAGTTAAAGGCAGCTGAGCTCCATCTTAAACCTGAGGAGAGGAAAAATGTCTGAAAGCGGGGTGTAGCCTTCACCATCTCCCTGACCAACGAGCTGAGGGCAAGACTGCCAGACAACATCAAGGCTTTGCAGTACGTGTCAGTTTTTAATGCAGAGGAAACTACTAGAGCCTGGCAGAAATAGGAAATATATCCAAGCACCTTAGCTATTCTTCCGAGATAGACAAGATTGTCCAGCAATTGTGTACCATCCATCCAGACAACTGCATGATTTTCCCTATAACAGTATTGTGTATATACTGTATATATTTGTAAAGATGTTGGTGTTTATCCTTTGTGTATAATGTGGTGTTCTGACACACGTTGCTGTGCACAGCAGTTGGGATATGGATATGTATATAAATATAGGTACATTCATATTCTCTCAAAGTTCTGTACCTAATCTTCTGCTGGCAATATAGTCAATAAACATTATTTTGTAATTTAGAAATATAAACTAATTATATTTTTGGGTTTTGTTTTTTTTTTCATCTGTTTGGTTTCTAATTAGATTGTTGATGAGTTCCAGGTGGGGTAGGTCATGTGTGTACATGTTTATATTGACAATGGCAACTCAGTAACCACTTCGTCTGAGGAAGAGCTGTGCTGTTTTTCAAATAAATTCTTGAAGGGAGCTCTTTTTGGTGTAGATCTTTTGTACTTTTTTAAGTGATTTTTTTATTTTTATTTTTTTTGTTCTAGCACCCTACCATCGATGTGCGTGTCTACTTAATCTTTTTCCATCTAAGTAAAAGGAAAGAAACCAAAAACACGGTGGACTTATGGAGTGAGATTTGGAAGTTCAGGGATGCAGCTGGTGTCAACCCATTTCAGGAACTTGCCATGGCTGTTGTGTTGTCCTTGCCACACTCACATGCTGAAGTCGAGAGATTATTCAGCCAGCTGAATGTGGTAAAAAGCAAACTGAGGAACTGGATTTCCATACAGACCCTTAACTCCATCCTCCATATCCGATATGCTCTGAAGTTGTCTGGTGAGGCTTGCTATGACCACAAGCTGCCTGAAAATGTTTTGCAGCTTTTATTACACATCAGCTGCTTATTCATTCAAGTCATGTCCCTCAGTTGCTGAACCTGAGGCTGCTGAACATGAAAATGACCTACTTTTTTCTGTGAAAATTGTTTAAAATGTTATAGTTAACGTTAAAACTGTTCATATTTTGCTGTGAGTTGTTGTAGGCCCCTAAGTAGAGCATGAGGTTAGAAGCTTAAGAAAACAGCAAGAAAAAACAAACAAACAAATAAACAGATAAACACAAAAAACAATTTAAAAACCTAAAAAAAACAAACAAAAAAAAACGAACAAGTAACTCTGCCAAAGTGTATAATTAGGGTCACTTTGCTGGTCCCAAGCCCGGATAAAGGAGGAGGGAAGTCTTTATCCATTGTGAAATTGAAAAATGTAAAAATTTTAATAAGTCACTACTCCAAAATAATTTCAAATACCTTTGTAAAATCTGTAACACACATCGTACAACAAAAACTCTGACTCTGACCCAGGCATTGTTTGGGAAGCATTCAAGCCAGTTCTGAGGGGACTATTAAGTAAATATTGCTCATACCAAAAAGGAAATGAGCATGAAAAACTACCTAATCTGGATCAGCAGTTGAAGCCTTTAAAACAGTGTTCTGTCAGAAAACATAATAAAACCACCTGGAACACTATGAAAGCTCTAAGATTTAAAATTGATAGTATTCTTTAAAGGAAAGCAGAACTTGCCCTGTTTTGCACAAAACTATGATATTATGAACAGGGTGAGAAAGCAGACAGGGGGAAACAAATTACTACACAAAATATCAATGTCAATTTTTAATTCACAAAATGAATTGCTTACTGAGAAAAAGGAAATCAATAAAGTGTTTTTGTTTTTTTTTAATCATAGTATACATCACAGGATGAAGTAGCAATAAATATGAACAGTTCTTCTCAGATATAGAGGTATCCCATATCTCCTCTTTAGATCAAGATGGATATCAATGGGCCTGCTCTGGTATGGTATACCTGGGCAATATTAGAGAAATGATGCAAGCCAATTTACAACCTATCCTACAAAATATAGAATCTGTTTTACATAATTTGAGCAAATTGAAGATATCATTACTTGGCAAGATGGATTTAATTAAAATGATTATCTTACCCAAGGTTAATTATATAATAAACATGGTACCACTTGCCCTCTATACCAAACTTTTAAAAGATAACAATAAACATCATTTTTATGGATAAAGAAAAAAACCCTCTTTAATTGTGTTAAGCTATATGCTGCCAAA
The DNA here is from genome assembly GCA_037902135.1 of Cetoscarus ocellatus. NCBI lineage: Eukaryota > Metazoa > Chordata > Actinopteri > Labriformes > Labridae > Cetoscarus > Cetoscarus ocellatus. The sequence goes on from JBAMNC010000262.1 coordinate 1,097,570, forward strand.
GACAATGGGAGACTTTCCCTTCCTGGGCTTGATTGGTATCACTACTCATTCTCACTTTCACAGCTTTCAAATTTAACCTGTCCTTTCATCGGGCCCCGGCCTGGGTAGAAATTGAAAAAGAGATAGTTGACCCTCGTTCAGTTTCCAAACTGCTTACCCCTTTTGGGGTCACAAGGGGGCTGGAGCCTATCCCAGCTGTCATTGGGCGAGAAGCGGGTTACACCCTGAACTGGTTGCCAGTCGATCACAGGGCCACATAGAGAGATGGACAACCATTCACACTCACACTCATACCTGAGGACCATTTAGAGTCACCAATCAACCTAATAAGCATGTTTTTGGTCTGTGTGTCTGTTCAATTTCAACTTATTAACTACAAAGTTCTCAACCAATGCTACTGGTCTCCAAGCAAAATGGCTAGACTTCAACTTAGAGATGACAATATGCGTTCTAATAAAGAAGTTGGTACAATGTTGCATGTGCTATATAACTGTGATATGGTGAAAGATCTATGGAAACAAATATATATATACATATATACATACATATATATATATATATATATATATATATGTACATATATTTTCCTTTAACAGACTATTTCTTTTTTCCCTGACCAAGATTCCTGCTCTATGTTTGCTGGGCAATATTCCTGATGAATTACAGGTTACAGGTGTGTGGATTCAAAAAAACAATGGTGCAGAATGGCAATGTTTACAGGATGCAGAATCCTTGTAAGGCAATTATCCTTATCATCATTATCCTTCGCATACTGGATTGAGCAACACACATCATATCAACAGGTTATACTAAATGTGTCATGATGCAAAGACCTATTCCTGAAAAAAAGGGGGGCCTATTCTGGACTATATCAACGATGGACTACACACAGGACCTGACTAAATGATTTTTAAAGTAATATGTGCAAACTACCTATTTTAATTTATTAATTTATCTGTTTATTTATTTTTCTCTTTCCACTTAACTTTTTCATTCCATTATAATTGTCTTGCTGTTACTCTATTGCTATAATGATATTTTTTTACAATTTAATTTATTTTGTAAACTTTTTTTGGGCCGGGGGGTAACACCCTCTATTGGCCAGCCACCACTGGCTGTGTGATTTTTTTAAGGTGACTCAGACCCAGCTTTTGAGTTGTATGACTTTTATTGAAATTAATTCTTGTGTCAGCCTGACAGCCTATTTTTCTAATACTGTGAACAGTAAGACAATATTGGATGGATTTTTGACATATTTAACATTTTGGTTTTACTGCTCTGTTATTGCCATAGTAAGAGGGTTTTTGCCTCTATGGGCCTGATCTACTAAGATCCAAAATAATGGGTGCTAAATTGCGTGTGCAACCTAAAAAGTTGCACATGCAATTAGTGGCTGTGTTGCAGGTGATCTACTATCACTGCGTGCGCAATTGATAACAGGCGCAAAAGTTGTGCGGACCACCCCCTTTAAATGAGGATTTTGCACGTGCTACCGGGTGTCACCATGAAGAGCTTGGGAGAGCAGAGTGGCTGCAAATGAAAAATGAAGTTTGAAGCCATGGAGTTAGAGGCAAATGAACACACTTGCAGTAACCTTTTTCGCTGTCTGTTATTTTGACGGACAAGGTCGTTTTCCCTCATGCCATATTTGTATCCTTTATTTTAAATTTTCCTTTTCTGATCACAATCAAACATAATCTAAATGACAGGATTCACATAGTTACACAGCTTTATCATCAATAACCTCTAATGTGAAGAGCAGTCTTTCAGTTACGCACACACAGACCACGCAGGTTGTCTTGCCTTTTACGTTTATGCGACCCCTGTTTTCGCCACAATGACCGCAGCCCTCTGTGCGCAACGCTGTGCCTTTTTTGCACCTGCTTTTCAAAGTACTAAATTTCGTCGCAGAAACACCGCGCTCAGGCACTTGCAGGTTTGATAAATCACATTACGGGTGCTAAATGATTATATTTGCATCTCCTCCTCCCAGTATTTTGCGCGTTCTGATGATCTGCATGTATTCTGCATATTCATGAGGGCAAACATGCTACATGGACTGAGCATGCTAGTTTGCTCATTTGACAGACGCAATCCTAGGTAAGTAGATCAGCTTTGCACGTGTTTTTATACACGCAAACCTTTTGCAGATCAGGCCCTGTGTGTACTTTGTCAACATTTGTCAGTGTTCCAATTTAATTTCTCTTGGCACAGTGGGGAATTTTATGGTTATGTGTGAATTATAGTTAAGTTCCAAAATGTAAGATGATATTTTTTCATGACTGATGTAACGTTGGCTTAAAAGCAAGCACAGTGTTTACTTTGGCTTTAATAACTTTTTATAAAAATAAATGAATAAAAGACTCAAGGTCTTTGCATGCTGGATGAATTTTTTTGTGTGAACAATCTCTACCTCTATTTTCAATTTATTTATTTTAACATCTGAAGCCAGTCAATGTAGGCTTACACACAGCTTTTAAGTTTCAGACAGTGTTAAGTTTTTCAGATGGTTTACGTCAGGTGAGCCACCATCTGACCAGCGAAAGCAATCATTGTTGCACATACATCATTAAAACACAGTTAATTTTTAGGGCCCGACTGATATGGATTTTTTGAAGCCGATGCCAATATGATATTTGGCGGAAAAAATATCGATTATCGATTAATCGGCCGATAAATTAAAAAATATATATATAAAATGAATTTTTAAAAAAAATTTGGTCCCAAAACACAACAGTGAATATATGAATTACAGGCAGAACATTTTATGGTTTTATAATACTTTGTCCTTCAGTATTTGTTTGACTTTACAACAGAGAGGAAATTTAAAGTACAATAACATGCAAACAAGCATTAAACCTCTGGGAAATTAATTATATAACCTTAAAAAAGAGTCACTCTGTATCTTGTACTACTACTTGTTGATGAAATATAGTACAGGTAGAACAACTTTTTGTAAAGTTGTAAACAGCTAACTGTGAGAGGAAAGCAACAAAAACACAAACAGGTAACATTCTTTTCATAGGCATCTTTTATTTTTCCCTTTTGCAGCTTTCAAGTACAAAATAAAAGAGTGCAAAACTGCAGGTAATTCCTGCCAAATAAAATTAATAACATTTTTTTTAAACGTATATATATAGATTATTTATTAACTCTTTCTCACATCTGTCTTTCAGTCCCAGAATCATCATTAGTGCGTCAGAAGTAGATTTTAGTGCAGGTAGAAACACTTTTTTTGTTGTACACATGAGGTAATATGTGTGAGGAAATCAAAATATTTCTATATGATTATGTACAGTATAATATAAAGGAGCTAGTAGCTACTAGTTACAGTGTCAAAACTGATTTTATAACACTTGTTTGTGAGTGGGTGGGTAAGGGTGTGGGGTGGGGGGGGGGTCAAAGTCTGGACATCACCAATTTTGAAACCCTGGCTACAGCCCTGGCTGGAGTGCTAACTAAAGTGCCGCAGTGCTAGCTGCCTGGGAGCTCAGGTCTCCATTATATTGCACATTGCCCAATATTGTACAGAAAGGAAAGTGCCTGTTGCATTGCACATTACCCTAACTGCCCAGGATTATAAAGTGCCAGATTGAAAATAATATTGCACAATGCCCATAGCACACGGTTGCACATGCAGATGTGTAAGTAAATATTGCACTAAGAAAGCATAAAAATGGCATACATAGATGTACTTATGTACGCAACAGTGGACAGTTATGGAAGGTGCCCCAACATACTGAGCCCATTAGACATACATACAAAATTAGACACGGTTATGATCACAGATCTGGTTTTCCAACAGCTATGCTCTGAGGTGCTTGGAGAAGGAAGTCAGAGTCGGTGGTTCACGTAAATTGCTTGGTATTTGGTTCCAGGTCTGGGATGCACGAAATGAGAATACTGCTTGACCAGAGGCACTTTTTCGAAATTTAATGCCTTAATGTGTTTAATCAATATCACACTGACTTTGATAATCCATGCACTTAACCCTTCATGTTTCTTTTGGGTCTCTTACACTTGTCTGAAATCACATGCTGTCCAGAGAGCTTCAGTTGACTTTATAGGTACCAATGATGACAGGCAGATTTGGCTGTAAGCGTGGGCCATCTGATCAGGAGACAGTTCTAATTAATGGGGATTTTATGAACCATGTTCAGTAATTGCTATCATTAACAGCAAATGGGTGACTGAGGAGCAACCTCTTTCACAGGCCTGCCTCCATTACAGTTGTTTTTTTTTTAAGTAAATTTACTAACAATGTGTTAGAAAATCCTTCTTGGATGTTTTCATGTATATTTTTTCTTAATGTCATGACTGGTTTACAATGTATGGTTCTAATGTTCTAAGGGGCCTGTGTGCAGTGAGGCCCTTCACACTGAGCTAATGCAGAAAGAGGTGGTTTCCTCCATGATGAACTGCTTCAAAACTGATCCCATTATTTCCAGGCCTGTGCCTGGCAGCGGCTGTAAAAGACATAAAGTCTTGGTGCTTAATCCTGTTAGTGCTGCAAACCTGACACTGCTTATTGGCTCTGTGCTGGTGTGTGAACATTCAAGACCGAACTGTTTGCCCTCTAAATATACTGTACAGAATTAAATTATTACGGTCATATTTCAGTGCCAGTACACTGATATGGTCTGTTTGATGAAATATGGGTTTGAATATAATCTTTTAGGAATTCAGTGGTCCAATCAAGTACACTTATTTTTAACCTATTAATTTTCAGGGATGGACTGAGTACAAAACATTGTTCTCAGATAAAAGAACATGATAGAATTTTAATGAAGTACAATGGTAAAGGTGCAAAATCTACTTTACTGACAGCAACATGTACTTCATTTTCATTGTATTCAGGCTGTGCAAAAGTACACTTGCTCGAGTGCAGTGAGCTAGTCAGTTATAAGTTCTGGGGGACTGGGCATGATTTTTCAAATGACTGAATAGTAGAGATGAGAAGATTAACCGATATGTATTGATACGCGGTCATGCGAGTGCACTGGTAGAGCAGCTGAGAATGAATGCAATTTTATGAAGCATATCAAGATGCATCAGTTATTAAATATTTTTATCGATACAATCCGATCCATTTAATACATAATTTGTATTTCTACATTTATTAATGAGTGTTACCAGCTCATGTTGGGTGCATTATTTATTTGACCCACATAACGTAAAAACCAGACTTGCGGATGTGTACGCTACAAACTAAAGTATTCATCTGCGGATGCATTGTGATACATGTGCCGCGGATGAATACTAGTAGTCAGGGGAGCGTGAGGAGTTAGGTAAACAAACATGTTGGACGCTGAGCAAATTTATACTCCACCGAGTTTTAGATCTAAAGTTTGGCAACACTATGGATTTTACAAGAGAGACGAACGACTTGACAAGACAGATGCAATTTGCACAATGTGCCACACTGCTGAAAAATAAACAGGCAATACAACTAATCTGATAACTCCCTTGAAGCGGCACCACGGTGTTGTCATGGAGGCATCTGCTAGCACCCCCGCCTCGCCTGCTTCCAGCTTGGATTCGCCTGCAGCTGCTAGCTCCAAAAGTGGTGAGCAAAGTATTACAGATGTATCGCAAGCGCTAAAAGCCATCTTTGTATCCAAAGTCCATGAAAGAAATCACTTTCAGCTGCTCACTGGTGAGCCTTCTTCCTCTAAATGAGTGCAAATTGTTCTCTATCTCTCTCTCCACATGTATATATATATATATATATATATAGGCTATTGCACTTATATTTTCTTGTTTATCCTGAGGATACTTAAATATGTCGTGTTTGAAAATGGCACTGCACTGTAAATTTAAAACGGCACTCAGGCTCTAAGAGAAAAGCCAGTTTGTGAAAAGTCTTGGTTTTACTTGGTAAAAAAATAACCAGACTCATTGAATTGCACAGAATCCTCTTTTACATCTCCACATGAACTTTGTCTAATTAGATCGTGCTGAATCGCTCTGTATCGTGGTTTGGGTGTGAATTGTATCATATTGCATCGTAAAATGCCACACATGTACCTTTATGTACCAGATCGGAGACATTGTATCGAGATGCGTATCGTATCGGCATTATACTTTAGATGCCCAACCCTACTGAATAGTTGTCACAAAAATAGATCATTTAATTAGTTTAATGGGTGTTTCCAACACTATTCGTTGGTCTGCTAACAGCAATGTCCATTATGTGTTAGCCCTAGCTAATAAACTAAGGCATACAACTGGCCCCTCTTTGGCATCTATGACACTATGTAGGTATGGCACATTTCACAAAGTGGATCTGTCTTTATCAAATTGATTGTTACTCGCTTTGCACAGTCCCTGATGGACAATCAGAACAACAGGGTAGAGTTGTAGTTCAAAGTTCAAATTTAGTGCTGTGACTGACAACACCAGTCGATACAGACTTGATCTGTTTTGCTTTTCATTGATTTTTGTTTATTCAGTACTCATATATTTTGTAAGAAAGTGAAGTAAAATATCCCAACAGAAATTTCCTTAGAACAAGAAAAAGTACTGACTTTGAAAACAACTTTAAAAAGTACCACTTCACAAAAAACCTACTCAATTTCAGTAACATGAGAAACGTTACATTCAAACCTGTCATATGAAAAACCATACAACAGAATACAATAATACATACAATAAAAAAATCAATGTAGCAAAACCATATCAAGGAGACAGTCTTGAATGTCATAACTATTGAGGGAGCAGTCAGTGTTTTAGCACGTCTATTTCAGTTCTCCTTGATAGAGGGCGGATGCTAATGACAAGCATTGTAAAGTTGCTCTGCAGGTGAAGATGGATTGGCTTGTCAGCCGGGGGGGAATCAGAAGTAGCCAAGGTTTGGCAGGTCCTTGCCAGGACTGGGATCAGGAGATGATGCCAGAGGAGGTACGCCAATGGTTTAAGGTGGTAGCGGAGTGAAAATAGGACGGTGATATTCACTGTGGCGTAGAGACCACACTATATGATCACTGAACAGGATGGGGGCATAAGGCTGTCAGTGCTCGATTTGAAATAGAATCAAGGTCTTATAAAGTCATTGTTATTGTACATACCCACTCTGAAATTCTAAAAAAGAAGAGATTTTTACTAATCAGAAAAGAATGAAGATAGATTTTTGGGTCTAAGGTGGCAGGAAGGCCCTTGACCAAAGTTTATAGGCAGTCCCTCCAACACAGAAATTCACAACATCTCACTTGAAAATAAGTGTCCTATTGCAGAGGATAATGGAGCAATCTGCATGGTAATGGATATATTTGGAACGGTAAGTGAGGAGTTAGACAAAGCTGAAATGGGCTGTCACGGTTTGGTAATTGTGCTGGGGAAAGCATACAATTGCTTCACATGGAAAGATGAATAAAGCATTCAAGAGCAGGGGACTCTCAAAGACAAAGGAGACTTGTTTGAGAGCCTTGACTCTCGAATAAATCAAGGTTCTGAGACACCAGCTTATAAACTGCATTTTCCCCTTTAGTCTTACCTGAGCAAATACAAACAACCAATTTGCAGTTAAATATTAAATGCATTGTTTTTGTCTTTGGATGGAAATATCCAAAAAAGACAAAGAATTAAATGGGTGAACCTGATTTATGCTCAAATCCTTACAAAGAAGGACATAGTGAGTAGTCAGATGAGTGATATGCATGTGCTAAATGTTTTTTTTTTTTATTGTGTCATAAATAAGTCTTCGAACTCAATAGTATGGTGTTCACAAAGTATCATTCATTGATGGATGAAAAAAAAATACATTTATGCATGTGTTCATAATAAAATGTCAGTAATGCTCATGCTTGATTTCATACACCAAATAACACAATAACTAAGACATCTGAGTCATAATGAGTAAATAAGGATGTCCATGATTTTTTCATAAGTCTGCAGTTGAGGGAACAAGACAAAAATCATCTGATCCAAGTACTGTGATCACGATCACTTCAGCATTACTTCATGAATTTAGCATGTTTCCAGATCCACATTTAAAATGAAGAAATTATCCTAAATATCATGAGCATCCGTAATTTTTCAGCATTCATGATGATTAAAAAACTTTACTTAATGTGTTTTGGGTAGGACTATGTTATAGCTACTGTCAACAAATTATCAGAATTTTAATGTACTAATTATTGAATGGTCATTGATTCCCACGTCCGAGGGAAGAATTTCCAAAAGGTAGCCTGTAAGATGAGGCCAGTGAAGAAGTGGCACAAAGCTGCCCTTCCTTAAATATCTGCCTCAGAGTGTTAGCAGAAACATGAGGGAAAAGCCAATTTTTGCAGCCTAGTTAAAAAAGAAAAAAACTAACCTGACATAACAGATAGACCATTTAATATATACTATACAGAATATATTTCACTTGTCCATCCAGGCAACAGCAAATAGAATGTGTTTGGGGAGGACATAATCTTTCAAAAGTTTATCTGGCAAGTGATTGGACTGTGGTTCTATCAATCACATTCATTACAGGCTAATCAGATAGTAAAGTAGGCGGGCGCTAATGCCACAGTGAAAACTACAAAACATGAGCCAATTTGGAGAACAAACTATCACCAAAAGATAAAATATCTTTGCCAGTGATCAGTGCTTTCAGTGTTATTTGTTTTTAATTCAATTCAAATGGCTAAAGTTAGTTTGGTTAAAGTTAGCATTGCTAGCACAACAAGCCTTCAGTCCTACTAACAGTTTGACATCTTCAAGTGAGTGGTAAATGTTTTTTCATATGGCTACTTACAATATCCAGGTGTCACCTTACACAGTTCAAGCACAGCTTTACCTTTATACTGTAGATCATTAAAGGTCCAAATCGATTTGAGCTAGACAATGAAATGCTTCAATGCTTGACTGTGTATTTCCAAGTTAAGCTAAATGCCTGTTTGGGGAAACAGGAAACTATTGACTTGGCTACAAGCTCATGCAGTGTTGTTGGTGGTCAGTCAGCCTTGGGACTGACCTTTACACGACCTCAGCGTGTTGGTAGATTGATCCAACGTTGAGTCAAGATGGCTTTCACAGTATAATAGCATCTATGGAATGCCTTCCAAATGCTCCATTATTGATCAAATCACTAATACTCCCCTAAACATGAGGAAAGACACTCACTAAAATGTTGTCATGAACAGAAGTTACATTGATGATAGATTTTAAACATAATCGTGCTCAAGACATTAACACAGGCTGTCGAGTGTGTTTTATGTACATGTTACAGAATTTCGAGGAGTTGAGGAGGAGTTTCTCGAGGAGTTTCAACAGCTTACAATTCTTTGAAGTCAAACAGAACATGAAACTTTGTGATCCTGTTAGTGTGTCGGCAGTTTTAACGTTATTGAGATTATGCATTTGGATGTGTGCAGGACTGTCCAGCACGTCTCTCTGATCGTCCTAGATAATTTGGGAATTCTTTAGTGAAATGCAGCTTTAATCTGAAAATCAAGGTAGTATTTAGTAGTTTTCCATGCTTTTTTTTCTGTGTGTTAAGCGGGGAAATAAAAGGAGCTTGCTGGAGTTGGACCTATCAATGAAATCTGCCATGATCACACTGATGTGTCAGACAGCAGTTGCACACTACTTTCAAGGTGAATGTGAGCTGGCTGTCATAAGAGTTTGATTTATGTTATGCCCAAAACATGCCAGTGTGAAATCAAGGCACACAATACATCCTCTTTACACTCTGTGCCTGATTTTGTCCTTGAGTTGTGCGCTGTATAGATAGATGGATAGCTGTACATGGACGATTCAGCAGCCGTCCATTCCAACTCTGCCAGTGTCCCTTTTACTTTTCTACTTTGCGATATTTACAGCGTTATTAACTACTGCATGGTATTAATCAGCTCTGTACTCTGGCATTTCAAATGTCATAAATGTCTGTACACATGCAAGCAGAAAACATGGCATTACCAGAATAGGTGGACGCACAAACACAAGTTTAATTGCTCAAAATGGTTTGAAGCATCAGGAGTAACTGCAATTCAGAGGTATACCTGGCTTAAACCTTCCATTTATTCTATCATTTCCAAGATCTGTACCAGCCTTATAATTTTCCAATATGCCTCTATGTACTTTTCTGTTTGCGTCTCAATCTTTTCATGCTTGCACCCTTCCTCACATGCCAACTAATCTTGTCATGAAACTAGAAAACTGCGTTTTTTCTCTATCCATCATGGCCTAAGGTCTGTGTGACCTGCTCTCCATGTTAGTGTCACACTCTCTTTGAGAGCTTAAGTTCCATTTCATACCTTTAACAGACAAAAGAGCCACACTCTGAGAGAGTCTGAGAGAACATAGGCAGATCTGTACCGGGTGGAGACTGTGTGTAGCTTTAAGTATGTTGCTGTCTGTTTTCCCTTATGAGCCTGACACATTATCATTACTGTCCCATCGAGGTGATTTGGTTGGTTAAAAAAGAACAAAAAAATCAGTGTGCAGCTTTAAAAACAGATGTTTGTTAGAGCAAATCAAGATAAGTATATTTGTATAGCACATGTCAGCAACATGGCAGTGTAAAATGTCTTACAGAACACATCAGAACATGAAGCAAAAGAAATAGAAACACATTAGAAGAAAACATTTATCATAAGAAATGATGAAGCCTTAAAAAATGAGATAAAGACAGAAGAAAAGGACAGTGTTATAATTAAAATAGAGAGTATCTATAAATAGACCATTTTGGAATGAATATCACAATTGCAGCACAGCAGTTGCACATGCATTCTGTTGGTAAAATGTTGGTAAATGTCAGGTAATAGAGGGAAATGATTTAATGTGCTTAGGCTGTTCTTGAAGAAGTGCAAAAATATTGCTATAAATTACTGTTACTGTAGAAACTCCTTAGTGTAAAACAAAGACATTTACAGCAATGCAAATAGTTGCAGGGGCAGTACATGCTTGTAATTGTTTCCACTGTCATAAGAAGCTATTGTGCATCCAGGCATAAAGGTGTGGGTTTACCATCAGAATATAATTGTTTGACATGCTTATGAATGCCTTTCAGAACAATGAAGTCCATCCTAGCGTATCCAAATAATGCATTGTTTCTTGATTTGGTACAAGATCATGTAATATGAATTGCTACATAGACATATGATATGACACAATCAAGGGCAAAAATGGATTAAAAATGAAGCTAATGCAGATGTGCAGAAAAAAACACAGTTCCTTAAGTATTTACTTTAGGCTGGCAGCAGGAAATACAGTTATATGGTTGTGTGCAAGATAGGCACTTTTTTAAGCCCAAATCAATGTATTACAGCCCGGTAAAAACAAATGCTTTGGGAGGTTACATTTAATTGGACTTGTCTGAGATGTTTGACCCCAAATTCTCAGTCGCACCCTCACCTAACATTACTGCAGAGATGAATGAACGACAGAGCAAACCACGCTCTCTATGAGTGTGTGTGTGTGTGTGTGTGTGTCCACATTAATCTAACCTATTGCTCCATTTTTTTTTAATGGATGTATGTGGGAGCTGTTTGTTTTATCTGACCTAGCAGAAAAAATACAAATCCCTAAAAAAAAACAAATTTGTCTTGTATCATTGACATGTCCAAGATTGTAATACTCTCCCTTGAAAATTTCACTTTGCATACAAAATATTTAACATACAGGCACCTAAAACATTACCATCAATACTTAAATGGTTTAAATTGGCATCCAAAGGGTTAAAATTGTGAAAATAACTGAAATCAGGAAAGTTACAATCAGAACTGAAGTGGATTAAAAGATCAAATTTAAAAGAGCAAATCTGTATAAAATATTGAAATAGGATGTTTTAGGGACTTTTAGAAGGGGACAAAAATGCCCCCTTTAGGGTTCTGTGTAACAACTGTATTTGATACTCAGTGAAGAAAGGTGTGATATATGTTTTGCGTTAGAAAGTGAAAAAAATCTTTGGAAAAAATGTACACCTGTGCCAAATATGATGAGGAAAACCATATCCACTGCAAAATTATGAGAGAAAGTACACCTTCAAGGGGGTAAAATTGTCCCCATCAGGTATGAGGGTTTAAAAAATGTTGGACATTTGTTTCATTAGTGAGTTACCAGTCACTGGCAGCAGGCATTTGACTATTGAGTCCCTGTCTCTTTTACATTTATTGAAAGGATTTCTGTCACAAGGGCAAAAAGAGAAAAACATTTATTCATTGTGCAGGAACTAAAGCTGAACGACATTAAGAAAATAATATTGCAATAAAAAAATAAATAATTAAAACAAATACATACAAAAACATCTAAAGGTCTCCATTTTGTATGGTCACTTTTTCAACTGCAACACAGCTGTTTCTGTATAGGCTCATACATTTTTTTTGTAGGTTATACACAAACTTTTTACACTACTATCTTTTTCTCCAAGCAAGTCTACTGATGGTGATGTCAGACATACTTTTATTGTAAATAGTCAAGGAAACATAAAAACTGGCAGTTTTGGTTCCAACCAAACACATAAATGAAAGCATGATGTGCTTTGAGCCATGTGACTGACACTGCACATCCTGGGATGTGACTATTGTGTATGCATACATTGCAATTGTGATGTTGACACAATATATTTTTTCAGCCTCAGTAGGTATCATGCTTTATATGATAATACAGTTTAAAACCAACCTTTAATTCATGTATATTGTGGCCCCTTAGAACTACAGAAACTTTGAAAAATTGTGATATACACATACTGATATATTGACCAGCTTATAGTATCACAACATATCACAATATATTGCCCTGCCTATAGAATTGTGATTTATCCTGAAATACTGTATTGTCACCCCTCTACTGCTTTGGGTATTGTATCACCAACTTTGTCCTGGTACATAACCCTGGTGACAACTATAGAGCCAAATCAATTAGCTGCAAAACAGTAGACACGGAGGCTTTTTATTGCCCCCTAACCATAGACTTTGTATAATGGAAGTACACTTGAGTTTGTAATAATAACTACAGCAGTTATGAATTTTTAAATATATTTATTGCAGGCAAAATGATGTTGATACTTTTGGTACTGTTGCCGTAGCAACTATTGAGCTAATTTAGTTTGGTATCTACATGAGCATGGATCCAAATAAAGAAAAGTAGACTTCAACAGTGCCCTTTTGTACTTATCAACAGACATCAAAATCTATTATACAGATGAAAATATGCAAGACACAGAAACAAAGTTCTCCATCATGACCTCCTCTAGCTATTTAAAAAAGATATTTACTTTGACCTTTCCATAAATGTATTGCTGAATGCTTCTGATGTCATTGTGCTTCATTTAAATATAAGTGCTGTAAATATATGGATATCTGATTGTGTCTTTTTGTCTGTTCTTGGTTTATAAAGCATAGTGGGAAACATCATTCTGACCTGTAGTTAACGCATCCAGGAATTGCAATACAGAGAAAAAATGTTCTTGGCAGCTAAATACTCCCAAAGAGTCTCTTGTTGGGGCCAAATGCACTCGCTCTGTTGTCCCTCTTTCTCCACCTTAATTACACTTTATTTTTCAAACCAAGTATTGTAAATAGCACTTAAACATAATTCCTTGAAATAACTATGGTTCCTCTGAACTTCAGCCTCCTGACAGAGGGTGACCGCAGCAATTACAGAAAAATCAATGACTTTAATCATCACTGCAGCAGCTATTCTTTTGAGGTTGTTTAGATTTGGACAGAACACAGAAATGAATGTGAATGGTGCAGAACATTTTCTAGCCACACATGGAATTACTGTTAAACAGCAAGGATATTTAAAGCCCTTATTACAGGAAATGTAACATAAAGGGACGTTCTGAGATGCTTTAAGAGGTAGGTTTGACTTGGGAGTTCTGTACCTTATATTTAACCATGAGAGTTAAAGTAAGGAAAGAAATACTGTCCAATCAAATTGAGTCTGTCCGAGAGCTAACAGATAGAAAAGAGAACTGATAACTACACCTTAAAAAGACGTTTCTATAACACTTGATCTATGCAGATAAAATACATAGGTGTACACAGAGCAATCAAATGTGTATTTAACAGAAAGAGGCCCTGTGCTGTAGATTATATTAAAAAGCCATTTGATTAGAGTGACTTGCGTGTGTGGTTTTAGAGAGCCCCTTTTTTAAGAGTTTCTCAGATTGTTTTCAAAGCTAAAATGTCCAGTATCTCCTCTAAGATGAGCAAAATAAAAAGGTGTTCCACAAGGATTACATTTGGGAAATGACTTATTTAAGTGTATATTTGGAGCACTGTCTCCTCTTAAATGGAGCTTAGCATAATATGCGGATGATACCATTCTTTTATTTGCTGACTCAGTGCTGCTTACTGAAACTTTATTTCAGTACAATTCAGAAAATGCTTGTCAAACTTAGGTTACTGCTTAAAACCAAATGAACCAAATTCATTATTTCTAGATGTGAAATTTCAGAGCCACCACCTCACATTAAATGATTAACAATACACAAATAGTGAAATTGCTTTTTATTTTTATTTGTATTATTATTATTATTATTATTATTATTATTATTATTATTTTCAGAATTACCTGGCAAAGATGGAATGCAGCACAGTTCACTGTGTTTCTGACAAAAATGACCAGCCATACACACAAACAAAATTAAAGATACATGAGTGACATGCATTAAAGATTCATGAAAGAATAAGTCAACCTGTAATTTTAGGCACAGCCAGATGTGCTTCTCCCTACATCATTTAAAATCACCATGCAAGTGTCCAATAGGATACAGCATGTCAGGTTTGGATATTTTTATTTGTAGTCTGCTCCAAATAAGGTGCAGCAAATAAACACCTTATTTTACACAGTACTGACATTTGGAGCACACATAAAGAGGATATTTGGGAACTAAAGGTCATATAGGCTGCTGTACTCTTTTGGCTGAAGTAGGTTTGAAGAAATGAAGGAGGCCAACCTGACTTGTAAATTATGAAGTTTCATTCTACACGTGGACAAGGACAGTCATCTAATGTGATAACCATGGAGCAAAATGGGATGGATGAATTTCAAGATGAGGGGTGCATAGATAAGGTAGTAATCTGACAAAGGCATGGAAAGAGGAGAAACCATCAACAATTTGAACTTAGAATGACATCTGACACCACGGTGTATAACCCAGTTCATCTTTTAACCGACTCTTCAGTTCGTAAATGGATAAATCAAGAACTGTGATTTGTTGGCCAGTTACTCATTCAACAGTTTTGGGCACAAAATTTTGTTAGAAAATAATACCCACAGTATCTATTGAAAGAGGACCAGTAGAGCATTAACCAGTCAAATCACAGGAATGAATCTTTGATCTAGAGATCCCTTTAACACTAAGTGTTAAGTGTCTGTGTTCTGTATGAATGGGCTGGAAGTTCATCTATTCATAAAGGTATAATGAGCATGTTTATCTTTTGATTATAAATCCCTTATTTGATATTCAACAACCCTTTTAATACTAGTCCTTATTAAATTGGAGCTACTGGCTCTGATCTGCTCTTTCAATCTACTCTAAAAATGCTTTTAAGGCCCTGGTAACTCATGCAGATGTTAGTAAAAGAAACCCCTGATCAGACCTCCTCTCAGGATTGTGTGGGTGTGGTTTAATTTGTTTGATTGACAGCTGCCCAACCCTGTGAAATTTGTAGAACCGGTACACGTAGGGGGACATGTTGACCTATTTCTATTGCAATGGTCCTTAAAATTGTGACATCAATTTCTCTTACCATAGACCCAACTATTTACAACTTTTCCCAGGCCTAATCAACCAGTGATTGAAAAACACCTACATGAGTGAACAGTGCTGTCAGGTCTTTCAGTATAACTACAATCTCCTCCCTAAATAATGTTAAGACTTTCTTTGCTCCTTAGGACCAAATCCACATAGAATGAATTGCAGCCACAAATTGTGTCTTCAAATTACTTTACAAGTTCTGAAAACAGTTACCTCTGCCTGATGGATCCCTTTAAGGACGTTGGTGCAGCATTAATGAATTAAGTCCATCAAACGTCATAACACAATCAGCGTGAAGACGTATGACTCATGTTTTTTGTCTCTTAGTCAGCTTGAAATGAAGACACCAAGGGCTCTGATTTCCTGGCGCAGCGCAGGGTGGCGCACCCCGCACAGTGGTAATTTCGTCCTGCGCACCACCGTGCGCAGCCAATTTGGCACATTTGGTAGACCGACTGCTCCAAGATCGGTGTGGCAGCGCACCAAGGGGAGGTGTCAACAGATTCAGCTTGGCACAGTGAAAATGGGCTCTAATTTCCTGGCGCAGCGCAGGGTGGCGCACACCGCGCAGTGGTTATTTCGTCTGGCGTACCACCGTGCGCAGCAGATTTGGTATTTTGGTAGACTGCTGTGCGCCAAGATGGGAGTGGTGGCGCAGCAGGGGGAGGTGTCGGCGGATTCAGCTTGGCGCAGTGACATTTTCGTGCTAAAAGGCCGCGCCAAGAGTGCGCCGAAAGCTCGCCAGCTCCAACCTGGTCTACTCTCGGCGCAAGGCGAAGCGCGGCCCGCGCAGTGATATTTTGGCTGCCCAGCGCGCAGTGCGCACACGTCACCAAGACCTCACAGGCAGGTTTCCACAGTTCCAGGCACATTTAAATGCAATAAACAATCACAACAACCCCTATTTATTGTAACTATGTGAATCAGCACATACACGTATATATCTATATCGATTGTCCCGTCACACTGATGACAGATCAGAGACGTTTGTCATAATGGAAACTCAACCTGAAGGCAGCTGGAAGAGTGACGCAAACTAACGAGTTCACATCTCTCAGCCAACCACAAACAGCCACATCATCCAATACAGAGTATATATCAGGCTTCTCTCATCCCATGAAATCCAAAAGAAAAGAAAAAAGAGAGAGACGCTCGCTGAATAAATGCAAGTCACTCTGTGTCTTAAGGATTTACCTGTGATTGCCCATATTTCTCAGTTTTCATCTTTATTCTTTGCGTGATCTAAAAAGATGAAGTACATTATTGCAAGGAGGATGAGGAGGAGATACCGGGAGAGAATATTTCACCAAAGGTTCTGCTATTTGGTGATGACAGACCAGGAATGCAGGTGTATCACAAGCATGATGAATGGATTAGCCTGCTGCTGTGTTTAAATGTAATTGTCACTTAATTTTGTACTTCTATTCATGACTCAGGAACAGATTACATCTGTCCCGCGAGGGGATGCGCATCGCAGCCCAGTGGCCTCGTGTGCTCTCCCAGTTGCTGTGAAAGTGACAGCGGCTCTGACCTCCTTTCCAGCATACTGTGTCCATGGTGGCGGGGATCAGTCAGACCGCTGTCAGTTCGGCCAATAAACAGTTAATCAAATGCATTCACATCTTTGGTTTTGTGTAATCAGGAGTTACATGCCAAAACGATCATAATTCATTAGGCTAAAACAAGTTAATGTCACATGCAACAAATGAAAATGCATCATTTCAGCACAGGTGCTTCTGATTTTATTGCCATTACACAATTTATTCATGTTGTGATCTGTCCACACCACTCATCTTTATTATGTGGGGTTAAAATATATGTTACTAAATGTGAGTGTCTTCATTAGTAGAAAAATATTTTTGCCTTACCCGTAATCCCAATTTCTATCCCACCAAAGCCCTCAATACTTATCACAGTGAGTGTGGAGGACGCAATCTCCTTCGCTGAGCTCAAAGTGAGGCTGGTGGAGGGGCAGCCCCCGGTGGCCACCGTGTGCCTTCCTTGATCTGAGAGCTTTTGTTTGCCCCTTCTCCTTACATCATTGAACTGTTTTTTTTTTTACATTGGGCAGCGGTTCTCAGAATATGTGGGCAAACTTGATTGACAGTATTAGTAACTTCCTCACAGGCTGTTGTCGGATAACCATATATTCTGGTACCGCGAGCTTGAACCTCTCGGACCAGCACATCAGTTTCCTCCTGGGAGAAGTTTGGCCGCCTGGAGCTGCTGCTGTCCTCACTCATGATGAGGTGAAACTGTCACTGCGCCTTGCCCGCAGCTCATTCAAAGGCAAGGAGAGGTGTTTGTTTTATTGATGAAGACTCGGCTGTGTTAAACCCACTCACACTTTCTCTCCTCCCTCGCTGCCACCTGCGCCGGTGTGAGGGATGGAGGCTTGGGTGCACCTCGCTGTGCCGGACTGCGCCGTGCAGGAAAACTGCAAAATGTCCTAGACACACCCCATTGGCATGTCGCACCTGAACCTGGGCTACGAAATTATAGCCCCAAGAGTCAATTGCCCCATCTCTCTATCTCTCTCTCTCTATCGTAACTCTCCCTCTCATTCTCTTTCTCTGCCATCACTCTCCCTCTCTATCTCTCCCCTTTATACATTATTTAATGCTCTCTCTATTTTAGGAAAACAAGGGTAGCAGTTTTTTAAATAACCATCTCTATATATTAACCTCTGACTATGTTCCTGTCCTCCATAAAGTGGCTCCAAACAAGTTGGCACGAGTCTAAACTTTATTGCCGCCCCTGGTGTAGATAGTCCTTCACAACACTCCCTCCCCAAAAACACTTTGTAGAAATGATTGCCCAAGCCCTGTTTTTCTTTTCGTTATCTTTATATGAAGGTAGAGCCGTTTTGTAGAGCTCCAGATACTCTGGCACCAACATTATGAGCTCCTCCATTGTTTGCTTTGACCCGCGAAGCCTGCTATTTCCGGGTTCTCTCCCTCCTTTGATGTGATTGGCTGCTGCCGGGCAGCTGCCACCAGAAAGTTCAACACGCTGGACTCCTAGTGGAAGGGCAAAATCTGTGGGCGGCAAACGCTTCTGGTTCCTATCCCCACTGTTAAAACCGCTTCCCGTCTGCCATCCGTCCCTCATTAAAATGACTGGAGGCTGCGCAGCGGTGTGAGAAGGGTTTAAGAATAATTCAACATCAGTCTGTCAACAGACACAACATTCTACAAGTTTACCCCCTAATTTAGTCAAATGAAGGTCATCCTGGCTATCTAGCTTGTGAATTAAGTATTATAAAATGACAATAGTTGACAAGTGAGTTAGTAGGGAAAAGAAAAGAGGGACAAATAGGACTTAAATACACAGGCATTAGTGGCATTAAATTGCACCATTTTTATTGCCTGTAGCAATACAATGGTGTTTGCAACAGTGCTTGTTTGAACTGAGAATGGGCTATTTTACATTGAAAATTTGAATATTCCTTCATTTGCATCAATACCAATGACTTTGGCACACTTGCTTTGCAATCTGCAGATCAGTGAGCAATCGACATGCATTTTATCCTTTGCGCATGATCCCTGTATTAGGAGCTGTAGTTTTCTGTCATTTGCACCATTTAGCGCCCAGAAAACCCTGTTCTAATTCATTGTGTATTTGCGCAGTGTTCAACTTTAAAGCTAAGAGGTGTTCCTTTGAATCCTTTTTAACAAGGGTAGAAAATAAGGTTGTTGAGCTCAGCCCAGCCTATCCGTCAAATGAGCAGTTCAAGCCAGGTGACTGAAGCTGAACGGTGGCCGCTACAGCTGCTAAATGTGTTCGCTCTTGTTTGTAGCCTCACACTCCACTGAGAAAGCTGCAGACACAAGCTGTTTTCAGGCCTGATGAGCAGCAGGGAGGCCTATCAGTGACACACGGATCAAGAGGCGCAGGGGACACACCTGGGACCGGCTGAAATGACCCGAGCTATACCAACATTTTTGCAAAGTTAATGAGGTGGTACATTGAGGCACAAAGCATAAAAGGACATGCAGAATATTGGCAGTGAGAGTCGCTCAGGTAGTCATGATGGATTTTAATTGCAGGTTCCATTCTGCCACACAGGTATTAAGATTGATATCAGGAGAAGAGACCTTGTATTTTATCTAAATCCCCCTCTGAATTACTTACTCTGTTCCAGCTTGAGGTCAGGTTATTCCCCAATCACGGCAGTTACTGAGAAGAAAAGGATGGGTGCAGTGGTGTACCTGTGATTGCAGTGCCATATAAATCAAGATTCATACTGTATTGATCATAAACATAATCATGCTTTGTCCTGGCCCATACAGTCCATACAACCTTTTGGATTAGTTTTTATGCCCAGTGCAAAATGTTTTATTATGCAGTGCTCGTGTCTTTCCTATTTTTTACCTGATACAGTTTTGTTAAAATTACAAATAAACACTTGCTCAGTTCAGTTGTGACAGGTGTGTCTTTTTAAGTTAAGTTTTCTGACCATTTCAGTTTGATCTTTGTAAAATGAATCTACTAGATGACAGATGTGGATTCTGGTAAATCTGACTGCTTTGTAAAGTTAGGAGTGTATTGGGGGTCATAAAAATTACCATATGCTTGTGGACACTTCACTGTTCACACACTGTCTCCCTCATCATTCTGCAGATCAAATCATAATGTAGTGAAGAAATGTCATGGAAGGTCCTTTGTATTTGTCACAAATTTTGCATCATAAACTGACAAAATAAAAACATTGCATATCTCCCTTTACTTAAAATTTAACAAAGATCAGTACTGAGAAAAATGGAAAGAGAAGTTAGAGACTAGAACAGCATACATTAAGCCTTAAATTTCAGAGTAGTTTGTTGTCAGTCGCTGGTATGTCATTGTTATATGAAGATCCACCCATTGTGTCATTTTTTCAGTTTGGCACAAACTCTGCCCCTGGCCAGTTATTTTTAATTTAGCTAGCATATCAGTTGCACAAATTGGGCCATGGGGATACTAAATTTTAATATCTATAACTAAACCAAATGCAGTATGCTGGAAAAGAGAGCCACACTCTGGACTTTAATCCTATTCTTTGTTCCTAAATACAACATTCTTATTCAACTTAAAGGGGACATAACATGCTGTTTTCCTTGTCATTATGCCAATCTGGGATGCATTTGGGGTACTTCTGTATGTTTTGCAGGTCAGAAAGCTCCTTCTTCGCCTCACAATCGCATTTACAAAAGCCTCTCTCTAGCCGCTTTTCAGGCTCTCCCTCAAAACGCTCTGATTCAGATGGAGTACATGTGAGAACCGAGACCTCACGTGTACTCTGTCCTCTGTTTGGCCAGTTCTGTGAGGGCTGAGCTGGAGGCGAACACAGCTGACGCTAACGCTAACAAGCTTAGCATTGGCTCTACATTACATCATATATTTATTTACAAGTTTTAGTAACAAAGAATTAAGCACCGTTTGTGAGTTTTGCTTTTTTAGCTACCGTGTGGTCGTAAAAGAGCTCTACAAGTCTGAATTTACACAACACAGCTGACGCTAATGCTAACTAGCTTAGCATTAGCTTGACATTGCATCATGGCTTTATTGACATAACTTCCTCTGATTACATTACTTACCGCTTGTGGTTCCGGGTCTCTGTGGACAGTCTTTATGGAGGACACTGCTCCTTTTTTGAGCAGCAGTTGAGATGCAAATCCTGCATCAAACTGCCCTTTGTTTACAAAGGAATCCGGGGTAAAATGATGAGCACACAGAAACAGCTGAGACGGTGGCTGATCCGAGGAAAGAAAGGCTTCCCACTGCTTTCTGGGGTCTTCGTTCTTTGGAAGTGAAAATAGTTGTGATTTTGATCCACAACCAAAAAAACACAGACGAGAACCCTTCCCAGACATGTCTTCTCTCAAGTATATAGCTCAGGGAAACAACAGAAAACAAACACTGAAACTACTACTGAAACTGCTGGTCCTGGAGAGAATAAAGGGCTGAGCTTGGTGGGCGTGTCCTAGCTGCAGCTCGGTGCTTCAGGTATTACTGGGAAAGCTGCAAGGAGGAGCTGCTTTCTAAGGCTCATCCAGTGAGAAGAGACTGAAAATATCTGACATCAGGTTGCTGGAAATCTCGCAAAGATCTCACTATGAGACGTTCTCAGGGGTGGAAGTCTCGCTCCCGGGTATCGGGGAGAGGAGCAGATCTCATATTGTGGGATTTTCTGGAGGTTTAGAGTCAGCAATTCACTAAACAACATAATTTGTAAGTATCAAATCTTGTTTCTGCATGATATGACCCCTTTAAACAAACGCACTGACCGCATCTTTGTTTTGTTTGTTCAGCAATCGACAAACTGGGGAGGAGCTGTTTACAGGCCATATAGCTAATAAGCTCTTCAGCTTCACATTAAACATACCTTCAGATGTAAGTCAGGTCTGTTAGATGCTGGTGGGGTCCTTACATTATTGCATATTACCGATTGGGTTCATTTCCCATTGAGTACTGTGAGCTCTGCAGCTGCCTGCCAGCTCCTGTTGATCAAATAAAAGCCTTTGTACACTGAGTCTGTTTGGTTCATGCAAACTTGCTACATGATTAAAAGTAAGTCAGATCTTACACAGACTCCAAAACTTGTGTCTTTTTTTTTAATCTAAAAAGATGTAATCCATCCTTTCTATTTTAGCATCAAGCCAATTTTTTGGTGTGGAGATTTTAACATTTTCAGAGCTGCTGAAGAGCTCGATGGACAGCTACCCTTTTCTCTCCATCATTTTTAATAAAACCTAACTTTAAACAAAGTGCTGTGCCAAATTAGTTGGTTTCAGATACACTTTATTGCCAAAAATATTGCCTCATCTGCCTTCACACACATCTCAGCTTGAGTGACATCCCATTCTTAATCCATAGGGTTTAATAAGATGTCGGACCACCCTTTGCAGCTATAACAGCTTTAGCTCTTCTGAGAAGGCTTTCCACAAGGTTTAGGAGCATTTATGGGAATTTTTGACCATTCTTCCAAGAGTACCTTTGTGAGGTCAGAGGCTGATGTTGGACAAGACGACCCGGATGAGAGTCTTCACTTTAATTCATCCCAAAGATCTATCAGGTCGAGGTCAGGACTCTGTGCAGGCATGGCTTTATGGACCTTGCTTTGTGCACTAGTGCGCAGTCATGTTGGAACAGGAAGGGGCCATCCCTTAACTGTTCCCACAAAGTTGGGAGCATGACGTTGTCCAAAATGTGCTCTAGAGTCCAGAGGCAGCGTGCATTACACCTCTGCATCACACTTGGTGATGTAAGGCTTGAGTGCAGCTTCTCAGCCCTGGAAATCCATTCCATGAAGCCTGCTATGCACTGCACTTAAGCTAATCTGAAGGCCACATGAAGTCTGGAGGTCTTTAGCTATTGACTGTGCACTCTTTCCCTCAGCACCCGCTGACCCCGCTTTGTGATTTTACATGGCCTACCACTTTGTGGCTAAGTTGCTGTTGTTCCCAATGGCTTCCACTGTGTTATGGTACCACTAACAGTTGACTAAGGAATATTTAGTAGCAACAACATTTCACGACTGGATTTAATGCACAGGTACCATGCTGGAATTTACTGAGCTCCTGAGAGCGACCCATTCTTTCACAAATGGTTGTAGTTCAGTCTCCATGCCGAGGTGCTCGATTTATACCCCTGTGGCCATGGAAGTGACTGGAACACCTGAATTTAATGATTTGTATGGGTTTGTATAGATGTTGTATAATACTTGTATTTTTTTCAAAAATGTGCTCACAACCCTATAAGGCAATGAACCTAACTTTAAAAAAAATCTGCTACCTCTAAATTGTTTAAGTTTAAGCCCAATGCAGTGATGTAGAAGCCTGAGTTTTTACTCATAGGAACAAAGGAAAACAATCGTGTCTGTAAGATAGTATTTTGGTAATTAATTTCGGTGTGGGTAATAAAAATATGCAACATACTACTCTGTCTGGTCTTATTGGCTCTGATGAGTATTGCATCATAAGCAGCCAAACACTTGTAATATGTAGCCAGCCTATGGCAACATCTTTACCCACTGACTGACCGGCAGACACACAAGCCAGTATATCAAGTCTTGGAGTAATTCAGGAGTTATTTTGAAAAAATGTCTTCTATGCAGATAAACTGTACTATTCAAAGGTATAACTGACAGACAACAACAGTAACAGCCCCACAGTTTACAGTCAACTTATTTATAAGAGAATTTTATAATGATCTTTAAAAAAATATATGTCTGTATGACTTAACGATCCACAGGGAATTTAATTTTTTTTTCATCGTCAAAGAAAAACCTTTTGTTTCTCGTGCTCTCTTACTTACATTACATATTATATTATTTTATAGGTGACACTGTCACAACACATTTAAATGTGTAGTACATTTGGTTCATAAGTCTAAGTGAAGTCATAAGTAACTGTTAAAGCCTGTTCTGTGTTCAAGCCTAAGTCAAGTCAAGTCAAATTGTCAAGTTGTATCAAAAGTCATCAAAATTGTGACATGAGTCTAACTAGGGTCAGAGTCACAAGACTTGAGTGCACACCTCAGTGAAGCTTGGCACCATGTTGTCAATGACTCTGCAAACATTCTACTGTCTCTTCTTTGCCCTGGACTTACTACTCCAAGCCACTTGGCTTAAAATGCTGACAAAACAGTTGTGGGACATCACATCAACAGGTCTATGTGGTGGTGCAGGGGGGACAAGCCATTTTAGGCAGCTACTGCCAATGTAGGGAGGGGGAGAGGGAGAAGTCCTAATGTCATTGGCTTTTTAAAAGTGCATGGAAGTAATCTATCATGCCTCTTCTGCACAATAACCACACCAAGGAGCATATACAATTAGAACATGCATGGTGTGGGCTCTTTAATTTATCTAATATATTAAGTTTGTGGAGTAATGAAATATTGTTGAAAAAAATAAACAAAATAATCAAACTGAAGGCAACAATGTGGGAATGCTCCATTTGAATATAGATGTTTATTTTGAGGTCATTGCATCATATCTACAGTTTCATTCCTACATTTCTTTTTCTTTTTTTTTTAGCTATTGTACAAATGGGAAACTAGTGGTAACAGCATTTGCAGTATAAATCTACAGGTCCCAGAATGTGCAAGTCCCCTGTGTGGCCCCTGCCTCAGAAAAACAACCTAACAGCATCTGGTGTGTATATTTACAAGGTGACAGAACAAACACTCATTGTTTTAATAGAGAAGAATGCCAATAATTTGAATTTCAACAGCATCCCAGGAGCAGCTGCAATATGATTTCAAGCTGTGCACAGTGGAAGCAGTTTTGCACACAACAGCAGGATACAGTGGAGTTAGTTACCCCGAGGAGTTGGAGGTGTGCAGCTTGTTGCCTGCAGCTTTTCATCTGACAGCACTCTGTGACTGCTCATTCTTCTTCCATTACTCACTGAAACATTTGAAACGCATTTGCTGCGGTGGACTAAAGCTACTTCTGTCACATGTTGCTTTGTTATGTAGATGCATTTACAGAGAAACCATCAGTCATTGTTAATGCCAGTGCATGCCAAAATTAGAAACAATTTTCTGTGGTGGCTCAACAACATAAGGTTTCGCTTTTTTTGCCTCCTAAATGCTTTAAATCAAATTAAAACAGTAGATGTATTTTCTTTGTGTTAACATCATACAGCTCTAATTCTAAGGGAATGGACAATAAATAATGATGTACTGCAACTTGATGCCTTGGTCACTCTGTGTTTTAATGAGGCCTCAACACCATTTTTAGGCTTCAAATATTCATAAAAAGTAGAGCAATGAAAAAAAAATAGTAACACACTAATTTATACAGTGACAAAAGCAAAGAGAGATAGAGGGAGAGAGACAGAGGGGAGTAATGATCGATTAATATAAAGTCAGGATTCAACAGCTCATAGACAAAGATTTACACCCTTTCTCAGGTGTGGACATGGTGTTAAAAATCCTAATTTTTGGAATTTGATCATTTTAATAACAAGAAACTGTAACAGTAAAATTTTCAAATTGAATCCCTTTGTGAAGTCTTGATGATGAGTCTATAGCAATATTGAATAGTCTTTACTTGTGAATCATTGAACATTTTATTCTTGCTAATATTTACCAACCAACCAACTGAACACATTCGAAACACTGCCCAAAGTGACACATTTATTGTGGCTGACAGCACAATGAGAATTGGAGGATGGAGAGGGTTGGGGATGGAGACAGGACAGAGAGATGAAGAATCAGAAAAGAATCATAATGTTTAAACCTTACATTATATTGTTTGGGAAACTGTAGCGTTATCCTTTAGCGGTGTAATCCATCAGTAATCAATGTGAACCATGAATCATTTAATTGTCAACTGAGGATTTACCCTAAACTTGCTGTGCAGATGTATCAGTCTGATACCGTGTCTGTAATTAGACAGATCCATCTTGCCAAGCCCCAATCTACAGCTACTGAGGGGCCTTAAGCAGGATAACCCAATCAGTGTCCTTTAAAGCAGGAAGAGGCAGGAGCTACAAGCAAGATGAGGGCAGGAAGTGACTGCTCATACAGGGATTAGCAAAGATGCTAACAGCTTCAGTAGCAGTTTTATAGACCGAATTTCTTTATTAAATGAAAAACAAATAACATTACAATCTTCTCTATAGAAGGATATTTTCACTTCACTTCTGACATGTTTTACTGAGAGTTTGTCCTACCAAGTGGCATACGTTCTGTTCTTTGCACCGCATCAGTAGCGCACACCTACTACATTATCTGATTGGCCTGTAATGAATGTGATTGATGGAACGATGGTCCAATCGCCTGTGGGATATGCTTCTGAAAAGTTCCACCCATTCCCAAGCACTTTCAGATTCTCTCCCAGTTGAACGAGTGAAATACATTGAACGGTCCATCTCGTGTGTCAGGTAAGATTTACCAAGCCTTCACTTACATGTTATGGCCCCTTAATACTCTGTTTGCTTGTTTAGATAATACGTAATTTTCTGGTTTAATATACTTTGCTTTTCATATTAATGTCAGTGCAAAGATGACAGAGAATAGAGGATGCAGAAAGAAAGGACAATGATAGAAGTCCAATTCACACGTCCCTGTGACGCTTTGCCTGCACTGTGAACACCACAGAGACTGAGTGGAGGGGATGAGTGATCCCTCTCTGCTCCTTTGTATGTATGTGGGAGCAAACATCCTGTCACTTGCATCCAATCCATATTGCAGCATGACAGATATTACAGCTTCACATAATCAATGTGAATGTCTGTAAGTTGCAAATATAATGGAGCCTCGCTGCAACGCTTTCGCCTAAAGGCTCTGTGAAAGGGGCTAGTACAGCCATACAAGTCAGCTTCTGTTTTATCCGCTTCATAATAGATTCTACAATAATTTTACTTTACCTGGCTCAAAAATGTGATATATTTCTAGGAACTAAGCCATCCAAAATCACCCCTGATCAAAACATGGGGACCTTGATATCGACTTTTACCATTATTTTATTTCTGTGCTTTTTCTTTTGTATATATGTTCTAAATTTTTAAAAAGAAAAAAAAGATGTGCTTGTTTACAGGGTAAACGTCACATTGTAAATTTATCAAAGGGTACCGCAACTTCTGATGTGTGACATGTTATCCTGAGAAACAGTTGTACTGAATTGTAAATCTTAGATGAGCACAACAAAATAATAGTGGCACTGAAAAGAAAGTGATGGTAAACAAAGATTAACAGCAGGAAAAAATCTCGTGTATGAGTGATTATAAAAGATAAAAGCAACCTTATCCATTATACAGTTCCTTTGAGTCATGCATTAACATTGGCATGCGACAGGTTGACATAAGCCGATTGCGAGGAATGTGTTTGTACTCCATAATTCATAACTTGTGTAATACATAAATCATCTGCTTAAGTTGTACCATTACATCACGTTGGCTGTGTTTTGATTTGAGTCAGTGCAGTCTGCCAAATGATAAGCTTAATTTTGTGTGATGAACTATAGCCTTGCCTCCGGATCTCTCTCCCCAAATAAACTTGGCGTAGTGTATGAACCCCTCTCTTTCACTTTGCTGCTAATGGAGGGGATGAGTAAATCAATAATGCAACATAGTATTTAAGATAATCCAATTCAAGGCCCCACTTTGAGCCAGAATCTTCTTTGAAAGGCGGCAAAGCCTGCAACAAAAGCGGAGAGGATATTTTCCTTTTATATTAACACTTGGCAGGCTCTCACTGAACAAAATGCAGAGAGGCATGCATGAAAATCTTGAAAGTGACTAAAAATCAAGAGCTTCAAGCCTCTGAGAAATCTAATTCTCAGAAGATTTTGGTTAAAATGACATTTTATAGGCACATAATGAATCGCTTCTTGTTTCACTCAAACATGCTGGTGTAGATTTAAGCTGGCAGTGAACAGGTTATCTTAAAATAAAAGCTGTTGAAGTTTAAAGGCTAAAAGGCAACATGAGTAATTCATGTGAATGAAATCCGTGCAAGTATCTTGTTTAGTACAATAGCTGCTACTCTTTCTGCAACCACTTGCTATGGATTTATGTCACAACTGCAGGCAAGGTCATAATTAACTAAGCTGATATGTTGGCCCACAGGTTCCATTTGTAGGTGACTGCCTGTTCTTCCTCTCTCCTAATATAAACAAGGGTTAAGCACCATGTTCTTTAATCACAAACACTCACCTAATTACCATAATGCATTACTAAGTCAGCCAAGTGTTTTATTTATGTTTAAATTTGTTTCTAAGGGAGAGAAGTAATCCTTCGAATTACAATCGTCTTCATCTGCATGGATGGAAATGAAAGATGAGGCCTTGAGGTCAAGGCTCGGTGCCATCCATGCTTTCCAGGAGACCAAAATTGACACAAAAAAATTGTGAAAGGTCACAGTTTCCTTTGTGGCTGTTTTGGACAACTTCACACCCTGTGGCAAAGGGTCAGATCTGAATCTCAGAGGCCCTCAGCTTAGATCTTTTCATTTTCCAGCCTCAAAGGATGAATGCTCAAATGATTTTCCCTCTCTGACTATTACCAACACATGCAAAGCAGCCCCATGTGAATCTCTGCGGGCTGTGTAATGTACGTGAAAAAAAGATGAACATGCCTGTCCTTTCGCCTGTGGGATTTGAAGTGTCCTCTCTATACTGTCATACTCAGCCTCCCGTGAGAATAGGAGTACAACATTTAGTTAAAGGCATTTCATTAAAAGTCTGGTCAGGCACAGTGTAAGAGAATAAGCAGAATCCATTAAGAGATTCTCCAGACTGAATGAAATCTTGGCAGATCCACATCTCTTTAATCCACTGCATTTGCATAAGTACTTTAGTTTATGATACATGAAAACCTAACACATATGAGCCACCCTGAAGACCCTTAATATACATGCTTCTATGTGCGCTAGGAGGAATAAAAACACATTCACATACATAAAACAACAAGGTACTGGACACATTTTCTCAAACAATATCCTTGTGATTTAAGCAGCAAATGTGCACAATTGTATGCGATCTCCTCAAATGACAAACAGCAATATTCTTACTGAGTTTAGGAAGATGTAGGAACTCAGTTCACACAATTGAGCTAGAATCAGGTATTCAGGGCCAAAGGTCATTCATATATGATTGTATACAATCAGAAATAGTGATGTAAAAATGTTCATGGTATTATAGCTGTGTATTATACAAGTTATATCTTTAAAATACCTAAGTTCCTCAAATATAGGCCAGTGGTCAATTAGCAGTTGGGTCCCAGATTAAAACTAGTCTGCACAAGCAAATGGAGCAGGCCTACTTAAAAAAACGGGTTTTGGAAACTGTTTATAATTCCAGGCATACTGAAAGCCACAATTTAAGCTGTTCATTAAACCTTGAGAAAATGTTGATTAAAGACAGAAAAAATCTCAACTTTTCTCATATTTATAAATTTAAAAAGGTTTCTCATTATCATGAGTTTTATTTTTTTACATTTGAATTTCTTTTTAAAACTGTCTCTTCTATGCAGCTGTGCATGAACTTCATTTCTGAAGTAGAACATTTATTGTGAATTAGAATAATGATGTTTGTCTCCATTTTGGGAAAGGTCCTATTTTCAACATATTTGTTCCTCAGTGCTTCTTAAATACTCTCTGCCACCCCCCAGGCGATCAACATTTTTAATGTCCCCACCACCATTACTACTCACAAAAAGGGCAAAATTAAGATGTAAATATAACCAAGCATGTGAATAGTAACTTACTCATCCAGTGATTAAAAACAGAAGCCAATATTTAATATATATATATGTGTGTGTGTATATATATCTATATATATATCTATATATCTATATATATATATATATATATATATATATATGTATATATACACATATATATAACAACAAACAAGAATGATATGTTCCAATGTTCCAATCATACCCTTGCTTTATAAGAAACAAAAAAACAGCAGTGATTACTCATGGAGTTTCTTTAAACACTCAAAGAAAGGTTCTGCTGTTTCATATCAAACAATTTTAACCAAATAAAGACAATATTGCATATTTTGGCATCCAACATTTCAAAAGGCTTGTTTGACTTTTCAGGATAACTACTGTGACAAAAGCCATAGCTACACATGTTTTTCACCCTCACACCAGATCCACAGTTTAGATACAGTTTTTTGCCCATTCTGTGAATATTTACCTGACATCAGAATGAACAAGGTCAAAATTTGTGAGACTATGAGAGACAAGAAATATTGAAAAAAGTGCCTCTTTCTTTCTAATAAATATATCTTTGTCATGTTTAAATGACTTATTTTCAGCATATGGCACTACACAAATTCATTCTTGCTTCTTCACAACCCGGTCATATCTTATCTTGAACTGTGAATCAACCTTAGACTCCATGTGCAGTGTCATCTGTTTTTTTTTTTTTTCTGGATCCCTAAAACCTATTTGAAAAAAAGTGCAAAGACCTTAATATGATCTATGGTTTATGTGGGCAGACCATTTCACTGGAATACTGTCTTATTTCAATACTGATGCTCTATAGAGTTGTGCAGGGATGACATATTTTTAAGACCAACATGGAAGTTAGCATTGTGGCGGCGCTTTTAACTGAAAACCTGTGAGATTTTTCACTGTGTTCCCGGACCATTGATATCACAGCTTGTCTTTCGCCTCCACCCCAGAGAGTGGAGATGTGCACATGTGTTTCAGCTAAGTATGGTGGGCTCTCTTTATGTTAACATTTCTAGCAAAAATGTTTTCATGTTCCTTAGAGGGATGGCTGATATTTTTTTGAAGGAAGGTCCAAAAACTTTTTTTTTCCAACTGGTAAGCATTGTGTAGATTTGGGCAGCACATTTGGTTGATTAGAACAGGAAATGAAATTACTAATAAAGGCTGTTGTAGGCAAATATTATTGATACATAGTGTTTACTTCTGTTGAGTGAAAATAGTATTTAAAATGAATGGTGCTTAAAAAAATGTTCTTGTGATATATGGTCAAGTTATGGTATTAACTGAAAAATGCCCCAATGGGATTTTAAAGCATTTTTTTGCCAGCTAGTGAAAGGCGAACAGAAAGAAAAATCCTTTTCATGAACATTTTTGAGGTATCTTGAAGGTCATCACACATTGAAAGGTTGGAAGTTCCTTATTTGGAGTAGATACGGAATGTGAAATGATCTTCTATTACAATGTTCATAATTTTCTTCACATGAAACACCTTTAGTATTGTCCCATTCAACTAAAATTATACTGTTAGATGGGTGTGAACACACCATATATGACACACTGTAACAAAACAGAACTTTGGTATAGCTCATCATCTCAGAGTTACTTAACTAAAAAAACTGTACTACTGCTATATATTACCTTGGCTTATCTTTAAGATAATCATTTTAGATTCTGAAGGCAAGAGTTGTCGCTCTTGTGTGAACAGGAGCCTTGTCAATTGATAGACCAACACATTTTGGCCTGTCATCTTATTTTGCTGTGAGGAGGACTTGAAAGGTTAATGTTCTTAATTTTCATTTCATTTCCTCTTTACCTGCAATGACAACACAGAAGACCAAGTATATAATATAAAATAATGACCTTTCCCTGATGAACAGACAATCAGACAAACAGACAGACTTTTAGAGAAATCTGTGTCATTTGAATCATCAGTGATGAGTGTGTACAACCCATCCACCATTTGTTCCACCACTCCCTCCTCAAAATGTGGTTGTGTTGTGATCGGTATTAGGAAATTGGGATGGCAGAAAGTTACAGTTTAACACGCTGGATGCCTCTCAGCTGCAGCATACCAGCTCTGGCTTGTAACACCATAGCTTACAGACCAGACATGTTTGTGAGACCACCTCCCATAGTTCAGATACTGCTGTACTGTTTCACACTACTAGATGCTAGTAGAGCAACAGTCAGCCCAATACCAGGAGCAACGGACTGAAGCTACGGCCCCAACTATTGGCAGGTTATTACATTATTCAACATGTGACTGGCTTTTGATGTTCCTGTCAAAGTGCAGTGTGAAAGATAACTGAAGCAAATGAGAAATCAACAACATTGCAGCTTTAATTGCTAAAAAGATTGAGTCCATGAACTTAGAGCCCTTTTCACACATGCAATCTTGATATAATCAAACCCAGTTAGCTCACCCAAGTAATTCACTGATATGGTTGTTCGCACTTGCTCCTCTCAGCAGGGAGTAGTCTCACTGGACAAAGGAGAAGGAGTGGAGGGAGGTGGGGTGGGTCACCGATAAGCAGCACATGACGTCAAACAAACGCGCAGAGGTCAGTGTAATATGATACCAAACAAAGAATTCATATCCTAACTTCAATGTTACATGTTAGAAAACTTAATATCGATGTAAGAATTGACAGGCGCACCACAGCACGAACAAGAGAATATAAAGCAGCGTCATGACGTTTTAGCGTTTTAGCTCCATATCCAACAGCAGCGCGAGTCAGCTCTTTGTGTGCGCGAGAAACTTGGTGGTGACCATTTTAGAGCAAATGTACTAACAGAACTTTAATGGTGTGCAGTGGAAACAACACTTTAAAATGTCCAGATGTATATTTAAGTTTGTGTTACTCCCCTTACAATCAGATAAACTTCTCCTGCAACAGCGTTGTTTTTATCCATCCTGTCGAGTCTCCTTTTTCCAGTTTTACGCTTGTCGCACAGGGGGATGTCATCAGCCCTCCCATCGCCTCAGTGAATAACCTTGATAATTCACTGCTGCATTCAGACTTCAGTTTATTTAGACTTTACACGGATAAAATACTGGGGGGTGGGGGGTGGGGCACAAGGAAATTACACCATTACACTCGAGTGAAAAGCTCGGCTGTTTATCATTCACACGTGGTTCAGCTGGATACAGTCCAGATGATTTTAGTTTTTGTTTTTTTGCAAGTGTGAACAGGGTTTAAGATATGTAAGCAATCTAAAATGATCTAAATGACAAAGTGCAACTGCTATTTGAGGGATGGAGAGTCAACACTCTGATTTATTTAAATCGTGTAACATCTACAACATACCTACGTATATGTAACCAAGGTGCATAATTCATCCGATTTGCATTCTGTGACTGTCTTTGCACTGGGATTGTTTATCTTCAAGATAGTTAAGGGTAGACGAACAAGCTCCTAAGCACTGTGGGACATGCACTTTTAAACCAATCTCACTGCCATAAAAACACCCCTGTCCAGTTTTTTAACCTTTGTGTTTTTTCTTTCAAGTACATGTTTACTTCATGGATGAACCAGCAGGATGTACTTATGATTTTAATCAATGTGCCTTCATTGTTTTAACTAAATGAGAATCCATCAGCCTTTTATGTTACAATGGTAAGATGTAGCAACCTGCTACACCAAAGGCATGTTCCTTTGACATCCTTCACGTGCTCATTTATGATAAACGATGACTCTATGTGTCTCAAGTGTCTTAATTTTAGTATGTCCGTGTGTTCATGAGATCCCACAAGACTGTACTAAGTAAGTGATGGGTGAGTCAGCCCACAAACCAGTCAAGCATGATTCGATTATGTGAAGCTCAGGTCAAGGTTAAAGCATAATCTATCAGTCGTGGTTTAAATTGCAGCAAAACCCTCAGCCTATGTCTGCTAACATGGGCAAGAACGTGAACTCCCTCCCCTGACATGACCTTGGTTTCATCCATTTTTCATGAGGCAGAATTACAGAAGGGGGAAGGCATGCCATCCTCGCAGTAATTAGTCAGCAAAACCATGGCCAATTCCACCCGTGTTCTTAAGTACTGCCTCCATCCCTGCTGGATTCTTGAGTGAATTTTATTGAGCTTAGTCGTGTCAGTGTGTTCAAAATAT
The DNA here is from genome assembly GCA_037902135.1 of Cetoscarus ocellatus. NCBI lineage: Eukaryota > Metazoa > Chordata > Actinopteri > Labriformes > Labridae > Cetoscarus > Cetoscarus ocellatus. The sequence goes on from JBAMNC010000262.1 coordinate 1,131,558, forward strand.
CAAAGAAAGTTCTATGTTGAAAATAGACAATAAAAAGAAATTAGCATTCATGAATTTTCAATATGTGAGTAATGTACTCAGGCCTTTATGTCTACCATTCCAGGTTTTTCTGTTTAGTAAGAAAACTAGCATCAATTTGTGAGAGAGACAAATCTGAGTGGGATGTATCTGTGCAAAAGACAGAGAGAAAGAGAGAGAGACAGAGAGAGAGACCCACAAGGTCTTTGAAAAGCAAAAGCTGTCAAACAGGGATTAGCAGAACAACCGACAATAGGCTGCAGCTTATACTTTAGCAGACCGGATTTCATTTTTAATCCACTAATGTGAAGAAAAAAACTTTTAATACAATCACCACTAGTAGTCTTAAATATCTACACTCAAGCTGCTTACAATGAAAATGAAAAGAAAAAGATGCACCAAACAATTCAAAGAGAAAAGGAGCTAAGTAAAAAAAACAAAACAAACAAACAAACAAAAAAAAACCACATGGTTTCATCTGAAAAAGAATGCAGGGAATTTTAGTAAATGCAGGTAGAGGTTTATTCAGCTACAATTAGGAGCTCATATTTTTTCAGCTATTAGATGTACGACTATTTGAATTAATGTGATGTCACATCTGTTGACAATATCTGCTGATGCGCTATTCAGTTTTGTATTTGTATTTACAGTCCTCACTATGCATGTGCACACCAGGAAATACATACCTGCGCTCTTGCAGGTTGAGCGTATAGAGCAGAGGTAACCGTTCAAAAATGCAGTATCCCCAATGCAAGCTGTACATCAGAAGCTCACCGGTATATCTGCTGTCAAATCAGTCATAAAGTTCTTTATTTTTCTGCAGCAGGAATCGATAAACCAGCGGATGATAGATGCTGCATACCTTGCGCATGGGAGGGCACAGAGACATAAGGGCTGAGTCCTGCGCTGTTTTGTTTCGATACACCACGTTGTTTCTTTTCTTCAACAAGGACAACCAGCAAAATACTTCAAGCTTTACAAAAGCAGGGGTGATCTCAGAAGATCTCTTTCAAACACGGATGGGATGAGGTGTGGATGAAACAACATTTAAGGGAGAGGAACAAGAAGAGCTTATTAATGCCGTTTAGGAACAACCTTAAAAAATCTAGAAAAAACAGTGATCATTGATCAATAATCTTACCTTTTAAAAAAGGATGGAGATATATTGTTAAATGATTGAGCCCACATTGTTTGTTCAACCACATTTTTTGTAATTAATAGGGAAAATATTTATTATATTAAAGACAAACCCTATATGCTATTAAGCGTTTGTAATAACATATAATATTAATTATTAATGTTACTCCTGAAACTTATAATTATAATCTCAGTCAAATCAGTCAGACATTAGAAATATTTCAGAGATGAAGCAGGGTCAATGACAGGAGCCTCTCAGACTCAAATGTCTAAAATTCAAAAATGAAATAGAGTCATCTCTGTTTAATGTTGACCTTGATCTTCATTTATTGAGTATCATAAGAAAAAAGAAAAAAGAAAATATCCGTCTTTAAAACATTAATCATTTACTTTCTCTAAATCTTTAGTGTGTAAAATTGTAATTAAACACAACTCTGCACACCTTCATACAGTAAAACAAACTTTCATTTGTTGATATATATATATATATATATATATATATATATATATATATATATATATATATATATAATCTTATGCTCCATTACTAAAAAACAATTTTTACACTACCATTAGTTGAAAAGGGTATCATGTTGTCATTTTAGCCTGTGTCTTAAACATGTCCAGCAAAACTAATTTCTCCTTCTGGCATGTGGAAATGGAAAAAAAAAAAAAACATAGATTTTATTCAGGAGGCTAATCCTCACCTATTTTATATTCTACATGGCTAAAGCACATTCCCCTCTCAGAATCCAAATATCACAGGGCATCGCTCCTTTTATCCCTGTATAATTTTTTTTCTGCATCACTCAAAGGCCTAATTAGCCTTTTGTTCTTGGATAATAACCTTACAACACAGCCATCTGCTCATCGGTGTGGTGATTTACAAAGAGATGCAACAGCATCAAATACCTAAGCCTTGGACTATGGTTGAACAAAACGAGGACTGGAAAGTGCAGACAAAAAAATTGCAGGTAACAAAATCAACCCTGATATATGCTTCATATTTGGCATTTCTTCACAGTGTGACAAAATCCCCTATTACAGTTGTCTTAAGCAGATTTTAAATAACATATTTCAGGATCTGTAATGTTTAAATAGTCACTGTTCACTTTAACACATTTTTCAACTACAAAGTTGTTTTTTACCCATGTACAATTAAAACAAACAGAGTAAAAGTGCTGACACATGCGCTGTCATGTTTGTCAGTTTTCACCAGCATCAGTACTTGTGCAATACGTGATGCTGGTGAAAACTGGATCTCATGTAGATTATATTCCAAATGACAGCTTTACAGCTTATGACACACTTTGATATAGAGCACTGAGGGCCATGGTGGAGGGTTTGGCACCACTCTTAAACAGCTTCTTCCCTTTTTATATTTGTTATACTGCATTTGAAGAAAACAGGTGTAGTGTGAAGTGGATAGACCTTGTGAAGTGCCATTTTGACTGACAAGGTCCCTCAGTTAAATACAACAATTGACTGAGGGAGGGGAGAAGAGTGACTCAGGGGCTGTGAGTCTTCAACCACAGACCATAGAAAATACTGGACAAAGCCACAGTGACCTTAGCTCTTTGGTCATGGAAGGAATCTTTCGAGTCCATTCCATGACAGCCAGCCTGTTATAAGCATAAGCCCTTTTCACAGTGCACAGAAAAAGTGCTGCAGTAAAGCTTTGTCATCATAATGCCTAGAGACATTCCCATTCATTCTGCAAGGACATAACAGTTTTGTTAATTCCCAATCCAAAATGGCAGTAAAGAGCATAATAGAGTGTGACAAGGTGCATGCTTTACATATACAAAAGCAGACACACACAATCACAGTGCTACTATCCCCTGGTAAGTCTGTGTGCCATATCACCTCCGGAGATGGAGCAGATTGGGGTCAGCTCGTCCCTGAGGATGCTCACAGTGGAGCCAAAACATTGCAGGGGTCTAAATATTACAGCTTGAAATGGCATCATCAATGGGGCTACTGTCTTAAACCAACCAAAAAAAAGTGTAGCACCCACTTTGGTGCATGTGGGGTTGAAGCCTATCCCACTTTACACGCCAAGGTCTGGATGGGGAAGCAAAGCTCCATCAGCTGTCAAAAATTTGTTGACATGTGTTGACTGAAACAACACTCATTGCGTACTTTCCTGTCTGTAAATGCCCATTTAATCTTGTTTTCATGAGTCAAAATAATTCAAATTGATGTTAAGTTTGCAAAGATGTGCATCACATGTTTTGTGTTTGATCCAGGGGGTATAAATTCTTTTTGGGTACAACTAGAGGGTGCTCCAAAGATAAGAGGTTGGGAACCACCACTCGAAACCCCTCTATTTCAACTCCACTTCCAAGCGGTTGTTTTTGTGGATCCTTGAGATTTGTCAGACTATGCCCCTCTTAAGAAGTGGATGTGGCCCCTGCTCTTCAGTGCTGTGCTCTAAGGTTTTCTGTGGCTGCAAAGACAGGCATAGAAATGTCCCCTCTACTGGAGCCTGGTGGTCCGAACAAAGACCTGACTCAGGGAGTGTCTACCATCTGGGGGACATGAAAATTTGTCCCCTGTGACATCATTAAGGGAAGACATATAAAGCCAGAAACTGCATGTTATGGACATTGTTGAATGTTAGTAAAATTGTCAAAATTGGGAAAGACAGTTAAGCCTTTTATAAAAGATCAGAATCAATATCAGCTGTGCCCTCTGTGTTTAATTCTTACCCATAAAACAAAATAACCAACAAAATAAAAACATTTGCCATTGAATGATGTGTTCAAGCCCACAGGTGACAATAGTGTAAATAGTCCAAAGAATGCTCCAATAACGATAACATTGAAGAATGCAATTTTCGAGCATATTGGCTGAATTATAAGAGGCAGATTTTATGCTATATTTTTATTTTTTGCAACAGTTCTGAAAAGTTTGCGTTAATTAAGTTCATAGAAGAAGAAAAAAAATGTACATAATAAAGTTTATGACCTGAAATGGAGATATATAGTCTTACCATTTCACATGGTATTGTGTCACATGAATACTGCACAATGATAGTTTTGATGATCTGTGACTGTTAAGTGTACATTGTGTATTAGTATTTTAACCTTTAAAATTATATAGTCTATTTACCATGTCCTCCAAACAAACATAGGTAAATGGATCATCTATCCTCCACCAACTTACCATCTACAGTCTACCCCAATTGTTCTTATCAAGGAAATTGAGGCCTTTTTACATTCAGTCTCGCTGTCCTCTTCTGATCATTCTTCTGCAGTTTTATTCTTGTTTTTACATTAACCTCATATGTGTTTGAATTGCCAGCTAATGCACAACAACTAGCTCTTATAGATATGTGGATAAGGAAGAGTAATCATTTTTCTGGGACTGAAACATTTATTATCACCTTTTTATCTGTGAAATAAAACCTATACAACAGTAAATTGCATTCAAGAATAGATTTCTGGCACAGCCTCTGAGCTGCTGTTATGACAGCATGACATCAGGGCTTGTAGTGTTGACATGGAAAATACCCCCTCTTATCAAATGAAATTCGTTTTCTGACATAAGTCAGCTTTGGAACATGGGCATACTGGTATTTTCTCAGTCCAGCTGGGCATATCAGGTTCCATTAGCGTCACTGTGATTGCTAAACCACTTACTCATTGCCGACCAATTTGCTTTGAAATTGTGTAAAAATGTTCCAGGCTTGCTTTTAGAGACTCAGAGCAAGAGCATCTGTTTTCAGAGATCAGCACACAGACTGATCGAGTTTGATAGTGACTGCTTAGTACTTCTGTCCTGAAATAACAGTGTACAGCCTTGTAGAATGAATGACTCACTTTAAATTGTTCCTCTTTAATAGGTTACACAAGTACACTTAAAGAAATAATTGTCTTTTTAAATCATCATCTATTCAGGCTTGCTGTCGCCAAATGCATTGTAACTTCTGAACCACAATTTAAACTTTAATTTTAAGGGAGTTAAAGTTCTTGAGTATGTTTCATGGACATTTACATTTATTCCTGGTCTGACCATTGTATGGCCTTATGAAAGGGAAGGGGAGATCAGCATTTAGAGAAGAAGTACAACTCAGGGTTCATCACACTTTGGACAGAATAAAACCTAAATTTCATCAGACTCTTTCAAAGCAAGGCTTCAACCCAGAAGAGTCAAAGAAAGTGTAGAGAGCCTACAATATTATTAAGTACTGAAACAGAAGAAAGGGAGGGAAGGTTAATTCCTCTTCAGCCCAGCCTGCAGACAGAACACACTCCAAGGATGCTCTCTAAGCACAAGGGAGATAAATTGGATCAAACTCCTGTCTTTCAATAAGTCACCTGTTCGGACTTTTCACTTGCAAATTAAGTCAGCTGCAAACACTGGGAGGGAGAAGGCTGAGCAGACACTTAAAGTCTGTCTTCAGGTGCAAGTGAGGCTGGTGTACAAAATGTGAGAGCTAAAACCTGAATGATTATAGACATTACCTGAATAACCTGGATATGACTGGGATCTTTCAGTGGGAATGGGAATTGACAAGATTGATACCAATGCCATTAACAATTCTGTTTATCAATCCAATTCTTTAACGCTTCCCTTGACAATTTCAACTGACTTTCTGTGTGGGCAAAAGCTGTCCGACACAGGTTTTTTTTAGAGGCAACAATTTCAAACACATGACGCTCCTGACAATCAATTTCATGCTGCATAGTCAATGCTTAGTTTTCCACTCACTTAAACATGCAGGAAATGTCTTTTTGTTGAAGATCAAGCCAAAATTTTGACAATTTCTAACCCCTTTTATCATGATTTTTGACTTCTTTGTCATCATTTCTGCTGACTGCTTCTAATGACTGCATGTTGTCAAAGTGGAATGAACTGATAATGAAGAAGACTGATGATATTAATTCTTTGAGGAAGCTGATCGATTCTCAGTGGGAATTGTTTTTTGATTCCCATCCCTAGTTTCTTGAGGCAAAGACTCATATGTCCCAAGCTTAGAGCCAGAAGAGAGCAGCCTTTCAATAATATTCTCAATAATAATAATAATAATAATAATAATAATAATAATAATACCCTATATGGACATAGATATATTGTAAAAATTGCTGTCTTTAACATACAAATTAAAAAACATGCTTGTTTTTCAGCCTCCAGGGTTTTAGGAATTTACTCATTGTAAATACAAATCCTTGTTCAAACCAGTATGTGCTGTATACATTCTCTCTCTCTCTGTATATATATATATATATATATATATATATATATATATATATATATATATATATATATATATATATATATATATATATATATATATATAAACATATAGGTTCATCCCATTTTTGACAAAATCTAAGAAAACAAAAAATGACAAGATAACTTGATGACTAAATAGTGAGCCATTGTAACCTAAGTCCATTTATGCCTGTCTCTCTTCATTCCATTGAGCTCTCATTTACTGGTCCCTTTTAGCTCCACATGGTCTGTCAGCAGCATCAAAATTTATTCTTATTGCAGCTGAGCCCTGACTGTTATAGTAACTAGATTCTGTTTACTGTCATCATCAAGCAGATTTACTCTGCTCCACTGATAGATGTTGGTGATATTTCCACAGTGATGCTTGGTTTGACAAAACCAACGACTGCATTTCAAAGACAGCGTCTGCGCAGCAGGTTACTCCCTTCTTTCCAATCCCTGTGTGGAAACCTTTGTTGCAAGGCACGTGTTCCTCTAATCAAGACCTCTGTGAGGCATTGACAGTTTAAGTACATTTGCTTTCTCAGCAGCATAGAGAATGTCGATATGTCCCATTCCTAAGCTAAAATGTGATTCAGCGGGCTGATTGCTGATAGCCTATTGCCCTAAAGCTGCAGCTGATGTTCTGTTATAAAGAAAAAAGCCTCCCAGAGGAGCCTCCACAACATTACCAACTAAACTCCACTGTGATCTTGGGGTCCATCCTCCAGAGAAACAGAGCAGGTAAAACACTTGTTTTTTCTGTGATGTTTGATTCTTTTTCCTGCTGCTTCAACAGATATGTTCTCAGTTTCATCATATAATACAACATGAAAAGACATAGCAATGGAAAGCTCTGCTGGAGGCATTCTACTTCCATTTTCAGTATTGATTTTTTAAAGGTAGTGTACAAACAGGAAGGTCTTGGCAACAATAATAGAGGCCAGGCCAAAGGGACAATGGCAGATTGATTTGAAAAAAATGAAACCAAACGTAAGTGAGTGAGTAACAACAACAATAATGATATTAGCACCTCACGAACTACAGGGCCAACACCGGAGCTGCTGAGGGAGGAGGCTCACTGGCAGAGGACCTGAACAGCTTCTTTGCCTGCTTCGAGACAGGACCTCTGGAGGCAGCTACACCACACCCTGCGGTCCAGAGCAGCTCCAGCCTCACACTGGAGGAGCACGACATGAGGCGCATGCTGCGGGCGGTCAACCCATGGAAGGTGGCTGGACCCAACAGTGTCCCTGGACGGGTGCTGAAGGAATGCGCTGACCAGCTGGCTGGAGTGTTCACCAGAATCTTCAACCGGTCCCTGTCCCAGTCCATCATTCCACCCTGCCTGAAGTCCTCCACCATTGTCCCCCTGCCCAAGAAGCAACACATCTCCAGCCTCAATGACTACCGGCCAGTAGCTCTCACTCCAGTGGTGATGATGTGCTTTGAGAAACTGGTACGGGGTCACATCACCTCACTACCCCCCAGAAGTCTTGATCCCCACCAGTTTGCCTACAGGACAAATAGATCGACGGAGGATGCTGTAGCTACAGCGCTCCACGTGTCACTGTCTCACCTGGAGCAGCAGGGGACTTACACGCGGATGCTCTTTGTGGACCACAGCTCCGCGTTTAACACCATCCTTCCTCACAAACTGGTGGGTAAACTGGGAGACCTTGGACTTCCACATTCCATCTGCATGTGGATCTACAGCTTCCTGTCAGGCCGCAGGCAGAGGGTGAGGGTGGGAGACCACACATCTGGGACCATCAGCCTCAGCATCGGCTCCCCCCAGGGCTGCGTGCTGAGCCCTCTGCTCTACACCCTCTACACATCGGACTGTACCTCTGCACACCCAGTAACACCATCATCAAGTTCGCCGACGACACCACAGTAGTGGGGCTCATCTCTGGGGGGGATGAGTCCGCATACAGGGCTGAGGTGGAGCAGCTGACTGGGTGGTGCAGAGATAACAACCTGCTCCTCAACACAGCTAAGACCAAGGAGCTGATCATCGACTTTCGGAGGACTAAAACAGACATTCCACCTCTACTCATCAACGGTGTGGAGAGGGTAGAGGACTTCCGCTTTCTGGGAGTCCACTTAGAGAAGGACCTGACCTGGACTGTGAACACCTCTGAGCTACTGAAGAAGGCCCAGCAGAGACTGCACTTCCTGAGGGTGCTCAGGAAGAACAACATCCCCCAGAGACTGCTGGTGTCTTTCTACAGGTGCACCATTGAGAGCATCCTGGTGTACTGTTTGTGCGTGTGGTACACCAGCTGCACGGTGGCTCAGAGGTCATCACTGCAAAGGATCATCAACACGGCCCAAAAAATCACCAGCTGCCCTCTCCTCACACTCGAAGAACTGCACCACTCCCGCTGCCTCCGAAAGGCGGGAAAAATAACCCAGGACCCCTCTCACCCTGGACACCACATGTTTAATCTGCTACCGTCAGGCAGGCGGTACAGGTCAATCACTGCAAGGACAAACTGGCTCAGAGATAGTTTCTACCCAACAGCAGTAAGGGTCCTGAAAAAAGGCTAATATCACTACCCCATGTCATAATAATTACGAAAAATAATTACCTCATGTCATTTATTGCACCAGAACATGGCAGCTATTTTGGCAGCTATTTTGCACCTGTATCATTCCACTCCACTCCATTCCCTCTTGCACCTTATTCTCATTACTTACTGTATCATACTTTGTTATTCTACTTTGCACCTTACCTTTATTATTTTATTATATTTTTATCTTATTATTTTATTTTATTTTTATTTTGCACCGTACTTTATCGTATTTCTCTCACACTGTGTTGCACTGACTGAAGGGCTTTTGCAATTTCATTGTACTTGTTGCAATGACAAATAAAGTTCTATTCTATTCTATTCTATTAAAAATAATGGGTGGCATGGTGGCATAGCAGGTTGGTGCAATTGCCTCACAGCAAAAAGGTTGTTGAATCTTGAAGCAGATGGGCATAAAACATTAGTTCACTGTACTCAAGTTGCCTCCATAGTCACCAGCTCTTGAACAATAATGTACTTTTTATGTGGTGGAGTGGGAGATCTGAATTATGGATAACAGCCAGCAAATCTGCAGCAACTGATGCCACCATGTCAACATGGACCATAATCTATTTCCAATGTTTCCACCACTTTGTTTAGTCGTTGCCACAAAGAATGAAGGCAGTTCTAAATGAAAAAGTTGGTCCCACCAGGTTGTTGCAAAGAGTTCCTAAAAAAGTGGCTAGTGAGTGTATATCTGATTGGCTGTGTTTTCATCTGTGTGCAATTTGAAGGGAAGAGGAATCCAATAGAAGCTATTAGGATGCTTGTAGATAAAGATGAAGACACAGGGTTTTCCGAAAATGCATAATAAAACAGATTTATTAAGTTCAGTACTCTGTTTGATGTCTGTAGTGCTGTTTATTTAGTGATGGATCCTCTTTGGCGCTGAGATGATGTTAATTATGTTGGCCAGTGTTGAATAAACAGATAATTAGAAACAGAGACAAAAGTGTTCATTTTTCAGTATGAATTACACAGCGACAGTTTTGTATATTGAAGAAAATATTGCCTCAAGTGTTTGAGTGTGTAAATTAATTAGACATTCCATAATTTTATATTCTGAAAATCATCGCATATCCTACAGATATATTATGTCTCGTCTTTATGAAAGATCCTCAGTTGACTGAGGAAATATAGTATCAATATTTCTGACAGTGCTTTAAAAAGATAAGGCAAGCAAGAAGTGCAAACAATGAAAACTTAAGTTGATAATGTGCTTTCGCTGGGTGGCTGGTATAAATAGGCAAGCAGAATTCACCCCTATCTATATTACATAAAAAATAAAATATACTGATTGATCAGATAAGTCAAAATATATGTAATGATTTTGCACCTGATATTAATCATTAATCATCTAAAAAAAATCATACATATTAGTTGTTCATTTAATCTGTAGAATTTCAGTTTTATTTTTTGTTGCCCTGCCAGCTTTGCCTGCATTAGTGCAGCAGTACTGCTTTCAACCTTCCACAAACCCAGAATCTACCTGCAGGATTTAACAAGCTTAAGAAACTCTTATCACTTTATCGTTTTGGATGTTAAATAATGAAGCTTGTTGTGGCTTAAGAAAACAAAAATTTGCAACTTGTCCGACTGTAATTATTTTAGCTTTAAAGGAACTGAGAGCAGCAACCTAATCTCATAGTAAGATTAATGTCAAATGAGCTTATTCTTTACAATCCTAACAAAAGCACTGTTGGATTCACTGTTAATTTGTGTTAAATCTACTGACTACTCAGGCTGACTTAATTACAATGACAAAACCATGGAATTAAATGTAGCAGGGTTGGGGATCTTTTAACTGAAGAGAATTTATTTACTTGGAGTCAAATTCACATTTCAGCCATCATAATACACATGCCATCTGAAAATACATCAAACACATTTATCAAGTCCATTTGTGAAAAATAAACAACCCTTGACTCCTGCCCCAGGCCCCTTTGACAGTTGATTACATAAGATACTTTACAGATAATCACACACAGAGAAAAGAAAATGTTGTAAAAGCTCAAACAGCACTTTTGTTTTCAAGTTTTATATACCCTTAAGTGTGTTTTACAAATCTACTCCCTGTGATAAAGTATTTCTATGCACGAGACCAAAAGCCTGTGACACTGACTTCTTCTTTTTCTGTTTTCAGTGTCAGTAGCTGCCTGAAACAGTTATTCCCCCTACCCCCGAATTAGTCCAACCAGTGTGGTGTCCTACAATTGTTTCATCTGCAGTTTTAGCCATGCGCATTAGGCAGCAGGCTCAGTCGATTGGGCAACCAATCAGAGCAGACTTGACCCTTGAGGGAAGAGGAGCTCGAAAGCATTTCAGACAGAATCAGAATATAGATGGATCGGGGCTAAGTATGGGAATAAATATATCTATATATATTTTTTTTTGTTTGAGTAATTGTGAATGTACTATCAGACATAAATGTGAAAAATGTAAACCTCAGTAAGGGCAAAACATGTGATATCCTCACCTTAAACCCCTTTACCTGTTCAGCCCCACCCCCTTTTTGAAGCCTTCTGCTCGAAACCCACAAGGTCTATTTGAATAATTTTGGTGTCATAATAAAAGTAACACTTGAGAGATTTGTCCAGATGTGTAATTATCAGTATATGTGTTAATGGGACAGAGTAAATGAAGATAGAAGTCAGAATGATTTGAAAATTTCATCTTCGCCTAAAACAAAAACATTTTTTATTGTGAATATCTCTCTTAGAAATGATGCTGGAGTGGCTGTAAAACTCTAAAAATGAATAATAAAATATTTTTACATCATCTCTGCAAAGGATTGTTGTTATAAAGTGATGCAGAGCAAAATTAAAGAGGTTTTATAACAATATGGTCAGGCGAGGATTTTGAAACAGGGCACATTGAGCCAAAGGTAAAAAATATATGTATTTTGTCAAATAAAAGCCAACATGACTATAGTCATAAAGGCACAGTTCACTGCTTTGTGCTGTCGTGTCGAGGAGCTTTTTTTCTGAGCCCCAGCAGACCCAAATTTGGGTCCTATGGGGCTGAACAGGTTAAAGCCTGTTTTATTATATTTGACACATATTTTTATGATACCTCTATTTTATCAATATGATCAACAAACTACGAAAAAAAAAAAAAAAAAAAATCAGGATATAATCAGATAAATGATAAAAATGTCTTCAAGTGGACTATCAGTTGCCAAAAACACCTAATGTATCAAATGAGATACAAAAAATATATATGTTTAATTTTATGGACATTTTGATTTTTTTGGATTGGAAAAAAATACAATTTTCTGGCTATAATTTGTGTTTTCAGGCTTTAAAGGGTTAATTCATGTTTAAATGATATTCATTCTCATATTATAGTATGCCCTTGGGCTTATTTTTGTAGATTATATTATTTCTTTTGTTGTCCTCCAGTGTGGATCTTGGTATTTGAAGCACTGCAGAGCTGTCCACTAAGCACCCACTCAAACAAACAAACCCTCCTCTGCAATGACGCCAGCAGGAGCATTGACTGCCACATGTTCCATTGAGAGGAAAGAGGTGACAAAAAGGAAGAGGTACGGATGGCTGGACTTGTAACTTGTAAACAATAACTTGTTTCGTCAATTTTTCCCTCTGAGTTACATCCATGTAAGAGTGGAGCTACCAGAACACATTGTTTCAGCTTTCATCCAAAAGTGTGATATTCATTTTGTTCATACTGAAGAAGCAAAATTTAGTTGAAAAGCATTTGAGTCATCCATGCAGAACAGAATAGAACAAAAATGTTACTGACCGTCATTTTTAGGATTTCAAGGACTGCATGTTCTTAAACAAGTTCAACAAAGAAACTATGAGTATCACATTCAGTGTGTTTATGCAGTTATATATTTTCTAAGTAAAATGTTGCTATGACTTAATCTGGCCTGACACATTCCTTTTTATGAGCAATTTATAGTCAAAGAAACATTTCCAAATTCAAAATAAAATCCAGAGTCTTACAGGAGGTTGCAGAATTTTATCCAAAACTATTAAAAGGCTGCTTTGTGTAATATGTGACCTCCAGATAGGCTTGATATTTTCAGTTTTGAGACAATCTTTCTTTTTTCTTGAGGTTACAATTAAAATAAACATGTTAAATAATACCAAAAGCTTTTTGTTTTGTTATATCAATGATTTGACCATTTCTGAAAGCCAATGCCAGCAGTCTGTGGTTTCCCTAAACAGGAAATTACAGACTAGCATAACAAGAGATGAAAGAACATACAGCTATCATGAACTGTAGATGAAGGGAAACCGTTAGATAAATTTGGAGCATGAATTCCTCTTTGAGATGTCCTCATCTTTAAAATACAATAGTTAAGAAGTTACGGACAAAATTTACTGAATATCAAGGTTATCTGTTTGTATGATACAGCAAGCTTACCTAACCACTGATGCGAGCCAAGTGTTTGGCTACAGTTTAAGATACTTATTTTAAGTGTTATAAATCTATCTTGTAGTGCTTACAGGCTTTCCCTCCTATTGATACCCATGAATGCGTGTGCAAAACATTTATCTTGCACTGGAACATTTAACAGCAACTTATGGTTAACTAGGTTGACCATATTCTGAAAACCCAAAAAGAGGACCCTCAGCAGAATGTGCTGCATCATGATGCATGCAGCATGCACGCTCAGTATCTTTACAGGTAGGTACATTGGAAAACTGCCAGTGGTCCAGTGAAGCGCTGTATTATAAATAATAACCCTTTTACTACTATGAATATGAATGGCCGCCTGTTTTTTTTTGGTTAATAAACGTGTCAGAAAATCTCCCTTGAGTATATTATTTTGCACCTTTTCAGGTAAAAATATAACATTCTAGCAAGTATTTGTCATTACAAAGTTGTAAATGCTTAAAACAATGTGTAATTACAAGAAAGAAAAAAAGAGATTTGAACTTTCAACAGGTTCCTCTTTATGAACAATTTTCTCAATGAACATGTACAACACTTCAGAGAAGACTTACAGAAACTCAACTTAGTTTATATTATTTAATATTATTTATATTATTATATTATTTAACTATTTATGAAATCTATAAAACACGAACTATGATGAAAAAGACAATGACGAAAAAGATGATCTAGGCGAAATGACAGCAAGAGGACGGCAAGAAGACACTCCAGAATGATATTAATGCCATTATTTACAATATTTTTGCATTATTTACACAGAAAATACCAATAAACCACCGATAAATGACTCATGTTTTTCTGTGAATCCTCTCTGCTCTCCAACTCAGTCAGCTCACTTCCTGTACCTCCCCCTCAGGCAATCCAGCCTTTACCGTAATGTAAAGCTCCACTTCTCAGCTTTCAGAATCCGTTGGAGTTATTTGGATAGCATGGATTCACGAGGAGATACGGTAGTTTGAATCACTTATATTTCTGTCGCCAGCAACAGCTTTGTCTGTAGAACAAAACCTGGACTTTTAGGGAATTTTATGAAATCTCCCTGGACATAATTTTACGTCAAAAAAGGAGGACATGTCTGGACAAAAGAGGACGTATGCTCACCCTAGGTTAACTCATGGGCCAAAGCATAACCACAGTCTCATTCAGGACAGTGATAAGCTCACTGGATAGCCAGCAATATCATTCTCTGCCAGGATTTTGAGGGCGGTAACGTCAGTCCTCATCTTTTACTTCGCTGTGCTATTGGCAAATTAACAGATGTCATTGATAATCAGCCCCTCAAGAGAAAACATCTTGTTTTCAGGGGGTTAGACATACATTATGTTCTCATGGCCTTCTAAAACTATTTCTGCTCCAGCTAACTCACCGCACATGAACAAAACACTAAAAATCACCATAGATGGTCCAAAATACCCCACACATTCAGTATATAAAAAAAACATGCACCAAACCTCATGCACCAATATCCTACATATTCTTCCCACAGGCATTATACTCTAACAAAATGTTAATGGTACCCTGATATTGTAAAACCTGGAATTTTTAATGACTATGACTGGCAAAGAGTCCTTTTAATTAAAAGTAAGAAAGCTTTGAATGCATTGTTCCAAGCTCTAGACTTAGAGGTAGTGACTCGGCAAGACCCTCTGTCAACTCTGAGAGCTGCTGACAAATTATTACTTTTTTAAAATGTCAGACGGTGTCAGACTGCAGTCTTAAAAGTCTTTTCAAAGTTTTTGTGAAGTCTACTGGTGTATGAAACATCTTAGTGGGGAAATGGATGTGAGAATGTTCTTTGGAGCATGTAGAAAATGCTTATGTTCTCAAACCACCAAGAAAAAGGGTAAAATTGCTTCCTTTTTACAGGCAAAGAGTGTTCAAGCTTATCAAACTAAGGCAGTTGGGTTGAAAATAAAGCTGTTTTAAGGTTATCAATTATTTCCCATGCCATCCTTTTTGACTATATCAAGTGAAGGAATATGTTGGTCAGTCAGCCAACTAACGAGGTGATGGTGTTTTCCAAGGTCAGGATCTCATAGTCTGTTTTGTTATGGACTCTGCTGGTTGAGGGCCTTGCCCTCTGCAGATACTGCCTCATTACAGCCAGAGCTCCAGCTGCTCTGAATTCCCCTGAGGGGGGAGGTACTGGAGCAGAGGCCAAACAAGTACAAGGTATTATCAGGTGAATTGGGACCCTGTTATTCTGGTGTCATCATATGAAAATATAATGTACATCCACACTGAAATATGAAGAGGCCCTTTATTCAAAGCATCACAATTTTGACCCCTACAGTGACACGTTTGAAAACTGAATCTACACCTTAGATGGGAATATGTACAGACATTAACTTATTTTTCTGAGTTTGAGATGCATATAAGTATTATGCCATGGAAACCCTGACATTGGAATAAGGACTTTCTTTTATTAAATCCAAAGTGGAGTTGATGTTTGTAGTGTGTCAAAGGTAAGACATTTATTTTCAGAGTGAATAACTGCATGTTATGTTGACCTGACTGTGACAGATCTGTATGTGACTCATATTGGTATTTTACATTTGGTGTAACCTTGATGGTGTGTTGTACAGAGACATAAAATCAGTATTGCCTGCTTTCACCATATGTTCAAGTCAACAAAACCACAACTGTAGTTGACTGAGGATTTTCCTGTGGTTGTATTAGGACTGCAGCATTACTTCATCAGCACAACTAACCAAAGTACCTATAGATCTGAGCCTGAGCTGGGTTGTATCCATGTGTGCAGACAATACACACAGACCTGACTGAGCAGGTCTACTCGTCCACTCTGTCCTAAATTCAGTCGGTCCAGCTGGGGAGCTACACACATTAGTGGAGACTAAAAGGTTTGACCCCCAAGCTGTTGTGTCCTGAAGCGCTGACAGTGCGTAAATGTTGACAATTGCTATTTATTTCTCAGCCAGAGATTCTGCAGGTCCTACATCACCACATTAGGAGGATCGTGCTCAACCAAAGCTGGTTTAACAAAAGAGTCGCTTTTCTTTAGCCTTGCCATCACTTCAGGTTATTATCCATACTAAATTGGGGCTTTTATTGTTAAAGAAGTCATAAAATGAAAAACACATTTTTCCTTTCCAATACACATAAACATACATACAACGATAATCTCCTGGTCAAGCAGCTCTGAGAATATGTGAGTGAAAAAGTCCCTGCAATTTGCATGAGGTCCCAATGTACAAAAATCCCCCCTGAAAATTGATTGTTCTGATCTGTTTCACTTCTTTACGCAACCAGCTTGCAGCCTGTAGTCTGTATGTTAATCTGTGTGGAGGGTCACTTCTTCTCCTCCCTACGAAACTTCACCCTGAGCTTGAGCCTGTGCTAGTGCAGTCTGCCATATTTGTTTTGCCATGGTACTGCACTCCCAGGGAAAATTTGGGTTATATCTGAAGCTGAAGGCATTTTAGAGCAGAATTACAATCATCTATGATTGCTAAAACATGTTCCTATGGACATGGATGTATAACGATGAGTGATATTGGTGAAATCTATGGAAACAAAGCACTTCAAATTCAATTTATTGCATGACTTCCTGCGGCTCTAGGTTTCTTTTTCATTTGCAGCAGGATTCTGTCATGTGCTGTGCACCTGTTGAAGAACGATATGACACAGATATTGGCACTGTGCCATGATATATCGAATACAATAAAGAGTAGCAATGTCATATTCTAAGCTGAAGCTAAAGAAATTATGAGATAGAGGCAGAGTTGTATTTGGCCTAAACAGTTGTTAGCATGTTTTCTCTATGTCCCCTGAACTTTCTAAGATTATGGGGCTGTAATGTTTGGCTGGCATCTTAAGCATCTATTGTCTGTTTCATTTCAAAAACATTACCTAGTACAGCTCCAGACCCCTGTGATATAAGTGAGCCTCTGTCTAAAGCCCAAATGAAACAATAATCTCATTATGTGGTTAGGAAAGTATACTGGTAAGGTAAAACCATGTCGGGAGGTAATTTTATTTGATGAATATGATTGGCTCAGCTTCTTCTGAGGAGCTATCTGTTGCACATGGAAATCCTATGAAAGTCGCACACTGAAGGTAAAAAGTTACAATGAACATTCAAAACTTCAGCTTACCTCTCCATGACATGCCAGTGAATCAGGTTACAGTACATCTTCATCTACCTTTGTCTGTCCAGACAAGATTGATGCCATAGCTCTCCCTCTCTGCATGTGCCCTGGGAACCCCTCCTTCACCCCTCAGGAATCAGTCAGGCAGCTCATTATCATACACCCTCCCACACCTCTAATCCCAGCATTCTCCAGGAGGAAAACTGGCCTGATTCAGATCCTCCTAAAGCCCCCTTCACACCACCACGTGGCATCGCGTCGCCTTCAGTCATTTTAATGAAGGACGGGCGGCAGACGGGAAGCAGTTTCAACTGCGGCGGTAGGACCCAGAAGTGGTTGCACGTGAATGCACACAGATTTTGCACTGCCGCTCGGAGTCCAGCGTGTTGAACTTTCAGGCGGCAGCCACCTGGCAGCAGCCAATCACATCGAAGGAGGGAGAGGACCCGGAAATAGCAGGCTTCACGGCTGCTTCGCGGGCCAAAGCAAACAGTGGAGGAGCTCTACAACTCGGCTCTACCTTCATTTAAAGATAACCAGAAGAAAAACTGGGCATGAGACAACATTTCTACTAGTACTTTTGGAAAGGGAGTGTTGTGAAGGATTTTTGGGCGGGCTCTGCCGTGATGTTCACCGAATCACCTCTACGTCACTGTCGCCTCGTACCCCATGCTTGTACCGTGGTGGCAGCAACCGCTTTAAAAAACGCTCTGCATTTCGGGGGACTCTGCCGGCAGGGAGGCGGTTTTCAAGGTAGTTGCCGCACGGCGGTGTGAAAGGGACTTAGGGGCTGAGTTGGATAATCTTCTCAACTATAACAAAATCCTTGCTCAATATAGGCACCCAAGGCATGGTATATAATGCCAAAAAAACATTATATGACTCCTTTAGAACATTCATTTTTACGAAATAAAAGTCAAGTATTAATGCATTGTATTCTCAAAATCATATCGAACAAATGCTTTAAGTTGGTTATTGCGAGGTCAGACTACATGACTTGTTGCACCGGTACCAACGGTAGGTAGTCAGACTAGGCAACCACAGAGCCATGAATTCATGCAGTGACTTGCCTGATGAGCATGACAGACTAAATGACTGAAACCAACTGCATTTAACAACTGATGTGATGATGATGGAGGGGGGGAGGGCCAACACCGAAGATCGCAAACAAACATACTGTATTCAGAGTACAGTACATTAGTTTGTATCTACAAAGGTTCTGTTGAGTGATTTATTAGTTTGCTGATAAGTGTAAGCAGTCACTCACCATGTTGGATCTACTGTTTCTCTCCAACATTTCTCTTTTAAAGTCTGTAATAGCGCCTCTTCAACACATAATAAGGGCAGAGATATTCTTTTTCAGAGCTCAGAGCTTTGCAAATTTTCCCTCTGTCTCATAGTTCTCAAGCAGCTTTCAAGGCATCAGTCTTGGTTTGTTCACATCAGTGATCATCGCACATTTGCCCCCTGTGCTCTCATTGGTCAATGACTCCGATGCTGAGGAACAGACCCTAGGAGGCAGGAAAAAAAAAATCAAACCTGCTAGATTTTCTGTTTCAGAGTCATGTGGTGTCCCAGAATGATCTGCTGCTGTCGGTCATTATGACACTACACGAGACGGAATGACCAATTTTTGTGGCTGACAGATATTACTCAGCACAGTGTCTTTCTGCCTTTTCAGTAATCATCTTTTGTAGACACATAAACTTGTGACTTTAAAGGCTGGGATTATATCCTTAACTTTCCAGCTGAAAGATGTCTAATTATAATCATAAACCACAGACCCAACCCCCTTCTCATGTACACATTTATTGCATTAATTTAAATCCTTAGACAAGACAAAGGTAAAATTTCAAAATTAGTTTTGATATACATAATATGTATATATATATATATTTTTTTTACATATGATTTAAACTACGGTAAATCATAGTTTACTACCAAAATTCAATGTTCAGTATTAATTTAGAAAAATGTAGCAGAATGACACCCCTCCCTAAAATGAAACTGTTTTGGAATGAGACAAAGTAGAAATCAAAGTACAAATAGGCTTGCAGGTTTATTAACTGTTTTATGTACAGGGGTGCCACAGGGATATTGTAAGGATCCATGACTACCAGGGGTCCTAAAATATGAAAACATTACTTTTTTTTTTTTTTTTTAAGTATAACGCACATATAATATATTTCAGTTTTTGACTTCAAACAGACAATGCAATAGTATGCATGTAAAAAGTGAAAAGAGAGTTTAAAAAAAAACAGCCAGTTAAGCACATAAAGCCATGTATGTAGTAGAGCCATGTTAAAAGAAACTTTGTTGTTTGTAGTGAAGGAGCCCACATGAGGCCACAATTCCTGCTACTGTCCTTTTTGCAGTTATGCAAAACATTTTAATTATGGAGGATCAAGCAGGCATGCAAGCTAACCAATCCCTTGGCTTTAAAAACATCACAGTAGTGGGTGTTCGAATAATCTTGTTGTTCAAGAATTTGCCAATCAGAATACCAATGCCTGATAACTGTGTTAAATGAAAGTTAATTTTGCAACTTACTGTAGGCTTGAAATCCTCCACAATTTCTCTGAACAAGTCATAACAGATTTAATTTGTTATCCTTGAGTGTGAATATCAAATGTGCCTTAAAAAGACACACTCAAGAGAGATGGAACAGCAGATTATTTGCTTTGCTTGTGAGCCAAACCCTTGTAGAACCAAAATGGCCTGTGGAGTTAGACAAATATGCCCTAAGGCTAACCTCAGGCTGTCTGGAAATGATCTACCGAGGGGCTCCATGGACCTAAATGTCACCGACAGTCATGGGTCATGGGTGCTGTCACAGTGAGACACCGGGGGTGGGGTGGGGGGCTCCTCCTCATCATCTCAACAACCTCCCTGCGAGGTGTCACATTGGCGGCGTTTTGGGTTAGTAATCATGCCTTGCCACAGGTTTTGTTTATACACATCTTGTCTTGAATCATTAGCTCACACCAGAAAGTAATTTGCCCACAAAATGTTTAGAGAAAAATGTCCTTTAATTTCAGGACAAACACTGATGTTGAGGGATTGCTTGTGGTTACATGAAAATGAAACAAGAATATGATGTCTGGAATAACTGGCAAAAAAGGCAAAGCTGCTATCTGTGATTTTCTACCAGCATTTAATGCATGAGTAAAGTCTTAACTCAACTTGTGTTCTCTAACTATGACAGAGCACAGACACAGTGAAGAATGCTGTGTTTTCATATCCTCATTTGCCTTGTTAGTGCGTGCAAGTTTTGATGGTTTTCCAGGAATACCTTGAAGTGCTCATTCCATATTCGTTGCATGCTGTCAAAGCCCCTGTCATATTAAAAATTAATAAATCAATGCCAGTAATGTGCAGTCATTACTGTCATACATCTAAATTATCCCTGAGCAGATGACAACTGATAATGAATTTGAAACATTTAGCAATGTTGAAGTATAAAGCACCACTAATTCATTTGGACTGAAAGGAGCCAAAGCTTTTAATGTGTTGTCTTAGATGTTACACCTTGGAAGAAGCATCAGGCATTAATAGTTCAATTATAGCTGATGGCAGGTAGTGCCTGTAGTGCATGTTATTCATGACTACAATTAGTTATGAATTATGATACAGTCTGATGGACTGTGATAATTCTTTTCTGGAGACAGTTGTGTTATGCTGGGCTGCTAAATTCCCTGGCTATGTATAAATAAAATAATAATGCACAAATAATCTTGTTTATTTCTGAGTCTACTAAAAACATCTCCCTCACCACCACCACCACCACCAAAACTGAATGATACCTCAAATGGCCAATAAATATATATTTAATTAGAAATACTATAAAGAAATTTAGTTCTCAAAACCATGGGTTTGTGTTTGCAAACATAGTAATCAATGATGGTTTACATGGAAGTTATGGTGGATGGGTTGATAAACAAAAAGTAATAGATATTTGGAACAAAACATGGATGGAAAAACAAATGGACAGAAAAATAAATGGAGAAAAGGATGAGGGTATGGTTGGAAAAAGATTAATCTGTATGGAAGGATAACTAGATGGATGGATAAATTGATGATAGAAAAGTAGAAGATAAAATGGATGGATACATGAAAAAAAAAACAAATGAGATGATGGATGGACAAATGGGATTGCATGAAAGATTGTTGGATGGATAAATAAAAAGTGGATTGCTGTAAAGATGGTTTGATGGCTTGATAAATGAAAGGTTGGATAGGTGGATGAATGGCTTGATTGATCAATAGATGCTATATGTATTCATGTAAAGATTAGTGGATGAAAGAACAGATGGAAATAAAGACGGATACATAGATGGGAGAAGAGGTGGATGGAAGGTTGGCTAGACAAATGAGATACAGGAAGAAGTGGATGGATGAATAAATGCAAAGCAGATTGTTGTATGTGTGTATGGTTGGCTGGATGGCTGGCTGGCTGGATGGATGGATGGATGGAATAATGATCTGATGGATCACTGAATGTAAAATTGTAGCTATATGGATGGATGGATGAATGAAAGAATAGATGTTATGTCAAGATGGATGTGTTGTTGGATAAAGATTAATGATTAATGGATACGTGGATGGAGTGAAACTGGACAGGTAGATGGATGATTGATTTGATGAAAGATGGATGAAAAGATGGATAGAGGATACATGTAGATGGATATTGAAAAAAATATAATAAATGGTTGGATGGGTGGATGTACAGATGGTTGAATAGGGAAAAATGTATGGATAAAGGGATTGATAAATAAAAAGCTGGATGGGTGGATGATTTCATTGGGAGGTTATAAAATAATCAATCTATCATTGGAAAATATATAGGACTGTATGGATGCCTGTTTGATTGATGGATGACAAAACATGGTTGGAAGGATGAATACATGGATAGATACATGGATGACTGAGGGTTGACAAAATATTGATGAAATATAAATCAAAAGATGGATGAATGCAGAGATGGATGGATGGTGGATGGATAAAAATAAAGTTATATTGGTGAATAAATGGAGGAGGAATTTATGGAAAAATGGACAAAATGATGAATGGATAGATAGAAAAATGGATTAATGGATGGACGATTGAGAAGAGGAAACGATGCATGGATGAATGAATTTATGAATGAAAAGTTTGAGCAATGATAAATGGACACTGGTAAAAACGATGGATGGATGGTATGAATCGATGGACTGATGTAAAGATGGATAGATGAAAGGTTTGATTGAGGACATTAATGCATTGATGGATTATTGATTCTATGCCTGAATTTATTTTTGAAGAAGAAACCTTTTCTCTGAGTCACCTTCCAGTCTTTCTCTGCCTCATATCCCACAGAAAGTAAGCCAGGAGCAGAAAAGAGCAGCTGGCAGAGATGTAGAAATATGCCAAGCAGTCCCCAATGCCTCCATAACAAGTGAAAACACTGTTTAAAAAGTAAAGCTGCAAACAGGATGTATCAATGTTTGATGACTTTCAGTGCACAAGAGCCAGAGAGTGGTATTTACATGTGAAGAGTTGAAATTAATACAAACAGATACTCATTTACATGAGGTTGGGGGTTTCAACTTATGATATACATTCAGTGCATATCAGTTACATTGTAACTGATAAGCCTTTAACCCAACCCACAACCACTGAAAAACCTAGAAAAAAGAATCTTTGAAACCCTTATGAAGAGGTTAGGCTACAAAATGGGGCTGGCAGTGGCGGGGGGTAGCTGGTGGGCAGAGCCCATTCAAACGAGTGTACCTGCCCACCTAAACAGCAGTTAAAGGGAAAATAATATTTGTTCAGCTATTTGAGAATTTACCAATAAGACACTGTTTCCAATTTAGGGCCAGATCTACTAAAGGTTTGCATGTATAAAAACACCTGCAAACTTGATAATGCACGCAGAGCTGATCCACTAACCAGGTGCAACACACGCAATTTAGCGCTCATTATTTGGGATCTTAGTTGATCAGGCCTTTAAGATTGTGTGGGCAACTGACATTCAGTTTGTTTATAATCCCACTCTGAGGTAGTTTTCTTGTATTTTCATTTAGACTGAGCCCTCTAATCAGAGCCTACCCTACACATACAGTATATGGGCAAATGCCAGGGGCGCCACACTCTGTTGGGGGTTGCCTACACAAGCCTGCATGTTTGGAATAAAACCCCTAACAACTTCTCCCTTCATCCTCCTGCTTGCACCATTTAACTGGCACCCCAATGCCTCTTTCTTTCCATGATTTTCTCTTTTTTACATCTTGCTCTTTATCTTGGTCTCCCACTCCACTGGCATGGGCCCTTGCCCGATCTGCACGTGCATTCAATTGCACCATCACAGCGCAGACAGGTAAGAGACGCTAGAGTGCATGTGTCTTGTCAGAGGAAAAAGGCAGCTCTGTGCGATTGTTCCTGTGGTAAGAGTACAGACCTTGAAATCAGTGAGAATTTTGATCACTGACACTATGAACACGTGGCAGCACACAACATCAAATATGCGACAAATGTTAGTGTTCGTAATATGATAGCAGATGAACAGTTACATTTCACAATTTATATCCGTACTTCAGTGTGACATGATAAAAAGTGTATCAGTAGCATCGACTAAAGTGTTGAGAGGAGCACTGTTGCACACAGAAGCGAACATGAAGCAGCGTCACTACATTCAGGATACACTGGAGAAAGAAAGCTGCAGGGTTTCATCTCCGTGTCCAACAGCGGCTTTCTGGATGCGCATAGTGATCATTTTCAGAAAATCTGCAGCACTATGATGTTTTGAGGAAACAACACTTCAGATGTCCAGACACACATTTGAGTTTGCGTTATCCCCTTACAATCAGGTAAACTTCCCCGTCTACAGCGATCGTTTTGATTCATCCTGTCAAGCCTCTCTTTTCCTGGTACGCACTGGTCGCGAGGATGATGCCATCAGCCCTCCCCACTCGCCTCAGTGAACTACCCTGATAATTTGCCTCAGCATTCAGACATGAGCCTACTCAGACTTTACGCAGATAAAATACTGGGAGCATGAGGAAATTACCTTGGTTAAGTCAGAATGAAAAAAGTGGCTGTTTGTGTTCACATATGCAGCTCACCCGGGGAATGTTCGGATAATTTCAGGGTTTTTTACACATGTGAATGGAGTTCTAGAGACTGGCATAACAGACAAAAAGAAAAACATGTAGTTTGAGCTTGGCATGAGTTTACTATGCCCGTTTTAATTCTTCCAAGGAAAATATTGTTTTGCTGGCTTTTTTGGTTTGTTTGTTAACTCAAAAAAAGGTATCAAAGGAATTTGATCAACTTTTAATGAAAGATTAGAAATGGAGCAAGAACCTATCAATATGATTCTTGTGGTGATCCAAGTCTGGATAAAGATCAAGAGTTTTTTAATGATTTGTTAGCATTTCAAGATTCAGTTTCCATCTTTTTAATAATAACTTACCAAGTACTCCACAGACTTGGATGACATTTCTTAGGGAATGCTGGTCTTGCCAAGTGATTCAATTTTTGTGGTGATCCAAATCCGGATGTGGATCAAGAAATTTTTCAAGGATTTGTTAACAGTGCATGATTGGGCAGTTTTACACTTTTTTGACAATAACTCGCCAGACAGTGTTGAAAATGCCTTGGCAAGGGTTTGTGCTCTCAGAGCGTGTCATGACCTGGCTCAGGCGGTCACAACAAAAGAGGGAGACAACACCATGGCAAAGTTTTCAAAGGCTTTATTTTCAAATCAAACCAAGTTAAACCAAATTAAGCATTCAACTCAAACAAATCTCTAATTAAACCAAATAAAGCAAAACTAAACCAAATGAGGCCAAATCAAATATTTAAGATAGGCAGGTTACTGTTAAACTGAATTGAACCAAACTAAACATTTAGAAAACCAGATTAGACCAAATTAGACATTACTCAAAATTACTTCAAATAAGATAAAATCAAATGTTTAAAACATAAAGTATGTAAATCAGTAGAGTCAGTAGTGTAGTATGTGCATGAGCGAAGATAATGTGTGTAAATGGTGTAAAAATGCAAACTGAACTAAACCTAATTTAACATAACTAAACCCAAATGTGATACCTGTGTGGAGGCCAGGTCAGGGAGAGTGAGACTGTGTGACTGCAGGAGCTTAAATAACCTCACTCCAAACCCAGGTGCCTGGCATCACTCCAATCAAGGAGCTGCACCCACAGACACAGGCCCCAGGCTGACAATATCAAACACCCCATGATGTCATGGCCATCACAGAGCGCTTCCAGTTTAAAGATAGCTTAGGCAGCTGTCACACTGCAGCCATGTAATATTAATACCAATTAAGCCCTTACATCCAGACCCCTGGTAGTTGATGACCACCCATTAGCCAGTTAATCCATTGACTCAAAGGTGTGAGCGGGGGGGTAAGGGAGAGGTTTCATACAAGGGAATATTTAATAGTGTAAACAAATAAGAAGAGAGCTGCAGAACTGGTACCGTGTCCCTGAATAAAGTCAATTCATGTGTCCCCTGTTTTTTCCTTCAATAAAATGACTATTGGTGTAAAAGTCCTTTGAAGATGTGAACTTAAATTTTACTTAACTAAATTGCAAGACAGCGTGGGGTATCTGTTTGAGACCCCATGTTATTTCGCTCAAGATATCATGAAATGCATTTTATCACAGGAAAAATGTAACCCCAAAATAACAGGATAAAATCACAGAAAATTGATATTTACTTGTTTAAAGCCTGAAAAATGTAAAGTAAGTGATATTTATGGACATATTTGTAATTTGTAAAGTTAACCCCCCAGCCTCCTCTTCTTTTCACACAAAAATGACAACTGGATTTAAGCTTGAGAATAACAAACACTGAAATCAAAGTACACTATAACAAGCATTTTTTCTTTCTTTTTTTCTATTTAATAGAAATTAGAATACTCAGGTCCTGGACATTTGATGAACCTGTTTAAGAGTATAAACTCTTTTCTTTGCTTACATATATTTAAGTTCTTGGCCTGTGTTTTCTGAGCTCCACTAATCCCACAACATGAATTCCCACTGACAATCCAGCCATCTCTAACCACCCCCTGTGTGCTCAGTTATTTCCTTTATAGATTTTCAATAATGAATGAAAATGTAATGCCTGTGTATTATTAGCAACGACCACCAACAGAGGACATGTTCAATACAGGTGAAAAAGTGGCATTGATACAAGTAACAATACAAAGTTCATATATCAATTATTGTTCTTTGATTTAGGATGATACTTCAGTCTATGAAATTACCCTGCTTTTATTATGGATAACTGTAAAAAGAATGAATACACACACACACATATATATATATAATATACATATATATGTGTGTGTGTGTATTCTTTCTTTTTACAGTTATCCATAATAAAAGCAGGGTAATTTCATAGACTGAAGTATCATCCTATATATATATATATATATATATATATATATATATATATATATATATATATATATATATATATATATATATATATATATATATATATACATATATATAGGTGTTGGGATGAAATATTTTCAATAGAGGGGTTAGCATCAACTCTCAAAAACAGTTTTCTCGACTAAAAAGCTTATGAGATTTTTCACTGTCATCTTGTCATCTTGGATCATTGCATATAATAAGGTCTGAAGCAAACAAAAAATTATGAAACTCATATGGTGTCCCGTTGTAACCTCTTGTTTGAGAATTTTTACATAATCTAGTGATCTGGTCAGGTTGGTCCTCATGAGTGTGGCAATGGCGTGTGAATAACTCATCATTAAAAAAAAATTCAGTAATGCTTGCATTTGGGTCCCTGGCTATTTTTGTAATCCTTGTTAACAGTTTGTAAGCAACTATCATTTAAAACAGTCTAAAGGTTCATCCCACCGAATGCGACTTTGCGACCAAGATCGCATCGCAAATCCAACTCCCGTAGCCTGTACTTATCTCATTTTGTTGCCGTTGCTCAGTGACGTCACTCCCACTTGAGTTTCACCCCATGATCATATCATATATCAGATAATAGGACGTATTAGCTGACATTATTCCAACTGTAGCCTTTTCCTTCACCTACCGACCACAAAACACTGCAGTTGATGGCCCTGCAGCAGCATCATCTGTGAGTTTTCTGCGGTCCGTCTAGGCAGAACTAATGTACTCACTAACTAATGTTCCCCACACCGACATAGATTGTCACTCTGTGAACCAGATTAAAAACAGTCCGTCATGGGTGTCATCACGCACCCACACAACGCTGACTGGCTCTCGCAGCGCAACATCGCCTGAAGACTTCAAATTTTTCATTTTTGTCAACTGAGCGCCGTGACAAGCTCCGCATCCAAAGCGACCCCAGAGTTCCCACCTGCAGCAACAAGGGCGCCACCCCCATGTTTCCAAAGATGTGACCAAGACGCCCAGAACATGTCGGTTGCATCGCGTGAGATCTGGTCGTGCATGGTCGTGGCTTGCCGTGGCTGTACATTGACTCTGCATGGAGAGTGATCGCCGAGGTCGCCAAAGTCGCATTTGGTGTGAACGTACCTTAAAGAAATCATTAAATTCAGAGGTGGGGAAAAATCAGATCATTTCCTTGCTTCAGAATGCATTTTAAATCTCATTAAAATCTCTGAAGTCATTTCTGCACCACTCTATGATCAGCTCAATTAAATCAATATTAACTAAATATAAACAATTGAATAGTTTTGAATATCTTCTGTCCAAACATTTGAATTATGGCTCAAAAGAAGCATGTTTGGTTGTCTGTCTCTGATGGATTATGGCAGAAATGTTGCCATTCATTTGTCTTATGAGTAGTTTAAAAAACAATAGACAAAGCCAAAGGATTAAGCATTTAGTACATCAAGGGTAGCAAGTATATCAAATTAATTGTGTTTAAAAGTGTTTGACATATTGCTGCAAGGAAAAACATGAGAACTTTGCTATTTTCTAACAACACACTCAAGGCAAAAAGAAGGTTGATGACAAAAGATATGCTGTTATAAACAGTTTACTCCGCAGCCTTTACTCAAGGGGAGTTTTTAGTGAGTCAGAGTTTCAGTAAGAACTTTTCCTAGGGAAACTGGGGGCAGTTTTAACACCAACACATTTTCCTCATAACTTACAATTTGATTTATAACTTTTAATTTTAGAGACTCATACACGAGCACATGTACACAAAGCTCAAACTAAATTTTGCTCAATAAGAAAAAGACTATTCTAATCAGTTTAATGAAATAAATCAAAGAGGGAAACTGTCACAGCACATAAGGTTTATGACATCTGCTGAGGTTTGCCCGTATGTGTCTTAAATACAAGCATACCCTCTATTACTCACATTTGGGCTACATATATATGACAGATATGCAATGTTAATTTTCTTTTGTAAACATTAATTTTATGTCAAAGACTGCGCCTACAACAAAATCCTGAGTTTATATTTCTGTATACTTTATGTTTTGTGCTGCTTACACAACCCCATAATGCTTAGTCAATAGTTCAATGCATGAACCAGGAAATCCAGGAAATTATAAAAAAAAGAATGGAAACAGTGGTTTGCCATTTGGTGAATACTCTTTAAAGATTGCTGTTTATCTGAGGCGAGTTCTCATTTTAGTACTGAATGATGAAGATGGCTGAGGATAACAGTCAGTCCTACTTTACTGGTCATCTTTTACTTTCTTTTGATTGAGTGCCCCCTGATCATAGATCTTTAATATATCGTGCATTTCTTTACTGTTTATTTATTTATTTAAAGGGACAAGGTAGGTCTGCTTTGCTAAAAGCTGGCTGATGGACATCCATTCAAACTACATTTTTGTTTCTCTTGAATAATGGATAAACAAAGGCAATTCATTATTCATTCCACATAATTGTAGTCCATAATCATGCATATGTGCATACGTACAAACGTATATGCACAATCGCATATGAAGTGTGGCTATTAAATAATGAGACAACACTCACACCGAGTGTTTTTTTTTTGTTTTTTTGTTTTTTTGAAATCAAATCTGGGGTATGTAACTCGGATGAGACTGCTCCAAGCACTGCCCCTCCCTTATGTACAAGTAATCCACTGTGTTCGTGTGCCTTTAGCTGCCATTTGCATTATGCCAGTGGAATGTATCTGCAGCCACATGTCCCTTCATAAAATTAACATGACCTGTACAAGCCAAACAACAACTTATGCTCATTTAGACATAACAAGCACATGTACTTTAGTAGCTGATCCAATAAGAACATTGTCCCTGAGCTGAGACCTGGATGTGGGTGTCCCTTGCAAGATTGTCTAAAGGGATAATACAGAGCAAGGAGGGGGAGAATGACAGATGTTAAAAGGGAATCACACTTTTTATGGCCAGTGACACAAAAAATAAACTACATACTACATCTTTAAAGCTTGTGTATTAACTCACACAAATGCCGTAAGTTTCCAATAAATGACATCTTTAGTTCACTGCTAGCTACTGGTTGAAGTTCATGTGTTTTTGCTAAGGCATCAGAAATTATTAGCTTAAAAGTTGAGCGACATATTAACTCAATTTTTTGGGTCAACAACAACAACAACAACAAAAAAAGCCAAATCTTTTCGTACATTAACTGAGGAGTCACTGAGCTTTTGATCTTTATAACCACGGTTAAGGGCATTTGCTAAGATTAAAAAATAAATAAATAAAAATAGCAGGCTTCCAGTTTGATTTGAATTGTGGGTCCAAGGGTCCTGTTTGTAGGTCTTAGCATGTTATATTTGCCTACAAACTTTCAAAGTCCTTCAATAAATATACTGAAAGGGCTGATATTTTCTGTACTTAATAGGGCACCACTGAGCCATTTAGACATGCCCACCAAGAAAAACCATAAATAATTTTCTCAAATTTTTCTACACTCCCCTTGCTAGTTTAAGGTCAATAAAAAAAATATTTAGCCACTTAACTAACTACTTCCTTTTAAATAGTGGAGGACAAAAAATTGCCACCATTGAAGCAGTTGGCAGAGACACAAACTGTTTAAGATCCTTCTTGAGATTTGAACTAAAGGCTTAGGTTTAAAGGCAAATTTGGAACAATTTTATTGGCATGTTTGATGCTGCAAGATAATTGAACATTTTCTTTTATTAGGTGTTAAGGCTGACCTTGTTCATAAGCAACAGAAGTTGTTTCAAGATCCAGTGACAGGGTTTCCACGGGGTTTTAAAAAGTATTAAAAAGTGATAAATCAAAAATGCCAAATTTAAGGCCATTTAAAGTGTTAAATTTAGTTTTAGAGGTATTATTTTAAAAAATATCGGTATTATTTTTTCAGACTACGATGTGTCCTATTTTGATTAAAATTCTTTACGTTAAAGTTTGCATTAGAGTGGGCTTCTGCACATAATCAAAGATCTTCTATGTTTGATGCTGACGTCATATTCTGTGGTCGATTCACTCCACGCGCGCTCAGCTCACCAGCAAGGGTGGACTGGCTCGCGCTTTTTACTTCAGCGGCCAGACAACCTAGTCGTCGTGAAGGGGAAATGCAAATTTGCACACAGCTGGATGCAAGACCCTGAGGCCTGTTCTTGGAAATAACCGGCAAGCTTATTGTTAAGTTTGTAAAAAACAATAAACGTCAACTGGATGGGAGCTAACGCACTTAGGTCACACATGCAGTCGTTGAAACACACAAATGCAATGCGTGGTCAGCAACAGCAGTCAGCTCTGGATGTTTCAACTTTGTGTGCTGCTGCACCACCACCACAAGCTAGTGCCACGGGTCAAGCCAGCGTTACTGCTGCTCCTGCAACTTCGTCTGACCTCCGGATGACTATGGGCACCACACCAACATTGCGCGCGAAAACTCTGTGGTGTCTGAACACAGCTATCAAACACCACTCCTTCTACTTGAATGAAGGAGTTGCGGATATATTCAAAGCAATGTTTCCCGACTCCGACATTGTGAAGACGTCTACCTGTGGCAAAGACAAAACCGGGTATGTGGTCAAGTTTGGATTAGCGCCGTTTTTCAAAAAACAGCTTGTCGACAGGATCAACAAAGCCGGGCCATACGTGTTGA
The DNA here is from genome assembly GCA_037902135.1 of Cetoscarus ocellatus. NCBI lineage: Eukaryota > Metazoa > Chordata > Actinopteri > Labriformes > Labridae > Cetoscarus > Cetoscarus ocellatus. The sequence goes on from JBAMNC010000262.1 coordinate 1,163,097, forward strand.
TGTTTGACGAGAGTCTCAATCAGGTGAAATATCATGGTCAACATCAGTGAGTCTATAAATCTGTTTTGTATAGTGTTATATATGTCAAAATCTGTATAAATGTTAAAAAGGTCCCTGATTAACACTTGGTGGCATGACAGTTTTTAAAAGAAATGTGAAGGTAGTGAAAAAGGTATTAAAAGGTATTAAATTTAACTTATGGATTGCTGTATAAACCCTGTGTGACAATTGAGTAATGCTTAATTTAACATTTAAGTTGGGTCAAATCAACAAAAAGTGTGAAAGAATATTGCACAAACCAAGAAAACTTTCCTCATGGGATTTTTGTTTTTCATGTGAAAAAACCACTCCTGAAAAGTTAGACATCAATGTGTTAATTCATCTTGCAATAGCAGCCTGTTGTATTGAGCAGGTCTGCGTTTTCACCCTTTCACCATTAAGAGGCACAATGGTTTATGTATATTTTTTGTCTTCACTGTGTTTCTAGGCCTGGACCTTTTTTTTGCACAAAATGTAAGCTATGATCAAATCCAGGATGCAAGTTTTTGTTGGTGTTTATAAAAGCATACCTAACACATTTGTTAAGGCTGACACAAGCCATTTAAACTCTTGTTGTAGTGAATAAACCTTGTAAATACATAAATTTGGTATTTTATGACACTGGTAAAACTTGAAAAAGTTAGTAATTTTTTTGTTGACTCTTACATGGACCTATTTATGCAACACATTTTTACATAACACATAAAACACACAACCCACCACCCATCTGATGGAACACATGCTCTGCATTTGCTTTGGAGTTAGCTTGAAAACAAGCTCTGTCAGCTGTCTGTTCACTTGTGTATTCAGATCTGCTTGGCCATTCTGCGCATGAATTGTCCAAACTCCGGATCAGGGAGAGGCCCCTCGACATGCAGAACAGGGAAGAGCTGTCATACACCTGACACTGATGTGCCCGTTGCCCTTCTACTTTGGTCTCTTGTTATCTCAGATTCTCCATAGTGTGTTCTCTGGCAAACTGAAAGGAAACAAATCACTGGAAGAACTACACTCTTGTTAAATGCAGTAACATTTAAACAAGTGGTTTGACTCTAATGATGGCAGCACTTCAAAATAGCATTTTTTTAATTCTAGTATTTTAAATTGGGATGCTGTCCAACCATGGAGAAATGCTTTAAAATTGTGCCGTTTGCGATCAATATGATCTTTCCTTCGAAGTAAAACAAAAACATTTTTACTTTTGAACATAAGAAAGGATTTCAAGCAAAAACTAAGATCTGTTTGAGGCATTTGTACATGAATGCACATAGAGCACAGACAAAAGCTCAACCAAAACAAGCACTATGTGGGGTAATGCACATTTCTGCCTCTACCAAAAATGTGCTATTATTGTGCTATTATAGACATCATTTCCAGCTTTGAAGCAGATCTCTAAAAATAGCAGGAATCCCCTTCTTCACAAGCAAGAATGAAATCATGTATTAAAAAAAACATACTTTTGGATGCTGTGTTTGTTGATGCATGTTAAAAGGGATAGTTCATGTTTTTTGAATGAAGTTTGCCTAAGACTAAGGGCACTATAAAATATTATTGCCACAAAAGTGCCCTGTTCCTGATGGGACGTAGCCAGCTAGCAATGTTAGCTGATAATACAGTATATAGCAGTCACTGGTGCCACTGAAAGCCAAAATCAACCCTCTTTTAGGTTTAAACTACATAGAAAAAAAAAAAATTGCTCAACTAAAGTGTTAGTAAGGTCAGGGTGCTGCAGCACTGTCAGGTAGCAAGTCACTGAAGCACATAAAATATAACTCTGGATATTACCATTATGGGTTGCCCCTGTATTTATCCTGAATGTAAAAACAAGCATAATAAATGAACAATATACCAATTTCACTGCATCCTATGGTGTGATGTTGGCATTCACCAATTTTAGTTTGTTTGTTGTTTTAAATGTGATCAGAGTTAAATCAGACTTGGAGATGTTTGTTTGGCACTACTGTCTTTGAACTTATGGACACAGTGGAGCATCTGACAGCATTAATCCACCATTTGCTACTTGTATTACTCTCTGAAAAATAGAAGTAAAACCTGTGCCTCTCCTCCTATCAGTTAGTGAAATGAATGAAAATAAACAAATGAAAAAACTAGGTAAAAACATGTCATTGGCAACTGAGACTGTCACCTTCTACATAGTTTAAAGAGTAGAGGGGTGCTTCATGCCTGCCAGGGGAACATTCCATAAATAACTTAATGGGAAACTATCTATTAACTATGTAAACAGGAGCATCCCCTCTTTTTCCAGTTTGACAATCTTGTGGATATAGTGGAAACTTGGGATGCTAATAAAAAATATTCTTAAACCAAATTTCTGAAATTCATCCTGAAAGCATGGAGTTTCCCACTTTGGATGTAATCACCCTGATTGCATGTTAGCATGCAGTGTATCCAATGTTCTCATGACATCTTCCTTCTTCTGCCTTGTATGGAACAAAGAGAGGCTGATTTTAGGGTGTTGTTCCACCTCTGTTTTCACCCATGTCAGTCCATCAAATCCTGCACCATTGTAGCATTTTGCACTAAAGTCAAACATCGAGTCAGCTTTGCTTGTCATTGTCCTGCTTTCATATCCTGACAAACACACCAAGTGCCAAGTGGCTGAAATACTGTAGTTATGAGGACTGAGGTTGATCTCCAGCCTTTATTGATCTCTGGTCATGTATTTGTTTACCCATTGCACTCAATTCCAGTCTGTGATATCTGTCATAAAGGAGGAGATACTCCTGAGCTTTGATCCATGATTTAACGTTATTGATGTATTGTGTATGTGCAGCTGTGGTGGTTTCACAGACCACCCAGGGGTATTTGGACTCCCATGTCAAGGGAGCATTTCAAATGTTGTCAAGACCATGACAGAAAGCATGACTGTGTTTAGGGCCGCAGGGGGGGCAGCACTGGCTTTGATGACAGTGATTAAACCATCTGTCAATTTCATTTGATTCTACATCAAGCTTTGTCTTTCCTAGTCAGTATATTTGTCTCCATAGACACTGAAAAAACACACTTGTACACCCTTGAGTACTGTATGTAGGATAAAATGATTTTTTTATTCTGTGTACCAGCATTTATTAATCATTTTAACATTTGTACTTCTACTTATTTCATCGCACAGACACATGTACTTTTTATTGAAAGGCTCATAAAGAACCACTCTATATGTATGTCCATGTTATCCAACAGAGTGACTTTCATTTTTAGCTCTAAAGATGATTAAAATTAATTTTCAACTTAGCTTCAGCACTACTGTAGACACTGAAATCTGAAACCTTGGAGGTCACTTGTTGCACTTTGTCACAAATCATATTTGTCCATTTTGAACATCTAGACTGTAACCAGAGAGAGGGGGAAAGACACAGAAAGCAACTAAGGGTAAGTGTTTTTCAGTGACAGTTGTGGTTTGGCAGGCTGAAAGAGGAAGGGTCAGTGCTGATTAAGGATGGACCGATACATCGGCTGGCCGATATATCGGGCCAATATTTGCGTTCTTTACTTGAATCAGCATCGGCCGATTCGCACGTGGGTTCGCTGACATATTTTTCCGCGGCATGATTTACAGACAGGCATCCATGGGCAGCTCTGTGTTGCTGGAAGACCCTGCAGCGCATGCAGATGCATTGCCCCTCCCCCACTGCAAGAGTGGTGAAAGCAGCATTGCCTTGGAGGCTGCCTCACAACAACGGCAAGTTTTAAACTTTCAATTAGCCTCTAACAGTTAAACTTAGTTGAAATATTGCCACCCACTTTGAAATAGGAAACATGAATGCCAAGTGCATGAAATATACGTTCTTGAAAATATAGTTAAGTTTGTGGGTCAAAAAACAGGAATGCTGTTGAATGCTTCATTTTTAAAACTGCTTACCATTGTATTTAGGGAGCTGTTGATGTAGTTGTAGGCTAATATGTAAAGCTGTTACGAACACTGCTTTAAGGATTAAGTAATGTCAACGTTGTCAATTCAGTTCCATGGTGTTTGTAGGAGTTTAATTCAGCGAACACCGGGCTGAGGTTAAATGCGTGTCGTGTGTGTGTGTGTATGTGTGTGTGTGCTCTCTCCCTCAGAGTGGAGTAGAGCAGCCGTGTCTGCTATCAGAGACGTCTTTAGCGTGCACTAGACGAACTCTAATGATGAGAGAAATGTTTTATATGTAGTACTAAATTGTGTCAGTGTTTCGTGAAAACGTGTTTAGAGCTGTTTGCTGCTGTTATCAATCCAGCGTTAGCAGAGTTTTTCAGTCAGCGTCTGCTCAGCTGATGTGTGTGTGTGGAGGGGGGGTGTTATCATTGTCATTTTTTTCATGTAAATTGAGGGAGCAAAAGCAGTATCGGCCACAAATATCGGCCCAGGAAAATCGGCAGTCCATAATCGGTCATCGGCTAAGGTTGTTGAAAAAAAATCTGTATCGGCATCGGCCCTAAAAAATCCATATCGGTCAATTCCTAGTGCTGATGTTACATCTTGGGGTATGGTGGCTCTGACTCATTGGCTTTTATGGGCTGCAGATGGGCAGGAGTGTGACAGACCAGACGTCAATGAGCAGTAGTTCTTTGGGTGAAAAAGCATTGCTGGTACCAGAGGCCAGGGGAGAATGGCAAAAGGGGTTCGAGATCATGGAAAAGCAATAGTAACTCAAGTAACTGTATGATACAGCTGAGGTATACAGAAGATCATTTCTGAATGCACAACACCTCCAATCTTGAAGCAGAGAAGCTACAGGTGCAAACGACCACATCGCATTACACTCCTGTCAGCTATTAACAGAAAATACAACAATCTGCACTGGCTTGTCAATATTGGATGAGAGAAGATTGGAGAAATATTATCCTGGCCAATGATGGCTCAATTTTTTCTACAGCTTTTAGATGGTTGACAGAATTTGGAATAAACAACATGAAAGCATGGACCAATCCTGCCTTGTGTCAACATATATATATTTACGTATTGACTGTGCCAATCCCTTTATGACCTCAGTGCACCCAACATCTGATGGCTACTTCTGGAAAGATAATATGCTGTCAAAAACCTTAAAACATTATGTTCACTGTACTTCAGTCGCCTCCACAATCACCAGATCTCAATCCAACAGAGCACCTTTGGAATATAGCTGAATAAGTGATTTGCAGCCTGCAAAGCTGCAGCAACTGCATGATGCATTTATGTAAAAATGGACCAAAATCTCAGAGGAATGTCTAAGCACCATGTTGAAACAATTCCATGATGAATTGAGGCATATCTAAGGCCAAATGAGGTCCAATCGATAGTGACAAGTTGTGTCTATAAAGTGTCGAGTCAGTGTAAGTTTTCATTTAAAGATAGTTAAATGTGTAAACAAAGACCTGGATGGTAAATAGTGCATTGGTTCTGTAAAAAAAAAAACTTATCCCAGGACTGTCACTCATATTTGACAACATTAAAACACCAGGCTATTGCACCCAAGCATAAATGGGCAGATTGGCTTGCTTAAATCTTCATTAACAAGAGGGAGCAAAAGCAGCAGAACTGCTCAGCTGCCCATATATTTGTTTATGATCTAGCATCTTGGCAAATTGTTGGGTTGGCACTAGGTTGAAATAGGACAACAGATGAACAGAACACTATAGTACATGTGTTATGAAGCAAAGAGAACATCACAGGAACACAGATGGCAGCAGGACAGACTTCTTTTTCCATAGCTCCTTGTCTATATCTTCAGACCTGTGACACAACATGAAGTACTCGAGTATGTGAGGGAGAACAAGAACAACAGAACTGTATAAACTTCAAAAGGAGGGTCAGGCTGGATCAGGGAGTCACAGATCCATATTACTGTTACATATGCTTTCAGTGCAGGAACTAAACACAAACGTAATTTTGGGAAATTCCATATCAGTGGGGACATCTGTTTAAGTAAGTAGCATAGAAAGACCACTGTTATAGATCCCCTCCATTCAAATATGTGACATGGTAGACTACTATTGAAGAAATATGCCCAGTGTTACGCTCCAAGATGAGGGGTTGCTGTCATATCAGGATGAAAATCGATGCACACTGGCAGAATAAATGGGCCAATCACTCAGACGGTCAGTCATATTGAGCTGATGGTAACTGTCCACTGGGTCATAACAGTTAAGAGACACACGAAAGAGTGAATCTTACATGACATATGAGACTATGGATGCCTCTGTGCATTACAAGTGTGTGTCTCAGTGTGCATGCAACATGGGTGCTAGGGTTTATTACATGACTAGGTGTCCTTGTGTGCTAGTTGAATGTATCATAAAACAATCATTATAGTTCATCATTCACATTCAATTTTTAAAGATTAACAACCCCGAAATGTGTAAAGACCTTGCTTGTGCATATTGATATTAATGTGTGGTAGTGCAATAAATGACTCAAACATTCTTGATAGCAATTATGTCAGGATTTTTTTTCCGAGACATCACTCATCAATGCAACTGCAAGGATATGTAAGGGCCCAAGTTCAGTCCACATTAAACTTTGAACTTTTACCAATACAGGGTTTCTTCCTGATCATCCTGTTATATGATTAGATACATTATTATTTTTATTGATGTGATTTTCCTGTTGTTTAGAATGAAAAGGCTGAAAAATTGATTACAGGTAGTATGCCTGGCACAAGTCTTAGCAAGCAGCACAGGTGTCTCTCCTATTTTCCACCTAAAGCAAAACATATTTTTACACCTGGTGCTAATATTGTTTCTGCAGCAAAGGTTATTGCACCCTCATTAATGCCATGGGGTGTAATTCATTTAAGATATGGAGTAGTCAGGGGTAAAGCTGGTGCGCTGTTCTATTTGGGACACAGAAAACAACTGTGCCTCAGACCATCTAAAGGCTGAAGTCTGCAGCATATGTTTGGGACAGTTGGAGGATGAATCAGAAAGATGAACCCACATTGATAGCCTCACAATGCACTTTTACAAAGCTTGTTTCATATATATGATACACAACAGCTCTCCTTACCTGTAATTTGTTCAACTTATGCTCTCAGTAGGACAGAAAGCTGAGAAATGGCACAGCTCAGTATGTTTACAAGCACCCTGTGTGTACAATAGCCACTGTTCACTTCTTCACTCAGTTAAAGGCAGAAGCTCACACTCTCAAAAGCCCTCATGTAACAGGGAGTTAAATGTAATATGATGTTTACATGTTGATATAAATTTGGTAACAAAAATTGTGCCCACAGATTTTCACTTGTCTCTTTGTGAGTTTAATGCACACATAAAGAATAAAAGTGGTAGTAATTTATAAACAAACCAAGAATAAATCAAGACACATATGTTGCACGCTTGGACACAATAACAGGGTTTCCAGACGGGCATGGGTTTTCAACATCAGTTTTACTCAAACTATACAGAAACACAGCATGCCAGCTTAGCGTGGCTGCGAACTCAGTCTACTGAGATGGTGCGTGCACCCACACATCCTCACACAGCATAAAATGTCCTTCGACACATAACTCAACAGTTATCCCTGAAATAATCTGCACACTCACATTGTCAACATCACAACATGGCAGGGTAGAGGTGGTTACACTCCTAAATTTCTCTGCAAACTTGTGTTGCTACCTGTTTACATTGTTTTCACACTTTTGCTCACCTGGAAATACAGAAACACAGCATGTCAGCTTAGCATGGCTGCGAACTCAGTCTACTGAGATGGTGCATGCACCCACACATCCTCAAGAACCCCCCCTAAGCTGTCCAAAGTGCCTGACCCCAAATATACCTTATAAAAAATATTAACCCTGCTTCAGTGCCAGAATATTTATCACCATAACCATTAACAAGGGATGTACAAATTAACACAAAAATATAACATGAAAGTGGGGGATGTCTGTGTCCATAAACACGTCAGATATTGTCCTCACACATGCCTGGCATTACTGTAGGTCCCACACATAAAATAAAAACACTGCTCTGAGCAGTAGTTAAACATCGAGCTTAGCTGAGAACAACCTTTCACTATTATGGTTTATAACAAGTCACTGTCTTCAAGTTTTATGGTGTGTTCACACTGAATGTGACTTTGCGACCAAGATCTCGTCGCGAACCCAAGTCCTGTCGCCTGTACTTAGCTCTATATGTTAATCTTCATAATGGCCAAAAGCCATGCAAAACTTGGGGGCTGATTTATATGACCACAGGCACCTCAGCTTCCCCTCTACCTGTTTCTAAGGTCACTTTCACAGCTAACAGGTTTGGTCCAGACTAGTCAAAGTCTTTTTTTTTAAGTTTCATTGATTGGGGCTGGTGTGAAAGCTCATACAAACTCTGGAGCAGACTTAAGAACCAAACTCTGGTTTACAAAAAATGGGAGTCTCAGTTCCCTTCCAAGTGGACCAGTGATGGTTGTAGGTGTGAAAGTCATCTGAGCCAAACATGGACAAAAAGAAGAAGGTAAACCAAAAACCATCGTGGCTTGAATTTGGCTAAATACAACAACAGAAAACAAGCTATCATAGCATTCACTGACAATATCACCCAATGTACTACTGAGCTGCTTCAAGCTAAACAGTGTTATTACTTGAAGCTAGATATTTATTTCCAGGTCATAGTGCAACAATAGGCTTCATGGTAAAAACAAAGGCCACAGCCATAATCCCATTTAGTGGCAGGTGGCTATATAACATAGCATTTGACAAACTTTAGCCCACTTGACAAAGTGCAGTGTGGAAGAAAACCAAACCAAGTGAAAAATAAACCAATGTCACAACTTCCCGGGGCTGGGCAATATGTAGAGAGTTTAGAGATGTATCAATATATTTTCGAACAAGATATGGTGTAAGACCATAGTGTCTACATTGATATGATTTATGTTGCGTATATTTTCACGAGTCACCATTTAGTCTACACACTTGCTCTTTTTTCACCCCACCTTTCTCTCTCTCTGAAATTTGAGGAAACTCAAAAGCCCACCCCTCCCGCGATTCACAACACCAAAGTGAGAACATGGAGGCCACAACTAGCAGGAGTAACGCTTTCAAAGAGTCAGCTGGTAAAAAGAAAATACTGGCTGAATTACATGGATATAATTCGATTTTAAGACACAGATCAATGTTTGTTGTAGAGAGTGCCGGAAACATGTTGCATCTAAAGCAGGGCAAATCTTTATCATTTACAGCAGCGCCACAGAGTGCTCTAGGAAACTTTGGTCGATGACCCAAAGTGTAAAAGCTTTGCAGACCCCGTACCAAAACATTGCACACTGCAAGTTTCGTTATCCTGCCATAAGCCACATGAAAGAAAAGGTAAAAAGTGTGGTGATATCACCAAGACAGCGGCGTACCACCACACTATTTATTTAAATATCTAAGTGAAATATGCATGTGGTTTAGGGTGTAAGAGTAACTTGAGCTTTTCTTTCAGCTTTTATCTTTGCTGCCTTTGAGTATTTAACCAAACACCATGAACTCCTAATGAAAATTGGCATTTATCTGCAAAAAGCTTCAATGGGATGCTTCATTGTCTACAGATTAAGGTCAGTGCTTATGGTATGCTTTGACTGTGAGTGCTCTGTATATATAACAGGTTTGTGAACATGCTAACAGCTTTAAGAGGTGGCCATTGAGTCACACAACACCTATTCTGCACTGAGAAAGGGCAGTCACTGTGTTACACATAATGGTAAGGTAATGCTATGTTTAATATTCTCCCACCTGTAATCCTTTGCAATATTTCTTCTATAACATAGCTTTTTTTTAACATGCCTATGAATACAGATTCAGACAGTTTGTACTGAAATCTAGTAATTTTCAGTAAGTCATATTATTACCACAGGTTGCCACAACTTGAAATGGCCCATTTCACACACAATAGTCTCTCACAGACACACTACCATAAAAGCATAAGATCTTGTCTGAAAGCTAAGCTGGGTTGAGACTGGTTAGTGCTTAAATGAAAGGCTGCCCGAGAGAACCAGCTGCTTTCTTATTTATTACCTATTCAATTTTTTATGTGCCTGTTTGTGTTGTAGTATAAATATATCCTGATATCCTCAAACCAAGCCAAATACAAGAGTTGTGGCCGCAGCTTGTCATAACATGTAACATCTGTTTTGTGGTCATTCTATGGGAATGCCTGCTTGCCCAGTTTCAAAGCAGGGTTGGGCCTGGTTAGTACTCCAACCACCCTCACCCACTAAAACTTTGCTTTATAAAACTTATGTTTATCTCTGTAAAAAAAAAGCCGTAGCAAAGGGTAAACATGTGGTAAAGTGACCAGGGACTAATACAAAAGAAGTAAATCAACAGTTAGTTTCTCATCCCTTCTTCAATTTATAATTTGTATTGATACCATTTTTTCCATAAGTATCTGAATGAAAATATTGTCCATGCCATATGGTGAAAAAGACAATTTCAGTAACCCTAAAACCCAGCCAGATTTTAAATAGACAAGTAATTTGTGTTAACCAGGTTAGTTTTTTTTTTTTTTTTTTTTTTTTTACAATTCACGTAGTTGTCTTTTATTAAAATATATGTTTTGTAGTGATCCCCAAAATATTGCTAATGCATTGCAGTAAATACATTTTAAAATCACCATCTGACCCTTGCCTACACTTTAAATTAACCATTCATGGTCACATGTGGGTGTGTAGAGGGTGGGGTGTGAGTTGAATCCACCAACTTTTCAGGTGGACTGTGATTTTAAAGGGAAAAGTGCTTGCAGGAGTGCGCAATGCTAGGTTTATAAATCAGATTATTTTTTGGCTCACGCCATTTTCAGCTTTTGGGCACATGTTCACTTTTAGTATGTATTCTACACAATGTTTTATAAATAAGGCCCCAGGACATTTTCTTGTTCCCATACTGATAAAAGGTAAAGACACTAATTTCCTTGAAGGTCACATTTCAGGAAAACAAAACTTGAAGCTCAGTGGTCAAGTCATTCTGATATGAAACGTAATTTCTGTCCTCTTTTCCTTTTATTCATTACCTATTGGTGCATTGCAAGTCCTTCAAAGTTGTAGCAGGTTATTCAGACAGGGAGTAAAGTAACCTTCGTGTAAGCCGAGGCAAAGTAAAGGCATAAAAAAAGGCAGTTTATTGAGAAGAGCTCTTGTTCTAAATGTTTGCCATGACCTGTTACTTATGCAGAAAAATCAGTTTAACTTGAACTCCAGAAAAGTGAAAATTGTCCCACTAACAAGAGGATTACTAGATGCTAGTATGTCAACAGTATTAAACTGCGTATTTTAAAGAAAAAAATATTCCGAAGCTATACCTAGTACCATTTTATCATGTTTTTAGACCACACTCATGTTGTAGGGAACCACTTCAATAAAAAATTAATACAAACAGAACTTTATCAATATGCACTCAATGTAAGTAAAGCCAAGTAATTTAATTCTTAACATGTAATTCAGTTCCATTCATTTTGAGTTAAGATTCAATAGTTAGAGATCAATCACCGTTAAACTTTATAACCCATGGACTTCCCTCGTTTTCTTTCTATTTATTCATCAAAACACAGAAATTTGTGCTTTGAACTTAAAGAAATCGAGTTGAAAACTGTTTCAGTCTAAACAGGATTACAGTGACTCTGTTATTTAGTTTCATGGAGTCATGGTGGTATGAAAACCTCCACTGGCTTGAGGCATCTTTCAAGATATTTCAAGTTTTAATTTGCATTATTTTCATATAAATCTGACACTAATATTAATAGTTATGTGGTAGGAAGTGGGCACTCATGGGTTTCTACAGAAATTGTGATTAAACTTAACAAATATGCACTGAAGTTCAAAACTTGAATACATATTTCTGAACTGCTCAATCAAAAATTAAACTGACAGAGGGCCATGAGTTAACTTTCTGCCACTTATTTTAAACCTCTTTATCTACTTTAAGTTTGGGATGACAGTAATGAGAAGGGGCCAGAAATAAGGGAGCAGTGAAGGAGAAGGAGACAGGAAGAAACTTGTGACAAGTAGTAATTAAATTGGTCCTTAGCCTAACATTACCGAGGTCGAAGAGCCGTGGGTGAAGAAAAAAATGGAACTAATGATTGTCAAGCTGAGCCCACACACTTTGAGATGTTTTAAGATAATCTTGCCACAAGAAGTTGAAGAACTTAAAGCCCCACTATGTAAGATTCTGGCTTTCAGCTCTCTAGGGGCCTCTATGGACTTGGGTGTAACTCTACTGTCGTAAAACAGAGCACCTCACACTGTTTACATAGAGAGGGAAGAGAAGCGAGCCGACAGGACATCCCGAGAGACAAATAAACCGTGTGGACTGATAAGGTACAGTCTGATCATGTTTTTTTTTTTTTTTTTTTAATAAATCATCATGTACTTACAAGTCCAACAATAACAGGGCCAAATCATCATTAGTCGGACATCCCTCCTCGCCTTTCAGCGCACACCAGCAAGTGAACGCCGGGCCAATGTTTATCCCTGTCTGAGCATTTAGCTTGTTACTCTCCTGCTTTCTCCTTTTTTGTCTCCACCGATTGAACTTTTTTTTCCTTCGGGTTTTTCGCTGCTTCCTCCATGATAACAACTCTACATTAAGCTTTCTTCTTCTTCTTCTTGTTTAACAGCGGGTGGCATCCAACATCAGAGGAGCATTACCGCCACCTACAATGCAGGAGTGTGAGCCAGAGGTCCCTATTTCCATTAGGAAAATAAGTGCTTATTTACTTTAAACTAAATTCTGTTCATTAAATCTGTTTCAAAAATTCAAACAACGCTTTATATTCTCCTTTTCCCAATGTTTAGCTTTCGCCTCGAGGGGGAAGTGATGTATGCCGTAAAGCAGTCAAAGCAGTAAAAGTTTGTAGTTTTTTAGTGTGGAAGTGTTCCTACCATCCACATCGAAGTTACATTGTGCCAATGAAGGCAATACAGACCCCCTCAGACCATGACAGAGGTGTCATTCAACCTGTTGTAAGGTGATGTACCATCATGATGACTCTAGAAACATTATTTTAGGGAGGAAAAGCTACATAGTGTTGGTTTAAGATTCTCAAAACATAAAAAAACAAAGCCAAAAATCCAGAAGATTGAGGCTGCTTTTTGAGCTATATTATATTTAGATTATGAGTAGAATCCCTAACATTTTTATATCTTGCATATTTATACAAGTAGCAAAGTCAAACAGTTAGAACATTTGCAGCATCACCTTCAAATCAGCACATGGAGATAACGATGGTCCCTCTTGAGCCGGTTATAACAAATTGCACCAGTCTGGTTGGTCTGGAGTGTCCCATACTGTAGCCCTTATACATCCATCTGGCTCCTCCTGTTCAGCTCATGTTGCAGCTGAGATTTTGACAGCACAATATAGGATGCAGCCAGTTTCTCCGACATAACCATCACTCAGATGTGACTGTAGAAGAGCTTTTAGGAAGACTTGATAAAGATGAAATACATACTGAGCTATGGGGGATGCATTCCCAAAATGAGCACATAAATATTATGATGTGCAATATTCTTAGAGAAAAAGTTAATTGTAGATCAGAATAGTTAAGAAGAACTTTACCTTAAAAAAGTGAATGTTTATCATGGACACAGCAGGGCATTTCCTTTCATGCTTGGTGATACATTTGAAGCTTATATTGTTCCATCTTTGGCCTGCATGTCGGCACATGAGTTGGTAGCACTGCTGTACTGAAGTAAAAAGGATCTAAGATAGATTCCTAGTGTATGTGGAGTTTTAATGTTCTCCCTGCATGCACGGGTCCTTTAGTTCTTTCCTGAATATCTCAGAAAAAAGTTGACCTTTTTGATTAACCCTTCATGCAGGTGTCTAAAATAAAGCATACATCCCAAGAAATCTCGAGAGCTTAAGGGTCGTCTTTAGGAGCGGTGCAAATTGATTTGGTGTGGAGCCCAGTTGCCGTCCCTGATTCATTCCTGATGCATGTATCATTCCTGGATGCTTCAATGAAAAATAGCACTTGAATATGAGCGATAACATATTTCATACAATATTCTTTGAGTGAAGTGTCACAGTATACGGAAAGGAATTAAATAAACCATCCGAATTCTGACCAAACAGCCCACTGTGTTGATCATAAAGTCGCCCGGTGCACACTGATTTAAAGAGAATGAGAGCTGACACTCTGATTGGTTAGATCTGTTATACCAAAAACCCAACCATGTATCATCAAGGCACATCACACGTCCTCTTTGTGTCCTACACCTGGCTTTGCACTGAGAACATGTGGGCCTATCCTTAAAATAGCAAAGTATAGATCAACATGCCCCAAACTGCTGTGTTCCACGCACTTTTGACGATATGCTTCATGCCGTCAAAATATGTCCCTAAATCTTTTTCTTTCCCACAAAAGAAAAAGAAGAGATGGTCTCCATCCTCTTTACATTGACATTTTTTTGTGCCATTTAATCATGCACATGTGGACAAAATTGTTGGTACCCTTCCGTCAAAGAAAGAAAAACCCACAATGGTCACAGAAATAACTTGAAACTGACAAAAGAAATGATAAATAAAAATTTAGCGAAAATTAACTAATGAAAATCAGACATTGCTTTTGAATTGTGGTTAAACAAAATCATTAAAAAAAAACCAAAATAATAAACGTGGCCTGGACAAAAATGATGGTACTCCTAGAAAAGATTGAAAATGATTTGACCATAGGGTCATGTTAAACTAATGTGTGTCCTGTAATTAGCATCAGGTGTCTTAAAGCTTGTAATTAATCAGTCTGCCTATTTGAAGGGTGAAAAGTAGTCACTGTGCTGTTTTGTAACATGGTGTGTACCACGCTGAACATGCACCACAGAAAGCTAAAGAGAGAGTTGTCTCAGGAGATTAGAAAGAAAATTATAGACAAGCATGTTAAAGGTAAAGGCTATAAGACCATCCCCAAGCAGCTTGATGTTCCTGTGACTACAGCTGCACATAATATTCAGAAGTTTAAGGTCCACGGGACTGTAGTCAACCTCCCTGGACTTGGCCGCAAAAGGAAAATTGATGACAAATTGAAGAGACGGATAATACGAATGGTAACCAAACAGCCCAGAACAACTTCCAAAGAGATTAGAGGTGAACTCCAAGGTCAAGGTATTACAGTATCAGATCACACCATCCATCACTGTTTGAGCCAAAGTGGACTTAATGGAAGGACACCACTGTTGAAAGCAAATCATAAAAAAGTGAGACTGGATTTTACCAAAATGCGTTGACATGCCACAAAGCTTCTGGAAGAATGTCCTTTGGACAGATGAGACAAAACTGGAGTCTTCAAACCTAAGACAGCTGGAGCAGTTTGCTCACGAGGAGTGGGCTAAAATACCTGTCAACAGGTGCAGAAGTCTCGTTGAGAGTTACAGAAATCACCTGATTGCAGTGATTGCCTCAAAAGGTTGTGAAGCAAAATATGACGTTAAGGGGACCATCATTTTTGTCCAGGCCAGTTTCTTTTTTTTTTTTTTTTTTTAAATGATTTTGTTTAACCACAATTCAAAAGCAATGTCTGATTTTCATTAGTTAATTTTCGCTAAATTTTTATTTATTATTACTTTTGTCAGTTTCAAGTTATTTTAGTGACCATTGTGGGTTTTTCTTTCTTTAACGGAAGGGTACCAACAATTTTATCCACGTGTGTAAATGCACATGACATGCAGCGTTCCCCATACTCCTCAGTTAATATACAAAAAGATTCAGCTGCTGTTTTGTTCATTTTCACTGAAAATTTCAAGTTAATGCTTTGCTCAACTTTTAACCAAACATTTTCCTATACCTTGGCACCAATGACTGCACTTCAGTCATAGCTAGCAGTGAACTAAAAGATGCCACTTGTTGGAGACCTATAATTGTTGTGCTTGAATACCCAGTTTTCAATATGTTACACTCAGTGTGACTGTGGATCATGTGGTTTTATCCTTTAGTAAGGCAGTCTCATTATTCAATAGGCATACCTTGTATGCTTTTGTTTTACTTAAATCACATGACAAATTCCAACCATAAAAAGTAGAGGCAAATGCGGAAGTGAAAAAAAAAAAAGAAGAAAAAGAACAGCCAAAAAGAACAAAACAAAACAAAAAAAAACAATATCATTTTGAGTCTGAGTGCCAAAACCCCCAAAATTTACAGCCTTTTTTTATAAATTGTGACTTTCAGAAAAAAAATAGCACAGAAATAGTCTTGCCACATTAATTCTCAAAATTATCGTTGATGAAATGCCAATACTAAGATTTATCTACCGTTAAAGATGTAGATGCTTTGTTCCCATCTTCACCTGTGTCCAATGGTGCTTTTGCACAAGATTATGTTGCACCTTCTTTTTTTTGCTATGCATAAGGGTTTCAGATGCCACTTCACATCACACAGTATGGCCTACTCCTTGTCCACACTGGATCTCTTAAGTATTTATCACTATGCCCTGTGTTTCACCTGGGAGAGAGTATATTTAGAGCTTTTATTATACATGTGGAGAAAAGAAGTATAGTGCTTTGTAATGAGTAGGCTTGTCAATACACAGCTAACTTTAGGCCAAGTAAAGTGTCTGTCCCATGTTGAAAGTGAAAGAAAAGGCCAAGTGGGGGCTGGATGAAAGAGAACAGCAACATGGACAATTAGAGACGGACAAGTTTACAACGAAACCTGTATTACCCTGAGTACCGTATTTTCCGGACCACAAGTCGCTCCGGAGTATAAGGCGCATCAGTCAAAAAAAGCATCATGAAGATAAAAAAACATATATAAGTCGCACCAGACTATAAGTTGCATGTAGGTGGTTGCCTTGTATAAAGCGGTAACACCAAGAAGGTCCACTGTGTCCTTTCCATTGGCATTGCTGTTAACCAATACATCCACCAGGGGAGTCTCGAACAAATCTGTCTCGCACAGACCTCCACTTCTCCTTCGCTAACCGCCAACTGTCTCCTCCCAGCTGTTTTTTTAATTTATTTTTTTTTATTATATATATATTTTTTGCATTTGTTTGTCCTGGTGTCCAGGCGAAGTAACATCATGCAGATGTTTGTAATTTCTAATTAACTCACAGAGTTTCTCTTCAAAAAGTCCGCCATTATTATTTCTTCTTCATGTCTCACATGGCTACCTCATGGGTAGTAACAGCAACACTGCCCAGCGGTTTCCAGCTGTACTGCTCTGCTTTGCCCATATCCATAAGCTTTATGGAAACGTGCAGAAAAATGGACGAAATGAACCTAGAGCATGGACAGGAGGTTCTGTCCGTATCCGGATCCGTCTTTAACAGTTGAGCATAAATGATCCCATCTGTGGACTCGTTCCTCCAGCTCTGGCCATCATGCTTTCGGCCCGCGATTAGCTTTCTTCATGGTCTTCATTGGAGTAAGAGTAACCTCTGCTTTTGGCCAGTTCCTGACGAGTTTCTTACTCACTCCAGACTTTATTTCTGCTCGATTACCTTTGCATATTTTACTAACCTGCAGTTTGTTAGAGTAGGATTTTCATTCTGGAGGCATTTTGTTTATGTATAGCCTAGCCTAGAGTGCCCTCTCGCGGCTGTAGATGGTAATGTTTACGCCTTGGTTCATGTCTGTCAGTTAACGTTTAAAAACATGTTAAATTACTGTATGTATATTTTGATATATAAGTTGCACCTGATTATAAGTCGCAGGACCAGCCAAACTATGAAAAAAAGAGCGACTTATGGTCTGGAAAATACAGTAATCCATGCACTCACATATAACGATAAAGGAAGAGTTACTCAGGGAAGCTCAGGTAATATTTGCATTTTACATTTCTCATTTAATGAGAGAGTCACTGGGCTGCAGTACAGCCCTGGAGTCAGGCTGTACTTTTTAGCCTGGGTTAATGTAGCACTGAGACAGGTGAACATTTGAAAGATGAATAAAGGACATTCTTCATAATAATTTCAGTTTTAATGTTTTAGTGTAGCAGCAGTTTGGCCTATTTTGATGATGACTGACAAAGGGAGGACTTCAAAAGCAGTGCAAACATCCCAGATAAACCATTTCCCCATATTTGCTTAATCTAAATCACTAAGGCAACAGCTTTTTGAGGACACCCTTTGGTTCATTGTTGGGAACTACTTATAAAACACTGAACCATCTTAAGCATGAGCAACATCCAGCAAAGTATTTCCAACAGAGACGATAGCCAGAGTGAAGAATCCAACCCTTTTATTGGAGTTCTGATGTTGCTGGAGCCCTTTGGTAAAATTATTTTTACTAAAACTCTGTGAACCTGCCCTTAAGCAAAGATGCTTTCAAGAGCAGCTTTTCTGCATTTTCACTGATAAAAAAAATCACCAACACACCACCATGAAAAGTAAAATATTGAGTGACCTTTACTGTAGAGACCAAAAGAACTAAGACATTTAATGAATGGGTTCATAAGGTTATTGAGTCAACATGGACACCATAAAATAGTTTTTTTGAGGTTCCTGTACCTCCTTAAAACTTTACACTGTGATGATTAAGACTCCAGCTTGACTTGGAAAGGCTCTATGACCCAAGCCCAGGTATCAAACAAATTTAGAAATTGGGTCTGTCCGCAGTAACAATGTTGGTACAACTCCTGCACACAAGCAGGTTGCTCATGAGTACAGCTCAATGTTAATCCTTAAACCAAGGCAGCCACACCCCAACCACACAGGATGCATCTATATAAACAAATAAGGATCGACCGATACATCGGCTGGCCGATATATCAGGCCGATATTTGCGTTCTTTACTTGAATCGGCATCAGCCGATTCGCGCATGGGTTCGCCGATGTATTTTCCTGTGGCATGATTTACAGACAGGCATCCATGGGCAGCTCTGTGTTGCCAGAAGACCCTACAGCACATGCAGACGCGTTACCCCTCCCCGACTGCAAGAGTGGTGAAGGCTGCTTCACAACAACGGCAAGTTTTAAACTTTCAATTAGCCTCTAACAGTTAAACTTAGTTGAAATATTGCCACCCACTTTGAAATAGGAAACATGAATGCCAAGTGCATGTAATATACGTTCTTGAAAATATAGTTAAGCTTGTGGGTCAAAAAACGGGAATGCTGTTGAATGCTTCATTTTTAAAACTGCTTACCATTGTGTTTAGGGAGCTGTTGATGTAGTTGTCGGCTAATATGTACAGCTGTTACGAACACTGCTTTAAGGATTAAGTAATGTCAACGTTGTCAATTCAGTTCCATGGTGTTTGTAGGAGTTTAATTCAGCGAACACCGGGCTGAGGTTAAATGCGTGTCGTGTGTGTGTGTGTGTGTGTATGTGTGTGTGTGCTCTCTCCCTCAGAGCGGGATGGAGCAGCCGTGTCTGCTATCAGAGACGTCTTTAGCGTGCACTAGACGAACTCTAATGATGAGAGAAATGTTTTATATGTAATACTAAATTGTGTCAGTGTTTCGTGAAAACGTGTTTAGAGCTGTTTGCTGCCGTTATCAATCCAGCGTTAGCGGAGTTTTTCAGTCAGCGTCTGCTCAGCTGATGTGTGTGTGTGGAGGGGGGGTGTTATCATTGTCATTTTTTTCATGTAACTTGAGGGAGCAAAAGCAGTATCGGCCACAAATATCGGCCCAAGAAAATCAGCAGTCCATAATCGGTCATCAGCTAAGGGTGATGGAAAAAAATCTGTATCGGCATCGGCCCTAAAAAATCCATATTGGTCGATCCCTATAAACAACTATATACCGATATCTTCCAATTGCTTTTGTACGAAGCCTAATGTGTGTTCATCTGTGTCTGTATTTTGAAGGTCTGTGTATTTGTTTCTTTTGTCTTTAGCCAAGTAAATGAAAAGCCTTCCACTGCTTACAAAGTATGGTTGGGGCTGGTTGATAAGTTTTAGTTAGTTCCTGGATTGGGCTTGTCTATGGATGTGATAAGGACCCAACTGCAGATCAACACAAAAATACTTATTAAAGCTGCAGTAGGCAGAAAGCCAGAAACTGGTTGATTTTTGAGTCTCATGTGAGTTAGGTTTCTTTCGTCTCCGCCCTGAGCCCCTCCTACCAGACAAGCATGCGCACACAGCATACAGCGCACAAAGAGTCGCTATCAAGCCGCAGCTGGAATTCAGTGGTCCACTTAGCACAATTTTGAGTAATGACCGAGTCAAGCTTCAACCGTACTCTTTACTAACGTTTAGCAGACGGCTAAACTGTTAGCAGCATTCAACTTACCGGTACCCTGGCTCTGAGTCTGTCCCTCCGCTCCGGGGCAGCGGGCCCCTTCCACTCCACCGTGACTCCCCCCTCTTCTCTCTCACCGGTATCAAGTCTGTCCCTCCGCTCCGGCTCCACCGTGGCGCTCTCTCATTCTCTCCCTCTCCTCTCTCACTGGTAGCCTGTCTTTGTCTGAGTCTGTCACTCTACTCTGGGGCAGCGGGCCCCTCCCGCTTCACCATGAAGCTCTCTCTATCTCCCCCCTCTTCTCTCTCACCGGTATCAGGTCTGTCCCTCCGCTCCGGGGCAACGGGCCCCTCCCGCATCACCGTGGTGCTCTCTCTCTCTCTCTCTCCCTCTTCTCTCTCACTGGTAGCCTGGCTCTGTCTGAGTCTGTCCCTCTGCTCCGGGGCAGCAGACCCCTCCCGCTTCACCATGAAGCTCACTCTCTCTCTCCCTCCTCTTCTCTCTCACCGGTATCAAGTCTGTCCCTCCACTCCGGGGCAGCGGGCCCCTCCCGCATCGCCGTGGTTCTCTCCCCCTCCCTCTTCTTTCTCACCGGAAGCCTGGCTCTGTCCCCCCGCTCTGGGGCAGCGGGCCCCCCCCCCCGCCCAGTTCTATGCCCTCTACCCTGGGCCCGGAACAACAGACTCGTTTGTCCCCCGCCCCCTGTCGGCGGGCGTGTAGGCAGTTGTAGCCAATGCTGGAATAGCTATTTTACCTGGTGCACCGCCCGCCATTGCCGCTTGCTCTCGCCTTCTGCCTGCAGCATGGGAACGCGCATATGCAGTAGAACAGCCAATAGGAACGCAGTGGTCTGAGCTGACCTTTGATTGGTTGATGCATATCGTCCCGATACTGATTCTTTAGAGGCTGAACACAGAGCCATGGTGAGGTGCGGAACCTATTGCTTGTCTCAGACCACTTGGCTGACATTGTGCTTGGAGGATATAATAAAATTTTTTCCTGGTTATACTAAAACAATGTTGCCTACTGCAGCTTTAACTAAAAAGCTCAAAAACCCCAAAACTAATCCTTTACAAAAATGACGCCAAGCAGCTCAGTTCCACCCATAATTTGTGACTTCCACCCAACATTATAGTCCTATATTATATTTATATTATATTTATACGCACATTGTGGAATGAAAAATATCCAATCTGAAAAAAGTGTGATTATTGTTGACATAAATATCATCCAGTAGAGTGACCTAGTTAGTAGTGGGTCTTGTAACTTGTACAGATGTTAGTGTTGTGCGTGCTGCAGCACGTCCAGTGGCCGGTGTCACCAGCCTGTCGGTCGGAGCAAAGCCATGGCGTTTCGGTGCATGGTACGTATGATCTATGTGGAAATTGAGGGTTAGGTTTTTACACACACACACAGACTTCTGCTATGACGGACTATTTCCGTGTTGACATTATCAGCAGAACAGTGCCAGGCTTTCTCCATTGGCAAAACTTCCTCCTCTCCGCTGTGCCTGTGAGCAGAACTGTGCATGCACAGCTTTCAGTGCTCTGCATGTAACCAATCGGATGGTGCTGTGGGTGGGACAAAGTAGAGAAAGATAGAGTGGCGTGGAGAACTCCTCCCCTGGCAATGCAAGGGAAGCTGTGAAATGTAGTGACATAGGCTTCAAAAACTTGACGTCAGTTTGCAAATAAACTTCAATTCCCATAATGCGGTAAATGAATGGGATTTGCCATTATAAACTTAAATGTTTTTTGTGACATCAATCTGGATCGGATCAGCACCAAAATGTATTGGCTTCTTCCTTGGACCAAACCACACCTCTGGTAAAATGTTCATGTAAATCCATCCAGTAGTTTTCGCGTAATCTTGCTAACAGACAAACAGACAAATGAACAAACAAACTAGAACAAACTAGAAAAGCGCTCAGAGAGTGCAGACCTCCACCAAGCAGCTTCGGTCCACTTTGGTGAAAATGGTCCTATCTGGCAATGTTAAAGAATCCTTTAGAAAAATTCCTGGATCCAGACGGTGATCCGGATCACCCCCAAAATTTAACTAGTTCTTCCATATCCTATTTCTGACAATTCCTGAAAATTTCATCCAAATCCGTTCAGAGCTTTTCAAGTTATTTTGAACACAGACAAACAAACAGACAGATAAACGCCGGCAAAAACATAACCTCCTTGGCGGAGGTAACAGACAGACAGACAGACAGACAGACAGTAAGGTTCCTGGTAAAAACATTACCTCCTTGGCGGAGGTTACAAACAAACAAACAAACAATCAGACAGACCCTGGCGAAAAACAAAACCTCCTTGGCGGAGGTTATAAAGTAACAAAATAAAACTGGCGAAACAAAGAAAGACAAACACTAGAAACTAAACTCAAAGTACAAATCACGATCACTACAAAAGGTTCAACTGAAAAGACAAACCACAAAGTACAAACACCAGGAACACTGATGACGCTAGAAACACAAGAGACTTACTGAGGGGAGTGTGGCACATGGAAGACGAATGCCCCAACAAAGACAAAGGAAAACACAGACACTAAATACACCGGGAATGATCAAGCACAGGTGAGACAACCACACAGGTAGAGGGAATCATAATCAGAGGCACACAGAAGTGAGGACAGGAAACATCACATGGAACAGAGGGATTTCAAAATAAAACAGGAAACACAAGAGACAAGGGGTACAAGAGGTCTAAGCCAAAGAACATAAGGAAAAAAACATACTAAATATAACAGAACTAACCAAACCATGACAGTGTGAATCCAGAAACAGTTTGTAAATAGGGTGTAAATGGTCTAAATTGACTGCCATTAAGATTGTCCTTTTTGCTTCCAGTTCTACAACGGTTACAGGAAGCGGGGTTTATGTCCCATAAGCCACGTGAGGCCAAAGTTTTTCCAACAGAAACACAGGTTATGGATGTGACATGATTAGCAATTTTTCCCCTGGTGGTGGAAACTATTTTTCACCACTTGTTAGTCAGTATATTGTCCTGTGTTAATGAAATCTTGTTTGTATGATCATATAATCACAAAATCAGCAAATAAAAAGGCTAAATTAAATTTTTTGTGTTGATTGGTGCCTTATATAGCATTAAATTAAACAGTGAAAATCTTTTCATTTGATCAAATTTGTAAGTGCACTCTAAGAGTTGACTAGACCAACTGAAAGTAAATTATTGTCAGTGTAGCACCTCTGATCCTAACCTAATTGGGTAGATGAGACACTAACATCATCTAGGTTTGTGAGGAGTAAGCACCTTAATGACCCACAAAAGGAGTTGGTGATCATGAACAGGTGACAAATTTAATGCTTAACGCAAATAAATAAATATTTACAGTGGTGCAATAATAAAAATAAAACAAAATAGAGCTCTGTAAAAATAACAAACAAAATCAAAATAAATAGTCCTTAGAGTTGGGCTGTCCAACTCTGACGCTTGTTTTCGCAAGGAAAATAATATCAGGGTAATTAAGTTCAGTCCTTCAAGTACTGTATCAGTGTCAGTTTTGTTTGCTACTACCCGGGGAGGTTAATAGTGCATGAGTTTCTTATCTGGAATCAGGAAAAGTGAATCAAGCAAATCCGACGTCATCTAGGCTGGTCCCCACGGCTGGCCACACCGCTTCCAAGACCACCTCAGACTCGCTGGGCTGGGCTCGCCATCACTATGTTCATCAGAATTTCTTGCAGTACAACACAAAAAACAACCTACACAAAAAGTGCAAAATTGTAAGTTATTCTATTTCTAACATGAGACCTCATTAACTTCTTTGTTCCTTAATGTATCTTTATAATATATAACCAAAGACCAAGGAAATACTTAAAATGACAATGAAATAAATTGTTATGTATCATAACAATTAGTACTTACAACAACAAAAATAGATGAATTACTGGTTATGAATTACCCTTTCCCAAGGTATCTTTGCAAAATAAATGACTTATTTATCCTTTTAACCAGTTTTTACTCAGTATTTACCACTTTTTAAACAAGCTTTTAAACTTAACATATATCTTTTTAACTCTTTTAAACAGATTTTTTTAATATTTCACACTTTAAACATGAACATGAATTGAGTTTTCTCTGCAAATTCCCTTTTTAAAGAACTTTTCCATGACAACAGTAATTTTAAACACATTTCTGCAATATACCAAAAAATTAGTGGCATAAATCCAATAAAACAAAGTGCTTTAATATCATTAAAACAGTTGAAATGCTCTTTTATGGTTGTAACACACTGTCTGGGCTGCCTCTCTAAACAACGTTAGCATTTAGCATAGCGATTAGCATGCGCCAGCATTTGCTATAACAGGGGGACAGCATATCCTATGTTAGCGTTAGCATCCCGTGCTAACGATTAGCATCAAACACTTGCATTCACGGTCTTTTTAAACCATTAAAACTACGCAACAGTGTACACTAAAGTATAGTATTAACATTGGAAAAACCTTCTATAACTCTGATTGGTTTTATAGTAACAGCATTTGCTCTTAAATTGCTTATATAGGCAATTTTCTCCACGTAGTGGTTAGCAACACAACAGGCTAGCATTCACATGTAGGCGGTCAAACTCACCAGAGTTTCCTCTGTCATAAATAACTTAAGAGAAGTTATCTTCCTCTGGTTCACAGCTCGTTTTCTGATAAAAGAACACTTATTAACATCAACTTCAAAGATTTTGAGTGAAATGTACAATGTTTTTTTTAGTTATATGGTTTGTATACCACTTAATTCCTCATGGAAGACCGAACGCGAAGTAACAGGAAGTGACATCACACTAAGATAGAGAGTGTATAACTTTCTTCCCATGCATCTAGGCTTTGTGTCAAGCGACATCTAGTGGGGAAAAGACAAAACTGTAGATTTAGATGGCATATATGGGTTTAGTAGACCTATATTTTATATGGTTTACGTCAGCTTTGCCAGTATGGCAGCTGCCAGTGTTTTGCTTCAAAAATGCATTTGCAAAAAGCAGCGGGTGATGTCACTTACATTACAGTTATGTTTTATGCAGTCCATATCCGAGATCTATAAGATTTACATGCATCTACCCTACTCCTAAAAGTAACAAAAAGTGTCTTGAGAGTAAAAATTCTCTTAACTTATATTTTGGCACCCAAGAGATGTTGAAACCACTAGACTCTCCATACCAAGAAAATACAAAAATAATAGGAGTGGGTTGAGCCAAAAGGGTTGGCTCAACCCACTCTTGGCTAAAAATAAAAAATAGAATATGTAAATCCATGAACCAGTATGACTCGTGAACCTAAAATACCATGTGAGATTAACTCTTTATACTTACATTTCACATGCTGCATGTGTAGCACTGTAAGATGTCTTGAGGTTGAAAGTTTCTGGATGTGAATAAATGCTAAGCTGGTGCTCCAAATCACCTGAGTGTCTTATTTAGATTACCTTTAGAGTGTCACAGAAACAGTCTGAAGGTAAAGTTCATCCCATCCATCTTATAACAAATCTATAGCTTTCAACATTAATAGGCTTAACTCGGGGTAATCCAGATTTCACATCTCTGCCTCCTAAAACATGCAAATCCTGTTTTTGACAGAAGAAACAACCAGGGTGAGGGGAGGATCTTGTAAACAAGAAAAGCTTATTTTTTTCTGGAGGATTATTACAGTGCCTCGCACTTGCTCCTACTTGCAGCTGAGTAGAGGCATTAATTTATTGTTAAAAGGGTCATCTTCGGCTGGTATCATGATCGAGTTGAGGTGTCTTTGATAAAGCAAATTGGTGGTAATGAGCATCCTAGCACTAACACACAATCTGTCTGCAGATTCAGACATTGTAACCCTTGAGTTGATACTTAAATTCTTATAAGGAAAACTGCTTCCTGTGCTTTTTCAAACATGGACCTGATGCACACTCAAGCTCAATCGATTGGCACTTTTTAGATTGATTTATTTCTTTTATTCTAACATAAAGTCATCTGAGATTCCTTCTTGGCATGCACTGCTAATTACTTCATATCAGCAACTTGTATACATACTGTATGTCCAGCCTTTCTAGTCCCTTGTTTTAAACTAAGGAGTCACCTCAATCTAATTATATTTATTTAGGTTTATTAAATCAATAGTGTTGCATGTTTATGAAGGTGTGTAAGTGTTCATGAAAGATTCAATGGCTTCTTAGTTTGGGGCCAGGTATCCTATGTTGCTTTATGCAAGGAAGCCGCTTACTTTAGCAATGAATGGAAGCAAAGATCCACATGCTAAGAGGTTACCATAAGCGTTAACAACTTTTCTCCCTCATGTTATCATAGAAATGATTTAAAAGGAAAATAGTCCTACATGACTTGGTAACATGTTAGCTGAAATGATAACAAGCGTGCAAGTGATGTAATTTTTGGTAACATAAATATTCTCTAACAACCTTAAATGAACATGATCAAGTGCTGACAACAAAACCCAACAAATAAAGCTGGCAAGTAGCACACTATTACTTGCCAGCTAGTGAGGCAGGGCAACACTCCACAATATGGCATGTTGATTTTATCCTGATGTCCCATTTCATTCCTGTATGGCACAAACCTCAAATATTCAAAATCACTGCTTTTCAAGAAATGAATCAAGTACTCTACCACTGAATGAATTAATATTGCATTGCCCTGATTACATTTCAAGTTTTGTGCTTTAATTTGGTCAAAAGATCATATAATTTACTTAGCAACATGGAGAGTGATTAATAGCACTGTTGTCTCAAACAATAAAGAATTTTAAAAAATTGTATGCGCTCTGCTGCTTACATCAACATGGACTAGGAGGAAATCATGTTATCACCATTTAAGTTCATTTTGTTTTATTTTTTGAAGATTATTTTTTGGGCATTGTAGGCCTTTATTGACAGGAGAAAGAGACAGTGGATAGGCTTGTGAAAAGGGGCGAGGGAGAGTAGGGGTGGATACTCAGCAAAATGGCCACAGGCTGGATTCGAACGTATATGGGTTGTGCCTGGTTGCCCACCACTCTACCAAACCAGCATCGCATTTAAGTTCTTCTAAATCATAAACACAAATACTTGTGCCCTGATAAAAAGGAATTATAAGCACTCAGAGGAACTCTAAAACATTTAATAATGGTAAATTATATAATCAATAAAATGGTCATGAGATGCCACTGTATGCACATTGTTCTACAATAAGCCTTTTCACACTAAATACAAAAAGCAAGCCTTCAATTCAACAGTATACTCAACATCTTCACCCAGCTAAAGGAAAAAAAATAGACAAATTTGATTAAAAAGTCTTAAAACGTTTAATAGTGGCATTTATTTTCTATTTTTTTTTTTTATTGTGACATTAAATCACAGTGTTAACATTTTCATCACTGATCCTCTCTCTTTATAGTTTTTTTTTTTTTTTTTTTTTTTAAGGAGGAAGAGCCAGTAAAAATCTTAACACTTCCGAAATAGAATATTAATGAATTTACAAGGTGGAAATTCATGAAAACAATTCATGATTATGTCCAGTTTATGTGGGAGGCAGACACTGTGTTAATGGATTTTGACACACATGCAGTGTTGGAGTGCATAACTAATTAACGTTTTTTCTTCACTGTGGGAAAAAAAAAAATCACAACCACATTACATTGTTAGCCAAGCTTATCTTCATTGGAGAACAGATTTAGGCCAATTATTCATGTTAGAAGCAGTAATGTGTAGCAGGAGCCAACACTTAATGCAATCATATATCATGACATGGTTCACACGAATAGGGCAGTGATAATGTAGAGTATCTGATTTCATTTTGTATTTTAGATTAATAAAGGAGCTCTTGCTTTATAAAATCCAAGATAAATTGCAAACTTATAAACTTAGTGAAATGTTATTTTCTTCTCAGTCTCAGGCATGAATAAAAGACAATGCACTTGGGAAGTTACAGACTGTAATTAAGTTGCTAAAAATGGTGTAAACCCAGTCATCTGTGATCTCAGAGCAAGTGCTTAAGCAACTTACTCAGATGGCATAAATTATGGCCCATAAAATTAAGAGTTACTTGAAAGTAAAGACTTAATCATCTCAGCAGCTCTGAATGGGTAAAACTTGGACAAGAAAGGGTTAAAAAAGGCAATAGAGAGATTAAAGCAGTGCTCGACAGAGCAGGGTTTATGGTTCATAATGACTCTGAGAAACCTGTGGAGGATTGGGTTACTCTAGTTCACTTGATAGACTCTTTGAATCCAAAAGGGAAAACCTGTGAACAGGAAATTGTGCTTGTAGAATCTGACTTTGAAGTCTGTCTCCTTGGCTAAGGTCATGAGGGTCATCAGTAAGCTCCTAGGTAGAAATGAGACAAGGTTGGTGAGGTTCAGGCTGCAACACTGAGGGCTTTGGGCAGGGATAGACTACCTCAGTTACCAAGATGGCTACATACATTTTGCAAGAGACAAATTATTACAAATTGTGGGGCATGCTGAATTAAACAAATATAATAGCTCAAATGTTCAACAATAGGAATAAATAAAAACTGACATACAATTTACATTTTAAGTTGAATGCAAATAGTGATGCTCAATTTAAGCATCAAAACACAGAATTAAATTAATTAAGTTAATTTAATCTTGACGCATCAATCCATCTTATTTTTGCTTATAGGAGGTCAGGTCCTGATGACTGTAGAATAACCAGGTCGACCCACATGTCCCTCTTTCCAGCTATGCTTACTAGTTTCTTTCGAGGATTCTGGAATATTCCCATTCAAATCTAAAGAAATGACTACAAAGCTGATCACAGATCGTATTCCTTGGGTACAGATACACTAGAAATTGAACATAATGTTTGAAATTCATAATCCATGACAATTGTCCATTAACAGAGCTTCATTCCAGGTTTCACCACTGAAGTCCCCCAGTAGGACCCCAAATTAAGAGAGTCTGTACTCTAAACTGCTGTTTCATATGTAAACGCAAACTACAGCCAGATATGTACTCCCTGTGGCTTGCAGTTGTATAGAGCCAACTATCTTTGTAGAAGACCCCAATGCAGAATCAACCAGCCAGGGGCCTGTGAGTATCCCACATCCATCTGGTGCTTTACAATCTGAGCAACTCCAGAAAAGGAGAGAGTCCATCTCTCCTCCAGGAGAATGGTTTCAGACCCAGGTCTTTGTGTGAGTGACAAACCCACAATATCTGGTCAGCATCACGCGACCTCCCACACCAACTCTGGCTTCCCCTCTGCTAGAGTGGTGGTGACTACTGTTCCACACTCCAAGAACCAGTTTATGACACTGGAGATCAGAATGCCACATTCATGCCTTCTACACTCATGCCTGCAGGTGGAAAACAAAGTAAAACCAGAGTGTGAAGTCTTTCCTAATCAAATAAAAACTCAAAAACTGTGTGTTTCCAAGCTGTGCCCACTGGTGACCCTTTAGATATCCCTACAGTACATGGCTATAACTTTTGATTGCTTTGACATAAATTTGTGATCTTGGACTCTATGGAAAGGTTAGACTTAGAGTCAGAAGTACAGTCATAAAGTAAGTACAGGTTAGAGTACATTTTTGTGCTTTTCTGTTTTTGCGACAGAAATGTAAGCAAATAAAGAGTCTAAACAAGAGGTTTGATGGTCAAAAAACATGTATATAAACTATGTAAAGTTACATTTCAAAATGGGTAAGACAGTTTAACTGGACTCCTGTCCTTATCCTGTTATGCATCAGGGAAATATTTAAGGCATGTCTGCCTTCACTGGGTAGTGCCATGTCCTCTTTTCATTTAGGTATAAGACCTTGTTCCTGTTGACCTTGCAAATGAGATAGCATCCGGACACCACTAATGTCAGCAGCATAAACAACTTTAAAGCTCTTCACATTTTTCCTCACGCTCAACACTTAACTCTCAGGACAGAGACAAAACGTGTCCTAGCTTATGGTTATATCCTGTGGTGTACAACAACCCTACTTCCAACTTAAATGCTGAGCATTTATGTAACATGCTTACTTTCAAAATTCATGCTGTCTGAGTAGTAGTTCAAAGCCCACACAGAGGCTGTACAGCATGCACAGAACATCTTGTATAGTGTGGACTGATGAGGGTCCTCTGTGCATGCTGGAGATTATTAATTTTCAACCACATTAAGTCAGGTTTAGAGAAATGCCTTAAGAAACACTTTAATCTGTGCATTAATATATTTTATACAATGTCCTATGAGTAGTCTTTGATTATTGTGGCAGAGTCAAAGGAGTGGAATGAAATAATCTGGAGAAAATTCAGACCAAACAATGAAACCCACCATGTACATAGTAAAACACCAGCTGGCAGAGCACTGATCGAAAGAGATTGAGAGTTGACATTCTAGTTGATTCGATCTACACCCAAAACACTTCATATAACCTAAGCAACTAATCTGTCCTTTTTGCACCCTGCACCTGTCTTTAAACCAAAACTTTACATTTTCAAAATAGCAAATTTACACCAACACACCCCAAACCACTGTGCACAACCCACTTCACAGCATCAAAATAGGGCCCTAAATGTCCTCTGTCTCCTCATATGCCATTGTACCCATGCAAGTTGCACTTATTTCTTCTTGTGAGCTGCACAGTAGATGTGGAAGTAGGAGGAGGATTTTTGTAGGCTATTTTATGTGCAGGATAGGATAGATAAGCAGTTGCCATGGTTGCTGATGGCAACTGATGTAAAAGAAGTACAGTGTAGTAAAACTGTTGAACACACAAAATGAAAAACATTATTTCTTTTCATAAATCTAGGTCTAGCAAAAGTGTGCAATATATACTCTCAATTTACCAGTGTTCTTGGACCATGTGTAACCAGCATGATATGGAAGTCTGTAAAGTGAGCATCTGTGACTCTGTACTCTGGACTCTCATTTCCCCATGAAAACAAAAACAAATTCATAACAAATGAAATAAGAAACAACTAAAACCTTTTAGTTTGGTGTGATGGCACAAACTTCTGTTAGTGTTAGTGCTTCTGAAATGGATCAGTAGACTTAAACCTTCTGAGAGAATCAATTTTATTGTTTTGAATGAGGTTTCTTCTTTTGGGTGTTTTGGTAAGCCTTTTGTGTTGACCCACATGTCAGAAGTTTCTGCTTATGAGCCTGGCAGCAAAACATTTTTTTAAATTCCCATTGGTACTCATCTTTGTGATTTTACTTCATTAAGGTTCTCCTTTAATTTTTGACCTGTCAGTGGGTCTGCCCCATAGCTCCTCTGCACAGTTATATATAGAAGACCCTATTCTAATCTGCATTACACACTGGAGAAATGATTGCTCTTTGCTGCCTTGGAAGCACTTAGACCAGAAAAAAAGCCACAGCAAGGTGCTGAGAAGGTTACATTTAGAGCTTCTTGTCCTCTCTTAGGCAGTGACTAACCATCAGACTTAGTAAAGTATTTAATTATTAACACTGCATTTTAACGCATTTGGATATTGTGCAGGTGTAAAATAATAGAATAGTCAGAAACATTTCAGCACATCATTGATGTGACGTGGATTTACAGACTAATTAATGTCTAAATGATCAGTCCATGTTAAACAAAGGCTTTTCACATTGAGACCTATTTGAATAACTTTTTGGAATCAGAGCTTAAAATTTAAATGGAGCCAGTGAGCCGACAAAGAAAGAAAGAAGTAATGCCTATGAGTTTATATGAGTGGGGTTTCCCTTCACTAGTTTGTGTATTTTAGCTTTGAGCACCAAATTTTCTGATTGGAAAGACTGTGGATTTGTAAATAAAAATAAGTGGCAAATAAAACAAAAGAGGAAAAATCCTCATTGAGAGGAGCTGGAAAAGTTTACATACACTGTAGATAAACAGTGCCGTGGATAATTCAGTCCAAACAAATCCATTAATTAGTTTTGCTTTAATGTTCCAATGGCTGCACAGGCATGCCAAGCCATGCTTGTTCCACTGGAGCTGCCTATGAGCTGAATAAACTTTGGGGCCAGGGAGTTTCTCCCACATGGCATTACCCCTGATGACATCATTAGAGGAAGAGAGAGAGGAGGGATTTTTCTGATGTTGGAATATTTTCGATAGGCCACACACACGTCTCTCTATTAACAAAATAATAATAATAATAAAAAATAAAACATTTGCATTAAATGTGACCTTTAAATTAGTGTTGTGGGTCATTTCCAGCAATCTTAAGAGAATAGCTTGGGCCATTGTCTTCTGTAGGGCTATTTTTTAATTAATTCATTCGTTTTATATTCAGCCTACTGTTAACTGTTGACTAACAATCACATACCAGTAGTGGACAAAAATTTCTAACAAATTTAGTAAAGGAAAAGGTTTAAATTTACAGTTCATTGTTATGAACATTGGCTGCAGTACCAAAAGACCACCTGGCAAGTCTGTAAAAAGTGAACACAGTATTTACATATGAAGTGAAACTTCTACATAAGTCAGATATATATTTAATTTAACTGATAAAAATGTGTTTTATATCAATATACTTCTCAGGCCTTTTCTTTTTGCATATACAAGCATAATCCACACATAATGAGAATGATATAAATGATATATTATATTTCTCTAGGTATAATGACCTACACCAATAGCCAACGTTGCATCAATAAGAACAGTTAGAGGTTTATGTCAGTTTAATTTCATACCTTTAGGGTGCAAAAGCCCATGATCTGGACATTCATCATCCCAATACATTTTGTTCCTGCACTCAGCCTTAGATTAATGAATTGGCACAGTGAGGAGGTTTCTACCCCTTAAGACCTGACCTTCAAATGTATGCTTTCCATTTGTAACAGTCTCAGTTTATTTTACACTACAGTATAAAAGAGCTTTGTTTTAGAGCTTAAACAATTTGTACTTTATACACATATAATAACATAGATGAAATGTCATTCAGTTCAAATGCATAATCTGATGGAATTAAGTACTAAACCTAAATGTAATACCTCTTTGGAAAGCATGTTTTGTTTGCCTGTTCAAAAACAAGCATTATTCTGTTCATAATCAGAAGGCGAAACTTCATTACATGCACCAAATTTAATAAGGTAATGAAAAAATACAAGCTCTAGTATGTGATAAGGTTGCACAACTCCCTCATTTTTTGAGAACAATTTTGCAAATTCGAGTCTTTTTAAAATCTTATCTTATAAAAAAATAAGATCTTACACATGTTAACAAATTATAATAGATTTAACACTTTTGCTTGTATCATGTGTGGTAAGCTACAGGCTGACACAGCACACGACGCACT
This sequence comes from Cetoscarus ocellatus, assembly GCA_037902135.1. Taxonomy (NCBI): domain Eukaryota; kingdom Metazoa; phylum Chordata; class Actinopteri; order Labriformes; family Labridae; genus Cetoscarus; species Cetoscarus ocellatus. Next base: position 1,196,433 of record JBAMNC010000262.1, read on the forward strand.
AACACAGTTATTCACGAACAACCACAGTTGCCACCCCAAAAACCCTGTGATGTTGCTCAGTCAAAAACAACTTGAGATGAACTTCTTGCATGGTGCGAACTACAGGGGAGCCAGGAGGGTCTCAGTCCTCCTTAATGAGACATGAGCTCCCTGAAAACATGATGTGTGAAATTTTGGGGGGTCTATAAAATATTGGCAAAATATTGTTTTCTTTCCCATGCATTTCCTTTATGTTTTGTTTTGTTGTATTGTGATTATCATGGATCATGTGTAAAATTAGGTCATTTTTAATGTATGATATGAGCATGAGAGTGATTTGCCACTATTTCACTTTAATAAAGATGCTGGTCTGCATGCAATTCCTGTCCTCACCATTGAAGTATAGGGGCGCTATGTCTTAAACGTCACTTTAAATCAGACATCGGAAACGAAAAAAAAGACAGTGCTGGACCATTTGCGCTGGAGCCGCTCAGTTTCGGCGCTGAATTCACACTTGATGACATGTTTTTCAGTCATCATGTCTAAAAGAAAACAGGGAAACCTACTCGCAAATTTCGGATTTACAAAGAAATTGAGGATGAATGAGTGTGGTCGCTTCTGTTTTAAGGTAAGGGCTAATCAGTAGAAACTGTATTATTAATTGTTAGCACTGTGTTGTGTATGATGTTGCCAAGGATTGGATCTCTTGTAGGCAGCCTGGCCGATTTATTTTAATTTATGATGGTCATGCCTGTGTGGTGTCATTGATTGGTTTGTTGATGCATGTTATAATATTTCAGAGGTTATTTTGTGCATGTTAATGCAGACTTGACTCCTTGTAGCCAGACCAGCATGTTTTGGTTTTGATAAAGATTTGATGCATGTGAGGCAAGCAGACATATGGGTTTGTAATAATGGATGTGTTTTGAAGGTTCTCACTCTGGGGCATGCACAGGCGCCCCCCCCCCCCCCAACCTTGAGGTCTTTTTTGTGCCTGTTCCCTGTGCACTCTCCTGGGCAGTTTAAACACCTCAATGAGACAAGTTGCATTCAAGCTTATTTTGTTGTTTTTGAGACTTGCTTCTTTTGCAGCCAGGAAACAGTTTGGCAGTCCAAAGAGTCCTGGTTGTCTGATCATAGATGTTGAACATGTCTAATGTCTGTTCAGATTGGTGTGGCCCTGATCATCTTTGAGCAGACTAATGAGGGTTAAATCTCTCTTAAGACACCTACCGCCAAAGGGAAATATGGCAAGATCACCTTTCGAACCATCAAATAATTGTGTTTTGCCAATTTTGTTGGAGGAGGGGGAAACACTATCTAAGGATTCTTCTTTGTGGAAGTTTTGAGATAATTTTTGTGGCTATCTGACCAACAACTTCACTTTGATTCTTTGTAATCAACATTTTTCAAGTCACTTCAGGTCACTCTATGACACACAACAAGACCAACAAATCTGCAGGCCAACTAACAGATTAGCCTCTGAACACATGGAAAACTTTTGAATCATATTTCTACCAGACATTAGAATACATCCAAGCAAAACTAAGGCAAGGTCAACTTTTGCTTTAATCCATCAGAGATACTGATGGGGCTGCTGAGGTAATGGCAGTCAATAGCTGACACATGCTTTGTATTTTTGACTATCAGAGGATTAAATGACAAAATGCAAACAAACTCAAAACAAAAACTCTTAAGATATACACTTTTTTCTCAAGTTTTTTTTTTAAATATATATATTTCTTGTTATTGGTGCCACTCCTGGATGCAGTTTTTGTGGTGTTTTTAGTGAGGATTTGGGTATTGCCCCTCAATTCTAATGACTCTGATGGTTTGATAGAGGTGTCAATCACCCAATTGACCAATCAACTGCAGGGATATTACCCTGTGTATCTCACATTCTGTGTGAGCAGTGATTCTTGATGCTGATTTCAGACTTTAATTATCACCGTTTTTTAATTATTTGGTGGCATTTTTGAGTAAAAAAAATGTCAGGACAACGATCCAATACTAGTTATTCTGTGGAGGAAGTGCTGTATATGCATATGAATTTTTAAAGATTACATTTTCAAATTTTGCTTTTATTTACTGGTTTCGCCTGACCAGTCTGTACTAAAACCTCTCTAATTTAGCTCAGCTTCACTTTATCAGAATTAACCTTGGCAGAGGTAATGTTCACATATTTTACAATTCATTTTTAGAGATATAAAGCTGCAACTGCATCATTCCAAAGGGATATTGACTACAAAAGCGTAATTTTTTAGGCAAAATAAAATATGTCATTTATGCTGTGTGCAATCTTCATTTACTCTGACCCAGTAACATACATACTGATATTTACACACCTGAACAAATTTCACAAGTGTTCCCTTCATTATGACACCAAAATTATTCAAACAGACATTGTGGTTGCAGAGATATACTCTTTTCTTTATGGGCATGTAATTTTCAAGCAGAAGGCTTAAAAAGAGGCTGGGGTTTTTAAATAAACTAAGGGAAAAATGGGCTTGAACAAAGAAAATGCTCTCAGTTTTGATCAAACGCACAAACGTTGCTTTGGGCGGGTTGTCGTTCAGTTTGGTGAAGGACTCTTGCCTGCCTCCTTCATTCTCAGTCAGAACTATTCATAATATTGCCAAAATACCTACATTTGACTCACTGAGGGCATCAGTAACCACCCACACCTCTCTATTTGCCTGTGTTCATCTTAATTTACATCTGCTTTGGCTGAAAGTGACATTATGTGTGCCCTGCGTCTTCCGCTTAAAAGTTAAATGTTTCAACTTTCATGTGTAGTCGAATAACACTGGAACACAGAGCACAGCGTCTGGTAGACGCACTGTTACATGGGAAAACAACTGTTTAAGTGGTGACGCTTCTCAAGTGATGCATCTCTGTGTGATTGCGCCCTTAAAAGGTCTTAAAAGTAAAAAAAGATATGTTTTAAAATGTGTATAGGAGCCCCAGGTTTGTGTGGTTCAAACTTTAATGATAACTATTTTAAGGGAATTCTTAGTCTGGGTCAAAATGGACCACACCCCTAGAGTAATGGCATTGACTATGGACACATGAAGGGTCAAGTTCTGAAGAGCAAATACAAATTGACATGAATAAGAGCAAAGAATGGGTTTACAGACATGGACAAAATTGTTGGTACTAGGGCTGAAAGATATATCGTTATCATATCTATATCAAGATATGAACATTCAAGATATTAATATCGAAAAAGAAACGATACAAACGATATAGATTTCCCCCGCCATTGCCCTGCATGTAAAGCTCTTGAAGTCACAACAAATTTCATTTTTAATTGCCCTTGAATTCACAGCTAAGGCCAGCCAACCTCAAACCTTTTTTATTTTCAAACCATTTTTATTTTTCTGAATAATGCTTGGTTTTCACCAAACCCGTAGTCATATCGTATCGTATCGATATCGAGATATCTGGTATGAATATTGAGATATGAAATTTTGTCCATATCGTTCAGCCCTAGTTGGTACCCTTCCGATAAAGAAAGAAAAACCCACATGGTCACTGAAATAACTTGAAAATGACAGAAGTATTAATGAATAAAAATTTACTGAAAATCAACTAATTACAATCAGATACTGCTTTGACTTATTTTAAAAAATAAAATAATGAAACTAGCCAGGACAAAAATGATGGTACCACGAGAAAAGATTGAAAATGATTTGACCATAGGGACACGCTAAACTAAGGTGTGTCCTGTAATTAGCATCACAGGTGTCTTCAGACTTGTAATTGATGACAAATTGAAGATACAGATAATACGAATGGTAACCAAAGAGCCCAGCACAACTTCCAAAGAGATTAGAGGTGAACTCCAAGGTCAAGGTATATCAGTGTCAGATCGCACCATCCACTGCTGTTTGAGCCAAAGTGGACTTAATGAAGGACACCACTGTTGAAAGCAAATTTTAAAAAAGCGAGACTGGATTTTGCCACGGAGCTTCTGAGAGAATGCACTTTGGACAGATGAGACAAAACTGGAGCTTTTTGGGAAGTCACATCAGCCCTATGTTCACAGATGCAAAAATGAAGCATACAAAGAAAAGAACACTGTACCTACTGTGAAACATGGAGGAGGCTCAGTTATGTTCTGGGGCTGCTTTGCTGCATCTGGCACAGGGTGTCTTGAATCTGTGCAGGGACCAGGTACAATGAAATCTCAAGACTATCAAGGCATTCTGGAGCAAAATGTGCTGCCCAGTGTCAGAAAGCTTGGTCTCAGTCACAGGTCATGGGTCCTCCAACAGGATAATGACCCAAAACACACAGCTAAAAACACCCAAGAATGGCTAAGAACAAAACATTGGACTATTCTGAAGTGGCCTTGTATGAGCCCTGATCTAAATCCTATTGAACATTTGTGGAAGGAGCTGAAACATGCAGTCTGGAGAAGACACCCTTCAAACCTGAGACAGCTGGAGCAGTTTGCTCATGAGGAGCGGGCCAAAATACCTGTCGGCAGGTGCAGACGTCTCATTGAGAGTTACAGAAATCTCCTGATTGCAGTGAATGCCTCAAAAGGTTGTCCAACAAAACACTGAGTTAAGGGTACCATCATTTGTCCAGGCCAGGTTCATTAGTTCGTTTTTTAAAATTATTCTGTTGAGCAACAATTCAAAAGCAATGTCTGATTTTCATTAGATGATTTTCAGTAAATTTTTATTTATGATTACTTTTGTCAGTTTCAAGTTATTTCAGTGACCATGAGGGTTTTTCTTTCTTTAACGGAAGGGTACCAACGATTTTGTCCACATCTGCATGTATAGCCATGGATTCCACTTTGTTTTGCAGGACCCCTGAATCACACCATGTTATGTTGAAGGTCATGGTGTAGGTAGAAATATCAAATATTATCTGATTTAGCTGACTTCAATAAAATTCATATCAATCTGACAGAAACAGATGGTTTCTATTTTAACTTATTGATCATTCTTTTCTAGCAGTGACACTCTCATTATACAAGACTATTAGTAACTCAAGGTTATCCTTAACCAGGCAGCACATGGAAACCATTCAAACCACTGAAGATTCTACTTTTTATGCATGCAATTATAGATGAAGGCTAGAAAAACTAATACTTCTTATTCTTAACCTTTGGACTTACTCAGCTTTGAATTATATTTCTTCAGCTTTACACACACCAAGCACTCACAAAAGAAGCTAAATTATGCACAATTTTTAATTGCTTTATTTAAAAAAGGTTTCGTACTCTATGAAATCTGAAGCTCTCCAGTTAGCAAAATCTCATTCATGGACAAGCCATTAAAATATTTACACAAGTTCAAAACTGTGAATGTTGTTTCTAAGAATCAGCATTAGTTATGGCAGTGTGCTTGTTGCTTCAATAGCCGCAAACCTCTTGATGTTTTTTTTTTCTCCTCAAAAACTGCAAAATGTACAGCCACAGTTAACTTAATAAACAAAATATCATTTTCTCTTGCGCAGTATAGGACTTTTTAATCAGTTTTCAGTTGTAATAAGTAAACACAAAGCCTGTTCCTTTGTAGTATATCCCATGGTTGTTATCCAGAGATAAATAATTTACCAATGAGACAAAGAGGATATACAACCCACTAACTGCTAATCACCTGATTAGTGAAAGTTGTGTCTTGGAGCTCCCTCACTGGGACCATGGCATTGATTTTCACAGCTACATGGATTACATGCAGCTGTGCATTTCCATACCACCCGAAGATCTTTGCCCTATGTGGTTCAACATATCGATCACATCAACTTGTGAATGTCAAGGAGTCTGTCAACTACACTGAGGTAAAACACGTAGCTGCTATGAAGAGAGAAGAGAATCACAAAAGAAAACCATCAGTCACAAAACATCTGATAGGAGATTCTTACACTGATCAGAGTCAAGTGAGGATTCTGGAATTTCTAAGCCATTTAGACAAACACGGTAGATTTTCACTCTTAGGTTTTGTTAGTCTTATTAGTTTTTCCCACTGGTGAAACACTTTATTTTATATAAGCTGTGAGAATTCTTTGAACAGATCAGTCTGAGGCAAAGAAGCCATTATTTCTGACATTTCATGTCCCTGAACATTGGGCTGATGCTTTGTACTTAACACATTTAAGTGTGTTTTTTCTGTGTTTGAAATTATTTGCATTATTTAGAAGTTGTGGCTGGGTAAAGGTAAACAAGTTGCTCATGTTATTTTGACTTTTTTTTTTCCTATTAAAGGAAATAAATAAGAAAATTACAAAAAGATTAGGAGACAATTCAATAAACACAACCCACCACCTTTCTCAACAAAAAAATGACATAAAATAGAAAACTGACGCTTTTATCTTGGTTAAATAGGTAATGGCAAAACACTGTAGCTCTGTATACTGGCCAGAAACTGCATGCAAAGCTCTGTCAATTACTACTTTGGGAGATTCAGCTATTTCTTTTCTCGCAATACAAGTACTCAGTTGTAGTCATGGTTGTTTTTTATGGTGAACAGCCAAACAAGAATATTTCATACTTAGTATTGTGACTTAACACAACTCATAAGAGAAATGAACCGCACCTTTAGCTACAGATACACTGAACAAATGACTGAGAGACGTACTAAAGCATCTCTTTATGATTTGATGCACACACAGCTTAAGTATCACATTTCAGGCTTATTTTAAAGGCAAAATGAGTTAAAGCATTTGCAAATGCAATTAAGTGCGTGATCTCTTATAAATTTGTAATAACACCATTACAGCAGAATCCAAAGGAAAACAAAACGATGTGTATTCTTCTATCAGAGGTGGCCAAGTCACGAAATTTAAAAGACCTGAATCCCAGACAGCCATTGGAAATTAGTTTTACGTTCAAACCAAAAGTGGCGAAAATTTACAACCATGAAAATAACATAAATAGAAAGTATGTTGAATGACCTAAGGATAAGTACTTCACCCTTAGGTACATTACTGTAGCCAAAGCAAATAAATTATCACAATACTACAAGCTGCAAGAACATAAAGCTTACATGGCCATTCGGAACTTGAGAGAGGAACAGGTTTCCATCCTGTTTTGCCGTGATTTCACTTTTCTGCTTAAACAGCGATTTGCCCTCCTTCACAGCCTTTCACCTTTTGCACGAAGTTGTTGATCCAATGACCGGCAAGGGACAGGCATGTCTAGCTAAGGTCACAAACTTTCATACCAAGAGCACACAAATAACCCTCCTAATGCAGCCAAACAAACACTAGAAATACATTAAAAAAAAGAATGAGCACTGGTGTAACACTATGATGTATAATGCAATTGTCTTGTAGGAAATTGTGGGTGAAAAACTTTTCAGTTGCACGTTTTGAAAATGAAGTGAGATCCAGTATTTGTCTCTATTATAATCTAGTCTATCGGTTGACCGGAGGACATCACCTAATAATTAAACCATTTAAGGCTTTATGACTTACAATAAAAATAAATCAGAGTGGCCATTCCCACTAAGACAAACCCTGTGCTGCATTTAACGGATCCTTTAGAGTTGAAATTAAAATATATTATCTGTTCATCTGTCTGTAATTTACTGTTTTCCATAAACATTTTTTACATTCAGTCTATTTTTTTTACTGGATTGCAAAATGCATATCAATGCAGCTTTGATTAAATGAATAAAATGACTGTAACACATAGCTGAGGCAGTGAAAATGTTAGAGAAAAGGTTTTCATGCATGGCTAATTCCTGGCATGCTAAACAGGGTTAGTCAGTGCATTTGGCTATCACAGTTTCCACGGGAACACAGACACAGAGCACTGCAGCAGCTGATGGCGCCTCCAGTGATCGCCCACACACAACAAGGCCCGACCATTATAACAGCGTTTTGTGTTCATGTGCACATATGTGTATGCAAAAAGGAAACAGAGAGGGACAGTGGGAGTGAGTGTCAAAGTTTATATGGCTGGTTACCCACACTGGGTGGTCGCATATTTCAACACACAGTGAAACATGCCCTGAGAAGTTCATGTATTTTCTGGCTCTATGATGGAGAGCAAAGAATGATGTCAGCAGCTGCTGTAATCTGTTATCCTCAACAGAGACATCCAGACTGAAGGGAACAATCCGCTTTCAGACATGGATGACCTGCAATGGCCTTGCCGTCTCAAGTTGTTCGAAAGTTATTTTGACAGCTATATGCTGTTAAAGGTTTCAAAAACATCTAAGTGCTTATGATTAAATAGTCCAAACCCACTGACCAACATCTTTCAGTATTATAGCCTCTGGGAGTTTCAAGGGCTGTCTCAATGCAAGAAGTTAAAAACAGTGGAATGTAAGAGTGAGTTAGTGGATGTACCTACATATTCTTCATTTTGTACATTAGGACTTTAGTTTTTATGAGGATACGACATTTTACCAGACACACCAGATAGACTGTTCCACATATCCTTGGGATACATTTTAAGCCCATCAAGGCAATATCCCTTGAAAAGTGATTGGCATGGGCAGAACCTTTCAAGAAAATCTCTCAATGCTCTGGCTCCTCGGTACCTTTCTGATCTACTCCATCCATACACACCATCCTGCAACCTTCAGTCTTCAGAAACCAGCCTACTTTCCACACCCAAAACCAAACTCCGAACCTATGGAGACAGAGCCTTCAGTGCTGCAGCCCCTACCCTCTGGAACACTCTCTCTGCAGCCCACCCTAGTGCTCCATCCCTGGACATTTTCAAAAAACGTCTCAAGCACCACCTGTTCACCACAGCATACAGTCTTCATTAAACCACCCCTTACACTCATCCTACCCCCACATTTGTCCATGTCTATGTGTCCCTGTAAAGCCTTCTTGGGTTTCTTGAAAGGCGCTATATAAATTCAAAATATTTTTATTATTATTATTATTAATATTATAAAAACTGGAAGGTGATTTAATAAATGTTTTGTCTGTCACATCAAATATGGGCTAATCAGTGGGTTACAGTTACTTCTCACCTAAAGCACAATGGGCAATCTACTGCCTGTTTGTCCTTAAAATGACACTGAAAGGCCCATTCATTTTCTGACCATCTCTATGTGGCCCTGTGTGGCCTGTCCAAGCTGATCTCAACCTTCCACCTAGAATGAGGTGGACATGATCCGAGTGAAAAAAAACGGAAAGGAAAGATGGAGAAGACTTAATAATGGAGAGTAAAGGGTGGGGGGTGGTGGTTGAAGAGTTGCAGACAAATGGAGTAATAAGGGATGGCCGAGTAGTCCTGTCAGCTGATTAGAGGTGCGTTCTGTGGCTTGGTCCTGCTCCTGAATCAAATGATTAAATAAGATTAATCATAACCAAATATATTTCATAGCCTCAGGGTGATCACCAAATGCAGTTTTGTAGTGTAAGGAATTTCTAATATAGACAGAGAGCTGAGAATTAAATTTAACCAAGAGATATTAAAAGGTTGGTCTAGAATCTGGAAAAACCTTTTTTATAAAATAGAATAAATTTCTTATGGTGTTAATTTCCCTATTTTATTAAAAATTGTTTTTTTTTTCATGAAAACTAATACTATCAGGATAGTCTGTCACACTTAAAGGGACAGTTCAGTTTTTTTGAAGTGGGGTTGTATGAGCTTCATATAGCCACTAAGTATATTAGATGCAGCAGAAAGTTCTCTGCTCTCCCCCCATAAGCCACAGTCTGTAAGAGTCTGTTACGCAGAACTAGCCGCAAACAGGGAAGTATCGTACCAAGTACCAAGTGTATTTTCTCCGCCTACAAGAACTCCTATCAAAAAATAATACCACAGTTTAAGAGTACGCTACCTAGAACTGTTTTTTAAGTGCATTAACTTTTCAAAAATATAAAGTTTATCTGGAAATAACCGACTTACGCCACGTATTCCTTCGCGCAACTTCTGAAGTCATGCAACCCCTACAGAGACATAATCCATTCTTGTTGCACTCTGCTTCTATTTTTTTTGCAAAGTGTAACAAGTGTTTGCTTATTATCAAGTAGTAGTAATGCAATAAATGGTAAATATTGTATGCTTGGAAGGGAAGACTAAGAACGTCTGATGGAGGGCAGGGACCAGTTAAAGACAAATAAGCACGTAATTGAGTGGTATTATGGTATATTATTCAAATTACAGTGTCAATGGGTACCCAAATATTTACAATACTGCAGTGTTAATACCAGTTCAAGAAGTTTATCAACTTAACTACTCATCCATGACAAAATGTTCAAATTTTAATCAGCATACATAATTCAAAGTTCGTTCTCCCACTTTACAATGGAAATACAGGGCTGAAGCAATGCACCACAAACTAGTCTGTTATGTTTATTGCTTGTTGTGGTTTGTCTGAAAGCGGGAAAGTATCCAAGGAGATGTAGTTGGAGTGGATGCATAGCTTCGAGTTGTAGGGAGAATAAAAGTCAGGCAGCACAGCCTCCTACCAGACCATGGATAGATGCAGGCTGAAAGGAAACTGGGTCAGCTCCAGGCCGATTTCACTAGCTCGCCATCAAGGTTCAACCCTTCTTAGAGCACCTGGCCTGTATACACAAACATGACCCTTTAAAATCTCAAAACATTCCTCTTTCCGTTCATGCATATACACAACATTGTAATAACATGACATGCTAAGAGTGAGACTAGCATTAGCATAGCTGAGAACACCATAAAATGTTCAGAGTACAGAAAAATACTTATCTAACACAGCTGAACACATGTTAGCATGCCAGCATTGGCATGCTAGTGTTAGCATGCTAGTTAGCATTAGCATAATCCAATTCAAACATCAAAACCATTTACAAAATACAAAGGCAGATCAATTGAAACAACATGTTAGCATTAGCATTGTGGCTAATACGAAAAAGCTTACTTTTTCTCTGACTAAAATCTTTTAGCTAAGATTCCATAGATGAAGATTGAAGATCCACTGATTGTATTTACACTTTTTGACTGTCCTGTGTACACCAACATGGGGTTTTGTTTGGGATTGGCCCTAAAGCATTAGGATCACTCTTCATTTTGCTCTCCTCCTATGTGTGCTTGTCTGTGATGTTCCAGTTAATGTATCTTTGAAATTGTCTACTAAAAAATACATGCATTTGCAATGCTACATACAGTAAATGTTCAAGGATTTTCAAAGAGACCTCTTGTCAACAATGCCACTCAACCTCTGTAGAGTTAAGAGGATTACATTGCAGATTTTCCTCTCAAATCCCTAATTGTCATTTTGCATGGCACATGTTAATGCAGTTTTGTTTAAATCCTTTATTTAATGAAAAAGACAATCTTTTAATTTATTCAGGAAATGAGCTCTGATATTGAAGAGCAGTTTGTTTGGATTTTTTCCTTTAACCTGACTGTGCATCTCATTCTAAGGATCATGTTACATTCATTTTTTTCAATTAAGCAAGAGCGTGTTCCTCATGTTATAACACAGCAGGCTATAAGTGGTTGACAGCTTTTGCTGGCTCTGCTTTGAAACACCGTGATTTGCATGTGCTACTTCAGCAAATTTTAACTCCCTAACCCTTGCACAGAACAGGCTGTAAAAATAGCCATCTTACCATGAATATACCGACTTGCACTTTCTTAAAGTGACTTTAGCAGCAGCATGGCAAATGAGGTGATCAGCTACTTGCAGTGAACCTCATCTCCTCTTCTTTGATATGATGCCACCTCTCCTGTCTTCGTGTCACTGCAGATGTGATTCCCCTACATCTGTACCAGTTCTTACCTGATAATACAGGCCCATAAAAGGGGAGTAAGCAGTACTCCCTCAGCAGTGTGTGGGACAGCTTGGTAGTCATTAAGTAAAGGTTTATGCCATCAGACTACAATACAGAGTGTGCTTAGCATCAGCAAAAGCACATCATCTGAACCTGTCAGATGCCAGACTCTGCTTGACTCACTTTTCAACATCAACTGGCTTAAAGCCCTGTGTTTTTCTAATGTTTTCAGTCAGCAGTTAGTCACCCACTTGCTGCTTCCCAGGTACCATTTATACATCCGTCGGATATACTTAGAATAACTTGAGGCCACACTCTGTCATCCGCATTTTCATGATTCAGAGTGGAATTTTTGGTGTAGAAATAAGTTGCATTTGCCCTTGTTTTGACACATTATCTGTGAGAAAAGGGCAGCTACTGACATCAGTTGTCAGATTGGGGCAGCAAGTGCTCAGGGCAGACTAGAAAGCACAAGTGCCGAAAATATAAAAGTACTTACATTATATTGCCCTTTCTTTGTATTCTCTTATCTCATATATCTTGCTCCTTATTTTTTAATAGCCTGTGCTCCTTTGTGTTTTGTAGTAGGCATCATTTGTCATTCAGTCATTAACTTAGTTACTAAACTGAAGACTCACTCCTGTGCCTAAATTACCCTGTCATTTCTGGGCAGTTTTATTGGCAGTGTTGGTAACCCCCCCCCCCCCAGAGCTCCTCCAAAACGACGCCTCCAAAACGACGCCCCCACTCACATGTATGAGCGCTGCTGATTCGCAACCATATGACTCATTCAACTCAAAACTGGTCCTCGTTTTAGTTTTGCACTACACTGAGTCATGTCTCACTCAGCAGTAAGAAAACACCAAAACATTATCATGGTAAAGTTAAACAAACAAACAAACAAACATGGCGAGTTAGTTAGTACTCACAACTAATCGGGGTATAGGTAGCTTCTCTACCATTCTCCAGCATATTTGGATCCCTCTCAGCTCGGCAGGAGGACCTGTTGAGTCTAAAAAGACAAATTATTGTCTTTGAACAGGAAGTAGTCTTCATAAATAAATAGAACCTCATATGATGAATTTCTTATAGTATCCCTATTCAAAACCTGTAACAAAGCACACAACTTTTTTTTTATTTATAGGACATAGAATATTGGTTTCCTGAAGTACAATTAGAAGAATGGAAAATGTGTCTGACTGTGAGGACCTGATTTATCCTTCTGCATTGAAGCTACAAACATCAATGTTAAATTTACTTGCAGATCAGAAGTGCGCCTCCTTGTTAATGTCTCCTCAGAAAATGAGTGCAAAATATGTCTTCTGCCTTAAGGAGCCAAAAATGTAATATCCTCTGATATGTCCTTTTTTAAGGATTGTAATCAACCCTGCTCACTATTTATCAGCTTTTCACACTGCCATTTAACATTCTGTTTATCCTATCATGGTGTCATGGCGTCAGTTTATCAACACAGAAAGGACACACCAAGACACAAGTTTAAAGAATGAAGGGTTAACCAAGTGGGTTATGTCCTTGCATTTACAATACTGAGACTGTTGCCTCGTGCTGGTAGCCGGTGTTCAGTTCCAGCCTGTGAGCAGTTTATTGCTTTAGGCTAATAATAATAATAATAATAATAATACATTTTTTTAAAGCGCCTTTCATGACACCCAAGGACGCTGTACAAAATTTAAAACAACAAAAATACCAGAGAGCAGCGGCAACCAGTCGTGCCAGCGTCCACTCACCCGGGGTTGCAGAAAAGAAGACAGGAGGAGAGGAGAGGGGAAAAAAAACAATTCCAAACTAGGCACCTGTCAGGGGAGCACAGTGTGGGATTGGAAAAAAACACCTCAGCACATGAGCAACATATTACAACAAACATGGAGACAAGCTCATGGGGGCAAAGAAGCTGTTGAGTTGGAGGAGAATGTCTGATATGTGTACCATAGTGGATGTGTATGCATAAGCCTGTGACCTTGACTCAGCTTCAGTCCCACTCATAGTCTCTACTGACTAGGTAATTTTTCAGGAAATCTTACACCTGAAGGCATTTTGTGTTAATTTAAGGCACAGTGATGAAGACCAGCTCTGCATCTGTATAAAAAGAGCCAGCATGGAATCTAGGATTATTAGGGTTATATATCGTTGCTGATGATTAATTTAAAGACTTTTAAGTGAAAACCAGCAAGCAGCATAGCATGATTGCACGATATAATGAACCCATAAAATAAACTTACCTTCCCAATACCAAACCACTCTGTTTTGGCTCTGCTTCAGTCAACGGTACTGCCATCGTGCCGTTCAGCCAGAAGTGTACTGATCTAAATGTGCTGTGAACCAAAGTACTGCCAAAACAAAGTGGCTTGGAAGTGGAAAACTAAGTTGATGTATATGTGTTCATTACCGTGCACAATACCCGTGCTGTGTTAGTGGCTTTTTGTCACCTTAAATTAAATAAATGCAGCGATATATAGCCCTGGCCTCTGTGCTGGCTCTTCCTGTACAGACACAGAACTGATCTCTGTCACTGTGGCTGATGTTCAGGCTAATATCAGTCATGGAGCTTCATGGCCATAATAATTCAATAATGTTAAAAGGGATTTATATTTTTTCATAAACCTCTGAATAATATGAAATTCACCTTCAGTAACACCATGACCTACTTTTGATGCTTTTATCTCCCGCATATTCTGATAGTTTCACTACCTGTAGTATTTACAATTTACTGATGTATAAATGTTATTTTTTTACATTAAAGTGTTCTTTTCTTTTTTCCGTTTTGTCAGTACATCGTTTATTTAAATGCAATTTATGTTTAATTGTCACAGTGGTACAACATCTACTGTGAGGTATACTGAGTCAGTTTCCTTACTTGTTCTTAACCGTGGCATACTTTTTTTTTTTTTTTTTGCACAAGTTTAATAATAAAACAAACATTTTATGCATAAGACAACAACACCAGCACAAAAATACTGGATGGCATTAAACACCCATTAATTTACCCCTGCCTGAGGAGCAGCATAAATAAGAAAATGAGGAGTTTAATTGCACATTAGTGAGGAGCCACTGGAACAGGCTCTGGGCTGTGTTCTGAATAAGGAACTATTATGAAAACGAACCCGTCACACACTTGAAAGAGCAGACCAGTTGGCATACATACATACATTGTAATGCTTTTGTTGCCTCAAGGAGAAGATTCCATGCTTAAGTATGTTTATTCCTGGCTGACATTGATGTTTAGGTGACCTTTTCAGACAAATGGGTTGTTTCATAATGATGTCAAGGCAACCTGCTGTACTGGACTCCAGGTAAAGGGCAGGAGATAATTTCTACTTAAAGAAAAACTTTCAGAGTTTTGTAGTGTTTACAACTGTGCCAAACATTCAAGGAAAAAAAGAGAAACTCTGAAGACTTGCATGTCTTACACATAAAGGTGACAAACTTAAAAATATATTGCATTAGTTGGCCAACACAGTCTAAAGTGAATATACTTCTGGAAACATACATCATTTTGCTCTACAGGTTATGTTTTGCACCTAAACAACTGCCTTACGTGTCTTTTTTTTTTTTTTTTTTTTTTTAGCATTGATTGCTACCCTTACCCTAAGCAGGGTTTTTTGAAACACAGCTTTTCTCTACATTTTTTTTTCACTCACACTGACTGTGATTTTGTGTCACTGAAAATGCACATTTTTGAAAACTCCTGCAAGGTTGAAAATTTAAGGGTTTTGATTGTTGTGTGGACAGAAGAAATAGTTTAAACCTGAAATATCATACTGCCCAATGGTTTCTCCTTTTTATGATGTCACTGTAGGATGTTATTACTGCTTCTTATTTGGGAGTTGTGTCTGTGTTTGCTGTTGATACAGAAGCAGGTCATTCTTGAACTTTAGCACACTTGCTTTCCTCCATTCATATTGACTTACAACCAGTATTTTTCACTTTCTGCTCCCTAGGATAACAAGACTGAAGATAGCCTAGACTTATAATCTTACTTTTTCATTGCCATTTAATAAGGGGTCTGTGTTTGTTGTTTCAAATAGGCCACTGACAATCTTCTTGTTAACTATATATGCACAGACACATGAAGGCTGCCACTCGTCCCCTGCTTTGGTTCAGCGCATCTGCAGTGCACGTCATCCACATCAAAACAATGTGCTGCTATGACTGCAAGGGCACCAACATGTCAGATAATCAAGACGATGATAGAAGTCAGTGTTCTATGTCAAGTAAAACTGTAGACTGGTGATAATAAAACTAATGGAATTAAGTTTGGTCTATCACTGTGGCTGTTATTTGTATTAGCTTAGTTTCCTTGAAGTCCATAGAATTGACTTGTAGTGATAAGAGTTGCAAAATTCTGGGAATTTTCAAGTTGGAAATTTTGCATGGAAATTAATGGGAGTCAGCTTGGAATTTACAATACTGAAGGTTGGCCCTTAAAAAGGTATTTTAAATACACTTGGAGGAAATGTAATTTACCACAATTGTGTCCAGAAAAAACAGATTTCATGCAAGTATACTTGAGAATCTGTCCATCACATTCATAGATGATTTTTAGAACCCTGGACTACTGAAGCCACAAATTTAAGTCTGTGGACTACATAGAGTGAAGTTGAAATTGATTGTTCAATGAAATTATTAAAACTTCATGAAGTTCTACTTGCGGATAAACTTGTTGAAATGTAATGTTTTAAAATTGTAATATGTTGCATGGATATGAGATTTAGACAAAAAAAGTTCATATTTATGGTTGGATATGACACAGTTTGTTTAAAGTACCCACAAATTCTAGTTAATTCCCCCAAATTCCCCCAAATTACCACATTTCCCATGGAAAGTTACCGATGAAAAATATTTCCAAAATTTCCCTGCTGAACTACCCATGGAAAGTTTCTGGAAATTTCCACCCCTTTGCAACCCCAGTGGTGCCGCACAAATTGTGAAAATCTGCACCAATACCTATACCAATGTTTAAAATAAATAATCAGCCAATACTAATGCTGATACTGATGGTTTACTAATTACTTCTTTTGGGTGAATTCTCCCAAATGCTGCCATGTTTAGATACCTTTGTAGGGATTTTCTTGAAACGCATTTTTTTTTTTTAATTGTTAATAAATATATCTCTATATCTATCAATCTATCTCTATCTCTATCTCTCTCTCTCTCTCTCGCTAAATATATATATATGTATATATATATATATATATATATGTATATATATATATATATATATATGTATATATATATATATATATATATATATATATATATATATATATATATATATATATATATATATATATATATATATATATATATATATATATATATATGTATGTATATATATATATATATATATATATATATATATATATATATATATATATATATATATATATATATATATATAGATAGATAGATAGATAGATACATACATAGATACATTCAAATATGTTATGGCCTTAAGTTATGTTGTTGTGTTCTTCCAAAACTTTCAATAAAAGAACATTATTGGGTAATAAATGTGGGGCGATAGAGCTGGGATAGCAGGGAGATGCACTAAAGCCGGAGGACATTCACTCGGTGTGAAAGCTGTGGCAGCACTTGCTGTAGCTGTCACATACGATGTGTTCAATGGTTTTCAATTAGCAGCCGATTACAGTTGTTGGTAGATATATCTGGTAACAAGTGCATTTTGCTTTTAATTAACACATTTATCCACACAGATATTCCCCTTCCATTTGCTTATTGCAGTTCCACATCTAAGTGACATTTATGTATTAATATTTGCTTTTATTGATGTTGTGTACAGCAGCTTTAATCCTGATGGATGCATCTAATCAAACCCTCTGTTATGAAAACAAAGGGAAACTTCATTTCAGCCTCTGTTGTCTCTCATACAATTACACTCCCACAAATATGCAAAACAGTGAACAGTGACAATAT
Source organism: Cetoscarus ocellatus (assembly GCA_037902135.1). Taxonomy (NCBI): domain Eukaryota; kingdom Metazoa; phylum Chordata; class Actinopteri; order Labriformes; family Labridae; genus Cetoscarus; species Cetoscarus ocellatus. The sequence continues at coordinate 1,214,049 of JBAMNC010000262.1, forward strand.
TGATGATGCAGGATGAAGGCGTAGTCGGTGGGCTCCAGATATGATGGATTGGCTCTGTGATTGACTGATTAATACTGTACCTGAAAACACATCTCTTCACTTTCTGTTTGTGATGCAGTTTCTCTGGACTATCTGTTTGTACAGCAAGAATGTAAACCCATAATACAGTCAAGTTTGAAGCTTTGACACTACCTGAGTGATAATTCTCCTGAAAACTGAAACCAGAACTATAAACTTGAGTTCATTCTTGGGTAATTGTTCATGCGTCTGTGCTCCTGACACATTGTTTTTAGGTTGTCCATATCTAAAAGTCAAATTTTGTGGAAACAGTTGCTTAGTTAACTTTGAAGGGATTTTCTTAAATCTTAAAATAAAAAACCTTAGTTCAAGAATATGTTGAATAACTACGATGGGTCATAGGTCACAGGTCAAAGGAAAGAAGTCTTGGTGTTATCAGACGACATCCCCTGGGGCTGTGAACATGTGGAAGTGCCAATAGCTATCGAGTCTTCACTTGAGACTGGCTGTAAAGAAACAAAACCTCAAAGATTGTATGGGGAGGAAAACGGTTTTCACGGCCATAATAATCATTTTTTCAGTCTGGCTCAAAAAATGGCTTCAGTCTAAAACTAAAACACATCTATGTGCTCTCACTGTGAGGGGGGTGAATTTTCTATATCCTGCCAATTTTTATTTATTGCTTCATTTTATATTTTTTCATGGAGGATTTATTTCAGATTTTGGTTTGCTATGGGTTAGACAGTCTCAAGTCCCACCTCAACACAGCCTTCCTTTTTGTGTGTGTGGATTGAGTTTAAGATTGGTTGAGATACCACATGCAGTTAGGCAGCGTCCGGAGGGCATGAACCGTGGTCCAAAGGCTCCTATGACATGGCCTTGTTGAATTTTTTTTTCACAGTCTATGGGTGCTATTCTTTGCTTGTGAACACAGTATCTCAAAAAAACCCATTAGATTCTAGAGGTCAGTGGTTGAGGTAAGATAGTCTCATATTTATCTTTTACTTAAGGGTGGAATCTTGAAAAGACAATATCACAAGAATGACTGAAAGGATTTTATTCAAACATTGCGCACATGTTAAACATGACACATGGATAAACTTTATAGATTTTGAGGGTCATAGGTCAAAAGTCAAGGTCTCAGAACCTCTTGGCTGTCTTTAGCTTGTGATATGTCTCTAGAGTGCTTCGGGGTAATTTTGTCAAACTTTGGACAAATGTCCACTTTTCTCTTAGAATCAGCTGATTTGATCATGGGTCAGAACTCAAAGATCAGTATGTCAAGAATGGTATTCCTGTGATTTCCCACAGACGATTGGAGGTCAAACACCAAGATAAAGCACCTTAGAAGTTAACTTTGGCTTGTGAATGTAATATTTTAAAAATGCTTTGAGGAAACTGTACAAATGTCTTTTCTTGAATTCAGGAATAAAGTCAATAAATTCTAAAAGTCATTCGACAAAGGTCAAGTTCATTGAGCCTCATACCCATCCTTCACTGACAGAAAACAATATAGCATAAATATTTTAAGGGATTTTTTTATATAAATTTTTGCCCAAATGTTGACTCTCTCTAAAAATGCATGCAGAACTTGTTGAATGACTTCACTTTATTATGAACTTCTAATGTTTAGTAAGTACAAAGTCATGGACCAAGTCTCATTTTAAACCCTTTACTGTAGGATTTTTATGAATTACTCTACTACAAAAGTCAATCCATCCCTTTCTCTTGACCAACCACTGTGCTAAATTGTCTGGCATATGAACATTAGGTGGTAGTTAACGCACACTTTTAGTTTCCCCTCATAGATGACGCTATAACCAGTGTGTTAGTATTAAAGCCTTGTAAGTGAAACAAATCTCAATGTCATAATTTCATGTCTTGATGCAATAAAACCCTTGATCCTGGGTGAAAACAAGAATCAGACAATACAGAAAAACAACAATAGTTTATTTTAACCATGTTTTGTGTATGAACTACAAACTCTGGTCTCTATAATCAATCTCCATATCTTTTAAAGGTCATTAAAGAATGCTTACATGAAAATCAATCTGGTATTCTTTACATCAGGTTTCTCTTTTTGCACTTTTAGAACAGGTTGTTGGCACATGTAAAATTAAAACTTAAAAAAATCTGTTTTGTTTTATTCTCAAAATGTGTTTTTATTATAAATCTACCACTAAACAGCATTCAATCTCAGAAACAAAAATAAAAGAATGTTGAAAAAAAAATACAAATATCGACCAAAATATTTAGATATCTTACACACATGAGACAGCTGGACTAAAATGCAACAAATTTACGACTTGAAATTTTCAGACAATTTACCTCCAATTAAACGCAAAAAGGGAGGATGGTTAAGCTCTCTTACATGAACTGAGAAAATCTGTGATCCACATCCCACCACTAGGGACCCAAATACAGACTCTATGGCACACACCGGGTCAATCTATGGTTTACAAATGTCCCAAACTCCACAGAAGTACAATTTGAAAGAAACCGTCCACGTGATAAAGGTGTATTTTATGATAGCCCATTTTCTGTGTTGATTAACAATCCTTAGGTTCTTTAGATTTAAGCATCTACCATTTGCATATTTATTTGGTGAACAATCAGGGAAGAATTATTTTTTGAAAATCTTTCCAAGTCATTTTCTATTTAAAAAAAAAAAAAAAAAAGTCTTACAACATACTCTTGTGCTCCAAATGGACTAATCGTCCTGCATCTGCATCTGCATCCCTCAAATTATTTTTTTTTTTCTGCCTTTAGGAAAAAAACATCCTTTGTACAGAACCCAGTTGAGTCTGTTGCATAGAATTAAAAACAAAAGGGTTAGCAGCGGAGTTCTTAGATTACAGCTTTAGATTATTCGTGAGTATAATCTATGGCGTTATTGTATAACATACATCAGAAAACCCTTGGTGATAGTGCTCCTGTGTGAATACAGCTTAAGACTTTAATCTTGTTTAATTTAATTTTCTTTTCATATCTCTGTAAAAGGATGAGCAGTTACTCTCTCATTCATTAACACTGACTGGAAAAGGCATGTCATAACATATTGGAAGCAGCCTATTCATCTTTCAGGGTAAAACCCTTTTGGACTGAGATATCTTATCCATGTTAGCTTTAAAGGTGTTTGTTAGGTCTGTTGTTGTCGGCATGATCACATTTTCTGAATCCATCTTTAATTGTGAATGTGAAGAATTAAAATCTTTGTCAAAATATGACTTCACTGAACCAGAAGCTTTTATGTTTGAATTTGCAGCCTTGTGTTGTTTAGTTAATACCACATTAAAAGATACCAATGAGGATGTTATTATTTTTAAGAGAGAAATAGTGCTAGTTGAACCACCGCCGTGCTGTGTAATTTAGTGACATTTATCAAGCTTTCATTTTGGCATTGAAGATCCCCTTGCAAAAAGACAAATAAAATCTGATCACAGCTTCTTTGATCCATGAAAAATATCAATTCATTTTTTTTTGCCAATTTTGATAATATACAGTGTTTTACTTTGTCGTCTCACTATTTTGCTAGCTCTGTTTCAGAAATTAATTTTTGAACCATGTAATAGTGCAGTGGTTCCTGATTTTTTTCCTTGGAGACCCCCCTAGTTTTATCAAAGGAGAGTAAAGCTCCTCTGGTATCCACGCGAAGAAGAAAATGTTACATTGCTGTTCAAACAGAGATTTTTTTTTTTTTTTTTTTAATAAAGCCAAGATAAATGAGCTCCTTGGTCAAATACCTTTAAAGGAAGTATCCCCTTACTGGTATATCATCTGTGCCACCTTTGGGACCCTCTGCCCCACCCTCCTGGGGAGGCCCAGACCCCAGGTTGGAAATCAAGGTCATAGTGGATCAGTGATGGAATCAGTTGTCTTTCAGAGGGTTGGAGTTCAGTCTAACCTCCCATTAAGTCCTTGGGCAAGTCATTTAATCCCCCAGTGCTGAGTTAGTAGCATGCAAATGTGTGTGACAGCTAAGACTTATTTAGGCCCTGTGTCTCCAAATGCATTTTTTTTTTTTGCACCCCAGTTTCAGAGGTTGTCTCACCAGCATTTAATGTTGCCAGATTATTTACAGCTTCAGCATCTCTTGGTAGTATCCATAAAGTGGTTTTAAATAGCTCTGGGTGCTAAATATTTGCTTTTATTTATTGAGAAATCACCTAGTTAATGTGATAAAAAAAAGTTAATGAATTATATCCTGCCAGAACCAGCAGCTGAAGAGCAGAATGTTGTTTTCTTAAAAGGACAAATTAGGTCACTTTTTCTTCTGCTACTGTTGCAGACAAAGTTGACATCGCACTTCTTGCCCCCTTCTTGGTTTTGACTGCTTATTGAGGGAAAAGTGAAACTGTTTTCAACTGGGAGTATAGCAACAAAGAGCAGCTGATGCTAAAGCCATTTTTCCATTCAGAGCATTGAGTACTGTTAAGTGTTGGACTGAATATGTGTTAAAAACAAGTGCCTGTAGAACAAAAGACAGTGACAAGCCCTTAGTCCTGTCACTGGCATGACATGGTGTAAATGTGTAAGTGTGTGACCTGCAGTGTAAAAAGAGCATTACATGGTCAAATGACAAAAAAGCACTCTAAGAGTTCAAGTCTTTTACAAGCTACCCTTTCATTCACAGACATTTAAGAAAACATCTTCATCAATATTTCTAATTCTTGAACCAAGCCAAAAAGCTACCAAGATACTTGAATTTAAAACATTGGATTTGGCACATCTGTTTTAGAAAGGGAAAATAGGTTCAAGATTGTGGTTACAATTTTCATGGGAATTAAGAAACTCCACATCCCATAATCCATTGTGAATCCCTCAATCCATTGCAAACCACTGTACACAAATCATCTCTCTTATCTTTATCATAGTGTTTAATGACAATGCTGTTGTATAATGCAGCTTGTATATGCAATGGTAAATAACTTATGGCCTATGCTGTCATCAGCAAAAGTCAACAGACAAAGTTTTATTAAGAGTTAAACATTTTCATGGTAAGAGTGGGCTCCACTAATTAAAAACCTTGTTGTGACACTTTTGGATTGTGGGTAGTGTAGTTTTTTATCAGCAAGACTGCAGATAGCTCATGTTTTCCTTTTTCAGTAGGGCCAGCTGAATACAAACTTGAGCCATCATTTCACTCTAAGGTAGCTTGTAGGGTGGCTTGTGATACGAAAGTTGGTTATGGTAATTTTGCTGATAATCAAATCTCCTTTGGAGAACATAAACAGGATTTTAACTCTTGAACCACTTTGTTGTGTTCTATTAAATAGGAATTTACTATATGGGACTCAGAACATTGTTATTTTGTTAGCAGAAGGCCCAATTTAACTACAACAGTGGTTTAATTGCATTCCCCTTCATGTTTTTGTCTAAACACTTCTTATATTCCAAACTCTAATGCTGAAATTAAGATGGCAGTAATATAACGTTTTCGTTCATTTTCAGGTGAGCAAACTTGCCCTTATGTTCCAGTTTAACCAATGCATTCCCCTGAGTTTCAGATCCACCAAATGCTTGCCTAAGCTCTGTCTGGTGCCTTTTTCTCCAGGGTATGGACTTTGAAATGGTTTCCAGGGTATGGGCGACTGGAGAGCTGTGTCCATCCACAGCCCACGGGCACATCAATTAAAATGGAAATTGTGATGCCGCTAAGGGAGAGCGAGAGAGGCAGGTGCATCCCAAACATCTGGTTGATGCTGAATCCCACACCTTCAAGCCTGCAGACTCCCGCAGAATAAGCCCTGCAGCTACGGGGCCAAGTCCTGCGGTTTGGCAGGGGGCAGGGTGTGTAAATGTGGGGCTGCCAGACGCTGCCCTCGTGAGAATGTGGCATGTAGATGACAGGTGATGTGATCAGACGGATGCATAAAGGGCCTTTATGCTCTTTTCTCAGCTCATCTGTGGGATCCTGACAGCACTCGGTCCTGCAGCGCTGCAGATGAGGTGAAGCCTCCCAGCATGAGAAGGAGGGCTTCAAAGCTATCATCTTAATGTGCAACGGTACAAAGATGTGTAAGGTAGAGATGAGGCTGTGATATGATTGAAAAATGCTGAGCTTGTCGGCTTTTTCAACTCTAAGATTTTCACAAGCCTCTGATCTTTACATCTGTGTCAATTTCAGTCAGGATTATGTTGATATAAGCTGCATATGCATCATTTCAAATCCAATTTAGTCTAAATGTAATTAATAAAATGTGTAAACGACATCTAGGCATAAGAAGGGGCTTAACTGAAAATGAGGGGATATTATCCAGTGTGTTTTCACATTACACAAGAAACATAAACACAAATGTGTGCTTCTGTCAAAGTTAATAAAATATAATCAAGTTTGTTGATGAATTAACCCTCAGGTCCCATTTAGTCTATTTAGGAGGCTCACAGATTTGCTTTCTTAATCCATACATCATGTTTTTTTGAAAAAAAAAAACCAAAACAATATGCAGTCTTTACACAAATTTTTGAAGTTGATCTTCCTCTGTTATAATAGGCCTTTGGTGCTTTGTGTTATCAAGATTATTAATATTATCACTCTGAACACATTTATGTCAAAAATTGGCCACATTTGAACCCATCATAACAGTAGTTATTGACATGCAGAGTAGAAATAGTCAATACTTCACTATATGTTATCACTTACAGGCCAGGCTTTAAATGATAGTTAAATCTGTTCCAGCACATGGCCTTATTTCCTTGTTCTAGTAACCAGGGCAAAAATAATACATTTTTCCTTGAGACCAATAGGGCATTTATACAGGCTTTTTTTCTTTAAAGTGGAGGACCTGAAAAAATAAAATAGCTCAATTACAGTATTACCCTCGATTAAAATCATTTATGTTTGATGTACAGCCTGTTTTAATCCAGTTAAAAAAATCTCTCCAGCTTTTTAAATAGGAAAAATAACTATAGTACATTTACATTACTTTGCAGAAGTTTTAGGCAGGTGTGGAAAAATTGCTGTAAAGTAAGAATGCTCTCAAAACTTTAAGTTTGATTGCTTTTTCTTGTTGGTTTTAATGTAAAGTGAGTGAACACAGCAAAATCTACTTTAAATCAATTATTTGTTTGACCACCTTTTACTTCCAAGCCAGTATTTACTCCTATTGGCACACAAATTCAGGTTTTTTTTTTGGATAATAGTCAGGTGAAATGTTAAGCAATTTCACCAAACATGTGATAATGGTCATTGTTTTCATAATTACGTTGAAACACTGTCATTAACTGAAACTGAAACAGCCTTGTAGGAGGCTTTAAACTGGGTGAGGAACAGACAAACTCTGCAATGAAGCCGAGATTGCAGAGGACAGTTTCATCTCACAAATCATACACCTTGGCAAGGCTGAGCACAGCTCAGAGGCACAAGGTAGCTATACTACATCAGCAAGGTCTCTCCCGGGCAAAATTTAAAAGCTGTTCACGGTCTACAGAAGCACAAAAAAATGACAACATTGAGGAGCATAAATGCAGTGGTCTGCTAGGGAAACTCAGTGCAGCAGATAAAGACATATCTTGATGAATTTACTTCAATATACTGAAAGACATCAACCAGTGCTATTCATTTAGAGCCGGAAGAAACCAGGGAGACCCAGGTAAATCCAACTTCTGTCTAGAGAGGTCCAGCTAGAGATGGTCTTCAAAGAAGGAATGTGGACAAAAAGCAATACCTTTAACGTGAAAACGTATGTTTTACTTGATTGCATTTTTATATAATGTTACATTTGCCTAAAATAACTACAATTTTCACATTAAAAAGAAAAAAATAGTTGATGAGATAATGTGATGTTATGAGGCGCAATGTAAAAAAACACTTTGAATTTTTATGCAACATTTTCAGACAAATAAATCCTTGACCAAATAGATAAATAAATAATAAGGAAATTCATTAAAATAAGAAAGAAAACATAAATTAAAAATAGTTTTAGCATTTATAATTGGACCTTAACTTTGTTTCATAAAAGCATTTTAGAGTATCGTGTATTGAAGTATATAAAGGGTTAAATTCCGGAAATAGATACTCTCATGTATAAACAGAAATGAAATCTGTAGAAATATCTGAGGCAGTAGAGTAGATAAAAATATTCATGTATGGCAATTCAGTGGCCCTTTTCTGATGCATCCACATTATGAATGCAATTAACAATGTCTAACTTTTTTAGAGGGACATGAGGGTTAATTTATTTCCACAATGGCACTAAAAAGGCCATTTCAGTATCAGAAGTATTGGGGTGCTCAGCTTTCAAAAAATTGTGGCATGTGGTTTTGAAAATGTAGGTACAATTTTAGGATCAAACTTGAAGGGGTGCTCAGCTCTTGGATAAATCATGCCTTAGATTTTATCACAAGTGTTTAGGGCTTTCAACCAATCACTCAGTTGAACTTCAGTGGCAGTTTTATCAGATCCTGACCACATTTCTTTATTAAACTAAAAACAAATACCAACACTACAAATGTATCTATATTAAGGATGCTTTCGCTCTACTTCTGACATTTTTTGATCAGAGTTTGTTTTATGAAGTGGCCCACATTCTGTAGCGCAGTATAGCTCCCACCTACAACATTATCTGATTGGCCTGTATTGAATGTTGATTGACGGAATGATCGTCCAATCACCTGCCAAATATGCTTCTGAAAGAACTGATGTGCCAGGTTATAGGGTGGGTGCAGTTATTGCAATAGTATGGTTTTATTAATGGTAGTATCTTTAAACCATGCAAAACATAATAGGGAACCGTTTGCCCTGTAGAGCCATATTTCAATGCCAATATTGTTTTGCCTATAGTAAAAGTTCATTACGGGACTTCACATGTAACACTGCATCTTTTAAATGTGTATGATGTAAACGTTTATTACCCAAATTTGTTGGATCCTTTCCACATAGTTATATGACATTTATACTCATGACTGACAACCAGACCTAAATATTATCTCAATAATAGAAACCTACCGTCCTCTGGGCCATTTTTCCTCAGAATTCTCTTTGTTTAAAATGTAATGAATTTTCATTTAAAATGGATGTTTGAAGACATAATGCAGACATTTTTTTCTAAATTTCTGGCAATTTTTAACATAGGAGGTACACACACTCAATATTTTTTATTTCAAGAGTGTTATTTTAAAATTAAGAGGGGCTTCAGCACCCTAAAAGAGAGCATAAAATCCTAATTTTGGCAAAAGGCAGGACGTACTAGCTTTACGTATGATCCTTCGCCCATTGATGACATAGCAGCAGTGCCCACAACATTTGAGACGTACATAATTAAAGAGTGGGTCAGTTGTGTCACTCATCATGAAATAACTAGCATGTGTTCACTCATTATTGTTACAGATATTCGAAGGAGATCTCGTCACTTTATCCACAGTGGTGTAAAAATCCCTAATGTGCCCTTTGATCAACACAGGCAGAGTGAGGTTACTCTGTTATTTGATCCCGAGTCTGCAGTTTTCAAAGAAAATAACAATAATTAGCTAGATTTTCCCTCAACAGACGTCTTCACACAGAGTTTGAAGGCGTATTAGTAAACCAATCCTGTGAAATGAGAGGAGAAATACAAAAGAGAAAGAAAAATGAATCAAGTGCTGGAAAAATAATTGAGAATACAGTTTTTTCTTGATTTAACCACAATAGTTTTTTTCTTAAATAAATAACTTCTGTTTTGTAAAGACACTTTTTGAAACAGTAGACACACCCTAATTCCCAAAGTTACTGAATGAACATCACCAGCCACTGATGTGCCCAAACACACAAGTCTGTGTCTTCATGTCTGAGCTCCAGTCCTGGCTCATCAGTAAAGTTTGCTGACAGATGTCTTTTAGGTTATTCCTTCAGTTTTGTAAAGTCTCATTTTGAAAAACAAAGTGTTAGATTTGGGTCTCTTGTACGTTGTCTTTTGAAGTTGCCCGAATTAACAAAGGTTCGTGCACTGAGCTGTGTATGGAGTTGAGGGTGGCATGGTTGTATGCAGTCTTGTAAGTGTTATAGTGGTTAAGGTGCTCGTGCTCCAGAGGAGGCAGTGTCAGGTGGCCCTCCATGCCGGGGCCCCCTGTTACACAGTCCTCATCCACGTTGATGATCTCAATAGTGCGTGTGGGTGCATGGTGGTTCTGCTGGTGGTGCTGTTTGCGCATCTTGTAGAAGATGATCAGCATGACAGCTGCCATGAGCGTGATGGCAACAAAGCAGCCGATGATGATCTTCGTCGTCTTCATGACTTCATCCAAGCCGTTCAGGGTGCCCTCCCCGCCCACCTCTGTCACAGGGACGGTAGAAGTCTTCTCCGTGGAGCGAGTAGACAGTGTGGTCCGGACTGTTGTTGTGGTGGTGGTTGTTGTCGTAGAAGTGGGTGAAACAATCTCCCATGTTCCAGCAGAGGGAGTGGGTTCCATCTTCTGCTGCACAGTGGTGGTGTAGCCTTCGTTATGCGGCATTTCTATGGTCTCCACGGTGACTGTGGTGAAGTAGCTGAAGCTGCTGTTCTCTGTGGATGACACATTAAGTGTAGCAGATGCTGTTGTGTTGCCTGCAGAGTTACTAACCATACATGTATATGTGCCAGTGTCCTGCATGGTAACATTAGTAAAGTTCAGTGTGCCATCATTCAGCACAGAGATCCTGACCTTGTACGCGCCATGTGTCATGATGGAACCATTGGGAGTAATCCAGCTTACAGATGTTAGGGAGCTCGCTCTGCATCTCAACTCTGCAGCACTTCCCTCTGTCACATTTAGATCTGTGGGAGGCTCCACAATAACAGGAGCATAACAGTGAAAGTAATTCTGGTCCAGCTCACCGATGTAGCGCCCCTTGTGATGGGACGGTGAGCTGCAGCGAGCGCAGCAGCTGGTGTTTGCCGGTACCATCTCCTTAAGCCACCAGCTTAACCAGAGAATGTCACAGTTACAATTCCATGGGTTATGGTGCAAGTGCACCCTCTCCAGACGATGTAAAGGAGTGAAAAGATCATGGGGCAGGAGAGTGAGGTTGTTATGGGCTAAATTGAGCTCCACCAGTGACTGTAGATCATCAAAAGAGTTTCTCTCTATGGTCTGGATCTGGGCATGCATCATCCACAGCTTCTGCAAATGGATGAGGCCTTTAAAAGAGCCGGGGGCGGATGACAGTTAGCTGGTTACCCGACATCTCCAGTTCATCCAGCTTCACCAGGGGAATAAGGTTAGGGATTTCCTTCAGATTGCACATTCCCAGGTTTAAGTAGCGCAGATTGCTCAGCCCTTCAAATGCTCCCTCAGAGATGTAGGAGAGGCGTTTGAGCTCCCCGAGGTCCAGGCGCCGCAATGAGGGCACTCTGTTGAAAGCATAGGAGGGAATACTCTCAATAGGGTTATTTCTCAGCCAAAGCTCCTTTAGTTTGGACAGGTACTCAAATGCCCCATTCGGGATAGTGGTGAGGCGATTATCAAAAAGCTCTAGAGTATTAAGGCTGGCCAGTCCATTGAAAGCTCCCAGCTCAATTTTGCGTATGTGGTTTTTGCTCAGCTGCAGAATCTCCAAGTGTCTCAGGTGCTTGAAGCTGTCCACCTTTATGACCTGAATGAGATTTTCTTGTAGATTCAGGTAGCGCGTGTTGGTGGAGATGCCATCAGGGACCTCTCGGAGGCCTCGTCTGGTGCAGATGACTTTGCTGAACTGGTTACTGCAGGAGCAGACGGAGGGGCACGTCTGAGCGCGTACCAGCCCTGCCACCACGAGCAGCTGGAGGGCCAGGAGCAGCACAAACAAAGGGTCGGACAAGGCCCGGTTCCACCTAGGACCTCGCATCATCTGCTGCTGCTGGGAGGAGGTCATCTTGTTTAACATTCATAATTCATTGACTGGTCATCCACTCTTTGGAAAGAGGATCCAGGCTCACTGAAATGACAAGGAACACAGAGAATAAAAGGTAAATTAGACGGTGCACCTTTACTTGTCATCACTAAATAAAAAATTACTTGAAGGAAAACAGAAACTTGTTTGGTAACTGTTGATCTTGCTGAGAAAAATCAATGATAAAGGAGAGGGTGGCTTTGGGATTTACCTCAGTTCTTTAGAGCATTTGATACTACAGTTGTTATGGAAATATTACTTAACTTGATTATTTTGTCTGTTATTGAGATCACTCAGTGATTCATAACAACTGAATCTGTGCTTAAAATGATATCTTGTTACCTTGAGAAAAGCCACAGCATTGCATACAATTTGATAAATCATTTTGCGAGACCTACTTCCCAATTTCCCAGATTTTCCCAAGGGGATTAATGAAGTACTATCTAATCTAATGTAATCTAAACTGTTTTTATGTTATTTTCTTATATTATAAATATCACAGGACTTACACAATAAAGAAGATTTGTTGCTCAACTAAATCATGATTTTGTATATATATATATATATACATATTCTTTTTCATCATTGGATAAAAAGAATGGGCTTCTTTTTTTAAACTGATCTCAGAAGATTAAGAGAGCTTTAAGTTTAAGACCTAGCAATAAATGGGATGACAGCAGGAAGCCACTCTTCACACAGAGATTCATATAGAGGCTAACAGCTTCAGTAGCAGTTTTATCATATCAAATAACAGCACTACAAACTTCTCTTGAGAAATGATTTTCTTGCCCCACAAATGTAACAGACTGTCTTTAAAACCAGTTCTATAGTGGTCAGCTCAAATAATAATAACAAAGAGGAAATATTGGTGACAAGGCATTTAGTAGAAATGACAAAAAATGATCAAAGCATATTGGCCTATTTTCTTAGTCAGAACATTTCCTTCCATTTAAGACTTTTCTGATATTACACATGTCTATCTTAGTTTAAAAGATACAAAATAAGTCATTGTAGGATCACTTCAGTTTTCGATTAGTACTTGGTTACAAGTTAAAATTTAAATTTAACTACAACTGCACATATAAGTCAATGTCTTGGTCCCTACTTGAAGGTTCCAGATAGCCTTTGAAGAGTTTTATTTTTTTTTAAAACAAATACAAGAATTTCATTGTTTGAATTAAGATTAACTAAACTAAACTGACTAAACTGAAATGGTCACATCAGAGGCCAAATCAAACAACACCCAACTGTAAAAAAGTCTGTTTGAAACACCTGCCATGTCTTGGCAGTATTTCTTTTTTTCTCTTTTGTTTCTGTATGCATGTGTCCTCTCGTGATATCTCAATCTTTGTCACATAAAATGAAATCAGGATGAAGACACAGACATCTGTGCTGAACTGTTGCGTGAGAAAGAAGGTAGAGAAGAAAAGCAGTGCTTTGACTGCCATGTTGTGTGATTTATTTTTTAGACAGGGGGACATAAATAATAAGAAAGCTCACCATTTGCCAGGCCCTCAATCCAGCCAAGATATGTGAAAATGTATGATTTCAACCCACAGTCCCTCAGAGGCACAAACCTATGTGACTGGGATGTCAAAAAAAAAAAAACAGGTAGGACCAAGGAATTTGTAGAAACAGCATTTTAATGTATCAGCCAGAGAAAGCTGAGAATATACAAACAACTCTTTGATTTAGATATCCAGGAAAGACGATTCTTTGGCAGCTGTTGGGTTTGACTTAACGACAGAGGTTGATACATTTTTCAAGTATGTTTCATTTCTCTACTCAGCCATTCAAGTATTCCTCTAAGGATGTTTTTGAAGTTGCAAAGTCATCATAAAAGCTCTGAATTATGGCTTAAATACTGGGAGAAACTGGATTCTTGATTTATTTCTTCATACAACAATATAAGAAATACAGAAGGCCATTCTTACTAAAAGTTTTGAGATTATGCATGCTTTAGAACGGGTCATAAATGTTGCAAACAATTATAATTTTTAGAAGGAAATCTGAGGGCTGTCACTTTTCCCAAAAATCAAACTCAATCAGTTTTCAAGCATGCAGCATACATAACCAAAGATATTTGGATGTATGTCAAAATTCAGGTTTTAGCTATTGGTACAGGTCCTCAGAGAGATAAACTGGATAGCAAACTCCAAGCACTGTCTTTTAGTCTGTGTCAGCAGGTCAAAAGCAGGTGTAATATTTGATACAGACCTCAGCTTTGACCTGCATATCAGAGATGTTACAAAAAAGTCATTTTATCATTTAAAGAACATTTCCAGAGTGCGCCAGTTTCTCTCTCAGGCCAATGCAGAGACTCTTATTCATGCTTTTATTACCCGTAGGATTGATAATTGTAATGCTCTTCTTTCTGGTCTTCCTAAAAAGAACATTTCACAGCTTCAGCTGCTCCAAAACTCAGCTGCAAGGATGCTGACGAAGACCAGACAGATAGTCCACATCACCCCGATTTTAAAGTCTCTGCATTGGCTTCCTGTATCTTTTAGAATTGATTTTAAGGTTCTTTTATTAGTTTTTAAATCTTTTAATGGACTTGCTCCTTCTTATTCATCTGGTTTGCTTTTACCATATGAACCTAGCAGAGCCCTCAGGTCTTCAGGTAGTGGTCTTTTAATAGTTCCCAAGGCTGAAACTAAAATATACGTTGAAGCTTCTTTCTGTCATTATGGCCCTTTGCTGTGGAACGGTCTACCTAAAGACCTGAGGGCAGCACCTGCTGTTCATATTTTTAAAGGCAAACTCAAGACCTACATTTTTTAATTTGGCTTTTAGCTGATTATATATATATACTATTGTGATTTAGTCTTGTTTATTTATTTAATTTAACCCTCTCAATCTGTTTTAATCCTCAATTTCAGCTAAGATTTATTGTTTGGAATTTTATTCTCTGTTCATCGTTCTCCTTTCCACTGTCCTACTTCAGTAGATTTTATTATGCATTTGGTGTTTGGTTATCTCATTTACCATTTTATTATTTAAAATTTTATGTTATTTACTTATTTATTTGTTTTCCTACATATTTTTTTTATTTTTTTTTAATCAAATTTCTTATCATGATTTTTTTTATTGTGATTTTCGTCTTACCTCCTGTCTCTCCTCATTTTTAATTCAAGATAGCATTTCCTTCAATTGCCTTTTATGAAAATCGCAGTAAAAGTTGTCCAAGGGTAAAACCAAACCATCAAAACTAGACATATGACTTTGGATTCAGGGAACATAAAAGTAGAAGCAAGCAATGGTGTATAGTTTTGTTGCTGGATGTGTACGTTTGTTGCATAAGATGCTGTATGATGTTCCAGTGAATAGTGATGGTATAAAAAAGTGGGTGGGCATTTCTTACCACCCAAGCATCCAGCTGTTAAGAAGTGAAGACATGTTTATGAATTCCAGGATAGATGCACTTCAGCTAAAACTCTGCAGCCTTGTTAGCCTTGACAGCCAATAGATTAATCACTTATTATGAGCCTTTGTCTGTGTATAACAACAACAAAATCTTTTGTATGCTCTCTTGTCTGACACCTACCCTGTGGCAGTGGTTTTGGGCATTTTAAAAATACAGTATCGAAATAGACTCTTGTCACTGCTGGTCTTGTTCTCTTTCCTAGGTCATATAAAGGCACCATTAGTATTCCCTCTCTTTCCCATAAGTGGTGAAAAAAAACTTCTCCTTTTGGCACTTTAAAGAGGTGCAAGTCATTCATTATAAATGTTAAGCAGAAACAGGATGCCGCTGGGCAACACGTGCTGTTGAGGTAAACCAAGAAATCAAACCTCTGTCCTGAAAAGCACAACCTGAGAAATTCACAAGTCATAAACTGTAAGAGCAGTTGTGTTTTTGAAGGGGCTGCAAATCAGTCTGCATCAATCAAAAAACCGCTTCAAGTGAACACTGTGCCCTTGAGTGTATCTTAATTATTGAGATGGTCCTCCAGATTGAATAAAAACTCCAGCAGAAAGCCTTTTAAGCCTGAGTCATGCAGAGTGAGCTCAGAGTCTCTGCAAGGAGATGATAGAATATTTCTAGTTTTGAATATCAAAATTCAGCCCTCCTGGAGATACACAGCTATCAGCTTGTTACACTTTTAACTTACTCTTTTAATGAGAGTCCTTGATCAGATATGGCAGCAAGATTTTTTACATTTATTTATGGTTGGACCAAGCTATAGCTAAATACATAAGTCCTGGGAAATATGATATGTTTTTTGTTTGTTTTTGGTTATGGTCATTAGCCTTTATTGTACAAGATTTGACAATATTGTTAATATATTCATGTAGTTTGCTTATCTGTATTTATTAATGAGTGCTCTGTTTACTCTAAGAAACACTAACAGTATTACTGAATTGTATCAAACATCATTGATGATGTTTTTGAGGTGTTCGGCCTATATGACAAATAAAAACAGTAATAATTTTTATTTTATGTCATTTAATAAACATTGTATATTGATTGAAAATCAAATAACACTGATACATGTTTTTAAAAAAATGACAATAAAAACAATACTTAAGTCAGCCAGTATTGGGTAATGTTGAGTATTTAACAATGCAAATTGTAGAAAAAAACAAAACACCTTCACACTATTGACATTTCATTAATATGTTGGCAGTTCCATCCACTTTTCCAAATGTATAAATTCCAACATAGGCATACAAAAATGCCAAGGGTCAGACTACCCATGTTTTTGACTGTTATGACAGTCATTATCCAATTAGTCATCAGGAGTGGTGGGGAGACCTGGCTTACAAGCACGACAGACTGTCCCAATCTAGCTGGAACCATCCCATTTTCAGGCCTTGTGTTGTTTCCCAACAAATATCCCAAATAAATGCTAATTCAGTATGTCCTAATTTTGGACAATCAACTGAAATGTCTTACCAAAGCATTTCAGCAAGCTTGCAGCAAAGATTTGCCTGTATATTGACAAGTTGAAATCTTAATGCCAAAACTTAAGTTAATGTAGCTATGAAAGTGCAGAATTGTGTTGAAAAAAACTAAAAAAAAAAAAAAAAAAAACTATCAAAACTAACATAAACTCTGAAATTATGATGCTATAATACTATGTAAGATTACAAAAGAGAAAAATAAATCATAAGAAAAGGTCACATATTGATCACATATGTAAAGAAAAAATAATATTTTTACGTAAACAGAGAGCAGAGAGTTTAAGGATATAAAAATGATCTGTAACACCATTGTAATCATATTTCAAATACACTGTTTGTCTATTTTGGTCGTATGATAATTTATCTGCTGCTTTGTATGTTGTTAAAAGGTGCACTAGTGAAAAATGTTATAACATTCTGAGCTCATGCATGTGGAGTTACCGTAAAATGAGAGTGTCCCTATTTTGAGATCTGAAAGTCTGTCACTCTGTACTGTACATAATGACTGATATGACGATGAAGGAAGAAGGAGGGGTGACACTGAAGACAGAAACAAACACACTGTATTTACAATGCTTCATTTTTTTTTTTTTCCAATCTCTTCGATAATTCACATGTTGACTTGATGCTACATTCAAAAAGTTACTTACAAGGTGCTATGGAGAGGTGCAGGCATGAGTCCAAAAACACTAAAGTGAGTTTGCGTTTAGCACAAAGGATGACAAAAATGGATGGTTACCCAACGGCAAATATTTCTGATTGTTTTTTTAATAGTCAATTATTCATACACTTTTGCCACAACCATGAGGACTAACTTGATCAGGCCACTTAAGAGGAAATTCTCAAAGAAGAGGTAACAGAAAGACATCATACATTAGAAATATTGTGGTTGATTCCAAGACAAACTGCCATGCTGTAGTTGACTGTAGCTTACTACTTGCTTTTCACATTCACCAATTACATGTAAGCTTAAAACATCTTAAAAAGTTTGTTGGTTTGTTGCAATTATCACAAAAAACAGAACTTTTAAGTTTAATTTTTTTTTTTTTTTTTTTTTTCTACAGAGTTGATTATCAGCAATCATCCAGAACACTGAAAAATCTGTAAAAGCTTTCACTTGGTTTGGTGTTGAGGGAACCAACTTATTGCTAACTTCTGCATTGACCTCAAAATAAACGTCATCCCTGCACCACACTTTGGTGCCGTGTTTTTTTTCTCCATTTTTTTTTCTTATGAATGTGGGTGGTCCCTCTGCATCTTATGCAGATGATTTCAAATCTTCACAAACTTTTCTGTCTCCAGTTTACATCCGTGATTGCTGCACCGGCAGAGCACTCTGTGCTCATATTGGTCAACACCTCTGATGTGACTGAACAAATCACTGGATGCAGGACAAAACTAGAGTGCTAGAATTTATATGAGTCTTTTGATGAGACAAAATCCTTATTGTCTGTTGACATGTCACACTGCGAGAGATGAAACATCGGATTTTCATAGTCATAGTCAAAACAGTGGAAAAAACAGGGTGTAACCCTCAATGCTTCACTTTTATTAACCATTTTAACAAAAAACATTTCATTAGCTTATATGTGAGAAAATACAGCCAAGGAAACCAAACTAACACAAACATAACTAATCACTTTGTATTTAAAGTTTGTTATAATTGTTCCTGCATCTGTGATCAAGTTGTCATCTTTCCCCTGCCTCTACGCTGATCCTACTGTAGCGTTAATTTGCGACGACATGCACAAAGCAATACAGTGTAGGTAACAGCAAATATATCTCAAGCTTTACACAGTGCTCTCTGTTTTGGTTGAAAATCTTACAGAAGATTCTTAATGTTCTGTTTGTTGTGATGACACAAATGATCGAAATATGGTAGGATATATCTTATCATTTTGCATTACCCTCCACATGTGTTAGCGTTGATTTTAAATTAATAAAAGCTCAGCATACACTTTTTGATTTTGTCAGGAACCACAAAGAAAAGAAAAGAAAAGAAAAGAAAAGAAAAGAAAAGAAACAAATTCCCTAAAATTTGAAATGATCCGGTGAAAATTATGACTATTGTATTGTTAGGGTCAGTCTTGACCACATCATAATAAAAGACCATAAAACAATAATTAGTGCTTAAATTGGAATCATCGACACACTGTCAGCTCACTGACACTGATAGCCAACAGCCCACTGGCAGCCTGGCTGACTATAGTGTTGTTTTTATTGTCATCTTTCAAATTGAAAACATGCTGTATCCTGTCATGCTGTCACCCATTAACAGGACTGTAACAGAGAGCTAACACAAGAGAGGGGTTAAAAAGCATTTACAGTTTTGACAACTACAATATATGGAAGTGTTGGAAATGTGTTTTTACAATAAGACGCTAAGAAAGTTTCCATGCACAGTGAAGTCAAGCTATGATAATGGCTTGATTAGACAGTTGTACAGAAGGTTGGTCAGAAAACTTACATTTTTATTTGTATTGTTCTGACTATTTATTGCAGCAGTGTGTAAATATGGATTTGTTGGTAGCTCAGATGGTTATGTCCATGTAGTTATCAGTTTTATGAGCCTTCTTCTCATGCCTGTAGATTCCAGACTTATTTTCCGAATGTCTCCCCATGCTCTCTTGCCCCTGTCAAATTTTATCGACTGTTTCTCTTCTATCAATACAGGTAAATGGCCTAAAAAATAACCTGGAAAAATACGATTTCTGGTTCAAATTGCCCTGCTCTGATATTTACAAAAGCCTTTAAGGTAGGCAAAATTTTGAAATGAGAATAACATCAATATCTCAGCAGTGCAGCAGCAGTCACCAGCCTTTAGCTCCTCATATTGTAGTCAGAATTCATCCCCTCACATTTTTTTTCATCACTGTCACAGAAAGCAGATTTCTTTCCCTCCCTCTCTAGGAAACACTCAAGGCAGGTCGGCAGTGAGTCACAGATACTGAGAAACATTTACAGAGTCTTTAATCTACCCGACCTGCATGTTTTGAATGTGGGAGGAAACTGGAGCACATTCAGAAAAATCAATTAGAACATGACAGGAGTAAAAGTGAAACAAACGCAGGAGAAGGTCTGGATAAGCAACATACAGACAGGAAACAGTGATAAACTGGATTATTAGTGTACAAACATTTAAGGTCCCATGTCCTGGTGTGTTTGACTATACACATCATGTCATAGGTGTCTATTAAGCAAGGATTCAATTTATGTTGAATACAAAAAAAAAAAAGTCATCTCTGTAGAGGATCTCCTGCAGCTTTTTTTCTCTCCAATTTGATTTACTTTGGACTGACATTTATTTTTATTGCAGGTCCCCACAAATAAAAATTACATAAATTAAGAGTTTGGCCTAAACCTACTCTTATGTAAGATTGATTGGGCTGCATGGTGGTGCAGTAGATAGTGCGCAGACCTCTAATACCCCTTTCAGAATGGCCAAAAACCCTGTTTAAACCTGGTAACAATCGGCTCCTATCGGTATTTCGACCCGGGTCAACTGACCCTGCAAGCAACACGGGTTTTTATCGGCTCACCTCCGATCGGCTCCAGTGGGAACATCACACCTGGGTCAACCTGCTAATTTACGAATGACGCCCGTCCCCTCCGTCTGTAACTTACGTGACTCTTTGCCATGTCAGCTACAAATTCCATCCACATTTGTATCTTCAGCGCTCGGATGTCGTTCAGTTTGTGCCAAGTTTGTAGATTTTTAAAGAGGGACAAAAGTACAAAGTACAGAAAATAGTTGACCGCCGTGTCCACTGCTTACATGCTCCTATCCATTGTTTACGTGTTTGTGATTCATCGCGCTGATGATGTCATTAACGTGATGACATCAGCTTCACACACCAGAGGAAAAAAAAAAAAACAGCCACGCAGCTCGTCTGCTGCTGATTAGATCTGGGTCTGCTGGCAGTGGGAAAGGAGTCACTTGCTGATTGTTAGCTGGTTAACCCATGTTGAAAAAACGTGCGTTGACCTGCTAATTTGCCATGTCCCAGTCAGACAAGGCCCCTTTGTGTTGAGTTCGCTAGTCCCCTTGTGCATGCATGGGTTTCCTCCAGCTACCCTGGGTCCCTTCCACAGTTTAAAATTAGATCAAGTGGTAAATCTAAATTACCCTTAGCTGTGAGGGGGAGTGTGAATGGTATTCTGTCAGCCTGGAGACTGGCAGGCAACCAGGCCAGGGTGCACCCCACCTGTAGCACAATATCAGCTGGGATAGGCTCTCGCCCCTCAAGAACGAGATAAGCAGTATTTAATTGATTGATGTGTGGAAAAAATGTAAGATCCCTATTTTCTCATGAAAATGATTCCTTTAACTTGCTCTTATACATTTACATTTGTGTAAATGTTGATTAATGAACGCTGTCCCTTTTCAATTTAATAAAAAGTAGAAAAGAAAATACAGGGATAACTGCATTAAGTGTAATAAATAAACTCAAAGAAGCTGTTTTTAAAAGTAAAATGACGACACAACTTATTCTAGCTTTCAATTTGAGGTGATGTTAATTTCTGGTTATCATTTTTATCTCTTTTTCCCCTCAGGGTACATCTTGTTCTCCTATGTATTATCAAAGTTTTACTGTTATTCAAAGATATCTTCACATTTTATTGTCTGGGAGCTTCAACTTTTTTTCTATTATTTTCAGCTCTATGCAACATATTTGGTCATTTTAGTTTTTATACATCATACTTTTTATGTGATGTAAATTTCTGATTTTGTTCCTCTTCTGTCAACTCTTGTGAAAAACTTTGGGGCTGCATGCATAAATAAATGATGTTTTACCGATAAATTTGGGTTGGGCCGAATATTTGCTTTCTCTTTAGCAGTTTACAACAAGTTTACCTGAATCAAACAAAAATGAAGCTGCATATCCTCATGTTTCATCCATAACTTATTTCTTTGTGTAATTTTCCTTTATTGAGTTTTTTTTTTTTTTAAATCAATTACTTTGCTTAATTTTCTGAGAGAAGTACTAAGATTAATATTTTGCTAAGCCCTGAGGAAATTCTAGATTTAGATGGTCCTTTTACACACAAAACTATAGGGCAAAAATAATGACAATAATAATAGTAACAACAACAATAGTAGTAGTAATAATAATAATAATAATAATAATAACAATAATAATAATAATAATATTATAATGATGATGATGATGATGATGATAACAATGATGAAGCAAGATAACAATTAAATGTTGTAAAGGTAACTGTTTTTCTTTTAGTCAAATTACATTGTAACCCAATGTTTTGTGAGGGCCATACAAATGAAGGTAAAGTTAAGTGAAAGTTATTATTTGGTATATGAAAAATTACTGTAGCAAAATGTTTAAAAATAGAAATACATATTGTATAAAAATATAACAATTTATGAACTGAACAGAGGTATATGTGCAAGGACTGTAGACATGAGTAAGTTATGCATGAACTTATAAATAAAAAACAATGTGCATAGCATGTGCACGTACATTTAGTTTCAAGGACTTTTTATGGGTGTATTGAAAAGTGCTTCTTTAACTTGCATTAAACTTACGTACATAAGTACGATATTCAATCAATATTCAGGCCCTTTCACCTGTTAACTGCATTTGCTCATGTGATACAGTGATTATAAATTGTGATTCATCGTCTTGACCTAAAAATATTAAAAGAGAAATGATGAATAATATTTTAAAGAAGGTCTTGAGTCATTTTAGAATATTCTTTTGATTTCTGCACTGATCGGACGAAAATTGAGATTCAGTTGTGCATGACCGTGTTGATTAATCTTTATCCTGTATAACTTAGCAGTGTGACAGAAGTGGTACTTCAGCTTATTGCCTGCAGAGTAAACCACATCAGACACATGAAAACTGTTGTACAATTACAGTTCCTGCCCTGTGCAGTGTGTTCAGCACACAGCCTAATCTGTCACAAAGCCCCTAACTTCACTATGAACAAGCCATCACTGTAACTGGCTGATGAATGGCTTGATCACTGACTTGATTTATTCCTCAATTACAAAATTCAAATTTCAAGCAGCCAAAGCCTGCAGGTGGAGGAGAAAAATGTGTGTTCAAGCAGAGGACCAGAAAAAGTGAGAGGGATCACACACCAGGCTGAATAATCTCTCCTCTTGGGGTGAATTTGAATAAGGCCATTTTGCACAACAGATGAGTTTGATACAATAAGAGAAACATTTGAGGGTTCCTCTATTGATTTCATCACAGGTTAGTATTTTAAAACATTCAACAACTTCAAGTTGCACAGTTATCAAGCTATTAAATAGGTTTTTAAGGTGAGACTGTTAATTATCAGCCCCACTAAAGGGCACATACTGCACTGGTTTTCTAATTACTCTTCTCTTGGACAATAAATCTGTTTTTTAGTGCTTTACTGTATGTGAGACTGAACCTTGAAAAGGTAAACTATGAATCAGCAGAACAGAACTCAAACTATAGGTGCTGAAAATTTGAATGCATTTAATAAGGCAAATAGAAAAGAAAAAAATTCTTTACGCTGACAGTAAAAAGAGGGAAACTGAGCAGAGAGAGACTTAAGAAACGCGATTGGGAAAATGAAATTGAGAAAAGACTGAGTTTTTCAACTTTTGTCCTCAAAGATTATTGGCTGCCTGCTGCGTCCTTGTCTGCTAAATAGCACCAAAGGATTGACCCAGATTTAGAGACATCTGGAGGAGAGCAGAATCTGCAACAATTTGAATATAGATCAAGTTTATTATACAGGACAACAGAAACACACTGGAATTAGCAGTTTGAAAAACTCTGCACATACAGCTCTTCATATTACAGAGGACTAAATGTTTAGCATTTAGCCATTAAAAGAGGCAATAATGCATACAAGATATAAAAGAACACTTAAAATTACAGCTACTTTTCCCATTACAAACTTTTAAATTGCTTAATCAGGTTGTAGCACTTAACCCTCTTGTTGTCTTGGACCAAAAATTATGCCAGATATTCTACAGGGACAGAGACCTTCTAAATAATACATTTTTTAGCTTTTTTTTTTCCCTAAAGTGACCCCTATTGTGAGAAATGTAGAAAACTGACGTTGATATTTCCATGGATGCTGCACACAACCAGCGAACTAATATCACCTTAGGATCAATTTACACCTGCCATATGGAACTACAGTCAGCTAAAGTTAGACATCACTTGCATCCACCTTAACAGACACTTGGCTCATATCATATGAGACAAAGATGCCATGTGTGATAGAACTGTTTAAAATTGCGATTTGTGCCTGCAGATTCATAAACCTTGAGCAAAGATTTCTAAATAGTAAATGGGCATGAGCTTATAAAGCACTTTCTAGTTTCTTTGACTACTCAAAGCTGCTTTACACAGCAGGTCACATCTACGCATTCACACTCATTCACTCTCACATTTATTCAAGCCCATATACACGCCACTGACACAGCAGCGGGAGTAACTTGGGTTTAGGTGTCTTGCCCAAGGACACATCGCCATGTGACAGCCTGAACTGGGCTTGAACCAGCAACCTACCAACAGAGCACAATGAGACTACGCCACTAATGCCCCTAATTATGGAGGAAATTTTGTTAGTGATTGAAATATTACGCTTAAAATTAAAATAAACACTGTGTCTAACTCATGAGAAAAGTCAGTCTCAGATTCACAGAATCCTGCTGATTATTACCTTTATATGTGTCACATCGTTCTCTAAATAAGTAATGGCCACTGTCATTTCATTGTAATGTTAATGTAATAATGTTGTATTTTGTTTATTTAAATAAGAGTCATACTCATAAAACCCTGACATAAGAAGTTTGTAGAAATGACTGCCTTGTGTTTGAACAGTTTTTTTTAAGTGTTTTCTTTTGTTGTAGTAAATTATGGTCATCCTGCCCACCCCTACATGTGCACTGATGATGACATTTGCTTAAATGTGTTTTTTTTTTTTTTTTATCATACCAGATGGACTGTTCAATAAATACTATACAGTATATATCTGACTAGTCCATCTGGGAAACAGGCCACAGAAGAAGTTTGGGAAGGGCAAAACCTTTCAAAAGTATGATTGTTCCATCAATTACATTCATCGCGGGCCATAATGTAGTAGGCAGGCTTTACGGTCGCGGTGTGAAGTGCAAAACATGAGCCACTTCGCAGAACAAACTCTCACCCAAAAAAAAGTCAATTGTTATTTGTTTTTCATTTAATAAAGAAATAGGGTCCAGATCTGACAAAACTGCTACTAAAGCTGATAGCATCTATGCTGATCTGTGCGAGCCGTCTCTTCCTGCTGTTGTCTTGCAGCTCTTATCTATTCCTGCTCTGAAGGACACTGATTAAACCCTGACGCTCACAGTGGTTGTAGATTGGAGCTTGGCAAGTTGGATCTGCCTGATTACAATGAATCAGGTGGATCCAGCTGCTGTGCAAGACAATCAGACAAGGGTCTGTTTGATTGGTAATACTGATAGATTTAACATGCAGAGTTTCCCACACATGAACACATCTTTTTGGTCTGAGTGTCACATTCAGGCATATTAATTGTCAGAATGTTTATGAATTTACAGAGAAAAGATTTAAACAGCCTCTCTGCCCTACACGCACACAACAAAGCCTGTAAGAGCTCTCGTTCTACTTAGACCCTTGTTTTAGCTCAAAAAGAAAGCTGTTTTTTGTGGGTTCAGCACTTAGTTTGTGGTAAAATCTAAGGTATGTCATCTGGTATGTATAGTTAAATGTTAGAGTGTATGCTTTCCCTACATGACGTCAAAAAGAGAGTACTTTCTAAAAATCATGTTGAGCCTCGAGCACTTAAATAAACAGCATCATCTTGAATTTCGGTAACTAAATTTGAATTTGAAAATGCGATCCTTAAGGCTTGTTTTGCAAGCCCGAATTCTGACTTTTTCTCTCAGAATTCTGACTTTAATCTCAGAGTTTAGACTTCTTTCACAGTCTTAAAAATGTCAAACTCTAAAAAAAAATCAGAGGCCCTTGTCCTTCTCTGTACTGAAGGGCTTAAGATTTTAGAAAAGTTACACCTAATTGGAGTAACCATGACCTCCTGCTATTAAAAGGGTTGCTTCAATAAGCCCTACAAAAACAGATAAATAAAAAATTGTTTGATATTACAAGATTTATTAATTTTCTTTTATTTAATCTTTATTGTAAGGACAAGAGAAGTCTGGACCCTGTTGGCCCAGTTATTCTTGCTTCCCTGTCTCTTTCTCTGATGACGTCATAAATACTTTTAAAAAAGTCCTCGACGGCTGAGGTGCTGATTGACCAGTGGATGTTTGTGTGCTCCATGTTGTCCGGACTTGAATTTGGCCTGTGGCTTCTGTTCTTCACGTCTTTCTCCACTATCACTCCATAGTTATCTGTATCATCCTCTGCCCTATTGCACAAAATAAAGGCAGCAGAAGACCCAAATAAATTTCAAATGAAAGACAAACCAACAGTTAACAAATTATGACTCGAATATGCCTTTCTTTAATCTTGGGAGACATCTTACTCTTTCCATAAATCTGAAAATACAACAAACAGTTTTTTCTTAAAAAAGCCCGACCAAGACTCTCCCTTCAGACCATTCAGGGGTAAACGATGGGGATTTACTTTAGCAGCCAAAGAAAAAAGGGACTCATGTTTTTACTGAACACAACTAATCAATACCCACATAGCACAAATACATCAGCTGTCATGCTCCCATCGCTCAGCTTTCTTTCTTGTGCAGAGAACAAACAAGTTAATTCTTATTGACTAAAGCAAAGATGGACATTTTATCAGTGTGAAAACATTCGTGACCTTCGTCTTAGAGATTTTTTTTTTCCTCCATTTCAAGGCTAGCAACTCCATGAAAGGTTAGACCATGATAACTTAGACGAGATCAGTATGTGTTAAAACTCAAGGCTGTGACACTGACACCAGACTTCAGCCCTCTTTCAGTAGTAGAGAAACACTGTGGGATGTTTCAGATTTTTGTTGCACTATAAATCAGCCAGATAAGGCCAAATTAAATATTAAGCAAGGCTACTGGGAACTCTTCTGGGGTTTAATCCCCCCAAATAGGCCTGGTGACGCCACAGCTTGTCAAAAAGTTTTTTTTTTCCTGCTCCCCTTCTTGGGCCGACACGACCTTATTTATAAGTGAAGCAGAGTAAGTCAGAGGATGCTTTAGGTTTTCTTTGTTCTGCTGATGTATAAGCGCATGTTAAACATACATTTTATTGAGGAAACTGACTGAGCTTTGACATTCACACGAGCAAGCAACAGTGGAGGACGGATGGTGAGAGGTGTAGAGTGAGAAATGTACAATAGATGAAGGTCGTATGGAAGCTATAGTTAGAGAAGGAGGGAGAGAGCTGGGAGTGTGAGATTAATGAGATATAAATCAAATCAGGTCACTCTCTAATATTGCCAGAAATCTTACTACAACTCCAGATATAAACCAGAATCCTTCATGGATTTCTGTGTGGGAGGGATACCCACCGCATTCATCTGGAGCCTTCTCCTCCTTCTCTTTATCTCCACATACCCACGTTAATATGCAGAACAAACCATAAATGGGTCAGACGGGGGTCGGCCAGTGTGCTGTATTTATCATATATTGCATGAAGTAATATTAAGCAGTAGTGTTTGCCACCGATTTTCCCAGAGTTTGTCTATCACTTGGGTTAAAACAGGACATAATCCCCCCTGAAGCCAGTGTGAGATACAACTGTGTATCGGCTCAGGAGGTTGTGTAATTTGAAGATGAAAACCTTGAGTCATCCTCTGACTCAACTTTGTTTTTACATGTGTAATTAAAACATATTTCTGGATCATTCAAGGATAACAGTTTATTTACAGCTGTCTTAAGGTGTCTTTGAAAATAAAAAGGGGACATTGTAAGGTTATTTTTTTCATATCTGCAGATACAGATTTTTGTAGTGTCCAATGTATATAGAAAATTGATTTACATTTTTATGTGTTTCTTATATTTTTACATAAACAAAATCAGTCACATTTTGAATAACGCTCAAAGGGTCAAAATACTTACGGTCAGGTGTGTTTTTTGGACTGCTAGATGCCAATTTTTCCTTAAAGACAGGAGATGTACATGAGTCAAGGTATTTTTTTAAATGAAGCAAAACCAATATCTTTATACAGTATTAATCAAACTGACATTATTTTTAAACATGAAACACCATTATATAGAGCCAGCTGTAAAAATTAAATAAAAATACTCTGATAATTTAAACAGATACTCTATATACCATATCTTGGAACAAGGTAACAAGTCATTAAAATATCTTAATTCTATTCATGACAAAAAAGAATATTAAAATAAACTATATTTTTGCATTATCTATTCTTGTTGGTCATACATAGATATATAAAATTTTGTTCTCATGACAGAGAGTGACATTTTTAAATATACTGCGGTGCAGTTACCACATTATATTTTTCACGGGGTGTTTTTTTACTTTAGCACCAGTTTTTGCTTTTCCCACTGTCTTTGTGTCTGTGTGTGTGTGTATATATATGTGTATTTTTATATATAAATATATAAAAATACATATGTATATATATATATATATATATATATATATATATATATATATAGATATATATAGATATATATATATTATATATATATATAGATATATATTTATATATATAGATATATATTTATATTGTGTATTTTTATATATTTATATATATATTTATATATATATATATTTATATATATATATATATATATATTTATATATATATATATATATATATATATATATATATATATATATATATATATATATATATATATATATATATATATATATATATATATATATATATTTATATATATATATATATATATATATATATATATATATATATATATATATATATATATATATATATATATATTTATTTATTTATATATTTATATATATATATATATATTTATTTATTTATTTATATATTTATATATACTTCAAAGTTGTATATAGTAATACTATATTACCACTGATAAGGATAATTTTCATTACCAATTTCTATTATTATTATTGTTATTATTATTATTATCACTATTATTATTATCTTCATCAATACTTTTTGTTGATTTTGTTGTTGTTGTGATGTGTTGCATTAATTTTTTTGTTCCTTCTGCCTTCTGTTCTATTAATATTTATCACTGTCTTTACCATATAAGTCCAGGGCATCTGAAAGTGGCTTTCCAAGTCCTGTTTGAGCCAGCTAACATTCACACCAGATCTGTGGATAGCTCGCACAGACCTAACACCTTGAAAAACTGTAAGTGTACTGAAAAGATCTGATGCTGTTTTCAAGGCAAAGGGTGGACACAATAAATATCATTTAAATTTAGATTTATCTTCATTTAATTCTCTTTTGTTACATGATAAACTATCAACACTTTTCTTGTGGAAGCAGTTTAAGTGACAGCATGTTTTATGCATGACTAAAAGCTTTTTACAGTACTGTAAATACATTAATGATTATAATAATGATGAGAATTTTATTATCATCATCGTTGTTGTTACATCTCATTTGTTGTTGTTGTTGTTGTTTCCTGTTGGAGCATATCCTTTGAAACAGATTCCAATGAAGACCCATAGGGAGCCATTTTCATTCTTTCCATATAGATCTTAAGAATCTGCATTAGGGCCATTCAAGTTCTATACCATCTGAATCAACTGATGCCAGCATAATTTGGCTACATTTACTCTATTCCCAAAAAGCTAAACAAATGTAGGATCTTGAAGTTTAGTTTATGACAGAGACAATCATTGTAGCACAGAAAAACACGGTCACCATGACAAAAAAAAAAAAAAGATCAACGCGTGTAATCTGTGGGATCAAAATAGCCTCCTGTAACCTTTCTAGATTAAAAATGATCCTACTTACCATGCCTTCAATCTCTTGTTTCTAAAATGGTATTTAAAAGAAAATAAATACTTCTAGGGAAAGCTGCATGGTCCCAACAACAATGTATAGCTTAGCTTGTGTGGTCGATCTTTTCT
Source organism: Cetoscarus ocellatus (assembly GCA_037902135.1). Classification (NCBI taxonomy): domain Eukaryota; kingdom Metazoa; phylum Chordata; class Actinopteri; order Labriformes; family Labridae; genus Cetoscarus; species Cetoscarus ocellatus. Next base: position 1,243,817 of record JBAMNC010000262.1, read on the forward strand.
CAAAGAGACAGAGCTCATTTCCATAGCTGTGGCTTATGCATTTACTTTTGACATGATCCTCTAATAACCTCACTCCATAAATTCTGAGCTGTCCCTTTAAAATTGTTTTTGTCAGCCATGTGGCATGACATCTGCACTGCTGCTCTTCAGCAATCACCTTTCGTGCAAACTTTTGCTTGAAATGTGCAGTATGTCCGCGTCTGTCAAAGCTATTTTGGCTTCATCTTTATACAGTTGCTACAGAATGACTTGATCCAGTCAGGCTCACTGTTGCAGAGGAAGGCAGTATGAATAAATGTCTCCCAGTTTTTTTTAAATAAAGGAAAATATCTGAAGTGTACTGCATAAACTACTGAATAACAGTCTGCTTTAGCACATTTCATTTGTTCATTTTGAATATTTAACAGCTAATCCAGTATTATACAACCATAAAATAAATTTCAAAACCAGTCAGATTACAGTTTGTGCAACCAACATGTGGTTTCATTTATGTGCATGTCTTTCAACAGCACACAGAGGAACACTTTCAATTCCCATGATTCTTGTCAGGGCTTAAATTGTGTGCCACTGTTTTCTTAATTCCCACAGCTTGAGATTCAGGTCACTGCATCGCACATTTTAAGCCACCATCAAATAAAGTGTCCACATATTTTGAGAGAAAAAGAAAGTAAAAATTGATGATGGTCATGCTGCAGTTTTTTTTCAGTGTCTTTTGTTTCAGTCAGCCAAGTGAAACAGACAAGGCGAGTACTTTGAATTGGTGCTAACTAGCCAAGTGAGACAAACTGACAGCTGCTCCCCTGCCCACAGCCTGACATGTTTCCACTCACAGCTTGTCTGCCTCATCCATAACAAGATGCTGAAACTGATTTGAGTCATTGAACAAACACTGATTTAAGCAGTGTTTGCTGCAAGAAAATTTGCTTGGAAGATAAAGCACAATAGAAGCTCACACAATATGTATGCTTTATACTTTTAACAAATCAGCTGAGTGCTCTGTCACTGACGGTGGGTGTTAAAGGAAGAAGCTATTGTTCAAACGCAGCCATAGACTCCAGCTCCTGAATAGTAAATAAAAGGTCTGTATCAAAAGTTATTAAGTAAGAACTGTATACTAAGATGGGCTGATAAACAGCTGCCAGGGATTGAGGCCAAAGTGCTCTGAGTTCCTCTTGCTGACTGGCTGCAATTCAAGGTCATGAACCCTGCCTCCTCCATGAGAACAGATGGGGCATTGGTCAAACATTGGTCAGGCTTCTTGTGCTGATTTGAATCTGAACTTGTCTAATATTAAAACATTATGACAGCAGTGAGTTAAAACTCTCTTTGAGGTATTCACTATTAAATTAACAGGGAAAAAGGGGAATCATGGGAGAACATATGGCAAAAAATAACACAGAGTATCTGCTACAACACAGCTTAAGAATCTCTTCTGTTTTAGTCTGTACTGACCAAAGAGGCCTTTCTGTTTCATTTTGGTGAAATTTATGTCATTAAGGTTAACTGAGGCCAATTTTCAGAGCTTGAATCCGTGAGATTTTAAAGCACACTGCTGAACGGTCCGTATCAAAATGTTTGTAGACCACAAGATGCAGAAAATATATTTTAAAAATGCTTAACAATGACAACATCTGCATTCCAGTCATTTTATAACATGCTGAAATGCTAATCATGCAAGTGCACATACTTTGAAGGAAATTACACGTTAAATCCCTTACAGGCAGCTCAACTTCATTTCGTGAAGGAGTGGTCTCACTTTCACAGCATCTCAACTTCATTTCTCAGTGTTTCCCACAGAAAAGTTTGCAACTTATGATAATGGTGGTGATTCTTGCCTTTTTGTAATGCTCTGCTCACACGAATCAAACAAAACTCACCTTTAATAACGTGGCACACTAATGAGTCCCAAACCCTGGAAGTAAGCTAACATTTTAGCACTTAAGGTTTCATCATCTCAAGGTCTCTGGGCTTCCTGAATAGATTTTTAGGAGGAATGCTTGAAATAAGATCTGAGCACAAGAGATTTTGACTTTTTTTTCCAACATGAAGTACATCTGAAATGGCCAAACTTGTGAGTTTTAAAGTTTTATTATGTTTTCAGAAGGAGGTGTATGCACTCAGAGCAGTTTTGAGCGTTAAAGCTTTAAATTGAAGATAGAGTAACCAGAGGAACTGTTTTGTTGTTTCAAAATAAAAGTCAAAAATGCATTATATTTTACAAAGATCTTGTAGTGCTAATGAGTTGCCTAGGAATAATAATATCTGAATGACTCAAGCTTGACAGGAAGTCAGGTTTAACCTAAAGAATAAAGGGTGTTATTTGTACACAGCCAGGAACATTCTATTTTGCTAAACATTTGTCTGTAAATTATAAATTTTAAAAAATCTCAATTTACATTGTTGTTTTTGTCAGTTTAAATTCACATGATGCAGCTGCTACAATTGGCCCACTAACAGCAACTTCCTTCATGCATGAGCTTTTAGCTAATACATTATGACATACCAGCCCATATGTATTTGTATATTTCAGTGTTTTGTAGTGTTCAGGATGTTTCATTGAATGAGCTGAGTCCCAAATCATGTGGTTAATTAAGTCTGTTTTTTTTTTTTCTTATCACTTTATTCCATGGTCAACGAGATGTTGAAAACATGTCAGAGGGGGGTAGGGGGCAAGAAATGCTATTGTTTATCCAGTGAAAACTACTTCAAGCTGTCCTACTCGGGGATGGGACTAAATTTTTATACCAAAACTGTTCCTGTTTTCCTTATCATTTCCCTTCAAACTCCTGTTTGGAATGTCATACTGTGATGATGGCAAAGGTTTCAGCATGTTGCTGGTGTTTTAAGTCACATAGCCACAGATACTTAATTACATATTTTGTAAAATAAAGCAACAGTTTAGACCACTTCTGCGCCTTGTTCACAACAATTAGCTTCTGACTTGTTATTTTATGCTTCTCCTGCAACAACAGTTTTCTGGTTTTGAATCGGTTGCACAGGGTGAACATGATCACCCCTCTCCCTCCCTCGCAGATTTCCCCATATTATTTGCTGCTGCATTCACACTTCACCTCACCCTAATTTTACACAGAAAAAATAGGGAAGCCCAAATAAACTACACAGGTAAAGTCAAGGTGACAGACAAGACATCGTACAAGTAAAATTTGTATTGTTACATTTGCAGATATTTTTATTTATTTATTCATTGTTTTTTAATACTGAACTAAGATGTGTAGCTGGACATGTTGGGCAATTTTGGCTTCCAATAAGTCTAATGACATTTTTAGACTTGAAATTAGACAAACACACTTACTTATGTTTAAGTTATTGGTGATTTTTTTGCAAGTGTCAATGGGGTGCAAGTGAAAAGCACTGATAAAAAATTAGTGTAGCATTAAGACAAATTATATCAGTTCCTCAAATCACCCACACTTATAAAAATTCAATTCAATATACATGTTCGAGTATAAAGGGGTTGACACAAAGCTCTCTGTCAAATAATAAAGACATCTGTGACACCTCACAAACTGATTACTTAGATCATATCAACAAAGCTTACTTTTTATTAAAGTAATGTGGTGGAGTGTGCTTCTATAAGATTCTGTGCTCCGGGTGTTGCAGTACTTCCTGTAATTTGCTTCATACTTTCACTTCATAAACAGATTGATTTTGCATGACAATGGAAGGAGCAGAGAAGGTCTTAGCCAGTCCATTAACATCAGTGTCCAGTTCTAATTGGCAAGTACACAAGAAGGGGAAAAAACCCATGAAGAAAGAGAGGTGCAGTCTCATCTAATGAGCTTTTGTGTAATGTCGGCTACAAGCAAATGTTCAGTCTGAGCCGGTCTGCATATAAATGTTTTAACTTGCAGCTATAGCTTCTTATTTTCAAAGCGTGTAGAGGACTGAAAGGATCATTTTCAAAGCTGGACATTTTCAAAACAGGACTAAAATTCAGATGTTATGCTTTTAAAGAGAAATGTACATTCAACATTTTTAATATTTAGCATCACATAAAATGGGCCAGGATCTTTAAAAAGACCTCACTCAGTTTCTATCTCACAACAGCAGGCTTTCTTTGAAAATCAATCCACTGTTTGAAAATTCATCCACTGTTGAATTTAATTTTGTTACCTTGAAACTTCACATGAACTTATTTTGTTTCCTGTGGATCCATAAATCATTTGAGGACTGACGGAGGAAGTGATCCATAATGTTCATTACTCAGTTACAACATTGTTGCCACGTTTCAACCTCAAAACATTTCTGCCCATGTGCTGTTTTTAATACTCAATTTAACTGTCACTACAACAGCAGGGATAGCATTTATGTCTCTCTGTGGAACACTAATGTCGAATAAGACTCATTTCATTATACCTCTCTGTGGTTTGTTTTTAAGGTAATAAAGTGAAAACTATTTTTGCATTGGAGCAGCTGCAAAATGAGCAAATTGAAGTCTAAGAGATGCAAACAAAGAAGATCATCTGCAGACATTTCTAAGACTTTAATGTAATATTATTATTTTTCTTTTTTTAATTTATTGTACTTTAATATAACAAAGTTAAACATATTTCCTTGGTAAAAGAGAATATTCTGAATCATGACTGTGTAGCTAGATGACTACAAATTAAGACAAAGCCTTCACTTCACTTCACTTCAGCCCCCCTCTTAACCACCATCTGAACTCTCCAAAATTCCAGGAAGTGATCAGTTGCTCCAACTTTAAGGTGTTCTTTGTTTACACTTCAGGCAGGCATGATGTGGAGAGGCCAGAGCCAGAACAAGCCTCTGAGGGATTGTCATTGTTAATTACAAACTTTGTGGAGTCAAGGAGAGATGTTACATGGCTGGGCCTTTATCTGGTATCAGATTTACCGGCTCAGGTCCTTGAGGTCCTGAAGTTTCCACGACACCTATCCCCCCGAAATGCACATATTAACTTTCACTATTTCTTGTTCTTAAGTCAAGATTTTTACAAGAATATTTAGGGTAGATTTTATATACTTTAGTCTTGTTATTTTAATCTATAAAAAGTAGGTAGACCTGTTTATTCAAGTTTAACCACCTATGTCTCTTGTTTTTGTTTGTGTCTCAGCTTAATTAGGTGTTCTCTGATGTCGTTGTGATCATGTCTGATCTCGAAATGATTGTTATAAGTTCATCTATTTAACTCTTTGGTTATAGTGGGAGACTATCATTATTTGACTTATCTATTGGCCAAATTTAAGTTGATGAAGATGTAATAGTGAGTCAGAACGGCCCTGTCTTCTGTGCCTCAGTACACGCCCGTCCCTAAAGTTTAAAACTACAGAGAAAGGTTCTCTCTTTCTCGCTCTTGTTGTTGTCTCCTTTTTGTCTGCACGTTTTTGTTTTCTTCTTCCATGTCTTCTTATTTCTCCTGTCCTACATTTGATTTTGTTGTTGGGTTCGTCAATTTTGTTTAGACTCCACCCTTCAATTTTTTGCATAATGAGTCTTGAAACTCTAATAATTTTGGTCACATAGCAAACAAGGATTTTTGCCTTTATTAACTTCAAAGATATTGTTGACTGGCCATCAATATTCATTCATTGATTTATTTTCTATACTGCGACCTCGAAAGGGATAAGCGGTATAGGAAATTAATTAATGAATTAATTAATAATATCTAACTAATTATCAAAGCAACTGAAAACTAAGTAATCCAATATGACATCTTTTATGGTGACAAAAGGTTGTCACCATAATAGATTGAAAAAAAAAATCAAATTGTTGACTCATGGAACATTTGCTACATAATTGCATAATAATTGCATAATAGGAGTAAGGCCAAAGTGTCAGTGTTAGGGAGAGCGAGCAGAATGAGCAAATTCTGGCTGATTTTGACCTAATTTTTAAGTTGCATGTTCAAGTTCATAATCTGGCCAAATTCAACCTTGATCATTCAGCATTTTTTAGTTAGTGTTACTGGGCTGATGGCTAATAATGGCATGATTGGCTGCTCCTGATCAGTCAAATGACTCTTTGGTGTGTTTGATATGCTAGTTCAAATGAACATACCCAGAGTAAAGGCAAAGCCCCCAGCTGTTAAACAGAATTCATTTTTTTTAATTGTAGAAGTTCCTCTGGAAAACTTTGTTGGTGATTGTTAATGCTATGACCCAGTTAAACATGTAAAGTGTGAGCTCTCAGCCATGTCTTGCCCTGGGACAAAGCACATAAATCATAAATTTACATAAATGTGTCATAAAGTAGTTAAATACTGTAAGCTCGTCATTCATAGTGGTATTTTAAAAATCATTCATTGCTTGCCTTCCTAAAAATTGTAATATTGCCTTAACATAGAGTCACATATTGGATGTCATTTTTACATAATTTGTACCCCTGGTCCACCTCTATTCTCAGTCCATCTAAAAAGCTATGTTGAAGCTCCTGTCATCTTCAGGCCCCCTTCACCAAGTATTTAATTCCCATCACTGCACTGTAACAGTGAAAGATTAGTGCCTATGCTAAAAACACAAAGGCTTTTGCCATACATACATGTCTGCTAACACTTTCCACTGTCCTGGGAAATACTTTTCAAAGCAGACTGGACTAGTACATACTAGAATCATTTCAGAATCACAATACATCTTGGCAGTTTAGGCATACTGCAAATCCAGAGAAACCAGGAGTCCTGCTGTGTTCAGGACTTTCTTATGTATCCCACAAATTGAGACAATACTCGCATTCATTGGTTCTGGTTTTCCAAAGAGAAAACCAGTCACCTTTCCAAAACCTGGCATTAAATAAAATGGTCATACAGAAAGTAAGTGAAGGCTATTACTGGCATCAACCAGGGGTCAAGAGTTCATCAATCTGTCAACATCCTTGTTGCCAATAGTATACCTTACTTGCCCAAACAAAGACACAAGCTATCGGGATGTACTTTTTGGATGTACTTTTGGGTAAGCCTAAAACAAGGACTAAAAAATGGCCTGGGACCTTGATGCAATAATTTTGCATTGTTTTTTTTTTTTGATAAACTATAAAACATATACCAAATCCACAGCCATGAGCACTGAGCTGATCAGGTCATTCATTTGAGAGGAAACTCTCAAACAAGAGGTGACAACATGGCATTAAAAGTTGGAAGTGTTGTAGCTGCTTCTAAGTCAAACAGCCATGTTGTAGTTCCATAATAGCTTTTTACTTTTGCCAATTATGTATAAGGCCTAAATCATCATAGAAATGAGCTTCATTTGTGACAATTACCATCATGAGCAAAATATGTAAGTTACTTTTTTTTTTTTTCACAACAGACTTTATTAACAGAAATGATCCGAGAATGTGATGAAAAATATCATTTATAAGCCAAGGGAACCAGCGCAATGCTAATCTAGGGGTTGGCCAACAAAAAAAATGTCTCCCCTGCTCCATTTGGAAGATTAAGAGTTAGGATACAGATGTAAAAACTAGTGTTTCAACACATTTTATCAAAGAAAAAAAAATACACAAGTAGGCTGTTTATTTTCCAATGGTTCTGCTTCCTCTTTATTCCTTAAAAAAAGATGTATATAAAAGTAAAAATACAATAAAAGTCCCATTGACTGCTTGAGGGTATTGGGCACACTGACTTGGAGTCATAAATATCAAACATGTTTGATATTTGCTATTTGAGATCAGTGAGGCTTGAACATGATTCATAGCATTAAAATATCAATCAGCATAAACACAAGGGAACTTAAAAAAAAATAATCATGTCCAACAAGCCTATAATTCAGTCACACCCTCTTGATCACTGGGAGGGACGAACTGGGTCAAAAATCTGCCATAAACTCATCTAGTCTATAGCCAGCATAGGAGTAGTAACTAATCTGCATTTTTTTAGTGCTGCAGTTTTTAAGTCATAAATTTGCTGCCGTCTCACCAGGACACAGTAACCTGTCCGTTAAATAACCACTTTCTAACTGCTTTGTTTGAACAAACATAAAATATGACAGAAGGTTTTTTCTTGCCGCCATGATGGAGGGATTCATGATTGGCTATATGGATTCATGTTGGGTGTTGGATGTATATATTTGTATATATATGTATATGTGTATTTTTATATGTATATATGTATCTATGCATATATGTGTATCCATAATATGAAGAGCTTTGTGCTCTATTGTAAAGTGTCTTGAGATAACACTTGTTATGAATTGGCGCTATACAAGTAAAGATTGATTGATTGATTGACTGAAAATATGTCACCAGAGATAATGGAATGGTGCAGGAATGACTCCTAAAATGGAAGTGAGTTTACAATTTTGCACTTAGGTTTCCTAATCCTAAAGCATATGAGACTTTGAAATAGTTAGGTTGGATGAATGTCTAAAATAAGGTCTGAAGTCGATGTCTTTTTTTTTTTTTTTTTTTAACAAAATAAGATGCCCCTGAAAGTACCCTGTTTGTGAATTTTACAATGTTATTGTCTCTTTAAAATAATTGCTTGACAAACTGCCAACAAGACCACAAAACTTTAATGAAATAGTGTTTTATCCTTTTTTTTATACAAACAATAATATGTATACAGTAGCCATAACCATAGACAACCTGATCAGGAGAAAATTCTAAACAAGAGGTAAAATGTGACTTCTTTTTTAGGAGGCAGCAGCTTCTAAGTTGCACTGCCATGTTGAAGTTTCATAAAACCCTGTCAATAATTTTTTCCTTTGCAGAGTTATCAATGCTTGAAAAATCATGAACATTTTCTTCCTTTGTAAAAAATATCACAGTGAACAAAATGCATATGTGACATGATTTTTTTTTTGTTATCATAGAACATATTATCAGCAATTATCCAAAAAATACATAGAAAAATCACATAGGCTTTTACTGGAGGGAACCGCTGCGACGCAAGCTAATTGGTGGCCTACAGAAATATGTCATCCCTGCACCACTCTATAGCCCTTTTCACTGTGCATCAAACAAAAGAATTGCAACCAACCCCTGCTGTCATTAAGCCTCAAGATTTTCACAGTAATAAGCAAGGAAGTGATACACACAAAGGCAGACATACAAACACACAGCACCAATCTTCCCCTGCTGGGCCCATGTGCTCCCCAATATTAGGCCTCTGATAATGCCTCCAGAGACCTAATAGTCAGTTCAGCCCCCCCACATCCATTTGGATGTTTGGGGACTTAACTGACTTTCCCATTGACAGCAGTGTAAATATAACAGGCTGAAATGGCAGTAAGAATGGGGCAGATCTTTTTCTTTTGTTTTTAAATCATCCTTCACTGTTGATAACCCTTTACTTGTAACTCAACCTGCGAGAGTGTGCTCGAGAGGCTGGCGTGTCACCAGATGAGGCAAGATGAGGCAGGAGTAAAATAACTAAGAGGCAACACATTTTGGATTCAGGTAAACATGCCAGTTCTTCACAGAGACAAAGAAATTCCCCTCCCCCTCTCTCAGTGAAAGCCTGACCCCTAGAGAAATGCATTTTCCTGATAAATGAGCCGCAGTAATTTCAATTGGCCTCTTCGGACAGAGGCAGCCTTCCAGGAGCTGGTTTATGGCTTCTGGCCTTGAAAAGGATGCATACGCATGTGCATGCACATTAGCTACAACACACACGGGTATAAAATGCAAGCTGTTAAAGGCTGCATACTTTCCCACATATAAAATAAGTATTAATAGGGTAATCCATGAGGAATAATCGATACGAGCTATATGATGTCTGTTCTTCTTGCCTTGCATTGATTCTTTTGTTATATCAAGAATAGAAGAGATCACCAGCAGCACAGATTTCCAGCAGAGTGTATGTGCAATGTACTTCTCACTTGCCGTATATGTGACAGCCTTCTGCTTTCACAGCGAGCAGTTGTTGGCAGCGGGGGCTTGTGGGTGACAAGTGGTATTGATAAAATCATTCTTCACCCTGTGAACATTCTAGAGAGGCTGTGGGCAGAAAATGGCTGCTAACTACTCTTCAAGGATGTTAAGATAGGCATGTCTGTCCGTAATGCTGCTTGCTGTCACTTCAGTGTCTGGTTAAGGTCAGGCTCAGAATGCATCATTTTGAGTGTGACCGAGTTGTGCAGAGGTCATTTTGAGGCTGCGAACCCGGGACATTGAGGCAGAATGGTCTCCCTGTGATTGTGTTTCAGGCTGGAACATGTGAGATAAGAGGGGCCATGACGGGCACACTGATGATATCTAAACTAGAGAGAATACTGGAGGCTATGGAGTCAGAAAATACAATAAAACTAAGAGCCTGCAAAGATTGAATGTGTAAATTAATTCAGCTGGCTTCGAGCTTTATTCTTCTTCGTTGATAATTTGTACCGTCTGCTGCAATTTAAAGGGAGCTGAATGACTTATTAGCAGAATCAATACTGTGGTTTGTGGTGAACAACAGTGCTGGATTGTGCTACTGCAATCATTTGAAGAGTTAAGAAGAGCAAACTAGAGGTCGGCACAAACAAAAATCACCTCCGATCTCCTTCTTTGAACACCTAACTGTTCTTTACATCCGTCCACTGTCCACATGCTCAAGGACACGTGTGTATAATGTCCTTCTGATTGATGTGTCAGTACACTTGAATAACAGCAGCTGCACTGAAGGTCAACTCTACAGAGGATCTGCTGAGAGATGGTCGTCTGCAAGAACAGAAGTAAGTATAGTAGCAGTAACATAACTGTAAACAATGAGAGTGGGGGGACCTCTGGTGGTTTGGAAATAATGGATTATCAGGGATACTTGGGGATATTTCCTGTCCCTTTTTTCTCTTTGTTTTTCTGGTTATTTGGATAATTTATGAGAAAGTCTCTATACAGACTTTCGTAAGAGTCATTTAAGGCTTGTGTGAAGCAAAAATGGAGAATATGTTGTTTTTGTTTGTCTGCATATTTGTGAAAGAATTGCAACGACTTTGCACTAAATCATGGTCAAGGATATTTTGGGACTGCATTTCTCAAAGTTCAATCGATCAATCAATCAAACTTATTTTTTATAAAGCACATTTCATACAAATTTAATTGCAGTCCAAAGTGCTTTACAAAGAGGCAGAAAAGTCTAATAGTAATTCAAACAATAGTGGAATTTTCCTTAAACTACTTAGCAAATAAACAGCAGGGAGAGGTCCATCTGCTAAGTAGTATTCCACTGTAATTGTAATGACAGTAGGATGTCAAGAGGGATTTAAAGACATTAAGAAGAAAAGGTTGCTGATAGAGTTTACTTGCATTTTAACTTGGTACATCTTTAGTTTTTAGTTTAATAGTCTGACATGGCACAAAAAAAGTTTTAAGCTATGTATAAAACAGGCAGGGAAAAGTATTCACTGCTCTTTAAGGTACAGACATCAAGATCAGAACTAGATCTTCAACATGAGGGATGATAATTGCCAAATGGTTAGTTTTGATGCCATAAAACCACAGCCAGTGGGAAGTGTTAAAAATAAAGCCAACGAAAATAACATAATATGATGAGCAGTGACTGACCTGTGACCACTGCGATATTCACCTCTATCATCTTAAATATTCAGAAATATTTAAAATGACAAAAGTGCTCAACAGAAGTATACAGACTAAACCATATTAGTCATACTTTTAATTAAGGTAGAATATTCAGTTTAGAATTCTTAAATAATTTTCCACATTATATTTTAATGTGTTTCATTTTAAAGTTAAAAATATCATAAAATTCAACATTCTAATTACTTTAATGTTAAGCGTTATGGTACAAGACAATATCTAAGCAAATATACATTTTTTTTTCTCCATGTGTTTTTACACACATACTTCATGCCAAGCTGCTCACAAGTTTGGCAACCCCAGCCAAAACAGGCTCTGCCCCTGATCAAACCATCGTTAGAGAACGAGAGAGTGGAAAAACAAAATCACACATACACCAAAGAAATAATATTTTCAACTACCTTAATACGTTATGGTACTGTATTTGATAATAAAGTGGAGGCATGGCATATGTTACACCTCTTCCTCAGGCAGCTGGAAAACAGCTACCCACAATTCAAACCCTTAAACACCTCCTAAAATACAGCAAAAAGTTTTATCTAAAGGTCTTTCTTGCTGATAGAATAGAAAAGAGCAAAATCATTTCCCAAGGCACAGCCTCAGACTATAGACAAAACACAGCACTGACCTTGACAAAGCAGCAGCAAAGCAGCCATCCCCACCCCAGTGGACTCTCCTTTTTCCAAAGCAACATTTATGTAAAAATGATCCCCATATTGTCAACAAAAGAGTTCAACCATTAGATGACATTGTTCAGATAACAAGTGCTGTACATTAGGATCTACAGAAATTCTAAAAAATGCTGTAAGGCCAGTAAGTGATTTTGTTACTTTTCAAAGAGACAACACAGACATATTTTCTTCTCTCTACACGGCCATGAGATGTAGACATACATGCCCATGTGGATGTATATGAGGTAGGATTTCTAACAACTCTTTCACCATGAAAGCTAGAAAATTTTAAAATGATGACCAAGAGCACTAACATACCGTAGGAGTCCACCAAAATGTTTGATTCCTCCTCAAGGATGGCTATCAGGTAGACGTGACGTGGTGCATGCAAAAGTATACATTTTTCAGTGTAATCCATTTTGCCAGTTTACATTAGGCTTTAATCAAACATGATACTTAAATCTTAATTAATCATTCATGTTGTCTATGTAAACCTATCAACACTTGATTCCGCTGCAGGAAGGAACAAATCGCGGGGGGTGGGGGGTCATACAGCAGCACACATGCAACAGTAAAACTCGCTTGAGTATGCCCTCCCCTGTTTTTCATGCCTTTTCCCCTTTAAAAAAACGACCATTTATCCATACACACACATACTATCACTATTTATTTGTGTGTGGAGATTCACTCAGGAAATAGAAAAAAAGGGAGAGTGTTGCTCATTTTCACAAATAGTAACACTATTTGCAGCATAAATTTAACACAGGATATTGAAGTGTTATCATTTCTTATTTGGTCTTAATCCACCAGTGTGCTGTCAGATGGTGTCAGGATTAATTCAAGTCCAGTGGCAGTAAACTAGTATCAGTGTTTCTTTGAGAGTATTACTGGGGTTATATGCAGCAAATATCTTATCTAGATTGAGTCTTTTGCAAGAGAGTTATACAAAATAAAGGTTGTCACAATACCAGATTATAAACTTTGATATGTTTGCAGTGACATCCTGTTGATTACATGGCAAACAAAACTTAAATCCCATACACCTGATAGTGAGCAGATTTTTGGAAATATAATACACTGCAGACAAACTCTTACACACTATCTAAACCAGTGTTTCTCAACCAGGGGTTCGTGGACCCCTAGTGGTCAGTGATGTCATTGCAAGGGGTCCTTAAAAAAAAACTATGGGCTCTAATTTCGTAGACCAGGCGCAGGCGGGGCGCACCTGCCCTGCGCCGCGCCAACGGGGTGTGTCCAGGGCATTTTGCAAGTTTCGTGCACGGCGCAGGGAGGCGCACCCACGCCTCCGTCTCTCCCAGCGGCGCAAGTAGGGTTTAACACAGCCGAGTGCAATCTTCACCAATCAAATGAACGCCTCTCCTCGCCTTTAAATGCCCTGTGGGCGAGGGGCAGTGACAATTTCACCTCGGTGGAGAGGTTGGTCAGAGCCGCTGTCACTTTTGCAGCAACTGGGAGAGCACAGGGGCCACTGGGCCGCGTATCGGAGGCTACAATGCGCATCACCGTGTGGACCACCTGACGGAACAGATGTAATCTGTCCCTGTCTCATAAATATGAGTACAAAATTAAGTTATAATTACATTTAAACACAGCAGCAGGCTAATCCATTCATCATCAATCCATTCAAATATTCCCCCGATATCTCCTTCTCATCTTCCTTGCAATAATGTACTCCATCATTTTAGATCACGTTATGAATAAAGATTAAAACAGAGAAAAATGGGCAATCACAGGTAAATCCTTAAGACACCGAGTGACTTACATTTATTCAGTGAGCGTCTCTCTCTTTTTTCTTTTCATTTGAATTTAATGAGATGAGAGAAGCCGGAAACTCCGTATCGGATGATGTGGCTGTTTGTGGTTGGTTGAGAGATGTGAACTCGTTAGTTATGACAAATGTCTCTGATCTGACATCAGATGTGACGGGACAATTAATATAGATACAAATGTATATGCTGGTTCAGACGGTTACATTAAATAGTGGTTGCTGTGATTGTTTATTGCATTGAAATGTGCCTGACGCTCTGGATACCTGCCTGTGAGGTTTTGGTGATGTGTGCGCACTGTGCGCCTGTCAGCCAAATTACCACTGCCCGGGGTGCTTCTCGTTTGCGCCGAGAATAGACCAGGTTGGAGCTGGCGGGCTGTCAGCGCACCTTCCGCACAGTTTTTTGGCACGAAATTGTCACTGCGCCAAGCCTAATCTTTCGACACCTCCCCCTGGTGCGCCGTCACACCCATCTCTGTGCAGCCGGTCTACCAAATTGCCAAATTGGCTGCGCACAGTGGTGCGCCGGACAAAATTACCACTGCGCGGGGTGCGCCAGGCTGCGCCACCCTACGCCACCCTGAGTTGTGCCAGGAAATTAGAGCCCTATATTTCAAATAATAATCCTATGACATTTGTAAAAGTAGGATTATTTTACTCAAATGTGACTAAGACCTTTATCCACCTAAACTACAGAGGGTAACAGGACTTTTTTCTCTAATTACATCTGTTTAACAAGAGTAATTTATTTATTTAAGATCGTATAATACCAAGTTAACACGAACTGCATCCTTTTTAAAATATGAGTCCCCTAGTGTTTCAGTGGGCATACACCATTAATTTCTTAATAATGATTTCATTGTGAATAATGTTGAAGGTGTTGTGGGATAACTGTAACTTGCAAGGTCCAGGTTAGCACTTGAAATTAAGCGAGTTTTGAAGAAGAAGCAGAAGCAGAAGCAGAAGAAGCAGGCATGGCAAAGAAAGTGTTTTTTTTTTCTTCTTTTTTTTACTGTAAACTACCTTTTTGGAGCATTTTGATGTTTGTCTCTTGTTTTTCTGTTACAGTGGAACTGACCAAAGGCCAATTGAAGTCTGAAAGAAGGTAAACATCATAATCTAGTAAATTAATTTAATTAAACTTTCCCAGCTCTGCTTTATGGTCTTCTTTGGCAGTCTTACATACAGCAATACTGCTAATCATGTCAAATTTTTGTTGCTTCTTTCTATAAGGTAGGTAGAGCTGTGACACAACTGTTAAAATGCTGCTTGTAGCTCAGTATGTAATAGGGTATGATGTACCCCCATATTCTGTATTAACAAGAAGATCTGAAACAATGCTAAAATAGTCATGTTTTTTGTTTTACTATTCCACTATTGAAGTGATCGGGAACATTGCCACAAGTACTCTACAGTAGAACAACTGGCTTGCACAATAATATATTCATTATGCTGTTCATTATGTGAATTTATCAACACCATTATAAGACCAAAAAAAATCAAGTCTATCCAATATATTAAAGTACAAGAAAAAAAACAAGAAAAGCACTCAGAGAGCGCAGACCTCCGCCAAGCAGCTTCGGTCCACTTTGGCGAAAATGGTCCTATCTGGCAATGTTAAAGAATCCTTTAAAAAATTCCTGGATCCAGACGGTGATCCAGATCACCCCCAAAATTTAATCAGCTCTTCCATATCCCATTTCCGACAATTCCTGAAAATTTCATCCAAATCCGTTCAGAACTTTTCAAGTTATTTTGAACACAAACAGACAAACAGACAGAAAGACAGATAAACGCCAGCAAAAACATAACCTCCTTGGCGAAGGTAATAAAAGGCCATACATCTTGGAATATTAACTCAATGACATGTGACTCAGGCAATCACTTGATTAGTTAATTAACCTTTATTTGGTGGTTTCAGGATAAAAGATAGCTTTATCAAAATTTTTAACAATGGATTTGTACATATAACTAGCAGTAAAAGAAAAAAAAGTAGGCAGATTTTATTAATGACCCAAAGGAGCTGCATCAAGTTTTAACCACAGGAGACTAGATTTGCCAGGCCTTTATTTTGATCTGTCAGTCATATATACCATATCTTACAGATATAAACAAATAATGAGTGATCGTAGCACCTTTTGTATGCATTAACAAAATAACCTATACTGGTATGAATATTATTGTCTTAACCTATATTTATATCTCCCTAAATCTCTCTCTGTATACTGCCCAACTCTACCATCACAGAACATGTTGTCAGGGTAGCGTGTTTTGTTCTTGTGGTGGTGGAAACATTTGAAGTGATTACTTTGTAGAAAAAAAAAAAAAAAAAAAAATCAATGTCATTTCCATTAGGTAACAAAATCCCCATCTCTGCTCTGCTGAATATAAAGGCTGGGTAAAAACATTCAAGGAAAAACAGCACATGAAAAAGTGCTGTGGACTAAGTGTATCATAAAAGCAGCTTTTGAAGTGAGTCATTTCAAATATGTTGATTGCTACTCAGCATTGTGAGGAGATCTTACAACTGTCACCTTTATATATTAGTTTCCAAAGCAACAGGAGGAAACCAAGACTCATAAAGATGCCAGATAGTCAAACCAAAAACCTTTGACGACTGTGGAATTATTATCTGTGAAGGAGGATAAAGGACATAATAACAGCAGCATATGCCCAATGCAGCAGCACAGCATCATCGGCCTGAAGAGAAATGCTGGTTGCACGTTTTGGCAGCCCAACACTGCGACAGTACATCACACCAAAAGAGGAGCAGACATGTAGTGGAAGTTACATGCATGAGTTGCAGCAGGCTTGTTCACACCAGAGGCATATTTCAGTATGCACTCCAGCAACCCTCTTTGAGTATTAAAAAAAGAAACAGCTGACACAAAGGTGAAATGTCTTGTGAAAATAGACTTCCAACAGTGAGAGCAGATGTACCCGCATAGAAGCACTGCTGAGAGTCATAAAGTTCCTCTTATTTTTCCACTCTGATAACCTTATATCAGACTTCTTTCAATTTTTTCCCCCCGCAGACTCACTCGTGCATGAAAGCAGCCGCATGTCATTTCTCATTTAGTGCTGTGCTGTGATTTGGTAAAGTGCATAAGAAGTATAAAACCTTTTTTCCAGCCATGTCTATCAATTTCATGATTTTATAACACTTGATACATCAGCAACAGGGCAGACATTCTTTCAATATTAACTATTCTCAAAGCAGTTAACAGCAATCAATATTATTTTAGATGTACCATACATATTAAAAAGTGCAGAGCCCTGAATAACACGATAGCTGAAGGTTTATGGTGTGCATGCATGACTCTGCATTTTCTGTGCACCACTGCAGTCTCTTACGAAGCATATACTTTTATTTACATTTTAATTATTGTGTTAGAGCTGAAACTGAAAAACATCTGGCTCAGCAATAAATGAGAGTGAAATATTTTTTTTTCTCTGTCTTTATCAAGTAAAGGCACATACATTTATTTATTGCTGAATAAATTATCTGTTTTTTTTTTCTCAATGTTATTAAATTGGACTATTAAAGAGAACAGAATAATGGTAATAATCAGGAAAATTGAGACGACAAGCTAGGATTCAAACCAAAGCCTGAACAGAAAGGACATCATCTCTGTATATGAGACATCTGCTTTGCTCCACGACAAAACACTTGTCAGTATTTATTATGTCTGGTCTTGTGTGTGCCCAGTGCTGTATGGAGGACATTATGTAAGATAAATTGGTCAATATGCAAGAGAAGAATGGAAGGAATCTTTTTTGGGACATGTATAATAATCAGTGCTGGGAATAAACTTACTGCTTATAATATATACTGCAATAGGGTTACTTATTTGAGTGACTAAGGGATTGCAATTTCTAAAACAGTTATGGTTTTATAGTCAGAAATCAATTGAATACTCAGTTACCAAGCTACTTATTTTTCCTCTGTTGGCTCACCATTGTGTGCACATGTAAGTTGCATGACTCGGAACTTTCAAAGAACGAAAAATGAGTTGACTTTAGCGAGACACTGATGACAGCATGAATATAGGTAAACAATACAATGTAGTTGCAAAACTTAATTCTTATGCTTCTGGACTATTCAGGCAACATTTTTGAGCCCAAAGCAAGACTATTGAAGCCACACAGTTGAGCCTATGGTCTACATAAAGTGAAGCTGAAATTGATTGTTGAATAAAATAATAAAAAATGTAAAAAGTTCTACTTACAAATAAATCTGTTGAAATGCAATGTTCTTTTCTTCTGTTGTTCTGTTTCTATTTTGCCTGGGTGTATGACAGAATAAAACGTTCATATTTATGTTTGTATTTGATACAGTTTGTTTAAGTTAAGCTTAACTTCCCATGTAAAGTGTCTGGAACATTAACTGGACAATTCCCACCCCTTTGTAATCCCAGATGCAAATAAGTCATTTTGTTGAGATGAAAATTAAAAAGCTTAGGTTGCAGCTCCACATAGTATAACCTAGGACAAAACCAACTTAGTAACCAAGCATTTCTTTGATCAGTAAGAGAAACAGAATTATTGTTTAATGCACTTTCATCCCTTGCTACTTAGTTCAGAAAGAAACAAATTTTTTTAATTACATTTTAAATATATTACAAATTATCAGTCAGTGCCCAACACTGATCTTAGCCCATTTGACAATCCTAAGGATTCAAGACCTGTTGTCCCTGAAAATCTGTAAATTTATCCTGTGTGGTGGGTCATACAGAATTACAATCAAAGTCTGATCTAGGACCCCTAATGACAGAAAGTCAACCTTATTTGATTTGTCATCCAGCCTCCTTGTGTGCTTATGCCGGATGAGCAAACCTATAGCAAAAATCACTCATGCAACTGTCATTAGCAAACAAAATGGTAGAGCTAAATAATGAAGCTAGTGCTACAAGATGAAACTATAAGACAAGGAGATGTGTTTGAACAATAGCAACAACATCCCTGCCTTTAAGAAGTGTTATCATGGGACAATAAAAGACTAATAAAGATGAATGTTGCTGGAAAATATCATCCTGGTGAGAAGCTGCTGTTAGCATTTCTGTGCCTGGCATCAGTCATAATAGTGGTTGGAGAGACAGTCAAACACAGTGTAGTACCATAAATACCGTATTTTTCTTTGTAGGCTTCATTTAGGCGTTGTGTAGCCCCATCCCTTTTCATTTCAATATCACTACATCAATGGTGTGTTGATTAGGATGGGTTGGATCACTGTCATGTCAATTAATTCATGTCAGTTTTATGGCCCTATGACCACCTAACTTGGCAGAGTAACCACCACCAAAACAGACAAAAGTGTGGTCTGATTCCATTTGAAACCTCATCAAAATGCAGAGGTCTGTACTTCCTAAGCTGAGGTGGGGTATTTCTTCCTCTTGTTAGAAACCAGCCTCTTTCACTCACTTCTTGAGGAGGATTGAGAATGTTCTCTCTGTGATCTGTGGACAGTTTAATATAAAATGCATTTTTTGTTCCTCTGTCCTCCGAATAACATCTAGAGGGATCCGCTTTCCTCCAAAATGTCTGAAGAGTGTCCAAACAATGTCTGATAAAGACTGACTGTTTTACGCACAAAGTGTTTCATCTCATTTTGTTTGTATTAAATGCCTTCCGGCAGCACAGAGGGATGCTCCATGTTTGACTTATGAAAATTATCGCAGAAACTTATAAGCCTTCAAGTTTTGGTTTTACCTCCATGCGGGCTGTGTATATTTTTTGGTGCATGACATGTTGATATGCTAATTAACTACTACCACAACTACTCTGAGAAGTCAAAGTATTAGAGCTTCAAAAGTTTTTCTTACAAAGTGTCTTTCTTTTAATGTTGATGGATTTACAATCAGAAAGGGACCAATGATGCCCAAATTACCCCCATAGTATCAAAGCCATCTGTTAACAGCATTCGTCAGTGTAAAATGCTTTGCTTAGCTTTCTTATGGGAGCCATAGTTATTAATAATTACTTATGATCATAAAACAGGCAAAGACATCTCATCTGCTTTAAAGCACCCAGTGTACCCTATAGTGGAAATGTTGTTCCCTTATATTGTCCCCATTTGCCAGGATGATGATTATTCAGGAAAAGCTGCCAATAACTCTAAGTGGATTACATCATATTCTCTATATGGAAAAAAAAAAAGAAAAAAAAGGAAAACAGACATTTGAAGAATTCCTAAAGGAACAACACACTTCCTTTGCTTTAATTAAAGTCTAAATATTCATTAACATTAAAGATGAATGTCTGTGATGACGTTTAACACCAATAAGGAAGGCAGGTGTTGCCCTCTCTTTCATAAAAAATGCTTCTCTAATTGATAATCTAAAAGGGAAATAACTTGGAAGGTGTTAAATCATTCAGTCCTTAAAAAGCTTGAATAATCTGGAATAAATAAGACAAACATGCTCTGCTGATTCATTTAGCCATTCATTTACTTTTCCAGCTAAATCCCTTTCATGATTACAGGGTGCTAGAGGCTTATCCCTGCCCACATGGGGCTGCAGACAGAGAAGCACATTGGTGATTTATAGTTTCCAATCCACCAGAATTAGACACCTTTGGACTGTGCGGTGTTCCCACACGTTAAGAAGTGTAGCAGCAGTAGTGCGCTGAGATAATAAGAATGATTTATTTTGGCTGAAAGGGTCCATTTTCAGGGAAATACTGAGTGAAAAAAGACAGATATTCACTTTGAAGCACATTTCTCACTTAAAATGGTTACAAGGGTGGTTTTAGGATCAGATATTTAGCTCCTGAGGAAACCGTGTCATGTAGAGTTCATTGCAAGTTTTTAATTATACTTCTTATTATAATATATGATTTTGCTGATCAAGATATATCTGAAAATGTATCAATGCTGACAGGCAAATATCCCGATTTCCTAAATCCCCCTTTGAAAAGAAATTAACAAAAGCAGTATTTATAAAATAATTAAAACAGTTTTTGTCATAATTGGCATTATGCTTCCCTAAAAACAAGCTTAAATGGAGTCCAATAATTTGAGCAAGCAAGACTGGACATGGAAGTCATAAGTGTCAGTGATTGGGATGGCCAAATTCAGTGTTATGTGACCATCAACTTACATGCTTCATGCTGTAACATTAAATGTGGCCTCTGTTTTTGCACTTATTTAAAACTTGCATCCATCTTTTAAATTAGTTCGGGACAAGAGCATGTGACACAGCTACTCTTGCTAAAGTAAACAACAAATCCCTTCAATAAGGGTAAATGAGATTTATGCAAAACTGAAACTGTACAGTGGCTGGGGCCATTGAGTGATGCAGGAATGAAGTATTTTGTGGGTCAATGTGGAAGTCAGCATGGCACTGGTTCCCTCAACTGTAAGCCCCGTAAAATCCTGTGAGATTTTTCACTGTATTTTGGACATTGCTGATAATAAGTTCTGTGGAGGGCAAAAAAAGATTTTGTAAGCTTAAACATTAACACCGAGAGTGAAAAGCCATTAGTAAGCTAGTATCGAGCTACAACATGGCTGAAAGGCAACTACAATATTCCTAATATATAACATCTTTTTGTAGCCTTTTGTTCGAGAGTTTCCTCTTGATTGAACGACCTTATCAAGTTGGTTCTCATGGTTGTGGCCATAGTGTGTGAATAATTGATTATTACAAAAACAATCAGCAATGCTTGCCGTTGGGTCCCTGGCCAGTTTTGTAGTCCTTATTAGCGGTTAGCAACCGTCCTTTTAAATACACAACAACAGTTTAAAATTCATAAGCAGGAAACATCAGATGTATTTTATCATTTTCCATTAAACATTAAAATTCTCATATGCATGTGTTTACCACAAACCTTATTTCAGGCACAGAAGTGAAACTGGTATTTATAACCCATTTAGTTTCAGGCATGAGAACGAGGAAGTGCTGGTTGGTTGTGCCCCTGTTTTACATGAAAGGGTAATGTGATATTATTTAGGAGGGCTGACCACACCTAAAAGGGGTCTTAATCAGATGGGGTTGCATGTAATGGATCAAGACAGACAGAGAGACAGACAGACAGATAGATACATAGATAGGTAGATAGATAGATGGATAGATGGATAGATAGACTATAAAACTCAAAGTTAAGATGCTCAATTCTATCCTTCCCCTGTGTGGATATGATACATACATATGGCATGAAAAACAAAAAGCAGTGTATTGAATTTCTCTGCTTTCTTTCTGTTTCTCAGGTGTTCTGTGTTCTTACCTGCCAATTCAATCTCACTTCCAAAAGGCTCCAGTCATCCTCATGTTAACTTCCAATCCCCAGTGAAGCTGTCCCTGCAAACACAGGAGGAAAACTGTGAGAATATGTAAGAGCAGATAACAGGTTTGCAGTGATTTGCTTCGCGGCCACTCGGAGTGCAGCCCATGAATAATGCATAGTTTTGGAAAGATGATGATGCATCTACTCGGCTATACCAAAAAAGTGTTTTTTTCCCACCCTTAAACCCCCAGGATAGAGTATATCTAATTCCAAATTCTCTTTACTGTTTCTAAATAATCATTGAGTCATCTTGTTAGTTTTCCTTTAGCTGCTTCCTCAGCAGTCTCTGCTGATGCTGGTATTTCAGTGCAGTGTTGAGCCTTTGAGAGGGAGCCTTACAGTATGCTGCTGCACTGTGTGGCAGAGGAGCTTATTCCCTCAGGACCTTAAGGAGGACGGTTAGAGCCATGAAGTACCTCTTTAACACTCACATGTATCCTGTATACAAACACATGTAGGCATGACAGAGAGGACAGGCCCTGCTAAATAAACAGGGGACAAAAGCAAACAGAGATCAAGCTTTCCATCTCGCCCGCCATCCATTAACACAGAGCAGGAAGTGAGAGTGCAAATAAGTGTGAGTTTGATCCATCGGAACATGACTGTGTGGACCTATCATGGCCCCGTTCTTTCATTTTACATCAGGGATGTATCATTCATGCAGCATTGCAAGTGAGTTCTGGTTTCCAATGCATTAACATCAGAGCCAAATGATCAGCCTTTATATCCACAAAAACATTCCCCTGATTACACAACAGAGCAGATAGTGAAGTTATATGGAAGAGACTTTTTCCCAGAAAATGTCTCTTGGTATGTAGAAGTCCAAATAAATTTGGTTCAGACATCTTGAGTCTCTAATACCTGAGGGCAAATTTTCACCAAAAGCCACAAGTCATTTTGTGTTAATGTAGCGTAGCTCCAATGGTCATGGTTTATTTTTAGGATGTTACTAGTGGCTAATTTCCAAATCCATTAGAGAGACATTAAAGACTTGTTAATTAATCCACAAGTTGAAGAGTATAAAAAAAAAAAAAATCAGAATTACAGAGGAAAAAACAGACTACAGAGAAACTACCTATAGCAGCAATTGGCAAATTTTGTCATAATGAGGGTCACAGTAATTTTATCCTCATTGCCAGAGGGCTGAATTGAAAGTCATTCAAATACTGAGTGGCAAACATATTTACAAAATAACATTGTTAATGTAATTGCATCAAACTGTCAAACAAAATAAAAAGCTGCACGGCAAGTTGAAAGAAAAAAAAAAATCCAATGCTCCCTGGCTGCAACTTCACACAGAATGACAAATTATGCCCACAGATAGTGATGATGGATATGGGCTCTGCTGTTCTAATCATTATCATTGTTGTTATTATCAACAGCATCAATACTGCACCTCACACACACACAAACACACTCACGCAGAGGCACAAAACACCCTCTGGCTTTCCTCCCACTTTGACAAAACACTGCATTTTTCCATTTTTCAAAGTAAGTCTGAAGCCAGTGTTGAACAATGTGTCTAAAAGATGTATGCTCTTTCTAATTAAAAAGAAAGAAGTGGAGCCATACTCAAACACGCAGCCAGTCTGGTCTGTTAGACACAGCTGCTGTTTCAATTATAGCTGAGTCTTTATACAGTACAGACAGAGATAAGACAGAGCGAAATTCTATGTACATATGCAGTATTTTGTCATTTTACTGCAATGTAAGGATGAAGTACAAGTTAATGTCCCTGGCATGCTGCAGACTGGATTGAGCTCTTGACACTCTGAGTCTCTTCAGAGATAAAATTATATGAATCATGGTGGCAGATAGTGCTTATCAGAGGCTGACTGTACATTGGGAGCACTGGGCCTGAAGGTCTGTTTGGCCGGCAATGAGCAGCAGGCATGTACACACAGGGGTTAAGGTACTGTATCTGCCTATCTGCCCTCAGCAGAGAGAGTGCCCTATTTGGAATAGATTATCTACCTTTAGAACAAAACCTGGCCTGGAGAATATATTTGGTTGAACAATAATATTTTAACAGAAGATATGTAAAAAAAAATCATAAAAAAGGAAAACAAAGAGGTCAACAAGATCCTCTGTCCTGCTGCAGCTGCAAGTGCTCAGAGCCACAGGCAAACATGTATACAAACACGTACTCTGTTAGAGTGAAGATAACTCCGAGGTGGTCATCAGGTATGTTGTTAAACCTTGTATATGTGCCCTGTATTGACCATTTGTAGACGTGACTAACATGATGTCACTCAGTTCTGTGGCATAAGTATGGCTGTTATCAAAAGTGTATTTCAGTCGAAAATTACTGCAAAGATGCATTTTTGAACCACTAAAGTAACATAGAGTATCAATAATACAAAAGAAAAATGTCAGTGAAGCTGTCATTTGAGTCTAGTTGCCATAAGAAGACTCACAAACAGAAAATTGTGCATAGCCCAGACTGAAATAGCCGCTGCACAGCAGTCAGACAGCGCGTGGATCAGCTGTTTACAGGGGGGTCCAAAGAGAAGAAACAACCACTGCCCAGCAAGATCAGTTTTCCAGGGATTATGACTGCCGTTCGTTTTGGATACATGAGGATACTTGCATGAACACAGAGTGCACACAGCAAAACGTCTTACCTGTGGAGACATTTTGGGCACCTGTTGTCACATTTGGTGAAATACCAAGATGACTTTGTAAGAACACTTTTGAATGTTTCCACATTGAAGGACACCAGCCATTAATGTGTATAAATATGAAGTCAGTGTCAGTTGTCATGCAGATCCTCCTTGCTGTATTAAGCATTTAAACTTGTACAGAACCAAATCAATGTTTTTCAAACTCAAAAGACAAACCAAAAGGGCAAAATGAAAGTCTATCTTCAAAGTAAGAATTCTGCTTACACTGATTGTTTATTGATATAACACAGCCTGTTTTTAATGATAAGTTTACTGGATGATTGCTAGAATTAGCGCCCACAAAGTGCTTCTGTTACACATGATAGTTTAAGCTTCATAAAAACGACTTGCAGATGACATTTTAAGCTTTGTTAGAATGGTCCACTACACAACAGCAGATAATTAAGCTCAGATATAAAGGTTTAAGTTCATGTCCTTTAAGTTACATGCTGTACAGCATTGTTTTAGAGTTCCAGCCGAAATGGAACAGAGTGTGACGTGATGTGCAAATGGTCAATATTGCATGTTTTCATTCTATGTTGATGGATGTAAAGGGAAGGCAGATTTGATCTTTTTGAGCCAATGGTGTGGTGGTGAAATAATGGGTCCAAAATCACAGAGGTGTCTTAGCATTTTAGCGTAGTGTTAAAGTTGCTCTGCCATGTGATGGTTTCATATAAGCCTGACATTAGTGTTTCAGCCTCTTCAGTTTCACTTCATAGGAAGTTGGAAATTAAACATCACCCTGCAACACTTAATTAACAATGCAGTGATAAATTGACCTTGTCATGTACCTGCAGACTGTCATGTAGTACATGTGAGACTAGAATAATTGAGGAGAAGAAAAACGCAATGAGTTAAAAAAAAAAATGTTTTAAATTATTTTCAAGTTTAAGCTTATTTGCAGGGCCTTTTCAAAGAGAGAAGAGATGAATCGATGCAAATTAATGGCACAAGTCTTCATCTTAGGTTTTGCAAATGAAAGAACAGAGTGAAATGTAGAAATTAAAATACTTCATTCTTGAAGCAGATATATTGATATATAATATCTGAGGTTACTACTCCCACAGCTGGAAAACTACAACATTTTAGAAAATGTATCATAAAACAGAAAATTGTTTTTATGACAGTATGATGCACAACATAAGAATATGAAAAAAACTAACATAGTGACCAACAGCATCTAAAATATTGTTGCTTCTCATTCAGAAGTGAAGTAGGTTTCTATATCAGATCTGAGCATTTAATGCATTTTATGTAAATGCTTGAAACTCATATTGCCTTTGTTTTGTTTGATATGATTTGGGTATAATTCAGTTCTAAAATAAATGTTGAAATTTTGCATTGAAGCTGACATATCAACTCATCAAACAGAAAAAAAATCATGACTATGTGAAATAGGAACACGCTTCAAAGGATCAAAGTCGGTACAAAGTCATGGTCACTGTGACTTGTCTCGTGAGCATAACTTTGCTGTTTGTTAAATTTGGCATAAATTAATAAATTACAATCCAGAGGTCAGAGGTCACTGCAACATCACACTGCAGAGACCACCCAAATCCTTCCTATCACACCACTGTGCTTTCACAGCTCAGCCGATGTTTACCTCACAGGGACATATTACCACCAAGTGGTAGTTGTAGATTTATCTTGTCACATCTACAACATCAGTCCCATAAACTTCCTGCTGTATCTTTAAAGTCTCCAGAAAACCAAAGACCTACTGAGCCATTTTTCTCCTTTTTATTTCCCAAGATCTCTCAGAGATAAAGTCCCACCCTGAAAGACTACCACTCCAACAAATCATGACAAATGCAAGCGCCTTCTGCTCCAATCGCAGCATATTTTGACCCACAGGTCACACTACATCACTTTCTGGAAATGACCAGAGATGCATGTCAGGCTAAATCAATTGGCTGCATGGCCACTCGTTCAATTAAGATCTTAGGTGGGGGGTGGTCAGTGTGGTTTGTGGTGCAGCGAAGACAGGCTCCCAAAGGAGCAGTAAGTGCTGAAATCAGCTCGGCTGAGCCTGCCATTTGTCATTATCTAATGGTAAATCCATCTGTGTCTGGTAGAGGGTCCACGATAGGCCGAGGACACAAGACAGATAGAAAAGGGAGCAAGTGTAGATTGATTCTGAAAAGCTGAAATAAAACCATTGTTAAATAAGGACTGTTTTTCTTAGGTCCAACTGAATTTGCTGTATAAAGCAAAAAGATCATATCAAGAACTTGGAAAAAAAGGAAGTCTTCAAGGTTTTCTTTTTCACGGTGTGAATGCACAAAGAGACTCTGAGGCACATTTTCTATTTTAAGAAAAGTTGAAGAAAGACGATGGTGACTAGATAAAACAAATTAATCGGAATTCAAAGAGGCATTAAGATAGAATACAATTATCTGGAACAAAGAATGTGGTTTTGTAATTCTCTCAATTACATGATCTGTGACATAATTAAATTAGAATTCGGCTAAATCAGCATTTTAATATGATTTTAATGAATACACGTCTCAGCTATATACACCATTTGTCTGCAGACAATATGAGAGCTTACAGGGTTTTTCAGGCGTGTTCTGTTTATCTCTCTGTGCTGCTATGTGTGCATGAGTGTGTTTGTATGTGTGCATGGAAGCTTGTGTCTGCACAATATAATACATTTACTGTCAATAAGCACAGTGATGGAAACCAGACCCTCTTGCTTTATGGACAGATATGATTCCATATGTCAATTAGCCACAAAATGTGTTTTATAGACATTATTCGTAATTGTCATACGCTGATCGATGATGTGTATGTATTTCCGAATATTGTTTTGAAATAACGGCTACCACACATTTTTATTTCTTGAGATTAATCACTGAACTTGATAGAATATCAAGGTTAATCAGTTTAATTGCACTTTTTCTCTTCTTGCATTTCAAGATAAAATGTTTTAGTCAATGTTCACAAAGAGAGGCATTTTATCCACCAGTGCCTTGATTTGGAGTCGAATTGATGCAATCAAGTGCAAGTTATGATCTTGAATGTCAGATTTATTATTGAAATTGGTGCCACACTGATTGAAAAAAGTTCTTTTTTGTGATATATCATGTTAAAAACTCTTATATGAGGAAATGCATGAACAAAATGAGTCACTGGAGTATTATGAACCCTGGTCAATGTGACTTATTTTATTGTTCAGGAGTTTGGAGTTGGTTGTTTCTAGGGGTCTAAGAGGGGAAAATGTGGGGTGAAGAGGGGTTTAGGAAGACACGTGACTAACTGGGGGCCCCAGAAATTATTAAATCGTCAAAACTTTTAATGCATCATTTTATTAACTTTTTGACATATGTTCTTACAGATCTCTTTATTCTTCACATTCAAACAATTTGGAGCGTTCTTTTTTTAACTGAAAAAAGTAATACCCAGGCATCTTCTGCATTGGTAAGCACCCATAAAATGACATTTAAATAAAAAAGAGGCCCTTTAGAACATTGATCAGAGGATATCAGTTTTGTTTATGCTTTAGCTGAACCAAATAGCAAGTTAAAATGCTTGGGCCCCTAAGAAAAAAACAGGTGTGTGTGAAAAATGAAGAACAAGTCTACAATCTTCTTCAGGGTTAAAAAGACTAGAGATTTATACTTAAGGTTCATGAGGACTGATCATTCTTTAAATTAAACCATTTTTAAATGCATAAATTTGTCCAGATGCCTGAAGTTCTGGTAAGCACAAATTCACCCTTTATACTGTGGTATTAACTGAAGAGTGTTTTAGGCCTACATGTGCCTTAAAACAGAATGACTAATAATTATTTTTTAGTGGTCCATTAAAAATAAATGTTGTCATATTTATTGATCAATTAGTTTTAAAGATGTTTGGTTTGAGAAAATGTGTAGAAAACTGAAGCAGGTTTTTGGAAACCTCTGATAAGTTACAATGTTAGCTTTACTGTGAAAAAAAAGACCTTGCTATTAATTGAAAGGTCAATGGATACATCAGTGGCAATGGTATGAGAAAGCAAAAGTTGCCTATATCAGCCTTTGAGTTTTTGAAGAACTGAAATTCAGTGAAGCACTGTTCTCCTGTTTTGTTTTGTTTTTGCATGTTGTTGTAGGAGCAGGACGATGATACAGCTCCATCCAACTGCTGCCGGTAATCTTAAAAGTTATACTTTTAGTACTGTCATTATACTTAAATTTAGGGGTCATTCATTCACTTTCAATTAGCTGTCTCCAACAGAGTTTTCACAGCTTTGTGCTGTTTGCTCTTGTTTTGAGTCCGAAGGTGGAGATAGAGTGTCAGTGTCTTTATTTTGCTGCAAGGAGCATTAGTCTTGATCAGGGGACAAATCTGATCGACTGGCCCAAAAACATTTGCAGTAATTAACTGTTCCTGTGGCTTAAAAGCCATTGATGGAAAGCTGTGATGCAGGCTGTTGCTGTTTTTCCTTTAAACATTTTCAATAAATAAGCATATTGCAACCTACATTTGATCAGTATTACAAACTAATGCACAAAGCAGGGTAGGTAGACCAAAGTGGTCCAGTCATACATGCATTTTATTTATTTTATTTATTTATTTTAGGCACAGTATGTGGCCATTGGTGAAAAAACTTTGTACACTGGTATAGACCATTTTATTGAGGGAAATTAAGGAACACTTATGACTCTTGCGGTAGTAGGAGCTTATAAGGACAACAATGTAAAACTCTGCAGAACTTTATTAATGAGCAGTAATTGGTCAGCATAAAGGGAAGCTCTTGTTAGCAACTAGCAATAGAATATGGTCATTATGGGAGCACATGCGTCTTTGCCTGTCATTATCACTGCCTGACATTTGCACTACCAGCAACATTAACCCTGCTTCATTTGTAGGTGTTTACGTGCAATAAGGTTTAAGGGCACAAGGGTGCAAACCCTATGCCCCGAGGTCCCAGAGGCAAGGGACACCTACTCCTTCCAGCTGCATTACCAACTGCTGTAATTGGCGGCAGTGCCCTAGGAAGTCAGCTTGTATCTCCCAAACTACCAAACCAAATTCCAGGCATGTTTTGGTCGTGACTTGAACCGGCCACCTTCCAGTCCCCAGCTTAAGCCCTTACAGACTTAGCAACACAGCTTCCATGTAGAATAAGTTACTAGAAAGCAAATAGGTAGCCAGTGCTCTTTGTTAGCATGCTGACATGCAGCCAGTTAATGGTGATGAATCAAAGTATTATCAGTACTTTTGGAAATGAAAATAATAAAGATCCATGTTGAAATAAAACAAATTGGTATTGCTCTAAAGTATGATTTGAACTGGCCCTGACAGGACAATTTCTACCCAACTCATCATAATTATTTTGTGTTTATTGTAAGCACATGGGTGTGTATTTTTATTTATTTAACCTTTATTTAACCAGGTTGAGATTAAAAACCTCTTTTTTCAAGGGAGACCTGGCCAAGACAGGCAGCAGTAAAAAACACAAAGTTACAGACAGAAACACAAAAAGAGACAAAACTATTTGCAAAGCACATCATTATGGATTAAAAACAGAGACATCTATGAGCCATATCTTTGGATCAATTGTTCAACAACCAACCTAAAACATCGGCATCTTATAGAATCTGCTTCCATGTCTTTCATTTTTGTTTAAAAACATTTAAGGGCACCAGCTCCTTGAGCTTTATGTCATTCTGCAAAAGATCCCAGTTTGTGGGTGCAGGGTACCCAAAAGCCCTCTTCTCAATTTCAGTTGGTGTGTTTGGGACAGAGAGCATGATAAGGTCCTGTGAACACAAGGAATACTGCCCAGTACTTCTCTGCATGATAAAAACACACAAATAGAGGGGAAGTAGACCAAGACTTGCCTTATAAATAAAAGTGTACCAGTGTATGACCCTACAGGTCGCCAAAGCGGGCCATCCAACTCTAGCGTACAACTCACAGTTGTGAGTCAGAGGTTTACAGTTAGTAATGAACCTCAAGGATGCATGGTAGGCAGTATCAACCATATGAAGACACTGTGCAGAGGCGTGTATGTACAAAAGATCACCATAATCCAAAACAGGTAAAAAAGTTGCAGCGACAAGTCACTTTTTTACATTAAAAGATGTACACAGCCATGTTTATTAACATGGCTTTTAAAAGTCAGGCTCAGAATGACAGTTTGATTTTGTGCTGCACCAAAAGGAGGCCACAGAGAAACTCACTGCAGAGTGGATTTAATGCAATCAGGGGAGATGTGGAATTAATATGTCTGATTAAGTGCCTGAATGAGTTAGTATTTAGGGTCCAAAGAGAGTTCAAGCAGGAGGGGAGGGGATGAGATACTGTAGGGTCTATGCAGAGAAGAAGAGGCTGAAATATTCATCTACAGAGCAAAATATTGTGAAATAGACTGGAAGGGAAGGAAAGGGGAAAAGGTAGGATGCCTGAGCTGAAAGATTTTTCAGCATGGTATTTTTCTTTTGGCTCTTTGGTTCACTCAGGCCAGTCTCTTATCTTTAATTATTTCTGATGAGAAAATGTTCCCCTCCATTCATCTGCCATTGAAATGGATGCCCAGTGATCCTTCTGTCTAAGGTTCCCCCATTTTACACGCCATCTGTCAGTTGCTCATGATGGGTGAGGTAATTGGTTTGGCCCTATCAGAAATGTATGACTTTTTGACTTAGACATTGCGATCTGTTTTCATTATGAGCCCGTCATTGGGGATAAAAGACCCACATGAAGATCATTACATGGACAAGAGGACTTTGAGGATGACACTAAGGAGGATACACTCAGAGGGAGGCAAGTATGGACACAATATCAGAACTCAGAAGAGGCCGACGGAAAGCCAGGCAAGAGGTAGTTTGAGGGGAAGCAAAGAAGATGAAAGACAGTGCATGGTTACCCCGGGAGAGGGGAAGAGAAGTAAATTACCAGTATCAAATCTCTTACCTTGGTATATCTGACTCCGTTATGAAAGGCTGGCAAAAGCTTTTGAAGAAAAATGCATGAGAACGGATGTCACGCTACCATGACGTGATAAATGCAGCCTACCATGCTGAGCAAAATGCATATGTAATGGGAATCTACGGAGAATGCAATCAAAGACAAAACAAGAGAAAGCTTACTGTGATTAAAGACTAAAACCGAGTCATCTTATGACATTTAAAATTATATGCTATTGCTGGGTCTTACATAAATTTGTGTCTTACATGACACTATAAATAAAAACTCACAAGGATTAGAGTCCAGAAGGGGTCTAACTATTATCATAAAAAATAAAAAAGCAAAAAAATCCAGCAGAATCTTTTGTCCTCTTTCAAAAGGTTTCTGAGACAAAAAATAGCAATCTTAAGCTTTACCTTACTCCTCTTTTTAACTGATTGTCCCCTCGTTGATTATATATCTTAGTCTGATGATGCACACAAATTAAGTTTCAAGGAAAATTCACACATGGAATAGAGAAAAACAACAATAACACCATTTTCATATCAGGTCAAAAACATATTGCAGAAATTATCTTAGCTAACTTTAGGACATCATGCTTTGTACTAGGGATGTACCAAGGCAAATTTAAATTGTGAATGGCTGGTCAGTCTAATTCTCCCATACACTCAGATAACAGTTAGATTGAGCCCTGTTCATCTAGTCACAAGGTCATCAGGTAAACAAAAAGCCTGGTTTAACAAACAGCTTTGGTCTAATATGTAAAACATTTGAGTACAGGGAGGGAATAGTATTTTTTTTTTGTCTGTTCTTATTCTATGGAGGATTTCTGGTTTTGAGAATTAGAGACATGATTGATATGGCTGAAAGTCCACACAGATGGCCTGAAGTGCCACTTCAACATAGCCTCTAAGTCAGTGAGAAGGTTGATCTGAAGTTTGGTTGAGATGACATGTACAGAATGGTAGCATCCATCCGCCGTTACGTATCAACAACATTCCAAAGGCTTGTTTGATATTCAAAACACTAACATCACATTAATCTGACACACCAGATATGCTGTTCAATAAATTTCACTACTCCATCTGGAAAAGAGCCCATAGAAAGTGTTTGAAAATGGGCAGAACCTTTCAAAAGCATATTCAACAGGTGATTGGATGAACGTTCCATCAATTACAATTACTACAGACCAATCAGTTGATGTAATAGGCAGTTGCTATAGCAAGTATAAATAAATTCTCACCAAAACATGTCGGACGTGAAGCAAAAATATTCTTACTATAGAGAAGTTTTTCCAGGTCTGATAAAACTGCTACTGAAGCAGTTTGTATCGTTACAAATCTCTGTATGAGCAGTTACTTCCTGTATGCAGGTTAATGTCACATAGCTTCATACAATTCTTTCTACAGCTTATGATGCTCACAATATGCTGTTGATGGTATTGATTCATTAAATGATAGCAAAAATATAGAATTTATTAAACTGGCTTGGAAATTGGGTGCTGACTTACAGAGATGAAAAAAATTGTTGGTACCTTTCCGTCAAAGAAAGAAAAACTCACATGGTCACTGAAATAACTTGAAACTGACAAAAGTAATAAGAAATACAAATTTAGTGAAAATTAACTAATGAAAATCAGACATTGCTTTTGAATTGTGGTTCAACAGAATCATTTTAAAAAACAAAAGAATGAAACTGGCCTCGACAAAATTGATGGTACCCTAAACTCAGTGTTTTGTTGCACAACCTGTTGAGGCAATCACTGCCATCAGGAGATTTCTGTAACTCTCAATGAGACTTCTGGACCTGTCGACAGGTATTTTTGGCCCTCTCCTCATAAGCAAACTGCTCCAGCTGTCTTAGGTTTGAAGGTTGTCTTCTCCAGACTGCATGTTTCAGCTCCTTCAACAAATGTTCAATAAGATTTAGACCAGGGCTCATAGAAGGCCACTTCAGAATAGTCCAATGTTATGTTCTTAGCCATTCTTGGGTGTTTTTAGCTGTGTGTTTTGGGTCATTATCCTGTTGGAGGACCCATGACCTGCGACTGAGACCAAGCTTTCTTACAGTGGGCAGCACATTTGGCTCCAGAATGCCTTGATAGTCTTGAGATTTCATTGTACCCTGCACAGATTCAAGACACCCTGTGCCAGATGCAGCAAAGCAGCCCCAGAACATAACTGAGCCTCCTCCATGTTTCACAGTAGATACAGGGCTCTTTTCTTTGTATGCTTCATTTTTGCGTCTGTGAGCATAGAGCTGGTGTGACTTTCCAAGAAGCTTCAGTTCTGTCTCACCTCTCCTAAGTGCTTTCTCTCCAATGCTTTGTGGCTTGTCACTATGCATTTTAGCAAATTCCAGTGTCGCTTTTTTTATGATTTGCTTTCAACAGTGGTGTCCTCCCATTAAGTCTACTTTGGCCCAAACCGTGATGGATGGTGGGATCTGATTCTGATGTACCTTGACCCTGGAGTTCACCTCTAATCTCTTTGGAAGTTATTCTGGGCTCTTTGGTTACCACTCGTATTATCTGTATCTTCAATTTGTCACCAATTGTCCTCTTGTGGCCATATCCAGGGAGGTTGGCTACAGTCCGGTGGACCTTAAACTTCTGAATAATATGTGCAACTGTAGTCACAGGAACATCAAGCTGCTTGGGGATGGTCTTATAGCCTTTACCTTTAACATGCTTGTCTATAATTTTCTTTCTAATCTCCTGAGAAAACTCTCTCCTTAGCTATCTGTGGTCCATGTTCAGTGTGTACACACCAGGATACCAAACAGCACAGTGACTACTTTTCACCTTTTAAATAGGCAGACTGACTGATTACAAGTTTAAAGACACCTGTGATACTAATTACAGGACACACCTTAGTTTAACATGTCCCTATGGTCAAATCATTTCCAGTCTTTTCTTGGAATACCGTCATTTTTGTCCAGGCCAGTTTCATTTTTTTTTTTTAATAATTCTGTTGAATCACAATTTAAAAGCAATGTCCGATTTTTATTAGTTGATTTTCAGTAAATTTTTATTTATTATTACTTTTGTCAGTTTCAAGTTATTTCAGTGACCATGTGGGTTTTTCTTTCTTTAATCGAAGGGTACCAACAATTTTGTCCACGTCTGTATAAGTTTCCTGACCTTAATTCTTAAGCTGGCTAAACATGCACCTACTCTGCATAAAGCATAAGAGACTGGGACTAAGATTTCACATCATTCAAATCACACGTTACACTGATGTTTGTTTTTGATGGATAGCGGTGAACGGCGGAGGGAACAGAAGACATGATCAGTCCAAACAGAGAGAGAATGAGAAACAAAGTAAAGCAAAAAAAAGAGAAGAAAAAGAATGAAGTGTTGGTAAGGCTGAGTTATGAAACCCTGGAGTGTGAGACAAGGAGAATACGAATTAAGAAGAAAAGGCAAAGTGATACATGGAAATCCTTTCGTGTAGATTAGTGTGATATGAGAGCAAAGAAGGTGGGAGACATAAGGAGGGATAAAAGATGAATAGATAAGAGGGCTGTGGATTTTTTTTTTTTTTAACTATCATTAATTTAATGTCCTGAAGAGCTGGACATCATGGTCAGTCAATGAGATGTCCGTCTCTTTGAGATGAGAGCTGATGTGGCAAGCATGCTGCACCATCAAGGAAACACGATCAATTGGTAAGGTTTTCCATGATTTCACCCTGTGGTTTTCTTCTAAGATTTAATCAATTTAGTTCTTATGTAAGAGGTAAAATATTGAGCGTCAATGGGTGTACAGCAGCTTTTGATCTAAGGACTTATTTTTGGCAAAGTCACATTAGGATGTTTTATGCCTGTCTCTAACTCTGCTACAAAACCATCTCTGAAAATCTGGACCATGAAGTATTCAGGCACTCAGAGCATGCAGACCAAACTGCATTCAATATTCAATAGTTTATTGTGTCAGCATGGACATTGTAATTTCACTCAGATTCAAGAACTAGTGCTTTTACAATCCCTGGAGGGATTGGGTTATTTTTATTTTTACTATATCACTGTAGTTTTTTTTTAATCACCTTTATCCAATTTAATGTGGCAAAACAACAGGTCCAACTTAGCATTCTAGTATATGAAGTCCTCAGAGGATGAACCATTTTTAGTGACCCTTTTATTGTTTTACTCGTTCTCACAATTTTGAAAAGATTAAATTTCCCTCTTTACAACTTCACTTTGTACATTTGTTTAGTTTTAACAGTCTTTTTTCTCTTTGCTATCCATTAGTCTTTTTGGTAATATTATTTTTACATAAATCCCCTTTAATGGACTGTACCCCTTGAATTTCCTTGAGGATAATGACAATATCTATCTATCTATCTAGTGCTCTTTATCAGTTTTCAGTTTTTCAATTATAGATTTGTGCTGTCCACTGCATGCACATGATATGATTTTGATCAAGTTGATCTTTTAGAAATCAGGAGGAGATACAACAGAGATGTTGTGAATGGCCCATAGAAACAAATAAAAAAAGGGTTTCTTGATTGGCATGATCAGCTTTGAGGCCCCTCAAGGTGGGTCTCTCAGTTAGACCAACGTGATCTAAATGTAATGTTAATCTGCCCAAAGTTCATACAATCTCAAATGCTACTTGCTGTCCAAGCACATAGAGAGCCATTGTTTACAGCCAACCCAAATGCCAACTGAATCCCTCTGTCCTGGCTTCCCATGCTCCCGCACTGATGAAAAATAAGGACACTGCTACCCTTTTGAACATATGAGTTTCCCCTTTGCAAAACTCAGCACAGATAACAAGCCAAAAGTGACTTGCACCTTGTTCTACTAAACATTCCTTTGTTTTCAACCCTTTTAACTTTTTTTTTTTAAATTTATCTTCTGATCCATAAATAGCTGTTTCTTAGCTAGGTTAAGCTAATGTTGTGGCCATACAGTAGTTCCTTGTTTTCCTTCAAAATGAACACAGTTTTTATCCAAACAGGAGGTTAAGTAGTCTTAATTCAGGACAATATGAAATCCAAAGTGAAAACAAAAACTGGGGTAATACGAAGAAAAGGCAAATGAAGTGGAATCCCTGAAAATGTCAAATATTATCACATTTACCTAATTTAGTGAGCAATTTGCACAACTGGCGAGTCTTCAAGAACACCTCATCTTCCAGAATCGGCACCTT
This sequence comes from Cetoscarus ocellatus, assembly GCA_037902135.1. Lineage (NCBI taxonomy): Eukaryota > Metazoa > Chordata > Actinopteri > Labriformes > Labridae > Cetoscarus > Cetoscarus ocellatus. The sequence continues at coordinate 1,280,765 of JBAMNC010000262.1, forward strand.
GAGGAGGTTTCTTACCTCTAAGTTATGGTTACAGACCAGGCTTATTAACATTATCATTCTAAAAGTCAAGAACATCAAGCCATTTCTTTGCATTCATTTAATTCCCTGACACAAGAAACTGTCAGAAAAATACTTAGCATTTTACATATAAACTCACATTTTGTTTCAAATGGAGAGTAATAGATTTGTAAACATTTGATTAAAGCCAGTTTATCAAAGTTAAATGCTGGGATTGGGAAATTGTCGATCATTACCAGTCCTAAGACAAATAGCAAAGAACAGATTAAAAATCTTTTTTGAAGCAAGTGTCAGAGTTAGGCTGTTCACAAACTAACAAACAACCAAACTGTGCAAAGTTTCTCATTAAATAGCTGGGATATCACTATGCAGGCTACTCAAACAGGGATTTGGTAAACCATAATCCTGGTTTAACTGTATGATTGTATCAGGATACTCCATGTTTTTTCATATTCATAAAAAAAGACATGAGTTTAGATGAACTGAATCAGAGCTACTGATGTCTCACAAGAAAGCTAAAAACAAAAAGAGCCCTCTGCTGGTTAAAATGGGGATTGCAATATGTTGTTCGGATTTTAGCATTTATTTTGAAGTATCTTTAGATCCTTATTGAATGGATTACTTACATTCATGCACCCAAAGACGAACCAATTTTGCCTCTTGGATGATTCCCGGGGCTCATTGATCAGTCAGAAGCTTAAAAACAAATGTACTTGTTTTGATTTGCTATAAAATGTTGGTCAGTAGTGCATGGATCATGGCACCAGGCTTCGATGTTAAATTGTATCAGTTTTCCAACTCTGAGAATAAAAGAGGCTAAGATTGGTGTTCTTCTCTGGAGTCAAGAAACAAACATGTAGCCCACACCATTACTACTTTACTTTTGCAAGTAGACTAAGCTAACTTTTAATATGCAACTTGATGCTCCCGCAAGGAGCAACCTCTCTGACTTTTCTGATACCCTGGGGTTTGTGTTGTGCTCTGTTGTATATACAAACAAAAAGAAAAAAAATCATTTGCAGTATTATTTCATGAATAAATTATTGATTCAAAAATATGCATCTAACAAGTTTGTATGATCTGAAATGTTTTCTGGCCCTGCAGACAAATGAACTTTTTAATTATTGTTCATTTTCCTCATGATGTTCTCAATAAGCATGCTTGCCATTTTTTTTTTTTTTTTTTTTAACATTTATAGTTATGTGATGGACTTTGAAGAATTGACCTTTCCCTGATCCTCTTCAAAGAGGAAATGCACAAGTTAGAAGGACAACATCCTGGTGAGTGCATGCCTGTTTTTACATATTGATGCTGTTTGTGCTGATAATCCACCCTCACACTTTGTATCCTGATACAGAAAAAAAAAAAAATCACACAAAAGACATCATACTGCAGCTGTGAAGTGAGCGGGAGTGTGTGCATATACGAGTGTAGCTAACTCATTCCGTGTTGGGCTAAAAGCGAGGGATCCTAAGCGGATTTACAGTGTGGTATCAGCCCTAAGCAGAGCGTTCATTACAGGTATCAGAAGCTGAAGTTGATAATAGAGTTAAGAAAGAAAGTGCTGACATGCTACCAGAGAGAAGAGGTATTATTAGGTTCAGATTAAAATGCTGAACATTATCTTGCAAAACGCAGGCAAGAGAAAATATAGAAGGAGAGGGGGGAAGAGAATGTGAGCATCTGTATTAGAATATAAATGCTTCTTCTGTAGCCAACTTATTTCACAAGAAATAAAAGTTTGATTTCCCGCAAGTTAAATTGGCATTCAGTCCTTTTTCCTGATAAAGAAATGGTCTGAAACAAATTGTGACTTACTCAATTTGACACGTACAAAGTGAACATTCAAAGCCAGACATACACATAAGAGACATCCTTTTCTCTGCTCATATTTTTGCATGAAAGCCCAGAGAGGAGCATCAGATAGCAGCGAGTGTTCGTCTCGTCATGCACAATCGGCCGTGAGTCTCTCTCTCTCTCTTCTGACGAGGCCATCAGCCTGACAGCACTTTCCAGAACAATCTTGCACCAGACCATCCTTTAGCTTCAGCGCCTGGCAGCACCAGCTGCTACGCTCTGCAGCTCGCCCTCGCACGCAGAGCAAATGCTCCATTGTGAGAGAGATAAAGTAAATGTTGCTTCTGTGCACAAAAGATTTGTATGACATACTTTGAGACAGGGTGATTGCACAACATCGAAGAAGATGTAACCCCAAAAACGGATGTCACTGATGCATCCCATGTGTCAGTTCATAAAGGTTGTAGCAGAATATACACAAAGCAAAGTAAAGACAGAGAGAATGATGCAATGCATTCAATTAGTTTGTTATTTATCCGTAAATGGGCAGATGTGTACAACGCATGAACAATTTTGTAAAATTAATTAAAGAATCTAGGCCAGGGACGGGTAACTTCAATTACGCCGAGGGCCAGTTTAATGTTATCCACACAGTTGAAGAGCCACACTACAAACTGCAAGATGCTTATTATTTTTATTTACCTTAAAAGATATGCTAAATTAAAACCTTAAAAAAGGTAAAATTCCAGTTTTTCTAAAAATTAACAACACCAGCATTCAAAACTTAAGTACAAATAGCAAGAACATTGACTGAGCTAAACAAAATTCAAGCCAATTGAAACAACCTTTTCAGTGATAAAAAAAACAATGTTTTTTTTTTTTCTTTCTTTCTGATATGTTTTACTGATGGGTCTTTTTATCCAAAAACATTTGGTGATGCATGTAAAAGATTTTATAAGAATCAAGACATGAATCATAACACTCATCTCATGCAAAGAACTCTATATATTACAATAGAAAAACTATCATGGAAGTATTTGAATTGTTGTATTTTCATAGCAGATTTTGCATTTTTTTTTCCTCTTCATTTGACATTTCATCTATTTTGAAAAAATTCACTTTAATTTCACTTTTCCACTTTAAGTCAAAGTTACCCCAGTCACAGGTGGGGGCAGCAGTTAAAACAATGTCTGGTCACACACAGGTCTAAACGCAGTTGAGCCGAGTCGTTTCGATACAAGTTTCAGATTAATTAGTATAAGAGCCAATTGCATTTATTAACTGGATTGGTCTAATCGTCAAATATGAAACGGAAACACAAACATAACTTTGTAAGGTCTTGACCAATTTATTCAGGCCATTTTACACTACAGTAGTTTGGTAGCCAGGGATTAAGTAGGCCAAATCTTTTACTCTTATCTAAGAAGGTAAATGATCCATTACAAGAATGAAAATATGATTGCTTCTCACTCAGCAAGCAACTAATTTAAACACCGGTGCACACACAGAGGTGACGGGTAAAGAAAAACAAATAAAAAAATGATTTGTTGGAAAATTTGTAAATTCAAGATTCTAGATCCAAGATTTATTCATACTTCTCTAAAGGGAATTTTGCCAGGGACAAAAGGCGACCGCATAAGAACACATTAACAAGTACATGGATGGACAGACTTACACAGATGCATAACACATTGAAATAAGGTGCACAGAAATGAGGCAGAGTGCATTCTATCCCTCCCCTTTATCAAATCCCCGTGCTTTGACCTGACTTGAGGAGATTCACTGATATTGGGATGAATGAGTTCTTGTACCTTTTGAGGTATCTCTCTTCTTGTATTTGTTTGGGATCTTGTAACATTGCTCTGTAGAGCAGCTCACATTGAGAATGTAAGACACTTGAAGGGTCAGCTGTGATCTTTTTCTTGCCTGTCCGCATTGTTTCCTCAAAAAGTTTCTAAAGGATGGGATGTTCCCTCAACCCATCACTTTTGGTGCTGTATAGACTACTCTGGTTGCCTCTGCCAAGGAAATTATGTTTTTGCTGGTGTATGCTTGTTTATTTGTTAGCAAGATTACGCAAAAACTACTGGACAGGTTTTGTTGAAATTTTCAGGAGATATTGGTAATGGCCCAACTTAAAAATTATTAGATTTTGGTGGTGATCCTGATAACTGCCATCAGCGAACAATCATTTTGTTTCAATAACTGTCTTACTAATAATGATACCAACGTGATTCAGAGAGCTAGGTGTGGGTTCGTATTATGATGGTAACTTTATCAACTACTGCTTATAGATGAAACAGCAATAAATAGCAGATTTATCAATTTGAGGTTCTGTTGATGGGGCAGAGAAGGGGGAGGACAGGAACTCAACTTTCTGCAAGGTAAAAGTCAGAAAGCTTAATTAAGATGCGTATACACCTTTCCTTCATGGATGTCGACCATCAAACTGCATTTCTGCAAAGCTTAACTTGAAGTTCTTTCAGTTACTCCCCACTATTAATTATCAGAAAATAATTAATACAAATTATTGAAAAAACAACACTTTCTCTAACAAAATTAAAACAACTCTGTTCTTTCATCCAAAGAGAAAAAGAAGTAAATTGCATTTTGTTTTTATCCTTTTCTCAGTTAATTAGTATTATAAGCACAGCATTTTTTTCTGGTGTCACAGTTGCTTCTGTAAAAGACTAGTAAATCTTTTTTTTTTTTTTCGTTTTTTTTTTTTTCTTTTAGTCTGCTCTGTTGATAGAAATAAGAAAAAACAGCTTCCTTTATATACTGTTTGTTTTTATATTTTTTTGATCTTACATTAACTTAAATATTTTATTTAAGCTCTTTTTGCTTGATTTAATGAACATTAGTGAAACTGACCTTCAAAAGCTCACCCTGCATTTTAATCCACAATATGTTGAAGGTTTACATCTCCTGGGATACTCACACTATTTCAGGAAAACATTTCATCACCTTATGATAAGAAAATAATCTAAAATGAGTCTGAAAATCTCATGAAGTAACCTGACATATATGTTGCAGACTTTTCCTTTCAGACTAGCAGTTGAATATATTATGCCGAGGCGATGTGTACTATACTGTTGTTACTGTGCTTTAACATGGTGGTGCATGCAAGATAAATGAATAATTTAAACAAGTCGTCTTTACACAAAATTATTATTCATCGGTCATCCTCATCCACAGTAAATATAGATAGAGTGTGCATGTATTTTGTGGAAAAATATTGAGTTAAAGATGGGAGACAGAGGGATTACTACATAGAAAGTGAACACTGCTCTTGGGAGAGCTCTCTCCTTCTTTCTCAAAGGAGAGCGAGGCCGTCTGAAGAGGTTATTTATTTTTCATCTAGAGATGGAAACTGAAGAGCAGTTGGGGGAGAGCCCCAGTGGAATTGCTGACTGGAGATGTACCCTCCTGGGGGCCACTGTCTCTCTCGTCTCCCTCTTTCCTCTTCTCCCGCTCACTTTCCATCTCCCACCTTTCTGATCTTCACTGGAGAGCTGCCACTGTCTCTCAGGGAGAAGAGGGAAGGGGAGAACTAAAAAGAGGAGCTGCTCATTCTCAGTGCCATCTTCGCCTGCCTCGCAGTCAAACTCGATTCTTCCCACACTCGTGTGGTCTGCGCCACTCTGCTCGGCTGTAACTGCATCAAGCAGGCTGAGTGCAAGAGTTCTTCTACAGGCTCCTCCCAGGCTTGTGTGTCTCTACGTGGGATGCACAGCTTCTTATCCCAGCCCTCCTCATTAACAGCATTCCCATCACACTCCCGAGTCATTAAAAAAGCCACTTGTCCTCCCCCATCCCCTCTGGTGTTTTCCTTTCATCCTTCCATTTCTGTGTGTGGATGAACCTGTGATGTGAGTGTCTTGCCTGACACCTTTACTCCACCAGGACCTGAGTGAATTATTAGGCAGCAGAGAAGTGGAGCTTGGTAAGCTTTGTAAGACTGCCTCTCCATGGCCCGTTGCAGGCACTCTTGTGTTGTCGTGGGAGCCCATGAAAGGCCGCCTTCCTGCTCCCTATTTCTCTTAATGAACAAAGGTGTCAAATGCATCCCTACATCGGGGCCGTAAGGGAGGTTCCCCATGGCTGCAAAAAAGTCAAGATGCTAAAAATAAGAATGTTGCTGCAAATATGCAAGTGAGCTCATACTCAGAGGCTGATGTGAGGTAATCCTTGCATCAAGGGAGGGATCCGACTCTTGTGTCAGTGCAGGTTTTGAGAAAGCACATAATTAAGGTGGCAGTGTTGCCACAGTATAGTAAAGTGCTCCTCGCAGTGAAGCTCCTCTGTAAGAAAGAATCCTCACCTGGTGAGTGTGTGGTACCCCTGGAGTTCGCCTTTACCACGACTTTTTTCAAGAGTTTGATGGGTGTTTTACCTTACCTCTGCTTTCCTGTTTTAATGCTGCATTAAACTGAATTGTATTATTCGTTTTAAAAAGATATGGTACAGAGCATGAAGCTGATGTGCTGCACATGGGGTAAACAGTTATTAATTGCCAACTCTAAGTGCTGTATACATTTAAATAATTCTAAATCATCTACCATTTCATAACAATAGACAAATCCTTATAACCAAAATGAGGAGGCCATTTGAAACAAAAGTACAGCTCAAGATCATTTACAACATAATAAGGCTGTGTAGTAATTTTGACCTTTACAATTCAAAATTTGTTCTTGTGCTGGCTACATGGACACAAGCAATCTGAATAAACACTTGAACATAATAAAAACACGTCATGCAGACATGTCAGTCAGAACACTAGCATCAGAAAGAGATCATTCAGAAAGAAGTTTCATTCTGAATAAGAGGGGTGGTTTATGCTGATTGTTTTCTGAATGACATTCAGGTAAACAATTAATCCAATTGCGTCTTCTTGATTTGCTGTCTCTCCTCTCCTCTCTATTTAACTGCACGTTTAGAGCTGCTCACACATTTGCAGTTGAGGAGAAGGGCATGACCAACTGTATGGTTTCACCATTTTCACTCTACAGTTGGTCTCACTGTACAAACAGCCTTGGTGGCTACCGACCTTCTTCGTTGCCTTATATCATTTTAATTGCAGTGTTTTTGTTTCTCTAATGAGCCATCATAACAGAGGAAAAAATTGTCAACATGCGCTCAGAATCACATACATGTCTTATTCATATTGTTGTCGTCTGCCACAATACATTTTTTTAAGATACAACTAATTAATGCTGATCAGAAAATATGTCACCATGTAAACAGTGAATCGGAAAATTCTGATCAGAATGATTTCAATCAGACTGAAGAAGTGCACATGTAAACATGGCCTATGATAAATACCAAACACAAAGAGTCATGCATATGCTCTGTCTATACTAGGCTTGCCGTGCAGATGCATCTGCCTAATTCAATGTCCGTAATCAGATAGATCCATCCTGCCAAGCTTCAATCTACAAGAAGTGGCATGGCCCAATCAGGGTCCTTTAAAGCAGAAAGAGGTGGGAGCTATGAGCGAGACAACAGCAGGAAGCGACTGCTCATAAAAAGATTGATAGATGCTAACATCTTCAGTAGCAGTTTTATCAGATCTTGGATGCATTTTTTATCAAATGAAAAAGAAATAATAACACTCAAGGCATTCCTCAATAAAAATGATATTTTTCTCCACTTCTCACATGTTTTGGCAAGAGTTTGTTCTAAGAGGTGGTTCACATTTTGTAATTTACACCGCAGCGGTAGCATCCGTTCAGTGATCTGAAGATGGATGCAGATCCAGGAACATTTCAAGGATTTAGTAACATTACAAGGTAGGGCAGTTTTCCATATTTTCATGATTAACTCAAAAAAGTTCTCTACAGATTTTCATGAAATCCTCAGTCATGTTGGTCATGGCACAAGGAGGAAGTGATGACACTTCAGTGGTGAGATCCAAATTGAGGATTTTGAAGGATCTGTTAACACTGCGAGACAGAACAGTTTTTCACACTTAATGCCTTGGTAGAGGTTTGTGCTCTTTGAGCACTTTTATGCTTATATTATTTTAAGGGTATGGTTGTTTAATGATTGAAATATTGTTCTAGTTGTGGGCAGAGCTTGTTTAAAATATGAAGCAAAAGAAAATATTTATCTTAAATTAGCAGTGTTCAGAGTGCAGAAACCTCAACAATAGTATTTTTGACATTGTTAGCCAAATTATTTTTGAAGATGTCGAAAACTGCCAGATCTTGCAATGTTAAAAAATTATTTAAAACATTCCTGGACCATAATCTCTGACTTTGAAAATTTGGAGAAATTTCTTTCTCACAGACAAATAAACTCACAAACAAACAAACAAACGGACAGACACAGGCAAAAACATATACCTCCTTGGCAGAGGTAAAGAATAAACAATATCAGAATTGATGAACCACCACATACTTCAACATTTCTGAGGAAGAAAGGGGATGTGAGAGGAGAAGTGGGTTTGGAGGGGGAGCTGCTCTAACACAGAGCCAGCTGTATAGTAAAGCAGGGTTTGTATGAGGACGCTCTCTTCATTATTTCTCAAATAGAAACAAGCCCAGCCACTGCTAATCTCCCTCACAACACTAACGAGAAAATGGACTCGCCGCCTCTCAACGCCACAAGCTAACAATGGATGTTGAAGAAATCAAATTTGCCCCCCACCCTCCCCTCGCAATAACCTCCTTATTTTCCCCTCCTCTTATGTCTTTGCCTCTCTCACTCCCTCTCTTTCTCTCTTCCACTGCACTCCATCCCCCGCCTAGTTAACTTCATTGGTAAAGGAGGAAGAATGCTGAGGATGCAAGACTAAAGAGAAACCAGCATCAATTAGATTCTAAAGTGCACTTATTTTTTTGCTCCCACCCATGCCAAATTAAATTACTCTATAAATAAAAAAGAAATACAATGGGAGAGCAATGAACTTTAATTATCGAAGCAGAGCCTCAGCATGGGTCAATGCCTGCTTTACTCTGGTTTACTGTTCGCTCACACGCCATACATGTTCTGGCTTTTGGCTGCTGTTTTGATCTGCTCCGAGACGTGAATTTCATAAAATCAGTTTCACTCAGAATCATCAAATGAGCTTCAGATGATATAATGAAAACCAGTCATGCGTTTTTTTGTCTTCTTTTCTTCTCCCTCCTTGGTTAGCACAGACTGTGTGTTACACAAAAGAAGCGATCAAACCGCTTTGATATCTCAGCTGAGAACACTAGAGACACAGTGGGAAACAAATTAAACATGATAACTAAGACTGTGCTTCCCCCTCTCCCATGTGGCTTGGATAGATGGGGTAATGTGTGTCTGTGAGGAAGTGAGAGAGGGGAGAGCAAGTGGGAGACAGCAGCTGTGATTCTCCTTTATTTTTTTTTTTGGAAGAACTTCCAGGTCAGATGGCGTGGCAAGGGATGACCTGTGTAAAATGTTACTGTCGTTTGCCAGCATTTTATCTTTCTATTTTAGGAGTACTGTGTAAATTCTGACCTGAACTGAGAAATATATGTGCAAGATCTGAATGGAATGCCAACACTCCCCTTTGGTCTAAATTCACTTATCTTTGATGCTGGAGAGCAAAGACAGCTCGGAAAATTAAAACAGCTGAGGGCATTTCACAGCTAATAAAAGACACTGTGTTTCTTAAAGGCTCATATGCAAATCCACCCACCAGGAGACTGTCAGTGAAAACAATAACAAAAGACAATGTGTAGAAATGGGCTATCACCGATTCTTACACTCACTACTTACTTGTAATTATAAATGGGGAACTCTATTGAATAAAATGGCAAAATATACACTTCGTAAGGTGTTTGAACCAAACAGTAAACTGTGTTCTTGTTTTATGGAAGAATTTCACATAACAAGAAAGAAAATCCATTTAAATGTCTCTTTTTTGGTTCACCTCCAAACCCCTAGCTAGCAGAGCATTCAAATATTTTATTCCTATTAAACAGATTTAAACTGGTCCCTGGTGTCCCAATAACTTTTGAGTTCACGACCTAAAAATTCATTTAGATATTTAATTTTGCCATGTCTAAAAAACCTCTATTTTAGTGTCAATTCTTACGAGCTGAGCTCTCTCAAGAAATGGATGTGGCTTTGGCTTTCAAGTGATGTGCTCTCATGTTTCCTGTGGTTGCACAGACATTTGTAGACTGCTCAGGCCACATATGTAGACTGCAACAAGCTGTGACCTGAACAAACCCTTTACTCTGGGAGTATCTCCCTATCTGTGGTGGGTGGCCAGGTCAGGTATGGGAGGATATGCTGGCTTGGCATTTTGCCCCATCAATCTGGGCCATCTTTCAGGCCTGTGCCAGGCTCATGCCCAGTCACTCCAGGTATCCTCCATGCTGACCCAAACAGTCACTCCATGGCCTATTGCAACCCACTGGGTCCTGGGCAACCAGTATGTGGTGAGCTTAATCAGCTTTAGGAAAGGGTGCCAGGTACCTTTTGAAGGTACCTGGCACCCTTTGCATGTCATCATTGAATATATGACAATGCAATCAACACCAAAAACTTTGTTAAGTACAAAGGTGTCCAGGAAGCCTCTCTTGTCTCTAGTCAGTGTCCACCAGGGAACTAAAGGCTCTGACTTTCATCTGCATGCTTAGATACCATGAGTGCCATACCATCTTGTCCAGCAAACTCATAGTTCCATTATCAAGGCAAATTCTGTGACTGATCTCAGCCTCACAGCAGATTGATAATTTACACTGCCTACATTAGTGAAGTGCTCCACAACATCCACGCTCTCATTACCCACAGACACAGATTCATCCAAGGCACCCCAGAATACCTGGATCTCTGTTAGGTGGCATCTACCTTCATGACACTATTAAAGGAAATGTTTCACACAGACAGAGCATCCATTTTCTGACAGATTGAGCACAAAACAAAGAAAAAGTGGAGTTGTCTCTTGTAGGGGTAGGTTTGTTGAAAGGCCTCAGACAAACATTGTTGCATAAAAAAAAATGCATAATCAGAGCTTTGTGGACAGAGCACTTGGCCAGTGGCAGAGTATAACTGTGGTGCAGCACAATTATAAATTTTACATAGAAAAAAAGGTACATTTCTAAAAGCCAAGTTGCAATAAATTACAGGTCTAAGCAATTGATTAAGAAAGATATTTATGAAGATTTTTTCCCATTAACTGTTCAACAGAACTGCTAGTTTTTATACAAAGTGCAATCCAAATTTATCTTTAAACAGTATCTAGACTCTGATTAAGGCTATTCTGCATCATCAATATGGAGCACTCCAGGATATCAAGGACATCAAGGAAAATGACAGCCACAGTATGAAAAAGAAAGAGATATGAGAGGATAAAGTAGGTCATCAGTCTGCTCTAAGGTCAGGAGATAAGCCTGCTAAAATATCCTTGTTTGCATGCTGCACTCACATTTGGATATTGAAGATCTTTATTTTTTAATTAATTTTGGTTTTCAATTACCTACGGCAGGCAAAAAAAAAAAAAAAAAAAAAAAAAAAAAAAACGCTAATAGTGTAAAGCAATTTGTTTTTTTCTTTTTTTTTATTGAGGAACTTACAGTTTAATTAATGATTTTGACAGGATACAGGAAACACAGTCATGTTTACTGGATTAAAAGCTTTTAAAACTGACTACTCTTGACGATTCAGGGTTTATAGGTCAACAAGATACTTTTCAAAAGCTGTTTTAGGACTGTAACTGTGCTACTTTTGTCATAACCAGTGTTGTATCAATAGTTCAAATGCCACAATTATAGTGGAAATACATGCAAGACACTTGTGTTGTGATGACAGGGTAAGTGCTCTAATCCCAGTTATGCCCTGGTGAATGACTGATAAGGTAAATAACCTACAACAATGCCCTGCTGCCAATGAAACCCAAACAGCACCACCAACTTCAACAGACTCAGGCTTTGCACAAACAAGCTCCAGGTAGTGACGATTTCAATACTATCTTACTGTCACGTTGTAGAGTTACTGAGGCCTAGAATAGAAAAAAAAGATAGAATTGATTGGGCGCCAGACAGATGACTAAATCTGTCGTTTTTAAAAAATAATAATTCTCAGGGTGTAGGTAGGCCTATAGCTCAATAAAGCCACGCTGCAAAAAAAGGAATCAAAGTTTATCTTATCCCACTCAAAATTAATTCATTCCATAAACAGATTGAAAAAAAAACAATTCAATAACATTTCAATTTCATTCAAATGTAAAGAGTTTCACAAACTAAGCAATTAAGTCAAAAATTTTATAGAGGGTAAAGTGCGTAAAGCAAATCTTTAATCTTGTACTCAGTCCATCAAAGAGAAAAAATTAGAATGTTTCAAGCAGTTCATCAAACCCAAAAAATGTCCAAAAAATATTCAGATCCACATTTCCAAATGTCCAAAGTTCTTTGTCAATTCAAAACTCAAAAGGCACAAAACTACAACCCGGCAACACAGTTCTCAGTCCTCCTGAACTCCCCCTCACAAAAAAAAAAAAACACCAAATGCAATTGACAATGGAAATCTAGAAAACCCATACCTATGAGCGTGAGTGTGAGTGTGTGTGAGAGAGAGCTGCAACAACTTGCGGCACGAAGAGCGGGGAACATGCAATGAAGACAGGTCCTGGCCAGGTCATTGGCCGGGGAAAACAAGGGCCACAGGCAGGGCCACCACACGCCGTGATGCTCCCAGGAAGCAAAGAAAAAAAAATCCCCAGAGCAAAAAAGGAAAACTGTCACCCACTCCTGGTCACTCATGCACTTCCTCTTTTTCCCTCATCCAGCCGTCCCAGGAATCCCTACATTCCCTTTGACATTGGCTCCATTTGGCAAAAAACCCACTCCCTCCAGCTTTCTCCGACCTCTCCATGCATCAACTCCTTTGTCTGCTCTCACAACTCTCTCAGGCCACAGGTGCCTGCAATCAGCTCTGGCTACTCTGCAGGACCACACCCACTGCCTCACACCACTGTGCAGCAGGGTGCAGGCTTTTTCCCTATCTGCCACAACGTGACCCTTAAAAGCCCCAAACCAATCTCTATAGACCAATGGACATCTTAGCGAGGACATCACTGAGGTTGTTGACCAGAAACTTCCTATGTCTTTATTTCATTCAGTTACTCTTATGATGCCCGGGGCAGGATGAACAGTGAGCTCCAGTGTTGCATCCTCTGCTGGGTCACAGGGGATGGAGTCTGTCCCAGCTATGGAAAACAGAATGGTCTATAATCTGCCTGTATCAGAGAACGTTTAAAGACACACAACACCAGGAAGGACCTCTGATCAAAGTCTGCTAGCTGTTCCTCACACTAGACTTAAAAAAGGGACTGTGCATTTCACAGTGTTATTCCTAAGCTCTGTAACAGTCTCCCGCTGGAGCCGAAAACTATGGCTTTTGTGGACATTTCCAAAAAAGCAGTTAAAGACAAATACCGTTAAACTTGCCTTTGCTCCATCTGCTTGTGTGTTATTCTGAAATTACTTGTATTTTATGTATTTTTGTTACCTTTTATTGTAAAAGCACTTTGTGACACAGCTTGAAAGTTCAGGTCAGGTCAGGTTTGGGAACACATGCTGGGTTGGCACTTCACCTTTTCTCATCACTGATGACTCATCTGTCTTAAAATTTACTGTATAAATAAACTTTCCTCACTTGCCTACTTACTCTCATTTGGCCAGAGGACGGTAAACACTGGGTCAGTTGTCAGTCAATCACAGGCCTGACACAAAAAGACAAACAACAACGCACACCTGCACTTACATCTGACTATTCAGAGTCCCCAGTCAAGCTGACAAGCATGTTTTTGGTCAACAGGAGAAAGTTGGAATACACAAAGATAACCCTCGCTGTGCAGCTCAAGAATATATATAACTCCTTGGGTGAATATTTGAAACTTAGAATACATGAAGACAAGCTTTCAAAGACAAGAGTCTCTAAGTTATCGCTTTAATAAATTATTCTAAAAAAAGACACTTCTCTTCTTAACATTCTTAAAATCTCACTTTGTAATGGTAGTCAGGCTGTTGTTCAATAGAACTGATATCAATATTCCCAAACTTAAAAACATATACCAGGAGGACAGGCACCTGTTCTTACTTGATATCTCACTGACGTTGATTAACGTGAAAAATTTTGAAACACATGAAAATACACCAAGTGCTTATGAGTGATGTGTGACATTGTTTTGATGCGAGATTTTTGTTACAGTCGATACAAGAAAATATTTGACCAGATGTCAAACACTTTGACCTTAGAGACAGTAACAGTAATACCTGCCTCATTTTTACCATACTTTAATGAACAACAGTAAGTCGAACTTTTCTAAATAGTTGATTAGACAAAAGGTTAAAATATCGATCTGACAGTCAAATTAGTTTCACCATCCAGAGAACCCTCAAAGCAGACTGGTCAGAATTGACTCCAAACTTCTTCACAATGCTCTGTACACTTTCAAATCTCCTCATCCCCCTGGAACAGTAGCATTTTCAAAGTGCCACTAGTCCCCTTATTCCTCTAAAATAGTGATTCCCAAAAAGTTGGGCGTACATGCAAAGGTTGCATGGTATGTCTGGTAAATGTTGACGTTTAAAGTTGAGCAACTCATTAACTTGAAATTTCTGGAATTGCTGGAATTAAACAAAACAGCAAATCTTTTTTTTTTTTTTTTTTGTGCACATGTGTTTGAATGTAATTTGGGGCCTGGGCCCTGTGGAATTTTTACTAACCACCCCAGAAACCAATCAAAAATTCTGCACTATTGTCTATTTGACATGTGATTCATGTAAAAAAAAAAAAAAACAATATGGGCAGAGTCAAAACAGGCTTCCAAAGACTCTCTTTGAGAAGTGCTATTAATGTTGTTAGAATTGGGAAATGTGACTCTGAACTTCAAACCCCTAGGTTTTCAGAGATTTATGTGTTTGAGTTGCCAACTTGTTGATTTTCTCTTTTTAAAATAGCTAGGGGATTTGAAAATAAATAATAATCCATGTTTGGACATAAGAAGAGCAGATAAATAATATTTATTTCTGTGTTAACACATTAAAAACTTAATGGAGAAATTATGTTTTTCACATACTTGAATGAATCAAGGAGAATCTTAACTTGGCCCTTTTAGTGATGTTGTAGGACAGGGCCCAAAACAATTTCAATCTTGAAGGGGAAGCACAAAAGAAAGAGAACCACCACACATAAACAAGTCCTGCATACCCAACCCATCTTTTAAGTAGAACCATACAAAGATGCTTCTTAAAGTACCTGAGGGGTCAGTTCTAAGTGTTAGCTGTGACTGAATGTAGTTTATTTCTGTCCTGAGTGTTAACTGAAATGTTTAATGTCCTGCTTTGGCTGTTCAAATAAAAGCACTCAACCACTCTTGCAAGTGAGGACTTTTACTTTAAGAATATCTTGCAGAAGTCACATTTGTCATTGTGAGCTCAAAACACTACAGCTCCATACACTCACTGTTTCTCAGTGAGTGTATGGAGCTGTAGTGTTCTGAGCCACTTCAGTGACTAAGATTAGAGCCTCTGACAGCTCTTTTAAAACATTTTGGAGTCAAAAGAGTGTAATGTGTTTAAACACACCTTCAGGCAGCTGTAAATGCTGTTGTAATTGAAACTAACATTGAGGTAAGTTAAATTGTGTTCATTCATCTCATACATAGCCTTGTCAAGCTTAAGGGAAATGAATAGATACGCTCTGCAAAGCAAGTGATGAGCAAACCAAAACTTTTAAACTGAAACAATATTGATAGTTTTTGCTGCATTTTTTCCAATACGACACTGATACTGATGCCTGTCATCTTCTAAAATGCACCCATAATGTTTATGAATTTTCTGAGGTTTGGACCAAAAGCAAATAAAAGACATGTATAGTCTGGACCATCAGATCTTAAAGTGAGTTACATTTTACCTCCGAGAAGATAAATGACAAATTACACCATAAAAGGCTAGAGTGAAATACATTCTTTTGAAGAAATGATAATTATTGCAAAACTACAAATGTAAACAAAACAAAACAATTATCCATAAAACACTTTTTTAAACTAAAGAGAATCAAATCTAAGTTACTTTAAAAGTTACTTGGAAATATTTTGTGGGAGAAGCAATGCATAGAATTGTGTTTATTTATTTTACTCCTTGTCTAGTTTGCTATACGATTGTGTTTTCTGTATGTGTATAAGCCTGTGGAGTCTAATTTCATACATCTGACTGGTCTTGGCAGTCACATGACAAGGGAAGTGGGTCTATTGCTGCTCAGAGAGAGAGAGACTGGAAATAGTTTTGAGACATGATTTAAAAAATTTTTAGTACCAATTTGATATTGATATTTTAGGGAATTACTTGAAAGCAAACACGTATTTAAAAGTATTAGTACTTGATATCGAAGTATGGATTCTCCCATCCTTAGTAAGCAGGACCACTTAATTTTTCTGTGACCTCAGACATCAAGCTTGCAGAGAAGAAAACACATTCACCCAGTGTGCTACTTTTATTTTACTGCTACTGTGAATGGGAGTTTGAGGCTTCAAGCTATTGGTGTGGCATTGGTTAAGCCTCACATGTTTAAACCAGTGATGATGGTGTTGCAAAAACTCATGTGACAGAAAAACGATATTGCCAGCGTTGGTATAACTGTAACACTGGTTTATCCCCAAGGACAAGTAAGACCCCAGGCAAAGAGAACAAAGGACTGTCCACGTACATAAAGTACAATGCACATGAGTTCTTTTGTCTTTCGGTATGATGGTTTATCCTGCTGTTTTTTTACAGTAAGTATTTATTAGTTTGTTCATTTTCTGTAGGTTTAATGTCCTTATTCCCCATAGATCAGTGATCATCAACTGGCAGTCCTGGGACCACATCAGTCCTCACACAGCTTCTAATCTGCCCTTAGAGAATTATCAAGTTCTGAAAATGAGGGGTCAATTTTTGTTTTGGTTTTAAGGATATTTTTGGTTGTTTTCCCATTTAAGCATTTATGCGACACAGAAAACAATTGCAACTGACTTCGTAACTGATCTGTTTTACATAATTCTAACCATCGGCCAGTATACTGCCAGATGTATAAGTATTTTAGAGTCAATCCCAGTGATGGAAAACATGAACATCTCAGAACAAAGTAGCCAAGATATCTCAATTGGCCTCATGTGGCTGTAAGATGTATGGGTGAAAGTGACTGATCTTACTCGAAAAGGCTGAGATACAATCATTTTCAGACAAAGAGAACTAAGCTAGTCATTTATCAAGTGGACCAAAATAATACATTTTTTCAATTCACAAATTGCACAAATGTAGTTGATGAACCTTGCTATAGATCATATTTTACAGCTGCATTGAAACTTAAGACTTTTTTTGCAGTGAGTCACATTGATATTGGCTCTTGGAATAAATGGGTAGAATATATATGTATGAATCAAAGAGATACAGTACGCTGTATCATTAATCCCTCATGGCAGTGATACTATGGATCATGTTTCCTTTGAAGCTCATTCACAACAGGAAATGTTTGAATGAGCAGGAAACGAATCAAGCAGTGCAGCCCAACCCATCCACATTCTCACACATGCACCCTTTCTGATTTACCCATCGAAATAGGCCTGTTACACAATTGAATAATGGTGAATCATTATTCGTTGGTGTCGTCTCCTGGTGGTTTACATAACCAGGATTTAATAATAGAACAAGCGCGCGAATGCTCTCCCACAATACTACTGGTGCTCCCTGACCGAGATCTACGGTAGGTACTCCCAGGTTTGCAGCTAAGTTTCAAAATGATTCAGGCAGAGAGCAACAGAAAGTGGAAAAAAAAAATAGAGCAAGAGAGAGAGAGAAAGGGATGAAATGAACCAAGGAAGTACATTTCCCCTGCCACATGCCTGCCGCTCGACCCGCCAAGCCACAAGTGTCTTGGCCTCTGCGGTTTAAAAGATGCAGAAATCCCAGGGGCTTGTGCATTTAATTTGGCATCAAAAAGCATGAATCAAAACAACAGAGTAAACAGCTTTGTCTCAGATTTGCTCGAGAGACAGGGCGCCGCTTCAGTTTGAACTCGAACACAGATCCCATTACAGCAGAAGCCCGAGCACTCAGTGATACGAGCTGCACGCCACACTCAGAGCTGCATCGGCAACAAAGAGCAGTTACAGACTGTGACTTCAGCCAGTAATGAATTCTTGCATTCTGTGTGTGCGAAGAGACCAAACAGACACACACACACACACAAACACACACACACACACACAGTAAAACTATGTGACTGCTTTGCAAATGAACAGTGGAGCATTAAAGATTCCAGTTCTCCTTCAGATCTCCATACAGATAGACTCACGTTCCATGTTTTCAACTCACAAATTATTTCTTTTCCTTGACCTCTTTTTTTCCAAATGAAAAAGCTGTTGAATGTAATATGGTCAAAATATTCAAAATGTGTTTTTTTTTTTGTTTTGTTTTTTTTCTGCTGGACTTGGCTGGCGTTTACCTTAATTCCTGACAAATTACTGGCAGACAAATTACAGAGCTTCAGCTGGAGAGGAACAAAAGCCTGACTGAGGGACACGCTCAGCTGGCAGACATTTAACTTTAGCCGGAGAAGCCGACAGTGCGTGTGCTTGTGTGTGCGAGAGAGACACTGAGAAAGAGGCTGCATGTTAGCAGTCGCATCACATCACAGTTTGCAGCCACAATGATTAAGAGGGGCACCATGTAGACTCACTTGGACATGAATCAGACTAAATGATCACTTGAAACTGCTTATTATATGTGAGATGGCACTGTTTCCTGCAAGAAAACACAAAGTACACCACTGTTTTCACATTAGTCATAGTACAGATTAGGGTCGGCAACCTTATGCCACCTAAGGATTGATGTATATTGACTATAACCAAAGAGCACAACATAATTGGTATCACCAGTGAGCCTGTTCCATTATTCTACACAAAGATGCAACACTAATTATATATGATAAGAGGAGTATACACGTCCACATCAAAGGTAAAATCATTTACCCGCTAAACTTCTACTAATCTTTTTCATCAGCGAACTTATCAATGAGTATCAAAAATATTAATAGGAGAGCTGTCAAATTACCTGGTATGTGCTTGCTATATTGGGCTTGGGAAAAGAAGCAATACGCATACTCAAAGTGTCGGTCTATTTCACGTTAGTAAAAAATACTGGGCTGAGGGGCCCGCAGCCTCCCTTGAATGTCATACAATATTTCACAATTGATTGGCTTATTGTTTGGAATGGATCGGCATGATTGGTTGCCTGTCTGGGAAGTCTCTGTGCTGAAAACTTCAACATTTATTGACTAAATAAAGAGCAGAGGGACTTTGTAATGCTAGCCAACTTGTCAAAGATTTTTTAATTAAGGACGTTTGCAACTTGAGTTTGCCGAAGAAGATGGAATTATAGTGTCTTGGAGGTCATCAGCCATGAGATGTTGTCATCACTCAACCTGCAGGTTAAACCAACTGTGAATTAATGGCAGAGCAGTTTTTACCATCATTTAGCATTGTAAAGACTACAGGACTGTGTTTTTGAAGAATAAAATGGTTGAGGAAGGGAATTTTTAGGCCAAAGGGAGTTGTTTACAATACTCAGCAGGACTTGGTCTATGATTCCCATCCCTAGCCTTGATTATACGTGGGTTTGTTTTAGCTTTTGACATAGATCAATCCAAAAACAGTGTCAGATCTCATTCAGGGGCCGTCCACATGGAGACGAATACAGTTTTAATTGTATAGACATTTCATCCACACAAAAATGGCGTTTCAGGTTTCTGAAAAAGAACATTTCTAAAACAAGGGTAGATAAATCTGAAAAAGCCAGTCTTGCATTTCCATGTGGACAACGAATATGGATAGCTTAAGAAACGATAACATCACAGGCCCATCTCTTGCTTAAACTGCATGTGCGAACCCTGACAACAACAGAAACAATAGCGTAATACGGTGTTGTGCTTATAGTGCAGAAGCTACTGAGCTTGTTTTTGCTTTTACAGCAAAATCTTCTGCTCATCTACGGTCACCATGAGCAAAAAGAAGACACGGAGAACAGCATACGCCAGTCTTTGTTCACATTTCTCACAATATATGTGCACACTCTATGTCTTCATCTCTGGTTTTAGTGTACGTCTGCAGCAGCATTGCAGCTGCAGTTACGGGCTTAAATACTACAGCATTTTCACATTTCTTGAGACAATACTCTTTGCAGAGAATATTTTCGATATGAAAATGTTGTCGTCTCCGTGTGGACAGGGTCTCAATGTGTACTGGTGTTTGAATGGTGTTTTGGTATTTACACAAAAGGTTTTGGTGTTTAGTCTGAATTTCAGCTGGATTACTCAATTTGTCTCCTTTTGTTGTGTCACTTTACTCAAAGTTCACACACAGAACACTGCAAGAAGTGTGTTACTGCTCAGATTAAAGTGCTTTTTTATCGAAGCATCCCAAAGTATAAGGCAGAAAGGATTTGTGCTGTTTTGCACTAGGAAAGCATTGGCAATCTTTGTAGGAGGGCCTAAAGAATAAATTTAAGTCAATGCATAATTACATGCCAGACATTGCAACTACTAATAAGAAAGAAAAAAAACGAAGACGTCATACATCTCCCTTGACTTTCACTTAAAAAAAGTCACATTGGATTTTTTATATTTCTATATCACTTTCAGCAGTTCAGTACTCAGACAAAATTGTCTGACGGAAATTGTATGATACATGACTTTGTTTGCAAAAGGCATGTCTGACAGTGTGTTTATTGTTCATAGATATATATTCACGTACTAAAGTATGATGGCTTGAAAATAATTTCATCTGCCAATAGGGGGGCTGCTGGAAAAAGGTTGGAAACGACTGAATTAATAAATAAAAATCTATTTTAAAAACACTGGGCTCTTCAGTCGTGGTCGACGTGTGCAGGAGGCATTGAATCTTTCCCACAGGCTTCAACAGCCAAGTATGTTGATATGACACTCTAGGCTTGTGGGTGTTGTGGTACTTTTCCCTGTGATCATAATAAACCTTTTTTATCTTTGAAAAATGGATTGATAACATAAACTTGTGTCATCAGTGAGAGCATTTACCATTCTATCAGACTCAGTTGCCTTGTGGTAAGTCTCATGACATTATGACTAACAAACCCATTCCAGGGAAATTGATAGAATTTTTACATCTAACCAACAAGACATGGTGAAGTTAAAAGTACAATATTTATCCAATCAGTTTCTCAATAAATAATCAGTATATTGAAAATATGAACTTAAGTACAAAACTTCAATAAATTTACTTTGCTACTGTCCACCAATGACTAGTGGTGTGCTTTTCCTCTGCAGCTGTATTATCTCTGTACACCCTCTGGTGCTGTATGCAGCTTCCACATGTGTGGGTTACAAGTCTGCAGACATGTAATCAGGCTCTTATGTGTGTGTATGCCTATCTCTTTGTAGTTAAAGTCTTATGGAATTGCATGTTGTGGTGTATGTATGTGTGTGTGGGTGTTTTTATTTATCTCTCTCTATTTAAGGATGCAGTCCTTTGAGAGACTCGCAGCAAATTCTATTGTAAACCCGGAGCTACTGAGGGACTGCAGGAGCCAACGCCATCCATCAGAGCTGGACATCTTCCCCATATGCAAACAAATAAATTAGTGCACTCGCCTCCCACCGGGGCCCCGCCACACTGCAGAGTAAAATAGGGTGCACTGATGTAAGCAGAGGTGAAGGCACGCCATATAATAAGATGAAGATTAGAAAAGCCTCTTGTGGCGCCGGAGGGAAAAGGACAGGCAAATATAAGGATAAATGAGGAATAAGGTCAAGTGAATTGGTTCTGTGAAAATGAGAGGAGGCCGAGACAGAGCATAAAACTCTTCACCTCTTTTGAAGTGTTGGAGACAGTGTTGCCTGTAAGATCTGTGCTTATCCTTTAAAGTCACTGTAATCACTGGGAGTGGGTGCATAAGAACTCATAAGAACCTCACAGCTGTGTGTGATGCTTCTTTTTTTTTTTTTTTTTTGCGACACCACGCTGCTGTCGTCCTCTAGGAATGATTAACCCAGAAGGGCTTAATATAGAAAGAGAGGAAGGAAGGAAGAGATGGAAGAGAAGGATGTGAGGGAAAGAGAGGAGGGCATAGAGGACATTGTTGTATTCTGTGGAGAGTGCACTCTTTACCTCCGCACACTGAGCCATGGTCGCCACCATTTAGCAATCTGTCTGCTAATTAATCATGCACTGTAATCAGTCAGAGGGGGTGATTTACTGTGTGTTTTTGTCTATGGGTGCATCATGCTTGTTGTGGAGCAGGTACACTCTGGGAACAAAAAGGCAGACTGTGTGCTATTGCTGAGGCAGTGTTTTGTCTGCAATCAGGTTTGACATTTAGGGTCTGCATTCAGTTTCCATGCTGTGGAAAATGAAATAGTCTTCAAATGTTTTGGTTTTGTATTTGTTTTCTTTTTTTTCTTTTAAACTTTTATCAACCTCATTAGATTTATGGATATTTCCTGCTTCAGATCTGCATCTAATTCATTTGTTATCTGCTGATACTCAACAGTCACATCATTGCATGATATTTTTGTCAAATGACTGCATGAAAATAAAGATACAATGCTTGCTGCACTCAGTCTGTATCAAAAAGTGCAAAATCTAAACTATTGTTTTACAAGGTCTATATTTGTAGACCTTGTAAAACATTATATATAATAAAATTAACTTGATTACATATACATTAAAACAGCAGTTCCCAAGGTTTTTCATTAAAGTCCCCTATTTCACACGTTAATATTTTCAAGCCCCCTTCCCCCTCTCCACACACATGGGCGTATAGATGTAGACAAACATAGCAGTCACAGGCTGTTGCCAGCAATCCCTCCACTTTTTTAGAATTTGACCCAACTATTGGCTGCAAAACACAGAGGGAAAAAAACATATTAAAAAAAGATATTTACATGTGATGCTGTCATGTGAAGTTGAAATTAAAAATAATAATAATAATAATAATAATAAAATAATAATAATAATAATAATTTATGCACAGTTAAACAGGGGAATCCATTGGGAAGATGTGACTTTTTGTATTTTATTGTAATTATTTAAGAAGTTGGGAATTATTTTAAAGATTCATTGGTGGTCTTACATTTACCCTGAGGCAGAAAGCTGGTGTGTTACCATATTGTAGACATTCAAAATAACAGCAACCATAACCACATTAAACCAGGTCTATAGTCTAAAGTCAGTGGTACCAAGTATTCCTGTTATTTTAGGGACACAAATGAACGAATGGCACACACACACAACATCCAAACATAAACTTCACTGAGCTTGTTCCTCACACACAGGATTTTCCACAGTGCACTCTTTTCACAACTTAACTCTAGAACACTTGTTAATGAATTCAAAATTAGTTTTAAAGGAGAAGATGACTGTAAGACATCAAGCTTTTGGTTTTTCGATTGCTCTACCATGGGCCCTCTAGTGCACATAATACACAATCAATGTTCTCAGACAGCAGAGAACATCACAACATTAAAATATAATAAAATTACTATATTTGGATATCCTCTTATGAAAGCCAACAATAAATGTGCTCACACTAGCGCGCTGCCCATTGTGTTTTACACATGGACCACAAAATACAGTCAAGGGTTAAAGCGTTAAAAAAAAAAAACAAAAAAAAAACCAAACAAACAAAAAAAATTACAAAATATTTGCCATTATCTTTACTTGATGTTGAGTTAAACTTCAGCCATAAACACAGACCTGTCTGATCTCATCAGTTTTAAACAGAAAATTACGAAAAATTAGTTTCCAGTGTCTTTTTCATTGTTTCTGTTGTTGAGGGATTGCTTTAGTGAAATATAACTTCAATCTGAACATGAACATATTTAATTCAGTTTCTGGCACAATAAAAAGAATAAGAGCTAAAAGTCAGATTGTGCTCATTGACTTCAAAGAAAATGAGAGCTGAGCTCAAATCAGTTTAATTTATATTGTGCCCAAAATACTGGGTCTAAGCTGGAATTGTGTGTGCCGTTGCTAGCAAAACATGGCTAAAACCCGAAACTCTATGCCTCCCTACAATTTTGGACAAACTGCCTCGTGCATCAAAACAGGGCCCTAAATTATGCAAATCATTTATCCTTAAGTACGGTGAAACCTTGATTTCCCTTTGCAGTGTCAACCTTCATAAATAATGATTCAGGATGACTGAAACACCATGGAAAGGGCATAAATTAATGCATGACTAATTACATGTGTATAACTGATATATTACGAATATATACATATTTTATTGCTGATTTTTTAACGTGAATTTATGCATGGTCATATACCTGTCCATGCCTCGTTTATTGGCCTATTATTAAAGTGACACATCTAAGTCAGGCATTAGATATTAGTTATACAGGTACATAACTGAAATTTCATCATGAATAGGCTATATATCCCTTTTTTTTTTTTTCTTGGATTATTAAATTCCTGGAATCCAAACCAAAGCTTTGCCTGTTTTTCTTTTAAATCATAGCATTAAACATGTAGTCTAGTGTATGTCTGCTGCCTTGTGAAGCATAAAATCTACAAGAGTGCAGTAGAAACAGGAGTGCAGCCCTCATTGTGATTGGAGATAGACTGCCTGCATTCCCTCTGAGATGAACAATCACGTCTGCAGGTATTCAGACTAATTGTGACATGGTGGCGGTGGCAGTAGGGGTGGGCTGGGTTAGCTTCTAACACAGAACACCAGCCAAGCCCACTAGCTCAAATGCAGCCATCAGTGCTAATCTCCCACTATGTGCTAACAATAGCGCTGATATGCTTGCTTTCTGCAGGAGCATTTGATCTCTCCGAAGCCTGCCTTGTTTGTGCGATAGCCCCAGCAGCCAGTGGCCTATAGTTTTCCCCATTAAGCTGGGGACCAATGGAGCTGAAATCAGACAGGGTATTGTCCCTCCTCTGCACTGGCTGAATGATGGGAGGCATGTATAGGTTACTGGATTCATTCATGAGCTGGGAAATGTGAAGGATGTGGCTAAGCGGGTCTCTGAAACAATCATTTTGCATAAAGGACGCTAAGATTAGGATAACAGGGAAAATGAACCTGGACTGAAGGGATGAATGCAGATGACAGAGTATTTTCACTTAAAAACAGTGGGAGAGATGTACCAAAATCAGGAATGAAAGAACTGCCATATTCATGAATGCACTCCTGAAATTTCATGCAATTTTAATGTAGGCTGCCTCTGAGTATTTCCTCAGTATTTTTTTTCCACATATGAAGAGCAGCTGTAAACTATTCTTGTCATATTGGAAGAAAGTTAAGAGGACAGAGAGAGCGAGGTAAAAAGAGCAAAGGAAGAATATACTTTGATGTCACTTTTTGCTGTCATACAAATACAACATGCAAATCATCTAGAGACAAATTAACAGACAAAAGCACAAACGGCAAATAAAATAAACTGATGAAATGTGATTACTTGCTTTAAGACCAGTCATGCACTATGAGCAGGACACTCCTAAAATCTGCCCAGTCTTTCTTACAGAATTCATTCAGGGGTTTGCAAGAATGATTCCAAATGAAGCAGGGGCAGATCTATGGGTGGGCCCACCACCATATTATAGATGTGAATGCATAAAAATGGGTTCAGAAGTTAACTTGACTGTATTATTTAGGGAGTGGATAAACTCTCTTATTAGATTTTAGACGGTAAAAGTATGTCTAAAGACCAATATCTTGAAAATTTGGAGATTCATTATATGAGAACACAGTTGAATAAAAAGAAAGGGAAAAGAAACAATCAGAGGCTCACCCATTAATCACATTCTGTATACGCCACTGAAATGAAGACTGGTAAACAATGCCTCAGCTCACCCTCTCATATTTAGGGAATTTCCATGAATTGTGCCCATGTTATTCATATTGTCAACGATGTTCATCTTTTTTTTGTTGTTTTAGTCTCAATCCATTTCTTTCTGCCTCTAACTCTTTTTCACACAAAACCCAACACAAATCCAGCAGATGGCTGTTTAACTTGAGCATTGTTCTGCCTGTGGCCCCTGTCTATTTCAGTTATTTTTTTTCTCTTTACTAAATGTTGCTTAGTATTGCACTACTAGTGGATTAATGTACGCTTTTGGGAAATAAAATAATAGACATGCCCCTTTGTTATAGTGCCTCGAGATACCATTTACCATGAATTGGATGTGATACAACTGGAGCTTTTTTTCAATCAACAAGAGAGTGATCTCTGAAGTTTGAGATAATTTGTTCATGAGAAAAAGTTTTGTTTTAACAAGAAACTACAACAAACATGAAGAAAAACCTTAACCACTCGCAGATCATAACACATTTCGTGTTTCACAGCAGGATGTGTGTGGCTGAGGCATGTCCAAGCTTTGGCTCACGACATTCATGCTTCTGCATGAAGCATTCAGCGCAAAGAAAATGGACAGGGATAACCAGGCTCTAACCCTGAGATGTGGGAAATGTTATTAGATTGTTTTCATCTCCTTTGGGACAGATTCTACCACTGTGGATATACATACCTGCTGAAACAAGGTAAATACATGTCCATTTTTTTTATTTTTCCTGAGATGGGCACAGATTATGGAAAAACTGACAACATTTTATTTTTTTGAATCTCTAAGGTGTCAATGAGAGCAGAAATGGTGCAGGGGAGGATGAAAAACACCTATAGAGGAGTAATAAAGTTTTAGGTGCAGAGGTGAGTAAATAGCACAAGCTAGCAATTTCTGATGATGTTCATGCCAAAGATATTTTGTATTTCTTTGAATTGTTTTTAAGTTTTATGAAACTTGAGTACGAAGACATCACAGATAATTGCTGCTGCTTTAATGTGTTTACTTTTTGATCAGTCCATAACCCTATGACCTCTGCTCCTGTTCATTTTACTTGTGAAAAGAATGATCTTTATGTAAGTCACTTTTTATGCAGTTCTGAATAGGGTTGCAAACAGACGGACAACTGTGTCATGTTTGTCTGCTCTTGTCGGCTCGTAAGTTCAGATTGTTGTTTTGTTACTGCTGCTGTAAAAATCTGAATCACTGTGACTTCTATTATAAACAATTAGGAGGATAAACAATGTATTCATCATCTTAACTGACCATGCTTTGTGGAGCCCTTCCATTATAAATGTATGGTATTGACAAAGACAGGACATCTGCCTTTGGTGATGGGAAATGATGGACTAAATGTCCTTTTGGGCTGGAACTTATGCAACAGAATCAAACTCTCAAAAACTAACTACTCTAAATGAAGTAAGTAATAGTCAGGGAACATAATCCCCTTTAATGAATGTTTTAATGTTTATTAATAGCATTTTAGCAGATTGAATGAAATTAGAAATATTTCATCAAAATTTGGGCCTGTTTTTGAAAAACACCTAAAATCTAAAATTTGATTTCAATGGCAGACATCAATAGACATAGGTTTGTTATTTTTATCAATGTCAAAAGAACCTGCAAATTGCCCTTTGTTTTAATTTTATATCTTTTTCCATTAAAGTCTCCAAAATCACAAAAAAATGCTATTTCTACCCTGTTTTTGTCATTAGAATTTGGCAGTAAAGTTTTCAGCGATTGAATACATCAACCTGCAAAATTGATTATACACTTTGCTTTATTTATCTTCCATTACTTTTGCTTATTAAAAAAGTAAAGAAGAATATTAAAAATAAATTATTTCATGAATTAGGAAATGCAGACCTTTGCCTACTCTACAATTTGATAATTTCTCAGCACACATTCTCAGACTTCTCCCCTCTGTAGTCAGGGTAGGAGATAAGTATGTATAATTATGGCTCTTCTGTGTCCAAATGCTGCCCAGGATCTCTCTTTTTCTCATAACCACACTGTTTGACCCCGTGTTTACTTTAAAATGTATGACTTTATGTGGTCTAGCACATTTCTTACGGTCTTTACAGCCTGTATCAGCCCCTGGGCACTGAGCATAAAACATGGCAAATTACACTGGATCACAGCTGCACTAGAAGTAGGGAAGGCTCACCCTCCCGCTATGTCAAAGTGTAATCCTCCATTTTAACAACTCCCGCGAGCCCTCTTTATTTGTCCCTCTGTATTATTCTCTTACTGCACCTTCAGGTTATTCAAAGACAGAAACCATGGTAATGTCTGAGATCTGGGGGCTGCTGCAATTTTCATCAAGCTTTAAAGAAATTAAACTGTCATTCCAAGAGCTGCAAAGTCCAGGAGCAGGAGCGACAAACATCCTGCCTGACACCTCAGGACAGAGACGGATTTCCGATCCCGCTGAGCCGAATGACAGCCAAACCATGTTGAAGGGAACTGGGACAGCAGTGTCACATATGACAGCAGGTTTGCAGGCATCTGGCAAGCGGACATTAACTGGATGTCTGACATTATGAGCAAGTCTGAGACATGAAAAGCCACGGTAACCACATACAGTGCACAACATGCTTGGTACACAGGAGAGTCCTCTTGGCCTGTCGGTAGTGAACCATTTGCAGTTATAGTGAAACAAAAATCAGGGCAAAAAACAAATTTCTGTGACTCACATATAGTCCTCTGCTAAAAGTAATCCAGTCCTAAAGGCACCTCAGTAATTCAGGATGTGATTTTTTTTCTTCTTTCTTGACAGTCTGTTTGCATTTTTGCCCCTTTTTGCTTGAGAAAAGCATGAGTTTTATTTGCCCCTTGGTGTGTTTTACATATTTCCTCTGCATAATAGAGCATTTCTATACACAAAAAAACATCTGTAGCATTTGGACTTTTTTCATCTTCCCCTGTTTACAGCAGCAGCAGCTGCCTGAAATGGCTAATTCTCCCAGCAACCTCCAAATAGACCTACTAGTGTGATGTCCTACCATTGTAACATCAGCAGTTTAAGCCCACTGACTCAGAGTGGTGGGCCCATTGCAGAGCATAAACCAACGAATGATTGCAGAGCTAACCAAAAACCAGAGAGTAGACAGGTCTACCAATCAAATAATACTAGGCCCACATGGGGAACAGCTCTAACAGAGCTTGCCAGATGGACTGAGAATACTTCTGGATCAGGGGGACAAAGTAATTGAAAACTAGAAGGTTTTTGAACATGAGTGATTGAACATATTCTGGCATTCATCTTGCAGTTATGGTCCAGGCAGTACTTACAGGAAAATGTAAACAAATAAAAATAGACAAGTAAAATTGGAATTGAAATTCAGCATGATTTGTGCTATTTGCTGCCATGACCCATATGTTCTCCCTCTCTACTCACGCTTAGATTTTGTCAAAACATGCAATGGAATGCAACAGTTAAAATTAAGCCAATCATTTGTGGGGCTAATAAGATAGTAACGACAACTGAATTTCTGACGAAATGTGCAACACAAGTAGAAATGTGCTTCTTTGCAATAAGCCACCTCGACATGACTCTTATGTAAATGGCAAGTTGTTTAAGAGCTTTTTACCCTGTTATTCCCTCTTTTTGTTGAGTATTGAACATAAAAAACAGCTAGAAGTGGTCTGAGAGCACAAACCACAGCCAAGGCATTTATAACATTGTCAGGTGAGTTATTGTCAAAAATCTGGAAAACAGTCCTGTCTCACACTGTTAACAAATCCTTGATAAAATCCTGGATCCACATCCGGATTTGGGTCACAGCAAAAATGGAATCACTTCTCCCTTGTGTCATGACCAACATTCCTTGAAAATGTCATCCAACACACATTGAGAGCTTATTGAGTTATTATCAAACCTGTGGATAACTGCCTTTTCTTGCAATGTTAGCAAGTCAAAAAAGAAAGTTCCTGGATCAGCATCAGGATTTAAGTCACCATCTTTTCACTTCTTTTGCAATGACGAACATTCCTTAAAAATGCCTTAAAAATCAATTCATGACTTTTCGAGTTATCTTACCAGCAGACAAACGCCGCAAAAAAAAAAAAAAAAATCTTTACCTGGCAGAGATGTAAAAAATAGTAAATTAGCTAAAATAAAGACCCATTTGAGAGCTACTAAGCCGATCACGGTGACCTGGGTGGCTAAAAATAGCTGAAATTCCTATAAGCATTAGAAAATCACAAAAAATAAATAAAAATAATAATAATAGAATAAAGCTATCACTAAGGCGGAAGGCATGGTTCTAATGGCTAACAATACATCTTACTGTATAAATACGATCATGATTAGCCTTGAGTGCTACCTGACAGTTAGTGGTGGCCATACATGGTTGCCCCCATGTCTGATAATATTTGCTCCCAGCTAATGCACTGATGTCACAGTGAAACAGACCAGAAAAAGGTCAATGGAGCACTCTTTTTATGTACACATACATGAATTTCCTTATATAACTGGGAAGTACTGACTGTAATTAGCAGGGGGAAATAACATATTCGATATCTCCAGCCTTTTGTAACACAAGGCTTGGGAGCCATATTATTATAAATCACTAACAACTGCTTCTGATGTAATGAGAGTGTGTTTATATGAAATGTTGATCTTTTGGAAGGTGTTACTTCTCATTGGAGTTTGTATCTATGGGGAAAATTGAAGGAGGTTTAACTGCATGCAGTATTCTTTATATATTAAAATGATCACATCAAAGACAGACAAAAAGTGGATGAAAAAACAGAAATTCAAAGACTTAATTCCACTTCAAAAATTCATGCTCAACTTCTCCATTGAGTCATGACAAACAATGCGGTTCTTGTTAGCATGTTCTGGCCCTGCTTCATCCATTTATCTGGATTAGGGTTCACTTTGCAGCGGCTGCAGTCACAATGCAGCAGATCCTTTGATGTCTAAAAGAATGAGCGCAAAAATGGCAGAACCATCTTATGAAGATTTGTTCTCCCATTTTATCACAGAGAACACTAGATCTCCCCTAAGTCAGTGAATCTCTCTGCCCTCACAATGATGAAATCCTCCATTGTCAGGTTAAATGAGGGAATGGAGGATCCTTGCTTTTTGAGAAGATATCATCCTCCTTTTGCCATGCCATCCATTTGAGTCTTTTTAATTTTTTTTGACATTTATGAGGATTCCTCCTATACTTTCCATTTAATTTATTTGACTTAAACAGCTCATTTACAGATTGATGGCTGCCATTCCTAACTGGCTTTAATAAATGCCTCATCACGACACAAAAAGTTACTGTGCTGGATCTGCCAGAATCCACAGAGCCACTTTCATTCTTCATTAAAATCTCATTTGTCTTTGGCAGACAGAAGCCAGTGCAACACCCTCTGCTTTTTTATGCACCATTTTACTTGGTACAAGGAAACACAATTTGCCATTAAGGTTCATCTTTCAAAACTGAACATTAAAGGGGAAACAAAGTGAACAACAGAGAAGAGAGGGCTTTCTAGGTTGATTGTTCTCTGCTGGCACATTGATAAGAAAACAGTGGGACGGCAGTTCCCTGCTTACACATCTCACACACCACACTATCAGGATGTGACACTACTTTGTCCTTCAGAAGACCTTATCCCACTTTATCACCTGTGTCCATTGTCATCCTGTCCATGATACAACAGGAAGAACATGTCCTGATTCTGCTTCTGCTTGGCTGTTTTAAGCCTTCTTCACCATCAGGGGCGCCTCACATTTGTTTGACCTCTTTAACTACAAAACTCCACATTCCAGTTCAAGCCCGGCATTTAAAAATCAGTGTAGTACAACCATGCTGTAGAACAGAGATATGAGTGACATGATGTCCTTAGCATTATAAGGCCCAAATCATAGCATAATAAAACATTAACAGAAAGGGCATATTGAAAACTCACTGTGTTCTAGGTGATGATTAATGTTATGCAAATGTCCAGCACACAGGTCAAGAAGGAGGAAGAGGAAAGACTACATGCCAGCCGGCCACCACAGGGGTCCCACCTGTTTTATCAGGCACAGAGGAACCCACTCTGGTCTAGAATAATATTTAAAAACCTCTAAAAGCTGTAATTACAGCTTGTTGTGGTTTCACCTTTGAAACTAATTAGACTATTATGACTTTATGGGTCTGGATTGTTCTACCAACTATGGAGTCTAAGATTTTCCTCACATTCCTTAAAACTGTTTCCCTCCCATGAGAATCAATTATCTCTCCTCTTGGTTCTTGTTATGCTTTGGTATGTTAGGCCATTTATGTGTTTGTAAGACTTCTTTGATTCAAATTGTGCTTTTTGTTGGTTGATTCCTTTTGTGCTAAAGCTCTTGTGCTTTGGCATCCGTATGTTCCTGTCTGCTTGTCAGAGCACTTTTTAAACCATTGTTTTAAAAAGTACAAAAAGTTATAATTATTGTTATTATAATGTTTAGTAGTTACGGTTGGATTTGTTGCCGTGGTGAATGGTGACTTTCAGACAATTGTGTTTCTAAATGTCGCCTACAGCAGCAGCAGAAAACAGACGGGGTCCTCGTGCATGTGTCCCTGATTAGTTTGCCATTATGATGGCAGAATATCTTTATGAAATATGCATTAAATGAAAACCTTGAGTAATGCAAACAGCCACATACTCACCTGAAAGTCACCAGATTAAAAGGTCACTGGCTGATGCTGCGCACCAACTATTTTCAATGCAGTTTTTTTAGGGAAATAAATGGCTCCCACTGATTCTGTGTTATGGTGAGTATTTATGCCCCTCCTCTTCATGATGGCCAGTCTGTGCCCATGTTTTCTGACTGACACTGTTTGACTAAGAGCCCTCTGCTGGCAGAAAGTACAAACCGTTAGATTTACATCCACTGCCTGGTTTTAACTCTTTTTTTTCATGTTATGTTACACAAAGAAAGCAGAATATAGTACAGCACTCTCCTGTAGATCAGATGCACATTTAAATCAACACAACTCTTCTCACATCAATGGACTCAGCAAAGGGGAGGGTGCATTCATTACAGAAATGTGTGCAACCTGCTTTTGAGGAACACAAAGGATACATTGAAGCATAGCCATCCACAATGATAAACCTTTATTCTTTACACCCACACATCCTCACGCACACACAGTCTCACGCATACACTAATAAACCTCTGCACCATGCAGTCCCATAGAGAGACAATCCTCACAGCTCATGAATATTACACCGAGCTGGATCTGGGTCATTAATATGACACAGTCGTTACACTGGAGCCCAATTAGCAGTCAACATAGAGCCTGGAATGTTCCCCTGTTATAATACATAATCACTGTATCACGTCTACAGACTCCAGAGCAGGGAGGGATCAAACCACACAATCACATACAAGAAATATCAAGGACTCTCCTTCAGAAGTCTTGAATAGAAGAGGTTGTGGCTCCTCATGAATAATGCTCAAAAAACATTTGAAGTGGTACCTTATTCACTGACATCTGCACAGCATAGAGCTCTCTGCTCCATACAAACATAGAATTATGTAATGTTGTGGAAACAGCATTGTTTGCACACTGAGCCTGCAGCCAGCAGACCATGAAGCTTATGCAGGAAAACAGAAAAAGAAACCCTAATGGGTTCTGCCAAGTCAAAAAGACAATACATGTTTTTGTTTAATTTACAAAACAACAAGATTTTAAGACGATATCAGTCAATGCAATTTTAACATTTACAGAAACTCAGAAGTGTTATCCAAGACTCTCTAACATTCTTTTGACACCAAGTTCAAATCACTTATAAGGTCCACAAACAAAACAAGAAGTGCCCAAGAGACTAAACCCCAACCAAGACATTTTCAATTTGTTGGGCAAGTTATTGTCAAAAATGTGGAGAACCATCTTTTCTTGCATTGTTAGGAAATCCCTCCAAAAATTCCAGGATCCACATCTGGATGCAGGTCACCACTTAAAGGTTGGAACACTTCTTTGCTCAACAATCCCTGAAATATGATCACAATCGATTGAGAACTCATTGAATTTTTAGTGACAATATGGAAAACTGCCATAACTTGCACTGTAAAGCAATCCTTTAAAAATGGACAATCTAACTATCAAATGCCTGTAAAAACATAGCCCTCTTGGTGGAAGTAATCACAAATCTTTTAACAGGATGTGTTGCACCAGTGTGCTCCTAAAGGACATGTTCATTAAACTTGCTTGCTTTTCAATGAGCAAAAATCTGACCAGTTCATTTTTTCAAATTCACTTAAAACATGAGACGGACCTATTTCCACTGCTCTCTATTGAACATTATAAATTTCATACTAAATACTGCATACTGGGTTTGGTAGTAGTATGTAGATGGCCGTTACTCTGCACTCTATGAAACTACTACAGTGAAAGTAAAGAGTGGTTTATTAAAATGTACATAAAGCACTGAGTATTTTGGGTACACCTTTTTTTCATGTAAAGGACAGTAGCTGGAGTGTAATGAGTGATGATTTAAATAACAATAATCTAATTCATTGAACCAACTGTAAGGGCAAACTAAGCAATGTACTGAAGGCCTTATTTCAAGTGGTACACAATCCAACAGAGCACAAGGAGCCATTTACCAAAGGAAGGATGGTACTATAAGCAACTTAGGGAATGGCCAAGACGAGGCAAGAGCTGCCACAGTGGAGCATTAGTGCACAAATGAAATTATGTCTCCTTTAGCTGACGTAATGTTTTGATGCTAAGACAGTAGCAAGAAGTAGCTTGGTTGATTTCCTTTTAACCATTTGTGAGCATAAATACCGTAATTTCTTGATTATAACATGCACTCCATATTTTCAGGATTTTTGCCTGAAAAACACTGTACTTGAATATACCCAAATTTTGCGCAAACCTTACAACTTAAAAATTACCTTTATACAAAGTTTTAATCAATGAAATTTCAGTATTTTCACAACAAAAACAGGATTCTCTCTCTTTCAAGCCGAAACACCTTTCGCTTCACGCATGTGCAATTACTCGATTTCCACCCGAGCATGCTCAGTGTGTAGTGTAGTGTAATGACGAATCAGAGAGCAGCTATCAACATGCTGATGTCTTCGACCAATCACAGAGCAGCTATTTTGCGTCCCCTTGCTCACAAGATGGCAGCGCTCTGTGTTTGCCTGTGTTTTTGCAGAGAAAGAGAATATTTCGGCTTTCTGTATCAGATGTGTTGCAATCGCGACGTTGGCGAGATGAAATATTTTAAGTATTTTGTTTGTACTTCTGTATAATACCCAACCAAATAATTAGAGCTTATTTAAAAGCAAAAAAGTGTGTGTTATAATCAAGAAATTACTGTAGTGATGCAAGTAGCTCCTGTCCACTGGATTCGTCATTACCTACAAAAATGTTGAGGACATTGTGCTGGAAAGTATCAGAGATAAAGCAGTGGTTCCCAGAGGGGCTGAGAACCAGAGGGAGTGTAATTCCTCTTATTAAACAAATACATTTTAAAATATTTCACATGGTAGGTTTTATTTTGTTTTGTATTGTATGAAGTACATCAATTTTGACTTAGAAACCATAGTCATTATTGAGATTTCAGTTAAAACCATATAAAAAGTATTTTAACAGCTCCTTAAAGTACAAGGTTATAATATGCTTTAATCATCCCACGGGACAATGTGGGTCCCCAGTCTCTTGGATTGCTATTTTGGGTTTGTGTAACGGGGGGGAATTTAGGAACCACAGTGCCACAGTGTCAGTGACTAAAATGCTACTGTATCTCAAACGAATTTTGGGAAGAGATACCCTCCAGGCAAATACATCAAGCCTTTGTATGAAACAAATCACCCCACTCAAACTTAAGCAAATTTAAAATAATCACAAAGAGTGAGTGACATAAAATTGTAAACCTCATATAATGTGAGTCAGTAAATGACATGAACAGTAATACCATTTTTTTTCTTTTCTGCTACACTGCTCCCCTTTTT
This sequence comes from Cetoscarus ocellatus, assembly GCA_037902135.1. NCBI lineage: Eukaryota > Metazoa > Chordata > Actinopteri > Labriformes > Labridae > Cetoscarus > Cetoscarus ocellatus. The sequence goes on from JBAMNC010000262.1 coordinate 1,316,347, forward strand.
CTCACTGCTGTCAAAATGAGCATTAAAACGTGCTTTTTACAGGGAGTCCTTGGATTTTAAATCCCCTCCTCAAGTGGACATTCAAGTAAGTGCAGCTATTTGCACTTATTCAACAAGCTTGGTTTAAAGAAATTGAGTAATTCTTCTACTTTCTCAAAAAATGTTCATATTGACTTCTGCAGATCTACTTGTTTATAGACCCTCTTCCTATTTGCAATCAGTGTGATTAATTTGTGGGCAGGGCTTAGCAAGTCGTATTTGGCATGTTTTTGACAGTGGCAGAGGAGAGTGGGTCATTTTGAATGTTTGTCACTTGCTGTTTGAGGCCAAGAGTGTTACTTAAACAAGTTAGTACTAAAGGGCACAAGAAAAGGGGCTAAACATACGATTTGAGCCATCACTTTTGTCCCCTTATGTGGTTTCCCCTTATGGTTTAAAACATCGGTGCTCTGCAAATACTGTGGCTGCAGAGACTGTGACTAACCATAAACAAGACGCACAGATACAGGTGACTAAATTATCAATGCTTATGATCGTAAATGCTGAGTGTGTGGCAATAACTCTGTGTTTGATGCTGTATGAGCCTGTGTGTTTCCACTCTCTGACCACCGCAGGCAAGAAGTAGCGAAAACATGACATGGGCTTTTAACGATCTGAGCTCTTAAACAGTGACAAAAGCAGAGTGGATTACATGGTAGCAGTAAAAGATGATGTTGAAGTTCGTAGATTTGAGAGAGCTATTGTTAAATAGTGAACTGGGCTGGATTCAAAGTGCTGTAAAAATAGTGCAGGTGGGACAGACAGATGAACAGATGTTGGCATGATATTTGTCTGGACAGAGTGAGAGCGTAATAGTGGGGGCGAAAGTGTGTGTCACATGCCAGGGGCGTGAGAGTTGGCAACTTTGCATAAGGAACCAATGTAATATTTCTTGATGGTATTTTAACAATCCCTGGAAAATGTTGGTGTCTTTATAATTAATTGCCATGCTCAAAAGCAGTGGTTCCGGGGCACACTGGTGTAGTCTAGGGATGCCTAAGAATTTGTCCAACTATATGTTACAGCTACCAAATACTCTTTTAAGACACATGATTTTTCTTTTGCATTAAGCTGCAAAGTCTATAATTTTGACATCCTTTAAACCTTTGAAGGAACATCTACTTAAGCTGTTAACAAAAGGTAAAGGGTATTATAAGGTTTCTCTTTGTAAGATTTATAAGAACTCCCGGCTTATATAATGTGATCTGTCAAGAAATTTTGAAATTTCACACATTTTCTAATTCATTTTTACCTTTGGTTCTTTCTATCAGATTTGATTAGACATTTTTTTTTTAATAAACTTGCACAGACCCAAAAGATATTCTCGTGTTGAATGTTGAATCTTCATAAAAAAAAGTGATGACAACTTGAATTGATAAACAAAGTGGAACTGGCTGAAATCTATCAAATTAAAACTGTAGCCCAACACAAAACCCCCAAGTTTAAAGCTCTATTTCATATTTTACTCAGCGTCATCATCCAGTTTACTGCCTTCAGTATTTTTCAGAGCATATAGGTGACACTATACACTGATGTCATTTACACCTATATATCTGCCAATGATTTGATTATGTTAATTTATTCACTAAAAGGAAATACATTTTGACAAGGCCTTGAATGTTCCTATTATCTCTCCTCAGCGACAGACGGGCTGCAGCCAAAATGCTGAGGAGTCTGGCACAGGCTACAGGAGGCTAGCCACTGGGCTGTGCTAATGCAAACACAACACACACAAACACAGACCAACCACACAAACACACACATACACACACACACACACACACACACACACACACCCCACACACACACACACGTTTCACTCCTCCCATCAAGCACTATGCACTGCCTCCAGACTGCTTCTCTTACTCATTTGAATTAATTGAATTTTTGAAAGTGTAAAATATGATCACAGGTTAAAATATGGATAGTCATCCATTGGTGTTACAAATATTTATTATTGGATTACTTTGGTTGTTTGTCATTCTATTCAAGCCTCCGTCAAAGCCTAATTGTTAGCAAAGTACAAATGTAAAGGTCAAAAAGCTTTAATATTCAAACTTTTAAATTAAACTGTCTTCAGTATGAGAATTAATCTTTGTTCCTCTTGTTTAATTCCCTCATCCTGATTCTTAACAAGCTGCCTGTTTGGAAACAAGAGCAAGCGTTTCATTACATGAGGACAGCATCTGCTCAAGATTAATTCTTGTTGTGTTGGTGGGAGATTACCCATTAACCAGGCACGCATGAGCTCTCCCAGGCCCCATTCCTGCAGCTAAAGTGTCTCAGTGCCCAGAGCGCATCCTCCTCCCTCACAAGCGAAGGAGCCGACTGACAGCCCCTGTCACCGGGCCCTGACCTGAGCGCAGAAACAGACTGGTGCCTCGGCAGACTCCACCGAGACAACTAGGATTAAATCAAGTGTAAGTCTATCCTTGTCAGATCAAAACTATCATCGTAGGGCAGCCTTGCCTACACGCAGGTGCCAGGATGAGTGACACATTAAGGTCAGAGACTAACAAAGTGAGTGGGTAGTGAGAGAAATACACAAAGATGTCGACACTCGCAGCGAGACACGCTCAGATAAACACACATCATGCTCACATGCATGCACATGCACTCATGGGTAAAAACAGATAAATAATCATAAGCACAGACTGAGAATTCAGTCCAGACAGATATTGGGAAATATTATAGTGGTTCTCTGGGGTTTTAGGGGACATTTCGTTCAACACTGAAGGAGGGATGCATGGAAACTTACTTTTGGCTGCAAAAAAATATGCCAATATTTCTGTACTATGCTAGCTGATACCTATATGAATGCATTAAACGCAGGTTCAATTGTATTGAAGACCAAGCCTCTCCATGTTAGATTCACCTTTTAACCTTATTGTGACAGAGACAAATAGGGTGGCATGGTGGTGCATCAGGTAGTGCATGTGCCTCACAGCAAGAATGTTGTTGGTTCAATCCCCATATTGGTCAGGGTCTTTCTGTGTGGAGTTGGTATGCTTTCCCTGTGCATGCATGGGTTCTCTCCATGCACTCTGGCTTATTCCCACAGACCAAAAACATGCTCATTAGGTTGATTGATGACTCTGAATTGCCCATAGGTATGACTGAGAGCATGAGCGGTTGTATGACTCTCTATATGGCCCTGCGATCATCTGGCAAATGGTTCAGGGTGTCCCCTGCCTCTGGCCCAATGTCACCTGGGAGAGGCTCTAGCCCCTACAACCCTGAAAGGGATAAATGGTGTAGATAATCGATGGATAGCTGTTTTAAAAATAGCTCCATAACAAGACAAAGACTGGAGTCCATACATTTATAGTAATTAATATACAGCGGCCCTGAGGTGATACATAAACACATATCCAAGAAAATTTGCATGTGTATATATATATATATATATATATATATATATATATATATATATACAATGCAGCTGTAGCCTGTGTCTTGCTATTTTTGATTTTGCAATTTGCACTTTTGTTCTGCCTATTTGATTTACTGTATGGCAGTTTTCTTTCATATTCTGGCAGTTTGCCTCTGTGTTTTGGCAGGTGTATTTGTGCTTTTGCAGCTGGCATTTGAATTGTGGCTTTTTTCATTCATGTTTTGACAATTTGCCTTGTGTTTTGTGTATTTGCATTTGTCTTCTGGCAGTTTGCATTTGTGTTTAGCAGGTTGCATTTCTGGGTCATCAGCATGCTTTCGATCTGTGCTTAGTCATACTGCTTTCAAGTTGTTGCACTTTAGATTTGTTTTCTTTTTTTCAAATTGCAGTTTGTTTTTAATCCTGCACATTAAATGCTTTCTTGCATTTGTGTTTCCAAATGTTTTCTTTGCGCTCTGGGAGTTAAAAAAAATAAAGAAAGAAATAAAATAGATAAAATTGTATACATATATATATATATATATATATATATATATATATATATATATATATATATATATATATATATATATATATGTGTGTGTGTGTGTGTGGGGGGGGGGGTGTATATATATATGTATGTATATATATATACATATATGTGTGTATATATATATTTATTTATTTATTTATACATATATATATATATATATATATATATATATATATATATATATATATATATATATATATAAATACAGACAGAGAAAGAGACAGAGAGAGATAGATAGATAGATAGATAGATAGATAGATAGATAGATACTTACTTTACATGTGCATCATGGGAAATGTGTATTTTCAGCAGTTACAGTAAAACCAAGCTTTAACTGCCTTTTCATGAGCTATAAACACCACTGTTTTTCTGCAGATATATGCCAATTAGGAGATTAAAACAAGCCACTGCTTTATATTGGCTTTTATTTTTTTTTGTCCATGGTATCAAACCTGGTATAAATCTTACAAGACATCACTGATTTAGTGTTCTCATACTGTTACAACTCCAACAAGATTTTCTATAGACTGATCCAATGTGTAGTGCCCAACAGTCTGTAAATGTGTGACTCCCGACTGAGGTGATCATGCTGTGTTGCATTGTGGGTCTCTGACAGATAGCCAGACTTGTACTTTACAAAGCTGAGCTGAGCCACTGTCTCACTGGCAGCCTGATCTGGTTTATGAGCTAAGAGGCAGATCTGAGAGACAGACGGCGATGCTCAACCCAGATGTCCCAATCCCAGACACTATTACCCCACCCCTGAGTGTGCAGAAGGTGACGGTTCAGGAGGGCACAAGCATGCGCCTTTGAAAGACACTCATACACACACTGCATCCTTTTACGCACACAACACAACTTTTTTATTTACTGACTCTCAAGACATATTACATTATTGCGATGAAGATGCTGTTATATACGAAAGCCAAGAGGTAATTTCATGCTTTTACAATCAGCAGGGTGTTAGAAGATGGATGTGTACCAACATAATGTATATATGTATGTATGTTTGTATGTATGTATGTATATCTCTCTCTCTCTCTCTCTCTCTCTCTCTATATATATATATATATATATATATATATATATATATATATATATATATATATATATATATATATATATATATATAAATCATGGATATAAAGTAGACAATTTGGTGTTGACTGAATAGATGTTTCCAGCACTTGGTCGAATCTATACCGTAAAGATTACTGCAGTTCTGAAAGCAAAAGGGAGTCAAACCTCTGTTCTAGCCACACCTTTATAACCCACATCATTGAAGTGTACTGAATAATGTGGCTGATGAGTGTAGATATAAATGATCTGATCAATAGCTCAGGGAGAACATATTGAGCATTTTTAATGACTTTTCAGATTTATGTGACCTAAATATAAAGTGTTTCAGATAGGATTGTTTAAACCATGTCCTTGCTGTTATTCTCAAGAATAAAGAATGACTGTTGTCAAGAATTCTGTGTTAAATGGTAAATGGTAAATGGACTTGACCTTATATAGCACTTTTCTAGTCTTTGACTACTCAAAGCTGCTTTACACTGCAGGTCACACCTACCCATTCACTCCCATTCGCTCTCACATTCACTCACTGATGGTTCAGAGTTTCTATGTCAGTTATCCATCAGTATCAACTAACACATTCACGCCCTTTCATGTCCATTTACACGCCACTGATGCAGCTGTGTGAGCAACTTGGGGTTAAGTGTCTTGCCCAAGGACACATCGTCATGTGGTGCCTGGAGCTGGGCTCAAACCTGCAACCTCCCGATTACCGACCAATCGCACTATCCAGCTGCGTCACCGACACACCAATATGCTGGACATAGTCAGTGTCCAGCATGTATGTGTATTGGCTGCTGTATTGAAATACTTATTGTGTGGTTGTGTACAATGCCCAGCCCTTAGACAGTAGCGTTTATATTGTAGTAAAAGTCTTTTGAAATTATTTAAGACATTTCAGGGCAAAAATGTGCATGTTTTGCCTTTATAAGCATGTATTATTATACTCTTAGACAACTAGAGTATAGTCCCATGATTCTCAGACAATTCAGCTGCTGCAACCTTGATTAGGCTCAGATCCTGATGGAGCACCTGAAATGCACACGTTTTTTTTAACATTACAGCCTAAAAGATGTCTTCAAAGGGCGCCTGAATTTTTCATTTCATGTTTTTCTGCACCACTTTATTCATGCACACTGTAGGAGCTGTGCGGTTGGGACTGATTTTTTGCTTTCTGTATTCTCATATTTTCACCTGAAGACAACTCAGCACTGAAAATTAAGCAGATCCTTGAGAGAGAAAAAAAAAAGCTTTAGCTGCTTTGTTGGGGAGCCAAGCACAAAATCTTTGCAACTTCTCCCCTGCAGATAAAGCTTGCAATTTGTTATGGACAGAACAACAAAACAAAGAAGTGCTTCTTCTCCTCTGGGAGCAGCCCATTAGCTCTAACGGGTCAAGTTTCCATTACAGCTACAGGGCATTTTCTTTCATCTCAAAAAACACCACAAGTTAAAAGGTAAGCAGTGCATCCTCCTGCCTGCACATGCTCATTCAGTATCCTGTGTCTGTTGCAGCTTCTCTTTGTTTTTCCTCTCAGATTGAGAAATGTGGCTGACAGGAAACCAGCTGAAAGTGATGAAAATTCACAGTAATGAAGCGAGATAAGAGTGTCATTGCCAGGGGACTAAAAGTCTGTGCGTTTTTTAAAATAGCCTAAAGTGTTAAATGCTGATTCCTTTGTCACTGAAGGCTTGCATCCATTGACAGCCTCTTTTTTAACTACGAGCTGATAAGCTGCCTGGAGATGCTTTAGACATTGCTCTGTTGCTATGCGACCACTAAAAACCTGTTTGAAGGGCATCTCTGTGGTTCAAATGATTTTAACTTTTAAGTGTTCGGAGCACAGAGCACCCAGCATGCTCGGCTTATGCTCAATTCAACTGTAAACAGCAGAAGACTGCAGCACTGGAAAGAAAGCTCTGATCTTGGGTTGAGGTAAAGCATAGTTCACAGTTAGCTCACACAGAGTGATACAGTAACACGTTTTAATACACAGAAATGAATCAGCATTTTGGAAATCAATGCACTCCACTAAAAGTTATTGGTGTTTTTAAATTGTTTTGGGGTCAAAGTATTCTGTGGTAAACATAAAATTAGGACATTTTTTAACCCTTATTTACCAAATTATTATATACATCTAAAACAACCGTACTTGAAATTCACAGTATTAGTGTATCTTATGTGGATAATTGTTACCAAGTGGCTATACCCAGAGTTGGACAAGGACATCTTAGGTCGCTGACACATATAAAATTTGACATTTTTCATTTGGCTTGTTGAATTAAGACTTAAGAGGACCAAAGCCAGGCAAATGTTGTGTAACATAGCCACCCGCTTCAAGTTTGCAGAGTTTGAAGTATGGGACAAAATAATACAAAATAGTCAAAAAGCAATGAAGTCCATGTCCATCCAGTCCTAGGCTTTTGCGTCAAACTGGGCCCAGTGCAAACAAACGTGTTAAAAGAAATAGACACATCTTTGAAGTTGTTGTTTTAAGTCTGTGTTCATTCATTCTCTCCCACTTATTTCCATTACCAACAGAGCTCTAAAATTCTCTGTGCTGCATCACAGTGTGTATTCATTTTGTGTGTTGTGGAGCAGTTATTCAAACTAATTGAACATTTAGCACTAACTTCTGACAGTAATAGTTTCCGTAAATCCACAAACCCTATCTATCTATCTATCTATCTATCTATCTATCTATCTATCTATCTATCTATCATGTTCTCTAGGTTTAGTTTTTATTTTTTAACTTCAATGTTTTCTGAATCTCCCTATGTTTATTTATTTTTTTGGTAAATACTGGAATTGAAAACATGCAAAAAAACCCAAACAAAATTAAGTTAAAATTATCTTTGAAAAAATGTTTTTCTTTCTTTCCTCCTTTCTGTCTAAACTTATTTAAACCAGGAAACAATTTTAAAAAAGAACCAACGGTGAATTATACTTTCTCTCCCAGATCACCACATTCACTGCCATCAAAATTCATTTTATCGTCCTTTTGTTTTCCGCCCTGAAGATAGACTTAGAATTCATTTATAAGGATGAATCTGTTAAAATAAAGCAAGGGAATATATATGATAGCCTGCAACCTTGTCTCATCCTGTTTAACCTTTTCATTAAGCAGCAGGGGATTAATGTGGTGGCCAAGGCTGGTATCACTTTTAACACATGCTGCCCCGAAGGATGAAGAAGGGCAATCCTGCATTTGTATGTATTACTGTAAATGTGTGAGCAGGAGGGAGAACTTGCCCCTTTCTCATGCAAGCTGTTATCCAAGACAGAGCCGTGAAGTCTGCCCTCTGTCATGTGTTGCCACTCTCATTTTAGCACCATGTGACATTACAGTGAGGTCAAGGAAGGAAAAAAAAAAGCTGCCAGCAGAGCAGAGGAAGGTGAGGACTACTAGGTCGGAAAGGCACGCTCATCATGACTGGCAAGGTGGGTGATGCAAGGCAAGCGGTGAGTAATGATGCACCTAGAATTCAGGTCGACAACGCTCTGAGCTGAATTTTACGAAGGAGCCGAATAAACGAGGGGTAGGCAACAGAGTCAGAAAATTCCTTTTTAAGCAGTGAGTCACAGCGGCAGAAAATAATTCAAGGCATATTGTTTTAAAATAGCAGAGACACAAGCAAACACCTTACACTGTTGCCATGTTGAAAACTTAACCCAGTCCTGCTCCTACTATACGAGCAGAAAGAAAGCCTTGGAAAAAAAAGCAAATGCAGTGTGCTCCCTGGCCACGAGAATGACAGAACGGCACTCTTATGATGTCTTCCAGATTATTCTCTGAGATGGATGGCTCAAGTTGGAACACCAATTGATTAATCCATCGACTGACGGAATGTGCTGCGGCCGTCCCCGTGCTCAGCTGTTCTCTCCCTGGACAGAGAATTCGGCCAGACATGCTGGAGTGGATGACTAATGAAGGGGGCCTCTGAAGGAACCGTCCATGTCTGCCACTGTACATTTTCTAAGCCAAAGATGCATGCTTATGTCTGTCTGATAGAGTAAATGTGATTATAAAGGAACAACAAAACAGAGTGAGGTTTCAGAGGACGGGTAGAAAGCAGATTGAATAAAGAAACTCAATTCTTCTGTCCAATATTAAGACTACAAATGGATGCTTTCTTAACAAACTGCTGCATTTTTACAGCCAACCAACCTGACCATGTCACCCTCTAAAGCAGTGCCGGCGTCATCTACCAGCAGCACAGCGGCAAAGAAATGATCTTTCTCTTCTTTTATCACATTCACAATGGCCCTCTCCTCTGATGCACATTTACAACCTTGTGTAAGTGACCATCCTGAGTTAAGAGCTTACTCACTCTTGGCTTCTAGAGCATCTTTAAAACATTGAGCCTCTGAAGGTGACTCTCAGAAAAAGACTGAGCTCGTGTATAAAAGCTGCAATCATCATCCTTGATGCATTTTGCTTGTCTTGACATTAAAAGACCGTTTCTTTACCCTGACGTCAAACTCTCACACTTTTAAGGTCACATGTCCTGGAGTGTTAGACCATTTACATCTTGCCTTTGGTGTATTTTAAGTGAGGATAAGTTGAATAAAAAAAAAAATATGGAAAAGAAGTTGTCTCTGTTGAGGGACAGATGCGGCTCTTTCCCCCTCTCCTTCGGAAACACTGGGATCTGAGGGGGCGGGGGGGCTACAAGAGGCTTTGATAATGAGCTCTGCGCTGATTGGCTGCCCAAATGATGCCTGATGGGAGAGGGGAAAATGGGTTACAGGTCTCAGAGTGGACTCTAAAAACAGTCATGGCGTCTATCTTAAACAAGCAGAAAACAAATAGGTGGAGGCTGTATAGCCATGACAAAATGAATACCAGGAGGTAAAAAAACAGAGCATTCTTTAATGCCTAAAAACACAAACTGTAGCCAGAAAATTCTTATTTTTTGGAGCTGAAATGTTTATTTCACTTTCTACTGAAATAAAACAAAAACAAAAAAAATCCAAATTTCTATAAAATGTGTGTAATCTTTAATGCACTGCCAAGTATCTCCTTCATGTTCTTTTTGATTTGCAGCTAATCGTTAATGTGCATTATAATCTGCCTGACCCTCGTTACTAAAAGGGTCTGTTGAGGGCTGATGTGTGTCAATGAGCATCTCTGTCATGGACTGACTTTATTTATTTATAATGTCTCTGTTTTGCTGTTTGTAAATGTACGTATGGTCTGGGCGGACTGCAAAATCTGAATTGTCCTTTGGGATAAATAAAGTTGTCTAAACTAAAGTAAAATTTAACATATATTTATTTTGTTTCTCATTTGATACATTAGGTGTTTTTGGCAGCTGATAATCCACATGAGGACACCTATCTAGCTGATTGTATTTAAATGTTTAATTTAATAATTTGTTGATCATATTGATTAGAGGTATCATTAAAGTATGTACCAAGTATGATACAACAGGCTTTAAGGGGTTAAGGGGCATTTTCTTCAAAGAGGCACAGCACATTTCTCTGTGAACTGAGAGTTTACTAAAAGGTGTCAAATTCTCCTGCACCCGAAGCCCCTTCTAACAACATTAAAAGCAAAAGTCTCCAGTGAGACTTAGCGAGAAAAAAATGTGCAAGGTAGTGATCAACAGCTAGTGGACATTTGTGAATTGTCACTGACTCAGTCTGGTTGTGCGCAGAAGGTTGCAAGCTTGAGCCCAGCTCCTGCTGTCACATGTCGATATGTCATTGGGCAAGACCCTGAACCCCAATTTTCTTCCACTGCTGCATCAGTGCTGTGAAAATGGGTAATGAAACTCACGCATGTGTAGGGATGGAAATCTTGAACCAATCACACTTGCGAACAACTCCCTCAAGGAGTCATTATCATTAGTCCTTTTGCTCATTGTTTCCCATATAATTTCTTTCAACTTTGTTCAATATACCTTGCTAATCAAGGATGTGACATCCTCAACAAAGGCAGTGAGCAGAAATGATGACAAAGTCAAATATCATTGTAGTCAAAATTGTGTATTAGATTTCAACAAAATGACCCGAACTGCACAACTTCCAGTTAGTGGAAACACCAGCAACTTGCGGAGACATTAACCTCAAGAATTAGATAAATAAGCAGAATTGTTAATGACATTCATATCAATAAAACCTTATCAGTGCTAATCCCTATGGACGTGTTAGCTAATAGTTTTATAGAAAAACTAGAACAATGCTATATAAGCTTAAGTCCATTTACTGTTTACCACAGAGCTGCACCAGGCTCCTGACAGCTTCCCATCTGGCTCTCATTATATAATCAGATTTAGAAATTGTGAAGAGTAAAAACAATTTTGTGATTTTAAGCAAAACTGCACCATTTCATACCATCTACAAATCCATTATTTTCAACTGATTGTAAAAACGGTTATCTTGCCATATTAATGTTATAAAAAAGGGGGCTTGATTTCTGTTCTTAACAAAGAGTGGGCAACTGGCATCCCGTGGGGCCACCTGTGAAAGTCCACAAATTGTAAACATAATGAAATGAGACAGAATCTGCCAACTGTGATGCAAAAAAAAAATACTAATACAGCACCATGCACAAACTAGTGTTGAAGAACTTACTTCACAGTAATTTTTTTTCTCTAAATATTTTTTATGAAGCATTATTTTAGCACGTTAATAGTTAGTATGAACTATATTTGGAAAGAAATGGTTAGGATTAAAAACAATTGTGCTTGGTACACATTCATTTTTATTGCATATTGAAAGAACTCGAAATTTGCTTGTGCTATTCTTATTGCATCATAATTTGTGTTTGAGCTGAAATACATTTATGGTTGTAAGTATGATCAATTTTTATGAAAGCTTTTTTTTTTATATTTCTCATCAATAATATCCAATACTGTAACAATGTGGTCCAAAGGTGAAAAGAGGTTTAATATGACCTGACTTGGTCATCATAGTTGCCCTACAAAAATGTCTTTTTTTAAAAGTGGTTTTCTGTTTGTTCACAACTTAACTGAAATAGCAGACATATATTTGATTAAATATGAATATCTGGTCAGGAGAGTCTTGTCTGTTGCAGCTTGTATTGCACATGGACCATGTTTGCTTACACAGAAAACAAATTACTAATATTAAAAAAAAAAAAAGTATCAGCCTTTACTCATCCAAAAATGTATTGTGAACTATGGCTTTCAAAATGGCACCCACATAAACATAACTTAGATGTCTGAAGGTGGCATAAACATGTATAGAACATGACATTTCTTAACTTGTGCTTTTACTGAGAGCCATTAAGAGTCAAACATTCCCGTATTTGACAGAAAATTTAATGCATGAGGATCATTATTAAGAACAAACTTGGAGTAATACAAAAAGTAGAATTAAAAAAAAAAAAAGTGTAAAATTTGAATGAGGTTACATATTTTGAATAATTTCTGGAATACATGAAACAATAAAATGATGGGAACTTGTACTTACAGAGGTACTGCAAAAAACGATCTGGCCAGGACATTTTTGACCCAATGTGCAGTAGTTAATTAAACCAAAAATGTTAATATTGTTATAATTTATACTTAAATTTTGCCCCAACTAAGTCTGTCAAGAAAAAAGAAACAGGACCTTGATGATATTCAATGTTTGGTATAATACATTCATTACAGGTTAAATGAAATTATTATCAATACGAAACTTTGATTGAGATTTGGTTGTTTTTTTGGAGGATGGCATCTTCTTTGAAAAAAAAAGACTGTCCAACAGTAAACCGAACAATGTCAAATTTATTTGAGGACTTTCTGCTTATTTATTTAATGTGAGGTGTGACTGTAGGTTGTGGAACAGGACTGGGGTCCCTGGGAAAGGTCTACCCTTCAAAATAATGACAAACATGAACAAAGATGACAGGAACAGCAGATCATGGTCACTGATTTCACCAATCAAAACAAAGTGTTCAAAGCAGTCATGACCATAGTTTGAGTCAGACCTTGTCACTTCTTGCAAACTTTTTACAAGCAAAATTCAAGGAGTGATGATTGTTTCTCAAACCGTTTTGTGGGGCTGACGGGTGGATACTGGGTTAAAGGGTTGAAAGAAAGTGCTCAGTGCTGATGCAGGGCAGAGCTGACGGAGAAAACAAAGAGAAGATATAGATTTGTAGCACAAATAGAAGGCTAGTTGGTAGACTGCTTATCACGGAACTGGATAATGACGTGAATAATGATGTCAGTGCAAAGTGGCTTGCAGGCATCGTCCCATGTCCTATAAGCGAACTCAAATTGTTAACTGCAAACAAAGTTTCATAATGGAAACAAAGTTAGACTTTTGATTAACAATGCCATCTCTGCTCGGTGTTTAAATATAAACTCCTGAACAAGCTGTAATCCTGAAGAGTTGCACTTGAAAATGACAAAAATATTGCTTTATGCTTTGAATGTACTATCTCTAATCCATTTATCCATGCACTCTACTACCACCTTCACCTCCAGCATTACATTTCCCCTCCGACCCCCCACAGCAGACCTCCCGCATAAAACTACTGGCCCTCGGTATAATAGGCAAGAGAGTAGATAATGGATCAGTGAGAACTCTCCCTTTTCTCATTGAATGAATCCCCCCGAAAGACTTAATATCCAGAAGAGAGGATGAGAAATGAAGAAGAAACTCCATTATTGATACAAGTCTCCAGCAGTGAAAGAAATGAATCCTAATGGTGTCCTAAGCCGGGCTTTGCGGAGATTAATCCGATTTGAGGAACGAACATTTTATTATAGGGCACAGAGTTCTGGACTTGATTTGGACTGAGTCAGAAGCCGAGGGGGGTGAGGGAAAAAATCACAAAAGGCATTGTGGGAAAGGGAAACATGGGTATACGGGCTGTTGCTTGCACGACCCTGGCACCTCATCGCTGTGGTGCCCTTTTCCAGCAGACAAGTTCATTATTTTTCTGACATGGCCTCTGTGAATGATTTGAAATAGATAAGTCAGACAACAATAGCTGCAGAAATTGGACATAAAACAGCTGTCTGTGAACAACACGCAACATTATCAGCTAAGGGGGCCGAGCTGCAGGAAGTCCCTCCCAGTCCCTGTGCTGCACCTGCTCTCAGACTGTTTCCCACTGCTTAGAGGGACTAATAGGGACACGCTGGGGATACAGCTGTTGTCACTCTAGCATAGTGAAATAAACAAACACACATCCGCAGTGAGCTCTGAGTGAATCAGTCAGATTTAAAAGCCATTTTCTCCCCATGTTATCTTTGTCTTTTCACGCAGCCTACTGCATGCCAAACCATACATCTCCAGGAGAAGCTCCACAGGGATGAGTAGGTTTGCGAAGTGTTAAATGAGGAGGAGAAATAGTCTCTGTTCTTATTCCTATGAATCACCCTAAAGTCAGCTGCCAACAAACAATCTGGGGAATATGCAGGGAGGATTTATCATGCTTCAGCCTCTGAAAGGGCAGAAAAAAAACATAAAAATCAGTGGTCTAATTTGTCTCCCCAAGGTGGTGTCACTCAATCATACGGAGGGCTTTTCTTCCAACGGGTGAATAATGTTGGCCATGTTTCTCACTTTCACAGGTGAGAGATGCAATCCATTCTTTGTCTGGGGAGTGACAGCCACCTCTATTTATACTTTTAACACCAACACTGCTTCATCAGCGCCATGACAGACATCTATTTTAAGGCTGACTTTTCTAGAATCCAATGCTTATGATGTGCTCATACTTTGCTCTGGAAAAATATTCAAATATCAGAAAGACAAGGTGACTTCAGATTTGGAGGGACACAATAACTACTGGGACACTTAATGGTTCCATATTATGCTAAATACTCCCTATAATCTTCAATGTGTGTTCATGGCCTGTAAAAATGCCTCCATCAGGAGAAAAAATCCTTCTCTTCTGTCTGCTGTTTTCTGCACCTTTCAGAATATGTTCAAACAGGTAAAGCTAATTAGATACATCTCTGATTAAAAACTAATCACATAAACATTTGCAAAGAACACCTGCTAACTCCAGATAAAGGTAAAGTGTTACATTGGCCAGACTTAGACTCAGTGGGATGAATGTGACAGTGAAATTGAGAAATGTTTTTCATGTCATGGATATCATTACATGGTACTGACAGAACTTAACAGTGACTTTGTGTTTTTACTTTTTTTCACATGAAGATGTCTTTGAAAATTCCACGTGTGTACAAAATTAAAAAAAAAAAATCCTATGGTTAGACATAACATAAAACAGCCTGTTCTGTGCTGCTGAAAGAGAAGTGTTTATAGACATATTAAAATCCAATATCTGAGAGCATTTTTAGGCAAGAAACTTTGTGTGGGATATCTGAAACCAGTGTAAACAGGTTGAAAGGAGGGAAATATAGACAAACTTATCAAAGTAACATCTCAACTAGGTGTGATGATCTATTTTTTTTACAATTGAACATTTACGAAAAAGAGGAATATATGAAAGGTACTAGCATAATTTTCAGCATAGTTTTGGCTTGCTAGCTGAATCTATGACAGCTATTAAAAAAAAGTTGCAAAGAGATTTGAAAAGCCTAGTTGTTATATATGTAACCCATACAGATGAGGTACACAAGGACAATCCAAACAAACACAGAGTGTAACGATCTTTCCACAAAAAAAAGAAAAAATAGGATTTAGTTTGATATTGTCACCATTTAAGTCTTTCACTATTAATAGCTTCCCTTTAAGAATGAGTGTCAGTCCTTTATTCACAGCAATACTTTGAGTTTTTATCAAGTACTGTCATGCGATTGAAACATGTAATAATCAGCCCTGGTCTTTCCTATATTTGTACTTCAGATGAAGGGTTTTCTAACCTCTTTAATCTCTCACAATTTTCCCAAATTTTCTTGAAGAACCTAATGTTGTCTAATGTTTGCATTATGCCTTCTTCAATCTAGTAAATATTATCAGAAAATGGTGATGGATTTTTTTCTTCTGACTCCAGTTAAAACCGTTAATAGAGAACAAAAATTCAAAACGTGTCCCAATATATCTGAACTCACACTAGACAGACAGATAGGTAAAAAGAGAGACTGACAGACAGATAGATATAGAGATATAGATATATAGACAAAAAGACAGATAGATAGATAGATAGATAGATAGATAGATAGATTCACACTCTCTTGGATCGCACAACTATCTGTTCTCAAATGAATAATCTGTTGCTCCATACTATACAAGTAAATTATCCCATAGTACATACACTCAAAGTTCAGGTATTTCAGCCAAAAACTACAACAAGGGCATCCTCTCCAGCTGAGTGGAGGTAGCGCAAAGGAGGGCTGATTTTAATTTCAGCACCACGTTAAGGACAGCTCCCACCATGGCTTCCACTGAGACCGTGAACAAGCAGCCTTCTGTGTGCGCCATGCCAAGAAAAAAAAAAGAGATAACCGCACCAATGTGTGATGACTTATGCTCCATCCACAGATGCCATCCTTGAATTTTATATCCCACGACTAAATTATTCATATATAGCATGTATTCGCCCCCAAAGGTCGTCATAGTGGTGCTAAAAATGGCAGGTTTAAAGTAGGTTGCAGGTATTGAAAGGTGGATGGATTGAGTGTGTGTGGCATGGAGAATGACACTCACTGCAAAGCACTTTGTTTGACAAATCATCTACTCAGGTCTGCTGTATTAAGGCACACTTGTTATTTTCTTGAGTTAATGACATCTAAGCCTGCTGCCACGCACCCAACTCAAGGGCGCGCGCTGAGACGCAGGCAAACCGACGCGTGCGCGCATATCTTCTCCTCATACTCCAAATCAGCGCGTGATTAGAGATCTTTCTGTTAAAGGCCGCAGTGTGAGTGACGATACAGCCTGGGGATTCATCTGGCCTGATTCTGGATGGTAAAACTGAACTGAAATTAAAAGAGAATCAACAAGATTTGGGCGCTTAACTGTAAGAATGGACAGATACGGGTTACATTATGGAACCATGCAGTCTGATTACCAAACGAGAATATTATTTGACAACACAGACACAAACTTACTTGATCACACAAACGTCCAAGTCTTCAGGTTTGTTGTTTCAGACGTCAGGTCCCTGCTCCGCTCTTTCTACAAAACTGCATCCAAAACACATCAGCAATTCTCAGGCGATTTCGCAGAATCCGTGGAGACACTCTCTTGTCAGATTCATTATTTTCGTTCCATCTCTCAAAACGACGCGGTATGTAATCCACACATCAGTCCGCATGAAATGCACTTAACTCTCACGGTGGTTGTAACGGAGCCCATCCGACATTTCCTCCCTTTTTCTCAGGAAACACAGGCGCCCACAAGTGCGATCGTTGACATTACTCTCATGATGCAAAGAGAAGCCCATAGGGGTCCCAGATTTTCTGGAAGTGATGAGTAAGGTCACGATGAAAAAAAAAAAAAAAAAATCAAAGTGGGTTTTCTCTGTAATATGAGCGAAATGTGAAGAAATAGCTTGCCCTCAAAGGCAAGAAGAACCTCCAGTGGTCAATTTCCAGGTGGACCCATGCTGAAAAGCCCGTCAATGGACCGCAGGCTGAATCAGACCATCATCCACACAGAGCAGCAGAGATGGGGCTATTTTAGAGTCCCGTTTGCTTTCCTTTACAATTTGAACTTTTCTTGAAGTCCCTTCTCTTAGTCACCAACGCTGCTGAATCTGATTAGATTTCACCTCACAACTCAGTGCGGATTCCAGACGCTTATTTTGATTTCCCTCCTCCTTAAACAGATGAAAAAAGTCCATTAATTAGGCGATGTCACTGATATCCATTGCATTGGTGGATTTTGGAAGTTGCAATAATGACTAAAAATCCCCCTCCTCTCACTAGGTTCTCCATTTCAGGATGAAAATGACCTAGAGAAGAATCAAATATAAAATCCAGCAGATGTCCTCGTGGAACCTTTGAAACGCTATTAGGAAATGAGGCAGCGATCTCAAATGAAAGAAAAAGTCTTCATTAAGCTTTACTCTCACATGTTTTCCGCGCCGATTCGCCTTTCAGACTGTCTGGACGGGAGTTATAGTTCACCAAAGGCAGTCATCACTTCTGCGCCCTTGCTCCAACCACGTACGCATTTCGCCGACTCAAGCCTCGCGTAACCATCGATGAGACACACACATGGGGGGTAAAAATGTGTTTGAAAGGTTATTATCCACAGATTTCTGATCGACCGAGCTCTGTCACTTCCTCCTCTGTCGATGGCAGGCTGTGTTATTAAGCTGCTTGAGCTCACGGATGATTTCGTTCCAATGCGCGCCGACAGGCTGTGCCCACCGGTGCGCTTTACAGGACCTCATTTACGTACATCCCCCTACAAAAAACCGCCAGTTTTAGATGGCCACTGGATTGATCAGTGCACGAGGGGGTCTTCATTTAGGTTACCTCCCACTGACAAGCCTCTCTCTCCTTCAAGTCAGGCTCCTGAAGCCACTCAGAGCTGGTGGATCGGAGAGGCAGCCGCAGGATTGGAGCCGTGAGGGCAGGAAATATTGTTTCCTCTCTCTTGCTTTAGACTCTCCATGGGAACTTCTGTGGCCGCCAACGTATCCACTGCAGGGATCTCATCGATAAGAGAAGCTCTTAATAATCAATAATCAGCATCAGCATCAGTCCTTCCCTTTTATGGGTCAAGTAAAGAATAACACAAATGGTTATTCATAAGCGCGCATGAATAAGTATCCGTGTGCGCAAGAGGTGAAAAAAATCAGAATTATAGACAGCAAGAGACAGATTCCCCCCTTGTGTCTTTTGCAAATGAGACACCACTGCCACCTACCGGCTTCCGTCGCCCTCTTGTTGCATGATAAGTGGCCTCAGGCTGCATTGTCGCAGAGGAGTGCTTTCCCATGAGAGACTAAGTTGTGTTTATATAAGGTTATACATACACCATATCTATTTCTGTTCAAAACTGCTGCAGGGTGAACAGCATGAGGCACATAGGCCTACATAATTGTTTCATGGTGAGGGGTACAGTCAGCTCACAGTCACAAAAACAAAATGAACACAGGAACATGATAGGAGACATACTTTAACATTCTTGTAGGTTATTCACTAAAACAGAATCAGTGTTGTATTTTTCTTTGCACTATTTACACAGATGTGAAGACATTGTGTTTCAATGTGAGTAGTGTAAAGGTTATTTACAATAAAGTGGATCAATAACATTTACTTTTTTTGTTAATCTACAATTTATAATGCTGATTAGCTGTAAAAATAAATTATTTTATCGCAGTATACATTAAAGGAATAGTTTGGGTTTTTTAAGTGGGGTTGTGTGAGGTACATGGCATGAGCCTGAATGTGTGCCACAGTGTCACAGCTCAGTTGTCTCTCTGTTCAGAAAAACTCGGACAGACACTAATGCTATGTTGGTGTGCATGTTGCCAGAATTTCCACTTAATTAAAAGAATGGTGGGAGAAAAGAAACCATAAAAACAGAGTGGGGTCATCACACACTGCAAAAAGTTGGTTTATATCCACCTAATTCTTTTTACCACACTGCGCACTTTGATTAGGCACTATTTTGAGCCATGCCAAGGCCTACAGAGTAGAGTATCATAATTGTACAAATCTTTATTATTATTTCATGGTAGTATCACATCCAGGTTTCTGAAATTACAGTGAAGTGCAGTAGAACCACAGTATTATGCTATAAAATAAGCACTTATTGCAAATTCTGATCTGACAAAACTGCTACTGAAGCTGTTAGCATCTATGCTAATCTCTGTATTAGCATTCACTTCCTGCTGTTGCCTTGCTCGTTGCTCCATCCTCTGTATGCTCCAAAGGACGCTGATTGGGCCGTCCCGCTTTGTAACGCTCACAACCATTGTAGATTGGAGCTTGGCAAGATGGACCTGCCTGAGTAGACATTGAATCAGGCTGATCCATCTGCATTGCAAGGTTAGACAGTCATAGTTGAGGAGAAGATATTTTGCAGCCTTTTGAGGGACTTCTGAAGTACAAACATGTAGCTATCTTCTGAGATATTTTCAACCAAAAGAGAAGGAGCACTGTCAAATCTGCAAGGATGTTGACAATACTTACACATGTCACAGTGGAATTCAAAGTTTATTCTGTAATTAATTAAGATGTTTTTTTCTAAATTAGTACTTTTTGGATTAGTAAGGAAACTACAAAATGTCTGAGAAGAGAAGATTAAAAACATAAGTTCTAAATTGTTTTTGTTTGATTTGTATTGACAAACACAGTAGCACACATGAGCACACACTACATAAAGCACTTTCTTTACACCACAGGTTACACAAACCCATGCACGCCCATTCACGCTCACATTCACTCACTAATGGTTGAAGTTCTCTTATAATTTACCCACCACTGATTCAGCTGTGGGAGCAACTTAAGTTCCAGACAAACCCCCAATTTCCACAGTCTACCTGCATAGACTCCTGTCCAAGCTGCAGCTTTGGTGTGACCAGCAGTGTATTAAAGCACTGTGCAGTGAAACATGGCTCTGAGCAGCTGAGAATCAAGATCATAAGACCACCAGAAAGCAAAAATTTTATGGGTTAATTATGAGATCAAAAGAAAAACAGGAAGAACAACATGTAAAGTTAAAAACAGACTTGTCATGTATTCCAGTGAAACAGCGCAGAGCCACTCTGCTGGTACACACAACAAAAAGATTAGGGGGGGGCGTATGTGGAAACAAAGTGATTGAAAGGACTCGGGGGAATTTGTTGGGTAGAGCTAGGGACGTACGGAACTCTTTGCAGGTGGGAAAAAGCCAACATCACAGTGTTTGGACAAGTGTGTTGAAGTGTTGAGGAGCAAAGGAAACCTCCCCCTTGCTTTTCCCCCTTTTCTGAATGTTGCTTACCTATATGTGCAATTTAGGGATCTGCCTGTGATATGTTTAGCCAAAACATAATCGCGCAAATAAGTTGAGAGCATACAAATAAATCCAATGATTCAGAAAAAGCAAATAAACCTGAAAAAAAATCATAACAAACAAATGACAAAAAAATGAAAGCAATTTTTCTGATACCTTCTTGATCACACAAATAAGTTGGCTTCTTTTAACAAAGAGGTGGAATTGGCAAGGAGTAACATATAATGGCGTATAATGTCTTGCGGCCCCTTAAAGTCTCAAGCCCCAGAATGATCTACTGTTGCCTCACAGTAAACCTTCTGTGGTTGCAACTTTTTAAAAAAAGATGAATTTGTTGATAGCCGAGTGCTAACATGCTCCATCTGGGAATACTAAGAATGAATTCGCTGGACATGTCACAGTAGATGCTAGAAAACATTTGAATGCCAGAGCAGGGATGTGTCCGTCGAGCTGTCAACATCCCATCTCATTTCCCTCAGCGCTGAAAGCTTTGCATCATTCATCCATCTTCATAACTGTCCACCTGCCTGTCTGTGAGTCTGCCATAAGGAAGTAAAGAGCACCACCCCTCCTGCCATCCAGTCTCAGGAGACATTATCAAAAAATTTCACTCCAGGCTTCTTGCCACACATTTTCAACCCCAGAATAAAACAATTAAAAGTACTTTGCTCCTCTAGATCATCCAGCAGCGTTTCAATCCATAGCTTTTTCATGCAATTGACATGAACCAGCCAGGGTCACGCCTGAGTGCTCACTCCTCTAATTGCTGTCATGTAGCTGTATGACGGCTTTGCCTAATGGTTGTGATTTAAAGCTTTTACTCCGACGACTGCTGAGAGTTTGTGGTTCTCTGATGAGGCAACGTCTTATTTACTGCGTGGGAACCATCAGTGGAGCTCCTTTATCTTGATTTATGGAGCTTATAAGACTGTCAAGTCTTTGCTGGCTGATGTCCTTGCTCCCTTAAAATGATGCTTTTGGGTATGCATATTTTGTAGCAAAGTTTTCCCTAAACTTTGATTGTTGGTTGTTATCATGAAGAGTCTGGTTGTACTCCTAGAGTCAACATTAAAATATCATATTTTTAAATTCATGAACTATTTATTTAATACAATTTTAAGAAAAAAAGAAAAGAAAAACCTAGCATTTCCTTAAGCAATCTACTTGTATTTCACAATATGAACTGAATTTTATTTTTTCTTTTTAGAATTACATTTTTTAAAGTCAAGCGAGTTTTAACCCTGGCAGCTCAATTTATTATTTCCAGCGCTCGAAAAAATGAACAGTATTTAAAAAAGGAAAAATCTTTACTTTTTTTTCTTTTATTTGAAATTTCTTATCCTTTAAGTAGCATTTGAACACATCAAAATTACATTTTATCTATGGATATAATGGACATTTATCTGAGCTGACTTTAAATATATTGTGGGGTAACAATATGAAGTTTCAGTCATGGTTCAGTAATGGTCACTCTGCAGAATTAATACTTTTAACTTGTAAATTTGCAAAGGCTCCCATATGGCTTTGAAAAATGTCAGCCTTTAGCAGCCCATACAAAAATTACACAACCCATTAAAATGTTAAACAGAACAACATGTAGACATAGTCAAACAACGTACTTGAGTTCAAACCAAATACTGGATGGGGAAGAAATGTGATCTGAGTGGCTTTGAAGGTGGTTCGATTATTGATGCTAGACTTTGAACCTTGATGCAAATGAGAGCAGTAGAAAACCCCACCTGGTGTGACTCCCGTCAGCTAAGAACAGGACACAGGTTTCAATGGCTAACCAAAAGTTGACAGGAGACGATTGGAAAAATGTTTCCTTGTTTAATGAGTCTCCATTTCTGCTGCAATTTTTCATTCACAGTGTCAGAATTTGAGGAAACAACATGAAAGCATGGACCCAATCTATGCATATGTTTTGGCACTTTGGATATCTTAGTACCAAACAGTATTGTTTAAATGCCACAGCCTGCCTGAGTATTGTTGCTGACCACGTCCATCTCTGTTCGAACACTGTATACTCATCTTCTGATGGTTACTTCCAGCAGACCAACGTGTGGTCACAGAGTGCAAATCCTCTCAAACTAGTTGAGCTCTCTGAAATCAACTGGCAGCCACAGTCACCAGATCTCAACACAGTGAAGAACCTTTGGAATGTGGAGAAACATGAGATTGGCATCGTGAATATGCAGCCAGCAAATCTGAAGTAACTGCATAATGTTATCATGTCAAAATTGACCAAATCTCTGAAGAATGCTTCCAACACCTTTTTGAATCATGTAGATTAAAGTAGCTCTGAAGGCAAATGGGGCTCAAACCTGGTACTGGCAAGTTTATCCTAATAAGCTGGTAGGTGAATATATGTTTGGTCATTTTAAGCATTATAGAGCAATTGATTGACATGTTTTTTTTTGTGTGTGTGTGTGTGTAAAACACATTAGTCTTAACAACCTTGCATAAGATATGAAATTCTGTCTTAGTAAAGCAAACAGGGCTCACACTCAAACTGGCCATGATGACAAAGATCCCCCCCCCCCGTCCTTGGAGAAGCATGTTTTGCTGCCATTGTAAACAATGTGACCTTGTTCCTGAAAGGGCAGGACACATACAAGACTCTCGGGGCCAGTTTTTCCAGGAGGGGCAGGGACGAGTGAAAAACCTCACTTAAGAGAAATGCTTCAGTATAGATTATTGGTTATGCTCTCAGCATCCTCTTAAAAAAAGGACGATTGCTTCGAGTTAATAATGAGAGTCATAGATGGAGCAGTGGTGGTGTAGGCTTTAACTTGATTATTTTCTTTCCATACCATGATCTTAAAACCACCCTGCAAAAAACTGGAGAAAAAAAGCAGTGGATTGTCATTGGGAGATGGTTTAATGCTCTTAGATCTCTTTTTCTTCCAGAGAGAATGATTCAGGGCCTGAATAAAACATGTATGCATGCAATTAGATAATGCAATAAACATGTTGGGTTAACCATGTAGGTCTCATACAGTCATCAAAAGGAATATATGTACACATGGCGTACTGTAGGTTTATCCTAGCATACAAACATGAGCTAAGCTTGGTGTAAAGCTGGTTTGAATAAACAACCTCTGGTGCACACGCTGATTGTCAAATCAATATACAGAGAATACTTCAAACTGTGTATCCAAACTGTCAGACTTTTGTTGGAGGGTTTCAGTTTTATTTTTATAAAACCACATGCTAAAATACTCCTCCTTCTTTCAGTCTTCCTCCAAAAATAGTTATCAGCTCAGAGACTGTGTGAAAAGGAAGCATGGTGGCACCTAAAGCTGCTCCTTTTAAAAGGAGGCTTTGAATACATTAATAATGTGGGTTTTTTATTTTGAGATCAGGCATTTATTATTCATGATGTTGTTTTGGAGGAGTATGAGACATCACTCCTGATATCCTGAAAGGCTCAGAGGCAACAAAATAATGTAGTCAGGTGTGTACAGAGAGGCGAGACAGTGAAGTGTGAGCCTTTGGGCTTGCTAATGTTTCACAAGATGCTCCTTTCTATTCTGCTTCATTGGTCTGAGTGGAATCTGTTGTTCTCTGTCTAATGTTTGGTTTCATTTGGACTCTCCCTAATTACCTACCAAAACTGCCAAAATAGATTTATTTTAAAATCAGCCAGAGAAATTTCCAAAATAAATTGGTGATATTTGTTTGGAAGCAATCAGATTTACAGCCTTGATAGTTGGGTGCATCGATGTGTCTGCAGTACTTTTCAGTCTCCTCTTTGATCCACACTAATCTCTTACTGTACTTATTATGCATAGCTTCCACCGGTCCAAAGGGCTTGTAAATGAAGAGGGAATTCATAGCATGCATTCTGCACTACTCCTGGCTCAGATCCTCCTGCATCAACTTATTAACTTGGGTAAACTGAAATAATTCAAAGCATGCTCACCCTTGTAAAGCTACCAAAGCCAGCTCTACTGCATCACATTACTGTGCGAGGGGATGCATGATTGGCAAAGTCAGTGGATGCTGGCTGAGGCTCAAAGCAGCTTTATCATGGTAAGAGAAAAAGCTTGCTTTCTCAGAAGGGGGATCCATAACTTCTCATATCATAAGCAAAATTACCAATCATTGTGTCCTTTAACATTCTATGTTCCAATATAAATGAATGACATACAATGTGGTTTTCTTTCCAGCTGAATGCCCAATGCCTGGTAATGCCCAATTAAGCAAACATCTAATGAGGAGTCTGCATCAGCAAGTAAAGCTTTGTTATCTAACAAAATATCTTTTGCTTTTGTTGACTGAATAGATCTCTTTGCACCTTATGTAACATGTCAGTCCTGCCTTTGCTCGATGTCAAAAGAGATAATGTAAGTTATTTAGCCAATGTCTATGCCCAACAAATACTGTCTCCATGGTAAACTGTGATCAGCATATCCAACCATTTATCTCCTGTTGCACGGTGGAGTATATTAACAAAGCTTTTAATGTCAGTTTTAGATTCCTGCTAATCATTTGTATTCCACAGCAAAGCGTAATTTGCACAAGAGGCACTCAGTGGGCTAATGCTAATGCTACGAAAAACACAAAAAGATTCGCACAGCAAAAGAAGCTCCCTTGAACAATTTAATTTGAAGATCAGTGATGCTTTATCACAATCTAATTAGGTACCAAAAAATGGAAGATAAAACATGTACTTATGATCAGCATATCTATCTAAATCTAAAACCTTTTCTTTTTTTTTTTGTTTTTATCCAGCACCCAACCAGGGAAGGGTGTGTCTACTTCATCTTTCTCTAATGCTTATGCTAGCCACCATAGCACTCTTATATGGCAACTTAAAACCAAACACACAGTAACAAGCAGAAAACTTGATGAAAGCAGTGGGCTATTAGAGAGGACACCAAGGGGGCTTTTGTAGGCTAGGCTCCACCATCAACACCTTCACTCATTACTCTGTTTTTTTTTTTTTTTTTTCAGCATCATCAGGGTGACTCGGCTTTAAAAGAGTCATTTACATTTGCAGAAGAATTTTCTTACAGCATCTGGCTCCAAAATACACCACAAACGAAACCAAGGGTTAAATTGCTCTGTGGTATATTGCCAACAGCAGTACTTTGCTGCCCACTTAAGCTAATGAAGTCATCATGATCGCATGTCTGCTGAAGGTTTGGAAGACATGAATGTTGACTCAGAGACTAAAATGATCTCCCCTTGACTTCCAAAGCAACGCCTCGGGAGTCCAACAGTGGCAGTTGCTACACTAACTCTCAAGTGGATTCATATGGGATAACAGACTTTTATTGTGGTTGATTGGCTGAAAGAGGTGGAGTACCCACACAAGGAGGATGCCAAAATGCAAGACACTGGAGACAGAAAATATATCAGGTCAGCATTACGGGCCAGTTATGTTGCCTCCTAATTTGTACAGCAAGCAACAGAAAGTAGGCTAATGAACAAATGCAAGCTGATTGCAACATGGACTGCATTACCATGCAATAAATTATCCACACACACACGTGATAAAAAAAAAAACTCATATGATGCCATACTTTTTTTCTGACAAGTGATTATTGATTGGCCCTGTAGCTTACACTTTTACTTAAAAATAGCTATCAGTAGTATGGAGGCCACTTATATTGTCTGTAAATTGCCAAAAAAAAAATGTTTGAAAGAAATGCGAGTTACTTGTGCCATAATGAAAGGATAAGCAATCAGCAAAGAGACCCCTGACCTTGCTAGTATTGAAACATTTCTGGGGAGTTACCTAATTCACAGCATGGTATTTCGTTGCCACAGCATTACCACTTTCAACTGACCGCGGCTACGTGGTAGTGGCAATGCTGATGTTATCTACTCCACCACGTGGCCTCTTGCCGGCCCTCCAAGTCCACTACATAGACTGATGAGCAGCAAGAGCCAGATCATCACTGGGGCAAAGTAAGACGTTGCTACAATGTCTCTGTTCATTCAAAAGATTATGTGAGTGAAAGGGCACATTTTACTAATTAATGATAAATGGTTTTTAAGCTGTTTGAGATTTGGTCATAAATCTGTCACAGTGTACAGTCCAATAGTAGCATAGAGTCTGACCAAAGTGTTTCAATTTTTGTGCAGTTGTCAAATATTAACCTTTTCATTTTTTAAATTATATTATATTTTTATAGGATATTGAATTTTTGTCGCTATGTACAGTCAATATATTAGCCATACATATCAACCATATACCAGCAGTAAGATCGGACAAATACACAACTGTACTGTAATGCTTCATCTTAACATCACTGCATGGGTACATTTAAAAATCAAGAGTTTCAGTTTTTCAAGAGTTAACTGTTGCATCTGTTCTGCACAAAAGTAGACTGTGAAAGCAACAAGTCAGTATTCATAATATGCAGACTTGTGCTTGACGAAAAATATCGGTATTGGTTTCTGTATCAGCGGCAATGAATTTAGAAATATTGGCATACTGATTGTCAAATATCTAATATTGTGCATCCCTAATTTTGACCTTTGCTGCCTGTTTGCATTGTGGGCATGGCTATATTTGTAAGTGAAGTTATTATTATTTGTTATTTTATTTTATTAACCTTTATTTAACCAGGTAATTTCCCATTGAGATCAGGATCTCATTTACAAGGGTGATCTGGCCAAGAGGTCAGCAGCACACATCATAATAAATACAAAAAAAAAAAAAAAAAGTTTAAGGCAAGAAATAACAAACAATAAATATGGTAAAGGATTCAACAAATTCACAGTTAAAGTGTGACAGTTTTAGGGAAAATAATAATTTAAAAACACAGGCATTGCTCATAGGATTCATAGGAAGTCATGAACAATTTATTTCTATCAATACATTTTAAAAAGAAAAAAAATCTGAAGAAAGCAAACACAAGGCCAAATAGTGCACCCAGGGAAAAAGTATTCACAGTTTTGGAAGGGCTTCAATTCTCTTTGAGAGAACATTTAAGGACAGATAGTGTGAGTAAATTAGAAATGTTGCTGTATATGCAAGCATTTGAAACTTTGCCAGTGTTTGTCCATATGGTTAAAGACAGCTCAAACAAATACAATCTGAAAACTCTCGGGGATTTGGACACACAAACAAGAGGTTTGGTAGCTGTAATGTGTGGGCATTAAGCAATTTTGTATTCCTTTCAGCCTGTGTGCAACTTCTTTGTGGGTCATGACTGAGTGCAAGCATCACAATTTTGTGATGCAAAGATGATGTAGGCAGTTGAAATGCACTGTGTAAAATTTGATGGAAAGGGAGCCAAACACAGACATGGTATTGGTGCCGCAGCACATGATGAAATTTGGTTTTGTACAATTAAAGTTCCATCCAAAATATTAAGCTGAGAGTTTGTGTCTCTGGTCATTATTCCTCCTCCTCAGCTCTTAATGTGAACTGCTTTGTTAGAAGGGCATGAAGCCTTTGCATCAAGTTTGAGAGTTGCAAGACTTCATACTTAAGGGAATTATTGGACATTCAATACAAGGTCAACAGAGGGCAGAAGATGTTGACTTTTTGATACTGCATGGGCAGAGTCTGCTTTGCTATGTACTGTTAACAAAGACAGTGTTGAGATATTATTATGCAGGGGCTTGAGCTACCCCGACCACTTTTATTCCTAGAGTTTAGCCTGAATTTATTGGTCATTAGCAGTTTCCTCAATCACTCACCGCACTTTTTATATCCCCCAATGAATTATTTTTAATGTCCTCGTGTCTAAATGTAGAGCTCTGCTGGGACATTCATATATTGTTTTATCTGCTGTTCATCCATCAATACACTGTAAATCTCCTTCCAAATTGTTTTCTAAATCGATTATAACTTAGAAGGTAGTCGATGCCTGAAACAGGGAAAATTTATGGATCAGTATCAGACTTGTATCGCAAGAAAGAAACAGAAATGTTCTAACTTTTGTGTTTTCTTTGTGTGAATGATGTGTAAAGTCAGGCATGACAGACTGTTTCCTCTGCAAGCAAGGAGGATTACACAATACCTGACAAACCTTGACAAACCAAATGCATGAAATTTCTACCCAGTATTTCATAAGGGAAAAGCATTGTAGTTTATGATTATCATAGTTCCTCCAATATAGACCGGCAGCCAATTATTGCAGGGCCTGTATTATGGCCAGAGTTGGGGTCCATGCTAATAAATAAGGGCATACCCCACTTGGACAGGGTACTGTCAAAGGTTTATGTTGCTACTGTCACAACAAAGATCATGAGACCCTGCCCACCACCCCCAATATGTCAGCCACAACTACAGACAGAATATGTCCTGCAGGAAACACTGTAATCTCTATAGGCACACACTGTAGGAGTTGATTTTTTGTATTCATTTTTGCATTGAAGTCCTAAGATGGATATGAGTTTTGAAAAAATAAGGGCATGTCTAATATAATTACTAGCCCCCGAGGAGCATTTTCATACATTTTCAGAAAGGTAACTAATGCCTAAAAAAAAAAAAAAAAAAAAAAAACATTGCCCCATATCTATTTCCTTTTTATCACTGTACATAACTGTTTGGGTCTTGCTCCTACCTGTTGGCAGATCAGCAAAGACTAGTGTGTGGGCAGAGTAAACAAAGCTGTGTAAGTGCATATGCCAATTTAGCAGAGTTAGCTTAAGAGATGATAGAAACAACTGGAAATCACTGTTATTGTGTCTCTGTTATTTTTGATTTTAAAGCAGCACAACATAGTTTTTCCACCTTAACATAATATTTCAAGAGTCATTGTGATGGTACATCACCTAACAACAGGTTGAATGACACCTCTGTCATAGTCTGAGGGAGTCTGTATCACCTTCACTGGCACTATGTAACTTAGATGTGGATGGTAGGATCCCTTACACACTAAAAAACTACACATTTTTACAGCTTTGACTGCTTTACGGCATACGTCACTTCCCCCTCCTTTCCGATTCCTTTAAAAGACGGAAGTCGAGGCGAACGCTAAATGTATGTGCAGACTAATCAGCGCTAAAGTCCTGTTGAAGGCAGCAATACGCCTTAGCTGCGTCTAGTCTGCCGGAAATTAAAAGAAGAAGAAAAGCTAAACGTAGAGTTGTTATGGCGGAAGCAGCGAAAAACCCGAAGAAAAGAAAAGTTTTTTAGGAGGAGACGACAAAAAGAAAGCGGAAGAGTAACAAGCTAAATGCCCAGACAGGGATAAACATTGGCCCGGCATTCACTCACTGGCGTGAGCTGAAAGACAAGGAGGGATATCCGACCGATGCTGGTTTGGCCCTGTTATTGTTGGACTTGTAAGTACATGTTGCTAACAACTCACAGCTGACACTTGAAAAGTGATTTATTTGAAAAGAAACATGATCAGACTGTACCTTATAGGTCCACATGGTTTATTTCTCTCACAGGACATCCTGTCGGCTCTCTTCTCCTCCCTCTGTATGTCAACAAATGCACGTTCGTGTGAGGTGCTCTGTTTTACGACCGTGCAGTTATACTCAACGTCCATAGAGGCCCCTAGAGAGTTGAAAGCCAGAATCTTACTTAATGCGGGTTTAAGACAAGGGATTAAGAACAACATCAACCTGAAATGTAGGTTAAACCTTGTTGAATTATTACAATGGCACAGCTGCAGTGCACTTTTGTTTCAGTGAAACACAGTTTTGAACACAGTCTTTAATCTTCATTTTCAGGTTGTGAGAATGAAAGGAACTGTAAAGGCAATCACATCTGACATTTTATCATCATGGTGGCTAAAGGATGATTGTGGTGTCCACGTTCAAAGGTAGAACTACTGTTGGGTGTGTGATGTAGTCACAACAAAACAAAGAAACAAGAAGCTGAGGGTTTTTAATTTTTTGTCATACAAATGCACTCTCAGTTTGAAATGCAGTCACAGAACAGATTACTTTTCTTGGTGTGTAACACAGCAACCTACAGTATTCATGTATGGACGACTTTCAAAGATGGCACTATCTGGCACTAGTTGTAGCTGTTTGTCAGGAGTCTAAAGACACTCTTCAGCTCCACCTCTTTCTCAGTTTTTAACACGGTGTTCACCATAGAACAGCTTCAAAAGACAACTTCATCAACCGCATGAGTGCATCACATAAACTTTGTTTAATATACGTCCATCCAACCGCTTATAGGTAAGGGCAAGTAAGAGTCAATTTACCAAACGAGTTTGATTATTAGCCTGTGGGACGAAGCTGAAGTGTCCAGAAAGAACCAACGCATGCACAGGGAGAAAGGCTCTGACCGACACAGGAATCGAACAAGCAACCTCCTTGCTGAGAGGCACGTGCATAACCTGCTGTGCCACTGGGCTGCCTTGTTCAGTAAACAGTCCATGAGAATAACAGCACATGTTTTTGTCATTGGATTTTGGAAATAAATAAACAAGTTTTATCTACCATTTAATGTGTTTTGCATATCCACCCTGCGTGGTTGTATGTACAAGACAAAAATATCAGGGCATCAGGACTCCTGCTCCTCCCCCTGTTTACGGTGTCAGTAGCTGCACCCCATTCCCCAACCACCTGCCAACAGACCTACAAGGGTGACATTATCTTATTATTTAATTTGTAGTTTAAGCACAGTGCCAAGCATGGACCGTAGACAGAATGCAGAGCCATTAAAACATGCTGCTGAGCAGAGCTGACAAGACCAGTCACCACAGTGCAGACTGGTTCACCACCAGAGTGGACTGAGCCTCTATAGGGAGGGGCCTGAAAGTGACAGGAGGTCCAACAGAGTGTCTTGGACAGATAGAGAGAATACAGCTGGTTCAGGGATACACAGTATGTGAAAACAAGAGGGTTTTTGGAAGATTAGAGAACATTAGAGATTATGAAATACTTGAAAGCTGCAGTCATCCAAATCAAAGGTGTGATAAATTTTTCCCAAAAGAACACTCAAGCACTGCTGCCCAAAAGGGGGGAAAAGGGGACAGCATCCTGGGGCCCAGAGTCATGTAGGGGCCACTAAACATTTGTAAAGACAATGTCCATCCTAAATTTACAATATGATTTCCTGTTATTTTGGACCTAAATACTCACCATTTACTATTAAAAACATGAACGCTACTTTCAGGCATGCATATGTTGATATTATTATTGTTTTGTTTCTGTTGTTTCTGGATTTATATATATATATTTTTAAACTTTTTCTTCCTTCATTTGATTGACAGGGCAGTGGATAAAGTTGAACATTTTTGGAAAAATAGCCAGTATGGCATAACACAAGCCCCCTTCAAACGTGGCCAACCATTTCCAAGGACTACAGCCTGTACATGGGGTGTCAAAATTAACCATGAGACCAGTGGCACTTTCTAAATATTGATATTAGGATATCACATCTGAGGAGGGCTCATTCACAAGTCCTTCCAGGATCCCAGCCATTTTGTGGGCGGGCCTGTACTCAAGTTAAGTGCAGACACTCATAAAATGCTCTTGGATAGAGTATTTCAGTTACTGGCATTGCTACTCTCCCTAAACATGAACATGCTGGTTAAACTACCATAGACTGTAAAATTATCAAGAATTTCTTCACTTCTGGCCAACTCTGAGCCATATCCCTGCAACAACCTCATCAAAAACAGTTCAGTCTGTATCTCCTCCCACTCATCGCTCAGAATCAGTATGCTGTACATCTTTTAACATCCCTTGTGTCCCTGATAGAATTGTCTAATAATGCACAACCATTAGAGGCTTACAAAGTTTGCTACTGAGAAAATCTTGACTGACAATCAGAGGATAAAGCTTTAAGCATGACATAAACCTTGTAATCCTGTATCATCACAGATATAGACTGGGTGTAACCTCACTTTCAGCTTGTTTATCTCCTTGGTTGTTCCATGCAAAACAAGCACTGCTCCAGACAATGGCATACCTATTCACATGCAGGGCTGGGAGCAGATTTGAAGCATCTGGATGTGACGGCCGATCCCCTTTCCCTCTAATCCTCGGTGTGCTTGTCTTTCTGCTCAGATGCATGGGGATGGAGTGGGCCATCCATTCACATCCTGCCTGCCATAGGGCAGATAAACAGAGAGAGAGAGAGAAACACTAAGTAAATGCCCACATAATCAACATGAAACATTAGAACGGGACTACACATTTTATCAGCTTTGTTTGCTGCCAATAATATGCCGCTTGGATTAAGTGGGATGGAGGTTGATTAGCTCTTGAATTAAGTGTCCATTTGGATTGGTATTGAAAATGCACAAAATGAAAGCAGTTAAATGCGTGGGCGCAGGAGAGACTGTGATGTGCTCTAGATAGAGAAACAGATTGTTTTCACTGACTTAACCAGGCATTGATTTATGCTCTCTGAAGGAAACCAAAGCATCAGTTGCTGTAGAGTTTGAACGTATATTATATCTAGATCTTTCCGACCCTTAAATTCCTCCTATTTAGCATTTATTAACAGTATAAAAGTACAATGGTACATGATCAAGCTGCAATATGGAGAGTTAAAAAAAACAAGGTTAACCCTTATAAAATCTGGTGTACAAAATATAACATATGACATACCAACAGGAGTAAAAATTAAATAACAAAAAAGGATATCTGATATAGTTTGTTGATTGTGGAGAGTTCATGCGTGTAAATGATGTCATTGAAGTCCAAATATGATGCCTAAAAAATATACTAAACACTAGATGTAATGTTGTGTTTGCATATCAATTTTTCACATTAAAACTTGTTAGATTCTTTATGTAAGGCTGACCTTAAATTCCAAACATAAAATAGAATTTTTACTTAAAATTCTTCACCTGTTAAGACCAAATGTTGATGATTTAGACCCTTTTTCCAAGCGATGCCACTGGGATGTCCTAGCTTTAGCTGAAGGCAAAACATGAACCTCCAACACAATCTACCAACTGCACAGGAGTCTAAATTTCTGTCATACATTACCAAAGATTTAAGGGATGGTTTGGGATTTTGAAGTGCAGTTTTATGAGGTACATAGCAATAGCCTGATATCAGCTTTGGATTTGTACAGAAATAGTCGACACCAAAGCAAGAGCAACATATTGCTGCACACGGGGCCATGAACTTCATTTGAAGAGTTTCAGGTGAAAACAAGGTACAAAACCATGCCAGATAATTGCATGCTATAAGTCATTAACAACAACTTATTTTTACTGACTTTACCAAGCTGCTTTGTTTTGGCACTACTTCGGTATGTGACACTGCCAAAAATGCACTCAGCATCCAGCCTCACTTTTGTTTTGCTTAGTACACTACTATCACTGCATTCAAAATGAAGATTAGCCTAAGTTACACATGTTTAAAGATGTTACTGCTGACCAAGCACAGTAAAGTTCCAAAAGTTATTCTAGCTCAGTTTACCTCTTCAACAAGAATGCACAGTGTGTTTTCATCAAGTAAACTTAGTATCAAAACCATGGCTTGTGTCTTCATACAATAAACAGTCAGTGTAAGCCAAATACTTTGAAAACAGACTTTTTTGGGGGATTATCTGTCTTTCCCTAGTTATTTGTGAAACTGTGAATCTGGTCTGTATCAGTATAAATGTTCTTTGCAGCAGAATAAGGTTCTGCAACGACAGCTACAGACTGCAGAGCAACATAGAAGAGCTGATCCGGAGACATCCTGAAGTGATTTTTTTTGAAGGCACACTCTTATGTCATGCATTCATGCACTTTATAATAATAATAATAATAATACATTTTATTTGTATTGCACTTTACATTTTCGCAATCTCAAAGTGCTACTGGGTAAGATAAAAACAAGTAAGAACAATTTATAGCACAAGATCGGCACTGGAAAACTATAGTGTCAATCAAACCACAAAACACATCAAAAATTGAAATTCCGTGGGCGAAGAACCGCTGAACAAACAACGCCAGCGTCCTCTCCAAAACCCTAGTCCCTCCACTTTAGCAGCATGAACTCATGGTTTACACAGCAGTATCAATAGGTAACATGGTTTCTCCATTCCTCCAGCTTCCATAGCAGTTTCCCTCTATTTTTCATTCAGACCTGTTAGCTTTCCATCTATGGCAGGTTTTGTATGCATTCCACTGCGTACAAGGATTCTCAAGTATCCAGAGAGCGGTCATATTTGTGGAAAATAAAAACCATATATGTGGTTTTGTAACGGTTGTTTCGTCTTGTTAAGCCTGCCGACTGGAACTGGCACCACTGGCGGAGGACTAGTTTGCTGTGCTAGCAGAGAGGTAAGATGTTGATATAATTAATTAGATATAGCATGGAATTGCCTTACGTAGTTTTTTGTAGATTGTTACTTCAAGCTCTTTAAATAATGTGGAGATGGTGGCCCCATGTGCAGCAATATGTTGCTCTAGCTTCAGTGTTGACTACTTCTGTGCGGGTGCAGACATGATCCCCCTCACTGTGGCTGATGTTAAGGCCAGTGCCGTATTTCTCATGCAATCCCAAACTATCCCTTTGATACAGATCAAAACAGTGCCCTGTCAGTCGATAATACCCAAAAATTGAAAACTATCAGTTTGATCTTTTAATCAAAATTGTCTAATATACGTTAATGGATGAATCTATTATTTCTGTGTGAAACCAATTTAAAGAATGCAGCAGGAGATTATAGACTTCTTCATTTGATCAAGGCCATTTTTGTAGGTTAAGCAGTGTTTGCGTGAGCTATGACACTGTGCATGTGATTGTTACTAAGTTTCAAGGACAATGGCCATCACAGAAAAGCTGTCAGAGGGTGCTGCTAGCATCTTGACTGAAGACTAATTTGCTCCCAGGTATTTTGCATATCTGCTCATAACACAAGGACTCATCAAGTTGATGCTGGACAGATGTAAAGAAACCACAGGTCATCACAGAAGAGGGTTAGGTGGTTAATAGTGAAACTGTACGTAGTCAACTTGATTTCTGAATGCCCATAATAGATTTTAATCTGTAAATGCCTGTAAATAGAGGCTAAAAGGAAGCAAAGTGATGGCTCAAAGCTGAAATCCAGTCTGTCTGCTCCCTTTCATTAGTGTTAATGTTTCTTCACTTTTCTTTTGTATTCTGCAATAGTTGAGAACAAAACTAAATCAACCTGCAGGCCAATTCAGGCTAATATGACTAAATAATTGTATTGCCTCCACCCAAGCCCTTCCTACTAAAAGATGTTTAACTGTTCACAGAAAAGAAAAGGTCCTACCAGCAAACTTGATTATAAAAGACTTATATCATCTCAGGAAGAACAGCTGAAACTACTGCTTTGTACCACCTGCTAGGATCTGCTGAAAGCTAAAGATAAATGAAACTTAAAAGGGGCATAAGGGTCCAGCCAGATTTGGCCGAAGTATTACCTTGATAGGTTTGGAGGTGGGGAAGGAGCGCCATGAGGTGGACTCTGATTACCTCCATTATCTTTCTCCCTGAGAGGTCATTTTACAGTCTGCTTAACTACAGACAATAAGAATCAATGAGAGGTAAATGATGACATCCATAAGAGCTGCTTGTGCTAATGTCTACTGGGCAAGCTAACACTATTTTAAAGAGATTAGTGAGATGAGCAATCAGATATGGAGCCAGATGTGACATGGCATGAAATAGTGCAACCATTAAATACTGCAGATGACTGGAGAGTAATTCTCCGCCATTCTGTGGTCACTCCATGATTACTTTTTAACCTTTTAACCCTTCAAATAAATCTGATAAATCAGATGGCACCCACTAAGTAATCCCTGTCAATCTGCATTTCCAGCACAGAGTTGGAAATTGGCACAACAGATGGCTGCGTTATAAAAACCTCATCACTTGAGTTTTGATAGTATTTTTCTCTATATCATCATGGTGCAAATTTGAGAATGGTTTTTGATGAAAGGATCGGCAGCTTTGTGTGAGAATGAAACCCAAAAGAGAAAATAAACACTAAAAGGCCCTATTACTCTAATTTTATTTCTTCTTTCCTTGTTAATGAAGGGAATCCCAGGAGGTCTTTGTACATAAGTTTTGATGATAGAAGATGAGTTTGTGTACAATGAGAACTGAAACATCTAATCCAATTGTTCCCTAATGATAATAATAAGAGTTCATTTTGAAACC
Organism: Cetoscarus ocellatus; assembly: GCA_037902135.1. NCBI lineage: Eukaryota > Metazoa > Chordata > Actinopteri > Labriformes > Labridae > Cetoscarus > Cetoscarus ocellatus. The sequence goes on from JBAMNC010000262.1 coordinate 1,353,234, forward strand.
AAACTCAAAGCATTTTGTTTTTTCTAGGCAGTGTAGTTAGAGGTTGTGGCCGTCTTCCACTCAAATAATCATCTGTAGGGCTTGTTAGAGCTGCCTAGAGGAGTGATATTTTTATGTGTTCACCCTGGACTGTATCTGTTCAGGCTGGGTGAGAGGCAAAAATAAAGTAGAAGGTAAAAAAATAAAGTACACCTGAGTGGTAAATCACTGTATAGGAAGATGTGGGACTATGCCAAAAATGGGACCTTTAAGCAGATTTCTCCCACTGTTCCAAGTAATACGAGTATTCTTGCAAATAAATGTCTTCCAAAAACATGTATGTAAATAACTATAACTTTAATAGCTAAGAAAACATATATTTAGCAAATAAATCAATATTACAGAGCTAATGGAATACAAAATAAATGAAATTTGGTAGAATAATACTTTTTTTTTCCCCACTGAGAGGAGGAAAGCAAATATTTACCTGATTGACAGGTTGTTCTATCATGAAAAACATGCTTTAGGTTGAAAGTTCTGTTTAATTACTTTACTCCTGGCATTAAATGAAAGTAGGCAATTAGGGCAAGAAGAGTATAAAGAAAATTTGGATTATACAAGGGTTAAACCATTCATTAATCATCATTATTCATTAATCATCACTAATCATTCTGATTGTGATGCTTCACACTGCTATCATGCTCTTGCTAAGAGTCAGAAAATTGAATGTTTTTTAAAAGTCTCTATTCCCAGCTGTAAGTATATTGAGATTCTGACAGCTATTTCTATCCTTTTGTTTCCCATTTGAAAAGAGAGTACAAGGACAATGGCTCCTGAAAATCTAGAGAGATTTTGAACTCTTTTTTTTTTTTTTTTTTAAGTAATAAAGTTTGATGAGTCATAAGCTGCATTTATATTGAAGCAGTGTTAGCATTCAGCAACTCTCTGGTTATCCATGTCATTTAGCCTGTCATTAAAACACATAACATGGGCTCTAACATGTTAATTGTGTCGCTATTGTCTGAATATTGAACACAATTAGGATATGTCCTCATAATCAGCGCTATCCTCTCTGTCACCCTGCTCATTACACTGTGTAAAGCTCCAGATACTTTTTTTTTTTTAATTTTAGACTTTTTTAATGGAATAATGATATACAAAACTCTTCAGTTGAGCTGCAGATAATATAGTACATTCCTTGAAATCACATAAACTATAATCTGAGTACTTTAACCGATTACTTTGTAATATGTAGTGATGGACAAAATACACAACTGAATTAGTTGAGTCAAAGTGCAAGGACTCCCAACCAAACATTGCTCCAACACAAGTAAAATTCACCCGGTCATATAGTGCCATACCTGTACTTGTGAGTAAGTGGTGGGCCTTTGCTTTAAAAAAAAAAAAATAATAATCAAGATACTTTTTCAACAAAATGTCTGAGCACTACTTAACAACAGATGTGATCAAGAATAAAGCACATTTTAGGGAAACAGAGAAATATATCAAAGTGTAAAAAATAGAACTACACATCCCATAATTCCATTATTCTTTATTAAAGACCAGGCAGCATTACTTACACATCCTTTTCAAGCAAAAACAGATTAGAATTCATTTAAAACATAATTAAATAATTACTTACAAACAAACAAACAAAAAATGATTTTTTTGAGGGAACAGCAAAGAGACAGAATTTACAGGGGTAGTTAATATTTCCATGTTGCTACTGGGCTTCATTAACCATCCTGTCCAAGTAATAAAATGAGTAGCCCATTGTGCATAGTATCCCGCGACTGGATACAATAACGTACCACAAAACTGCCTGGTAAATGTTTCTTATAATAATAATAAACATTAAAAATTATACCTTTCTTGTGTAGTAAATAAACAAAGGTCTACAAAGTGCTTTGACAATCAAACAGGATCATACAGAAGACAAAGAACAAGAGCTCAAGCACAAAAAGAACTACTGTAACTCACAAAGAGCACAATTTAAATCAAAGAACCATTACAAACATACATAAACTGCATAAAAATCCAAAGCACCCAGGAACCTAAGAAGAAAGAGCATAAGCTCTTCTGGTGTCCCTCAGACCAACTCAGACTGCATGGGAGGGAAAAAATTCAGGGAAGGTGTGGAAACCTAAGACCCAACAAAAAGTAGCACAACAATTCAGTCCCAGGCAACTAACATGGGTACATCAAAATTCTTACCAGTATTATTCTAGATGAAAAAAAAAACCCAAAAATAATTATTCATGTAACCTCTATCTTTTACATAGCAGCTTCTGTACATGTGCCTTTGATTATGATGTACAATGGTCTGGGACATTATTAATACATTTGTTTTAGTAACATTTTTATTTTTTATGATGCTTTAGCTTGAAGAAAATAAATTCCTGTCTGACTTTATTTTGGTCTCTGGGGAAACTGAACATATTTTCCCCCGGTGTTCTAAAATCACTAAGTGGTGCCATTTGATGGAAAATGTTAAAACTACAAATCTGAAGCCCTGCATGCAATCGAAAGCATGTAAGACTTTACAGGTTTCGTGTGTCACTCTTTTTACATCAGGAGGTAGTTCAGTATTTTTGAAGTGAGGCTTTAATTGTGTTTGAGTCAGTGTTAAAAAAAAAATAAATAAATGAAAAATAAGAGGAGCTGTTGATATGTTAAAGCTTTAAATATATTCTCTTCACCTGTGGAACGAGCTACCAGAGAACCTGAGATATACATCAGTCAACTCTTTTAAGCAGGTCAAAAAAATATTTAAAACGTCCTTTTCATTAATTCAACTTTTTTCTTATTTTAGACATACATTTTTACATTCTTACTTTCATTTTATTTTTTCATCTCTTGAGCCTTTATCCTCCTTACAATTCTCATTTTAGTCTGATTATTTTTTGCTAGTTTTCCATCTTTAAAAGTCTTCATATCAAAACACCTTCCCATCTATCTATTACTTATACCACTTAGCCCTTTTGGGTCATGGGGGTTGGAGCCTATCCTAACTGACATTGGGTGAGAGGCAGGGCATACCCTGGACCAGTTGCCAGCCAATCGGAGGGCCATATAGATAGACAGACAACCATTCACACACTTGCCCACACCTAATGCTGAGGTCAATGGTCGGTATGTCAGACTAAGCAACCACAGCGCAGTGACTTGCCTGACAAGCATGACTAAACAACTGAAGCCGACTGCATGTAACAACTGATGTGACGATGGTGGAAGGAGGGGGGCAACACAGAAAACCTCAAACAAACAGTATTTAGAGAACAGGACATTAATTTGTATCTACAGAGGTTGTTGAAATGATTTGTTAGTTTGCTGATAAATGTGAGCAGACACTCACCCTGTTTCATATGCTGTTTCTCCTGAACATCTCTCTTTTTACACCTGTTTTTCCAGGGATGCTGTTTTTCAGAGTTTTGCAAACGTTTCCTCTGTCTTGTAGCTCTCAATGTGGAAAGCTTGGTTTGTTTACATCTGTGATCTTTGCACATGCAGAGCTCCCTGTGCTCTTATTGGCCAATGTCTCTGATTTGTAGGAACAGATCATAGGAGGCAAGACAAAAATCAAACCTGTTAGACTTTCAGTCGCGGAGTTGTGAGGCGTCTCAGATTGGTCTGTTGTTGTGGGCCATTATGATACACTACTAGAGACGGAACAACTGTTTTTCGTAGCTGGCAGGTCCTGAACCCCTACAACTGTTGGGTCGGGCCATAATCATGCAAAAACCGTGAAGTCTGACCCCAGCATAAGAGTGATTTAAGGTCACGGACTAACAGAACAAGCATGATTTTTGGTCTATGGGATGAAGCTGGAGTGCCAGAAGAGAACTGGATGCACAAGGAGAACATGAAAACTCAGATAAATGTCCTAACATGCGGTACAAATGAGCAACCTACTTGCTGTGAGGCATGCACACTACTTGCTGCACCACTGTGCTGCCCCATTATGCCTTTGCCTTTTGAAGTTCTGTGAAGTACTTTGACTGACTGTATGTATGAAGGTGCTCTATAAACAATGTTGCTTTCCTTGTCTTAATATTTTGCAAACCAAAGACAAAAGTATTGAAGCATTGGACTCTATGAATGTTTTTTTGTTGTTGTTTTTCATATTGACACACACAAAAACTCCCACAGCCCAATAAATCATCCTCTCACATTATGATGAAAATGACTTGCTCTGATCTGCTGTTGTTATGTCATAAAAATGTATTTTATCTCTAGCTAGACAGTTATGAGGCGAACATACTTAAGTTATATCTTCCTCAAGTCTAATATTTTCAGAGCAGTCCGCCATACATGTCCAGACTTCATCCAAACTCAGATGCACTCTCTGCAGATGCGCATGCCTTTCCATCTGAATATACATTACTTCTGTAAATGGACAATCAATTTGATGAACTGGCCAAATGCTATAAAAGGTGCTGTCAGAAATATGGTGGGGATTTCGTAAAGTGTTCCACATGAAATAATATGACTGCTTTCAAGCCTTTTTCTCTGTGAGCCTTAGCTGATGAACCTTTCCCCTGCATTAGAAAAAGCTTCTGGCAAAAACAAATAGAAAATAATCATGTGGAAAAAAACAAACAACAAAACAAAACAAAAAACACTTGATCTCTTGCACTAGCAGCGTATAAATAACAATAACAAAAAGTTTTTTGCTTGGAAGAACTCTAAAGTGGGCTGGATAAACAGATTTTGTGCCAAAAATCTTACAAACAAGTGGGAAGAAGGGACAAAGTACACAAAGTCAGGAGTGGAAGGCAAAACTTGGGTTAGTTCTGCTGACCTGCAACTTTACATCAGTTGAAAATGCGGTATAATGTTCTGCAGGCTGTGGATCTACATTAAGAGTTGCTCACAAAGAAACACTAAAATAGCTGCCATTTTGACCTCACAGAGGCATTTAATTAGACTATTTTGACTGTTTAAACAAGAGAACACTACAACAGAAAACAAAAGAAAGAAAATGTCAAAACAAAGAATATAATTTTGACAACTAAATAAATATGAAAGAACAACAAATTATCTTCTCAGAGGCTTAAATTAAACTAATTATTGTAAGCTATGTTGAATAAATAACAAAACAACCATCTGGAAGCTTTTCTGTGATGCTTTAATCTCATGGTAGTTCTCAGTCTGACCCTATGTGGATGTTTGTCAACAGACACCGGTGATTATCTATTTCCTCAAACTCCTGCCAACAATTTAAGTCATGTCCTTTGCCATAATCAGTCCCACATTAACAGTTTGACATGTAAACAGATATCTACTCCAACTGAGGCTTTAAAACTGAACTGGTGTGACCGCTCTGCAAGTCAAATGCCCTCCAAAATCCGAAAAATTATATGTAACAGTGATAGAACTGAAAACTAATTTTGGCATTTAAAAAAAATTAAATTAACTGATCTGACTTTTACATGAAGAAAATCACTAAACAGTACAAGACACCAATAGAAGAAAACCAGAGACTGAAATAAATCACTGAATGGCAAAAGGCACATACTACTGACAAAATTCAGTCATAAGTAAGCAGCAAATACTTTTAATTCAGCTATAAAGGCTTGAGTTTCCAGAAATTAATAAATTCTAATTAAATTCTACTCACAATGTCAGGTGAAGGATCCTCGACTGATACAATGTTTTTTATCAAAAAAGTTTGGAGCCATAATGTTTTAAGTTAGAGTTACAGGACAAAGCCCACAGAAATGGCTGGGCCCCTGAAAGGCTTCAGACATGGGCCCCCCTCAAATGTAACTTACTGTATTGTTAGTGGCCGAGGGTTATGTATACAGGCTGTAGTTTTTGGAGGGACTGGCCAGGTTCAAATTTGACCCCTGCCTCTTACACTGCATGTCTTTCCTATTTCCATCACTGTCTACTGTCCTGTCACTCAGATAGAGGCTTTAAACCCCCAAAATTTAAAAAAAGTCAGTGGTAACAAAGAGTAATGCATGCTGTCTCCTATCAGCTTTGGAGCTGAGAAAAATGCTTGTAGCAGGTCTTAGCAGCAATAAATGGACAACAGGAAAAGATTATCATTGCTCAAAAGCAAGACAGACCATGTTTTGGTAATCGCTATGGGCCTCCCTCTTGACTCTTGGCCCCAAAAAGGCATTCCATGGAGGATTTTCTCCACAAAAATGCTATAATCTGACTTTGACTTCAGACAACACAAATAGGAAGAGAACTGCATTTGCAGTTCATCACTTGTCTAACGAATTTCACCAATGCTATTCTGCTGAAACAAGGTAAAAAGGGTGCTGTATTTTTTTTTCTTTCTATTTTGAGCAAGATAAAAAAGAATTGACGTACAAGTTCATGTTCTGAATAAATATTCATGGTCTGATAATGCTGAAAAAAAATATTACTTCAGCAGTTACATTTGGAGTTGGGTAAATGAAGTGGCTCATCTCTAAAGCCATGATCTTTCTGTCAGAAGTGAAATCCTTGTGTTTGTTACTTTCCCTCCTCCAAGGGCACACTGCAAGAATATTTCTGCCCTCTCATTTAAAAGCTTTTCTTGGAAGCTATCCATTTGATTTAACTACCATAGAAAGCTACAGACTCCTCTTATCCTGACCCAAACTAAGAATGCTAAATGTGCTTTTAACACAATTTGCTAAACTTGCAGTTAAATTCCAATAATAAGAATATTTTATCCATTCATTTTTGTGGCCAATTAATCAAAAAAGAAATACTACAATTGGTTTCTTTTCTATCCATGTAATATGGAGTGACCTTGTATTAGCTGTCTTCATTTATTTCAAAAGGGATTTCAAACCCCATTGAAACCTTAATCTGACTAACTTACAAGTCCATAAAAATGTAACTTGTGCATCACAGTGTTGGAAACATTAGAATAGTGCAATGCAGTATTTCCATGTTCACCCTAGTCCTTAACTGAATCCCCTACTTTTCTTTCTTTAATTGTTAATATAGATAAAACGAAAAAAAAAAAAAAAAAGTGTACAGTTATTTTCAGATTTTTAACCTTTCATAAGCTGATACAGTTTCTGATGTACATTTATGGGGGTAACCACAACAAACAAATTATTTTCCATAGACAAAATGGTAGAGGGGAGTGTATCTACATTTTTTTTTGTGCTGTGTCAGCTTAAAGAAAAGTCACACTAAGCCTATAATGTCTCAAAGTAGGCACTCCAGAAAAAAAAGGAAAACCATAAAATTATTTTGTGTTTACTATTTTTTTTTTTTTTTTAATTTTAGTGCAACACAGATTTTTACACAAGAAGATAATGGCCTCTGAAAAAAATAAAGGATTGAAACATTGTTTTTTTTTTTAAGTCTGTGGAGAAAGTCAGAAAATTCTAAAATTTGACCGAGAATTATTAGGATAAAGTCAGAGTTCTGTCTTTATTCTGAGTATTATGAGAAATTTTGACTTTTTTTTTAAATTCTGACTTAAATCTCAGAACTCAGAGAATAAAATCAATATTCTTGAAGGTCAGAAATCTGACAAAGAAGTCAGAATTTTGACCTTTGTATTTAAAATCCCGAGATTAAAGTCAAAATTATAAAAAGTCAGAATTTTTGGAAAAAAGACAGAATTCTGACTTATTTCTCAGAATTCTGGCTTCCTCCACAGACTTTAAAAAATAAAAGAACAAGAAAAACTCTGAGATTTTGTTTTCAACTATATTCAGTTCTACTTGTTGATTTAAAAATACAGTTTCAGGAAGCTTACTCTTCATATGCCAATTTAAGTAAACTATGCTAATGTTATTTCAATGGACAAATAATAAGCCACTTTGTTATTTACATCTGCCAAAATAATTGTTCATACAAATAGCTTAACATCCAGTCACATGGCAGACACACAATGCATTAAGCACGTACATGTAGTCAAGACGATCTGCTGAAGCTCAAACCAAGCACTGAAATGGTGAAAAGAGGTGACTGAAGCGACGTTGATCATGGCATGCTTGTTGGTGCAGGACTGTACAATGTAAACTGTGGCATCCCCAGGGTTCAATTTTAGGTGTTACACATTTTAATATTTATATATTGCCTTTAGGAGATGTCATCAAGAGACACGGCATCAACTTCCACAGCTATGCTGATGACACACAGCTTTACATTGGCGTGTCTCCTGATGACACAGGGCCCATTGATTCCCTTTTTAATTGTATTTTAGACGTCAGGACCTGGATGGCAGACAACTTTCTTCAGCTCAACCAGGACAAAGCTCAGGTTTTAGTTATTGCTACAGGTCATCAGAGAGAGAAACTGGATAGCAAACTCCAAGCACTGTCTTTTAATCCTTGTCAGCAGGTCAAAAATCTTGGTGTTATATTTGATTCAGACCTCAGCGTTGACCTGCTTATCAGAGATTCTATTTTTCACTTTATTCAATTTCTATTTTTTATTTATTTTAATTTATTTTGTTTCTTCGTTTCTATGTGAAGCACTTTGTGCTACAAAACATTGTATGAATAATGCTATACAAATAAAGTTTGACTTGATTTGACAACAGGCTGGTCTGAAATTTTCAGAAATTGCTGATCTGTCGTCATGCAAAATCATCACTTTAAGGGTTTATTAAAACTTAATTTAACCAGGAAAGTCTCATTGAGATTAAGAATCTCATTTACATGAGTGTCCTGGCCAAGACAAGCAGCAGATCAAGATACAGAAATAAAACAAACATAGTGGAACAATTCAGAGTCACAGAGCAGCAAGTAGAGTCAAAGCATCTACAACCTGAAGCATCTTCCTCGAATGCCTTTAATCTGCCTTTAAAAAGATTATTAGAGACCAGCTCTTTCAGACCTAACTTTCCTGTAGCACATTCCAGTCTACAGGAGCAGCATACCTGAAACTTCAGGCCAACTTTACAGAGAATGGCCTGAAAAAGAGAAAATAGTGAGGAGCAGTTCTCTGGTCAAAATCCCTTGTAGTAGAAGGAGGTCAGAGGAGAATGGCCATAGTGGTTCAAGGGGATAGAGAGATAATAGTAACCATAATGAAACTTTAACCATGTGTTATCCTGACATATTCATAAATATATACATCATCAATGAAAATTAATAAATAAACGTGCTCTTCCCAAGTAATGAAAACAAGGGGATGAGCTGTCCACATTCAGTTAATTTTAAGTTTACATTTAATGCACAATGTTTAGTAATTTTGATTTGTGAATAAAAAACCTTTGAACGATTTGGAAGTCCAAAATTTCATCTTTATCTCATCCTTATGACTTTTAGAGTTCATCCTGCAGTCTCCTTCCTGCAAGACCAATCCTATAGTTAACTGTATCAGATCTTTCAAGTGGATTTTTAAAGGACTATGAATGCAAATGCATGTGAAAAATCCCAATATACATAGATTTATCTTATGTGTTTCAACACATTTTTTCTTGGGTACTACAGCATGTTAAAAAGACAACAGAGAGGGAAATCTCCCATTGATTAATAATGTGGTTAGAATAAAGACTGAGGCTAAGACAGAAAATAGTATCACTTGACAGCTAATGTGGATTTGATCTCTGTTGTTGCTCATTTCTCAAGCCTGGATCAACAATGTGACAGCTCTGCATCTAGCTTTTACTGTGTTTATGTTAATGCGTGAGAGTTGATTATTGTGCAACCATTGCTTGTTTCTTTTAACCAGTTTTAATGTATTTACTCATCCGATCAAATACAATATGACACATTACAATCCAAGCATGCATCTTGTGCACTTCAGCTGATCAATCAGAGTGTCTCAGACAAGGACTTACACCTCATTTTACAAATCAATTTCTTAATTTGCCCAATTACACAGAGAAGCAAACAAAAAAGATTAATGGTAATTTTTTCAGGTGTTGTGTTTCACTGAGCAGTGAAAAAAATAATTGATGGGGGGTTTAGTTCTCATCATTACTGCTTATCAGACTGAGGACATATACAAAGCTTGAATTCACTGTTGTAAAATCTAACTAAATGATTTATACATTAACGTATGAGGCATTTTAAAGTAACTGCAGCACCATAACTAAGTGTGGCACACTACCAAACCAAAACCAAATCAGGAAAATATGCAAGACAATGTTGTTCATACACATCAAGTTTTATGCATGTCAGGTACAGCTCCTGTCAGCTACAGGTCATAACACCATGCATTTTCAGACTGGGCATCTGTATTCAGTATAGCCCTGCCGTTCTCTCTAGGGCTATCCAAACTATTCTAAATCGCATTGATGTTCACATTTTTATAGTTAACTCAGAGTTAACTGCATTTTAATCACATGCCTAGAAGTCAAGTATTTATCTTTTTTAAAGAAAATAAAAGGAAAAAAAGCTCAGTTCTAGCTCAGCCCACTTAAAGGAGCCGGTCTTTTGGCTTTCTTTAAGCTCTTAACATGTTTGTTTTATGTTTATAGGTCAGCACCCATAAGAGGATAAAAGAGTTATTGTCTCTGAAACAGAAGCCAGCTCCTATCGTTCACATGAAGAGTTTGCTCTCAGAGGCAGTTCGTTGGCTTGAGGCTGATTCTTCCCCAATTACTTCACTACTGCACAAAGCGCACAGGGAGGCTGACCAGATGTAAATAAGACACAAGTCAGTTCTGAAGATGCAGTAATTCAAAGTAAGATTGCAGCAATCAAATTAAAAAGGTAATGTTAGTTTTAAATGCCTTCTAGTGTTTTACATATCTGCTGGACATGTCAGAGGTTGTACATGTGCAAGTCCACAACATCAGGTATTCTCTCTCCTCCCAGAGCTTAACAAAGACTTTGACAAGAATGCAGAAGTGTTGAAAACATTACGTTGAACTTGGCTGAGCTGACTCAAAGTGATTGAAGCTACCATAGATCGAGAACAGGGGTGGAACTGGATATCAGCATGAATATACTCTCAGGGTTTTTAAACATTCATGATTCTTAACATAATCAAGTGCCCATCCAGATTTATTATACGAACCATAGTTAAGACAAAATATGACTAGTTTAATGTATAAGTGTCCAAAATAGAGGTTAATCAGAATAAATGCAGTTAAGCTGAAATTTTGCCAGTCTGCTCCTATTCATTATTATCATCATTATCATTTTCAAATATTGTTTGTGTTCAAAGACATTAAATAGACACTAGTTACCCTCTTAAATCCAGAGAGGTCAATGTTATCTTCCAAAATTCTCAAAAAAAAAGTGCCAATTTAAAGCCTCTGGGAACATGATTTGGACCATTTTTTAAAGAATCTTATCAAAGTGCATTAGTTTGTGGTTTAGCATTGTTGAAAATATGAGAGAAGAAAGACATCTTTAAGTGTTGTTAAATGTTGTTCTAAAACAGGTCATACAGTTAAGATGATTACTCAGCTCTGTGTGGGCGTGGGTGCTATTGCTTTGAAGAGGCTAAATCAGGTCAGGTCAGGTATGGGAGCACATGATGGGACGGCACTTCAACATTCATCATTCCTAATGACACTCCTGCACCACCAGCATCACCTGACTTAATTTGTGGGTTTTTATATGTGATCAACTCTAAGGGCGCAGAGGATGCCAACTCTTTCAGCTGCTTGAGCAGACCCAGAAGGTCAGCTGGCTCCTTCCCAGCTACCAAACCCACCTTAAAGCATCGTTTAATCAGGACTTGATCATGACTTAATCATGTCCCCAGCCCAAGTCCTTACACACTGAGCGAAGGTGCCACCAAGAGGTGTTTATTTATTTTTTATTGACCAAGTTATTCATTACCTAACCAGAAAAGCACTCAGAGAGCGCAGACCTCCGCCAAGCAGCTTCAGTCCACTTTGCAAAAATGGTCCTACCTGGCAATGTTAAAGAATCCTTTACAAAATTCCTGGATCCAGACGGTGATCCGGATCATCCCCAAAATTTAATCAGTTCTTCCATATCCCATTTCCGACAATTCCTGAAAATTTAATCCAAATCCGTTCAGAACTTTTCAAGTTATTTTGAACACAAACAAACAAACAGACAGACAGACAAACAGATAAACACTGGCAAAAACATAACCTCCTTGGCGGAGGTAATAAATGATTGTCTTAAGCCCACCCACTTAACCTCCAGTTTCTGAGCCCCCCTCCAAAACCTAACTGTTGATATTATGAAAACCCTAAAAAGATCAGTTCTAAGAATTTAAGACATTGACAGTTGATATGATGTTTCTATGATCCTGAATTTCTTATGAAGAAAATTTTTGTTGATTTTTGTTCCAAGGAGCTTTAAGTCATGTGCAGGCACAAGCCAGGCCCGCCCTCAGACATGGCTAGGCCCCTAAAAAAACTGGTAAATGGGACCTCCCAAGATGCCTTTTGATAATACCAGTGCAACATGCCAGTAGCCTAATCATTGATTTGCACACCACAAGTGGCTGGCCTGGTTTGAATATGGCCTGTGGCTCTTTTTCCTCTTGTCATAACACTCTCTCCCAAACTTTCAAGTCTTACTGCTGTCCCGTCACTCAAATAAAGACATAAAATGTCCAAAAATGAAATATGTGCAAACAAATCCAAACAAACAAGCAAACAATAATATTATAAACATGTACTTTTTAGATATGTATCATTAGTGCTAGTCGTCTAAATTTAGGATGGACCTACTAACCTTCATGGGCCCCTACGTGACTCTGGGCCACAGAAAAATTTCCCCTCTAGCCCCCTTATGGACAGTCTTGGCACAAGCTAATGTGTCCAGAGGCTCCTTTAGCCTCTAGCTCAGTCATATCCACTAATGATAGCATAATATTTACAAACATGATAGAGCTCTATTGAAATTTGGTTTGGCTTTGGTTGGGGATTATGAAACTGATTTATTATCAAACAATGGGATCTGAACCACAGACAGCCATTATCACAAAAAAAAAAAGGAAAAAAGAAAAAATAGAAAAAAATCTAATTTAAAACTTGGCAAAGATTTGTTTCATTCTAATCAGCAGTAATGTTGTAAAATGTTCCAGGTCTAATAACTGTATTTCTGGAAGCAAAACTGCTAACAGATTTAAGCATTACAATTCATACAGTCATATTATAACTTGATTTTAGAGGAGGGTAAACCAAAAGCAAAACACTAAAAGTAATGCTTTAGGGAAACGAACCCCAGTGGAAGCAAGTGCGAGAAAGAACAAGATCATGATGGAGACATAATGGAGCCTAAAATACAGCACTGAGGGACCCCACACCCTGGAGGAGTACTGGCTTTGATGGATGGATAAAGTTGTTCCTTTGACTCAAACCATTTCAGAGCAGTTTCTTAAATGCCTGTACAAAGTCAAAAAATGACAGAGGTTTAATAGCACCAACACATGCTTTTCTAATATGAAGTTTGTCATAACTTGGCTCTGTCCACATACTGGTTATTTGTTTATGATCTTAAATATACCACTATTACTCCTGTTGGTGAGAAGGAACTATTTAAATAAATTCATCAAAATTTGTGTTGTTTTCATTATGTTTTGAAATGCTAAAATGGAAAATAAATATTTCTCAATTGATATTATACAGTAGATTATAAACAGCATTGTCATTATTCCCCCATTCAAAAGTATTAGGTATACCCAGACATGCAATACAGGAGCACAAATAAAAACAGAGCCCCAGTGGCTGACAGTAGGTGAGTCAACCATCTTCCATTCTTGTTTTCGTCACATGCCCTCTTTCTCAGACTTAGCCACAGAAAACACACACATGCCTAAATAAGCTCTGTACTCTTAAGAATGAAGATGTTTTAATACTGTACTGCTGTCCCACAGCTGCAGCAGGCCATTCAGGGCTCTCGTATTAGGCGAAGCACTGAACTCAGATTTGCAAAGTCACAAGCTGAATCACTTTGCCACAGAAGCCCCTTGCTCCCTCTCTCACAAGAACCCAGCGGCTTGCAGTAGAAACACAGCCTCAGTAATCTCCTATGTGCATGGGTAATGTTCTTATTTTAGCTTGGTGAGTGTGTTCTAGTTTATGTAATGCATTAAGAATTACTTCAGTTTGAGAGCTTGGTGTGTGAACATGTTGAATTACTTAAGAATGATGTCATACATATTTATCCAGCGTATTCAGGAAAAGCCTTTTAGTGAATCTGGTAGTTCTCCCGGTTCAACTAATAACTCAAAGGATTTTTTTTAATTATAGGCCTAATGTTTAACCTATGCCTGGTGGGAGCTCCATGTAGACTACCATTAAAAATAAATTATGCTTCTAATAGAAAAAAAAAAAAAAAAAAAAAAAAAAAAACATCAAAAATATGTAACTATCATTAAGTAAATCTTACTAGAAGTCGCATAAAGACCCCTCATAAGATGCTAAAGCCGGTAAGGTTTCAAACTGAGGCTGGAACAGTTAAGAAGACATGAAACCACAAATAAAAGCTAAAAATTCAGCAAATGTAGACTATAATAATAAAATGCATATTGATTAAAAAGGACTTGAAAACTTATCCTTACACTGCCAAGGGTTGAATATCATCAGATATCTTAAAAAATATGGCTTATCATAAAAAGATTACAATATAAGAAGTACTGTGGGACTAAATAATTTGTGACTAAAAAGCATGAAGTCATATGTTTAACAAATTTTTAGTAAATTCACCCAAGTCCAAGATAGTTCCAAAATTTTCTATGAAGTTTCTTGCCTGAAAAAAAATCTAAGATGTTGGATTTGGTATGAATTTGGTATAACCCCCTCAGTTTCAGCCCTGTCCAGAACATGCTGGTTTTAATCTTGTAAGCTATGTCTTACCCCTTTCAAGAGGCTTTACTTTTCCTGTTCTGTGCTCTAATGCTTACTGTGGCTGGAAAGGCATGCCTGGACATGTTCTTCCCACTGAGTCAGCTGTGGGTTAAATAAACACCTGGCTCAAGAAGCGTCTCTCACAGGTGGTGCAGGGATGACGTATTGTTGTAGGCCATGGTGGAAGTTAGCATTGCACTGGTTCTCTCAAAAAAAAAAAAAAAGCCTACTGGGTTTTTCTTTTTTTTTTTTTTTTCATTTTCATCATGGTCTTGGGTCATTGTTAATAATAAGGTCTGTCGTGAACATTAACAACGAAACTTGCATGTTTTGTTCACTGTGATTATATTGAGGGATCAATCTAACTTTTCGGATTATTTAAGCTTAAAAATAATTGATGAGAGCTAAAAGCTATTATAAAGTGGCCAGAAGCAGTTTCAATATTTCAAGTGTACAGCATCTCACTGTAACCTATTGTTGAGAATTTGTTCATAATCGAGTGACCATGACCAGATGCCTCACAGCAAGAAGGTTCCTGGTTCGATCCTTGTGTCGGTCAGTGCCTTTCTATGTGGTGTTTGCGTGTTCTCAGTACTGACGAGATAAGAATACAGTACATCATACGAAGTGGCGCAGGAAGGTAGTGCCTCACGGCAAAAATGTTGCTGGTTCAAACCCTGTGTGGAGTTTTCACGTTCTCTTCATGAATGTGTGAGTTCTCTCCATGTACTTCAGCTTCATCCCACAAACCTAAAACGTACTCACTAGGTTAACTGGTGACTCTAAATTGCCCTTAGGTAAGGGTGTAAGCGTGAATGTTGGTCTATCTCTCCATATGACCCTGTGGTTGGCTAGCAACTGGTCCAGGGTGTACCCCGCCTCCTGCCCAGTGTCAGTTGGGATAGGCTCCAACCCCTGCGATCCAGAAAGGGATAAACGGTATGGACAATGGATGGGTTTTTATCATTATTATTTATTACAATTACCTTTGGCATGCATGATTATGCTCCCTGTTGTATATCAGCCTTACACTGTGTATGCCAGTTTCTGTGTGTCTGATGCATGCTGGAGTGTGCACATAAAAGCACAGCTGCATGCTGCATGCTACTTCTTAGCTCACTACTCCATCAAAAACTTAATTTGAATTTATCAACAGATGCACTGACAGTAAACTGTGAAGAGGGTGTGTTGTTGCACATCGTGCAGAACAAGCTCATTGGAGTCCGTGTTGTGCATCTTCTGAATAGCTGGAGCAGTCTGCAGTCTTTAGATCTTTCAACCAAGTTTTTGGTTATGAAGGCACAGTCATTCTGTGTGTTGTTCAGACAGAAACACATCAGCCTGATTGCTTCTCATTTTTTAAAGGACACGGAGTGAGGGCTGGATATAAAATGGACAGCTGCATCAGATGGAAAATAGAAAACACAGTTACCTTGGGTGCACCATAGGGCCCAAACAGTTTTGCTTTTTCTTCAAAATGATGATATTTGGTTCATATTTTCAATATGCAGTGTCAAACTGCACCTCTAATGAGTGATCAATGTTATTTTCACACCAAAGCATTGCAGCAGTTCTATGTAGTCTATGGGGTACTGTGTTAAAGGTGGAAAGAGGCACAATCTGTCATTAAAAAGGAACAGATTGAATCAGGACCCTACAGCGCCAACCAAAAGAAAGAAGATGCAATATGTTTGATGCAATTTATATATTCCATAACACAAGTCCATCAAAGTCCAAAACCACTGACATCATATGCAACGACTGCACTGCAGCAGAAAAGATTAGTGCATCTCCCCAGGAGTGAGATTGTTGTAGAATATGGTGGACACACACATCGCCTGAATCATCAACAGATCCCTTTGTGAGTTGGGCAAACTGCAGGGGGCTCAGCAGGGGGGCCTTCAGGTCGATAGACACAAACCTCTCATCTGATTTCTTGAACACAGTTGAGAGGACAGGCCTGTAGTGGTCTGATACTGTGATAGGAGGTAGACTGAAAACAGGCTGATGACAAAATACTTCAAACACAAAGATTTTCTATTTTACTAAACACAAATGTACGGATAATAACAGTGCCTATCTGCTGACCTGTCTTGAATGGCTTCCTGTCAATTTAATTGAAATTCCTTTCTGGTTTTGTGAATGTTCATATGGAAAAGGACATACATGTACCTTACGGTGAAGTTTATATGGCTTTAAACTAAGTGATTAATGTTTATAGTTGTTATTTTTGTTGAACTATGTTTCTTATAATTGACTATACTGAAAAATTCTCCTTCACTGAAAATGAGTCCTGAGTAATTGTCATCATTCACTTTCCAATTTTACCTAAATTAAGGTCATGTACAGGCTTTTCATAGCAAATCTCCTGGTCCGGTACCTAAGGTTGGGCGCCCAGTCAAGATCACTGAGTAAAGACTGGTGGCCCTCACATGGCACATCATGAAGACACTGGAGCGGCTGCTTCATGTACCAGGTGGATATGTGAGGATTATGTTCTTGGACTTTTCAAGCGCATTTAACACCAGCCAGCCCTTCTTGCTCCGAAATAAGCTTGAGAGCATGGGGTTTGATCCCTTGTTCACTTCCTTTATCATGGACTACCTCACAGGGTAGCCGCAGTACATCAGGCTGGGGAACTGTGTCTCTGTGACAGCGGTGAGCAACACTGGGACTCGTGTACTCTGATTACATGGCTATTGTGGTGTGTACCAAGAATGGGCGGGAAGAGGAGTACAGGGACCTCGCGAGTGCCTTCAGTGACTGGAGCACTAAGAACTGCCTCCTGCTGAACATCTCCAAGAGCAAGGAGATAGTCACTGACTTTAGGAGGTCTAAGCCCCTGCTCCAGCCTGTCTCCATCAGAGGGGAAGTCATTGAAGGGGTGCAAACCTATAAGTACTTAGGTGTGCACAACAACCTGGATTGGTGTGTGAACACAGATACCTTGTACCAGAAGGGGCAAAACCTCTCTTCTTTCTCAGGGAGCTCAGATCTTTCAATGTATGTAGTAAAATGCTGCATATGTTTTATCAGTCAGTTGTTGCCAGTGTTCTGTTCTATGCTGCAGTCTGCTGGGATGGTAACAGGACTGGTAGAAACACCAGGAAGCTGGACAAGCTGGTGAAGAAAGCTGGCTTTGTGCTTGGCAGTAATTTGGATTCACTGGGGACTCTGGTGGAGAGACATGCACGTAGTGTGGTGCAGACCATCCTTGACAATGTTGTGGAATTTTTTTCCCCGTTTCTGGTGAAGAATGAAATAGAGACTTCTGCCGGCCGACAAGAGTTTTATTTTCTTTGCAAAGGAAAGGTCAGTCAACACACGAGTGGTTTGAATGAAGAAAAGACCCTGACTGAGGGGGGTACAGGGTTTATGTACAGTGGGAAACAAATGAGAGACACACAGTGGGGAGAGCAGCACTGAGTGTATTCTGAACAGACATGGTGAAACAATAGCAGACAAAAGGCAGACAATTTACATATAGACGTCATTGTTCTTTGATCAAGGGTATAAGGATGGTGGGGCGGGTCTGAGCTGAAGGTGTCGAGGTCTATTGCTAGGGAAAGCATACCTGGGGGACGCCTCCCTAAGGTGGGTTTCACAGGCTTCTGTTGAAGCAGCGGTGTCAGGGAGTCTGGACATTGTTATTTAATACCCCTTTCAGACTGGCCAAAAAACCCATTTAAACCCGGTAGCAATCGGCTCCTGTCGGCAGTTTGAAAGGGTTTAATCCGCATTTCGACCCTGCAAGTGACACAGGTTTTTATCAGATGGCCTCTAATCGGCTTCAATGGAAACATCACAACCGGGTCAACCTGCTAATTTACGGATGACGTCAGCGTTACGTGCCAACTGCATAACATCACGCCCGTCCTCTTTTTCTGTAACTTACGTAACTCTCAACAAATTCCATCCTTTGTATCATCAGCGCCAAGTTCGTACATTTTAAAAGAGGGACAAAAGTACAAAGTACAGTAAACTGTGTCCACTGTGTCCATGCTCCTTTCCATTGTTTACGTGGTTGAGTTTCATCGCGCTGATGACATCAGCTGGATGTGCCAGAGGAAAAAAACAGCCATGCAGCTCGTCTACAGCTGATTAGACCTGGGTCTGCTGGCAGTGGTAAAAGAATCACTTGCCGATTATTAGCGGGTTAACCCGCGTTTAAAAAAACCCACGTTGACCTGCTAATTTTAGTGTGAAAGCGGTATAAGACACAAAAGGGACCCGGCTCATGACCTGGACTGTTTATCACCACTACTGTTGCTACTGGATACCAAAATTTCCCTGAGGGGATTAATAAAGTGTCCATCTATCTATGAATATATATGTAAAGTAAAGTTTACAGAGCATTCTGGGGTTCCTTGTAGCGTGAAAAAGGAAGTTCACTTCTACAAGCCCTTGGGGTCATTCCAAATGAATGCAACCAGAGGTTCCATGGTGATCGACTCAGATTTGGCTTTAATAAAATTCGTTGGTGCCTCTATATATATAACGGACACACACAAAGTTTTAGGTGAAAAATATAATGGGTTTCTGAACTATGGGCCTATAAAAAAGGCATGTTGTGCCTATTTTTGATTCTCACGAACTGCATATGTTCCTAAGTAACCAATTTTGGATGCCAAAATCTCTCAAACAAGCATAGATTTTTGGCTGAAATTTGCTCTCCTGGGTAATTTGGGCAAAGGCTTTCTGACTCTGTTGGAAAAAGGGCTACATCTTCCAGTTCTGAGTTACTGGTGTCCAAATTGGTGATGTTTTTGAAAAAGCAATTTTTCAGCGGGCCAGTGTCAGCCTATATTCACTTACAACAGCCTTTTGATGCTGGATTCCTTCAATTTAATGACAGGACTGTCAGCATGAGGGAACCTGACTCTGCAAAAGTCTAAATTTAGAAGTTCGGGGACCCCAGAAATTATGCAGGCTTAAAAATATACTGTTTGACCAATTTTTGACTGGCAAAATTTGCCAAGTTGGCAACTACCCATTGTCATGAAACTTTTTTTTTTACATAACTGTACATATCTTAAAATCAGTTGCTCAAAAATCAGTTTCTCACCTCCTTCATATTGGTTTTTTTTTTTATACTTTCAAATACTGACCTCTTTAATCCCGTGACTGCTGTCACACTATAGGGAGTGATAGTATTTTAAGGGGTTATCCGATGAGCACTTTCATTTTCTTGATTTTCAAGGCATGTGATCACCTTTTTCACTTGTATCAGTTTTATTTACACAAACAGGTATTGCATAAATGAAAATGAAAAGGATATCAACTTATGTTCAATTTACTGTTATTATACCAGCCAGCATCTGAGGTGGTTAATGCTGAATTACAGCCAGGAAAATCTGTTTTATACATTTTTGATTTTTAGGTAGCATTGTGATCAGATGAAAATAGCAATGTGTTCATCAACTTCCTGAAGCAGTCGAAGACTTGACTTCTCTCATGGCCTGCTGGGTGCCATTCGAGAACATGATAAGTGTGGTGTCTGCACCTTAGCTCCAAGGACAAAATGCAAGGTTTTATAAGCTTGCTTCTCATTACACAGCATTAATTAAGGAGAAACTGCCATCATTTGTACTATGAACTCATATGTTTTATCAGTATGGTGCCCAGATCTCTGCATTATGACCAATTTAGGACTAGTTAGAGAGAAGGTACTTTTCCCCTGTTCTCTGGTTGGAGAAGGAATACTTGTAAAAAAAAATATTGGCACTCCATATTTGACATAAGTGGTCACAGGATGAAAAAAAAATCCACATTCAAAAAAAAATACGAGGAGGTGAGAAAACAAGCTGAATTTTTTTGAGAAACTGATTTTTGAGCCGAAACCATTTCAAGGGTCCCCTGACTTCAATACCAAGAGCTTTGCAGAGTCAGGTTACCTCCTGCAGACAGTCCTGTCCTCAAATTGAAGGAATCCAGTATCAATAGCCTGTGGAAAATGATTGTAGGCTGAAACTGGCCCCGCTGAAAAATGTTTTTTTTTCTCAATTTTTGTGCATAAAAGCATCACAATTTTGGAGACCAATAACTCAGAAACTAGACGAGAAAGCCCGTGGGTCCAAATACCCAGGGACATGCATTTCAGCCAGAAATTTATGCTTGTTTCAATGATTTTGGCATCCCGAATTGGCTACTTAGAAACATATGCAATTTGCGAGTGGGTGAATAGGAGCAACACCCCCTTTTTAAAGGCCCATAGTTCAAAAACCCTTAAGATTTTCCATCTAAAACTTTTCACATTTATTATATATGTAGAAGCAATAACACAATTTTTTAAAGACAAATCTGAGTCAGTGACTTTGTCAATTTTTGGACTTTGGTTAAATTTACATGGAATGGCCCCTTATTATGCGAAATTTATCCATAAAACAAATAAACTGGTTCCAAGTGCAGTGGAATCACCTTAAACGGAGTCTACAATTTTGAAGAGAGAAGAAACCTGTGAAGGCATTAAGTGGAGACAATGTGTCTGCATTTAATTTGTAAATGTGTAGTTTAGATCAGGGATGTGTTGACACAGTAAAGAGGGGCTTGTTCCCCTACACGACTCTATTTGTATTCATTTTTCAGGGTTTATTTCCTTAGACATCAACTTCCAAGTAGTTGTTTTTATTATATAAAAACAACAACAAAACATTTCATGATGAGCCGTAAGAGAGTAGGCTACTCTGTTTTCTCTGAACTTCAACTAACATGTAGTGTTACACAGTAAACTGAAAGTTGCCAGTTAGGTCACTCACTATTGCCAAAGCCAGACTGCACAACTAATTTTGTCAGTTGCAATGGTCACTATGTCAGATTAGGCGACAACCGGGCTATTAAGTTGTGCTGCATTATAGACTACACAATAAAATCAACTTCATTTCATGACCATCATGATGACACTGGAGCAAAGAGGGCTGACACTGGAGACAGCAAACAAATGCACTATATTTTAAGTAATATATTTTTTTGGTTTCTCTTTACAAATGTTATAATGATGGATATGTGTCCTTGAAAGTAAATGCAAGCACTCACTCACCAAATTGCTATGGGTGACTCTGCTGTTTCTCTCAAACATTTCTCCTTTTGCAGTCTGGTGGTAGCTCCTCTACAAAACATCTCAAAGGCAGGGATGTCATTGAAGAGCATAACTTACAGTAACTTTATTTCCATATTGTAGCTCTCAAGGCATGCATTTTGATCTGTTTACATCAGTGACTGTCACACAAACAGAGCCCCCAGTGCTCTTATTGGTCCATGTCTCTGGTGTGAGGGAACGGATGGCAGGAGGCAGGACAAAAATTCTGACTGCTAGATTTTCTGTCAAGGAGTCTTGAGGCATTTCATTCTGGTCTGTTGTTGTTGGTCAGTATGACACACTACACCAGACGGAAGGACCAATTCCCATTGCTGATGGGTCCCAAATACCTAGGCGTGTTGGGTCGGGCCATTATCATGCATAATTCATGTAGTCTGACCTCAGCATAACCCAGAACTCCAAGACAATTACAATGGTGTACAGAAGAAAATGTAGAAACAGAGTGCAGATGATTTGA
The DNA here is from genome assembly GCA_037902135.1 of Cetoscarus ocellatus. Classification (NCBI taxonomy): domain Eukaryota; kingdom Metazoa; phylum Chordata; class Actinopteri; order Labriformes; family Labridae; genus Cetoscarus; species Cetoscarus ocellatus. Next base: position 1,375,467 of record JBAMNC010000262.1, read on the forward strand.
TATGACCACAAGTAATTAGTTTATCTGATGATCATAGTAATTATTACTTTTATCATTGTTGGTTTAACTCTCAGAAGTACTGTAATTAACCCTTTTTTGCTTTCTGATTGATTAACTGACCAACCAGTCAGGGTCAGACAATTGTCATAAAAGCAGCAGGTGTCTGTTCCACAGTCAAAAACTTCTTGTGTAGGCAGAGTCTAATTTAATGCAGTTATATGTTTAATTATTATGAGAGATTTACATGATTTTGAGACTTCTTCATACACCCTAATGTAGGTTTGTCTCTGTTCTTTCACTCAGGCCAAATAACAATAAAAAAGTAATAATATGAATTAAATATGATGAAAAGTTGGTTAGAAAGTGAGGGATTTTTAATTGTTTTAAATGGTAGAGAGGCCAGTGACAACAGATATTGTCTGACCTTGTAAAAGCAAAAGGAGGGCAGGACAGAAAGCTTTGTTAAGTCCCCGCCTTCCTGGAGAAGACAGGGGCTTAACAGTGGGTCAATTGTTGCCATGTTTGCAGTTTACGTCTCACACAGTGGGTAGTTGCATACAGCCTGAGGTGATTTTGGGCCCTCTTGTGGTATCCCCCAGTAACACTTGTTGCCCACTGGCAAGAATACAAACAAAGGAGCCCATTATGCTAACACAAGGACAGCGAGTATATCTCCAGCCTTAGTTTGAGTGTGACAATAAGTGTTTGGATCAGGGATTCTCCAGGGCATGTCTTCAAAAGTCAACTTAAGTCAACAAAAGAATGGATTCGCTTGGACTGTGTCAAGCGCCTAACATAGTATTTGTGTTTCCAGCCACTGTTTAGTGACTGGAAATAGAGTGGTGCAGGAATGAGTCCAAAAGCACGGAAGTGAGTTAGAATTTAGCATTTCCTGGTTCTCAAGCTCAAAACGGAATTTGGATAAATGCTTGAAATAAGATTTGCGGTGAACACATGAATATGAGATTTCAGTGTTCAGTGTGAAATAATAAAATGCATCTGATATTGACCGCTTTTGAATCTTTAAGCGTTGTGTGTTTAAATTGGTAGTTGTTAACAAACTGCTTACAAGGACTACAAAAATGACCTCTGATCCAGCGGCAAGCATTTCTGATCATTTTTTAATAATCAGTTATTTATACACTATTGCCATGGCCATGAGGACCAACTTTCAAGAAGAGGGTACAGCAAGACCTCATACGTTGGAAATATTATGGTTGCTTTTAAGTCAAACAGCCATGTTGTTGTTCCATAGTAGCTTACTAATACCTTTTCACTCATGCCGATTACATTTAAGCTTATCGTTGATTTGTTTAAGATTATCACAAAGAACAGAACATGTAACTTTTATAATTATTTTGATCTTCACAGAGTTTATGATCAACTATGATCCAAAACACAGTGAAAAATCTTATTGGATTTGCAGTCAAGGGAACCAGCATGATGCTAACATTTGCGTTGGCCTACACAAATATGTCAGCCCTGCACCACTCGATGAACATGCTTAAATAGCTTGTTCAGGCACAATAATGTAAATGAAGATAAAAAAAAAAAATCCTCAAACTCACATTGAACTTTCTTTAAGACTTCTAGTTGTTGACTGTTAAACAGTCTTGTGTTTGATTTTACTGAATTTCAAATTAATTTTGTCCTGTGGTGCAGGGAAGGGGTAAAAAAAAATATAAACACATATGTTGTTCTGCTATTGCCTCGTCCCTGCAGTGAACACCAACATATGGCTAATTACATGCTACATTACTTCTTAATTTCTTTCATTGCCTTTTCATGCGCCTTGGTCTCTGCCTAAGACATAAACCCTTTAAAAATACCCTGACGTGCTTCACTGAAATTTCCACTCTCACACAAATAACCTCAGGAGAATTTTTATAGGTAATAATGGCCTACTTGTTGTGTAAACACTTCAGTGATATCCTAAACAACAAAGTTGGTGGGCAGATAATCACTCCATGGTGTGAGCACACACTCCTCAGACATTATCCAAGGTTCTATCCTAAGGGGCCAGAGCCTTATGAGTAACAGGTAGTACAAATCAATACCATTTAATGGCAGCTTGCAGATCCCACATAATTAGACAGAGACATGGAGAGAAGGAGTGAGCTCCACTTGCACAGACACATGAAGTGTTTTTTTTAAGCCTGCCTCCTCCCATGTTTCACTAACATTTATTGCTTTCCTATTGACTGGATGATGTTACTCCCAAAGTGCAGATTGACTAGCAATTGGAGGGATCCAAAGGTATAAGAAAACAAAGCAGCTTTAAGAGACCAAAGACTGGAGGTGTAGTGTGGAATTCTAATGAGTTTTACCATCTTCTTTACTCTACGTCTGTCTGCAGTGATTAAGAGTCCTTGAGTACAGTGGAGGTTCAGACAGCTGCATGTCAACATCTTTTTTTTTTTTTTTTCTCTTTCACTGTCACTGACCCTTCCAGCCATTTGAAACCACTGCACTGAATGGACCCAAATGGAAATCTTTATTTGTCAGGGTTAAAGATGTTGGGCTGAAGACAGAAAAAAACAATCTGTGCCTTTCCTTTTCCCTTTCTGATTTTGGTTATATTCATATGAAATCATTATTTTGTCTGTGGTTGAAAAAATGGTTATGTACTAAGATTCTCAATAGATATTTAGCCCCTGACAGCTGTTTCATACTGGCTGCAGTTTTGCTATGAAATGGTTTTGCCAATTTTCACATTGAATGAAAGCATGAGCACCGCGTCTCTTGCTGGTGAGCGCATAAAATCTAGAGAATAGAGGGACTGTCTAAAAGGTAAAGAGAGAGCCATATTTACTAGGTTTCAGCGACAAATATCTATACATGTATAAGTCCATTTAGGTAAAATATTGCATAGACAAAATAAACACATTACTGTTACAAATTATGTTTGTGCTTGTCAAATTAAAAGCCTGATTTGTCATTTCTGTGGAAAAAATCCTGTAGTTCATACACATTGCTTTTGAATCTGATGTTTTCCTGTATAAGTTATATAGAGAATCAGGTTACTATCAAGGAGATTTATTGTGTTTGTTCTCAAACTTCCCATTTTCTAATTTACTGTTGTACATGACTAATCGATTGATTGGTCTTTATTTACGTGTCATGCACATACAAAGTGACCAACCCTCATGGGTATTTAAGACATCAAAAACAAAGTTACAGTTGTCTGACAGTTCATAATACGCTAAAATAAAGTTGCATTTTCTCCTTATAATCTATAATCTAGTCTAAGATATTGCATTCTGCCTTTTCTACAAGGCTTTGCAGAAAAAAATCTGCCGCAAAAAAGTTCCTCCCCTAAAACACAACTCAAGCTTTTCATAATTATCCAACCAGAGGAAATCTGCATCAACAGAAGACATTTTTATTGAAAAGCATGACCCTTAAAACTACGGTTGGTATTTTGATTTAGATACACTTTTTGTTATACTGGTTAAAATGATCGTTATGTCCCGATGGCAATCAATGCATGGTGTGTTCTTAAAAGAGAGCGAAAAATAGCCGCTGTCTACACCAGGAGTAAAATAGGGAAAACACCAACCAATCACCGCAAATCAGACCGAACTTATTACACGAATTAAATCCCATACTGTCATTCTGCTCACCTTCTGCGCGCACATTTTGCCGGCGTGCACTGACCCTGATTCAATGCGCATAGCCGAGCTGAGAGGGATCCAAGTACGCTGGAGAATGCATACCTGTCATGTTTTGGCTTTGAAAATAAGGGAAGCCCGCTGCGAGCCGTCCCACAACCCCAACCAAGCTCCAGTATCCCTTACATTTTAAGACAGGTGTACAAGAAATACAAAATACACATTTTGTTTTTCTTGGTTTGTTGCCGCTGTGGGCTCTAATCTCTCGACGACTGCCACCCAGGCTACTGCAGGTGGCAGTTCTCTTGAGGATTTTTCTTCTTCTTCTGTTTTACGGCGGTTGGCATCCATCATTTTGGTGCATTACTGCCCCATTCGGCTATTGACAGAGCTCAGTTTGGAGAGGCAAAGGAATGGGCCAAAACGGGAGACTTGACAGCTATGTGGAGAATGGCAGAGAAACTACCTATATCCCGGTTACAGCTCCTCCAGCTAAACAGAGGAAGAGAAGAAAGATAGAGGCAGAGAAGGCCAAAACAAAAAAGAACTTGGACAAAGCCAGGGCAAAAACGAGAGTCAACATCGGGTTGTGACTACTAACCAACATGCTGTGTTTGATTGTTTGTTTTTTTAACTATACTACGATAATGTTTTGGTGTTTTCTTACCGCTGAGTGAGACATGACTTGGTGTAGTGCAAAACTAAAATGTTGTGCCGAGGACTGGTTTTGAGTTGAATCCGTCATATGGTCGCAAAGCAGCGGCGCTCGTGAATGTGAGCGGGGGGCGTGATTTTGGAGGAGCTCCGGGGGGGCGGCTAGGCGGAGTCCTGAGGAGCTGCTACATTCAAATTCATGCTAGTTTTCCAAAATAGCTTTAAAAACCCTAGCTTTACATTTTCATACACAGGACATTAAAAAAGAAAATGAATTTCAATCGCACTTTCACCTAACACACAACAAACAAACCCTATTCTCCTCTTGAGTAGCATTAAAGCTGCCAGTTTCTAAGGCGAATGGTAATGTTACTGAGCATACTGTGCTCACCAGGGATCTTAGTCTTTTAGTTAAATTGTACAGAATATATGATTCTGTACCATAACCACTATTTTATATAAGGCAGTAAGTTTGTAATTTTGGTTTCAACCACATATCAATAAACCACTGTTCTTTGCACTTGATAAACAATTGACCTAATCTCCTGAATATCACAGGTTAACCTATTTTGAAAAATATACTACACATCACACGAGTAAGACACTGATTTTAACTTGTTTGCTCAGAGATGACCATTGAGAGTATCCCAAAGAAAAGTGTTCTTTGTAAGTCTCAGATAAGACATCTTAATGAATCTATTCCAAAGCTACAAGCCGTGACATTCCACCTTTTCCTGTATATAATATTTGATATCTAAAGTCAAGAAAATAAATATCTTTCCATCGTATTACTGCCTTTATTTGATGTGCTGAAAAAAATTCTCTATGAATTCATGATTCAGATTCTGAAACATTTCAAAATGTCTTGAGTCCATTTTAGCATAACCATCTTGAAACATACCTCCTCTTACATAAACTTAACCTTAAGCCTAGCAGAGAAAACCTTCTGCCAGGGCCACTCCCTGTCAAAGTGAGGCCCTTTGCAAAATATTTTTGAGACTCTCTCTTTGCCTGCCAACATGTAGGTCTATCAAGACTTGTCAAAAGGTAGGAAAGAAATACAGCAGCAAAAGGAAAGAAAAAATGTTCTGTTTTGTGTTCAATAATAAGTTACCTTCATAACCATCAATGGATTACCTACTTGCCAGCAAAACTAATTTGTAATCTGAGTATTCTTACTGGTTATTTTGTGGCAGATAACCTACAAAATTAGACGTAAGGGACCACATCCTACAAGTTATATAGTCCACCCCCACTGCTCACTTGCTGTCTTAAACAAATATGTCTTGTTAATCAAACCAGCTCTCCATTTGGATTACTCAGCAGTAAACCACATTATTATTATTATTATTATTATTATTATTATTATTATTATTATTATTATTATTATTATTATTATTATTATTATCAGTGCTGAGTTATTAACCAGTGCACCTAGAGCCTAGAGAACAGTAAAACAGCTACTTGTGCTGCACAGTGAGGGTGCATTTTCATTTGCTCCAGGTTGTGTGCATGATCAGTAATGGTGGCAGCTACACTTGGGCTTATGTGTGTCTCAACATTTCACAATAGAATATTGGTCACACTGGTACATAGAATGCAGACTTTTTTTTTTTTAATTAGATAACGTGTGACCTATATATGTAAGTTGTAGATTTATTTAACAATATTTTGGCCCCACTATAGGTTATGCTACTTATAAAAAATGCAAGTTAATCTGCAAATTAAGGCATGTACAGTATACAGTTAATCAGAATTTGTTCAGTAGCATGCCCTGATAGTTGTACACTTTCAGACTTAAATATATTACATAGAGGGGGGACAGAAAAAAAAAAAAAAAAAACGTGCCAGTCCAGGAGCACGACATACAATGTGCATTTAGTATTCTGCTTATGCTGAATCAGAGCACATACGACTGGAGACAAGGATGTTAAACTTCATTAAACTAACTCTTGTTGTCTTTAAAAAATGATGGAAATGAAAAACCAAGAAAAACAAATCATAACACAGAGAGCCTTGTATTGTTTTTATTATGATTTAAAGACTGTCATTTTGTTGCCAAAAAAGACAAAGAAAAGAATGGAACAGCTGCCACCAGTCTGTTGCCAAATTAATTTGTTCAAGTAACTTTGGAAGTTTTTCAAATATCTCTCTGTTTAGACTGTCAATTAGCTGCTGCTCTGTTTTCTTTCAGATAGCTTAAAGACTTTTGAACGATGAGTACACGAGCATGTAGGTTAATCGTTTCAAAAGCACTAACTAGAGACAGATATTCTCAGATACTGAAACATGAGTGATTGAATGCACAAAAAAACAATAATAATAAATCACAATGAAACATGACGGTCTGCAGATCGTCAGAAGTCATGAAAGCTGCTGCTGCCTGGAAACTAGGCAACAGTCTGAATAGGTCAGTCTATTTATAGACTAACCATAAGGCTTTTATTTTGCCCATTGTCACAATCACACTGAAAGGATTTGTTGAAAATGAACTGGAACTGGAAAAATGTCAATACGGTAAAAAACAATCAATCAGTCTTTAAACTGTATAGATGAAGAGATGGGGCGTGATGCAGCAGGGTAATATACCTGTTCATAAATAGCCAAAGATTTTCCTGGAAGCTTAAAGTTAAAAAAAAAAAAAAAAAAAAAAATGCTAAATAATTCATCATTATTAAAAACAGAAAAAAGAAATCTTCACAAATGGATAGATTAGCAGGTTGAACATCATACATCATCTTCTTTAATCATCATTTATGTAATACATGTAGGCATTCATCAAATTACAAAATTTAAAAAAGTATACCAAAGGAAGATAAATCTTACTATACAGTTAAATTATTTAAACAGCTGAGTATAAGTAAAGTATGAGTATAGCTCTGTGCAACAGTGTAGCTCAGCCCATAAGGGCTTTGGCTGGGGAGCAGGGAGTGGCCAGTTCAAGTCCCAATCAGCATTAACTTGGAAGTTAGTTTTGTTGCTGGCTTTCTGACAGTTACAGCAGTTGGTAATGCAGCTGAAAGGTGTTTGCAACCAACTTCATTGCACATGCACTGACCCCTTAAATAGACAGTGGGACATCCTACCAATGTTTCATCAACAGTTTAAGCCCACTGACTCGCAATAGCAAGCAGTGCAGAACACAGAGGTTAGACTGAATTGTTGACAACATGTGGCTGTGTAGTGCTGAACTGACCAAATACTGAAGAGTTGACCCTAAAACCAGAACAGACTGGGCCCACAAGGTGAGAAGAGCCTTATGGAGGCAGGAGCCACAACCAAGCATGTCAGACACAGAGAATACAGCACTGTCAGAGGCATTGTGTATATGAAAACTAGATCGTGTACACGGTGATGGAGTACAAAGCATGACATGGATCAAAATTTTAATCATCAGTCGATACAGAAGGAACATGATGCACATGATCTGCATCATAGTTTGGAGACAGCACTGTGAGATCTGAACATCATGGTCCATCTGATACAGCACATTTCCTTAGGACAGAAACATGTTATTGCCAGGTGTTATCTGAAAAAACAGGGCAAGCAATCGAGGCGGTACGATTCAACCATGCAAATCATTCAAAATAACAGTATCACAGCCTCAGTGCTTCAATCTCAGTCTGTGACATTACCTTTTATATGCAGTACATGTCCAGAATTTACAATTCTGCGTGTCCAAACAGTTAAGTTGGACTCTCTTTGAGCCCAAGAAGTGTCATCTGTTTCATTTATATGTTTAAAATCCATGTAATGTGGGAAAAATAACCTGTGTATTTGTTGTTGTTTTTTAAAGGTTGTCTGCTTTCTGTTGTTTGATAAACACAGTAACAGGAATGTAAAATTTCAAGTTTTCAAATTGATGTAACAAAAACAGCAACAGAGTTAATGACGAAACTATGCTTTACACAATAATTGAAATAATGGCAAAGATCCCATCTTTGATATTTGGGTCCGGAGAAGGAACAGTTTGTTGAAATATGCTGTTTAAATCCTGATTTAATTAATTATTGGAATAATACCCCTGCATATAAGAATAATAGAAATAGAAACTTTAAGCTTTCAACAACATTTGCATGAACACCCATGTCGCTTCTGATTTTTTTATTCCTTCACATCAGCAACTGCCAGAGCTCGAGGCATAACGTTTTTCTGTTGACAGTTCATAACAAAAGCCCTACCAACAGACAGATTAATGTGAACATTTTATTTCACCTTGTACAAATGTCTTCATGGATTCCATGATGAACTCATTTGATCAGAAGTCAAAGTTCAAGGTCATCAGGCGTAATGGTAAATCATATGCTTGTAAGCTCAATTTCTCAGCAAAACTTGAATCCACTTTGACTCATGGACTAACTGATTAGACTTAGAGGTCAAGTATCAAAATCATTCATCCTGTGCTTGTGAAAGTGATCCTGTGACCAAAGCACCACAAGAACACTAGACAGAATTTTCTTGGAACTTTGCACAAATGTCTAATCTCTCTCTCAAAAAAAGAAAAAAATGGAAAATCAACTTATATTATTCCTTCACTGCATGAGACAAAGGTCAAAGTCATGAACGTCATATACATTTTATGCTTGATGAATTTTGTAAACATGTTTCTCTCACACCTTGCACAAATGTTCCCCCAGACATGTGGATGAACCGACTAGACTTGAGGAGTCAAAGGTCTAAAGTCATGGTCAAAGAGTCTCCCTGTCATCATTATAGGGATTGTGTCAAAATTTGCATTAAAGTCTCCTCAAAATGAAAGATATACTCATTAGTTTGTGGAGGTTTACGATTATTAGGGATCTTGCTCACAGCTCACCCCTTGCTTACATCTTAAATATCTTGAGTACTCTAATTTATGTCAAACTCTGCACAAATTTACTCTCTGGCTTGATGATGACACTTTACAGTGGAGGGAAAAGGTCCTGGACCCTTCATCTTGGCCTGCTGTACTTTTGTTGCTTTTATACCTTACAAAGGGATAGAACTGCCAGGTGACAGTTTTACTTAGTTTTATATGTTTTCATTAATTTTGGGCCTTTACAGCTCATCAAACTACTTTAACTTTTTTTTTGAACAGGTTTGAAGGTAATTCTCTTCCTTGTGTCAACAAAAGCGAGGGAATATTGCTGTTTTCATACAACAGACTTCTTTGAATAGAATGTAAAGCTTAACATCAATCACACAGGTCAGTGTTGTCTCAATACCATGAACCTGATATATACTTACATATATATATATATATATATATATATATATATAGGGACTCAGCAGATAAAACCTCCATTGTTTCCAGTAACAGCACATTAATACATACATGATAAAATAAAAGTCTAAATCCTCACTGAACTACCAACTATAACTGAATAACTTAGCTGTGGGCTGACATTAATGCCTTAAGACATGATAGGAAGATCGAAGACAACTATGTGTTCTTCACTTGTGTTTCTAAATAATTAAAGAAAGCCTTTTCAAAGCCACACACATACACCACTGAAGGTGTATTCTTTCATCAAATTGATGGAACAATCCTTCATAAAGTCAAGGACAATGCTGTGAAAGCCCTGCTAATGTGTCTGAGACACAATGGCAGATGCATAACGACAGCTGTGAGTCTTGCTGCTGTCACATTAGGAGTCTGGTTTCACAGGACATGACCTAGAGCCTACCAGCTTGTCGAGACTACAAAACACATTGAGTGAAAAAAAACCCTTCTATTTCCATCAAATGATGCACAGCAGCATTCTTGGAAGGTTAGATGGCAGGGGGTGGGGGACTTTGCTACCCTAACTGTTGCTTTTCTGTCTCTTGTTCTGTAAAACTCACAACACCTCAGTAAATTCCTCCAACATTTCCTGAAGAGATTGTGAAACACCAAAGAGAGAATTACAGGCTTTTGAAAACGGAAAACAGATGCAGTCATGACATAAAAACACAGTAGAATTTTATAAAGGTAAAAAAAAACGTTATCTCTGACAGATGTGCAAGGTATCTTAACTTTATGTGTAATTTGTTTACCTCATTAATTCTGTTAAAGCTGTTGTGAAGAGTCTTTATCTGAATGTGAAACAGTCTAAAATCAAAGCAAAACCTCTTTATGACTTAGAAGAGCACATTTGCATGAAATTTGATTATATTTGTGGTATTTTCAAAGCCTGTAAACACTGCAGAGGGTAGATAGCAGACCAAGTTGCAGCTAAAACAGATATGAAATAAATATTTTTCCCTGTAGAGACTGATATCAAAGTCAGACCAAACATCTTAACCTGTTTTTTGATTGCACCATGTCTGGCATAGCCAGGGATGGGCGACTCTGGGCACAGAGAGCTTTCACATCAGCACAGCTCCTTGCAGGTTCCAGTTCCCGAACCTAATTTTAAACCGTCCGACATGTTCAGAGCAAAAAAGTATTGGATTGGAAACTGAAAAGTTGGTACGGGCTGGAACCAGCTTTTTTTGGTTCCAGCCACGAACTGTACATACCAGATGCCTTCTACATATGTCTTCTATGTCTCCTCATCATCAACAGTTGTTGCGCGCTTGACTGCATGATGAAAACAAAAAACTTAAATAAAGCAACAAACGCTTTTAGAATAACAATGAGATCCGTCATTTGCCAGTCAGTTGTTTACTTCTGTCTGAGTAACACGGGAAAACACCCTCCAACTTTTCTTCCACTTAAACTGGTATGAATCCTGGCTGGTTTGCTAGAAAGTACAAAGGTTCTGAGAATCCAGCAAGGAACCAGTTCCAGAACCAGAACTGTGCCGGTGTGAAAGCCCTCATGGAGAGCCTCATTCATTTATTCCTACTGCCATTAGTACATTTATTTATTTATTTTTAATACATTTTGGGATCATTTCACAATAATAATTTGTAATTTCATAAAGAAAGCAAAATATACTGTTGGTACTTTTCTAGTGCAATCATCACAGTATTTACCACAATTAGAGTACAAATTACTTACATTCTGTTATTTTTAATTTAGTCAGATATTATACAAAATACAGTGTTGATTGTTTTTTTTTATTAAAAAAAAAAACAAACACAAAAATGATCGATTTTAAAAAATGTCCTCAAATGATATCATTCTTGCATATACCCCCCTCCCAATGGAAGACTCTCCTTGAGCCTGATGTTTCTTCAGCACAGGTTCTACTTGAGTTGAAGGAACATGTCTACTATATGTGGACAACCACAGGAAACATCAGAGCATAGGACTGGAAAGCAAATGTAAATCCACTTATTTAGAGGGATGTAGTCAAACGCAGTTCATGAGAATGAATATTAAAACAGTCTGTCGAGAGCAGGGCTGATGTAGGGGAGTTTACAGGCATGTCAAAATAAAATATCTATTTGTGTGCAGGAAATTTCCAAAATATGTTCAGGGACATCTGGGACCAGTTTATACAAGTTGCAAGGGAAAATTTAACGTGACTTTTGAGCAATGCTCTTAAAGGTTTTCAACTATTCCAGCAAATCTAGTCTGCTAAAGGGTATTATTTTGCCAACTTCTAAACTATAAGCTGAGGTCTTCAAAAAGAAAAAAATATATATTTTTTTACACCCTATTGTGAAAATACATACATATAATGAGTTCAGTTTTAAACAAAACCCATTCATTTGCTGAAGTTAATTATGAAATCAAGTAATTTCCCCCAAAAAAACAAGTTAGGGTAGTTGTATAATGTCACCATATTATTGAGAAAACTGTAATCTCACTGGTGAGTGTCATGATATGCATTTTTGAAGCCAAGTCAGTCACAGACGATTGAAAAAAACAACAACAAAAAAACACACCGGGTCATTGGGCATCCAAAAGCATTGACTTTATCATATTACAAAAGTGTTTGTCAGTCCTAATTTTTACATTCTGGTCAAAGCTTTATTGCTGGTAGCAGTGAAGCATTCATCCATTTTTCCATTTTCCATTTACAGTGTAAACCTATCCAATCAGTGCTGTGTGTTAAGCTTGATTCTTAAAGGACAACAAAAAGTTTTCCTTTAAAAAAATGTATATTTGTAAGAGAAAAGATAAGCTTAGTGTTGAGAGTAATAAATATGTCTATAAGAGCACCAAAATCAGTGCAGATTAGAAGGCTCTCAAGGGTACCTGATAAATAAGTTTTTTTTTTTTAATTATTATTATTATTATTAGTATTTTTATTTCAGCAGTTGTGCTTTAAAAACATGAAGTTTGGTATTGTATACCTCTTACACATTTTCTCTTTTTTTGTGTATGTATATCCATGTCTATGTTCATTTAATAATTCTACATCATCAACATTCTTCCAACTTGGAAAATTATACATAAAATGATCAATAACAGAAGGAGCACTCCACAGGGTGTTTCTCCATTTCAAGAAAAAGAAATCAGTTACAGGGTAAGGGTCTTAAAATAGAAACCACTACAGCAATTTCAAACATTTCATCATTCAGACTATGCTCAAATTCATACCAGATTGTTGAAACTACAAGCCATGCTGCCAAATTCCCTGACCAGAGATCCAAAGACTTAGTCAAGTGCAGACATTGTGGGCAGCGAGTGATGCAGAGCATAAATATTTGATAAGATTTATTTCCGAACATTGGCATTTCTGCTATTTCTTGTTGGCACACATTTCTCCCCTTTTCAACTCTGGCTCACTGGTTTGAAGCTGCTCATTTTTGTGGGATGGAGTCCAAATCCCAAGGGTGATTTAAACAGGAAAGTCCAGATGAATGGCATGAGCTTCAATGGCAGAGAGTCTTCAAATGTGCTTACACATGGCATTGTACTTACTATTAAAACCACTTAAACCCGGAGAGCACTTTGACTAACAGGGCAAAAATGGTAAAGAGAAAGCAAAATATTGTTGTTGCTCTTTAAGGATTAATATTATTATGATTATATCATTCTCAGGATTTAAATGTTCTATCAGATAACTTAAGTGCACAGGAATAGAAAAAAATGAGTCATTGGTTCTTTGGGCAATTACATCTGCTGAGTAACACATATGTGTGGGTCTAAGTGCCACTTGCACAATGTCAAGAAGACTTGAGGGACAGTTTAAATGTAGAGAAATGCTTAACATATTGCCTGACCATATCTGAGCAAACCTACATTTGTGGCTGCTTAAAAAAGGCTCACTTCAAAGCAGGCAAAAAGAGAGCTATCATGAATTGAGGAGGAGCGAGCAACTTTTGGCATAAAACAACGAACACCTCCAGCCCTATCGTATGCTCGATTCAAAGTGTTTTGTCATTATCTTCTCTTTTTTCCCCTAGAAGCAACTTCAGTTTTTTTTCACCCAGCACTCACGCTGTTTAAAAAGCAGATAATCATGTGCCCAAGTTTGTGCCCAGGGGCAATTTGTCTAAATGAGGAGTGGTTAGATGATTTGGGTGGGGTGTCACCAACAGGCAGCAAACAACGTCAAATGTATGCGGTGTAAGTTAGTATTCATAACCTGAAAGCGGGCAAACAGTTCATATCACAATTTATATCCTATCCTTACTTTAGCGGTACATGTTAAACAGTGTATCAGTAGAATCAACTAAAGAGTTGAGAGGAGCAGTGTAGCACACAAAAATTAATATGAAGCAGCGTCACTACACGCTAACGAATACACTAGAGAAAGAAAGCTTCAGGGTTTCATGTTCGTATCCAATAGCGGCTCTTTGGATGTGCGAGAGACCTTGTGGTGATCGTATTGGAGCAGATATACTACAGGAATTTGATGATGTGCAGTGGAAACAACACTTCAGATGACCAATCACTCATCTGAGTTTGTGTTATCTCCTTACATTTAGATAAACTTCAGTGGTTGTTTTATCTGTCTTGTCAAGCCTGCTTTCCTGGTTCTGCCATGAGCCTACTCAGACTTTACAAGGAAAAAAATAATGAGAGGGTGAGAGGAAATTACCTGGGTAAAGTAAGAGCAAAAAACTCGTTGGTTTGCGTTCACACATACAGCTTGCCCAGGTAATGTCTGGATAATTTCAGGGTTTTTTACAAGAGTTAATGGGGTTTCTGTGGGGCAGTGTCTGTTATTTTGAGTAGGCATTAGGGAGAAATACCCACATGTGCAAGATCAAAACACACTATTGATATTTTTTTAGCTCGCACAAGATGTATTATAAAGGATGAAGTCAAATGATCTTAATTTGCAAATGCCAAAGTTCCTGAACATCTGTTGCTCCAGCGGGTAAGGGATGAGCAAGAAAGTCACAGAACATGTAAAATATGTGCCTTGCCTCGCTCCAAATCTGTGTTTGGAAAAACAGCCGGGGAGAAGCACGAGGAATGTGCTGCTTATGGCATCCCTCTACCACACACTGGCCGTTTTGGAAACTGCATACTACACTAGCAGTGCGTACTGACTTTGCCAAAATATGCAGTATGTGAATATTTGTGAGATCTTCAGTATGCCAAAAAATACCTGGATGTTATATTACTTCATCTGTTAGCAGCAATGCAAAGCAGCAATGTCAGCCACAGCTCATATCCATGGCAACAACCATAGTAATATAGCATTAGCACTTCTGTTAGATCTTCATAACAGTCACGTAAATCAAACTCAATAAGTTATTTTTTGAAACGTTATACAGATGTTACACAATTTTCATGTGTTTTCAGTGATGAAAATCATGTTAATCCAAATAAATTAATCATTAGACCTCTTTGAGTCCATTAATTGATGATAATTTAGGAGTGCTAAGTGTTAGCTGAGCTACAGTTTCCTTATGTTTCATGACCAGGAACGGAAATCAGCTAGCTTATTTGACTAGGGAGGAAAAGTACACAGTTTTGTTTGCGTAGCAAAAGGAAATACAATAATTTCTGTGTTGAATATAATTTTTGTAGTGAACAAAAAGTTGCTCTGATCCAAACTTTAGCCCAGTGGGTTGTAGTTTTGTACATTATACGGTAGTTGCCACTAGCCAACAAACAAAAAGAAGGATCAGCTCAGCTGGTTGTAGTGGACTACAACATAACAGACATTTGGTGGTCATATTACATCCTACTACCAAATACAGTTTGCAGTACTGCAATCGTTTTCTAGTATGTAGTAGGCGTATTTGAAAACAGCTGCTCTTTCTGACTGACAGCCGTCAACAATGCTCCAAATCACCACAGTGGACAGCACCACATTTAAACACACTTATTTTGACATTTTCATCAAAAATTTCACATTTCACAGAACAAATGCAAACTTGTACACCACAAGTGTTACTACTGGCAATACCTTCTGTTGTGCTGTTGTGCTCACCACCGGCACCTCAAAAACTAACTGCTGAAACTACTTTGCACTGCTTCAGCTCTGGCTGACCTAGCAGTTTAAAAAACACACTTTATACTCGACAGTCTTCTTGAAATTCTTTACTGGGTTAATTAAGCTAATTATCGCTTCTGCATGACCTCACCTGACCTGGCCTCTCACTTCTTTTCCATTTTTTGACCCTTCTGTCAATTTTTATATTTGAGTAAAGACTGAAGAAAATACCTCAAAGCATTTTTGATATATTAGATATCTGAATAAGACATGAACATGTGACGAATAACATAACTTCTGACCTCTAAATTCAAATCAGTTCAGCTTTTGTGTAGTAATATTTGTGAGAAGGTTGAAGGAACTCTCCAATAGGCCCCTTGAGATAAAACATTTACAAGCATGGATTGGATTTGATAATCCTAATGATATTAAATTAATTAATCAGTTCATCCCTATTTCAGAGTGTACATTTGAGCAAAGTTTGAGTCCCTCAAAGTCCATCAAAGGCCCTTTGACGTGTTATGTTGAAAATAATGGATAAGGCTAGGGATCCTTACCGTCTCATACTATAGTAAGGGTTAACCACGAGGCACAAGAATCATGACCTTTGACCACCATAGTAATCAGATCAACCTTGGTTAAAGTTGACATTTTATCAAAGTTTGAAGAAAATCGCTTAAAGTCTCCTGATACTTTATTTAAAGGAAGGGATGAACATGGAGCCAGATGACCTTTATCTTTGATCTCTGATTTCTTACATGTGAAACCCTCAATCAGAATGGACATTGGAAAAATGTTTGAGGAAACTCCTCAAAAGTCTCCTTTGATATTGTGTTATGAAATAAAGGAGGGACATCAAAATCAGAATCAGAATCATCTTTATTGGCCAAGTATGTTTGTGACATACAAGGAATTTGGTTTCAGCAGGTGGTATCGCTCACGGAATAACAGCAGCAAAAATAAACATAAACATACTAGAAAAATATATGTATATATATGTATATATATACACACCTAATTTGAATAGAGAAGAATATGTACACTCAGTAAAAAAAAGAGAAAAATATGTGTATATGCTATATGTATGTACATTTGTGCAGAGAAATAAATATATGTACAATTGGTGCAGAGTACACATTGTAGTGCAATTGGATCAGTGGCCAGTGAAGGTGAATATATGACCATTTAGCAGTGCAATAAGTCCAACATTCAGCTATTTAGAAGAGTTATGGCAGTAGGACCCAATCATAATGATTTAGTCAAAACAGACTTTGAGCAAAGATTGGAGAGACGCTTCAAAAGACTCTGTGTATAGGAGCATGAGATGAACATGAGATCCATTAGCATGAAATCTGACCTTTAATTCTATTTTGTTTGACAATAAGTTAGAGCTGACATTTGCCGAAAGTTTGAATGAAACTTTTCAGATGTTTTTTTGAGCCACAGTATTTGCAGGAAGAGATGACCATTCGGCCCAATGATCTTGAACTTTGATCTTTAAACACAAATAAATTCACCTTTAAGTCATTTGCTTACAATTTGTGGAAAAATCCCTTTAAAGCTACTTGGGATATAGTGCTAAGAAGTTAGGGATGAACACGAGGCCCCAAATATTTTTTCCTGACCTTTGAAGTACATAATTTCATTCTCGGTCAAAGCTTACATTGTGCAAAGTTTAAAGAAAGTGTCCTTGAGAAATCATGTTTCTCATCAATCAGCCCTGGCTGTTGGCAATGAGGCAAAATAAAAGAAATCTGAACAGAGAATGAGGCTTAGCTGGTTAAGTCCCAGCCCAGAATATCCAAAAACACTTGTAATAAATGGGATAGTGGACAAAGTCAGTCTGAGGATAAATTCATACAACAAAAATCCTATTTTATTTGATATAGCCTCTTAAGAAAACCCCATGATCACTTGATTGCTGTCATATTGTTAACAAGACAATAAATGTCAGCTTTGTGTCTGCTCAATCATTGTACAGAAGCTTTGTTGGCATAAAACAATTGGAAGCAAAGAGGAAACTGCTAACCTGGTAAAATGCCTGCCAACAACTCCAAAGCTTTGCTCTTTGCACACTTTGTCATCAGGAAACAGTACCTTAATTATCTTGTAAGCTCTTGTGAAGACTCAGCAAAGACTCAGCTTTGTTGTTAAAAGTGTGTAGGCTTACTTTGAGGGGAGAACTTTCATGCACCATGCCAGCTTTGATCAAAACAACGCTTAAATAAAGTACTTTAACTCCATTGTTTGATATTTTCTTGTAATGTTGAAATACCTTTTGCGGCACTACTTAAGCTGAAATCTTAACAAATGTCTTCATCAAACATTTAATGACAAATCCATCTTTTCAGGTGAATGCAATTTAATATCTTTTAGCATCTTATTGAAAGATATAAAAGAAAAAAAACAGTATTTATTGTCTATAGTAAATAAGTTAATACAAGTATACAGCAACCTATACAGTGGTTTCACAAATTTGTATCCACTGAAGAAAGGCTTAGTCGAATCATTATAGTTTTGCATGGGACCCTGTGTTGTTTGGAAATCCCAAAGTTAAGGTCTTATTGCTTTACTGTATGTGTGGTGAGTCATTAGCTTTTCCTCTACATGACAAACAACATTTTACTCACAACTTTTATTGCAAAACTGTTTTTAACCTCTGCTATGCCCAGTTTGCAGCATCCTAACTGTAGAGTGATAGCCATTTTGGTCTTCTGACATACGCCTAGAGGCTTCAACTGTGTTAATGAGATGCCTTTCTCTTTCCTAAGCCCTTAGTCTGTTTCTGGACCCCGATTACGATGTTTTGGTAATCACTGTTAAACATCCTAGAGGTGTTCTTTGATTGGCCAACCAGAGCAGTGCTCTCAGCTGTCATTTCTGATTTGGGATAGAGAGAATGTTCATGCCCACAGACAGGACTAGATTTGATTGGAATAACACTGGTGTGCACCAGGAAGGCAGGCAGAAGTGTCTGACTTGACAGCGTGTACAGAACACTCACTGAGATACAACGCAAATAGATGAGAGCTTCATGGAAAAAAAAAATCTGCTTTTTTTTGACAAACATGTTAAAAAAAGAAACATGCATGATGCCTTTAATGTCAGCATCCACAATTCAAAATACACCTGTGCATTGCAATTTCCTTGTTTTGCTCTGTAGTTTGTTAGATTCCCAGGGTGATGTTTCTCTCTGTACTGGCTCCACTTTACGTGTGCCTGTGAGTTGGTGTGCTAAAATGAAAACATAAATCTGTCCCTGAGTAAAAATCCATGTTAAGTTGGTGCAGGAGTTTACACTTTACTTAAACAATAAAAACAGAGTGAAGGGAAGCAAGCATTGCCGTCTTTAAAATCTGTGATGTGGGTAGGGATGGAGATCAATCTGCTTATTTCAGAACCTGACAATCAATAACATCACACACCACTGGTACACATAAAAAAGTCTCTTGCTGAGGGGAAAAAAAAGCTTCTGATAAAACAGCATTGTGGATCAGATTAAACCAAAATGGCATTTATTTACACTGTTGCCTTGGAAAAAAAAAATAAAAAACTTCAGCTGTTGCTGAAAATAACAGCAGATCAATTGCACCAGATCCAGCTGCAGGAAAAAAAAAAAAACTCTCATGTATTTGCTCAAAAAAGCCTTAAAATTATACCAGAGCTTGTTATAAGTTTGATTAGTCATCAGTGTTTACCAAATGGTAACATCTGTGCTGGAATCAACAGAATAAAGGTGCATTCAGAGACAGATGGGCAGACTTTTTTAATTCAAAGTAGCTTATTTTGGTTGAATAACCTTGGCTACCCTGAAGGTACTGTTTTTCTTTTCAGTACTAGAGGGCCAATTCGTTTCACTGACTTGCACAGAATCAAAAATGTATTAAAGTTACTTTATGTTTAAAAAACTCGAATACAAACAGTAATCCTTGATGTACTGGGATGTGTTCTTGTTAAAAATAATTTTTTCATCACTTATCAAGGATCATAATAGAAACTGTATTTCTGTTTTTCATCACTTGATGCACTGGGTTTGTATGTTGGATGTTTTGCGGCTACTCCAATTCAAATACCTTATCTCAGATTTTGTCATGATTTTTGTAGGTTTAAAAATAGGCCTCAGTAAACAGGATATGAGGCGTTAAGTCACGAACAGTCAACCTTTGTAGTCCTCAAGTGATTATCAATATCTGTCTGAGGTACACCCCCACCCACTATTTCTTTTGGCGCCCCTAAGTCACAATCACAAAAAGGGTTGATTTTTTTTTAATACAATCAGGCATATGAGTACTGTTTTCTCCATCAAGTCTTAGTGTGTGCACAGGAATCAACATTTGCCTTTTGTATCCACACTTAAAATTTACTTCAAAAACTAACACAAGTTAAATTATACTGTGAAACTCATCGCACCCTGAAAAGATAAAAATAACAAAGTGACAACTAAAATGCTTTCCCTTGAATGAAAGAAGAAAAATAAATCTGTAGTCACAATTTGAAGTTCTGTCAAAATACTATTTCCTACAGCAAACTACAAAGGAAGCCAATAGAAGCCTGTTGTTACACAGTCCGCATTGATTTCCACATAAATCTAACCACCGACATGGCAAATAACCAATGACAGTGTCATATTTTGAATTGTTGCCTATATGGATCTTTTAAAAACACAGGTGCACAGGCCCCAATTTTACCATGCTCCAGCCTACACAAGCCAAGCCCCTTCAATGCCACACCCAATTTGGGTCAGCCCCACTCTAAATGAGTGTTAAAAGCCTTGTCCTTTGTGCCATTTCAAGTTGTGGGATTAGGTTGACCTCTTCATTGTGTTTTCAGAGATAGAATTAGGGGCATAGTGAAAATAACAAGGGGACACGCTACTGTGCTGCTCTCATGTCCCTGCACAGTTTATCAAATTGTGAACTGACAAAAATGTCATGGCATCATGGAATCAGAATGAAGGTTTGAAGGTGCAATGATGGCTGAATTTTAGCACTGAATTTTTGCTGTAATGCACTGTGAAAAAGGCTTCAGATTGTCTGAGGGAAAGATGTTGACCTTCACAAGGATGACACAGTCAGGCTTTATTTTACCATGCACAAATGAGCCGAAGATGTCCCATTGCTCTACAGCATAATGAAAATCTGCATGTGTTTTTTAGTAATACACATGAAACCTATTGTAGACAGACTGTGACACACTCCTCCAAAGGGAAAATACCCCATGACTTTGATTAATCAGTCTCATTGGAATGATGTCACATGTCCTTTATTTTTTTCCTACAGAGTGCAAGCAGAACAGATGGTATCTGGGAGTAACATATTCTCATTAGGAGGTCCAGAATCTGCATATCTGAAAGGGAAAATGGGAGGAAAAAAAAACAGTGAAAGGGGGCGTAAAATCCTCAGAGTTTTGGCACAGATCAACTCTCTGACCTTCTGTCCAGTCTGCTGGCCGACAGGCGGGAATAAAAGGATGGAGCTAGGAAAGAAAACTGACAACCTCTCAGCAGCACAGAGC
Organism: Cetoscarus ocellatus; assembly: GCA_037902135.1. Classification (NCBI taxonomy): domain Eukaryota; kingdom Metazoa; phylum Chordata; class Actinopteri; order Labriformes; family Labridae; genus Cetoscarus; species Cetoscarus ocellatus. Next base: position 1,396,498 of record JBAMNC010000262.1, read on the forward strand.
TCCAGATCTGAGTCGGCCTAATCAGTAATCACTGATATGTTGCTCTCACCTTTTGTGGGGCTTTTGTTGGCAGAGAAAATCAATCTTCAGCATTGTTTCCTACAGTTATTCAAAGGTTTGGTCCTCACTGTAACCAAAAACACATTAGTGACTACTGCTATACCATGGTTGTGTATGTGGAATGTCAAGAGCACTGCTACTGCGACATAGCCAGGAAAGAAAGGAAATTAAAGGACAATTATGTCAATGAACGTACTCTTAAGAGAATACAACTTAACTTATACTTATTTTCTGTGTTATTTCACGAGGCTTTTACCTTCAAATGTATCATGTACATATTGTGTTTTTAAGCATGGTTAACATGATTTCTTTACATGTTCTACCATTTCTTAAGACTAACTGTGTGGTCGTAGTTTAAAGTAGCCTTTACTATATTTTCACGGTTTATGACTGAATAGTTGCTTGAAGCCTTTGAGATTGTGCATAGATGTGAATGTGCTGTTTCCAGGAGCATGCAGTGCTCTTTTGATTGCCTAACAGTACCTGCTGGCTAAAGGGCATGGCAGGTACCGTGACTGATGTGTCAAAAGGGGAAGACAGCTGTCTGCTCCAATCAACATCTTTGTTTGAATTCATAGTAGGGTTACTGGCAAAGGTAGATAAAGTGGCACCTTGGCTGTGACGGCATCATGTGCATATAGGTCACGTATGCCCCCGGTAGGAGTTACTATCTGCGGAGGCTGTGCGTCATCACCTGTTTATATTTTTCAACCTTTATTAAACTGGGGTTCTGTTACTGATGGGCACAAATCTCCTATTTCCAAAATCACTACTTTTAGGAAATTAAATTAAAAAAACTTTCTACAACTGAATTAATGAATACAATATTCTCCTGATCACATTTTTTTGTAACCTAATTTGGTTAAAAGTCATAAAACTCACCCATCAAAATGGAAGGTGCCTAATAGCACTATTTTATGAAAAAAATGAAAGTAGAGACAGGAGGTTTGTCCCCGACAGGGACAGAATGTAAATATGTTATTCTATGATTTTGGATTGTATACACAAATGGCCAACTGGCTTCAATATCACTACCAATGAGTCTTTAACTTTTATTTAACACTCTTACCTCTTCTACAAAGAATTGTCTTCTTGGTGTGGCCTAATCAGGACAGTGTTTATAAATTTGTCAGTTGTCAGCCTAATGTTTTTTTAAAGACTATAAAATAGACTGTCATTGAATGAAAAAAGAATCATCTTACATTACACAGCTATTACTGACTGAGTAGCAAGACACCAGAAATACTGAGATTTTTGTGGCATTGTTAATGAGAGGGAAAAAAGTGCTCACAGTCCAGCTGACCCTAAACATCAGTATTTAAAGTGCAGTGTTGATTTTGAAAAATAATTTTAAACTGTTCAATATGATATCAGGCACAGGCACAACATACCAGGCTAGTGAAATAGAAAGAAGAAAAAGCATCAGCTTATGAAAATGTTTCATCTTATTTTTAACCATTTACTGTAATTGAGCAAATTAACATCTGTGCATGGATGTCAAAAAGAAGATGCAATGCAATTTTAGGTTCTACACATTATAATTATTTAAATGTTACCACTTGTAAATGTCATCAGGAGGCACGGCATCAAATTTCACAGTTATGCTGATGATACACAGCTCTAAACTGCTGTCTCTGCATTACACAGGTCCAGTTGATGCCCTTTATAACTGTATTTTAGGCCTTGGGTGGCATATAACTTCTTACAGTTCAACCAGGAAAATCTCAGGTCATTGAATCATTGTTAATCGACCTTTATTAACTCCAAGATCTGCCTTTTAATCCATGTCAGCAGGTGAAGAATTCAGACATTATTTTGGAACATAATCTTAATCTTAATTTTGTCAAAAAAAAAAAAAATAATAATAATAATTTTATCAATCCAGAACATTTCCAGAGTCTGACACTTTCTCTCTCAAGCAATGCAGCGACTCTTATATATGCTTTTATTACTTGCCAAATTGATTATTGTAACATTATTATTTCTGGTCTTACCAGAAATTGTTGTTATTGGTTGTTTTTTACCTCTGCCAAGGAGGTTATGTTTTCACCAGGGTCTGTCTGTGTGTTTGTTTGTTTGTTTGTCTGTCTGTTAGCAAGATTATGCAAAAAACTACTGGATAATAACACAAAAATTTTACCAGAGGTGTGGTTTGGTCCAAGGAAGAAGCCATTACATTTTGGTGGTGATCCACATGTTTCTCAGGATGCAAAAAATTCCCCAAATTTGCAAAAATCCCATAACTTAACATTGGACCGTATTTAAAAATATATATATATATATTGATTGACGAAAATCCATCGTGGCGACGGAGAACTTCATGCACATATTGCGATACAGCAATACAGGTAATCCAGAATACAGTCAGCCAAAAACAGCTACAGCTCTGGTGTGTTTTTACCACGGGGATAACAATGGGGCCCCTTTAGGGAGGTATCTGTCAAAGATGTCATTGCAATTTGACCACAGGTTGTTTGATGGGGTTAATGGGGTAGGTCACTGCAGATGATTTATTGTAAGACATTACTGTGGAGTAAAATTTGTCAGCCCTTGGGGGCCCCCTAGTGGTCTGGGGCCCCAAGCAGCTGCCTGCCTTGCCTGTTGACAAGCTCCGCCTCTGCCAACTGAGCAGATTGGCAGAGGTCTGCACTCTCGGAGTGCTTTTCTAGTTTGCTTGTTTGTTTGTCAACATGATTACACAAAAACTACCAGACAGATTTTGCTGAAAATTTCAGGAGATCTTGGTAATGGCCCAACTTAAAAATGATTAGATTTTGGTGGTTATCCAGCTAACTGCTATTAGTGAACGATCGTTTTTGCTCAATAACCATCTAACTAATAAAGATATCAACATGATTCCGAGTGCTAGGTGTGGGTTTTCAGGGTCAAGGAATCATATTATGATGATAACTTTATCATGGAACTATTGCTTATAGATGTAGCAGTTATACGTGAGCTACCTTGGCGAAGGTTTGCGCTCACCAAGTGCTTTCTAGTTTAGAATTGATAAAACACCCATCAATTGCAGTCATTAAAGAATGAGTTATGAAATTAACTTTTTTTTCCCTCTCTATGACCCAAAACCAAACGATCTTTGGCCCAGTACCAGTCCACAGTCTGGTGGTTGAGGACCTCTAGAATAGAAGACTTTGATCAGTACATGTGATAATTCTTTATCACTGTACTACAGCCTTAGTCTGTTTGACAACAGCAGCACACTTTGTTTCTTTGGAATTGTTAGTTTTATCTGATAAGTATTTTAATAACTCTGGGACATGCTCTGAGGAACAAAGAGAGCAAAAGAAAGAAAGAAAGAGCTTAATTAAGTGAGGGGTAGAACGCCATTACATACATAAATTTACTGACAATAAACAAAATAATAACTTGATAACCTGTTCTTAATCTGTCTAAATTTAGCACAAAGTCTGCAGATGACTTGGCAAACCAGCTTAAGTTTATTTCTGTGTAGATGTAAAATGCTGGGAAACATTTATCTTATCCCAAACAGCTCAAATAATTCTTCCCAAATGAGATATTTGTTATCACATTCAGTATTTTTAGTGTGAATTTGCAAAGTAAACCACATTAAGAGACATGAATAAGCAGATGTTTAAGCTAGCCAAAAAGTCTCAAGAAAGGTTTAATGTGTTGAATCCCGATTTATGCAAATGTAGTGGCTCTGCTGACCTCCCAAGCCCAGCAATATCAGGTGCACAAAAGAGCAGCCATGCATAAAACATTGTGTACCAAAGGCAAAACCTTGGAGCTAAGGGCAGGTTTTTATGTTCTGAAAGGTGTTTTTATCTTCCTGGTAGGGTTTGTTGCTGCTTCAAATAAGGTTAATGTGGACCACAACCAACGAGTAAACAGTGAATCAGCTGCAGCCATGAGAGCAAGGCCAACAGGAGCTTCTGTGTGAAGTGAGTATTTGATTTCTACACATCCCTGTATGTCTTTGACGTTTCAAATGCTCAAGAAATGGTCCGAAATGGATAAAGAGTTGAGGAGGGGAGCTTGGGAAGGAAGTTTGCAAACAGGTTGTGTAACTATAGGCTTAGGAGAAGAGCTCAAGTATCCTGAAATAGCTCAGAAACGAGATTCTGCTCATTTGCATTGAAAAGAGCCAGGACGGGTGAATCCGGCATTGATTAGGATGCTTTCCAGGCATCTCCCAGTGGAGGCATTCTGACAGACCCAGACTGGCTTGGAAATACGTCTGATATCCTTAGGAGTAGATGAGGCTTTATAGGTTAAAGGATTTCTTGTTTGGTGTACTGCCACTTCAACACAGACTTCAGTAATGTGGTTAGAAATAGATGGGTGGATAAACATGTTGCATACTTGGCAACAGTTGACAGTTTTTAGTTTCTTAAAATGCAATTTAACTGTCTTCATAACTATAGATAGACTTTAGGTACTTGTGTCATTTGAGGGAGTTTATCCTTCAGCAAAGAAATTATAGTGCCTGTTCTTCTGTTGGAATTGATTCTGCTCCCCAGGTACACCCTCACTTTATTTTAACCCCACTGTTGAGAAAATGATGCCAAGTGATACTTGGCATCCAATCATAGCCTTTTTTAGTTGAATTGAATACAAGGTGGTCGATGGATGGGTGAGAACTCAAAAGAGGAGCTGATTGTAATGTGCCGAAAATAACTGTTGCAAAAATATTTGATGTGTGCAAACTCTAAGCATAATAATAATAACAATAATAATGTGTAACCTTGTTTTCTTGAGACCTTGACAAATGTAGTGTATCTCGTTATCTTTTAACAGTACTGAAGTTTGTATTCCTGTGTTTTCAATTTCAAGATCTCAAGACAACAATTGCTCACATGGAATGGAGAAAAAAGAAGAGAGAGAATGAATTATCCTATTGGACTTAGGCTATGTCCACACATTGACTGATTTATAAAACAGAGGTTTTTCTCTTCTGTTTTTAAAAATATCCCCATCCACATGGGTGCTTTAAAAAAAAAAAAAACCTGTCTAGATGAAAAATGCATAAATAAATGCTGCTTATTAACTTGCAACTGTGTCCCTGATATGCACCTCTTTTCCAGTTTCTATGCAAAAGCAGTTTTGTTTTCACATCTATCCCTACCACCATGTCCGACTGGTGTTATCGGTTTACTCGTGGATATGTTACCTGGTTACAGGTGTGTTGAGTAAATATTTCTTTGTTTAAATTTCAATTTCACGACATGTCTGATCTTCTTGATAGAATCCTGCTATCAAACATTTTAGTGGGTACTAATACCGGGTCTCATTCAAAAGGGTGGCAGCATTTGTATTGTTATTTTTTTTTAATGCAGCATCATCGTAATGGAGTGACAGGAAGTCTTTGCTTGCACGTAAATAGTCCAGTTATCAACGCTTCAACGTCTGCTGCAACACATGTGAACAACAGTGAGAATGTTGTATAGTGTGACATCACGCCTTGGAGGTCGGCATAGAGTGTGACATTTCAGGCCCAAAACACAGTTGATCCCGTCCACACGGAGACACCCAAGAAGGCATTTTCAAAGACCTCTACTTTGGCAGGAGTTGATCAAAATGTGCATTTTCAGTGACCCGTAACACTGTTCACATGTGGACAGGAGGCCAAAACACAGAAAAGGCTTCATTTATAAAAATATCCACCTACGTGTGGACATTGCCTAATTCAAAGATGTCCTTTTGTCAATATTATTGTTTTACCCCGTCTCTTTGTTCGGTCATAGATTTTGATCATACTGAATTTTAGGTACGTTTGGGCTGTGTTTTATCATCAAAGAAGTGGTAAGGGGCCTGATGCTGGACCAGTTAAGAACCACTGCATAGTCATCTATGGGTGATGCTTTTTGTTTGGCATGTGAGGCACAAGTGTGATGAACATAAATAACTTGTCAAAAAGAAAATGTTAGTTTCTACAAAAAAAAAAACCCAAAATAATAAACATTTAATCTAATATGAGTGAAAACCAATAAATGGTAAAAAAAAAAATAATGGAACAAAAGTTTGGGGGTGGTGTTCATGAAATCTTTCTGTCTTTCTGACTGAATAATCTCTGCCAGGTTACAAATTCATAGTGGTCTGAAGTAATTCAATTTAGAACAAGAATTCAGTCATCTTGTCATGGGAAATAATTGTATATTTAATTGGACTTACTGAATTAATTATTTTGACTTGTAGGTTCATGGTACATTTATTTAGAAATACATGTACATATCATCAATAATTGAAGTCCATGTTTTTTTATTATTATTAATTTTATATAATTTTTAACTGTTGGCTGCCTTTACAATAAGTGTTCTATTACAACTACAAAAAAGGGAAGTGAATAACTTTGATTATCTCTTCAACATGGCACATGTTAGTCCATATATGAGACAGCAAGTAAACATTTTGTCCTGTTGAGTTTGAAGCAGAAAAATGGGCAAGCAGAAGGATTTGAGACTTGAGCAAGTTTGACAAAATATGACGGCTAGAGACCGGGTCAGAGCATCTTCAAAACGGCAGGTCTTGTGGGTTGATCCCATTGTGAGGTGGTCAGTGTCTATCAGGAGCAGTCCAAAACAGGAACAGTAGCAAGCAGGCGACAAGGCATGGACTGCCAAGGCTTATTGAGTCACTTGGGAACCAAAGGCCCATCCAACAGACAACTCAAATTACTGCAGAGGTTCACACTGGTTCTGATAGCAAGGTTTCAGAATACACAGTGCATCACAGTTTGTTGTGTATGGGGCCATCTTGATGTAGACCAGTAAAGGTGGCAGGCGGTCAACAATATAACTGGGCAAAATAAGCACCAATAAGATTTCATTAGACTTTACTTTACTATATACTTTTTCCCCAAACAATGGGACACATGGGATAAATATAGAATTTAACACAGATTTTAAGGTACATTGAGTTAAGATGACAGGTGCATAGGGGAGCTGAACAATCCAAAACATTTCACACAACAACTTGTTCACACAATTCAGGATTCAGGGACCACCTGTTCCCTGTGTTTGTACCTTCTCCTTACCCCACAAGCTATGGAGAGAAGTGATGTCACTGTTTGCCCCAGGACCTGCCTGTGGGGAAAGAGGCCTTACAAAGCCCTGCAGTTGAGTTTGACTCAGCCTCGAACCACAGCCACAAACCCCAGGCTCTCTCAGTAAGTTATTTAAAAGCTTTGGTGCCAGAGGGCCAAAGTATGAACACCAGTGCTGGCTGCCGGAGATGAGCAATGTCTCCTCCACAATATGAAAAAACTGAAAAGCGAGGTATCTTTCTTTATAATAGTTTTAATTATGCATGGTAAAAATACCCAAATGATAATGAGAAGGGAAAGTTAGTCAAAGATAGAAGGGCTTTATCTGTGTACATACATAAACTGACAAAGACAAAAAAGCACCATTTAACAGCATCAAACTATATGCTAAGTAAAATGTCTGTTGCTGCGAATATCTCATCTTCTATTACACTGGCTGTCATTCTTAAAAGATGCATTGAAAGATCATATTTATCTGTTGTACTTATCCTGCACATAAAGCAAAGAATTTTACTCACATATGATTCCTCTTTTAAAACTAGGGAGACAACTTTTTTTGTTTGTTTTTTTCAAATTGTGAATTTGCAAAACCTCAAAGCCAAATGGTAATAATTCATTTTAAGGCATCAACACTATTCAGACGAATACATAAAGTCAGATTTAACAATTTTTTTCTTTAATCAAGAACAAAACTATCAAGCACTTTGTATTTTTGCTCCAGAATTACACAGAACTAACGTTTTTACCCAGTGTGAGTGAAATATTTATTTATATCAAAAAAAAATTCAAATATGGCACCAGGACTTCGTAATCTGGGTGCTATTTAAAAGCATCACAGACAGTGCTTTAAACTTTGTATGTGCATAAAGACATTTACCTTCTTAATAACATAAGAAAAAAAAATACATGCATAAAAAGTGCCTTAAATTTACACGTATTTTCCTCTGATTAACACTTTTGTGCACATATATGATATTGACCACTCAAGTACATGTGACTCATGAATTCACTCACAACTGTAGAAGCTGTTGTCAAGAGGGAACAACTATTTTAGAAGCTAATTGCATTTAATGTTTATTTTTTAACCATAATCGATGGAGAAAGTAACATTGGTAATAACACTGGTCAACTTAACATCAATGCCAGTGACCCAGTCAGATGAGCTGAATCACCATAAGAGGGTTCAGACAGAATAAGAAAAATCTGAACTAAATGGGATGTTATTCAGCTCACAGACAGTGATCTTCAAGTATAAAGCCTTGTAGATTTCAATACCTCTTTCTCTTTCATAAAAAATTTCTCACATTTATCAGGCATGTATAGGATTGCCTGCCTAGACAGATATTGCTTAGTTCTTTATGTTGGAACAGCTTTATTAAGGCAACATTTAACAAGTACATGTTTTAAAACTGAATATTTTTAGCATTAGTGTTAGCTTATCAAATGTGTCTGGCACAGAGACGTTGTTGTGGAATACACATTATAAAATGATTATCAGGTATATGAATCCTTACAATTAGCTTTTTTAGAGCATCTAACTGCACAGCGAAAGATTGTTGAATATGTAGATCAAAGTTTACTGTAGAGACAATGGGATTTATTTATCATATGACACCCAGTAAGCACAGCTCTCTTTTGCAATCCAGCCAGTAGCAGGACTGAATTGCCAGATTCTAAAAGTTGATGGTAAAGGCAAGCAACTGGGAACCCCGGCAACACATGGCGTCCTTCATTCCCCAGGATCTTTAAGTCAATTTTGAAAATAAAGTTATTTTAAAAGCAACACGAATCTTCCCAAAAAAAGGGGCTTTAACCTAAATTAGGTTGAAGGCACAAAGACCAAATTAAATTAAACATGAATTTTAGGAATGCTCATCCATCCATCGTCAACACTGCTTGGAGCACCACCATCAGACTGTCCCACTGATACAAGGCCATGCTATCATGCCAAATTCTGACACTACTATCTGAATAGACTTGACAAGTTTCCAAACTTATTTTGGGCAATTGTTGGTGCCCTGCTGCAAATTGTAGCCTCAGTTTCCTGTGCCACCTCAGACAGAAGAGGCACATGGTGTGGTCCTCTACTGCTGTTACCTATCTGCTTAAAGTGCATTCACACCAAACGCGATTTGAGCAACGTGGGCGACCACTCTCCATGCAAAGTCAATGTATAGCTGCGATTAAGCACGACCAGGCACAACCAGATCTCACGCGATGCAAGGGACACAATCTGGGTGAATTGGTCGCGTCTTTGGAGACATAGGGCGGTGTCCTTGTCCCAACAGATGGGTACTCTTGGGGTCGCTCTGGACACACGACCAGGGCGCGGCGCTCATTCGCCAAAGTTGGAAAATTTGAGCTTTTCAGGTGACTTTGCATGTGGCTGTGCCTATCAGCGTTGTGCGGGTGTGTGACGACACCTGTGACAGACTGTTTTTGTCTGGTTCACAAAGTGACAATCCATGTCGGTGTGGGGACATTAGTTAGAGAGTACATTAGTTCCATGTAGACGGGACCGCAGAGAAGTTCCTACTCGAGGTGCAACTGACAGACAATGCTGCTGCAGGGCTATCAGCTGCAGTGTTTTGTGGTTGGTAGATGAGTGAAAAGGATACAGTTGCAATAATGTCAACTAATACATCCTATTATATCATATGATATGATCGCAGTGAAACTCGAGCAGGTGTGATGTCACTGTCACAAAATTAGCGACGGACAGGCGACACGACTTGGGTGGGCGATGCGATCTCGGTTGCTCAAGTTGCGTTCGGTGTGAATGTACCTTTAGAGTTTTGACATACTGTGTGTTCAATAATGGTCCTACATTCCTCTGTTGTACCTAGTGTTTATTTGAGTTACTGTTGCATTTTTATCACCTAAACCACATTGAGCAATCTTCTCCTACCCTTGGCATCAATGACATAGTTTAAGCCACAGAACTGTTGCTAAGTAAATATCTTCTCTTTTTCAGACCATTCTATACAAACCCTTCAGATGATATAGTGCATGAAAGTTCAGATAAATCATCTATTTCTGTAAAAGCTCAACCCAGCCCACCTGGCACCAACAACCACGCCACATAAAAAAGCCTCTTAAATCGATTTTCTTTTACCATGGTAGGCCGCCATTCCCACGTCTACATGGTTAAATGTATAGCCAGATACTACAATAGCATTGGCTGATCAGCAGCAAATTTTATGCCTTCTATGATCCACCACATTATTTTTAGGAAAATCTACAATGCCCCTCAGGCAACTCTGATCTTAGGGCCATTTTTCAACACAAGTATCTGATGGAAAGTAGTTGACTCTTTGTGGAAGTCAATAAATAAGCTCCATCTGGTCTCACAGCATTTAAGACTGGACTCAGAGGACAACTTAAACTGTTTGTCTCAATTCATCAGAAGAACTGTTCATGCACACTAGAAAGCCATCATCTCATCCCTTATGTTTAGCCTATTGGCTTTTTCTTTGATCCAGTAATCATCATACAAACTCCAGAGCACTTTTCTTTCACATCAATTTCAATCTATCTTTGTCTTAAAACAGAGATAGTAGCACCATCTGGGCTTCATTATGATGACTGGCAATTACTTCCACATTGAAATAATGACAATTCCTGGGCTACACAACCTATCAAACTTTCTCTGACACTTTCTAAAGCTTATAAAAGCTCTGGAAGCTGTTTCAAGTGAGGAAGAGGGCCTAATCTCCACACAATAAACTTTTTCTTAGTCCTCCTCAGATCTCCTCCACTCCCCTTTGGCTGGCCTCTTTTTTCTATTTTCTTCTCAAACAATACTTTCAACCACAACTTGGAGTTGTGATTACATAACATTCTTTTTTCTTTTCAACCCCATACTGGACTGTTTATTTAAGCTCAGAAAGTGATTTAACATATTGTGGAGATTATGTTTAGGCTACAACTGCATCTGGCTGCAGGCTATAACAGACCGTTAATCCTGAAGGAGCTTGGGTATAATGTAAGGTTCAAGAAAACAGAAAAAAGGCCACAATAAAAGGTTATAGGCACAGGGAATCACAAAATAAACTCTCTGAATTCCATAGAAGTAATAATAAAAGCATGAATATGATGATAATGTAATGTTCAGATTAAGGAAATTGTTTCAGTAGAGCTCCTCAACATGTTTCTGTTGCCTAACCAGCATTTAACAGCCTTAAATGAATCTTAAAGATGTTCAACCTTAAGCTTGGCTAGGATTAAAGGGCAAGGGGTGCTGAGAAATGTTGTTTCTTTTGCCCTAATTGCAAAATACTATTTGGTCTTATCCTGAAGTCTGCTGTTTGTGTCCTACATGTTCATGGATTTTATTCATAGCAGAGGGTAACAATTTCAGAAGACGGTGTGTTTTAAAGGGAAACTGTTAGATTTTTTTTTATAGATTATATCAATGGGTCTAGTGACCTTGGCCTTCACAATGTTATCCGTTCATCCTTACACACGGTAGACACAGGGCAAAGTTTAAAGACAATCACTGAAAGCATGATTGAAATATCACACCCTCGTGCAAATGATGAGCATAATGCTACATTATCTTGACCCATGACATCTACAGAGTTAACAGTTACACCTCAGGCAGTGTGGGCATTTGGGTAAAGTTTGAAGAAAAAATTCCAAAATGCTATTAAAAATATCACATACACAACTTAAACTCCATGACCATAATCTGTGACCAGCAATGGATAAAATTGTATGACTTTATTACTGAATTAGAGTGAAAATTTGGCAAAAGTTGTTAAAACAAATCCCTGAAAGGGTTAAAAAGATATTGCATCAACAAGCAAAGGATGAACATACTGCCTCATTACTGCGGTTTGTGGACGTTGAGTCTCTTCACTCTTGTAGTGTGAACATTAGATCAAATTTTGCAAATAACTCACTTCTTCAAATATTTTTTCACCTGCAAGAGATAAACCTAAACAACCTTAAATCTCAGCCTCCAGAACAATTTTTGTTCATTCTTGATTCAGGGAGGACTTTTGAGCAAAGCTTGACGAACAGCTCTGAAAGCAAAAACAAAACATTCACAAGAAAGGGTTGGAAATTAGGCTACTTAATTTCAACATTTGACATTCAAAATGTTATCAGTTTATCCTTGAATTAGACAGAGATTTAGGCAAAGTCTGACAATAAAAAACAAAAATAAGTTTAGGAACATAACACCCACATGCAAGATAAACATGAGGCTCATCGACCCATGACCTTGACCCCAATAGTGCTATGAGTTCATCCATGATTAAAGTTGACAAAAATTTAGTAACATCACAGCATCCTGAGATATTACATTTACAAACAAGGGAAGAACAGGAGGCAACATCATTTTGACTTGGGGCCTTTTAAATGTTATCACATACCCTTGGATCAATCTGGACATGAGGGAAAATTTTAAGACAATCATGAGATACTGCACCCATAATCAAAGGATAAACATTGGGATCCATGACCTGGACCTTGGACCTCAACAATATATTCAATTCAATCTTGAGTCAGAGTGGCATTTGCTCAAAGTTTGATAAAAATCACTAATCGTATTTTTAAGATCTAATATTTACAAGCACTGTATGATAATGGTAATCACTGACTGTTGACCTCCAATATACATTAGTTTAGCCTTGACTTACGGCGAACACTTGTGCTTGGTTTGAAGAGAACTCTGAAGCGTCATTGCAATTGTAAAGGAATTAAAAAGAATACACTTGGTGCATTTGTTTACAGATGGACAAACAACTTAAAAACACAACCCTTCCTGCCTATTTGCCACTGCAGTGACAGCATAAAATAGTTTTACTTGTGCAAGTTTAGAGCAAAGCATGCTGTCTTATCACCTGTTCTTGCTATCCATCTTCCTTTCCTAGGCTGTAGCCATTTCTGATAGCAATCTTCACTCTTGAGGGAAAATTAGCACTCTGATATCTTTGCAGTTGTCCAAAATCCAGAGGATGTTCACCAGTGGCTCATCACAGCTTTAATCCCATAACACACCTGTACAGAACTACATGTTGGCTCTGTGGGTTACCTTCTTATGTGACTATTCCTGAAAAAAAGTCACAGACAACCTAATCCTAAAACTTAAGCTCTGCACTGCTGAGTCTATGCCAGTATTAACTTTTTTTTTTTTTTGAAGGCTTGAGGACGGGGTAGCGGGAGTGGAGGGGCACTTTTGCTGACCAACCTGCTGAAGTAGTATTATTTATTTATTTCCTTGTCAAGCCATTGCTTACTCACTCTAGTATTTTGACAGCCACCTTATTTAGAGCATGACACCTTTAATTTAAATAGATATGGCCCAGGAATACAGAAAAACAAGTCTAAATTGCACTGTATAAACAGATGGAATCTGGCAGTGTCAGCTTCATATATAAAATGTAAGAGCTGCACTTTTTCTCTGTCAAGCATTAATATACAGCATGCAGGTTCTCTATATGAGAAGTGTGTGGCAGCAGAGATTTCACACAATGATTGTATTTGTGCTAAAATGCTTGCCTTGGACAGAATAGCAGGCCTTCCTCAGGCTGTTTTATTCCACAGTTGTTGCTTTTCGAAAAGATGTTCACTGCCTGTACCTACTCATTGCGTGTTAGACTCTCTAAAGCCAACCATGGCCAAAAGCTGACACTGACCTGGAGTGTAAAGTCACTGATTTCACCAGAACCTTGAGGCTTCACATAACAAGAGATACTTTTAAGGTATGAAGTGAAGGACAGGCTTTTCTCTTCATGATATACAAGCTATAAGAAGCAAAGTTGGCCTTCAGTGAAAGGATTCTGAAGCTACAGTCAAGCAATAAAATTATTTATGTTAGGTTTGTTATAAAACACAAGTCACTTTATTAAATTTTGGTAATTTTTGAAAGTCTTCAAGCATTTTAAACTAAATTCCAATACCCAGAAAAATGAAGCAGTGATGTCTGCTTTGAAATGTGCCCTTTGCACAAAGTTTCCACCTGGCACAAACCTTGTATCTCCATTTTTATGATTTTCATTGTTTTTGTAAAGCTGTGCTATTGATAAACTTTCATATTGGTGAGCTGTTTTTATGCGTTTTTTACCAGATAAAATTACAAGAATTAAGTTGTTGTCAGGACAATACAAATTTCATTCATTCAGACATAATGTTTTCTTTTTGGCATCTATTGAAATGTAGCAATTTTGGAGATAGAATGTTTATGCCTGACAGTGACGACATGGGTAAACCACGGCCACTCACAGGAAAGATGTTTCTTTTTTTTGCAAATTCACACAAAAATATGCCACTTCCTGTCAATAAAGGCTCATCTTGTTTTGCTCAGCTGTACCCTCTAGCTCTACATGTCTGATTAAAAGCCAGGATCAGATTCATGCAATGATGGGCAGATGGTTCTGTGCTGAAAAGGGATGATTCCATCTTAACATTATGCATGTACGTGTTTTCATTGGGTTGTCTTCTCATGCTGTGGGGTTCAAGTTTAAGAGAAATTTGTTGTCAGGAGCCTCATTTAAGCCACATTTTCAAGCTGTTTACATGTGCTGGTTTGCCTCAGCTGTGACAGAATGGTGAGAAAACTTGATCCACCATTTGTTTATTCTCCAGAGGCAGATGCAGAGGTGCAATATTGGTTAGAAAGGAGGACCTGGACCCAGCGAGGGAAGTAACTCTGAGAGTGTGCATGTGACTACCTTTGTGTGCTTGTAAAGACGTGCCATGTCAAAACTCACTCAGAAAAATCACATCCATGCAGAATTAAAGTGGACGTCTAGAGCTGTAGTAACAACAGAGCTTCACTGTGGCCCTTTTGTATAAGTGCACTGTGAAAGCGGCTAGTGCTGTGTTAATGTTTGAGTTTCTCTTTGATGAATCCCTCAAAATGAGGCAGAAAGGCTCTAAAAAGTTGACCCTCTTGTTTGACCTTTGAGCAACTCACGAAGCATTCTAGGATCGCAGTGCAAAGTAGCAACCTTATTTTAACAGATCGACCCCCTCATTATGTGAAGCTCTTCCACAAAGCCAGAACACTGGTATAACGTTTCGTAAATACAGCTTTAAAGTACTGTGTCCTCAATGAAAACAAAAAGTAAAAAGTGCAGGCAGGCAGAGATGACAGTAAGTCCCAAATTAACTTGAAAATGTCAAGTCTGGCAATCCTGTCATAGTGATCGGAGGATGGAGTTGTTACAAGGAGGAAGAGTGATGTCAGAGAGAATTGTTCTTTGTAGCCATTTTTGACTTAACAACTTGCATTTTCATTGCAACAAAAAAAAATATGTGTTGCTCATCATAATCAAGAGAAGCTGATATTTCCTTCTTTAAAAAATTGGGACTTTATTTTGACCAAATTTTCAGAACAACAAGCAGTATTTTATTCCACAGACTTAATCTTTGGCAAAGAGTAGCATAGGAGGGAGTAGCAGGTTTCGCTGTTTGCGCCTACTGCTTCAATAACATCTGTGTCGCGGGCTACTTCTTAACCATCTTAGCTGGTTGGTTTTCACAGCTACAGCTTGGTTGCCTTGTCCAGATTCAGCTGAAAGGAATGCTACAAATTTGCATATTACCTTTGGATTGTTTCATGTTCACACAGGCAGTATTTTGAAGTGGGCCATGTCCAGGCTGAGTCCCACAAAAGGCCTTGGCCGCCCTGATGTCATTATGTTGCAGCCAGCATTCTTATGACTACGATGTAATGATGTGCATTACTTGAAGAAAAAAAAAACAAAAAAAAACAAGCAGGCCGTGCTACCCACAAAACCACCAACTGATTAATAGACATCTGATGTAAGATAAACAGATGCGCGTGTTTATCAATGGGGGCCACACCTTAACATATAAGTGTGAACAAACAGTGCATGAGTGCAGAAGTGTCTGCAGAGAAACTGCCAGTGATCCGTAAAAGCAGAGAAAAGCTTTAAAAAGGATAAGTTCTGCTTGAATGACCTGGACTATAGTCTGGGAGTCTTAAGATGTTTTTAAAGGAGTCCATGTTGTTGCTCCAGTAATAATATGCTGTCGAGGCAGTGAGAAGTTAACATGTTGATTTTGTCATGGTATGTTGTGCCTGAGGACAGAGAGTAACTCCATGGAATGCAAATATTATTATTACATAGTACTTATTTATCAGCCTGGTAGCTGTAATACAATTATCATTACAACTACTGCTGCTTAAGTTACATTATGATGAGTTAACTTGTGATCCTAATAATCCAGAACTGAAATCGATGTAAACTTCTAAAGGCCTAAATCCATGTGTGCCTCTGTTGATTTCTGGTCTCTTATCCCTGTGATGGTGGTGGTGCCTGTGAGTTGAGAGGATGGGGGTTAGGCTGAATTCCACCCTCCCCTACTCGTGGCCATCCATATGTTACTTCTGCCTCCATAACATATTGATATTGATTAATTATGTTTGTGCTTAAAACAGTTTTAAAATGTTCATATAATGATATAAATATGACCTGACTGATTAACCTTATATTTGCAGTTGTGTGAGGGTACTCTGACAAAACAAGCTGGTCTGACCTTGTCTTGTCATTTTACATTCAGAATTCACAATGTTTAAAAAGGTTCTTGTAATGCCCAGGCATGGTCAGGCACACAGCTGGCACGTTCCTGTCCTTAATGGCTGCACCTTAATGTGGGTGTTGGGTCTAATATCTGTAGCACTTTTTTTCCTGCTTTCCTCACTGTCCCCAGAATATGAACATACAATCAAAGATTTACAATTATGCAAAAAAGGATCTGTGTTCATAATATCTGTAAATACAGCTTTTATTGGTTCAACAAGTCACTTTTAGTTTCACAGAACCGGATACTTAAAATTAGCAATGCATGACTTCATCTTTGAGACAAGCATAATGCAACTGGCCTGATCAACCAGGATGCCCCAGGTCAGTTGTCACCAGCCTGACGATAGGCTTAGGGGCTGTTTAGGGTTACTTTACCATTTTAGTTTTACTATTTTATGCTTTGTTTTCTGTTAGTCATATAAATTGCTGGACAGAGTTTGCTGACAGAGGATTTCGTTGTGTGTTTGCACAGAGTAACCTGCTTAATCAAGCCAAACACATTTGAAGTGTCAGTGTCATAATAATATCACTCAAAATGCTACTTGTCCAGATGAAATTAGTCATTTGCAAACATTTGACATCGTTTTGTTTTCACTCTACAGAAGGTGATACTGAACTTGGCATTTGACATATATGTGAGGTCTTCTCAAAAAAACTGACAGGAAATGATCTGAAGCAACCACTATATGGATGCTTTTTGTTCATGTCCTTCTGTATTTTCAGGAAATAAGTAGTACTAGTATTTATTTATGTATTTATCTAACTTTTTATAAGAAATCTGTGACCAGGGGTTAGCAATGGTTTTTGTTACTTTCATTCATTAGTTAACCCAATTTCATATGTGTGATGCATCAATTTTGATTTTTTTTTCTAAATTTATACAACAGTTTCAATGAGTTGATGAACAACTTTGTCAATAAATATTTCATGAATATTACAGTTGTTTGTCAAAAAATAATCAGATATTAAAGGATAAAAATAAACTTGCCCCAACTGATGTGCTTTACCATTTATTAAAGAGGCTGTTAGATTAGATTACATTAGATTAGATTACATTAGATTAGATTTAGATAGTACTTTATTAATCCCTTTGGAAAATTTCTGGGGGAAATTAGAATTCCAACAGCAGTTACAAAAAGTAGATAATATAATAGATAGATAGATATAAAAAAAATATATATAAATACAAACAAATATAAACAAAGAAAAAAATTATTAATAAAAATAATATAATAAAATAAAATAAAATGGCTACTGGCTGGCTGCTGGCTACCGGCCACTGCTTCTTCCCGCCCACTGTCCCCCCGCCACTCCTCCTTCTCTCAAGCGAGGAGCCGCACAGCCCGATGGCCCGAGGGACAAAAGAGTCCCTGCAACCTGCCGGCCCAACACCAGGAAAGCAGCAGGCCTGGGCCAAACAGGCTCCTCTGGTCGATGATGACCGCATGCAAAGGGTGACAGGCATCGTCCAAAATATCTAGCAGCCTGTCCCAAGTTCCTTCCTCTGCCATCGTCACCAGAGAGTCCAGCCTCACGCCGACCACAGAGCTGGGTCTCCTCCTTACTTCCGCCAGGATGTGGTGTCAAATCCTATCTTGTCTTGCTGGTTTTAGAGCAAGTAGTTCCTCCCTCAAAAAGCTGATGAAACTGGCTCTTGGTAGCATTTTTTGAGAAAAAACAGTCTGCCAGCAGCTTTAGAACTGCCTCCTGGTAGCGTTGATAGTTAAAAAATAAAGAAAAAAATATCCATGGAAAATACATAAAACACAATAAATGTCTTCATAAGAGGAGCAGAAAGGTCAAAAAGATAGGAAAAAGCTAGAAACTGTACACAATTGTTTAAAAATTGGAGCAAAAACTAAAAAAAGAGCAAAAAAATTGGAGAGCTATTGGCGAGGCAGCCGTTTACATCCAGCACCATGGCAACAACAAAGTTAGTTGTTTATGCTGCATGGATATGAATTTGGTGTGCCTTTAGGTTTTGACTTGCCTTCAGGTGTTCCTTGATCAAAATTAGTATGAAAAGCATCGCCTTAGACTACATCCATAAGTGGACCGGAGTGCCATCATCAAGACTGATTAAAGACATGTAGACAGACACATTAAACACTGCCCCAATGCATTGACGTAATCTGCAGCACTCCACAAGCCCATCCTCCCAAATGTCCGTCTATCTGTCAAAAGCATATTGGTAAGTGTGTCAGCAGCAACTGTGTCCCAACTGTCCTAACTTCTGTCATGCATCTATAGCTACCTATGGGCTCCCATGGACATTACAGCTGTCAAGAAAGCCCTTACTGTCCGCATGTTCCTCATCCTTGTTTTGAAAAACAAAATAAAATAACAAGAGAGATGCAGTCCAATTTGTTTAGATTTTTCTTCCTCTAATTTTTTTAATCATATTTCATTTACACTGGAGTAGTATGTTTTTTTTTTTGTTTTTTTTGTGTGTCTCTCCAGCAGCTTTGGCACCTCCAGTTGCCAAGTGAGGAAAACTGCCACCTACTTGGGGAGTATGGCACAAAAATTATGTATGGGCTAGTATCAGCATGAAAGACCTGCAGTTGAGTTCTGGTGGCTGGATGTTGTTAGTACATTGTGCACAAACCCGCTCAGTTTGGTATCACAGTGCCCAAAACATATCAATCCATATAAATGAACTGTAAAAACAGGGTCTGACTTAAATATAGCCATAGTCTTCAGTACCCTACTAGAACAACATATTTCCGAAATCCATTCACACCTACAGTACCTGCTGCCTAAAACAGTAGTATGGCAGGTAAAGCCTTTAGTTATCAGGCCTCTCTCCGTTGAACTCATCCTCGTCCGAGGGACACCAACTCCACTGTATAAAATGCCTCCAATAATAAATCTCAGAGTTACGACTGGCTCAGGCTTGCTCCTGCTCCAAGTTATTCTGCTACAGGCTTTGTGCCGTGGGACCTGGCATATCAAGCTCCTGTATCCTAACCCCCAGCCCTCTCCTACTCACTTCCCATGTATGCAATCATATCATATTACTGCATGTCACTAACTGTAAATCTCCATGTACCACTTAAGTCACCAACCATTTATCTTGCAGCATTTCATATGTTCCACTGGATCATTCGACAGCCTGGTGCTGTGAACAGGCCAGACCTTAACTGCTGCTACCATTAAAACCAGCCTTGCTCCTCTTGTCAAAATTGTTCATGTTGAAGTGAATTTCAGGGCTGCTTCACTAAACAGCAATAATTCTCATCATCAGTCCTCCCTTTACATTGTGTTAACAATAATTGCTAATGTTGGTGGTACAGTTATCACCCCTATGTGCTGTGTTTTTATTATTGATACCACACACAGTTTTCCCAGTATTACATGTTTTGCAGGCTGCTGATCTGTACTCCCCAAAAAAAGTCTTGAAATGTTATTGAAGGTGATTATTTCTATCCTTTAATTAAACCAACTAGAATTGTATTCATCAAAATCCCCTCTTCACCTGGTACAAAGCCTGCCGTTCTGAATAATCAAAGCTGATAATGTTTTCAAGAATACACGCTAATAACCAAAGATATTTGGTAACTAGCATGTATGCTCATTAACCCTGCAACACAAACAAGGCATTTCCAGTAGATCATTTACTGTTTACCTCTCCTGAGGCTGCATGTCCTCTCAAATGTACCTTGCAGTCTTGGCTGCAGGGAGGCTGCCAAGAAGGACACGGAAGCACTGGGCTGAGCAAGGTACCGCTGGACATCAGTGGGTAAAAGTCTCACAAATAGGTCCATGGATTGTCATTGTGGGCCAGCTGCTTTGTGCATTTTTGGCGCACATTGGAGCCCAAAGTGCTTCCACACCACACTCCTCACATGTTTTGGTGTTGTTACTGTCTGCTCAGAGTGGCTTTGCCAGTCCTCCATTTCCTTGAAGGGTCTTCCTTGTCTGTTTGTTCCCAGCAGACAAGATGCTGTTATTGGTGTCAAGAGAGAACTACCCGCACATTTAGCTGTGATGCTAATTCCACAAATACACAATCCTTACAAGCTGTACCTGGTTGTAAAGGTGACTAATCAGGCTTTCCGATGAAATAAAATACAATACCAAGTTGGTGTTACTGAAGGGGAGAAATAATCGACTGAAATAGTTTCCAGTTTTTTTTGAAGATTGTATATAAACAATCAAACTGGTTGATGTATTCTTAGATTATTGATCACATATGTTTAAAGTCCAGTGCAATACTTTTGAATATAAATTTGGGATACTAAGTACACTTCATAAAACCCAAACATTCCTTAACTGCTTCTGTCAAATGAGTAGCAGGGAGTTCTTCTTTCATTGTCTCAAAAACAAAATTCTTGAGACCACTCCATTCTTTTCTATCAC